>CAJVRI010001520.1:10182119-11660679 GCA_911649635.1 Poeciliopsis gracilis | reverse complement strand
CTTAGCTTCCGAGATCAGACGAGATCGGGCGTTCTCAAGGTAGTGTGGCCGTAAGCCGCAGAGTGCTGCCGTGTCCGCCCGTTTTGTAAATCTGCAGCAGAGCCGGCTGCCTGGCGCTTCGTTTCTGTGCTTTTGCCCTGACTAAATGTTGGTGGGGCCCACCGTGCCACTCTGCACGTTTGGGTGTGCGTCCCTCTGGGCTTGACCGTTCTCCCCCCTGTGGGTGCAAAATATGAGCGACATGTTGCAGAAAGGCGGCAGCGGCAGCAGCAGAACCCACCTCTGCTGCAGCAAAAAGGCTTACAGCACCTGGTATTCCCAGGCGGTCTCCCATCCAAGTACTAACCAGGCCCGACCCTGCTTAGCTTCCGAGATCAGACGAGATCGGGCGTTCTCAAGGTAGTGTGGCCGTAAGCCGCAGAGTGCTGCCGTGTCCGCCGTTTTGTAAATCTGCAGCAGAGCCGGCTGCCTGGCGCTTCGTTTCTGTGCTTTTGCCCTGACTAAATGTTGGTGGGGCCCACCGTGCCACTCTGCACGTTTGGGTGTGCGTCCCTCTGGGCTTGACCGTTCTCCCCCCTGTGGGTGCAAAATATGAGCGACATGTTGCAGAAAGGCGGCAGCGGCAGCAGCAGAACCCACCTCTGCTGCAGCAAAAAGGCTTACAGCACCTGGTATTCCCAGGCGGTCTCCCATCCAAGTACTAACCAGGCCCGACCCTGCTTAGCTTCCGAGATCAGACGAGATCGGGCGTTTTATTTATTGTAAATTCACAAAAGATAAAACAAAATAGAGTGCAGTTTTACACCGAAATTCCAACAATCCAAACAAAAAATGTTTCTACACTTTATATCTACAATTCATTCAAAACTCCAAACATTCCTTAAATATTTCCTTATACACCTCTGCATCTATATATTTAATAGTCTTTTGATGCATTTTCAACAGTCCAACAAATAAATTCCAACTATCGATTCTCTTGTCTTCATACAACTTAAAATTCCTTGTGATGTAAATCGTATGCCTAGCCAGTGACAAAATAATATTGCAAAATTCAAGTTGCCTCTTTGTTGTCTTCCCAGGCACTTCGTGTGCTCCAAACAGTCTTATCCAGTCCCATTCCGGTCCTTGCATCGGAAAATCTTCAGCTGAGGCCTTGATGATCTCTCGAATCCTTTTCCAGAAACTTGTGTGGCCGGGACAGCAGAGGAACAAGTGTTCAATGGTCTCGGGGCCTGTGAGACAAACTGTGCAGTCTCTGCCATATTTTGACTTGTCTATCTGGTGCAAGACGACGCCCGTGAAAATTCTCCTATGTTTTAATAAGAAATCTGTATTCTTTGTTTGAAGCATGTTAAATTTACAATATATATTTAACCAAATTTTATGAACTGGGATACTTGGAAAAAGCCTCAACCAATGTTTGTGAGATGCTGGTTCTTTAATGATGCTTGAAATAAGTATATCATACCATCTCTTTGTTGGGATTAAATCAATTCTTAACGTCTGTTTGTCCGCGACTAAAAAGAAACTCGGGGCGTCGTCTTGCACCTCATGATATCTTCTTCCCTTGTCCACGACCGCAGAGTGCTGAAACGGCAAAGCTGCCTGAATTTTTTTACAGTTTTCTAAAATGACTTTCTTTCTAATTGACTTTTTAGCTAATTTAAAAGAGTCGCAAATTTTATTAATGTCCACAATTCCTTGGTCGTTCAGCACTTGCCCAAAAGTGTAAATGCCTGCTCTTCTCCAGGAGGGTAGATTTAACATTTTCCCTTCACAGACTACTTCAGGGTTGTTGAATATGGGTAACGAGAAACAGGATCTGTACTTTAACTTGTGTCATCAATTTTTTCCTCACCTTTATTCCATGATTCTATACTTTCTTTAAAAATACCATCATCCTGAATCTCTTTCCAAATTAAAAATCGAGCACAAGTTGAAACTGTCTCGGGTACCAAAACTCTGCAAAAAAGCATTGAAAATAATCGTGCCAGATGCATCTTGTGGAAGAAGTAAGGAATCTAGTGACTAACTTTATTCGTAAAGCATCCTTTTTTGATTTTATATCTGCTAATTTCATCCCTCCTTCTTTGTATGGAGCTATCATGACGTCATGATTTATTAAACTCCTTTTACTTTCCCATATAAATGTATTAATGAGATTGTTTAATTTATTCAGTGTCAGAGCTGGCAAATCATACACACTTAATGGATAGATGATTTTAGAAATGATTAAGCTGTTAACGACTACAATTCTCCCTTTTATTGTTAACTTTCTTTGTCTCCATAAATTTAACTGATTCTGCATTTTTGAAATTACGTTCTCCCAGGTCTCATTTCTCGCCACCTCAGTCTTTTTGCCCAGCTGCACGCCTAAGACCCTGACTGAACCTTCTACCTCTTTGAATTCCCATCTACCAGGTGTCCGATTTGCCTCGCCGCAATACATGATTACTGATTTTTTATTGTTTATTTTTGCTCCAGATGCTAATTCAAAATTGTTTAGATGTTTCATAACTCGATCAATACTATTCTCATCTTTAACCGTAACTGTCGTGTCGTCTGCATATTGAAAAATTTTACTCATGTTCCCTGACGGTGTTTTAATTCCTTCAATCTTTTGATCCTGTTTTATCCAAAGAGCTAAAGGCTCCGCTACCAAGCTGTAGAGTAAGGAAGATAACGGACATCCTTGTCTGATGGATCGGCTTATTTGGAAACAATCAGTCAGATGACCGTTACACTTTACACTACTTTCTGCATTCTCATATAGTAGCTTTAACTTATTAATGAAAATTTGACCAAAGCCATATTTTTCCAATACTGCCCAAAGAAAATTATGTTCAACCCTGTCAAAAGCTTTACAAAAATCTATATTAAGAAATATCCCCTGCGTTTCAACCATTCTTTGCATTGTCTTACTTATTGACAGTATTACGTCGGAAATATTCCTACCAGGGATGCCATATGCTTGAGTTGTGCCAACTATTTTCCCCACCACTGATTTAAGTCTGTTTGCTAGTATTTTTGCATATATCTTGTACTCCGTATTCAATAAACTAATTGGTCTATAGTTTTCTAAATTGTTTTTGTCCCCCTTGTTCTTGTAAATAATTGTTATTATGCCTTTTGCGAAGGTCCTAGGCATGCTTCCCGTTTGTTCCATTACAGAAAAAATTCTAAACAATATTTTACACATCTCATTTTTAAAGGTTTTATAAAACTCAGCAACAATGCCATCTTGCCCTGGACTTTTATTTGCTTTTAAAGAGTCAATCGCTATGATAATCTCCTCCTCCGTCACAGGGTCATCGCAATATTTTTTATCTCCCTGCGGGAGCGAGGACTTAATCGCATCCACCATCTCTTCTATTTTTTCTTTAGAAGTGTTTTCACTTTTGAAAAGTCTTTGATAAAATGCTTGTATCGTCTCTAGAATGCCAGTTATGTCTGACTCGCTTTCACCTTTCTCGTTTATTAATTCGTTTATTATTGCGTTGCTTTGTTTGCGTTTTTCTTGCGCAAGAAAGAACGCTGTCGATTTTTCCCCTTCCGTTAAATGTTTGGCTCTACTACGCACAATGGCTCCCTTGCATTTCTCTATCTCTATCTGATTTAATTGTTGTTTGATGATCGTATAATTTGTAATGTCTCTATCGTGTCCTTTTCTAACATGTCTAGTTCTATTTTAATTTTTTCCTAATTATTTTCATTCTTTAATTCCCTCTTCTTTTTCTGTCTACTATAGTCGATCGATATATTCTTGATTCTTGTTTTGGCTCGATCCCACCATTCCATCAAATTGTCAGTACTTCCCACTTCCTCGTTTAAGGTATGCAACAGGCTGATTATCTCACCTCTATATAGTTCCTCCTGCAAAAGAGCAGCATTTAAGCACCAGAGACCCCCATTCCTGATACTTCGTCCCATCTCCACCTGGAGTACGGAATGATCACTCCAAGTATTTTCTCGAATCTGACAGGACGACACCTCCGGAACAAGAGAAGAAGACATCAGGCATAGATCAAGTCGTGATTGCTTCAGTTTACCCATTACAATCTGCTTTCTAGTGAATTGTTTTTTGCTTGGAAAGCAAAGTCTCCAAATATCAACCAAACTGTTGTTTACAATTATGTTGAAAAGCACACTCCTACTTGGATCTTCTGGAAAAATACAGTTTTTTGAAACATCCATGTTTGTGAGCGTTACATTGAAATCACCTATAATGATACAATTGTTTGTCAACCATTTTCTTAAACCGCTGAAAAAAGATTTTCTTATGAGCCTCTATATTCGGCGCATGTACATTTATTAACCGACATAGTTTATTTTTATATACAAAATCTACTATTAACAGTCTACCTTGTTCTTCCTTATGAACTAAATAGCTGTGTCCACATATGTCTTCCCTCAACAAAATTGCCACACCCCCCTTTTGAGAATTAGATGTCGACGAAAATAACTTCCCTTTCCATTTGTTTTCCATTTTCTCCTCCCTAGCACTGTCCCATTTTGTTTCTTGTAAACATAAAATATCAAACTGTTGCTGAAACACCACTGCTTCAATTTTTTGCTCACTACACAACCCACGGGCATTAAGCGAGAGAAGTTTCATGAAATAGAAGAAGAAATACAAAAATATTCTCTTCATTATTTATTATTTTTCTTTTTTGATTTTTTGTACGCCAACGTGCTTGATCGTTTCCTTGCGTGCACAAGTTTCGCCAAATCTAAATCAGGATCTGTGTCTAAATCGACATCCACATTCAAAGTCAGAGGTAGCACTCTACCCGGAGGCTGGGAGGATGGCATTAGATCTTGTGACGGCTCCGGGAACTGTGAATTGTCCATGTCCACGTCGGGAGGAAGAGTGGGAACTCCTTCCTGCTCTTCCTCAAACACATCTGGATTTGTTTTTAAAACTGGACAGTTTTTCTGGGCTGAACCAACCATTTCACTAACAACAGGCTCCTCCGAGTCTGCATGTAATGCTACGTTTAGCACACCCTCCAAACTATGATCACATCCCTTGTCCTCACTTATCTCCTCTGCCTTGTTTCCTTCCCTTTCGCTCTCCGACTCATTCTCTCCCACACTCTCATTCTCTGCTTCATTCACATCTGATTCAGCACTCTGATCTTGATTCTCTGATTCACTGTTGTTGCAAATGCATTTTCCCATTTCATTTTGACATATCGCACATTTTTTTTCCTTCTTTTTATTTGAACACTCTCTGGCATAATGCCCCTGAACTCCGCAGGAGTGACAAAAAAAATCCGGACATTCTCTCAAAATGTGCCCTGGTTGTAGACAAAGCCTGCACACTCTAATCTGTCTGTCATGTATAACTCTAAAATATTCCGGTCCTAGTGCCGTATTGAATTTCACTGAATATGGCAGAGACTGCACAGTTTCTGTGAATTTGACTTTAACAAACCTTGTTCCATCTGCGATTCTGGTTCCCGGCCACACCCGACGCTTGATTTCCGATACGGCTTTGACTCCCCAGACTTGAAGTTTGTTTAAAATCTCTTCGTCGGTTATGTAGGCTGGAAGTCCGAGAAACGATACAGTTAGTTCATCATTGATTAGTTCTTTTCCTACTATTGTAGATGCTCCAATCTTAAATCCATCCAGTAATCTTTTCTTCGCTTGCACATTACTCAGCGTTATTTCAAATTTCCTGTCCGTTAGAATTCGACATGCCATCAGCCCTCCGCACAAAAACTGAATGTTTTTCATTAATTCAAGAACAGAAATCTTCTCATCCCCCGTAACTTCAATATGCACCGTGTTTTCTTTGTCATACTTCTCTTTCAAATCGGTTTTCATTTTCCTTTGCTTCCTTAATATTTGGTTGTGTCATCCGTAAAGACTCCATTTCGATTGAAAAAGAAGACACCCCCCAACAGAAAACCCTGTTGGGGGAGAGAAAAAAAACCAACGAAACAAAAAAGAGAAATCCAAAAATAGAGAAAAAGACAAAAAAGAAAAACCAAAGAAATAGACCAAAAACGTCCAGCAGTACGGAGCTCAAAGTAACAGCTGCTTATCCGTGGGCTTTCTCAAGGTAGTGTGGCCGTAAGCCGTGGCCGGCGTTTTGGCCTCTGACCACTGCCATCACTTCAGCCATCGTAAACTGAAACATACAAGACTGCGCATTAGCAAACGAACTAGCCCTTACGCCGCGAGCTAAAATAAAACATTTACCCCAAAGTTACATAAAACAAAGAAACAATTAACCAATACTTACCAACAAATCTTGACCGACACACACACACACACAACGCACAAGAATAGCAAACAGCTTCACTATAAAACGTTCGGTGCTGAGTTCCAGCACTTCCCCTTGATTGCTCCCAGGTGTGTCTTGTTCCTTTGATTACCCTCAGTGTATTTAATCCCTCCTGTGTCCTTTGTTCCTCGTTGGCTCCTTGTCAGTTTGTTGCACTTTGTTGCCGTCGTTTGTGTTCGCATGTTTGACCAGTTGCTACCGGTGTGAGCCCTGGCTTACGCTCAGCCGTGCTGCCTGGCCGCGGACTACTTTGTCGACTGTGTTTTTGTGGACATTATGTTCAATTAAACCTACGCCACTCACTTTACCTGGGCCTCCAGCGTCTGCCTCACCATCTCCACCACACCACTTCTTGACATCAACATTGGGAGCCTGTATGTTCATTAGTCTGCATAATTTATTTTTGTAAAGAAAGTCCACTATCAGCAGTCTTCCCTCCATTTCTTTATGAACTAAATAACCGTTTTCAAATAAACCCTCTCTGAAAAAAATCGCCACCCCACCTGCTTGAGTACCAGATGTTGATGAGAACATTCTCCCTTTCCATTTATGCTTCATTTTTTCTTCTCTTAAACTGTGCCATTTTGTTGTATACACATAATATCAAACTTTGATTTAAAAATGACAGCTTCAGTTTTTTGTTCTCTGCAGAGCCTACGTGCATTAAGCAAGAGAAGAAGCATGATAAAGAGGAATCTGAAAAAGATTAACTGCATCATTTATTGTTTTTCCTTGTGGATTTTTTCGTTGCTAAAGTACTTTTTGAGTGTAATATTTTGGCTAGATCAGAGTCGATGTCAGCAGCAACTTTCAACATTTGAAGTAAAGTTTCAAGGGGAGGCTGGAAAGACGGCAGATGATTTTGTGACGGCTTCTGAGACTGTGAGATGTCTGTGTCCATGTCGGGAGCAAGAGCAGAAACGTCTTCCCGCTCTTCCTACACATCTGGATTTGCTATTTCAAACGGACATTTTGTCTGGGATGAAATGACGCCTTCACTGACTTCAGACTCCACTGAGTCTGCATGCAATGTAGTGTACCGTTTATCATCCAACTTTAGTTCACATCTCTAAACCTCACTCATTTCCTCCTGCTCGTTTTCCCCTTCTTCACCCTCTACATCATTCTCCTCCGCGCTCTCATTCTCTGATCCATCCATATTTAATATGGAACCCTGATCTGACTTGCTGTTACAAATGCAATTATCCGTATCATTTTGACATAATATACATTTCTTCTCTTTTTTCTTTTTACTTGAACACTCCCTTGCATAATGCCCTTGGACTCCACAGGAATGACAAAAAAATTCCGGACACTCTCTCAGGATGTGTCCCGGTTGCAAACAGATTCTGCATACTTTTACCTGTCTATCATGAATAACCCTAAAATATTCTGGTCCCAAAGCAGTGTTAAATCTGGCTGAATATGGCAGAGACTGCACAGTTTCTGTAAATTTAACTTTGACAAATCTTGTTCCGTCTGCTATCTTTGTTCACACCCGACGCCTGATTTCCGACATCGCTTTCACTCCCTATGTCTGAAGTTTGTTTTTTAATTTCCTCGTCGGTAATATAAGCTGGCAGTCCCAAAAACGAAACAATTAATTCATCATTGATTAATTCTTTTCCCAGTATCGTGGATGATCCGATGATAAAACCGTCCAACAGCCTCTTTTTCGCCTGCTCATTGCTGAGTGTAATTTCAAATTTCTTCTCCGTTAGAAGTCTACACGCCAACAATCCTCCACACAAAAACCCAATATTCTTCATCAATTCAAGGACAGGAATCTTGTCTTCTATTATTTCGATTTGAACTGTATTTTCCTTATCAAATTTCTCTTTCGTTTTGTTTACTTTATCCATATTTCCCGGCATATTTTCCGTTCCCTTTGCATCCGAAGGCATCTGATGTTCAGTCCTTGAAAAATCCATTAAGGTAGAAACCAAAAAGATCCCCCCCCCCAACAGACAATCTGTTGGGGAAGAAAAACAGAAAAATGCAGAAAGACCAAAAACAGAGAAAAAGCAACAAAAGAAACCAAAAATAGATATTCAAAACGACTGGAATGCAGAGCTCTCTTTTTGTAATTCATTTGGTTTTGTTAAACCAATTTGTGGCGTGCTTGGACCGCCTATTTGGGTGGCGACAGTTTGGGGGACGCCCACCCGCCCTGCTGCCCTTCTGCTCGCTCCACCACCACCAAGAAAGAATGCGTCCTGATGAGGCGCACACGTCTTCAGCGGCTGTGGCTGACGCCTCCAGCCTGCCATGGGGTATTTTTGTTAGCCTTTGTTTGTTTTTCGTTTTGTAATCATTTTGGCGTGGTGAGACCGGTTGTCCTGTTTCAGTAGATTTTTTTCTTTTTAGTCCGGTACTAGTAGGGGCTTTGACGGCCCTGTGTACGGTTGGCCCCCTGCTGTACCGTTTTGTTCTTTTTGACCGGCTCACCAGGTCCACCTTTCTTTTGACACTTTTGGAATGTTTATTCTTTTGGACACGGGGAAAATGAGAATATTTAATTCTCCTTTTTTTTCCTTCACAGGAAATTAAAGCAGACAAAAAACAGATCAAGGTAGTTTGAAAAAAAAATAAAAAATAATTTTCGTAAAATCGTCTTTGCCTATGTGTCCTTGAATATGTTGTGCCCTGTTGGACATAACATATTTATGGGGGCTCTTCTAAACAATGTGTACCTTTAACAACCATTTGTGTCCTTAGGTTGTGTTTGGTTTTGTGGCGATTATGTTTGGTTTTCTATGCATGTTGGAACAGGTGTAGTGCGATGCAGTGATTTAATTAGGACATTTGGGCGTGGTGCTCTTGTAAGCTTTTTTTGTGCTTGGGCTTCTGGTAAAAAGTGTGGTTTGATTTGTGGTCTGAACATGGAGTTTGACCTGGATGATTTTGTTGCAAATCCCACATTGGAGGCCCTGGGTAGCTGCACAAAGGATCAGTTGCTGTTAGTAGCTGATCATTTCAAGGTTACGGTAAATAAACGCGCTAACCGAGAAAAAGTTGAAGCTGGTTTATTAGCAGCACTGGTTCAGGTTGGGATTTTTCCTGATACAAGTTTATCAAAGAGTTCTGTTGGGTTTCCAGCGGAAACTTTATCAGATGATCCGGTTCGTTTGAAGGAACTTGAAGTTGAATTAGGACGGCCTGCTGTACGAGAAAAGGAGCTGTATCTTGAACAAAAGAAACTGGAGACAGAAGCCGAACTGCGTTTGAAAGAACTTGAGCTTGGTGCTGGGTCTTTGCAATCCCGATCAAATGATTTTGATGTTAGTAAAAATGTTCGCTTGGTTCCTCCATTTAATGAGCGAGATGTTAAATAATTCACGTCATTTGAAAAGGGTGGCATTAACACTTAAATGGCCTAAAGATGTGTGGACTTTGTTGTTGCAGTGTGCATTAAGTGGAAAAACGCAAGAGGCATATGCATCTTTATCGGTGGCTGATGGCCTTAATTTTGATATAGTTAAAAGTGCTATTTTGCGAGCATATGAATTAGTGCCTGAGGCATACCGCCAAAAATTTCATAGATTGAGAAAACGGTATAATCAAACTTATGTAGATTTTGTTAGAGATAAAGAAATTCTCTTTGATCGTTGATGCGCTGCTAAAAATGTTGAGGATTTTGTACAACTCAAGCAACTCATTCTGATGGAAGATCTTTAAAAACTGCTTGCCAAAAGTTGCCACCTACTTGAAGGAAAATAAAGTCTCAGATGTGTCCAAAGCTGCAGTGCTCGTTGACGAGTACATGTTGACGCATAAAGGTAATTTTGAGCGATCACATGTCTTTAATAAATTTGACAGATCTGAACATAGCGGGAAGGTTCAAAAACCTGCTTCAGTTGTAGAATCAACAGTAGTGTTGAAAGTAAGTCAGTTCATGAGGTGGACTTAAAAGCTAATGTCACATGCTTTTATTGTAAAAAAGAGGGGCCAATATGGTTAATTGCCCGGTTTTAAAGAAAAAGAACGCTAAAGCGGTTGCTCTAATTGAAACGGTGAATCACTCTGCTCAGTCACCTTCAAACAAAAATCAATACATTTGATTATTTTATAATGCATGTTTAAAAGTCCCAAAAATAACATCCATGTGTCAATCTTCTTGTTTTCATAAAGTCTATAATTCCTTGTTATGTAGATGGTGTGCCTTGCCAGCGCAAGAATGATGTTGCAACATTCAAGTTGTGTCCTTGTGATTTGTCCGTGTGCATCATGTACCCCAAAGAGTCTCGTCCAATTCCATTCATTGTCCTCCAAGGGAAGATTGATGTATGTTCTTTAATGATGGCTTGGATCCTTTCCCAGAAGTTGACGTGGCCGGGACAATAGAGGAACAGGTGCTCGATGGTCTCGGGGCCTGTAAGACAAACTGTGCAGTCTTTACCATACTTATCCTTGTCTATTTGGTGCAGGATGACTTCCGTAAAGATCCTTCTGTGCTTTAATAGAAATTCTGTGTTATTAGCCTGATGCATATTAAATTTAAAATGTGTTCTTGACCAAATATTGAAAACTGGCATGCTCGAAAATAGTTTTGACCAATGTTTATGGGATGCAGGTTCCTTAATAATATTTCAAATAAGTATGTGATACCATTTTTTTTTTTTTTGTTGCTATAGAGTCTATGTTTATTTTCTGAGTACCCATGGATAGTAAAAAGGTCGGGGCGTCATCCTGCTCCTCCTGATGGCATCCCCTCCTGCCAATGATCGCGGAGCAGTGGAAAGGCAAAGCAGCCTGTATCCTTTTGCAATTTTGTACAATATTTCTTCTAATAATCGTTTTGGTAAGTTTGAAATGACCAAAAATTTTGTTTATATCCACTGCTCCTCGATCATTCAGAACCTGCCCAAAGGTGTGAATGCCAGCTCTTCTCCAGGAAGGGAAATTCAACATTTCCCCGTTACAGACCACCTCAGGACTGTTAAAAATCGGCAGCGAGAGACAAGACCCGTACCTCACATTTGTCACTAATTTTCCCCTTATTTTATTCCAAGCGTCCAGATATTCTTTGAAAAAGTTATCGATTTGGATTTCTTTTAAGTTGATGATTGAACACAAATTAAAGATATTATGGGTGCCAAAAGACTGTAACTGAAATTGGAAATGATCATAGCAGATATGTTTGATGGATGAAGAGAGAAACCTCCAAATTTATTAAATTCCTATTGCTTTTCCAGATAAACGTTGTGATTTGATTGTTTAGCTTGTTTAGTTTTTGAGCTGGAAGGTCATGAATACTGAGTGGATAAATTATTTTGGAAATTATTAAACTGTTAATGATTACAATTTTCCCTTTAGTGGTTAATTTCCTCTGTTTCCACAAATTTAACTGATTGTGCACTTTCATGATAGTTTTGTCCCAGGTCTCGTCTCTCGCTGCTTCCCGAGGTAAACGTCCAGGACCTTGACTGTGTCCTCTGCCTCCCCGAACTCCCATCTTCCCGGCGTCCGAGCCGTCTCGCCACAATACATGATAACTGACTTATTTAGCGTTTATTTTAGCTCCTGAGGCTAATCCATAATTATGTGAATGTTTAATGACCAGATCAATACTATTTTTAACTGTAATTGTAGTGTCATCTGCATATTGAAATATTTTACTAATGTTGCCTAGTAGTGATTTTATCCCTTCAATGTTTAGGTCCTGTTTTATTAAAATGGTGAGAGGCTCAGCTATAAAGCAGGGAGGACAGAGGACACCCTTGTCTAATGGATCTGTATAACTGGAAATGGTCTGTAAAGTGGCCATTGCATTTTATTTTACTTTCTGCATTTTAGTACAGTAGTTTTAACTTGCATATGAATTTTTGACCAAACCCATATTTGCTCAATACTGCCCATAGAAAGGTGTGCTCTACTCTGTCGAAAGCTTTGCTAAAATCTATATTCAGAAAAATCCCTTGTGAATTTTCCATGCTTTGAATGTGTCATGATGGGTGTGGTAGTTCAAGCCCACATGCAGAACACAACGCAAGAGACAGTGTAAAATAAGAGAGAAGTTTATTGAAAAGACTGCTGGCAGGTATTGTTGACTCGGATCGGGTCCAGGGAGAGAGGCAGGGTCAGGGGACAAACAGTTCACTAGAGAGGCAGAGGGAGGTGATGAGTTCAGGTTTATAGGAAAAGACAACGATGAGAGGGAATGGGTAGATCTTACTTGTGATCGGCAGGATAAAGAAGTGAGAGGGTCTGCGGTGTCCGGGGTCTTGGTTCTCAGAGGTTCCAGGTGGTCGTTTGTTTGACAGCGGAGGTCCCGGAGGCAACAGAGGTACGTCGGAGGGCGGACAGGTAGGCTCAGGATCAGCGGTGGAGAGGAGCGGTGCAACTGCCAGCCGTGAAAACTCTGGAGGAACTGGTAGTCACACGGGGAAGGTGAGTATGGGAACTCAGGGCAACCTGTGGGTATTTTCCACGGCGTCACGAGGAGGGACTGGAAAAGCGAGGAGCCAGGAGGAAGAACCTAGAGGCAGGAGAGGCAACAAAGAAACTTTCACAAGGAGCAGGTTAAACATGGAAACTAGAAACAAGCTTCTAGGGGCTCAGAGGTACGGTGACTGGCTAACACTCAGGCGTTGAAGGACTGGCAGTCAGCTCCTCTTGAACACCTCACTGATGAGCCAAACCTGCATCAGGTGTGGGGTGACGTCATCCACGCCCTCCGACGGACTGGATTTGGCGCCATCTGGTGGTGGAGAAAAACGCGCAAAACCTCCACAAAGAAACCAAGGACCCCGGAACATAACAGAATGGTTTTATTTATTGATAATGCTATGTCTGAAATGTTTCTTTGCGGAATGCCATAAGCTTGGGACGGACCGATAATTGTTCCCATCACTAATTTTAGCTTTTTGGCTAATATTTTGGAGTATATTTTGTAGTCTGTATTTAATAAACTGATGGGTCTGTAGTTTTCTAAATTATTCTTCTCTCCTTTATTCTTGTAAATGATGGTTATGATTCCTTGTGTGAAAGTTCTGGGCGTGCGTCCCGTCTGCTCCATGACAGAAAAAAACTCGCAATAATATTTTACTGACTTTGTTTTTGAACTTCTTATAAAACTCAGCCGTGATGCCGTCATGCCCGGGACTTTTATTTTCTCTTAATGAGTTTATGGCATTTTGTATGTCTTCTTCTGTCACTGGAGCATCGCAACCGAAACTATCCTCCTGAGGGAGTGAGGAATCAATCACACCGACAACCTCTTCTATTTTTTTCTTTTGGTATATTTTCGCTTTTGAATAGTTGTTGGTAAAAAGTTTGTATCGTCTCCAAAATGCTAGTTATGTCTGATACTTTTTCACCTTTTTCATTTATTGTTGCGGTACTTTGTTTGCGTTTCTCCTGTGCGAGAAAGAAAGCTGATTTTTCTCCATCTGTTAAGTATTTATCTCTACTGCAAATTATTGCTCCTTTACATTTATTGACTTCTATTTGATTCAATTGTTGTTTAATGATCATATAATTAGTGGTATCTCTGTCTTCATCTTTCTCAAAATTATCAAGCTCGATATTTAGTTTTTTCCTTAAAATGTATTCATTTTTTTACTCTTTTCTTTTTCTTTCTGAATTTTATCGAAATGTTTTTGATTTCTGCTTTGACCTGATCCCATCATGTCAATAGATTTTCGGTGTGATCCATCTCCCCACTCAAGGTCTGCAGCAGGGCGTTGATCTCACCTCTGTAAAGCTCCTCCTGAAGAAGAGCAGCATTCAGACACCAGAGACGCCCATTTCTGATGCCTCGTCCGTCTCCACCTGGAGGAAGGAATGGTCACTCCAAGCATTATCTCGAATGAGACAGGACAGCTTCAGTTTTTTGTTCTCTGCAGAGCCTACGTGCATTAAGCGAGAGAAGAAACATGGTGAAGAGGAAGCTCAAAAAGATTAACTGCATCATTTATTGTTTTTCCTTTTGGATTTTTTCGTTGCTAAAGTACTTAGTGTCTTTCTTGAGTGCAATATTTTGGCTAGATCGAGATCAGGATCAGAGTCTAAATCAGCAGCAACTTTCAACCTTTGAGGTAAAGTTTCAAGGGGAGGCTGGAAGGATGGCAGAGGATTTTGACGACTTTTGGGATTGTGAGATGTCCATGTCCATGTCGGGAGCAAGAGCAGCAACTTCTTCCCGCTCTTCCACATCTGGATTTGCTATTTCAAACGGAGATTTTGTCTGGGATGAAATGACGCCTTCACTGACTTCAGACTCCACCGAGTCTGCATGCAATGTAGTGTACCGTTTATCATCCAACTTTAGTTCACATCTCTCAACCTCACTCATTTCCTCCTGCTCGTTTTCCCCTTCTTCACCCTCTACATCATTCTCCTCCGCGCTCTCATTCTCTGATCCATCCATATTTGCTATAGAACCCTGATCCAACTCACTGTTATTGCAAATGCAATTATCCGTATCATTTTGACATAATATACATTTCTTCTCTTTTTTTGTCTTGCTTGAACACTCCCTAGCATAATGCCACTAGACTCCACAGGAATGACAAAAAAATTCCGGACACTCTCTCAGGATGTGTCCCGGTTGCAGACATATCCTACACACTTTAACCTGTTTATCATGGATTACTCTAAAGTATTCCGGCCCTAATACAGTGTTGAATCTGGCTGAATATGGCAGAGACTGCACAGTTTCCGTGAGTGGTCGCACATGAGTGGTCCCAGCCTCAGCTGCGACCATCATGGCCGCAGTACTCTCTGGACTCAGTTTCATTAGTCCCTTTCCCACCTCTTGTCATATCGCCTCACTGTTCCTCCAAAATCCCACTTCTGACGCCACTTGTCACCTGGACCGGCGGAGGCTCTGCGTCAGGGAAGGAGGCGAGGCAACAAACTGCAGTCCAGACAGTTTTACTTGCTCTGCAGGTTACATGTGCACCGGCACCCATCTCACAGTGACACCAAGAAGCTAGCTTTTAATCTATCCCAACACTCAAATAAAGGAGATACAAAATAAGCAAGAAATAATTGACACAAACCAAACAATATTTACAGGCGTGCAAATTATTCGAACTAAACTAATCTAAGGTCAATCAACAGTTAACTTTAACTTAAATATAACAAACATTACCCCTCTCAGTGGAAATGGTACACTCCAGGAGCTTTCAACAGCTCCTGGATTTAATTGAGATAACGAACTGAAACAAAAAGCATTTGTTCTATAAATTAATGTACCAATAATCACTAATAAGGGATGGAGCCCCTGTTCTCCATCACAACGAAATGATCGGTTCGTTATTGATCAACTCCTTCGCAAGTATTGTGGGTGAGCCAATCTTGAAACCGTCCAAAAGTCTTTTCTTTGCCTGTTGGTTGCTCAGTGTGATTTCAAGTTTCCTGTCCGTTAAGAGTCTCCACGCCGACAAGCCTCCATACAAAAAAACAATATTTTTCATCAACTCCAACCCAGAAATCTTTTCATCTCCCGTAATTTCACTCTGGACCGTGTTGTCTTTGTCTTTCAGCTTATTTTCTTCAGCCGTATTTTCCACAATTTTTACAGGTTCTCCTGAATCCAGAGGATTCATTGATTTAGTCCAAAAAGAGTCCATTCTGAAAGGAAACACTAGATTTAAAAAGAAAGTCTTGAAACAAAATTGTGGAGGAAAAAAGAAAAAAACAAAAAACATCCAATTCACCAAACAGACAACCGAAGAGACGAGGAGCTGAAACAACGGAGCTCCTTCCTTGTTGCCAAACACTCAACCGCCGTTAGTGGGCGTTTCTCACGGTAGTGTGGCCGAAAGCCGCAAAGTGCTGCCATGTCCAGCTTTTTGTAAAACACCACAGCCAGCTGAAGCTTCAATCCTCTTTGCCCTGACTACATGTTTGTCGGGACCACCATGCTTCTCTGTAGGGAAGGGACGCCTAAAGTCCCGAGGGCCGGTTCCTGCACGTTCTAGTTCTCTCCCTGTCAGCATGTCGGTGTTCTTCTTGGGCCTTCTAACGAGCCATCATTTGATCCAGGTGCGTTAAACCACAGTGGACGTCTCGATCTCTCGGTTCCAGTTGGTCCAGTAAAGACTCCTGCAGAGTAGCTTATCAAATTATCCATCATTCAAAATTTAACAATTGCATAATCAGCCAGACCAAAATCTAAAGCTAAGTGGAGATGTTGCTATTTTAAGGACAAAAATGACAGTAATTCACATAAATAACAAAGTGAAGCAAATGCATTTTTTTTTTAATCAATTAAAAACTTATAAAACTGTCTCACAAACTGCAGCTGTGTGTCTGTGTCCGGTGTATTTTTGGTTAAAACGTGTTTGTTTTTCATTCAGTGGGTAGAAAATCCATAAATTTGATTCAAGTAAGAGCAGAAATACTTCATAATAAAATCACTCAACTTTTTCAAAAAGTTACCCAACTTTTAAAACAACTATATTTGCTTTTATAAATAATAAAATTAGCATTTTATTTCCTAAAATAAATATATTTGCTAAAAAGAGCTCAGTCCTTCCCACTCAATACAGTGTAGAGAGATATTTAGATTTTTTTATTATTAACTAATTGATAACTGGACGAAAAAGATTTCCTTATTTTATGCCACTTGAGGAGTTATGAGTAGAACATATTTACCGTCGAATTTCTTTCATCTTAAATGTGAAATATTTAAATTTTTTGTACAGTTTTGGCTAAATGCATCCCACTGTCTCATTTAACGACTAATGGTTAATCGTGATTAATCGTGTCAGCTCTTCCAGCAATGTAATACAAATGAAAATCTAAGACTTGTGGCATGTCCCCTTTGTTCTGCTTCCTCTCATCTCAGTGTGAAAGTTGATGAAATGCAGATGTAGCGCATTAAAGATGCAGAATTTACAGCTGCATTACATAATGCATCAAACGTGATTTTGCTACAGGAGGTTCCAGCTCGTAGATTTCCTTCTGTTTTTTATCATGTTTAGTTCAGAGACTCGTGTCTAGAAACCAGACTCAACAAAACTCAACGGAGCGAGAAAACGCAGCGCAGAAGTTCTGGATACAGACTTTTTTGACTCACAGCTTTAAAAGCGTTAAATTTCCTGCTTTTAATAAAAAGCCGACCCGTGTGATCACTGCTGCGTGTGAGTCAGTCCTCTGAGAAGAGAGACTTTCAGCTCTGAATGATTAAACCTCCAAACATAACTTTTTATTTAAAAAGCAAAATTAGTAATAAATAATGATGTATTATCTCATGAAATGAGATGGTTTTAGTTAAACTCAGACTAACAGAGAAGCGTAAAGTATAAGGTGTGATGATTTTTATCATTCTGATGACAAAAGTCATAACAAACAAAAAACAGGATTAAATAATTTAAAAATGTAAGTGTACGGGTAAACAATGCGCGATCCACTTTTTTCACTTTCGATACCGATACCGATATCTGAGACTCAGTATCAGCTGACACTGATGCAGAAAAGCAGCTGAATTGATGTTCTTCGTTTTAGAAGCACAGACACAAATGTACTAAATTAAAAATGTATTTCATCATTTAAACACACACAAGTTTGGTGAAACATGTCAGAATATGTGACCCAGTTTTAAAATAAATAATAAACTGAGATTTTATATATATATATATATATATATATATATATATATATATATATTATAAATATTATATGTATAATAATTATACATAAATAATATTTATAATTTTATATTATGTATAGGCTAATATAATATATATGCATGTATATATGTAGTAAACTGAAACTACATTATTGTTTTGCTCTATGATGTTCTTGTCTGTGTGTTTCATAGATTATATTCTTTCATTACAGCCAAACTATCTACACACAGGCAGTGATTGCATAGTTACTTTGAAAAAGTAACTTTATCAGGTTACTGATTACTCCTTCAAATAGTAACTTAGATTACTGGCTCCTTCATTTGGAAAGTAACTAAGTGACATAAACAGCAACTATTTTAGTTACTTTCAGCAGCTGCTAACAACAACAACGCTGTGAAAATCATATTGATCTTTGCCAATACTTCATAGCAAGTTATTTTATGATTACATCAACAATGTGTCTCCAGTCATAACTGAAGGGAGATTGTTTAATGGTTACCACAGTAACCACAGTAACCAGAGTAACCATTAAACAACATCAAAGGAAAACACACAAAAAAACTTTAGTAATTTATGCGTGTTTTTGTGTTTCTACCGTCTGCAAGCGACTTAATTATCATCCGTCCATCCGTTCGTCCATCCGTCCGTCCTTCCGTCCGTCCATCTATCCGTCCATCTATCCGTCCGTCCATCCGTCCGTCCTCCGTCCGTCCGCCTGTCCGTCCGTCCGTTCCGTCCCTCGGTCCGTCCATCTATCCGTCCGTCCATCCGTCCGTCCCTCCGTCCATCCTTCCATCCGTCCGTCCATCATCTGCCGCTAATCCAGGTTTGGGTCTCAGGGGAAGCAGCTTCAGAAGGGAGGCCCAGTCTTCTCTGTCCCCAGCCACTTCTTGCAGCTCCTCCTTGGGAACCCGAAGGCGTTCCCAGGCCAGCTGAGAGACATGGTCCCTCCAGCGTGCCTTGGGTCTTTCCTGGGGCTCCCTGCGAACCTGGTGAGGGACCTCATGGATGTCCATGAGACATCCCGTCCAGAGTCTCAAGTGGCTGTGAAGGAGCAGCGGCTCTAGTCTGGGTCCCTCCCGGGATGACCGAGCTTCTCACCTGTCTCTAAGGGAGAGCCCAGCCACCCTGCGGAGGAAACCCATTCCAGCCGCTTGAATCCGGGATCTCGTTCTTCCAAATGAGGGCGGGAACGTAGATCGACCGGTAAACAGAGAGCTTCGCTGTTTGGCTCAGCTCTCTCTTCACCACGGCGGACCGGTACAGCACCCGCTTCACGGCAGACGCTACGCCGATCCACCTGTCGACCTCCTGCTCCCATCTTCCCTCATTCGTGAACAAGACCCCCGAAATACTTGAACTCCTCCACTTGGGGCAGGACCCAGCCTCGACCCGGTAAAAGGCACTCTACCCTTTTCCGGCTCGGGACCATGGCCTCGGATTTGGAAGCACTGATCCTCATCCTGGCCGCTTCGCACTCGGCTGCGAACCGCTCCAGCTAGAGCTGCAGATCACGTCCTGATGGAGCCAATAGGACCACATCATCCGCAAAAAGCAGAGATGCGATCCTAAGTCCACCAAAACGGATCCCCTCAACACCTTGGCTGCGCCTAGAAATTCTGTCCATGAAAGTGATGAACAGAATCACAGAAAGGGCAGCCCTGGCGGAGTCCAACTCTCACTGGGAACGAGCCCAACTAACTGCCGGCAAGGTGGACCAGACTCTGACACCGATCGTACAGGGACCTGAAGCCCGTATCAAAGGGCCCGGGACCCCCATACTCCCAGAGAACCCCCACAGGGCTTCCTGAAGGACACGGTCCTTCTCCAAGTCCACAGAACTGTAGACCGGTTGGGCGAACTCCCATGCGCCCTGCAGGACCCTGCTGAGGGTGTAGAGCTGGTCCAGTGCTCCACGACCAGGACAAGAAGCACAAAGCTTTCCAGAATCCGAGGTTCCACCATCCAACAGACCCTCCTCTCCAAAACTCTCCCATCGTTCCTGCTTCACCCCAGACCCGCTCTCTGGAAAAGACCAACAATGCTGAAGAGAGTTGGGCATGTTTTTGTTTCCGCACATTTAAAATATCCAGGGGGGAACCCAGTATCTTAATGTTCCCTGTTGATACATGGAGACAAAAACATGCCCAACTCTCCTCAGCATTGTTGGCTTTGTCTCCTCCGGGACCTTCTGTTCTTCCGGGGTCTTTGCCTTGTCCTTGATATTTTCTGCCTCTTTCCTGGATTTTATCCTCTCCATCTTTAATTTCAACGCAACAATTTCTTTGTTCAACTCCTCGTTCTCCTTTTCAAGCCAGCGGCGATCTCTGGTCTTGTTTCGCAATACATTGCTGGCCTGTTGCCTTATCATGATGTTTGATCTTTCAAGGCGTTGATTTTCTTTGACCAGCTCTCGATAGTCATTTTTTACTGTTTCAACTTTTGCTCTGGAATTTTCTAATTCATCGTATAGAGCGTGTATCAGTCTTTCTCGTTCCTCGTCTTTCTCTCTCAGCAGTTTATTCTCCATGATCAGTTCACTGATTGTGGAGTCCCTGCCTGCTGTTAGTTTGTGGAGTTTTGAGTTGAGGTGCTCCACCGTTTCTTTGAGGAGGATATTCTCCTCCTCAAACTCCTCAAGTTGTTTCTCTAAAATGTCCACAGTTGTAAAAAGCAAATCCTTCTCGTCCATCGTTGTGCTGTTTCTCCAAGTCTCCTGAAATCGCAAATGAATTTCTCTGTCGAATCTTGGAATATAGAGACAGTCACCAATGACGTCACAGACAGGATGAGTGACATCACAGTTTCACATCAAAGCCAGAAGCAGTCTGTTGCGAGCGGGGGCGGGGGATTTTTTTTTTTTTTTTTTACTTTATTCCCAGACACACTGATTAACACAGAGTGAAACATTTGTTATGCCTCAAGAAAAACAAATTCAGATAAACAGTATTTAAGAAAAAGCTAAGGGGCTTCAGTTCCAACACATTCAAAGCAGTTCAGATTTAAATTGTTTTAATAGCTACTTTTTGTCAGAGTCTTTCATATAAAACTTACATTCATTGTAAAATGCAACAAGGCTTGGCTTTCCCTACCTGGAACAATGAATATGATATTTAGCTCGTGACAATAAAGGATTTATGAGAAACTGAATAAAAAAAACAGCAGCAGCATCATTCTCTAATACTTCCTGTCATCTTCTTTGTTATTTCTGCCAGTAGTAACATCCAGTTGTTGATCACGTGACATCATGTGATGCGAAAAATGTGTTTCTGTTGTAGTTTTGTGAAATACACTGATTTATACAGTTTGAAAACCAACTCAACCCAACGCAAAAAATTTATCAAAAAACATGTTTTTTTCAAAATGATGTTTCCATTAGGTAGATTTTTTTTGTTGTTGTAATTCCAATTTGCACAATTATATGATCAATGGAAACACATCTGTATATTATTTACAAGAGCAATAGCAGGACATAATCATTCAGTATGATTTTTATTCTATCTAAACCCGGGTATCATCCTGCACCAAATAGACGAGGACAATATGGCAGAGACTGTACAGTTTGTCTTTCAGACCCCGAGACACTTGAGCACTTGTTCCTCCTCTGTCCCAGCCGCGCCAGCTTCTGGAGGAAAATTTGTGAAATTATTGCAGGCATGTCTGCCAAGCTTCCTGTAAAGAACGGAGAATGGGACCGGATGAGACTTTTCGGTATTCATGATTCACACGGACAGCTGTCACATCATCAGCTTCAACTCTTTTCTCTTCAGCACGACACACTATCTACATCACAAGGAACTATCAACTTTATGAAAACAAGAAAATGAATAACTGGACTTTATTTTTGGGACTTTTAAGAATACATTGGAAGACAATTAAACATGTAAATTCAGAAATGTGTGAAGATATTTTTGGCCAAATTTTTCAATGTAAATATTTTGAAAAAGAAATGTATTATATACATGTGATTAGTGAGACTGTTTTTGATGTAATCATGTATTTGTCTCTTTTTGATGTTTTGTTAACGTTCATGTTTTGTTTACTTACGTATTCACTGTAAATAATTGCACTTTGTTTGTTTTATTTTGAATTAATAATACAAAAAAAACGCCTGATCTCGGAGGCTAAGCAGACGGGCCTGGTTAGTACTTGGATGGGAATACCAGCTGCTGTAAGCCTTTTTGCGTGCAGCAGAGGTGGGTGCTGCTTCTGCTGCTGCCTTTCTGCAACATGTCGCTCATATTTTGCACCCAAAGGGAAGAACAGTCAACCCCAGAGGGTTGCATATTTACATATGTATTTTACACTCTGAACTTAATTTAACCTGATACATATTATAAACTATACAAAAGAATCGGTAAAATGTGAAATGAAATAATAAAAACAAATAAAATAAAAAAATTCCAGACTGAAAATTCCGACGTAAATTCTGCGTTTCTGCGAGCGGCTTCACAAAGAGGCAGAGGAATGTCACGACCCGCCTTCGATGCCTTGAGACAAACAATTTCAAACCTATGAAATACAATAACTTGCTAAAATGCGAACCAAGGAGCCTCCATTCACGAGTCCATGAAAACTCGGCCCCTTTTGCATCACTTTTGCATGAGGGGGGGGGCTCAACTGACTGTGATCATCCAGGATGTGCTGCAGCTTCACAGTAAAATGACATTTTGTCAGGACAACAGGAACTCTCTGCTTGTCTTGAATGTTGTTTATCATTCTCGACTAATTACCTTTTCCTCTGGGCCGGATCTCATGTTTCTAAATCTTCATTCACATCAGAAGGCTTTTGAACGGCAAAGCAGCAGCACGTTGTGGACGATCACATTCTGACGGTGAGTTTTTTTTAATTCATTTTTTCATCGTTGCGCAGTTTCTTTTCTAAATCATCCTTACATGTTTAAACCTAGAACAACACTTGTAGCTTGTTAATTTTCAATAAAGAAAGAAAGCACATTCACAAATCTCATTTACTGGTGACTTCTACAATACTTTTCATCATTTCTGATGTTCATCTTGGAAAGACGTGACACAATGTGACTGACTGTAAACTTCAGCTTCAACAGGATTAAATGTGTAAATGTGAGTGAAATGATAAAAGACGGCGTCTTTTCTGTTGAGAAAATTATCGTTCAAACTAAGTATCAAATTTAACTCATTTTTTACAGTGTCCAGCACTTCACTGAGAAGATGAGGATTTGTTTTCTCCTCTGTGTTTTCTGTCTGATGCTTCCCATGAGCCTCAGTCAGCTGCCGGGTCCCCCTGGTCAGAAAGGTGACAGAGGATTTCCTGGACCACCTGGAGAACGTGGAGCACCAGGACCAATGGGTATCAGCTCACAAACCAAAGATAGTTTTTTTGAAGAGCTAAAAATAGAACAAAAAGTCTGTAGAATGAAAAGAGCAATGAATCGAACTGTAGTCAAATTCTTCATTTTTTTCATCACCAGTGAAGATTGCTTCATCTCTTTTTGGATTCAGGAAGTCAAGGAGATCCTGGATTTCCTGGACCAGGTGGACCAATGGGTATCAGCTCACAAAACAAAGAAAAAGTTTTTCTGAAGAGCTAAAAATAGAACAAACAATCTGTGGGATGAGAAGAGCAATGAAAAATACTGTAGCCATTTTCTAAGACCAATGAAGATGTCTTCATCTTCTTTTTGGATTCAGGAGAGCCTGGAGTGCCAGGACCAATTGGAAGACCTGGACCACCTGGACCCGTCACCGTGTGTGGACGAGGTGATGACGTAACATTACGTTCACTGAATCTTCGACACAGTAGTTGAACAGTAAAACAGACCAAGTCACCAATTTAAAATGCAACACTGACATTTTACACTGTTAATATAACTGCAGAGAAGAGAAAACTAGTATAAAATATTTCTGAGCTGCAGCCAAATGAACTTTGGTAACCAAACTTGTTCTTTTTTATTTATTCAGAACTCTTTGATTCTTTCACACGTGATGCTGATTTACTGACGAAGATCACCGCTAAGCTGGACCTTGGTGGGTTTTCTATTCTATTTGAGGATGAAAAGCAGTGAGTCAGAGGACAGCCACAGGATTATTTTACGTTGTCCAAAATAAATAAAGAAATAATCTCTTCCAAATTTTCTGCATGTTTTTCCAGCAATAACCTTTGACTTTGTGCGGAAGGTGGGTCAGAAATACTTTGTGTCCAACAAGGAGAGAGGATCTTTCCAGAAGGCTGCAGATTTCTGCCAGCAACGAGGCCTGGAGCTGGCTCTGCCCCAGAGCGAGGAGGAGAACCACACGCTGCGTCAGCTGATGGGTCAAGATGAGAAAAGAGCCTGGATCAACGTCAACGTGAGAAAAGCAGAAGGGAACTTCCAGTCCGACATGAAAAATCGACCTCTGACCTTCACCAAGTGGGGAGAAAGGCAGCCGGATGGAAGCATTCGGGACAGCGGCTGCAGCATGGCAGCTGAGGACGGCGCCTGGAGGGTGACAGAAGACTGTTCTCTGGACGCTGACATCATCTGTCAGCTGTAGAAAGATCATCCACCAGGCAGCTTGCTGAGTCATCAGAATGACTTCAGCATTTTTACTACTTAATCCAGATTAGTGCATTCAGACTGCTGTCATCACTCAGTCTTGCTCTGTTTGTCCTGATGGAGTTCATCCACAGCCTAATAAGCTTTTCACAGATACTTAACATATATACGACACACATAATCAGGTGTTCATACTTAATGAAATTGTTGAATCCCGCAATGACTTTTTAATAGTGTATCAAAGGTCATGAGTTGAACTCAACGGGAAATATTTGTGTGAACCATACAGTATACCCTGATATTAAATTTGATTCTTTATCATAAATAAAGATTTGACTGACAGATGAAATGGCCTAATTTCTGTCCTTTCAGACTATTTTATCTTAGAATAGATTACCCAAACACAAGTAGTTTTATAACTTGAAACTTGAGCAGTGAACAATAACCGTAAGCAATAAATATAAGTAAAAACACTAGAAAGAACTGAGCAAAAGGAAAATAAGATCAAGACAGAGCTAAACAAAATAAGAAAGTGACAGAAAATAATTGAACTGGAATGAAATCAAACTACAGAACAACATCACAACCCAGGATCCTGATAGTGATGAGACTCACCCTAAACCCTTTCTTCTCATTCTGACCACTCAAAGTACATTTACTATGGATTCACAGTCGGCTCACATTCGTCATAACCTCACATTCGTAACCTCAGTCACAAATAGGTAGATCATTTTGTTGAGCCACAGCTAACCTCACTGAAAAGACAATGGCAGCCAAAAGTGTTCACTTCGAATGCTCCACTACTGTTTCTTCTACAGACAAATGGTTGCTATGTCTCATGAAATATTTTGGTCATGCAGATCAAGAGTTTTATTTCCACTATGCTGGAAACTATCTAATTTGGGTATTATGAATTACGTGTCAAAAAATAAGGACGACGAAAGTTTCTTGATTATTGATTTGTGTGATCAGACAGAAGACAGCAGCAACGCGACACTGTCGACCATGACTTGCCATTCAACTGACTGGAGATCTGTGTCGGACTCTCTGGCACAGGGCTTGACTGGTTTAAGTCTCACCTAAAGAACTGGGATTCTTCTTCTCAATAGGGAACAGAAGACAGAAGTCATACATGGGGTACCCCAAGGTTTCATCTTGGGGTCCTTCTAATTTAATATCTTCACGCGGGCGACACGCCACTCCTCATTACAATGTCACCAGGTGTCTATGAACCCAAAACTGAAGGAACAAACTGCAGTAATTACAGTGTTTTTGACCAAAAGATGACCTACTTCTTCTGTTCACTATGACCTTGAGTATTTTCAAGCTTCCTGGGAGGATTTGCGTTTTCTGTGTGTTTATTTTGGCTTCTGTTAAATAAACATGTTGTCCCGTCTACCCCTTGGTCGATCCCAGCTGTGCCTCATTCCCCTGATTACCCTCTGTGTATAGAATCCCACCTGTGTCTCTTGTCGGGTCCTCGTCTATCCAGTCGTCATTGTCTCTTGCAAAATTTTCCAGTTGCTACCAGTTCTGAGCTCCTTGCCTTCTTCACACTTGTGCTTCCTGGATTTAGTGCACCAAAAATGATGGTTTCATGATTAAACCGTCAATTTCTATGCTACCTGGATCCACTGCAAATGGACCTGAAATCTGGTGTGTAATGATGGACTCAGACCTGAACCTTCAGAGACACATAAACACAACAGAACACTGGATCAGCTGTGTTCTGATCCAGCTTTAGGACTGTGTTCCCGCCAGTCCTTACACTGGCTCCCCGTAGCTCAGCTATACAAGTAAACTTCCCTTTCTTTTCTAGATATCATCACATATGCTGATGACCTCCATCAATGCGTTTACATTATGTATTTCTGCTTTATGGTGAATGTATGGAGATTAAATGGATATTTTTTTCCTTATTTTCACTTGCTTTTCCTTCAATTTACCTGGATACACACTAAACCTGACAATCACAGAGGTTGCGATTAGCGCTGCTGTCACATCATAACAGAAAGCTTTCTTCATCGTGGCCTCGGCTCTCTGCATATTCACCCTCCGTGATTTTCCTCATGTAGCTTTCCTCTGTTTCCTCCTTGAAGCAAACAAACAGGTTGGGTGAACTTTTTGACAGATCAGTATTTTATTAGTTTCAGGAAATATCCGTCACCTTGTCCTCACACGGTGACGGGTCCAGGTGGTCCAGGGAAGTCAGTACAAAAAACATGAAGACGTCTTTACTGGGCAGGTTGATTTCAGGGAAGAGTCTGGCTGCAGGTCTTTTTTATTTATTTCTCTCATCCTTCTCCAGATTATAGTTTTTTCTCTGACTAAAATGTGTCCACTTGATGAGCTGTGGCCTGAGATTCCAGGTGGTCCAGGAAGTCCTGCATCAATGATGTCAACCAAAAACTGGAAGAAAGATAGAAAACTAACAAGAACTCAATCAATCAATCAATCAAATTTTATTTGTATAGCACATTTCAGCTACAAGGCATTTCAAAGTGCTTTACATCATAAACACAAAATACAACATAGAATAAAATGAAATAAAATACAAAACACGGAATTTAAGCGCCTGTTACCGCCGGACTCCGCCGTCCGTTTAACCACGGGTATTCGCCGGGCCCCGTTGCCCACAACAGGAAAAGGTCTCAACCTAAAACTTACATACTTATCCACAAATGCAAATCCAAATACAAATCCATACATATTACATTTCAAATACAATTCTAAACAGGTGTGTTTTTAGTTGAGATTTAAAGGAAGTCAGGGTTTCTGCTGTTTTACAGTTTTCTGGAAGTTTGTTCCAAATTTTTTGGTCCATAGATGCTGAAAGCTGCTTCTCCTCTTTTTGGTTCTGGTTCTGGGGAATGCAGAGCAGACCAGAACCAGAAGACCTGAGAGGTCTGGCAGGTTGATATAAAAGACGGCGTCTTTTCTGTTGAGAAAATTATCGTTCAAACTAAGTATCAAATTTAACTCATTTTTTACAGTGTCCAGCACTTCACTGAGAAGATGAGGATTTGTTTTCTCCTCTGTGTTTTCTGTCTGATGCTTCCCATGAGCCTCAGTCAGCTGCCGGGTCCCCCTGGTCAGAAAGGTGACAGAGGACCACCTGGAGAACCGTGGAGCACCAGGACCAATGGGTATCAGCTCACAAACCAAAGATAGTTTTTTTGAAGAGTTAAAAATAGAACAAAAAGTCTGTAGAATGAATAGAGCAATGAATCGAACTGTAGTCAAATTCTTCATTTTTTTCATCACCAGTGAAGATTGCTTCATCTCTTTTTGGATTCAGGAAGTCAAGGAGATCCTGGACCATATGGACCACATGGACCAGGTGGACCAATGGGTATCAGCTCACAAAACAAAGAAAAAGTTTTTCTGAAGAGCTAAAAATAGAACAAACAATCTGTGGGATGAGAAGAGCAATGAAAAATACTGTAGCCATTTTCTAAGACCAATGAAGATGTCTTCATCTTCTTTTTGGATTCAGGAGTGCCTGGAGTGCCAGGACCAGTTGGACAATCTGGTTTTCCTGGACCACCTGGACCCGTCGCCGTGTGTGGACGAGGTGATGACATAACATTACGTTCACTGAATCTTTGACACAGTAGTTGAACAGTAAAACAGACCAAGTCACCAATTTAAAATGCAACACTGACATTTTCCACTGTTAATATAACTGCAGAGAAGAGAAAACTAGTATAAAATATTTCTGAGCTGCAGCCAAATGAACTTTGGTAACCAAACTTGTTCTTTTTTATTTATTCAGAACTCTTTGATTCTTTCACACGTGATGCTGATTTACTGACGAAGATCACCGCTAAGCTGGACCTTGGTGGGTTTTCTATTCTATTTGAGGATGAAAAGCAGTGAGTCAGAGGACAGCCACAGGATTATTTTACGTTGTCCAAAATAAATAAAGAAATAATCTCTTCCAAATTTTCTGCATGTTTTTCCAGCAATAACCTTTGACTTTGTGCGGAAGGTGGGTCAGAAATACTTTGTGTCCAACAAGGAGAGAGGATCTTTCCAGAAGGCTGCAGATTTCTGCCAGCAACGAGGCCTGGAGCTGGCTCTGCCCCAGAGCGAGGAGGAGAACCACACGCTGCGTCAGCTGATGGGTCAAGATGAGAAAAGAGCCTGGATCAACGTCAACGTGAGAAAAGCAGAAGGGAACTTCCAGTCAGACATGAAAAATCGACCTCTGACCTTCACCAAATGGGGAGAAAGACAGCCGGATGGAAGCATTCGGGACAGCGGCTGCAGCATGGCAGCTGAGGACGGCGCCTGGAGGGTGACAGAAGACTGTTCTCTGGACGCTGACATCATCTGTCAGCTGTAGAAAGATCATCCACCAGGCAGCTTGCTGAGTCATTTAGATATCATATAGTCATTAACTATGCAGATGACACATTCATTTTATTTCTTGATTCTTAAGACATTACAAGGTAACATTTGGCATAAACTCATTTTGCAATGAGGCTTACTCTATGTCGAGTATATGATGTGACTTGTTTTATTTGTAACTTTTATTAAGCCTGAGCAGCAAAGGCCTGTTGTAATCGCAAAATTTCTTATTATTTTTCTGCCATTTGTATGCGGCCTTTTGGAGGTTTTATCATATTCAAATACTCACCAAACTTCACCTGAAATAGTGTAAAATTTTGGGATTCCAATGGAATCTCAAGTGGGCGTGGCCAAACTGCTCTGCAGCGCCCCCTAATGTGAGGTAGGAAAAACCGTAGGTTGCAAAGATGTGAAATTCTGTGCGTAGGTAGTTCCCTTCCCCAAAATCAAGAAAAAAAGTCTCTTGGAGGTACCCCCTTAAATGTACACGGAGGCCGCCATTTTGGTTCAAAGGGCAAATATTGGTAATTTTCACATCTATACACCTCGAATTTTAATGAACTCCTCCTTTTGACTTTAAGGCATTGGCTTCATTTTTGGTCACTATGCAGTTACGGGAAGGGGGTGTAAAAGTTATTAAAATTATGGGTTTTAGAGCATGTTTAGGGTGCACGACCAAACAAAACATTATAACTTTCTCTCACAATTGTCAAGCAACACCAAACTTGTAATGATTGATCTCGGTTAATGCCTGATGATCGTACGCTCTCCACCAATATGAACTTCAGCAACTTGATTTAGCCATTAGCATCTGTCGATGAGCTTTTTAATAGTTGCCATGTGATCTAGGCCACCTTCTATCCATCTGAATGACTCATTAGTTTATTCATTGCTTTTGATGTAAAGCTGGCTTGGATTTTGATGAAACCTCTGACTGTCACCTCCACGTTTTTGATTAAATTCTGTTGTCGGAAAGCAAAATATCTTAGTGCTTTGTGAAGATCATATTTTCTATTACACTGTAACAAATAGCTGTAAAAACTACAGCATGAAAATGTGTTTGGAAAGTATGCGGGATGTGATTGGACCACTGGATCACAGGCGGAAATTTACAGCTCTACTGTACATTTTTAATGTAGAGTTGCATTGTGGGATATTCGCCGGAACGCTTCATCCGCATGATCCGTGGCTCTCGGCTCAGCTGCAGGTCTTATGGGGATCTGAACAATCTGCTAAAGAACTGACTCGCTACCTGAAGAGGGTTTAGCTTTTTATGATGTCCTGGCTCAGCAGGGCATCTTTCACCACTCAACAACAGTTGGTTTGAAATCCTGTCATTTCCGGTGCTGTGCTGGTGCAGGGGTTAAGCACAACCCAAACACGGTGACCTTTGCTGCATGTCTGCCTTCTCTTTCTTTATCTACTTTCCTGTCTTACCGCTTTCAAATAAAGGCCAGAAAAAAAAGAAAAAAAAAGTAATTGACCGGGAGCATGGTGCTGGTACAGGAGGTAAAGCACAGGATGTACAGAGGCCTCAGGGGTCTCAGAGGCCTCTGTAAATAAAGTGGCCTTTCTTTACTGTGAAATAAAGGCCACCAGAGCCAAAACAATTCTTAAAAGAAGTCATTGATTAAACATAGGAGTGAAGATGGACACATGAAAACAAAAATCAGAGCGCAAAGTTAGTTTCAGACAAGACAATAATCCAGAAAGACCAACAAAATGGAAGAATGTAGCAAAACTTCCCCCACTTCTGAACTCAAAGGTCGGTGAGTGAGTCTGTTGCCATGACAACTATGAGTCCAGCTCTCCACGAACCAATCAGGCCTCTCTGGTAGAGTGTGCAGGAAGGAATCCATCTGTGACAGAGAACCATGTAAAGTCCCGTTTGAAGGCCTTACCTCACCTCTGTATTTTCATGTCTTTTTGAGCAAAGACTTTTTTTTTTCTTTTTTTTTATGTGGTTAAAAAGCTAGACTTGGAATAAGATTGAAGAAATTTGTGACAGAGAACCAGGAGGTGCTGAAAACCTATAGCCTAAAGTCGTCACCAGGGGGAACCTGGAAATAATAAGCAATGAGACGAATACAAGTCAGTGTTGTGTAAATGTTTTCCTGTTTCTAGTAGAAAAACTGGAGCTAAACAGCAAGAGGTGTTTTCTGCTGTTTCCTGGAAACATGAAGGGCTGTGTCTTTGCTGATTTTCTCACTGATTCTCTGATCTGAATTTGACATTTTAAGGAGAAAACATCTTTAACAAAATACAAGCAGTTTCACTGCAACTATGCGAACTAAAGTCAACATTTAAGCAAATGAACTTTATTCAAATGAAGTTCTTCTTTGTTACCTCAGATCTCACTACTTGTTCTGCTGTTACAGTTTTATTTGAGGCACCAAAACAAAAACAGAAAAGCAGACGAGTGAAGGTGTTTGAAAGCCCCTCATGCTTCACAAAATGTGTCCAAACTGCATGAAACCCATTTAGCAAAAGGGGAATCAGAAGCCAGTTTCATCTCTCTTCATGATTTCTGTCCTTTTTCAAAGGCAAGCAGAAAATGTTCACGTTCAAGATAAATTACTGGGAAATTATTAAACCCACCTTGACAGAATAAACAAGAGCCACCAATAAATCCCCTGTCAGTTCTGATTTTTATGATGGTTGCGGCTTAGCAGTGGAAATTTCAGCACTGACAAACAGTCGGTGTGCAAAAACCACAATGCTTTCATCTCCACAATACATCTTCTTACCTTTGTCTTTTTAATAGTTTACTTGTGCTTGCTTATGAACGTTCAGGGTGAATTGAGGGTGAATCTTTGCACACCTCATTTTGCATAAAGATTTAAGTTTGGTAGGTATTTTGTCAACTGACTTAAAAACGACAGTTTCTTAGTTTCCAACCAAGCTTTTGCAAAAGCATAAGACTCTGTAAACCGCTTCTTCGTGCAGCTCACTGTGCGTCTTGAAAACCTCCAGCTTGTCTTTTATTAGCAGGGAAGGGAAAGAAGGGGAGTAATACAAAAGGAAAAGCAGGTTTTGTCCTTGCACACAGTTTTCTTTCTCACGAGGTTAAGGGAACATTCTGCTGTTAGAGATAAACATGCCACACAGACACGCGTTTCAACATAGCACCAGTTCAGACACACACAGCAGGAAGCTAGAGCCTTTAAATGAAAAACAACCTTGTGATGTAAAACTACTAATGTAAGAGTGGTAACAACACATAATTATTCTAACAGTTATTTTCAAAAGTCATTGATTGAACAGGGGAGGAAGATGGACTCATAAAAACAAAAATCAGAGCGCAAAGTTAGTTTCAGACAAGAAAATATTCCAGAAGACCAACAAAATGGAAGAATGTAGCAAAACTTCACCCCCTTCTGAACTCAAAGGTCGGTGAAGGAGGACGTTGATCAGGGCAAGACATCAATCGACACTTCAGAGGAGCTGCAAAGATCCGGCTCAGGTGAGAGAGACTGTTGCCATGACTATGCTGAACTAAAGTCAACATTTATACTTCACTATGGGAACAAGTGACCTTTATTTGTGTGACCTTGTCTGATTGGAGCAGCTCGTTTTTTTCTCACGATTGTTTGTTCAGTTCTGCATCGCATAATCTAAATGTTATAATTCATTTGTCCTGATTTTAATTTCATATTCATTTTGCTTTTATTGTCTTTGCTTTGTCAATTCATGACCAAATATGTTTTTTGGTTTAATAAATGACACAAGAGACTTTACACACAAAAGAATTTGTATTTCTGTGTTTTTCAGAGCACAGGATTGTTTGTGTTATCGTTACAATGCAAGCTTTTCATTCATCTGAGCTAAAACACACTTTGCAGATTTCAAGCAAATGAACTTTATTCAAATGAAGTTCTTCTTTGTCGCCTCAGATCTCACTACTAGTTCTGCTGTTACAGTTTTATTTGAGGCACGAAATAAAAACAGGTCATGGTGTTTGAAAGACCCTCATGCTTCACAAAAGTTACTTATTTATATCCGTAATAGTTATTGCGATAGCGATTGCTGTAATATCTTGCCTCCTCTGCCATTATAGCAAAGGGCACAACAATGACGAGAAGGATGGTTAAAGATGTCAAGACGGTCGCCGCGATGTTGAGAGCGCGAGCGGTGGAGGCGTGACGTTTGGCTCCGTCCTCATCTCCAACCATCTTCCTGTCCCTGGCCTGAAAGCAGAAAAAAAATACATTACTAATAACCGATTCACCTGGCGGAGAAAGGGCTCTCCATCCTCAAGTTAGACCCAAACCTGAACTTTGATTAAGAATAAGATTAAGTCCTAGTTTTGGGAAGTTTGAGTGGAAAGGTCATCCATATGATTGAAATAGTCTGTTTTTGAGTTCTGTGAAACTACCCTATCACTGTGATATAAATCTTTTTGTTTTTAATCTTTAATTAACCATATTATTCTAATTAGTCTCCAAATTTGTCCAAACTGCATAAATTTACCATTTACCAAAAGGGCTTCATGATTTCTGTCCTTTTACAACGACAAACAGAAAATGTTCATGTTCAAGATAAATTACTGGGAAATTATTAGCATAAACTCACCTTGACAGAATAAACAAGAGCCACCAATCCAAGACAGAAAACATTTCCATAGAAGAAGTTCCACAGCGACCAGACTAGATAATCTCTTGGAGGCTCAGTGGGGACGTACACAAGAGTGTGCTGAACTCCTGTGGGACCCCCAGGCTGTCTAGGGGACATTTCATGTCTCCTGTCCTGCAGGGCGACAGTCTCAGCAGGGTAAGGTGCAGAGGCGTACCCAGGATTCATTGCTCTCAGCTCAGCTGCAGGTGGAGGAGGATCAGAACTGGTATGCTGTCCAGAATAGGGTTTGTTTTTTATGATGATCGAGTTTTAACTGGAAATTTTACCACTGAGAAAGGGGGCGGTACGCAGTATGTACTTTCATGTCTGACCGCTTTGCAGCACAAACATTTGACATGAATGTTGGTAGATTTTTGTGGCTTCAAGCTCACTTAGGTGGACCACCACAGGGGGGAGGAAGTACTGCATTAGTGCACAAACAGCCATGTCCTAAGATGTATTTTTGGAAAACTGCAGTTGTTACTGCTTTACTTTTGGAAAATAAGTAGTCTCTCTGCACACAATGAAAGTGTGAGGATAAGGACTTTTGTTTGTGTTTTTCTGTTAAGCTCGTTCCCTTGTCGTCTCGTCTTCCCCTTGATCGTATCCAGCTGCCTCTTGTTTCCCTGATTATCCCCTTGTGTGTGTTTAGCCCCACCTGTGCTACCTGCTCCCCGTCACGTCCTTGTCATTGCCGTAATAATCTTTGTTAGTCCTGTGTCTTCCCAAGGCCACCAGAGTGTCTGAGTCCCTCGCCTCGTTGTTCACCTGTGCTGCCTGGATTTCTGTTCTCTTCGTGTTTGTCATTAAAACTGTCGTTATTGCACATCAGCCTTGGTCTCCCATGTCCATCCTCACCACCTCAATCAACCCAATTCATGACAGAAAGAACATTTATGGGTTTTAAAGAGCATAATGTTTATTATTACTATGAAACAAGCTATTAATTCATCTGCGCTAAAACACATTTCACAGATTTCATAAAAGCAAACTTTACACAAATTAAGTTCTTCGATTTTATTAGGCACAACTTTGTTTTGGCACCAGAGCCAAAACAAAGTTGGCTCTTTGTTTTGGCTCTATGCTATGTAGTTGGATGCTATGTCCAACTACATAGCGTTGGACAATTTGAAAGTTGGTTATTGCCAATAATTGTGACTGCAATAGGATCAAGCTTGAACAATTTTTTGCTCATGCAATCTTAGTGAAAATTACAACAACGACTATACACGCCAGGACGGTCGCCACGATGTTGAGAACGCGAGCAGTGGAGGCGTGACGTCTGGCTCCGTCCAGATCTCCAACCAGCTTCCTGTCTCTGGCCTGGAAGTAGCAAAAAAAATAAATATTTATATTAAAACTGGACTCAAACTGGAAACAGTGGTACTTCCCTTCTTGTCACCATGGCCTTTTCATCATGACTGATTTCTCTCTGACTGAAAGCACAACTCGACATCGTGGAAAGAAGAAGCCACTTTTGTTTGGTAAAAGATTTTTTTTTTCTGTCAGACATGAGCATCCAGAATGTGATGTCTAACAAACTGTGTTTACATGCTACACTTTATTACAAATGAGCTTTTTTTTTACATTGATTAATGAGTCAATGTTGTTTGTCATATCAGCTTCTTTTTTGAGCTGCTACAACCTGAACACACACTCTTTCAAAGTACAAAATAGTCATTTGAAATATTTTTTGGTCCAATCTGAACCGGAGGTTTTTGAACTGGGTTCAGTAGAAAGGGATTCCCACTGAAATCTGGGATCATTTAAAGTTAGTTTTCGTCATCTTCATCACTGATCCAGTCCAGATTTTTATTGACCCAAGTTTGTCAAAGGGTAGGAAAATGCTAATGCACTTTCAGTTGTGGTTTTGGTTCCATTAAGTGTTGTAGTTTTGTGTTTTATTGAGTTCTCCTTTCTTCTCTTTACTCCTGTGTCTGACTTTGTGTTGCGCTGGTTGTGTCCTGTTTACTGTTGTTTAGTTCCGGTTCTCTGTGGGTTTGTGTTTCTAACATTCGCAGCTGCTCTCACTCCGGTTCAATGGTCTCCCTCTCTGGTTCATTCAGAGAGGGAGACCTTTCCATTGTCTGCTCACACCTCACAATTTCTCTAGATTTTGGATTTGAGTCGAGTTCCTGAAGAAAAAGGTGGTTCAACAAAGTAATAATAAAAAAACCCTGGGAGTGGAGGAAGATTTCATGCACAGCCAAACTACACAGTCTCACCACAAGACCTTATCAGAAGGTTTGGTTATGAGAAACGTGTAGGCTCACAGGAAAACCAGGTTGTTTATGTGGTTGTTGCTGTGTGCACAGAACGGCCGGACGACTCGAAGCTGGAAAGTCAAGCAATAAAACGTTTTCACTCAAACACAAACTAGGATGAAATAAAATTGAAGAAACTCTGAACATCACAGATCTCAGACGTGAAGGAGATTACAGAGTGTTGTTAGCACAGTTTCAGTTTGGAGGTAAGGCAGGCAGTTTTCCTGCCTCACGGCAGAGGGCGCTCATGATCCCAGACATTGTGACTCCACGAATGCAGAATAAGAGACAGTAGCCTTGGAGTTAGCCTTGGAGTTAGCCTTGGAGTTAGCCTTGGAGCTAGCCTTGGAGCTAGCCTTGGAGCTAACCGTGGAGCTAGCCGTGAACCAAGCCTTGGAGCTAGCCGTTGGTATCAACTGACTGAATGTTCTGCTTTTTGTGTGGAGAATATGAGTGTTTTTCTTTTTTTGTTAGTTTTTTTGTGGCGTTGCTATGTGACAGTTCCTATGGCAACAAGTCTGCGCGTTGCTACAGAGAGCGAGAAAGACTTGGTTTTGAGTTGAAGTTGAGCGGTTTTTCCCTTTGCCGTGAACCACAACACAAAATTAATAATGTCTGCATGTCCAAGTCTGATTAAGTTAATGTTGTCATTCTGCGGCGGCAGCGCGGCTGTGGATGGAAAATAATAGTCTTTTTTGGTCTCCGGCGTTGTGCGCATGCGCGAAATTTCCTCACGTAAACAATAACATGCAGGGGGTCTGTATCTGTAAATCTGATTATGATTCAGTCAGCGCCTCACCAACTATGAACCTCACTCGTTTTGCTACATGAAAAAGAAAATCCCAGTGAATGAATTTAATTTTGTCAAGCAGATGAAGCAAAACTGAACTTTGTGCAAATTATGCAACCTTTTAAATGCAGCAAATGAAATTTGCAAGTACCTTGCAAATATTAAGTTAGTTTAATAAATCTGAGGTTCTTAAGTTAATTTAATATTAAGTTAACTTAATAAATCTGAGGATGTGGTAATTACTTAATCAACAACCAAAGTTTAGTTGTTGTTGTTTGTTTTTGCTGTTGTTTTTTTTTGTTTATTTGTTTTTTTTTTAACTACTCAAAAAGTAAATTCTTGATTGAAACATCTCCTGGCTCCTGCTTTTTATTTGTTTATTTGTTTCTCTTCTCAAACTTTGACAGAAATTCTTCTTGATAAGGCAAATATGCTTAATATTTGAAGTATATATAAAGTATTTGTCTAAAGGAAGCGCTGTCTGCTTCCTCTCAGTGAGAGAACATTTCCCCTCACCGTTTCCAGCCTGCTCTGTTGACTACGGTGAATGTGGCTAACAGTCAGACGTGATTTAAACTGAAAGGTTTGTGGTTTGAATTAGGGTAAAACTGAACACAGCCCTTTACTTTAGTCTTTTTTTTTTTTTTTAACAGCAGCTGACAGGTGCACACCCGCTGCAAACACATGAATGATGCAAACTCCAAAACACACACAGGAATGAAAGAAGTGCAACAGGAAAACACTGCAAATGCTGCAATCACAAGAAATACAAGGAAAACGGAAACTTGTGCAAACACAGGAATATGGAAGTTTGTAGAGCTGACTGCATGTCAGCTGCTCTATGGTATTTGCATTTTGTGGTTGGTATTTTGAGGTTGTTTTGCAGTTTGCATTTGCCTCGTTCGCGTGTCTGCTGAGCATTTTGCCATCTACTGTACTATTATCATTCTGCAACGCTAATTACAAACTTCAGAGTGACAGAGCAACCCTCTGATACAAACTGCCATCTTACGACCGTCGACTGGGATCGAGAGCTAAACATTTATTTACCAAATGACTTTGTCAACTGAGTAATTTCCCCAGAATTACTCAGTTATCACATTTGTTTGGCTTTCCTGGGGTTTTTTGTTATCTTTTAAGGACATGTCTGTTTATTTTTTTATTACCTCTATAGTAATAATTAGTAAAAAACTGTCAGTTCTAAATAACTAGAGCACTTCTTGGTCACAATGCTTCTGCAAATTGCGTTATCGATAATTCACAAACCCCAAACTGCCTCTGGAACTGATGATCAATAGAGTTTAACCCTGACACAAAAACCGACCTTTATGGAGTAGATGAGGGCCGCCAGGCCCAGGCACAATGGATTTCCATGCACAAAGGAAATGAGAGACCAGATGATGTGGTCGTTGGGCAGCGCAGCTGGGATGTTCACGGCGGTCTGATGAGGCTCGGCGTGTTCATGAGCTTCAGGGTTCTCGTACTGCAGCAGCGGAAGAACCAAAGCTTGGCGCCCTGCAGCCATTCCTGTGGCTTCAGTAGATGTGGAGGTTTTGGAGGAGAAACGGGTCTGGAGGAGAACTGACGCTGTTTTGCACAGGAAAGCAGCTCAAAACAGAAAAAAAAAAACAATGTCCTCAATCACACATTTCTTTCTTCTCCATTTTTTTCACCAAACTGAACATTAGCTGTAGAATCTCCTATTGTCTTTTAAGAGGAAGATGGGATGCATGGCTAACATTATGATGCACCTCTGTGACGTTGTCTGACGTTGTTTTTTTTGTTGTTGTTGTTTTTTTTATCATTTACATTTTATTAAATTTTCCATAACCATGCAGTCCACCTGCACAGGTAGAGTCAAACAGGAGTGACATCAGCATGCCAACAGAGCAGTGGGGAAAACATAATCTGGCTAAAATTAAGCTGTTACCTGTATTTAACCAGGAAACGCATACTGAGACCCAGCCAAGAGGAAGCAGAGGTTACGCAACAATTACTAACCGTTACGCAATTAACTCATTTGTGGCTATTGTGAAATTGTGACTATTCCTAAAAGTAGTCACAAAATAAGGCAGTTGTTTCTAGTGTTCTCTGTCTGGACTTAAAAGCACTCAATGTAATAGGTTCTGTTCATTTCCAGGCTTTTTGCAACACGTTCCATGTAGATGTAGAGGCGTAAACAGAGGCGATTTCCCCCAATCCTGTAAGATGAAACGGGACAGAGAGCAAGAAACGATGGCTTGAAGGCAAAGATTAAACATCAACACTTCTCTGTGTGATTAGACAGAGGGTAGCTCTCAAACATCTTTTTTTTTTACAACTGTGAGGGTGTCATCACACAAGAATTCAAAGTTTGCATGTGTGAAGCATTTCATTTTCCTGCTGAAGTTGTACATATATATATATATATATATATATATATATATATATATATATATATATATATATATATATATATATATATATATATATATATATATATATATATATATATATATATATATATGTACAATATATATATATGTACAACTTCAACAGTTGTACAGTTTGCATGTGTAAAGCAAGTTTGCATGCTTTACACATGCAAACTTTGAATTCTGTGTGATGACACCCTCACAGTCATAAAAAAAGAGATGTTTGAGAGCTACCCTCTGTATATATATATATATATATATATATATATATATATATATATATATATATATATATATATTAACATAATATATATATATATATATATATATATATATATATATATATATATTAGCCATATATATATATATATATATATATATATATATATATATATATATATATATATATATATATATATATTAGCCATATATATATATATACATCTCTTTATGACTGTGAGGGTGTCATCACACAAGAATTCAAAGTTTGCATGTGTAAAAGCATGCAAACTTCCTTTACACATGCAAACTGTACAACTGTTGAAGTTGTACATATACATATATTGTATATATATATATATATATATATATATATATATATATATATATATATATATATATATATATATATATATATATATATATATATATATATATGTACAACTTCAACAGGAAAATGAAATATTATAGAGATGCTTTACACATGCAAACTTTGAATTCTTGTGTGATGACATCCTCACAGTCATAAAAAAAGAGATGTTTGAGAGCTACCCTCTGTCTAATCACACAGAGAAGTGTTGATGTTTAATCTTTGCCTTCAAGCCATCGTTTCTTGCTCTCTGTCCCGTTTCTGACAGAAAAAACAGAAGGTACTGAAGTTGCCACCAGGGGGCATCATAGAATCTTTTTGCTTAATGTAAGCAATGAGACAAAAAACTGCTGTTTATTTAGAAAAGACTGGAAGTAAAGAAGCGTTTGCTGCTGTTTTCTGGATACATGCGCGGCTCTGAAAGCACAGGATTGGGAGGATAGAGCTGACTGAGCAGCCAACATGGCAACCCTGATTGGTATGTGTTGTAATTTGTAGTAGCTATGGGTATTATTTACATATAAAGTTACTTTGTGTGACATCTTTATGTTTAGAGATGTCAATATGTTTGTTAATCATTTTTATTGGTGCATGCTAATAAGCCCATCCATTCATCCATGCATCTTCTTCCGCTTATCTGAGGTCGGGTCATGGGGGGAGCACCCTACATAGGGAGGTCCAGACTTCCCCCCCGCCACTTGTTCCAGTTCCTCCGAGGGAATCTAAAGGTGTTCCCAGGCCAGCAGTGAAATTTAGTTCCTCCTGCGAGTCGTGGGTTTTCCCCTGGGTCTCCTCCCAGGGATGTGCCAGGAATCCTCACCAGGGAGGCATCCAGGAGGCATCCTGACCAGATGCCTGAGCCACCCCAGCAAAGAAGACATCTTGACGTGGAGGAGCAGCGGCTCTGAGTCCCTCCAGGATTACTGAGCTTCTCACCCTGTAAGGGAGAGCCCAGCAGACACCCCATGGAGAAAACTCGAAAACTCACTTCGGCTGCTTGTTGTTCTTTCGGTCATGAACTCTGTGGAACCAAAGCTCATGACCATCGATGAGATTAGGAAAGTATATCAACAGGTAAATGGAGAGCTTCGCTTTTAGACTCAGCTCTCTCTTCACCATGACAGACCGCTACAGTGAACGACTCAAGTCGTTGCGCCGATCCGCCTGTCGATCTCCCTGCTTCCCCCATTTGTGAACAAGATCCCAAGATACTTGTTCACAATGCCTGATTGGAGCAGCTCGTTTGTCTCACGATTGTTTGCTCAGTTCTGCATCGCATAATCTAAATGTTATAATTCATTTGTCCAGATTTTAATTTCACATTTATATTTTTGCTTTTATTGTCTTTGCTTTGTCAATTCATCACCAAATATGTTTTTGGTTTAATAAATGACACAAGAGACTTTACACACAAAAGAATTTGTATTTCTGTGTTTTTCAGAGCACAGGATTGTTTGTGTTATCGTTACAATGCAAGCTTTTCATTCATCTGAGCTAAAACACACGTTGCAGATTTTAAGCAAATGAACTTTATTCAAATGAAGTTCTTCTTTGTCGCCTCAGATCTCACTAATAGTTCTGCTGTTACAGTTTTATTTGAGGTACAAAATAAAAACAGGTCATGGTGTTTGAAAGCCCCTCATACTTCCAAAGGTTACTTAATTATATCCACGATAGCGATAGCGATAGCTGTAATTTGTTGCCACTATAGCAATGGGCACAACAATGGAGAGAAAGATGGCTAAAAAGGTCAAGACAGTCGCCACGATGTTGAGAGCGTGAGCGGTGGAGGCGTGACGTTTGGCTCCGTCTTCATCTCCAACCATCTTCCTGTCCCTGGCCTGAAAGCAGAAAAAAAAAATATTACTGATAACTTGTTCACCTGGCAAAGAAAGGGCTCTCCATTATTGTCTGCCCAAACTTTGGGTCCTTTATCTCTGAATTACCAATGCGCACATTGAGTTACATGTTTACAAAAACACTCACTCTATCAATGTTGAAAAATAGAAAGTTTAAAGGTTTTTCAGTTCTTTTTTGATTTGATTTTCTGACAGTTTTTAACTTAGGAAACCATTAAATTCTGGTTAAATGGTTCATTCAGTCTCTGCTGGCTCTTTCCATTGTCTGTTCACATCTCACAATTTCTCTAGATTTCGGATTTGAGTCGAGTTCCTGTAGAAAAAGGTGGTTCAACAAAGTAATAAAAAAAATTAAAAAAAACCTGGGTGTAGAGGAAGATTTTATGCGCAGCCAAACTCCACAGTCTCACCACAAGACCTTATTAGAAGGTTTATTTCTGAGAAACCTGAGCTCACAGGAAAACCAGGTTGTTTATGTGGTTGTTGCTGTGTGCACAGAACAGGGCGGACGACTCGAAGCTGGGAAGTCAAGCAATAAAACGTTTTCACTCAAACACAAACTAGGATGAAATAAAATTGATGAAACTCTGAACATCACAGATCTCAGATGTGAAGGAGATTACAGAGTGTTGTTGGCACAATAAGAGCAAAGACGATGGTCAGAAACTACTTTTATTTTTCATTTAGTTATCTTGATACTGTAGTGGTTCAGAAAGGATTTTCTTCTCATACTGACAGTAGTAGTTTATGCAATTTTTACACAAAAGTACGCTGATAAGATAAATATATATATTTATGTAAACCCGCTGCAAACACATGAATGATGCAAACTCCAAAACACACACAGGAATGAAAGAAGTGCAACAGGAAAACTGCAAATGCTGCAATGACAAGAAATACAAGGAAAACGGAAACTTGTGCAAACACAGGAATATGGATGTTTGTAGAGCTGACTGCATGTAAATATGTTGCTGCTCTATGGTATTTGCATTTGGGGTGTTTGATGGTTGTTTGTTTTCCAGTTTGCATTTGCCTCGTTCATTCAAACTTCAGAGTAACAGAGCAGCCATCTGATACAAACTGCCATCTTACGACCGTCGACTGGGATCGAGAGCAAAACATTTATTAACCAAATGACTTTGTCAACTGAGTAATTTCCCCAGAATTACTCAGTTATCACATTTGTTTGGCTTTCCTGGGTTTTTTTATTACCTTTTAAGGACATTTCTAGTTTTTTTTTATTACCTCTATTGTAGTAATTGGTAAAAACTGTCATTTCTAAGTTACCAGAGCACTACTTGGTGTAGTAATTGGTAAAAACTGTCATTTCTAAGTTACCAGAGCACTACTTGGTCACAATGCTTCCTCTGGAACTGATGATCAATAAAGTTTAACCCTGACACAAAAACCGACCTTTATGGAGTAGATGAGGGCCGCCCCGTTCTGGAAACAGGGAAAGGAACAAAGGAACAAAACTAATAAACTGTGTTTAAAACAAAAAGAAATTCCTTCATGTTTTTGTGACGTCACGCTGTGACTTACAGCTATTTGTTTTTAGTGCTTAATTATCCAGATTATTCTCTAAATTAGTCTCTAAATTTGTCCAAACTGCACAAAACCCATTTCCCAATCAGAAGCCAGTTTCATCACTCTTTGTGATTTCTGTCCTTCAAAGACAAGCAGAAAATCTGCACATTCAAGACAAATTGCTGGGAAATGATTAAACTCACCTTGACAGAATAAACGAGAGCCGCCAATCCAAGACAGAAAATATTTCCATAGATGAAGCTGCACAGCGACCAGATCAGATAATCTCTTGGAGGCTCAGTGGGAACATTTACAACAGTGTGGTGAACTCCTGAGGGACCCCCCGGTTTTCCAGGGGACGCTTCATATCTCCCACCCTTCAGTCCGACGGTGTAATCAGGGCAAATTGTGTAAGAAACAGTGGTGTAACAAGGATTCATGGCCCTCAGCCCAGCTGGTGGCGGAAGACGATCTGAAGCGTCTGTTGACGAACGAGCGCGCTATCAGGAGAGGCTTTTATTTGATGCATGTGGTTTGACAGTGACCTAATCATCACCATCGTCACCAAAGCAACCAGGGTACATTTTTAACCGGCGCAGCACTTTCATTTCTACCAGGTTAGAGCTTCTGAGTTTTTAGCTCCTACAATAAGTTGTGTGTGCACAGATGCAAAACATTACATTTGAATTTGCAGAATACTTCAAAAAGAAATAAAAAAAAACACAAAAAAAACCCACGCCATTATGTAAAAATACATATTTACTTTTAAAAGCAAAACTGAGAAAAAACTATTTCAGTCTGGTAAGAATGGAGGATCAATATGTGCATAACTGCAACTTGTAATAAAAAAAAACATAGAAGTTTTAAAAAAGGTAAATAAAAATATTAATAAAAAAAAAACTCTTACTAATAAACACCTAAAAGTGTGGCTTCCATTATTTTCAGGCCTGTTTGGTATAAATTCCTGTTTTAAAAAACGCCACTAAAACCATGTGAAGACAATATATAGAGTTCACCCAGCTTTACTGCAGCTGTGTTTCTGTTAACTGTTAAAGTAACAAATGACTGTCATACTGGCTACATACTGAAATATAGATGTTTCTTCTTCTGGTCATGTTCTTTGCTTCTAGTTTCTTGTTGAGATTTGCACATAGATACACTAAGATACAGAAGGACTTCACTCATTTTAGAAATAAACTGTAGTTCAACTTTTAGGGCTATTTGCAAAATGTGGACACCTCCCAATATTTTATTTTATTGTAATTTTGATTGACTAGAAAATACTTTAGTCTGTACTTTAATTTGGAGACATCCAAAACCTCCAGGTTGCACTTTGCATGCAGTGGCTCTTTTCCGCCACTAGAGGGCAATACTCGGGGGTTGGATGTATGAGTCTGTTTGTCTCATCTTGTCAATTTTTTTTCACTTCACAGTTGTACTTTTTTTGTTTGTTTTTTTTTGTTTTACAATTTTAATGAAACTAAAGTACATTTTGATATTCTAAACAAACACATTTAAAGGACAATATATGTTAAACATTTCAAATATACAGCTGACTGAATGCAATGTCATTATTGCTCTTGCATCAAATATGAAATATGTTATGGAAGAACGGCTACACTTTACCACACCATCATATAAATGTTTTACTTTGATTTATAAGAAGGCAGGCTTTGATTTAGCTTTGATTTGCCAATTATATATTGAGTTTTCTTCACACTGATTTTTAAATGATTAAACTTAACACACACATGTTCAAATTAAAACAATAGGAAGCAGGGATGCTTCCTAAAAATATCAGTATTGGTATCAGTTATTGGCCAAGTGAGTTTTAGTACATCGGCATATCGGATATCGACCAAAAATCCAATATTGTGCATCCCTAATCGGAAGCTTAAATGTGCCTTGTTTGCGATTTTTTAAAAAATTTTTTAAAAACGATTTTATAGCCAGTTTTGGGTTTATGTTAGAAACGGAAGGTATCAAACTGCGACTTAATTTTATGTACCAATTTAAAACATCTTTAAAGAAGCTTAAATAAAAGGTTTTGCACTGTTTTTTGACTCCATAAGCTACAAAACTGGAGACATGAGGATGACTGAGCGGCCAACATGGCAACCTGGGCGGTTAATATGTGCTGGTTCATATCACAATGGCAACAATTGATCTTATCTGCTCATTTTCTCATCACTGTCTCAACTCCTCACCACATAAAACGTAATAATTGCAGCCCTCACAAAGATTTCAGCTTTTTTTTTTCTCAGTTTGTGACAAAACAATTTTATGTGTAAGAATCAGAATTGGAGACTCAGCACTCACACACAAGTGAACAGACATTTCGTTGGATGGTTTTTATTGTCGTGAAACAAGCTTTTTATTCACAAGAGCAAGGACACATTCTGCTGTTTGGATACTCAAGCAAACTTTACAGAAACGAAGCGCTCCTTCACCGCTTCAGGCTGCGCTGCCACTGCTAAACAGTTTCATGTTGGTGTCAGAGTGAAACCAGAACAACCCAAGCCCTGGCGTTGGATAAACCCTCCAACATTACGCAAAGCGGTTGTTATCATCCCCAATGGCCTCTCTGGCTTGTATATTGCGCCACTTTCACAGCCGCGGCGATTTGCACAACGATGACGATGAAGAGAGTCAGAGACGTCAGGACCACGGCCACGATGTTGAAAATACGAGCGCAGGAGGCGTCATGTCTGGCTCCGTTCTGATCTCCAACCACCTTACGGTCTCTGGCCTGAAATCAGAAAAAAAAACAACAACAACAAAAACCCATTATTTTTATAACCACATCCTTTTGGTCATAACTTTTTTTCATTATTACTTTTTCAACCTATTTATTTCGAACATGACCAAAGTATAGAATCACACACATGAACAAGGAACGCAAGAGACATACAGTATTTTTGTGCTATTATAATCTTAAACTGCTAAAAAAAAAAAAAAAAAACACAAACAAGTCAATTTTTTATTTCATCTGGGTTTACATATGTCTACAGATACACATCCATACCCCCACACTAATGTGCGTTCACCTCAGTTTACATATAACTCTTCTATATCTCTTAGAGTAACAAGTGAATTAAAATCAGTCCTGCACTTCTTCCAGTTTTTGGATATTATTATTATATTATCCAAAGTTGCTGCACATTTAACATGCATGTCTTAAAAGCCTTAACTGTGACGTTTGCGAAGCTTTGCTGGAGGAAACAATGAAAGGAAACATTTTTTAAAAAAAAAGATTGTCTGCTGATATAAGCGACTCACTCGAGAGCCATCAATAATACCGATGTCACAATCCTTCAATATCGTTGAATATTGTTTACAAACGAGGTTCCTTTGATCATCTCCAGCGAAAGAGCAAATATGAGCACAAACTCACCCTGACGGAGTAAATGAGAGCCCCCAATCCGAGACAGCAGAAGTTTGCGTAGACGAAGGTGCACAGCGACCAGACCAGATAATCTTTCGGGGGCTCAGCGGGGACGTTCACTACGACGTGCTGAACTCCCGCGGGGCCCCGAGGCTGGCCAGGGGACACTTCGTTGGGGTAACCAGGATTCATGGCTCTCTGCTCAGCTGCAGGTTGGAAGACGACCTCAAGAGTCTCCTGAAGTACTTTGCACCCTGTACAGGGTGGGCTTCCTGTTTTATAATGCTGGTGACAGGAAATTTTGACAGTTGACAAAAAAAAAAAAAAAAAAGCCATTGTTTTTTTATTTTCACTTTCTTTGCCGAGCTTGGAGGGTCAAGCTTTTTAAAAGAGATGTTTAGAGCTAAATTTACTTCCTGTCTCCAACATCCTTCTATTTGCAGAATATTTCAGTGACTCCTTTTTAAAGGTAAGTCATTAAAAAGCAGAAGGAGGATGGACTTTATTAAACCAAACTGATTTAAGTCAGGTAAAGCAGAAAGCACTGCTTATTTGACACTTTGACGGATGAAATTAAAAATGGAAATCTAAAAAGAATGCGGCTTGCATAATCAATCAATCAATCAATCAATCAAATTTTATTTGTATAGCACATTTCAGCTACAAGGCATTTCAAAGTGCTTTACATCATAAACACAAAATACAACATAAAATAAAATAAAAATACAACATAAAATAAAATAAAAATACAACATAAAAATAAAATAAAAATACCACGGAATTTAGCGCCTGTTACCGCTGGGACTCCGCCGTCCGTTTAACCACGGGTATTCGCCGGGCCCCGTTGCCCACAACAGGAAAAGGTCTCAACCTACAACTTACATACTTATCCACAAATGCAAATCCAAATACAAATCCATACATATTACATTTCAAATACAATTCTAAACAGGTGTGTTTTTAGTTGAGATTTAAAGGAAGTCAGGGTTTCTGCTGTTTTACAGTTTTCTGGAAGTTGGTTCCAAATTTTTTGGTCCATAGATGCTGAAAGCTGCTTCTCCTCTTTTGGTTCTGGTTCTGGGGATGCAGAGCAGACCAGAACCAGAAGACCTGAGAGGTCTGGCAGGTTGATACAACAACAGCAGATCTTTAATGTATTGTGGTGCTAAACCGTTCAGTGATTTATAAACTAACAACAGTATAAGAGGCTTGAGCATAAGTGCTCAAGCCTCTTTATTCTACGGTGGCCCTGAGGTGCAAACCACTTCAGCAAACTGAAAGCACAATTACAAATTACAAAAGCGCTATAACATGAACGAAAGCGTTATAACTTTACTGGTGGGTTCAGGAGCGGTGCTGTTGCTCGTCTCCAGTAAACGTTTTGGGCCAGAGGCAGGTTCACCCTGGACAGGTCAACAATGTCTCAGAAAAAAAAACAAACAAAACAGCTACATTATTCAAAATTTGTTTTGGAAAATGGCGACTCAGAATACAATAGAACCTCAGACCCAGAAAGCGTGTTTTTTTTTTTAAAGAACCGGGTCAGGCGCGGCGGCTCTTGCACGACGTTTCCAGATATCGTCCGGTCATCCTCACATCCACACAGCTGACCTTGGAGCGTCCTCGTCTGACGTGCTGCTCATTTTCTCAGGACTGAATTCGGAACGGCTCATAAATCCAAATGTGGTTACAATGATTTCCGTCTTCATCATCCCCACCGTCAGCTTGTGACAATATTTCAACGTTTCAAAATCAAAGTGGAGACTCGGCACACACAAATGAAAGGACATCTCTGTGTTTTAAAGAGTATAGTGTTTTTTTATTCATATAGTGAAACAAGCTTTCCATTCATCTCAGATAGGACATAGTTTTCAGATTGTGCATAAGCAAACTTTACACAGCGAAGCTCTTCCTCACTACTACTACCACCACTTCTTCTTCTGTCGTGGTTTCAGTTTGATGGCAGAGCAAGAACAGAAAAGCTAGCGAGTGACGGCAATCAAAATAATGATGGTAAGTAAGAGGGACAGAGACACCAGGACGGTCGCCACGATGTTGAGGACACGGGCGGTGGAGCCGTAATGTCTGGCCCCCTCCAGATCTCCAACCACCTTCCGGTCTCTGGCCTGAAATCAGCAAAGATGTTTCTGTTAAATAAAACAGAAACCCAGTAAAGCAGAAAGAGTCATAGATTTATGTTTAATTTGAGTTCTCCTTCCTTCTCTTTTCTTCCCGTTTTATCTCACTTCTGCATCTTTCTACGCCGTTGGTTGTGTCCTTCTCGTGCCAAGCCGAGTTGCGTTCCACCTGTTTACTGTTCTTTAGTTTCTGTTCCCTGTGGGTTTGCGATTCTGACGTTCGGTTCATTTTCTACGCACTCAGCAGTTCTCATGCTGATTAAACGGCCTCGCAGAGTTCAGACAACCCTACAGCCCCAAACACAGAGTTTCATCGCAAGGTCGGTTTGCTGGCTGGCAAAGTGTGCAGACTCTCGGTCAAACATCGATAGATGAAATAATATCGCTAAATTTCTGAACACCGCAGGTCTCGAATGGTCAGGAACTGCTTTGTTTTTCATTTGGTTCCGATGATGGAATACTGTGTGTTTTATTTTTTCTCCACAGTTAAGGAAGATCTCTCTACTTTACCCGGTAGATCCGGTTTGCTTTTTGTTAGTGAACGTGGCTGACGTTCCTATATACAGCAGTGATTGCAACAGAGCGTGTTGTGGTTTGAATCCGTGTGCAAGCAAAACTCGCTTCATAATTCGTTGGTTTGCTCTTGTAATTTTACGCCGTTACTTGAAAACGGTGTCGAAGCAACAACCTTATCGTTTATCGCAATAACTGGATTATAGTGACAGACCCAGATTATAGTGGGTCTGTCACTATAACTATAATCCAGTTATAGTGTCAGACCCAGCTGTGACTCGGCCTGCAATGGAAATAAAATCTTCACCGACGACCATCAGGCTTCACTCCAGACTGCTTCCTTAACCGATAATAAATACCACCAAGGTTTAAAAACTGACCTTTATGGAGAAGATGAGGGCCGCCAGACCCAGGCACAACGGGTTTCCATACACGAAGCAAGCGAGAGACCAGATGATGTCGTCTATGGGCTGCACAGCCGGAATGTTCACAACGTTCTGATGGACCATCATGTGAGGCTGAGCCTGGACCTCAGTGGTGACATACTGGGGCAAAGTGACGACCACTGGTTGGTGACCCTTGTCTGGTGGAGCTGTGTCCATCGCTGTAGCGTCAGCAGCTCTGCAAGGTTCTGAAGAACTGAAGCGGTTTGAGCCACTGAAGAGCTTAAGATACGTAAAGTCATTGTGACTTTCTTCCTCATTTCTCAACTGTAATTACCTGGAGAGCATCCTGTTATCTTTTAAGAGGAACATGACGCACACGCATCGACATCGTCTTTTCGAGGAAATATGCAGAGAACAAGATGGGTTTTTTTTACAAGAAAAAAAAAAAAAGCTTTTTGTAAAAAAGTCAATTATCTTAAAATTGTGACTGTTGACAGTAAAATGTGAGACAGGTAACCTGGTGAGAATCAACCAATCAGAGCCAGGAGGAAGCTGTCAGTCATGCTTGTGAACGAACCGTTAAATTTATGAATGGCAGAGAAACAACTTACCACTCCAGAAAAAAAAAACGTTTTTTGGTTTTTTTTGGAGGCTGAGCGTCCACGAGCATGATTGACGGCACTGGCTCTGATTGGTTGTTTCTGACAGAGATATGCATTTGTTCAGATTGCAGAAAGAACTTGTTTTTTTTGTTGTTTTTTTTCCAGGTCCTCTCCGTCATAAAGGCATCTACATAAGCAGAAGAAATTTTTCAGCCCTCTAGTATTTTGATTGATTTTATTACTTGAAAACAGAATATGTCATTAATTTGTATATTAACATTCAACAGTGAGTGATTCAGTCAAATCTGAGCTAAACAAGCCAGGCACAGATCAGCATCGCTGCAAACAAATGTACTTTCAAAATGAACTTTGTTTGAGCCGCTACAAACGTCTCCAAGTGTCACAACATTAGAGAAAAGGTTCATCAATTACTGTTGGTTAACTGAATATAACTGACACAGTAACAAGGCATCGATGGATTCAAGGTAATTTAATGAAACTGCAGCCTAATCTCAACAGTATTACCTTATAGCATTCAATGCAATCAAATTAATTTTGGATAATTAGTAAAAAAGTACGGATTAACTGTTTGCAATGAGCCAAAACCAAGCGACAGCAGTTCTGCTACAGTAATTATCCCGCTGAGGCTGATCCAGCCGCTGCTGGAACCAGTCGATGGTCAAGTGAGCCGATCAGCTGATCACATCTTGGAGGAGGCGGCGATGGCGGCGGCTCCTGGACGGCTGTAGACGCGGACGTTCGTGTTCTGGGACGCAGACGGGAAACGGGCTCGTTAGGAAACGGACAGGTTCCTGTTAACTGAACTTTTTTTCACTCCGCGATAGCGGACCGACTGTTTGTTTACCTTCTTGGCTTCGGCGTTGTATTTGTTGAGTAAGGCTTGAACCCGGTTGCCGTAGTCTGGGTGGACGGCCTTCAGGTTTTCCACCTGCGGGAAGAGCATCGAATAAATGCACACGAAACATGAGAGACGAGCAAAAGGTCAAAAGGTTGTGCAAATTACGACTCTGGCAGCAGCAGATTTACAATAGGTGCAAGCAGAACTTGGTTTGTTCCCCCCATAAAACAGAAAACCAGAGAGGTAAATGTGGCTGCTGTGACATCAATAAATGACATCACTCCATCACCTTCTGTTTCTCGTACAAATGTTTAAAAATGAACTTTGCGGTGGCGAGTCACAGCGATGGAGACAAAGCGAGAAAAAGGCGCTCAGGAAAACAAATGAGAAGAAACAATAAATGTGATTTAAGGTCCCCGCTTCCGGAGGGAGTTTTTCTAAACTGCGTAACATCCGAAGGTTAATAACTTAAAATGAACCAAACACTGGAACACGCAACTCAGCCAGAATGCAGCGTTCCAGACAATTACAACATATATTACAAAAAGAGGATATTTTAAACAGAAATGTGAGAATTCATTTTAGCGCATTCAGTGATTGGTCGAGGCTCGTTCAGCATGAATTACTGCATCGATGCGGCGCGGCACGGAGGCCGTCGGTCGAGAAAAAACTGAAAGTGGAAGTGCCCGTTGTTGGCGTTCCTCATTTTCCTCATAGATCCGTTCTGGTGTTCAACTCAGGCCACGACATGGAGCATTACACAACATGTACACATTAAAAATGCTGGTTTTTAATGGATGTTATGTAAATAATCTCATTTGTTTTTGACACTGAATGTCAGGATTTCATTGTCTATAATTCATAATTATCACAATTTACAAGAAATAATAATAGCTTGAATCTTAAAATGTCAAAGATTTGAATTCATTTCTGCATAATGTGGTGGAATTACTAAAATAACATTTGAAATGTCCTAGTCAAAGCCTTACAGAACTTGAAAGCAGGAAACTTAAAAAGATTGTGCTGCTTGAAATGTCGGGATGTGTTCACCATCATTCTTCCTTGTTTAAAAATGTTTTCACTATTTGTTTCCATAGCAACAACACAACCACAAAGCAAGCAGGCGTGCATGTTTAGTTTCATGCAGCGACACCTTGTGGCTGAAGTGGATTAAGCAGAGAAACCATCTTTTGACTCACCGCTCGTTTCTGGATGAAGAGCTGGGCTTCCTTCAGGGACCCGGCAAGGTTCTGGCACAGCCGCTGGCGCTCGTCCTCGTTCAGCACCTGGGTGTAGAAGGCCCGGACCTGCAGGCGGCCGCACACGGACCCGGTCAGAACCAGACACAGCGAACACGGACCAGCACAGCAGTCACTCCCTCATCAACGTTACTGGGAAGGTCGATCATTTCAGAGGAAACTCACTCGAGGTCACAAAGTGTCATTTGGTTAATAATGACGCTTTTAATGCCAAGCTGACGCTTCGTGACGTCAGTCACAGACGTTCATGAAGACTCCATGTTCATATTTTTGGTATAATTTCAATTGATATGTTGGTGAATTCACCATTTTAGAAGCTTAAGGATATATTATTGCGTCCAACATGCTGGGAAAAACCCATCTACATGCTGATTTCTACTTTTAGAGACGGAGTGAGTGTTGTGGAGGAGAAAAAGATGATTTGGTCTCATTAAGTTTCCATTTCTCTCCAGTTTCAAGTTCCACCAACGTACCAAACGTTCATGAAGCCACAAAGGACGGCGGCGGTGTGGACATTTTTAGATGCGTGAGAACTCGATGGTTCTCTGCTAGTGATTCCACGTAACTGTTTATCGTTTCACTGGTCTGGGCGCCGAAGGATACATTTAGACCATTTTCTACATTGAATTCAACAGGCTGAAAACAGCGACTTCCTGTGTGCGGCTGGGAAACGGCCACAGAGAGGCAATTCGAGGCGGCGGCGTCATCGTCACCTGCGTCACGTTGTCTTCGTCTTCGCTGTTGTAGCGGGCGACGTCGGGCGAAACTCTGAACCTGGACTCTACGAAGCGAGGCTGGGTCTGCGGGGCACTGAAGCTGTTGGGGTAGTAGTTTGGAGCGCCGCCTAGAGGTCGGACAGAGCAAAACGTTGTTGAGTTTAGGAGGCAGGTTTTGAAAAGTCGTATTGGATTGAGCACATAAACATCAGAAGGGACAAAGGCGGAAGAACGTGTGAAGAAATTCACATCAGTTGATTGATCATCAGCGCAAACATGTTTTAACCGCATGAATAAATAAACGTCAACATGTCCAATTCGGGTCATTTTAAAGTCATGGTTGTTTTTTCCCTTCGAGCTGGCAGATTATTGTTTTTACATTTGATATTTGTGAATACATAAGAGACTATTTATTTGTACTTATTCTTGTATTGTCATAATTTCTGGGAGCAAACTGACCTCGGTTATAAAATGTTTCGTTTTAAGGTGGTACAAATTTGCCAAATGTAGAATCACAGCTTTAATTTGCCTCACTAATAGTGAACCAGACCGCATAAATGCATTAATATTAATAATAATACACAGTATCTGCATGTTTTACCAACTCAAATGTTAGTATTATTAAGACTATAAAGAATTCAGTTTTATACCTACATCTCCATAAAAACATGCAAACTTTGTCCAGCCAACTGGTGATGAATTAGCATTTACTCAGGATGCAAAAAAAAAAAAAAGAAAAAAAGCTAACTAGCGATTTAGCAACAGTACGTTAGCAGTGGGTGACTGAACCCTCAAAGTTTTGCCTGACAGAAATTAAAATATAGATATAATCTATGGAATAAACAGTCGTGTCAAGAGAAAATTCAAGACACATTAAAGGCCGACTGAGTTTCAAGACATTTTAAGGTCTTGATTTCGGACATAAATTTAAGACTTCAAGACGTTTCAAGGCAGAGCAGCAGGTGAAGAACTCACCCTGGTTATCGGACATGCACATGGGGCCGTCTCGTTGGTAGTTGGCCACGCGGGCCCTGAAGGGACAGTTGACCGGGATCTGCAGGTAGTTGGCTCCCAGCCGATGGCGATGCGTGTCCGGGTAGGAGAAGAGCCGACCCTGCACCGAGCCGGAATGAGGTCAACCTCTGGTAAATATCAACGCCGCTTTCTCGGCTGATTCGGTTTACTGTGTCACCTGCAGCATCTTGTCGGGGCTGGGCTCGATGCCCGGAGGCATGTTGCTGGGGTCAAAGGCCAGCTGCTCCACCTCTGCGAAGTAGTTGACCGGGTTCCGGTTGAGGACCAGTTTGCCCACCGGGATCAGAGGGAAGTCCTGATGCGACCACACCTGGGAGAGTTGGAAAAGTGGCTCCAAGATTTAGATGTTGCCGATTGAAAACGAGACGAACGCGTTCAAGGAAGCGGTTTGGTTAAAAGGTTCTCCTCTACTTTAGAGGAAGCCAGAGTTTAGTTCTTTAACTAAAGCTCAAACCGAAGGGATAATCAGCCGTTTCACATTGTTGGGACTCCGTACCTTGGTGAGATCAAAGGGGTTGAACTGGAACCTCTCCGCCTGGTCAAAGGTCATGACTTGGATGTAAAAGGTCCAGGACGGAAAGTCGCCGTTAGCGATGGCGTTGAACAGGTCTGCGATGGCGTAATCTGGGTTGGTGGCTGCGAGGCGGTCCGCCTCCTCCACAGACAGGTTTTTTATTCCTTGATCAGTCTTTAGAGAAAAAAAACCACAAACAATTAAATGCGTCACAGAGCTCCGCAAACCAACAAACCAGTTTCAGAAACGGACCTTGTAATGGAACTTGCAGTAGACGCATTCGCCGGCAGCGTTGACCAGTTTGAAGGTGTGGGAACCGTAGCCGTTCATGTGGCGGTGGCCGTCAGGCAGGCCTCGGTCGCTGAACAGGAACGACACCTGAGAGGAAAAACACAGAAAAGTGTTTATTTGTGTTTATTTATACACACACAAAAAAAAATGTTTTATGACTCTTATTGCTGTCAAACTGATTTTAAATCACACTGAGGGTGATGAAATTAGCTTTGATCACTGACCACAAGATGGCAGTAAAGTCCATTTGATACGATCCATTGGTAATCGCATGTGCTTTACATATGAAAGAATCATAGTGTACAAGACCAAGGCTGAAACAAGTAATTAATTAATTAATCATCAATTTAGTAATCAATTAATCATTAACTGGAGTAAAAATGCTCAAAAAACCCAACATATTCAGAGCTTATTTGTTTATTTTCATATTTGAGTGTATGTCTAATATCACACGGAAAATCCTTAAGCAGTTTGATGAAAAATTTGCAGAATATTTTTGTTTTTTTTAATCTGATTTGTCAGAATAACTGATGGATCTGTCTATTTTTTGTTTTTTAATCTAATTTGACCCGGTGAAGAATCCCTCATGCTACTCATTCTTACGAGGATCTTAATAAACATGAACAGGACAATCTGTGACAACCAGATTGTCTTTATAGAAAAAAAAAGAAAAGGATGTGTTAAAGTAGATACTGACGAATAAAACGGATAAAAACTTTCATCGGCGGGAGCGACTGTGATTTACAAGATCCCCATTACCAAATCATTTTAGAAAATGTGTTTAATTTAGTTTCTGAAAGCGCTAAGGGTTGAATATCCGCGGCTACCTGATGCAGACTCTCAGGCCTCAGGCTCCAGAAGTCCCACACCATGTCAGGATCCTTCATGTGGGTTTGAGGGTTACGCTTCTGGGTATGAACGAAGGACGGAAACTGCGGGGGGGGGATGAAAAAAAGAAACGGCACCGATAAAATAAAAAACAAAATGTTTGATCTTCTCACTTGAACTCCAACTTTTAAACGCCAACTTACAAGTATCGCATCCCTGATGAAGAAGATGGGGGTGTTATTGCCCGTCAGGTCCCAGTTCCCCTCCTCGGTGTAAAACTTTACAGCGAAGCCTCGGGGGTCTCGGACGGTGTCGGCTGAACCAGACTCCCCAGCTGAGCATTTTAATCACCGTTTGTCATATTCAGTTTGTTTTGTGCAGCTTCATCATACAAAGACCTGATATTTTCTACAGCAGTAATATACATACTGCAACACCGCAGCTAGCTAGCATGTAGCTAGCGTGTATTCACGCTACGTGCGTGATGTGTCAACACATTTTTTGGTTCTGGAGATGAAAAATTACAACAGTGGATCACGTTGTAGGAAAATGATTTGAGTGAATGAACGCGAGTCTCTTACCCACGGTGGAGAAACGGACGGCGATAGGAGTCGTTTTCCCAACATGTTCAAACACCTTGGCCTTGCTGTAGCGAGTGATGTCGTGAGTGACCTCAAAGTAGCCGAACGCGCCTGCATCACGGGAAGAAAGATAGAAAAAAACTGCGTTTACATTGATGCTGCTGAACGTTTCAGCGCATCAGCATTGAGAACAATGTAGCAGCTCTCAGGAGGGCTTGGTGTTTATTTAAAGACGTGGAAAACAATAGTCCTAGAACATTCCTTCGAACAAAATGAGCTCAGAAATCAAATTACACACGTACGGTAAGAAGTTAAATTATTATTTACGAAAAGCAGTTCCTAGAAAAAAAAAACCTTTAATCTTGCCACCTGGAGTGGTTGAATTTATGACGTGAAAATGAGACCTTGATTCCAAAACACATGAGCTGTCAGACCATCGTTAGCTGACCTGCGCCTTTAGCGTGCACCACTCGCTCTGGGATTCGCTCCCGGTCGAAGTGCGCCATCTCATCGGTGAAGACCACATCCTGCACGAGCAGAGGGCCCCTCGGCCCCGCAGTCTGCAGGTTGAGCTTGTCCCCAACGGGATGGCCACCTCCTGTAGTTAGCACATCTGGTCTCTGGAACAAAATACAGTCCAAGAATTTAATATATATATTAATGTTTTGGCTCATATCATTCATATTTATTCTTATTAAAAGTGCTTCTCATGAGGTGACAAGCAAAGAGTAACACAATGGAAAGCTGACTGAAAAATTGCTAATGCATATCACCCTGGCTAACAACTACACCCCTAACTTCACATGTTTATTATCACAACAGTATTAATAGCGTTTAAATTCATCTTAATGTCAAAACCTTCTTTGGATGAGAGAAAAGGATTTAGATTCCTCTGTATGAAGACAACAGAAGTAAACACAATCAACTCAAATTTAAGACTTTTTAAGACCGCTATGAATGAAATTAAAGACACGCAACAACAGAAATGCACAAAAGAAAATCACATTTTATGTCATTCTTTTGCACAGGATGCACATTGTGTCGTACGAAGTTATAGCAAAGTGAGCCAGTGGCGACGATGAAGGTCATCCAGTCAACTGGCTGTATGATGCACACAAAAAAGCTAACCAGCTAGTGTTTATTAGCAGCTAGTTAGCGGTAGCCTCAAACACTAATGACGTCTCCGACCGAGTCAAATTTTGCCCGACACAAAAGGCGCCAGATATACACAGGATACACAAGATGAAATAGTCCTGCCACGACAAAGTTTAAGACCTGTGATTAATGTATCTGAGGCCATTTTCCAATTAATTTCAGCCAGTCTTTAATTTTAGATATAAGAATTTAAGACTTCTTAAGGTTGCGTGGACACACTGGGAAATATCTCACCAGTATGAACTTAAAACTCAGAGCAGCCAAAACTATCAATCAGTTGTCTGTGAGGCAAATTCTTCTACAGCTCCACCCACTCCTTATCTAAATGTATTAACATCAACCCGATGAGTCTGCTGATCACCCGCAGATCTAGATTAGGCAAGAAGGAAAACAGAACAGGCAGCATGTTTATTTACCTGTCCGTGGAGGGCAAAATAAAAAATTAAAAAAATAAAAATAAAAAAGATATCTATATACCTGACTTTTTTATTCACTTCTCACAGAAAGGTCCAAACATTGTCTGATAGGACATGGGTTTCGGCTTTGTCGTCGCCCGTCTTCCTTCACGACATAAAAAGGAGAGTAATGGGCCAATAAAACCGGCATGATGGGAGGTGAGTGTGAACATAAATAGAAGACTAATATTTGGTTAAGAATAGGGCGTAGCTCTGTCTTCAAGAGGAGCGCAGCTCGGTAGCTCTCTATACTCACAACATACTGGATCAGACGTCAAGATATAGGAAGCATATTTATACTTTTACAAAAAACTGTGTAGGTTTGTGACATGAACACTGATTTGACGTTTGTGAAAATGGCAGGAAAATCAAGAGTTGAATTAAACTGAAAACGATCTTTGTGGTTGAGTACCAAAAAGAGCTAACGCATATCAAGTAGCAGGCCTTTCATTTTAACCATTCAACATTTATAACATCAAACATCATGAATGTGGGTCAAAACCTTCCACAACTTATAATGAAAATCAAAGGCAATAAATTGAGCCAACTGGTTCTCAACACCCTGTAAACGTCACTTTATAAAAACACACAATATATACAGCTCAACAGTACTTTGCTTACTTTTTACAAGAAATCATGTGCTTTGAAATGCATCGTTTGTTTTTTATTTATCTTTATTTTACATTAAAAACTAAGTTGTTCACATATTAAGCTGGTTTTGAAAAAATGTGATTTAACTAAACCCTTTTTAAGTGTAGTAACACTGACTTTACCCGAATAATAGTGGGGGTTTTTTGTTTTGGTTTTTTTTACATAAAAAAAGAATAGTTTACTATGCAACTTGATAAATAAAAGTGCGTCAATGAGGCAAACTGGGTCAGGAAAACACTTTCAGAGCTGAATTGTGTTAAATCCTCGCATTGAGCTGCAGGAGGAAACAGTTTAGCAGACTAATGTAGACTGCGCAGTGGTCTTGTTATGCAACTAAAGGCTCAAGTTCCACATTATGCAACAAATACGGCCCACTTTCACGTCTTTCAACTTAATTTGACCCACGGGAGACATTTTAGGAGCTCACTTGTTTGTGACCCAAATGCTCTTGCTTAATGGCGTTGTTTCAATTTCGGTTAGCTAAACACTAGCAACCTCCCTCACTACTGCGACAAAACGACCACAAAGCCGGAGTTCTGATTTAAACTACACGTATTAATATAATACGTGTAGCTAATTTCAAACGTCAAGCTGTTTGAGATCAGCTTGACGTCAGTAACAATCGACGGGGTTCGACTCTTGTCACTCCAGGCGACCCTTCACCCAATTCCTGTAAGTCGGACACGGTGAAATCCTTGATAAAAATGCAGCATTCGTACAAACCTGGGAGCCTCTGTTCTCCTTCCATATCTTCATCTGGTCAGTGGTTTTATCTCTGTTCTCCGCCATCTTGCACAAAACCGCACGTCGGGACCACTGACTGCACGGTGGGTGTCTCGGAGAAAACCGTTATCTGTTTACATCTATGCCACAGGAAGAAGTCTTCCTGGACTTTGTCCCACGTGACTCCGCCTCTCCCTCGCCCCTCATTCCTGATTGGCTGACAGGACTGAACTGACCGATTTGCCTTAAAAAAAACAAGCTGAGCTTGTATAACGATATAGCAACTTTGAGTCAATTATTAAAGACGAAGATACATATTACAGCTCAGTTTACTGTTTGTTAGCTTGCACTTTGTTCTTTTTCACTTAGTCATAATAATAATAACAATAATAATGAGTTTTTGTTTTTGTTCTTACTGCCCTGGATTTGTTTATTGTCTGTTAGTATTGTCAGACTAGAACAGGCTTTATTAGTTTGTCTCTCAAGTGTTGCGCAAACATGGCCTGTTTGACTGTTTGCTTCCACCTCAGCGAGAGTTCACGCTGTGATTTCACACTTGACATTTAAATACGTCATCTTGTTCTGAGAAAATATGCTAACTTAGCATAAGCATGTAATTCAGAATCTGCTTTCCGTAGATTTTGAATGCACATGTAATTGTCAGTGCTCGGAACCACACCTCTTTAAAACAGACATATTGTTATCATATGTGTGGGGGGGGACCAAACATTTTTCTTCTTTCTGCTCACTGGACACCATCGCCATCATATGAAGTTTGCTTTCCCTGTTTTCTTCTTGTTCAGTGAGAGTGATTTCTGAGTGCAGTGATCTTGTTGTCGTTCACTTGCGAGTATTAATTGAATTCCTACTGCTTCCCGTCTTTAAGCCTTTTTGATTATTTTTTATTATATTTTTGAATTTGTGGAGGTCTTAAAGACGAGCCCAGGAGAGATAAACAAATAAATCAATCTTATTTCATTTTTTTATTCATTTATTTATTTTTTATTTGAAACAGCATTCACTCTATACACTGTATTCTTGAGGCACATTCACATCAGGTGCCAAGGATCTTCATGCATGGCCAAATGTAGGCTACAGCTTTGTCGAATGCAAATTGTGACAATGAATGACAATATTGCTTCATTATTTGGCACATAGGAAATGTTATTTTTCTTCTATATTACCATACGCGTTATTTTTTTTTAACAGATTTGCAAAACGAGGAGTGACATGAAGTTCCAACCGAAAAAAATTACAAAAAAAAATAAATCAAATCACGCCGCAATGCCCAGGGTTGATTATGTGTTAATTCTATGTTCATTTAAAAGTTACAATAAAATACAACTGCTGCTGTCAAACGTAGATCTCGACGTTTTTTTCTCTCTCATACAAAGGGGTTAGTATGCTTTACATTACAAGTTAAATTCCCAGAGGAGTTTTGATTATAGTTAACTGGTCGGTGATGATATTTATGCTAAAGATTGTATTATTTTTTTTTTTCTGAGTAAGTTTAATGTCGGGAAAAACATGATTTTGTACACAGGATGTTTGGAGGAACAAACAAAAAATGAGAATGAGAGGAGAGCGTCACGGCGCTCTGCTTTCCAGATCTGCTTATTGCGTTAAACATTAGATTGACGGCCACCCTGAAACAACTGCTACAGATTACAATTATTTCACCTGGATAAAAGTACCTGGATATACATCTTTTTCAATGTACAATAAATAAAAAACAAAAACAAACAAACCAAAAAAAAAAAAGAAACTCTCTCAGTCTCACTCTTTATAAGATACACAAGCCAAATTTTAAAACAGCTCAGAATCCACCAGGGAATAAGAAACCAATAAGGCGCAATCAATGACAAACGATTGTGGGGGGTTTTTCCTGAAAGAGGAGCGACGCCCGCCCTGCGCCGCCCTGTCGGTCAACACACATATGAGAGGCTACAGCCAGAGTAGGCACCATGCAAGTACAGGGAGTTTTCTTACCAAACACTTCAACCCAAACTCTAAGCTGAAAGTCCTGTGGAAGGAAGAAAACCGTTTCACGTCCATGTCTCCTTCTGCTGTTTAATAGAGAACCAAAGTTAGACTAAAACTGATTGATTGCCACAGTCTGTAATTAACCAAATATATTATATATATGTATTTTTTTTTAATTAGCCCTATTACATAAAGATGTGGTTTTAATTTCATTGTGGTACCAATAAAATCGCTCACAAATGTACATCCTAACGTTGTAACACGGCACCAAACGAGAGTCCAAAGGAACGAGAAGAGGATTTTCCATGGTGAAGGTGTGTGTGTGTGTGTGTGTGTGTGTGTGTGTGTGTGTGTGTGTGTTGTGTGTAGAGGGTTAGATCCTGCGCAGCGGGTGCCACATGGAGACGGGCTTCCTCAGCGTGGCCAGCATCTGGTTCCAGTGGGTGATCCCCATGCCGCTGGCCTCGGGGCCGATGATCACGTGGCCCAGGTTTTCGCCCCGTCCGTCGTCCGTGGCCTCCGCCACGGTGACCCTCAGGGAGAGCTCCTGCCAGCACAGCGACACGGTTACATAAAACAAGGCTCTGAGGACATGACTCCGCTTGTTTTTGACCAAACCTTTATGAAACTGGCTGGAGAAAAAATACAAAGTTCCCCGTTGGTTTTATTGGGGAAGGAGTTTTCGGGTGGAAAAGGTCAAATCTGTGGAATGTAGTGACAGCTATCATGTGCAAACTGAAAAAAATATACAGGACTGGTAGCCAATTTAGTCAGAAAAAAAATAACTAAAACAATATATGCAAAATATTGAAAGTTTTTCCTTTTAAAATGATTTACGCTCACATTGTTTGGCAAATGCAAACTGATTTTTTTTGTTCTTTCTAAAAACTGTACCCTTTTCACTCTACTGAAACTTTTTTGTTTCGTTTTTCCTGGTGACTTATCAATGAAACCGTTGACGAAACAGTTTTGATTTGATCAATACCCCTCATTGATCAAAACGAAGCGTCACCTGCAGGACGGCGGACGGCACCGAGAAGATCATGGCTTCGTTGAAGATGGGGTTGGTGTCGTCTCGTTTCGTGGAGGTTTTCTTCTTGCTGATCTTCCTGCCGTCTTGCAGCAGATACACTTTGACAAACGGATCTGATGGCGGAGAACCAGAGAGTCGCATTAGAGCAGCTTCTCCTGGCTCTCTAGACGCCGACAAAACACGTTTCGATGAGAATCACCCGTCCCCTTATTTTGCTGAGCGTGCACAGGAACTTCACACGGGGCAGACACGATTAGCTCAGGTGACCTTTACCCTTAGAACGAGTGAGGCGAGTGATTTAGAGCTCAGCTGCCCGACTAGATGACGACCAATACGTTCCTCCCACACTGAATTCCTGTTAGCACTCAATGATGACACATTGTGTGAAACTTTTAAAGTGCTTTGCGATTTGAAAGCCAATACAAAATGACGGGTTTTGCACAATGTTGTGCATTGTGTCGTGAACTTTTAAAAATAATAAGTACACTCCTCTGTGTACCTCAGTGGCGATGTGCCACGATCAATTACATGTACGTGGGTGAAATCACTTCACATAACAAATGAACTCAGAAGCAGAAACGCATCGCTCCGTGGAGCCGCTCCTCACCTGCCGTGTTCTTTTCATTGGTCCATATTAGGTTCTTGCACTTGGCCACGACCACCGTGAGGCGCTCTGCCGTCGGCAAGTAGCTGAGAGACAGCAGAATCTCCCCGACCGCATCCACGGCCTGCGGGGTCAAACACGCAGAGAGGTAAGAAGCTCCTGCAGCCGCGCTGCAATCCAGACCTGCAGGAGAATCGTTTGCAAGACGTGTGAACTGAGGCAGATGCTGCACGGGGAAATCGGAATACTTTCTGGAACGGATTCTGGAATGGAAACTCATAAGAAGTCACTGACAGCTAATATTTAGTCAACTAAAAAAATTAGCCATTCAAGATATTATTGTAAAAAAAAAACAAAGCAAATGATCATTTAGTTATTTAACAAAAAAAATTCACAAAGTCTGAAACATTTGAGTTGGACGGGAAAAGATGCTGAATCTAAAATCTTTCTATATGACACCACAAACCTCTGGTTCTGCTACGCAGGCCCAAAGTTTCACATCTACATTCACTGCTTACACTTTAACATCCCATGTGATTCATGAAGCAGCAATTCCTAAAGATATGCTCAATGAATTTCAACTTCTACTGATGCTTGTTATTAAAACGGACATGCAGTTTTGTTTAGTGGCCAGCAGAGGGATCGAAACGCCACTTCATGCTGTCTGCAACCTCCACGATGTGAACAGTGAGACGCTCCGATTACATTTTCCCGTTTTGGAACATAAATGAGCTTCAAACTGGAAGCCTATTCTCAGCAGCGATCCTGTTCTATCGCTGAACTCAGGTCCTGGTCGTGAGGACCTTATTGACGTCCTGCAGGTAGAGCCAGGCGTTGAACGGTCTGATGGTCAGGTCCAGGTCCGACAGCTTCAGCTCGGCCAGGCCCGCGCTGATGTTCCGTTCGTCGGCGTCGATGCCAAACGCGGCGAAGCGCAGGCTGTACTCGTCCAGGGCGGCCTGGTCCATGGGGACGGAGAAGCGCTCGTCAAAGATGACGGTGAACGCGTTCGTCTGGACCTGCGGGAACGACACGGAGAGAGGCTTCACATCTGGCCCAACAAGACTTTGATGCAAAGAGGAGTTTGTGGTTGACTTAGCGACTGCACATGGGGCTCATCAGACAACCAGATAAAAAGCCACTCGTGACCCTGGAGGAGCTGTAAAACTCCACAGCTCAGGAGGGAGAACCTGTTGACCAGACAGCCGTAAGTGATGCTCTCCACTACTTCTGGTCTCAACGCAAAGTCCTTTATGTGGCCGCTGCAAATTCAACTGATACATTTTAATGACAAAAGCTGTGATAACATGAAACTGTGGTATTTTCACTTAAGGATACTTTCATAACAGCCCATGCCTAGTTTGGAACAAAGAAGTTAGAATAACTAGGAGAGAGTTTGCATGGCCTAGTTAAAGCCCAGACTTGAGTTATAACTGAGAGACTTTGGCAAGAATTAAAACTCTACAAATGCCCTCCATCCGATCAGGAGATTGGATGGAGGTCGAAGAAATAATAATTTAAAAAATATATATATATTTTTTTGTGTAAAAAAATAATAAAATAAAAAAAATTCAGTAAGACTTACAGAAGCAACTTCCAGTCCCAAACAAAAGGAAAAGAAAACGGGAAACTATTTACTTTCCACTATGCAATCACACTATTCTTTTTTTTTTCTTCTTTGCTCTGATCTATCACATAAAACATGCTGAAGTAAAACATTCGAAAAACAAAGGCTAAAGGTGTGTGAAATCTTTCACAAGACACTGTGGGATAATGGCATTTTGGTTCTGATCGGCACAAAACAGAGAGTACTTAAGACCAAGTAACACGTTTAGCTATTGAAGCTGATGTCTTTATTTAACACCCTTGGGATGCTACTTCGCAGAAAACCAAGAAAGAAATTACAGCTCCCTGCGTGGCACGAACAAGAGAATATCAATTTTAAAAAAGCAACATTTTAACAACGCTCGTTTTGTTCCTAAATGTGAGCAACTGTTGATTCTGTCATGCGACTGAAAGTCAGAAAAGACATTTGAAAGAGTAACTGAGGTTACTGGTGAATAAAAACTAGTTGCAGTGCAATAAAACAGGTTAAAAAAAAATCAGAGCAAAGGGCCTTTATGGAAAACTTGGGGTCGTAATCATTGAACTCAAAGAGCATCATAAGCCTCTGTTTCTTCAAGCCTTTCCTCCTTTGTGCTGCCATGTTGGTCTCATCTCTCAGAAGACAACAACGGCGATGGGAACATGAGGCAATAAAAAGGGACAAGTGTGTGTGGACGTGTGTAAGTGTGCGTGGACGTGTGTAAGTGTGAGCCACGGCAGAAATAGCAAGATTATTACAGGGGAGAATAAAGGCAAGAAGCCATGGCAGCAAATATATAGAAGATGAGATGATAAGGAAACAAAAGAAAAGGATTGTAAAGAGAGGCGGCGGGTAAATGGGGGGGTGACGATGGCAACGACATAAAGATGTCTGATGCTAGAACAAACAGGAACAGGTGGAAGGAAGGAGCCTGCTTGACCGCTTATGAGTGAAGCTGATGGCAGGAACTCCTCAGAGTGTGGATGCTGCTGCATCAGAGGCCGCTGCCGTCGTTAACGGCAGGCCGATAAGCCTGCGCATCCAACATGTCAGCCTGAAGAAACGGAGCCACGCAGCGGAGAGATGACTCACAGCCAGCTGGGACCGCGGGCAGGGAGTCCTGGCAACGAGGAGGTGTGAACAGACGGCAGGCGGGGCAGGCGGAGGGACGCAAGCGCTTTCCCTTCGCTTCGTATTTAGAGGGCGGCGGCAAAAATCAGCTGTGAATTCTAAGTGCAGGACTCTGAAAGGTGAACTATGAGCAGCTAAAAGAAGACGGATGATGAAAACGAGGCAGGATGAAAAGCCAAAACAACAGCTGCAACAAAGAGAAACCAAATCTGATCTTCACCGACACATTTTTTTCATATTTCTTTATATATCGCGTTATGAAGGTCATAAATCTTATTCATATCATTAATTCTTAGACTCTAAAATGATGTCGACACAGCAGGGGCGTCGAAAGCCTTCATAATGGGAGGAAAGGGCAAGTCGGTGCGAGTATTCTCAAGCAAATCAAGTGGAATGGATTCTCAAGCAAAAACAAGAGAAACAGAGCTCAATGGAGTATAACTTGGAATATGTTTTTAAATATGTTCCCGTTACACAGAATTATTGACATGTTGACAGGTTACAGAAGAAAAATTGTTGGGGTTACAGAAGAAAAATTGTTGGTGACGGGAGCCAGGCGCAAAAACACGGCCAAATCCCAGTATTGTCCGACCGGTGAACGCAGGTGAACGCAGCGTTAACAGGTCGCACCAACATCAACACTCTTCGGTGTGGAAGTTACAGAAAGGTTAAAGTTCCATTTGGATTTCTGTGTCAGGGAAAACAAAAGGGTTGAGAAAAGGGTCTAAATTATCTCGGGAATACACAGACTGCTGTCACACTGGGTAGCCATGCTGGCATGATACACTATAAACAATTTAAAATGTCAGCTCAGCATTAATTTAATCATTATTTTTTTAAAAGTAAAGCTACGTTTTATAGCGACTCCTCTCTTTCAGTGAGCACCGTCGACTTTGGTTCCAAAATGAATAATTAATGATCACACAGTTTAGTGAGGCTGGAATGAAACGTTTTAAACGCTGATAAATATCACAAGAAATCCTAATCAGCTGCGATGTGTTTCCGAAAACAGCAGACAGGAAGTGGACCACGCACTGTGATGGGTTGGTTGTGTAAATTGAGCAAAGTGAGCGAGCTGAGATTTCATCAGTCCGTCGTGACGGTGGAACGATGTGAAATCCTCTTTCCTGACTCCGGCTCCGCAGGGAGCAGCTGGTGCAGCAAATGAAACAGGCTGTTCTGGTACCAGAAGCGACTGGCTTGTCAGGCGGTACGACGGAGCTCCTGGTCCCGCGGGACGGATCACCGTCACAGTGGAAAATCAGCCGGGGCTCCGATCAGAAACCACTTTCAAGAGAGTCTGAACCGCCTTCTATGTGAGACGGGGAGACGGTCTCATGTCCCCCGGGGTTTAAGATCACACTTCTATCTTTAAAACTCAGTGACTCATAAGTCCACGGGGTTGTCAAAAATGCTAATAATCCATTCAAACTATACCTTGATTTTTTTTTTTTCGCTGTCTGATCTTGGTGTAGTCAAAATCAACTGTTTAGTATAACAAAGTAGTGTAAAATTTCCAATGACGGTATGGAAAACCTTCAGCAATTATGCTTTGATTGTTTGAGCCACATAATATCTGGTGCACGACTGCAAAACCTTACCTATTGACCCCTATTACACTCGGGCAATGTCGAAAAGTGTGCAAAATTCATGGCGTTGTATTTTGTTAAGACAGATATTTTAAACGACGCCACTGATCTATTTTATATTTGTCAATCGAGAAGCTAAAGTTTAATGCCGTTTAATCATTCTGAAGCAGTTAAGTAATTATTAGCCGAAGTCAGAGTGTGTCTGTCTTCAAGATCGGATTATTTATGATCCTGAGGCAAGTTATTCTTCGTCAGCGCAGACTGAGCGTCTGCATGGTGCAGCACGAGAAAGAACAGGAAAAGTTGCTACTTTATGTTGCTGACAATGTTTTGATTTTTAAAAGATGTGCAGCAACATGATCTAGCTGGCGATCATGTTGCCAGCTAGATCAACATGATCTAGTTGATCTAGCAAACTAGATCTAGTTGATCTAGATCTAGTTCAACTTTCTGCACAGAAGTGCAGAAAGGAGACGGTGGATTATTTAGCTTAAACTGCGAAGCTGCACATCCCTTTAAAACACTAAGAGAATAATGGGGTGACGAGGTTTTTCAAGTTAATACAGTCACTGTTGTAACTAAAAATGTCAAAATAACAATAATGTTGCAATTTGATCACAAACAATAAAAGGAAAATCTTCTCAGCCAATAGAATGAAAGTGTTATACCTTCAGAGAGTTGAGAAGGTAGACATGAAGTTGTACTTTAAGGTAAACTACAAAGTAACTAATAGAGCGTTGCTTTTGTATCGCATAAAGGAAGAACAAGCCTGACCTACATTGCTGACACTAGCATTCAAGGAGAGGACCTCACCCTCGTCACTCCCACGTTAAACTCCTCTGGCCCCAACGACACTCTGATGAAGCAGCCGGGGAAGTCCCCTTCCTCCTTCTCCAGCAAGTCCTTTCCCTGGTACAGGGCGATGTGGAGCAGCTGCCGAGCCGCGTCGAACTCCAGGGTCACCTCGAGCTGGCCCACCGTGAAGTCGTGACCGAAGTTGTTTGCGACGGAGGAGATGGAGCTGAGCGAGTCGGTGGAGACGGAGCGGTTGAGCTGAGCCAGGCCCGTCGGGTCCAGCTCCCTGCTCATCAGCTCCAGGTGGCCCAGCTCCCTGAACGCGTCGGGGGTGTCGCCGAGGGCCAGGCTGGGCTTGCGGCTGGAGGTGGTGGAGGTGCGCCGGTGGTTGATGGCCGCCACTCTCTTCAGAGAGGAGAGAGAAGGAGATGATTAGAACGCCGAAGGGATGCACAGACCTTCCCATCTTCAAAAGGAAGATAGGACCTTAACCTAGCAGATTGAGGTCTACTAGGTTAAGTAGATTCAAGTAAACTAACCTAAAAAGGCAAATTTTTTTTTTTGTTTTAATGGGAGTGTTTAGAATTTATAGAGCAGCGTTAATCCATTTCTTTCAGGTTTGTTTTTGGTCTCTTGTGGTAAAATTCAAGGAACGTGGTCTGAATCAAGACAATCAAGATTCAACTTTCATCTAAAGAATCCGTGTCTTCCAGAACAATCACAGTTTCACTCGCGTTGATGTTTAAGGTCAAAGAGCGTCTGCAGCAGCTTCCTGACGACGTGTCATGTGACCTGCTCTGACCACTGTCCGCGTAAGAACCGAAGAGAAAGCAGCCGAAACGCTCGTCACTAAATTGAACGACGTTCAAAGAAAATATTCTGATCGGCTGATCAACGTTTCACTCGGGCTTTACCCACATATTTTAACTAAGCTTAGAATTGGTGACAGAGGCAAAAACAAAAACAAAACCTACATGCGAAATAAAATAGAAGAAGAAAGTTGAGATCACACAACACCAGGCACTTGAAGACTGGACTTGTTAGCTAAACAGGAAGCTACTTTTTCTTAGTGAAGTTTAAGCAAATATTACCTTTTGTCTGACTTCTGAGAAGGAGTTTCCATATTTCTCTTGCAGATATCTGTAGTCAAAATTGGGGAAGGGCGAGGGGGCGGGGAAGGTTCCAGATTTCCACAGCTTCCAGATGTTGAGTCCCGCTGCACCGAGCAGCACCAAGAAGCCCACCAAGTAAATCCCCACCTCCCAGCCTGGTGGGTTCTGCACCACTGGAGCACACAGGGGAGGAAAAGAAACACAAACCGCTCCTCAAAGCCGCTCTGATGTTGTATTGACAAAAAGCCTCAGAACTGGCAGCATTTAATGACTGAGAGTGGAAAATAAACAATCAAAGAGTGTCTTTATCAAGATCCAGAGTTTCAGCCTCTGCAAACAGGAAGCATCCAGACTGAATCGATGTAAAAAGAATTTGACGGGTGACAGATTTATGACACACTCACCACTCAAACGGTAGCCTGATAAATCCTCGCTTTCAGCCGAGGACATGATGTCTCATCCAGCCTGCAGGAACAACGCAGAACCAAAAAAGTCTGTTGAGTCAAATTCACAAGTCAAGAGCTTTCATTTGAACGAAAGTAACGGTGTGAAGCAGCAAAAAGTAACGGAAACCTGAAACGCTCGTCCGCATTCCGCGACGTGCCGATCTAAATCACCTCGGCCTGAATGAATTTTAATGCGCTTGCGTGCAACAACAACAGATCCAACAATCCACTTAGGAAAATTGCTGAAAGCAAACATGGACAGAGAAAGTGGCTCCTGACCAGATTCATAACATCTCCAGCTTCGCTGATCCATTTTGGTGACCACAAATGCAATCATCTAATCAGCGAACACACAGTACACGAGCACTACAGCCAACACCAGCCTTAAAGGTGGATGCTGTTTATGTCAATGTCCACTGTGAAAGATAGTTTTACATTCCAAACCAACTCCCTTCGAAATCCCCCGAAAAAAGAAAGTTGGCATTAAACCAAATGTTGGTTCTCCGTGTTTGATTCTCTGAAGCCGACGGCGCTAAACGTTGATCTAAAGTATGTAAACTAAATGTTCCTGTTCTGGAAGTTGTTTCTCTGCGTTCCAGGCTTGTTGCAATTCCTCTTCTGGGTTGCAAGATAATTAGAAGAACGCCACAATTTAAAAGCTGCAAGGAGATTCTCTGGAAAAAAGCTCAACAGGAGTTTCTCTCCTTAATAATCTAAAACCTATAGTATAGGTCTAAATAGTGAATATTCCACAATTTCTAAACGTAATCAAATAATAGAAAGGGTTAGGGACACCAGGAGTTAGAGGGAAAGCCGCTTCCAGGCCATCCGGGATTCCAGCAATCCTACAAACACGATTCCGGTTCCTGTTATTTACAGTTCCTGCCTTTAATTGCCATCCATACCTCTTTAAGTGTTTCTTTCACAGGAACTGACAGCTGACTCACACTGTGCTTATTGGGAACTCATGTTGCTATAGTTATTTATCACGGAGCACAGAAAAGCGTTTTTGTTTTTTTTTCCTGCATCGCCGTCTTCTCAGCAAAACCGAGCAGCTATAAAAGCGATGGGTGCTGGCCTGCGTGTGACTCATTCCTCCTCTCCTCTCCTCTCCTCTCCTCTCCTCTCCTCTCCTCTCCTCTCCTCTCCTCTCCTCTCCTCTCCTCTCCTCTCCTCTCCTCTCCTCTCCTCTCCTCTCCTCTCCTCTCCTCTCCTCTCCTCTCCTCCTCCCTGCCTGTTGGAATCTCCCCCACATCGCAGCAGCTCGGAGAGGGGAAACGGGAGCATTACACTAATGATGTATAGAAAAACTGGGGGAGGGCTGCAGGCTGTGTGTTTGTTTGTTTTTTGCTTTTGTTTTTTTCCCCCCCAACCAAACGCTTTTGGAGAACACAGCCCATGCAGGCCCATGCAGGCCCATGCAGGCCGGTGAAAGCGGCTGGTGCAGTGCAGGGCGCGCTCCTGATGAACCGTCAGGATCTCTAACAGGGAGGGAATCTTCTCTGGTCTCTCTGCTCGGCATGACCCACATCAGCTCACGTACACCGACTTAAAAGCAGATTGCATTAGGACAGGAAGAAAGAATACACTCGATGACGGGAACTCTGGTGATTTGTTTCCAAATCCAGTCGGACCCGGGGAGTTGGGTCGGTCAAGCTAATTCCCTCTTGCACAGTGATTCTTGAAGTCTTTTCTCTGATCCTGAATCCTTTAAAGTCAGGATTAAAGCTGGATTATTTGGATATTCTCTGTTTGGGAAGCGCCGCTACTGGCCAACTCCGTAACTACTGAGCTTCCCAGCATTAAAAGATGCTCCAGCAACTGCTTTGAAGGTGACATTATTTTAAAACGAATGTTGATAACAAGCTGCAGCATGTCTGCGTGTCTGTCCTTCAAAAGACACTTGGACTGATCTGAGACGCAAATTCGTTACGCCAAAAATGAAAAAGAAGCCAATCTGGGCTTCGGTCGGAGCATGGCAGACGCTTATCGTGAGGATGAAGTCTGAACGGTCACTTCCAGACGTTTCTTGGCGTCTAGAGCAGATGTGCAGGGAGACGAATTCGGTTGCAAAGAAACCTGGGTGGTGAGCCTGTGAGCGCAACATTTCGAAAACTGGAGAGAAGAATAACCAGAGACGTCAACAACGGTGTGAGCCTCTGCCGAGGTTTGTGTCGATCAGCTGGGCTCAAGTGCCAAGAGAGACATTTGGGAGTCGGCCTGTCGCAATTACAAATTTTGCTGGGCGATAAACTGTCAGAGAACTTATTGCGATAAATGATCGCATTGTTATTTCGAGACAATTCTCAAATAACGTAAAATGCAAGAGCGTGTTCTCGGACTGAAGACCTTTTGTCATCCAGTTTCCTGCAGAAGGAGAAAAACAATAAATGACGCAAACAGAAATGACCGACCTGGCTCTGTTTTATCACGGTATTGATTTATTTATCGTTCATCGTGACCGGAATGTTTGGAAGGGCTCTTCACTGTGGAGGACGTCAAAAACCTCCACCGATCAAACAACGGCACATCGATGCCCGACTGACGGTTAGCCAAGGACCCTTTGAAACACGGTGATCTGGTTTAGGACTTTGTCCTAAAGCAACGAGGCTGAAGCGACGCCTCATTCAGACACGGTTGCGACAGGAAAGTGGTGCAGCTTTGTCTTAAAGGGCCTGCGAGATCTTGATTATGTCACTTCGTTTAGAAATGATTTTATCGCGCAGAGATTTTGCACACCATCCCATTTATGTCAAAGGTAGAATAGACTCTCTGGCGAGAATAACAAATGGAGTCCAGTTCATACAATCAGCCAGTGATTAAAATCTGGGGATGAATAACAGCTGATCTGTTCTGGGAGCACAAGATCCCTTATGAACTAATGATGTTAACTGCCAAAAATGACAAACTCACCTATACACCGATCTGCAGAGCAGCAGGCATATTTAGGTCAAAGGTTAAATGAGGAAGCTGGAATCGCACCTACGACCATCCGACTGCAAGGCGAGAACCCGACCCACAGTCACCTGCGTGGGAGATCAGAGCAGCTTTTGCTGGCGCTGAATATTGAACAACTGCGATCAATAAGGAGAGACACCAGGGACTGACGGGTTATTGTCTTAAGCACAAACTAGCACAGGTTGAAAGTGATGAAAGGTCAGACACTGATGAGACGGATAATGGGAACAAAGTCGGCGCCTGTTGTCAGAGAAACAAAGAACGGCGTGTCTGCGCTGACAGAGGAACGAGGAGCACGGTGTGTGGAGGGGGGAACAGACGGAGAACAGGCCGTCTCCGCGCTCTCCCGTCTCCCCCTCGCTTCCTCGACGGCCCGATCGATCAGTTTGGCTTTTAATCTCCTCCAATGACATCGCAATCAAATTACCAGCCTCGCTGCCGTGCTGGGATATCACACAACACCCGCAGCGCGTGTTCGGCCCGGCCGGGCCCAGGCGTCTCTCTCCGCGCCGCACGGCGGACAACTCCGGCTGCGCTTTGACTTCCTGGTTCAATTCATTAAATGCATGTTGTTGAGTTCAAGAAGCGGCCACTGGCACAAGTTTTAAACCTCGGTGCTGGCACCAACAGAGGAAAAAAAAAAAAAATCTGCACACAGCAGCAAGATGCCCCCATTACCTCAGATGAAACGATAAACCTGCAACTCAGACGTATTACTAACTAATCGTTTATTTCCTTCCATTTATTTTCCTGACATCTGCAATGATTTCTCTTCATCTTCCCAAAATGTCGCAGAAAGGAAGTAGCGAATTGGAAACGAAGCTTTAAGACGCGTCCATATTATCCGGAACATTTTTAAGGAAAATGTTAAACGCTGACAAAGACTCGACATCCTCATCTGGGCTGGCATGGCAACGCAAATGTCTGACTTTGAGCGAATAAATCCTCCGGCATTAAGAAAATAAAAAATAAATAAATAGTTTTCATGATCCTAACTGTGCTAAAGCAGAGGCAGTTTGCTCTGATTCGATGTCAGTAAGAACACAAAACGAACAAAATCATGTTCTGCAGCATTAAGGAACTTCCATCATCTGTCCGTCACATTCGTTTATATGAGCTCTGTGGAAATGAAGGCATAAAAAGTAATTGATAACTTAAGCTGATGGAGCCAATCATTTGGGTACCATCAATGCTTCAGAGCTTTATGGCAATCCATCTATTACAGGCCTTTAATGCTGGAAGGACAGAAGGACCCATTTCCTCGCAACAGATGCTTTAACCCGAGAGTTCTCCTTTCCGCCCTCCTGTTCAGAGAAACGCGCAGGATATATTGACCCCCGTCATCTAAAAGAAACGCCTGACACCGATTTATGTTTCAAAACGCCCTGGCGGAAAAACGAACGACGCAAGTGACGACGCGCATCTCTGAGCACGTCAACCGCTTTACGGAAACGGCGGCGGCGGCAACGTCACGCTGTGGGGATTCTCTTTCTGTGACGATTACTGGGAAACGTCTCGGATTTGACAGGACGGCGGTTTGAGCTGCGCGCGGGCGCGTCCCGTCTGGGACTCTGCCGAGCCAAATATTCAGCCGGAACTGACACGGACCGATTGAATTTGAAGCATACTCAAGTGTTAAAACGTCCCAGTCAAAGTCCAGACCGACGTGGATAATCTGTTGCAAAACTAACTTACTAAATAAATAAATAAATAAATAAATCATTGCTTTTTAATCTCGGCTCTCGGATCGGTAAATTGGCGTCAAAGCAAAAACGATCAGTCAAGTGTCAAGTGTTGCCCACGATCACACTAACAAATTAAAGCTCCCACTTAGGAGATTAACAACCCAACAATTAAGCTAATACACAACGGTGAAAGCACTTAGTGCTTCAAGAACGTCTGTAAGAGCCGACCTAATGTTTTGGAAAGAAACCCGGCCAGATTTTCCTCCCAAATGAGAAAATCTGGGAGCCCTCGCTGATTGAGTTTGATAGCAGCACTTCTATACTTTCTACTTTCTCTTTGCAACTTTATTGGTGCATTAAAAAAACAAACAAAAAAAACCCCCAAAACTTTCAGCTCTGGAGCAAGCTGACTTCTCAGTTCTTTTACACCTTTGGTCCTAAGCGGTCCAAGTGATTTGTCTCCAGCCTGCTTCGCTGCATCTGCAGGCCTTTCAGAGATTTGAGCTGCAGCTACATTTGGCAGCAATGTGCACACGCCATAAAAAATAATAATAATAAAAAAGGCAATCCATCACATGATCTATTCTGGAAATATTAGCTGTGATACATCAAAACCCAAGCCAGCAGTTAGAAAAGACCAGGCTCGTAACGCGGATGGGCTCCACGCGCTTCTGAGGACTCACAAAGTCTCACGTCTTCAGTTTTCATCTTAGCGCTTCCCTAATGTAATAATATTTCTGATGAGTCCAGAAAGGAAGGGGAAATGTGTGTGTGTGTGTATATGCGTGTGCGTGTGTGTGTGAGGGAATGAGAGGAACCGCGAGGAGGCGGGCTCCGCGTTAAAGGAATAGCTGAGATGATTGCAAGTGCTGGTGAAGGAATTGAGTTCTGAGCGGCTCGTATTTCAGCTGAGCGAAGGCGGAGTAACACCCGCTCCTTCGCATCGGAGCGGATCATCTAGATAGAAGCTATCAAACACCAGCCAAACGTGAGGGAGAACAGAGACGACGCATCGACGCGCATCGCCTTCGCCGTGGCCTTCCTTTCTGGGCACAAGCGGTGCATTTCGGGGAACCTGGCCGTCGCTTCAGAAACGCCGCACACTTCTTCCGATGATGAGCATCAAAATCATTCCCACACTTCTCAGATTTATGTTCGTAAGAAACTTCAAAAACAGGTCCTTCAAATTCATCAGCCTGTTTTTCTGAGGATCTGTTTTCTACAACTTGTTTTCTACAAATCCAGATTTTGGTTGAATGAGGATTGACTCTAAATCCTCATTCAAAGGGGATTCTAATCTGGAAATGTAGGGAACCGTTCAGCTCGTATGCAGACTGCCCTGCTTCCTGGTCAGGGTGGATCCTGGGAATCGGTGCGTGCGCCGTGATGAAAACGATGCTGCTGCTGGAGCTTTTAATTTCGGGTAATCCCATTAGATGATGCTCGCCGTAGCAACACGTCGTAATGTGGTTTAATCCTCCCTCCTGTTCTGTGTCAGAGGCAGCCGAGGGCCTTCTGGCACCTTCTGGATGCTCATGCTGTCATGCTAATGTGTTCATACATTTGGCCCTGTTGCAAAAACACAAACCATGGGATAGAGCAGCAGAAGAAACAAATAGGCTGAAATATTCAGCTGTTTTTCCAGTTTGAGTTCAGGCAGACTGGACAGCTTTCAAGTCAAAGATTCTCTGTTCGATTTAGATTTGGACTTTGACTGGGCCTTTCTAACGTGAAATTATGCTTTCATCCCATGGGATTCCTTTGGCTGCGTTCACACTGCCGCCTGAAGTGGCCCAATTCTGATTTTTTTTTTTTTTTTTTGACGTAAAGCGACCCGTATCTGATTTTTTCATGGCAGTCTGAACACCACGGGCGGATTCTTTTCGAATGTGACCCAGGCCGCTCCGGTAATCTGAATCAAACGCGACCCCAACGTCCGGGTCGCGTTTGTCCGGCCTGAACGCCATTCACACCCCACAAACGTCACTACAGCAATTAATTATTTTGCAAGTCTTGCTGCCGGGACCAAATTGGATTTAGCTTTGGACTTTGACTGGGCCGTTTGAACACATTAACATTCTCCAACAGGTTTGCCCTGCGTTTCGTTAGCCAACAGCTTCTCCCTGACTTGTCTGCTGTTTGTTTTTTTTACTCCTCTGATGCAGAAATCACATGCGGGGTACCACAAGGTTCAACCCTAAGAGCCCTCCTATTTACACACTCCGGCTGGTTTAAGTTATAACAAGAACTCAGATTAGTTACCATAGCGACGTGGACGATACACAGCTCTACATTACGATGTCAGCCGGTGACTTTGTGACTCGGTTCTGATCCGCGGAGCCTCAGCGCGCCGCGAATCTGGAGCAAACTTCCAGAAAACCGCAAAACTTCCAGAAAACCGCAAAACTTTAAATCTAGACTAAAGACCCACCTGTCTACAGTTGCCTTTGATGTGATGGAACATTGTGATGCATATTTGACAAAATGTAATTTTAGTTGCTTTTTCACATGATTGGTTGCCGTTTCATGTTTTCATGGTGTGAAGCACGCCGCACGGCCTTGACATTAAATGACCCGCACAATTACACTCGACTTTGCTTTCTAAAAGTCTTACGCCTTCACAAAGCAGCTGGATTTCACACTGAGGTTAAATGCAATTGGCTGATCAGGTGCCTTCGGGTTGCACCGCGCGCCCCTGACCTGCCCCAAGATCCCTGCAGCTGGAGCGGAGCCACAGGATCTGCGCCCTGGACCGCCTGCACATCTGGAAACAACCTGTTCCCTGCTGACGGAACACAAACCGACCGGATCCTGATTGTGAGGCAGGGAGAGGAGGAGGAGGAGGAGGAGGAGGAGGAGGAGGAGGAGGAGGAGGAGGAGGAGGAGGAGGAGGAGGAGGAGGAGGAGGAGGAAAAGCGCCGTTCAGTTTCAGGAGATGCGTTAAGGGAAGCAGTTACCTGCTTTAAGGCAATCTCGTCAACAAAAGCAGCAGGATGAGAGGAAAGAGACAGGCGATTGCGCGCGCGTGTGTGTGTGTGTGTGTGTGTGAGAGAGAGAGAGGAGCTTACCCGGGGTTTTCTTTTGGTGCAGTAGAGAGAAAGGGGGGAGGAGGAGGAGAGCAACTCCACCGCTCTCCCTTCTTCAGGCGACTCTCTCCATCCAGCGGCTCCAGCGGGGTGCAGGAGGAGGGACCAGGAGGTGGAGAAACAGCGTTCACTCTTCTTCTTCTTCTTGTTTTTCTTCCTCAGAGGAAATTGGGTTTCTCCAGTCAACTCAGAGGTCCGTCTCTGCCGCCTGATGCATCCCCCGCTGCAGCTCAGCCCAGCCTGCACAAGCAAAGTCCCTCCCCTGCAGCGCAACCTGAACCGGTCCGGGACGCAGGAGAAACGCGTCCACCGCCTCCCGCTGCTGATGCTGATCAGCTCACACACACACGCACAGAGAGAGAGAGAGAGAGAGAGAGAGAGAGAGAGAGAGAGAGAGAGACACAGAGAGAAAGGGAAGGGAGAGAGAGAGAGAGAGCAAGAGCCTGCAGGAAGTGGCTACCTGCTTCGCCACACACACAAACACACACTGTACGCCTCGATTACGCAACGGAATCACAGGGAGAGGGGAGGGCGTGTGTGTGGGGGGAGGGAGTCTCAGAAACAGGGTGGGGAGGGGTGAGAGTGAGAGCGTTTCAGGGGGGAGATCCTCCTCTGAACTTCCTGAGTCTCCGCTCAGCTCCTGTCTGCTTCTCCTGAGATGTGAGCCGTCAGGGATGATGCAGGCTGGGATGTTGCGTAAGGCGTCTGGAGCTGGAGGTGGGCGAGGCGCGCAAACACAGGAGCGTGAAAACGACAATAAATGAGACATGATTGTTCAAATGTGTCGTAAATCTATTTAAACCTGAAATGAACACAGGAATGACGGGTTAAAAACGGAATTGACTGTACGCGAGACTCATTTCAATGTCCCCGATTTCCTTTTTGAAAACTTGATGCAAACATTTTATGTTTTAATCAATCAGTTTAAGTTAATTTAATCTGTCAATTTGACGGGTCAAATTACGTGGGCGGGATTAAGGGCCAATGCCTGACTTCTGATTGGCTGTTTCTAGATATGGATTTGATGAATCTTGTGAAATGTGTTGTTTTTTTAAGGGCTATAAACTTTTTTAATTTAAAAAAAAAAAATTATTTAAAATTTTTTTTAAGGGTTATAAGCTGTTGTGAACCTACATTCAATTCATAACTTCCACTCTTTATTAAGATCTATTTGTGAATGCTTGTCGTGTGAGTGGGTTATGATGTATTATGAACAATATAACTGAGTAAAGACCAGTGGTGCAGCTCAGTGGTTCTCTGCCTTGCAAATGGCTCCCTCTGGTGGCCAAAGAGTATACTGAGTCTTTGAAAATGGTCGCCAAAAGCACACAGACTTACTTGAGCTGAAAAAAGACACAAAGGCAGCATGTATATATAAAAACATATATTTATTGTTCTGTTACAGTCGGCTAACTTGCTCAACAATTGACGGCGATGCAGCCAGAGGACAAACTCCACACGTCGTCACAGAAAGCTTTACAGAGCTCCTGTTCTTCGAAACTCAACTCAGTGGCATTCGTCGGCACGCACACACACACACACACACACACACACACACACACACACACACACACACACGACGCGTCGTTCAAACTTGTCGAAAGCCGGTTCAAAAGACGTCCTTCTGCCAAAGTGGTTGTTCTCCTGGTTAGGCAAACTCAGTGTAAGTCCTGAACACTGCGGCGTGTGAAAACGGAGATCTTCTCTGGTCGTTTGTTCGCGTAGGACAGTGATAACTACTCACTTTATTCTTCCTCCAGAACATGCGAGAAGAAAGAAAGTCAAGTAAAGCAACAATGAATAAATGACTATCAGGCTCTAACAAGAAATAGAGGTGCTCTGTACTCAATGAAACAGTGTGCAGATTAAAATAGAGAAGAGGTTAAATTCATATATTTTTCTAAATAAAGGCGGCCAGCCACCAGTGCTGTCCCACACACATTCCTCACCACACGCTACCGCAGTAACAAACTCACTCCTACTTTGTTTCTTTTTTTTTTTTTTCCACCCCCATTTTGTGGACCATTGCGTTGCTACTGTACATCTGCAAGCGACGATCCCATAGCAACGCTTCTGCTGCGGTCTGTACACTGAAAAACAAACCGGATCCAGTCAAGTAAACTTGTGAAAGAAAGTGTTGAATCCGAGTTAAAGATGGCATTCGTTGAGTTTGTTCTAAATGAAGTTCTGAATGGCGGATCGGAGACTCGAGTACCTGCACCGACTCTACCGAATCGAAGCCAAAACGCTGCGATCAGTAACACCGATCTCTTTAGTTAAAGCTGACGGATGAGCTGGATGTACTTCAGGACTGGCTGGATTAAAACAAGAGGATGAGAAACATATCCCAGTGGTTGAGTATTTCCTTTCAAAGATGCTTAAATACTTAAAAAAAAAAAATGCAGTTCAGCAGGAGGATGCGGCAAAGTTCAAATGTCTAACCAGATCGTCCAATTCCCAACTTTTCCCAGTCGTCCGTCGCGTTGTGACCTCAGGCGTCCGCAGAGGGCCGCCGCCGCCGCCGCTCTCACTCAGTGTGCAAATATCATCCGTAACTCAGAGCTGTTCAAAAACACCTCGACAAAAACGAGACAAACGAACAAAGACTCGCTTTTTTTGCAGTCCACGAAACATTCCGTCCAATGGAAGAAGTCGTTCACTCTGAAATTCACTTGATCCTTCTTTTTCATCCCCCCCCCAAAACGCTGCAGGACTGAAATAAAACCAGTTTATGTGCCACGAAAACTAACGGAGGAGTCAATTAGTCAGCCACTGTGACGAAACAATCCATTGAACAAACATTGAGTGAAGGTCAGACTCGCAGCCAGGAGCAGATGTGTCCGAGTTTCATTTCGGTGAGGGTGAACGTGAAGGCGATCAGTTCAAATGCAGATTAGCTTTCGGCTTTTAAAACAAGATTTAAACATGTGGAGAAATGCAAACCTTAGGACCAGTCTGCAATAGATCAACCTTCACATGAAATGTGACAGTCCTGTTAAAACTAGAAATCAGTAACTCATAAATGTCTTTTCTTTGTCTTTTTTGTTTTTTTTTGTTGTTGTTTTTTTTGGAATAATGACCAAACCATGCCAAGAGAAACCAGGTTGGTAAAGCTAAGTTACTGAATGAAAGACTGAATCTGAGTTGTTCACAGCTGAATTCAGAGGAAGAACAGAGAAGTAAGCTACTTATTTTATGTGCTGAGACGACTGCGGATCTTTCAGGCTGCGAGAGAGCGAGAGAAAGCCAGACTTCGAGCACATAACAGGAAGGCTAAACATTTGAGAGGAGAATTGCTCCATTTCATCCTTTTTGAAATGTTCACAGCCTTTTAGAAATACCTGTTTTTGTGATGCAAACTGCACTAATGCTGCTAAACACCAATATAAGTTGACAGCCAGTTTAATGTCAACTCTGTAATATGTTTTCATTTTAATTACTAAAATCCTTTCGTAGAGCAATCGCTGACACACACAGTGTGACATTGCCGGTTCTCCTGATATAATTGATCACAGAGTGCTAAGAAGACACACTTCAATGATATTTTCATGTCTTCTAATATTCAACTAAAATCAAAAGCTTTACCAAAACCAGATCTGAAACCAACATTTAGCCAGATAACCCTGTCACCAGTGTGCTCATAGACACACTGACTGACTTGCCTGTAAGTGTTTTTGGGGTTAAAATTTTGATTTTGATCAAATTCCTTTAAAAAAAAAAAAAAAAATCTTGGTTTTATATTTTTCCATATCAAATCATCTGTTTTTTTTTACTTCAACCCTAAAATGAATCCAATCCATGATGATCTCGGGCGCTGAGAGCATTCTAAAGAGCTTTGTCTCGGCAGAACATTAAAGAACCTGATGGCTAAAATCTCCTTCCATGTTTGGTAACCTGTTGCTGCCTCTGATCAGATTGACTCCTGCAGACTCCTGTGCTTCAGCTCGTTACAGAACTTGATGTAAGAACATTGCGGTAATGGGTTCTGATCATGAGGTTGTGCTGCTTGCTTGATGAGACTCTTTCGCCGTCTGGTCTGACGGGGAAAACAAACCGCTCCGCATTCGGCTGGCGCTCGCATACATCACATTTCATCAGCTGAGGGGAGCAGAGATGGAGGGGAAGAAGTTGGAGGTGTTGCCATAGTAACAGCTTAGGGTTGCTGAGGCTGAGCCAGGCGGTGGGCGTGCGCCGGATGCGTTTGGGTTTGGTTCTGGTTGTGGGGCTGCGGCGGCTGCTGCAGGATGTGGACCACGCGGCCCAGGCTGTCCGTGGTGGCGAAGGCCAGGTACTGGCAGCACAGCCAGTCCTCCAGGCTCACGCTGCAGGCCGTGTCCAGTGAACGCTCCGCGAACTTTATCATCATCAGCGTCCGCTTAAGGTCCAGCCAGTTCTGCAGCGTCGCTTCCCGTTGGCTGGCGGTGGCCCCAGACACGGGGCCGGCACCGGCGCCGCAGCCCAGGGCCTGGAACAGGTCCTCTCGCGGTCCCCAGAGGAGGCACTGCAGGCAGGCGCGCGCCTCGGACATCTGGATCCGCTCCGACGGGTTGACCGTCAGCAGCAGCCTGGCCAGCTGCTGCAGCCCCTGGGAGTACAGCGACCTGACGGGCAGCGGCGGCAGGTCCGCCCAGGTGTACTCTCGCTCCTTCAGGTCCGGCGTCTCCTCGAACGGGTTGGGCCTGTGCAGCATCTCGTAAATGAGGATCCCGGTCTGGAACTCGTCGCACTTGCGGTACTGCGTGGCCGTGATGATCTCAGGCGCGAGCCGCAACTGGTCGCGCAGGGTTTCCTGGTTGGCCGCCATGAGGCTGCTCTTCTGCTTGGCTTGGGAAAAGTTGCTGATGATGAGGCGTGCGGGGCAGGTGGAGGAGGCGGCGGCGGCGGCGGAGGCCCCCGAGCCGTTGCTACTACCGCTGCTGCTGTTGTTGTTGGGCTCGAGCACGTCCAGGTTCCAGGGGTTGCCGGGCTGGCAGTGGACCAACAGCAGGTTCTCCAGCCGCAGGTCGCAGTGCGTGACGTGGAACGGCTTCATGTGCTCCAGGCCGCAGCAGAGCTGCAGCAGCAGGAGGCACACCTGACGCTCATACAGCTCGGGGTTGTGAGCGTGCCGGGCCGCGCCCTCTCCCACAAAGTCCGCCACCGTCTGAAAGGGCACCTCGCGTGTGATGACCACCACCCGGCTACTCAGCTGGCCCGGCGAGTTCATGCTCCCCGGGACCTCGTCCGACTCAGCTTTCGACGCTTCGGAGTCTGTCGGTTTTGTGTCCATCCCTGTCTGTCCTTCATGATTCTTGTCTCTCTTCTCCTCCTGCTGCTGCTCACCTTCTCCCTCCTCTTCCTCTTCCCAAGGCAGCAGTCGGGCGGGGACGTCAGCCAGGAAGTGTCCGCAGTCCTGCTGGATGTTGAAGTGCACCGGGAGGCTCTGTCTCACCGCCAGGCTGTGGAAAAACTGCTGCTGTGTCTCCTTCACGTGACTCCGACAGATCTGTAAATTAAAACCAGCAGATTTTAATTTTGACCATTTTCTTTACTCATAGCTTCTGGAACTTTTATTCATTTTTCAATTATTTTACAAAAAAGGCAACATTTAAGCCTGTTGCACTATGCAATTAAACAACCGACAGTATAATGAACAAAACTAATTTCCATTCTGATGTTTGATCATTTTTCAAGGGAATGTTTTTTTAGTCTTCCTAATCCATTCTATTTATGACTTTGGTTGCATTTTTTGTTTGTTTTGTTTTTATTACTTTACTGACCGTCATTGATTATTTTGGATATCTAAAATATCTTCCATAGTGATATGCACTATGTCTCTGCTGAAGTGCATCATGACAGGGAAGAGGGAAATAAAGAGCAAGACGCGCATCGAGCTAACTGTGGAAAATCACATAACCGACTTTAAAGCTGTGTGAAGACCACTTACCCAAAGTTAGGAGAATTAATGAGGGTTCTGGCGCTCAGCAATGGCCAGCCAAACAACAACAACAACACAAAAAGTCTCCCAGAGCCAAAAGTGTAATGGTGTGTGAGATTACAAGAAACAGAGGGATGCCTCTGAGCAGCAGTGAATGGCTTTTTAATTCTGCAAGAAGAAAACCTCGACTACTGGGACAAAATTAGCTGTAATAAAGCACTAAGTACATTTATTTCCCTTAACTTGTTAATTTTTATTGTTTTTAGGGAAGCACAATGTTTTAGCATGTCAGTCACGGTTTGATAAGTAAAACTGGGTTGATATAAATAGTCTAAGTTTTTTCCACCTCGTTCCCCATTTGAGAATGCATTTCTTCATCAAAACAGTGTCGTTTTTTTCAGTGTCAAAATGGTAGAGAAATATATATATATGCTTAAATATATATTAGCGATCCAGCTAATGATCATTTCAGAAATCAGGCTTGATCGGATAAAATAAATAAATAAATAAAATAAATCAACAAACCAATTTCTTTCTCCATGACAATTCTTAAGCTACCAACATGTCTATGGAGAGTTTTACTTACACATCAACTTCCTAACTCTCTGAGTGTGTCTGAATCTGTTTTGACGAGATTCTGCCAGCCTTGTTTTTATCCAACACACGAGTGAATTCGAGCCTGGAAAGGCAAAGCTTTGAAGCTCACGTGTGTGCGTACACACACGTGAACGCACAGGTTTTATTGCACAAGAACATATCCTCGGGGCTCAAAGTTTAAGTGGCAGCACTTTTTAGGTAAACACCTTCCTCTGCTTCTGTAGAGGAAGTGGGAGGAGTTTACATCAAACAAACAAAACACGAGGACTTCTTAAGGCAACCACCACCGGACACGGGATTGTCTTCAAATTCCCTGCTGGTGTCAAAGCAAACACTCCTTCTAAACACAGTTTAGCAGGAGAATCAGATGCTACGTGGAGCATTTCGGGATTATGTTATTAACTGGAGTATTGCGGTGTGTAATTCAGGATCACTTTTATTTATTAGGTGGAATTAAATCAATATCATGAAGCTCAAAAACATTCGCACCTTTGAACTTTTTCAAATTTTGTCCCGTTAACTGTAATGTTGGCATTTTCTGTGGCAGACCAACACAAAGCAGAACATAATTGTGAAGGTTGATTTAACAAAAAAAAAAAAAAAAATCAGAAAAATGTGGCCTGCATTTAAAATCTGACTCCTCTTTTGATACATTTGCAGCTGCCGGTCTTTAAGGAGTTTTGGATATTCTTATTTCCTAGGCAGCCCCAAATGAGGATCAACAAACAATACTTTGTAAGTTTTGTCACATATTCACAGTTGGTTTCTGGTCTGGACTTTGAATGGGCCATTCTAAGCCATGAATATGCTTTGATCTAAATCAAGGGTCTCAAATTCCCGTCCTTGGGGCTGGTGTCTGGCAGCTTTTAGATGTGTGAATCAAATATTGAGGTCATTAGCCAGATTCTGTTACAAGACCGAGGAGGTATGACCCAAACTATAGTTGAAGGCTGTGCATTTAGGGTGTCTGTCTGGCTGGACAATTAATCAAAATCTCAGTTGTACATCGTTTGAAGCCTCTAACAGGTTTTCTACCTGGATTGTAAAGTTCCAGGCTCGTCACAGTTCTGTCCCTTACATTTATTCTATAATTTAAAATACTAAGGATCACTATGAAATTAGTTGGCATAGTGGGTAAGCTTTAAATATGGAAGCTTTATATTACAGAATACGACAGAAAGGGGGCAGAGGGGAAGACAAAAAGAGAAGAGGATGCAGCAAAGGAACTGAGAACGGGACTCGAACTCGGGGAAAGTGGCATTGAGGTATGTAGCCTTTGAATATGGGGCGCCATGCAACGCCCCAAGAGCATGTTTGCTATGCTGTTTAAAATCAGCATAGCATTTATCATTGCAATAATATAATAAATGTGAAAAAGTTCAAGAGGTATGCCTCTAAGGAGCTGTACCTCTACCATTCATTCATCAAAGAGTGCCAAGGGTCAAACTTTTATGAAGGCTATCTGTATAAAACTATAAATAACCAGGTTAATAATGAACCTGGTGTTAGGAAACGGTGGTCTGCTACTATTGATCTACTACCTGACGCTCACCTTGATGGCGTAGTTGACCAGTGGGTCCTTGGCGTAAGAGGCAGTGTAGTAGACGGCGTCCCCTGCCTCACAACACGGTTTGCCGGTGGTTAACCTGAAGTGTGACCAGCTGTCGGTGCCAAATCGAAGGTGGTCCTTCTGGCCGGCCATGAAGCGGTCCTCGCATTTCGACGCCAACTTCCGCAGGGTGTCTGTGTGAAGTCCCCGGATCCTGCCTACCACCTCATCCCAGCTGTCCAAGCCCCTGTAAAGAGCGGGTCTGTGTGGCTTGGAGACCCCTCCGCCAGGGGCTCCACGGCCCGCAGTCCACCCCTTCCGCCCAGAGACTCTGTGCTTGGGAACACCCTCTTGTCCCTGCCAGAGGTGGTGACTGCTGTGGACGCGGTAGGCGGGGGGCTGAGGGCGGACACGCTGTTTGTGAGGCGAGCTTTGCTTGCGGCTGCGGAGGCAGACGATCTCTCCAAAGAGTCGCCACTCTCATGATCATGAGCTCGGTGTGGCTCAGAGCTCAGAGAGGAGCTCTGGCTAGCCGTCTCCCAGGTAGAGTCCAAGTCATACAGAGGGTTGGCCACGCTCAGGTTGGTGCCGCCTGGTTTAGCCTCTGCCCGGGGTCGGAGGGCTCCCTGGTTGGGCTCTTTGACCCCGAGGCTGGGTTCAGTGCTGGAGCGAGGGACAGCCTTCTTGGGCAGAGGCGGCGGTGTGGCTTTAGACGCCGGCTGCTCCGTGGAGCCGTCAAGCTCCATGGAGGACAAAGTATCGTTGGAGGCTTTGAGGTTCCGTGGCTGTTTCAGTGGGATCATATTGGCTCTTGATTGACCTGCAGGAAGAGACAGATGAGTTTTTAAATGTTTGAAAGGTCAAGCTCCTCAGGTGTCAGTGACCTTTTAGTTTATCATAAATCTGGAGCTTTAGGTGTGCTGTGGTGACGCAGGGGTTAAGCACAACCCGCATAAGGAGGCCTTAGTCCTGGAAGCGGCTATCATAAGTTGGATTCCCAGCCTGGTGACCTTTCCTGCATGTCTTCCTCCTTATTTCATTATCTACTTTCCTGTCAAGTCACTATCAAATAAAGGCCACTAGAGCCAATAAAAAAATAAATAAATCTGGAGGTTTAGTAACTTGTGGGGCATTCAGCAACAAAAGGTACCTTTTGATAAACTTCTACTGGTCACGTTTTCTGCAACGCATTAATATATGGAAATCTTTTCCTGAGGACTTCAAAATAAAATAAAAACTAAAGGTTGTGCCCTTTGCATGACAAGTATTTAAAAAAGGACAGGGTTCATAAGGTCACAGACCAACACCAGCACTGGTTTAACTCCTCCAGGAACTCCCTGCTTTCCTACAGGGTAATACTGCGAGACTGCACAGAGACAGAAGATGACCTCTCCAGTCAACTGCTCTGGAGATTTACTGATCCCATCAGAGTGGTCCGGGCATCCGATTTAGCAAATCCCCCCCACACTGTATAAAATGCAACTGATTACAAACTCAGGATGAGCAACTCCTCCCGCTGCCGTCGCCTTAGAGACGGAGTCAAAGTCTTTGGACAGAGCAGTCGGGATGAAGTAAATGAGTCTCTGTAATCCTCCCTAGAGGGAATAGATTTAATGTGTTCCTCCAGTAGTCCGCGGTAATCCGTTCAAGGAAGACGATGTCTCGCTTGCCCAGTCGCAGGGATCTTCTGTTGTGACTCAACTGAATTACATAACTTGATGTGTTGCTATAATTAAACCAAATTAATTAAATGGTATAACTTTTTTTTATTTCCTTTACCACATCTAAATTAGGTATTTACATGCTGTATAAAAAGTAAATGGCAAGAATAATAAGACGGGGAAGTTTTTATTAGTTTCCAAGGTTTGCAAGCATTGAGGTTACAATGCCTTTGACAAAATTGGGAAAGCCCGCTTCAGGGACATGCTGAGTTAGATGGCACACCTGTGGATGTATTTTTAAGCAAATGCCTCCAATTTTCTGCTCCTTTGTGCGTCATCACGGCAAAAATCTAAAGAAATTGGGTAAGGAAAAATCTTCACATCTCCGGTTCATCCTTGGGTACAATTTCTAGAAGTCTGGAGTGCCAGGTTGATCGGTTTTAATTCAAGTATATGCAATTATAAAAGCACAGAAAACTCTAGACATGGCAATCTTCAGGAAGAAGATGGGTTTTGTGTCCCAGAGTACTAATTGGGGGAAAAACAATGAAAATCTTTGTGAAGATGCAAGCTTAAACGTGTCATGTCTGACTCAAATGTTTCTCAAAAATATTGGGGAAATGTGTGTAGACTTCTGTAAATAAATAAAAAGAAGTGATCTCTTATTATTCTGGCATTTAGAAAATAGAAATTTGGCAGTGCTAACAGACCTAAAATGCAATCAGGTCTCAAGTAATATTAAAAAAAAGGTTTATGTATTTTTTCAATAAAATGCATACATTTGAATAAAAACTGTTTTTATCAGACTATCAAAACTATTAAAAGAAATTTCCTTCACATTTGTAGAAGGCAGTGGGTAAAAGAAACAGTTTCAGTGTTTTGTGTTGCTTGCTTTCATCTCTACAGACTTCAGACTTTTAAGAAGTAAAACTGATACGTTCCCCGCCTCTAATTTTGTCCTCCAGTATCGAATTGAACAGACAAAAACAAAAACAGAGATGAACACCAGGAGACGAAAGCAAGTAAAACAAGCCTACCTCAGTTCCACTATTGCTCTAACAGTTTTCAGCTAAAACCACGCAGCAGCTGAACCGGGAGGCGGAGAGGAACACTCGTCTCTGCGTCTCTCCATCTCCAGAGTCTGTGCGGAGTCGCTGGTGGAAACGGGCGACTCTCCCACCAGCGCCGAGTGAGGCGGCACGCGCTCTGCTCCTCCTGCCGATGCTCTGATTAAACCACAAGTTGGTGCAGTTGGGCGAGTGAGGGAAGACGCTCGCCTGCGTGCGCGAATGAAGATGAAGAAGCAGACAAGTGGGAGGGCGAGTCAGTTCGTCAATGTTGACTCGGTGTGGGTCTCAAAAGCAAAAGGTTGTGATCGTCTTCCCCGCTGCCAGGCAGAAATGATGCGCTCTGAAAAGTTTCTCGTTAAACCAACAGTCTCTCACTCTCCTGCCGTGTCTCTCATTAGCAGCGTGTAGCAAAGTAAAAATAGGCTGCAGGCAGCTCATCAGATGACATCCAGGGAGCTTTTAACACAATCCCAACACATCTACCCACCACAACAAGTGCGCACTCTGAGCTTCACAAACACAAACGCTGCTCACATACTTTTAAAGTCTAATTAGCAAGCAGCACAAAACAGCAAACATATTTAGTCCCTGATGAGTCATTTGACAGAAAGAGAGAGACCCACGCGCCGGCGTGTGCAATGTGAAGCGCCTCACTAATGTTTCTGCTCCACTATACCCACACTCTCCTTTCTGTCTGCCACATTGTTTCTATTTCTCGTTCCGTATCGCACCGCCTGATCACGCGTTCCCTCCCTCACCAGAGCTTCCCGTTTCAAGAGGCCAGCAGCATCTGCCAGCGGTGCCCACCTTTACTGAAGCAATGATCTGCTCTTTGCGCTTCAACAGACACATGGCGCTTTCTTTTACCCATTAACAGCTGTGTTCGAATTACTTTGTGCCTAAGCAGGTAAGTAAAAGTCAAAGTTCAGCTATTGTTTCAGTAATCCAGGGTTCTGACGGCGAATCGGATAGTAAAAGTTTCACATTCTGCAGGTTTTTTTAATCACTTAAAGCTTTATTAAACATTAAAAAAACTGATGCAAATAAACAAGTAATTAAATTCCTTTTTTAAAATAAAAAAAACAATGCAATAAAACAGTATTCCCTTAGTGAATGCCTCATAATTTGTAGCACAGTGCATTTTGCAGCTAAAAAAATACTTCTAATAAGATGTGATCAGCCGTAACACCAATACGGTGCAGGGTTCTCTTTTTACTTTTTTGCAAGTGGCTTGTTTTTTTTAGTCTGTACACGTCAGTAAACGATTAATCGATTGCTAAATTAGTTGACGATTATTTCTAGCCTTATGCTGGAAAAGTTCACTTTCCTGTGAATCCTTTATATTTCATTTTATGACAACTGTTTTGAAGAACTGCTTTAAACGTGAGTTGAATGGAGACGACCCACTTTCTGGGACCTGAGAAAAGGGAATCCTTGTTGAAACACTCATTTCCTCTTCATCTTAGGGAAGCCTGACATCTTCAGTTTTATATATTCAAACTGATCTGTGATCATAATATGTCATAAATAAGCCTGACAGTAGAGTACGATTAACTGCATATCAACTGATGCCTGAAACATCATGCGTTACTGTTTCCTGTGGCTTGAATTGTGTGTGTGACAAACTTTCTGTGGCTATATTCTCGTTTTATCTGTCATTTTTAAACAGAAGTTAATAGGAACTCTTTGATAGCCTTGCTTCCCTTAAGCATTATCTAAGTAACTGGGCTAACAGGTAATGATAGATAATTTTATCATCGCTGTGGAGATGACAACTGGCCATTTTGAATACTTCACAATGATTTCCAATAGCTGTTTTCAATGTTCTTCCATGTCTTTTTGGTTTTGATTTCAATTTAAAAGCATAATGTGTGTTTCTGCACATTTCTATCAACTGCACCAATCAACTCTCTAAATAAACTCACAGTCTGAATTTTTATTCTAAATGCGGTAATGCTGTATTCTGCTTGTCCCTGAAATATTGATGCGATTTTTCAGCACAGGGGCACTGCATACTGTCTGAACTCGGACTAATGTTTTAGTTTAGACTGCAGTTTTTCTCATCCTTCTTCCCTGAGGAAAAAAAAGGGTGATGGTGAAGACAGAGGATTTGCTGAAGAGACGAGCATTGAGGACGAACTGTGAGAGTCATAGGTCTGTGTGTCTGGCCACAGACGACGAAGTCAGGAAAAAATATACGATTAATAAACAGACCGTAACATTATTATAACAACTTGGCTCATAATTATTGCTGATGATCTTTTGACATTGAAATCTGGGCTTTCCAGTTTGTTCTGCTCCTCTGTTAAAACTGAATCCATGTGTCTGTGCACTGATGGTCAGCTGGCTGAAACAAGGCCTCCACACTTTTCTGTCACCTACAAAAAAGACCATTTCAACTGTTCTGGGAAAAAAAAACCCATTTCCATTTACAGAAAAAACTACACTAAGAGGAAACTGAAATTGAATATTACTCATGTGAAGGTACTGCTAAAGATACTCTATGAATGATTTGATCAGAAACGTTCAATAATCAAGCTGCACATATCAGGTTGCTACTTGAAGATCTTTATTCTGTGTCCAGGCAACAGCAGTAAAATAATAATGTCAGCTGACACTGTTATAGCTGTGGTAATCAGTTCGGTGTTTCAGCAGCAGCAGGAATAAGTGTTGCTTCTAACAACAGAACCTGAAGCTTCAACTTCAGCACCAGTGGGGATGAATATAAAGCAGGTCAATATCTTGAATTAATGAGCCTCTCAGCCTTTTTATGCTCTCTCTGTTTTTTACTCTTTCCCTTGCAAGCAGGCCACCTGAAGGCTTTTCATCACATCCGTTTTTATAACCCTGGGCTTTAATATCCGTATCCAACCAGAGGATTAGGATCACAGCACAAAGACGTCACTATAATTACTGTCAGATTAAACTTGAGCACAGCAATAATGCAAGCAGCAACCCTGCGGTCAGTCGTACGGTACGTTATGCATCGGCTTGGTTAGAGCCAGGTGGAGCGTGATTGTGCACGGATACAGATAACGTGCTGCAAATCATATTTAAAAAAGTGGTCAAAACTGAATCTTATTTTTTTTTACATGTTCATTACTGTAAGATACAGTTGAAGGTTTCAATTATCACTCAGATTATGTAAGAACCAGATATGTATAAACTGGAGCTCCCAGGTGATTTAGGAGGGAATAACTTCCAAGAAGAAGAGCGCTGAAGCTGGAGAAAAGTCAAATAAGAGACACATCACCTACTGGTCTGCAGGGTTTCTGCAGGTTTCACCAACTCAAATTCTATACTCTTTAAGACGATTACAAATGACATGGAAGACCTGACTCCACAGAAATGTACAAATTTTGTCCAGCCAACTGGAGATAAATTTGCACTCATCCATGATAAATGCAAAAAGCTAGCTAGCCACAGCGTGGATGTTAGCAGTGAGTTACCAGTAGCCTCAACCGTCTCGAGAACGCAATCAAGATGTCTGAGTGCGACTCAAACTTCTGCCTGACAGACAAGTCCAGTGAGAAACAAGAATACACACTATTAAATTAAATATAATAGTTTTGCCATGACAAAATTTAAGACCTACCTACTAATGGCCAACTTCTGAAAGTGGCGTGAAAGGGTAACCCTTTCAACAGTTACCCTCGTTAGTTTTTTTAATTTTTTTTTCATTTTTGTAACTCTCCTAATATTTAATGGCCAACTTATGAAAGTTGGCCATTAAATATTGGCCAATTTTCATAGGTTTTTACATATTTTACATATGTAAAATGTAATATTTACATTTTACATATGTAACTTTTAGACTTTTTAAGAAATGGAACAGATAAGCCACAGAGGGAGAGACAGTTTGTTTTGGTTTGTTATATTTTAGCCCCCCTTACGAGCCATTCTTACCTAGGTTGCTGTAGGTGGCGCTGCACCAGCTGGGCGAAGGAGAGTGGGAGTGATGAGAGTGATTCCCATCGTCCTCCGGCTCTCCGAGGCTGGCGCTGCCCTCGCTGGCGGTGACAGTCGGGGCGGCCTGGTTGGCGTGGCCCTCGTGGGCGTCCCCGAACACCAGCCCCAGATTCACTCTGGCAGGCAGAGGGATGACCCTGGGCAGCTCCCGCTCCCTGGCATGGCTGGCCGGCACCTGGCTGCACATGACAGAGAAGGAGGGACTGCTATTTGTGTTGATTATTATAGCTGTGGGAATCAGCTATAATAATGCCAGAATTCTGCTTCATCGAACCCGTAATTGCATGCCTCTCATCTAATGTTTTGTTGTTGTTTTCTTTTATTAGATACTCTATTTTTGACAAGGATTCTATCCCCAAATGATAATTGCTGCTATTTAGAGAAACGAAGCATTAGAGCAGAAGAGCAAAGTTAGCTGCTACTGAATTATAATCAAGACCCTTTCAACAGTTACCCTCGTTAGTTTTTTTAATTTTTTTTTAATTTTTGTAACTCTCCTAAATCAGTGTTTCACCTCTACATCTACCTCAGCACGCTGTGGACTGGACTGATGAAAGCTTCTGAAATGTGAAGTGGTTTTCTAGGTAACGACACACATGAAGGCAGGAACACGATGCAAGGGTGAGGCAAAGTAGGTCACTGTGGAGTGTGGTGATGCTGGGTGGGAAAAGCATGAGCGGGTACTGAACTTTGATCAGAAATGTTTGGAAAGAAGTGGAATACTTTTTGAAACTTCTACAACAGCAGGAAGCAGATATAAACGAACCGGAACAGAAGGTTGATCAATCGATAAAAGCTGATCTGACTCAGTTGGTGGAGATGTGGGTCATGTTTCAGGCTGGCAGGACACTTCCAGGCACTCAGCGACTTTCCTAAGACTGAATATTATTCTTCACTAGGATTCAGTATTTGCCAATTCATAACTCATAAGTTCAAGTCTTCTTCCTGAACATATTGATGTGGGAAACTGCTCTGTTTTCCAAACAGGACCTATGTTCAACCATTTTTACCTACAAGGAACTTAACAGCAGCTTAAAAACAGAACAAGTGTGTTGTTTTCCCAGCCACGGTGTTGTAACATTACAAGTACAGTAACAGGTCCTGATACTGTGACTATTCTGCAACCATTTATACTTTATATCATTTTAGATTTCCTGAATCTGACTTGCTTTTTTGAGAGAAAAGAGAAAAACATGGTCGGAAGTGTAAAAAGTTCCCAAAAAGTACATCCCCCACCCCCCTGGTTTATGGGAAAGGCACATTAACAATTATATCCAAAACCATGCGTCACCTCCTGAATCATTTTCATCAGTAGTACTGCAGTACATTGGACGCAGGATGACACTAATGTGACTAATGGAATGAAAACAGGCAAAAGTCCCTAAAACGACACACATCGAGACACAAACCCAGCTCAGTTCACGCAAGTCTAGATTAACGCGTAGCATTTCCAGACACCCGGTATAACTGTCTTAGTTTTTCTAGATTTACCATTAAAAGCCTCTGATTTTGACACGTGCATGTCAGAAAAGAAAAGAAAACCTGTTGCAACAGTTCAGCGTCTGACCGCCCTGTTCTGCTTTTATCCTCAGCAGACACTGAGTCTGACAAAAACGACTCTCATCTGGCATGTTTCAGATGTGTTCCTGCAGGCCATGAAATAACTAGAGTCTCTGAAAGGCAGCCGATCCACGGAAAGCGACACTTTGGCTCGTTGCAGGATCCTACCGTTGAAAAGGGGAGTGATCACAAAGGTGGCCAAAATGGTGAGTTTGATTGTTGCTGTAAATTACTGGCATTTGTTGTGCTGCTGTCAATAAATACGTTCAATTTCCCCTTAGATTCTTCCTTTTTCTTTTGGAAGCAAACATCAAAACCGGATTCTGCACTGAGCTGAAATATTAATCATTTACAAAAAGCCATAAACCTGCCTGGTAGGTGATGTTTCAATACGTTCATTCTGGTCGACACAAAACATTCAGAGTGGATACACATCTCCACAGGCCCTTGACACAATGAATACCTTCATGGCTGCTACACACTTCAGTGTCAGGACCTGACTTGTTCAGACAGCACCAAGCAGCCTCAGAGCGCTTCCTCTCCTTCTCAGAACACTGCTGCTAATGTCCAGAAGATGGAAATGTAAAGATAAAATAAGACAAAGGAAAGTTTCCTTCCTCCCAGCTATATCAACACCGCCACACATGGCCAAGTTGGTTTCAAAGGTGTGTAAAAAGATAAGGGTGACAAGTTCTTACCCACTGTACTGGCTCACACAGCTTCCCATCGGAAAACTCGGAGTGACAAGGCAGGAGAAATCACATTCTGCGTCAAACACGAAAGGAACACTCTTTTCCTTGCCCTCTTCTTAGTCTCTCTCCCTTTTGAATGCTCTTACCTGTCTAAGGTGAAGTGTGTTGGCCAGCCCTGAAGAGCACGCCCACTGTTCGCCAATAAAACGTGATTAGAAAAATTCTCCAGAGTTAACTCTTTATTTCCCAACCAAAACAATGTGACTAGTCATAAAATAAAGCCATAAAATGAGCCACTTTCTTCTCTGATAGAGAAGTTTAGCTTCATGTTGGGAAGTAAAACGTAACTATTAGCAGGAGTTAGTTTTAGGAGAATGTAGAGCGAAAATGTAAATAGAGGAAAAAAAGGAAGCAACAATATAAAGTCAAAGCCAGAACTTCATGAGTCAAGCACTGAACTGTAGAAACTCGGGACAAAAATTTATGATTGTTCATGAATACTTAACATTCCTTGAGTAAATTGCTTTCAAACAAGGTCAAGGACAGAAGTTTAGCAACAACCCTAACTCAACACCGATTAAGTTGGTGACTAATGGTCCCTGAATGCTGTAAACTCAAAATGTCCCTGTTGATTTCGGCTTTTCTTCTACGATCGGTGTCCGAGCACTTGAAGAAACTCACACCAACCACAGGTTGTTTCCATGTGCACTGCTTGGCTAAACTGTGAAGTAACAAATCTGTTTTTTCTCTGACAATGTAATAATTTACTAAAAGCAATAAATCCATCTCAGAGGTCACTAAATGACTAGAGCCAGTTAAGATTAAAACAGTTTGGCTGAGGTAGCTTGGTGGTCTTCATAATCTGGCACAGTCAAGTAGTGTAGACTGCTGTATCCAGCACATCATTGGTGATTGAGTAAAGATTAATACTCATGGTATTTAGTGTGTTACTTTACCTCAATGTTTTCATGCATACCTGGCATTATTGTCATTCATCCAATGAAATATCAGACTGGAAGGCAGTAAATGAAAGTGCTATCACTGAACCCCGGCCTATTTACGGTTCATCTACTTGTGGATTTTTCTGTGGAATGTAACTCCAGATTATTTGTTGAAAATGCACCTATTCTTTTGTTTTTTTCAGAGCATGACTAAACTATTCGATAGATAATGCAGTTTGGAAAGCTGAAATACCTGCGCACAATATTCCTTCACACACTATTGACTGCTTTGCAAACGTAGCGTGATTGGCTGAACACCCAAGAGGAGGAATGACAAACAATGTGGATGTTGGCTTCTGCCAACACTGTTTCCACTGTGCAAAGTAATGCATACGAAGGTAAATTTGGTGTTTGAACTATTAAAATAAGCCATTACATAAATTTTAAACGGAGCCACCAGATTTTACGGCTTACCCTAAAACCTCCAACTTCAGCAATAGTCAGATGATATGACATAGACAGCATAATGAAGACAAACTTGATCTTTGTGTCTTCGTTACAACAATTAAAAAGTAGATTCATAGCTTTTCCTTTTCACCGCTTTATGGCTTTTTTTTTTTTGGGGGGCAAAGTTGTAACAAGTCACAAAGTTGTGACTGGTTATGAAGAAATTCATATACTGAAAATACCAGAGAAAACAAAAGACAACAACAGCTGCAGCTAGTTGAAGAGGAAAAAAAACCAGAAAAGTCTAAACCCGACAGACTGAGGCCGAGCTTTTGAGAGGATTGAGGAGTGAAATATGTCTTGGCCTTGGGCTCAAAGCAAAGTGAGTACTCGGACAGCAAAATTAGACAAAACAAAGAAAAGGGGCAGAGCAGCTTGAACACAACCCTGACAGTTTGCAAAATGTCAGAGGCAAGCGTAAAAAAAAACAACAACAGAAAAAGGAGAAAAACAGGGTAAAGTTCAGGCTAGATTTAAAAAGGAAATATCAGGTCATATGAGCAAGTTTTGAAGAAAGATTGAAGATACTTTTGACATATGAAAATTTGAACTGCAAGTTAATTAGATGAGAAAATCACAGTTTTCTTGAAATATATCACGATTTGTCAGATTACACGCTACACAGCCATGGTTTTCAGTGCTTGATCACATTAGATATATCAAACATTAAGTCCAACAATTCTAGAAAAGTCCAACTTTAATGCAATCATCAGTGTTTGAATGTGTGCATAAAGGGGCGAATAACTGACTTACAGATGAAAATGCAGGAAATTGTCGCATCTACAAATCCCAGACTCGGAGAAGGCTGAATACAAACTTTACAATCACGCGAAAGTTTGTAGTTGTAACTTGACAAAATGCGAAAAGGTGAAAATGCTGTGAAATTTTTTCAAGGTACTTTAGATGTGTGTTGGTGTTCTTTCTGATCCTAAATATTTAAAAAGCAGGACATAAGACGAGCTGCGTTTGGAGCAGCAAACACAGCAAAAAATATTTCCAGGTAATGAATGAAGCACAAAAAAGCAAATTGAAGAGTCACAAAGCAAGAAACTTTCAAATCAAATCAACAATATGAGGGACCAAATTTAGTAGGAGAGTTTAAAGCTAGAAGCAGAATCTATACTGTAGCGATACTTGGATGAGGGATTAAGAGATAAAAAAAAAAAAAAAGCAGTTATTACCTGAGGTCTTTGCTGCTGGCGACTCCTCCAGCGGTTTCTGACGGTGTCGTTTGCCCTGGGCTCAGAGGTTCAGAGTCCCTGCTCTCTTCTGCCAGCAGATCAGTCTCTCTGCACTCTTCCACACGCAGCTCTCCATCTCCATCCCCGGGGCTGCCGCCAGTGTCTGGTTTGTATGTGAAGATGATGGTAGGTTTCTGGGTGGGATCCTCCGGCTTGGCCTCCGTGAACCAGTGCTGGTTTTGGGTAGGTGGCGGTGGAAGAACGTGAATCACAGTTCCGTCCAGTCCAACCAGTTTGCCTTTCTCCTTCTCTTTCTCTGCCTTCTCTCTCTGATCGTCCTCGTCTTTCCGCCGCCGAAAAAAGCTCTTGAAGGAGATCCACCTCTTGGGTTTTGAACTCTCGGCTGAAGCCCGTCTCCCCTCCCCGCCGGGGCTCAATTCGCCTTCTCCGGGTCGCGCTGGGGAGCTCGAGGCAGAGCTCTTTGTCCAGTTGCCGAAATGTCTCTGAAGTATGTTAGAAGCATGATAAGGGGAGGATGTGGACCTCGGGGGCGGGTAGGGGGCACTGGGCTCTGATCGGGGACTGGCGAGTGGGACAGCAGCAGAGGCACTCTGAGATTTTGACAAAACCTTTGAGGGGTTTTCCTTTTTTGGCTTGGAAAGACAGCCATCAGTGGTGGAAAACAGAGACTTGGGTCGTGAAAGGGTCTCCTTCATGGCGTCAGGAGGCAGGGCGTACAACTCCTCAGAGCTGAAGGTTTTGGTTTGTGCTGAGGGAGACTCTGGAGGCGACTGAGGAGGCTGGATAGAAGCTACAATCTGGGACAGGACTGCGCTGGCCTCCTCTCTGTGATTCACACCTGTCCCAGAAGGTGAAGTTACGCCTTTATCATCATCATCTCCACTTATCCTAAAAGTGTGTGTAACAGCATTAGCAGCAGGGCTGGTTTTAACTAGATTTGCAGCAATGGCAAGACTGGCAGAAGAAATTGTTGTAGTGGGAGAAAGGGCCCCAGATGTGGAGCTCATTACAGTGCTTGTTACAGTGCTTGAATCTGTAGTGGTTCTAACTTGCAAACTTGGCACTGATTCAAGTGAATATTTTGTCTCCTCAAATGAAGTCTGCTCTGATGTGCCTCTCCCAGACAGAGTTTTCTCCGTGGACGAGGACTGGACACTCTCAGAGGAACCGATCTCTTCATAGGTATGGCTAGTAACCCTTGCGCCACCCGTTTTTGTTTGTGACTGCTCCCCGTGAAGACCCAAGAAACTCTTGTACACTGCAAGATTGTCATATGCACTAGGGTTGATAACGATAGGTACCTTGACTGCATTCTTAGAGCTACGGGCATAGGCCGGCTCATCTCGGATGATGATAGGAAAAGGAGGCATGCCAGCGTTATTGAAACTATTAAACTTGATCTCTGATAAATTTGGAGATTTTACAGGTACAGTTCGAGAGGACAACAGGCCTGCTATGGGAGATGTGGGAGCTGACTTGTGACTGCAAAACTGGGGAGTGACAGATTGGCCAGAATTACTCCCCGGATCCACTCTAGGCATCTTCTGCCGAGGACTCGTGCTTGATGTCCATACTTCTTGGTATCGTATTTGGCCGGTTTTCTTTTGTGACAGAGCGATGGATGAAGGTGAGACTGACCTCAAAGGAGAAGACGGGGAAAGAGGAGACACCGGCGAGAGGGGCTGGACTAAAGGAGTGCTACAGAATGATGTGGGACTGGAGGGTTTTGGCAGGTTCTTGGGTCGTGGCGACGAATCGTGTTTCTGTTCATCTTTACTGGCCATCGATGCCGAGACATCTACCACAGTGTAAGGTTTACAAATGAGGGATTTTTCTAAATTAACTACACGGTATGGTTTAGCCTGCTCCTCTGTAGGGCTAAAACTTATCGTCACTGGCTGTCCAGGAAGGGCTTGAGGCATTGGCATCCCTTCCTTGCCATCCTGGTCCTCTAATCTAATTGCCAGCACTGCCTTGTGGGTCTCAGCCACCTTGGGTGGACTTAGAGCCCTTTTGGGAGACTCTTTTGTTGGGGGGGTCGTACACTGTGCAAGTGCCTTGGAAGATATAGGCGAAAGCAAGCCATTTTTAAACACACTGCTTCCACTACTGGAAATAGTTTGAGAGTCTTCTTGTAGTGATGACGATGATTCTGGAGAGGTTGTAGACTCTGAATTTGAGAGGAAAGCGCTGCTTTGCGTCTCACGAGGTCCATAGGGAAGAAGGCTTCCATTAGAGGGGTATCCGTTCAAGATTTCATCATAGCTATCATCATAGTCCACTGCACAGATCCTCTGTAATGAACGGTTTCGAAGGGGCACCGTATTCCATTTTTTGCCCACTGCAAAGGGCACTGGAGACAAGGTGGCGGCACGAAAATTAGCAAATCGTGGCTGGCCTCGCATACGGATTTCCATGGCTAGTAATTCTTCGTCGCTTTCATCCCAGCTCTCATGCTCCTCATCGTCTTTCTCAGTTTCACCCTCCTCATCTTCCTCTTCATCCTCATCGTCACAGGAAAACTCTGGGTAGCAGAAACGTCCACCCTCTGAACTTATGATCTTGGTACAATCACTAAGCGACACCCGCTTCTGAGCGCCACCTTCGCTGCTGCTGCTTCCCATAGCCAGACAGCTGGAAGCTGGAAGACCTCGTTCTAGGGACCTACGATATGAGCTACTGATTCGCCCCCAAAATAGGTCTTTAGAACCAGAAAGGAGTGTGGGGCTAGTGCCTGGACCCAACCCAGCAATCTCTTTAAGGACATCCGTCAGTCCACTGTTATTATTATTTCCGCTGGGTGTCCTCAGGCTGAGTTGTCCATAACCTTCAATTTCCTCACTGTCATCCTCTCCTTCATTGTTATTGTTGGGCCCACCAGGCCTTTTACTGTTCAGTCCATTGCGGTTCCAGGCAGTAAAAGCCGATGTTTTACCTTGTTCTATTGCATTTGTCTGCTGCGGCAGGTTGCCATCTGAATCCAGTCCAGCAGATAAGCTGGGCAGCATCATAGTGGGCTTCACAGCAATGGTTGGCTTCTTGGCCACAGGAGGGCGGATGTGTCCTGTACGTGTAGGTCGTTGAGAGTTCGTGGTAAGGTTGGGGTTAACTCTGGTCCCAGCAGGAAGTGGATTTTGTTGTTGGTTTGATGGTGGCCTCTGCTCAGAAGGGGGCTTCCCCCCGCTGCTCTGAGTCAAGCAGTGCAGACTTTTTGGCTTGAAGCAGTTCTTGCACTCGCCTGGCTTCCACACATGCTCGGTGAAGGTGCTGCAAGCTGACATGGCAGCTGGTCCAGTGGGCAGCCTGCTAGGTCAGTGTACAGGAAACCCCTCCATGAACCCACAGCACACAGGAAAGGACTGGAGAACAACAAAGAGGAAAACTGCACCTGAAACACACAAGAGGAAAGAACACAAGCTTTTAGAAATACTTTGTTTCTGAAACATAACTTTAATTCCTGCAGAGAGAAGAAAAAACTTAATTTACCCTACAGATAATGAAGTTATGCCTTCATTCGTAGGTGACAGAAACACCTACAAACAAAATGTTATGCAACACAATCACAAGACATAAAAAAAAAGGCCTGTAGAGATAGAGAAGCAAAGCTTTAAGGGAAAGCAGTGCCAGGATTCCTCCAGAAGGTGGCAAACTTTCACCTCACATAGCTACTGCCATTTAAAGTGCAGTGATGTGTCTCCCAATCCACCAAAGTCTAAAAATCCCAAATGATGACGAACAGAAGATTGGAGATATTCGACAAGATTATGAGACAAAGGGCTTCAACTTAGTCCTCAAATCCAAAGCTCAAAGTCAGGAGTCATACTAAACACAGCAGTTTGACAAAAATAAAATAGGAATAAAAGCAGAAATCACGACTAACTTAAAGAAACAGAAACAAAGATTTTTCTGTCAGAATTTGTCTGTTAGTTTGACACTGTGATAAAGGACAATTTTTTCATCTTTTTAGGCATCAAGCCTAATTGGCATGTATCTAAACCAGAGGTGGGATAGAGTTTGGACAAGTGGTGAGTCCATCACAGGCAACATAGAGATGCACAGGAGTAACAACAGGAATTGGATGAGCTAACCACTGCTCTACTGAGCAGCAACTCAGTTAAAAAGTCAACCTCAGCTAGTGGTGTAAAAAAAAAAAACCCAAGAAAAACATTGTTTAAATACGAATTGATGCAAACAGCACATTTTCAGATTTGTTTAGATTTTTGAAAATAAGTTTTTAAATCAGAAAACTCAAACGTTTATCCGAACTTATCTAGACTAGGAAAATGATTGAAACTCATTTCAGACTTTACAGGAACCCTGCAAAGAGTAGTGAGGTCATCACATAAACAGTTAAAGGTACGCCATAGTTTTTTCAAAATCTATACATCGGCTTCTGACACCGTCTTAATTATGAAGAACTTGACATTAAAGGGATAGTTCAAGTTTTGCTTTGTTTTTTTTTTTTGTGGGTTTTGATGAAGAGGTTATGACCTGACCTTCTAAATGTTATTTTTCATCAAATCCTAATGAAACTGTGACTCGTTGCTAAGAGACGGGCGAACCAGTTGTGGAGTCATGTATGCCAGATCCTGTGTAGACGGATTTCAGCACGAGAACACCCCACCCAGCGCCAGACACAATACAGCAGGAACTCCTGAACAAAACTTTGCTGACCTACTGGTAAAGGGTGGGAGAGGATTTATCCTGTTGCAGCACATGTTGCGCATCCTCCCAGGAAAACGCAGGCCATCACTTCAACAAAATCACAAGAGAGACGCATCAAGCAATTGACAGTGTTTTTCCAAAAGCATAAGAACAATTTTCTGATTCAGACAGAAAAAGCTCTTTTGTAATAACCCAAAGCACAAAACCCTACTGAGGGACATGGCAACTCTTTTTATCACCTTCAAATTTCTTGCTATTTTCCCCCCATCTGTTCAGAGTTAATTCAACACTGGAACCACAAGGAAGCTAAATCTGCTTGTAATCTCATTTCTTACTGTGCTTAAGATAAATATCAGTGCCACATGCTAACTGGGAAGCCAGGATATAATGTAATCCGGTGTGACATGCAGGTGTTGGGTGCTTATCGCAACAGAGGCAAAATTTATACAACACAACAAATCAAAGTAGAAATCTGTATGAAATAAGCAATATTTCTTTCTGTATAATTATTTTTGCTTCAGTATGAGAGCATTTCTTTCAGAGCTAATGTTTTTGCAGGATGGCCATCAGCCAAATTGTGACCTATTTTTTTAGCTTATTATGCAATGTAGGTTATGTAAGGCAATGGAAATGTGATGAATTAGAACTAATTTGTTTCTAAAGCAGTTTTAATCATAACCATATTATAACATTTTTGGCCTTTTTATTAGCTACAGAACGGGCTGGTTGCCAGTATCAAGGCATAAAAAGTCAGGATTTAAAAGTCACGAGATAAAGTCCACCAGTCATGTGTAGCTGCAGTATCATGATCTTTGACCTCTACAGACCCCTGCATGGCAACTCTTCTTAGAAGGTTTTAAGACAAGTGCTACACCAATAATCATTGAATATAAAAAATTTCCATAGGGAACTCCTACAAGTTTCATCTTAAATATCCACAGAAATGCTGAGAGTTCCCTGGAGCTAAGTGTGGCTTTCTCTCTTAGATTAAGGTAATGTATAAACAACAAACTAGCCACAGAGATGACAAAAAACAAACAAACAAAAATAAACGAAGACAGTGAAACAAAATGGGGCATGCAATGAGCCTTTTACTGTTTTGGTCTCATTGTCTGTGACTGCCTTGAAAGCTGCAGAGTGAGCTGTTCGTAGGAAAACACTCTGTGGCCATCTGCTCCAGATCTGATTGCAGCAAACAGTGTCTGGTTTTGCTGCAGAGGAGATAACACACAACACCTGCTGCTCTGTGCCGCCGCCCCCCAGAACATAGGCTTCCTGGGCCCACCATGTGAGCCCCAGATTTGTACTGCATCTGAAAGCAACTGGTGAGACAAAACTTCATTTGCAGGAACCTAGAAGGATCATAACACATGGAATCCAGAGTGGGACTTTTTGAATAGGAAGAAGTAGTGTGATTAGCAGCAAAAGGAGACCTGATGTTCAAAGAGGAGTTTTAGTATTGCGATCTTCAAAAGTATTTAATGAGGAATCGCAATAATTTGCACATTTCACATCAATCAGAATTTCTACGAACGTCCATGGCACTCCGTTTCTCTGCAGTGTAAATATTACGACGCAGAGGTCCAGCCATTAGCCTGGTGAGGACCCACATATATCTAGTCACAAAGTACAGAAAGCAGCATTCTAAGGGAAGGTAAAGAGTCTCTAGAAAACTGAAACATCAAAGTGCCATCTTGGCTTCACCAAGTCTTTGTAACATCCATTTGATGCTTTTTAAGAGCCAAAGGGTTGGTTGAGAGGCAAGGTACTGTTCTGTCCTACACAAGGTGTGGAGTTTGCTAACCTCTACTGGAACGTTCACTGCAAACACTCCAGTATGATGAAGCGTAAAACAAAGAATGACTAATGAATCAGAAAATTACCTCATGCCCTTAGAAACTAGGCTGGTAAAAACCAGCCCCATGTTCTATGCCTCACTTCGTACAGACGATGTGAACCTTCGTCTATTGAGAAATGATTACGAGGCCTCTTTAAATTTTACCCAATAGCTTATGTTTGGCCGGAACACATGAAATGTGCCAGTTCAATGCTATGAAGCTTACTGGAAATTACCTGCGCTCCAAACAGCCATCCCCCACTGCAACGAGAGAAGAAGTGATCCAAACAAGGCAGCTGTTGATGTTAATTCAATAAGTGAAAGCGTGAATAACATTGACTGAACGGCTACACTCACTTCCTGGAGTGCCACTGATAAAACTACAGGCAGTCTACCATTCTAAAACAGCACAGAAAATCAATGTCATAGTTTACAACTTCTTCTGTTTGCTGATTGGTCTGGTCAAAATTCTACCAGAAAAATCTCTACGTCAATGGGAGAAAGCCCAGATGGAGCACTGAAAAGAGATAAGAATTTGCAATCTAGCCTGTGCTGCCAATCAGCAAATTGCCGAAAGAGGAATCCAACTTTCTAATCCCATTTTAGAAAAGTTAAGTTTTTCTAAATGATTTAGAGATTATAAAAGATTAATTTATTTTAGAGATTCCTCTTTAACACATCTATCCAGTACAATATGTGCACCATAAATCTTCTACTTCCTCAGTGTACCACAAATTCATTAATCCATTGATTAATCTACTCCAATACTTACTTTTGTCACATCCATTTATTACACCGAGATGAGTATCGAGTTATGTTTTGAATGTTTGCGCTACAGGAAGCTCCTTAAAGCCACTATTTACATCTCGACACCAAGACCATCTTTTCATCTTTTCCATTCAGCTCTTTTTTTTTTTGACACTTGAGGCCTTTTCTCATCATTTCCCCCCATCAGTTATAGCTCAGTGAACTGACATGCCAGAAAAATGCTCATCTTAAAGGAGATAAAGCATCAGGGAGTTGTCTGACAATGATTGCAAAGATGTCACTACGAGTTTAGCAACCCCTATGTTTTAGCCACAGCGCCGCACCACCCATAGCTCGTCGGCTCTGCACCAGTTTCCAGCGGGTCAAATTGATTCCGACTCGGAAAGAAGTGCCGTCTGCTCGGCTGGTGCGGTGGGGTAGAGAGAGAAGGGGATTGGAAAGCAGTGCTTGAGGCAGGAATGTGATTTTCGGAGGACTAAATTGGAGGACACATTCTATCCAGCAGAGTCTAAATGTTGTTTTCGGACACAACAGTTGGTGGGTGCATCGACTGCCACACTGAGATGAGCAGAATATCTCTGAAGACCCAACAAGCACGAGTTAAAATCAATTAAAAAAAAAAAAAAAAGAGCAGTACAGGAACTTTCCTGTATCCCTGAGAAGACACATAATTAGTAAATAGAGCCAACCAGAGGTTGGTAAAGTAGCAGAAAAATTACAGTTATGAAAGAGTAGCACTACTTCCAGGGTTTCTAGCACCCCTATCACCTTGCTACCCTGAGACAAAATGTAAGTAATTACTTCCCAACTCTGGAGCCAACGGAGTATAATTTAACCTGCGCATAAATCCTGCTGTTCTGTCAAGGTCATCAGAGGTTTGTTAGAGAACATTAGAGAACAAACAACATCATAAAAACCAAAGAACACATTGAAGTTTGTGACAGTAAATGTACAATGTGGTTTCTGGTGTAAAGATGCTTGTATGAGGCGCCATAAAACATAAAAGACGAGAGAAGTGGTTAAAATAAAAAAAAACAACAAAAAAAAACTATAAATGCAATGAAAACAGAGATAATGACGCTGAGAAATAAGTAAGTGATGCATCAAAACAGCAGAACCCGGTTGAAATTTCGCATCACGTTCTTTACACAATCAGCCCTCTGCAGAGACGTAACGTCTTCCTCCTCAGAAATGAGCTCAGTATGGGAGCTTGTTTGGAACAAACAAGTTTATTGAGGGAGAGTGGGAGCTCTCCGAGCCCGCTTCATAATAGGAGAATAAGTGAAGCTGAAACCCACAGTCATGAGCAGACGGGTTATGGGATTTTCTACTACCGTTTGGAAAGAGGGCTTTGATAACGAGGACATCCGCTGCAACAGCAGCACACGCTGCATTATGGCTGGTGATGCTACTGATAACACAGGTCACTTTTTAATCAGCATTGACTGCTTTACTGATAAAAAAAATTATTGTTTACTATATTCCTCCATATTCTATAAAGGTAGATAGTGGAGAAAGGCCAGTTAAAATACTACATTTGTAGTTTGAGAAAAACAAATAAAGGAAAAATAGAAAATTATGTTTTTTGATGAAATGAAGAATCGGTGTTCAATCCAAATACTTTGGTGTTCACACTCTTGGGTTCACACTCAATGTTACTGCTTCTGGCATTGATGTCAGAAGCAGTGAAATATGCAGTTCAAAGCATTTTTAGAGAGTGGTCTCAAGTATTGTGGATTTTAATTATTACTACCCACTTGAATACCAGAGGTTCACTGTAGTGTAAAGTTCTATTTTATCTTTTTGAGCTCTCAATATGTTGTATTTCGAATTGCTGATGGCCTTTTGGGAACTTCACAGACCCAGAAGGTTTAAGTTTTACAAAACAAATATTAAAACTTTAAATCTCAATGATTATCCATCTCTAAACTCTGTGCTGCCAACAGTTTGGATCTTACCTAGTGGTACCATTATACTCAATTAATAGCTAAAAAAAAAAAAAATCCTGATTCAAATTTCAGTGTGTAAATGTGACTGTGTAACCCCAGAGGTGGGTGGCATATCCCAACAAGCTTTTATTTCCACTACTAAAGCCCACTTCATGGTTGAATTGCTTCATACAATATGGAGTTTCAACCCAATTTCAGCTCAGTCACTTCACCGAGGGACCGCATGTCACTCCAGCCTCGAGGTGCTCTCTCCCACAAGCCTCATTAGCTGCTCAATTAAACATGCTATGAGTTGTAATCACTTTACAGCTAAATATGGATGAGGACTCGTACTTCCACAAAATAAAAACAAAATCTTCTCCGATATTTTCATACTTGTACTGGGTTTGAGAGAAACACCAGAAAGAACTTTCATTTTGAAAGCAAATCCTTTAAGTGAATCAGTTTGGTGGCTTCCTGGTTCCTGAGAGGAAAATAGGCAAATTGTTATAAATGAATTATTAATTTTAAACTGGAGACAGCAATAACCTCTGCACACAAACCCTGACACAAAGAAACTATTGAATCCCTTACAGACGATACAAATACTAGACTACAAGTAAATGTTCAATTACTGCAAGTAGACTGTTTGCAATTAAGGTGTATGTGCTTATGAGAATAATGTGCTCTCAGAGCACTAATTTCCTCTCTCAATAATAAAGCAGTAAGTCATAAAGTTTAGGTTAATGAGGCTAGAGCAGGAAGCAGAAATAATGTGAAAGAAAACACGACTGATGACGGCATGTAATCTACAGATAATCCAAAAAAAAACAAAAAAACATTTTATGACCCAAACAAGTCTCGGAGCCACCAGGAGAGAGAAAACTAGAATAAACATAGAAAGAAAGAAAAGGACGAAAGCTTTAATAAGTGAATGATTTAAGATGGTTTGAAAATCCTGAATAGAGGAGAAGATGATACACTGTATTGCAGAGACTGTGATGATTCAAAGGCTCATCAATACTAATGATACATTGGAGTTAGTTTTATACCCAAAACTGAAAATACACATCTTTACTCTCCTTCTTCCAGACTGATTCATTTTCTCATGAGTGACAAACATTAAGACGGTTTTAGCTTCAAATCCATTGTCGTCTCACCGATAGGGATGCAAGTTACTGATTAATGAGTGAATCTAAAGTTGATTGATCTCGTCGATAGACTAACGATCAATCGATGAGCAGCTCTTAAAACCCTGAGTTTTCTCTTATAACAAGAGCGTCTTTCCATAGCGTAAATGGCTTATTTCTTCATAATAAGCTGAAACATTAGATTTTAACATTATTTTTTAATTTTGTATTAAATATGACTGAATGAAAAAGAAAATTGTGGTGTCTCACATCATTAACTTAGACATATTTTTAAAATATAACAAAACAAGAGTCTGTAGGTTGTTGGAGAGAAAAATAAATGACTGAAAGAACAAAATATGTGAAACTCTTAATTCTCCCTTGAACAGAGATATTCATAGCATCTGTGGTTGTTATTGGAGGAATGCTAACTCTTCCCTCCATGAAGTGCAACAGCTCCTAATATCAGCATTGCTTATTGCCATCATGGACGGCGGCCAAATTATAACTCTAAAAGACGACCTCTGAGGTCTGCAGACGTTATTCTCCTGCTCAGGTATTGTGTCATGAAATGAACACAGCTTCCTATAAATTTCTCCAGGCATTTCATTTGTCTTAATGAATTGTCAAGAAAATTGTGTTTTCAGTGCCTTTCAGAAGTATTCATGAGCCTTTATGTTTTCACATTGCCACAAACGTCAGTGTATTTTACTGTGCTTTTATGTGATACAAGTGAAAGGGAACAGAAACTTAGCTTTCCTTTTATTGATCTCTCCAGCTCTCACCATACTCAAGCTTGAAAAGAAGATATTTTTACTCAAACTAATCCTGCTTTGAACTTTTCCACAACTTTCTCCCCAACTTACAAGTATTCCTTGGTCTTCTTGCTTCCCTTTGTCACATGTCCATGTGCCCATGGGCAAGGCACTTGGCCCCAGGTTTGCTATTGATCAGCGTGTCAATAACTTTGAGTGTTTGAGTGCAAATGGATGACAAGTGTCTGTAGTGGAAATTAATTTGAGCGGTCTGAATGACTGGAAATGATAATAATGATGATGTAAATTTAGCCAGTTTACCAAATACAAACGCTGTCTTATTGAAACATTTCTGAAACATCAGTTTAAAATTGATTACACTATTGACTAGCTATGCCACCTCCAATTATGTTACTTTATCCACTGAAAAAATGAAGTAAAAAGTATAAACCATAGTAACCATCATAGTAAACGACTGCAATACTGAATGTACTGTGTGAATACTTAAGCAGGGATTGTACAATGAGCCACTGAATTCTTTTTCTACCAAAAACGGATCAAAAATCACGACGTGTCCAAGCCATCTTGAAACTTGTTGTGTTGATAGACAGTAATGAGAGAACTAAATCGCTCCATTATAGGCTCAACTCAGAGCTGATTCGGTGACAGATGTACCTTAAACACAACTAATACAATTGCTCAAAGACTTTGTTACTGTCAAAACAGACTGATAACAGAGGGATTCAGTTATCACCTGTTGGCAGGTTAAAGCCTTTTTATCTGCAGATTGGTTTCTGTATAATCACAGGATAACAAAAACTGTGGATTAGGAGTTTTTTAAGAGAGCTTTCAAAAACACTAACAGACGATGATGTCCCTGAGGAAACTCTGGATTTATTTGCTTTAATCAAGCCAGTCTACTGAGTTTCTTTACGAGTCATGCAAGAAGGCTAGTTAGACGAAGAGTTAATGCAATGCCAGGCTATATCTGGAACCATACTCAACCAGCAGGCACGACTTAAACAATTATGTGGTGTAATGTGATAAGAGTGATCATTTCAGGCATTCATGAGTCAAACACTGAGAGAGAGACGGTATGAAACCTTGGACAAAATGAGGAAAAATGGAGAGCAAGTAGAGGGAGGGGGAAAAAAAGGTGGGGGCGAAATGAGAAAGCAACCGCATTCTTCTGTGGTATTTGGTATTGTGCAAGCTCTGGGAGAGTGCTTGCAGCCTGGCCTGGGAAAGAGCCAGTGGACGTCTCCTGGGAAGGCAACCCACTAGCCTCCAGAAAAACACCACCAGAGTGGCAAGGCAGACCGAGCCAGATGCGTAGGAGTCACAGTACACACAAAGAACACACAGGGCGAACAAACGAGACACACACACACACACACACACCCCAAGCAAAAGAAGTGCAACTGAGATTCATTATGTAATATTTGCTCTGAAAGCAGGAAGATGGGTTTGTGGAAAGATTGTGTAGCAGTAGGGAGATACACAATATTATCTATAAAGGTGATTATCTACTTCAACTGCATTCTCATGATAAACGAGTTTATAGATCGGATAAGATCCTCTTCAGTACAGCAGGGTTTTCATGTTGCAGGAAGTAAAACCCATAAAGGAGAGTTTGCATTCAAGAAACATGTATCAATGTTTCAGGTGACAAAATCACTCGTGTAAAAACGTATCTAAAAGTCTGCAAACAGATGTGCAGTGAAACATCCACACATCTTTGAAAAGCAGAAGTGGAGCAGCCTGCACAACCAACAAGAATGCAGCAAGTGGTTTCTGGGTGGTAAAGTCAACAACAGAACACTTTTCCAGCAGCACAAATGGCAGTAAAACCAGCTGACCAAACAAACATAAGTCACGGGCTGGACTTTGCTGCTAGCAGGGCAGCACCTGCTGGTTTACGACGTTAAAAAACACATGAACTAATTGCCAAAAAACTGTCTAGGTTTTTGGAAATTAATCTGTTTTAAGAAGCAGTAAGAACCCAAATAGACGAAAACGTGCCAAATGTGGATTTTGTGTTATTGGTCCCCTATAAGTTCAGATCTGTCCTACTTTTATGATACAAACTGTCAGTAGGGGGCGATATAGGTTGTTGAACTTTAAAGACAAAAAAATAAATAAATCATCTAACTTGACTATAAATGAGCCAAAAAAAGAAAGAAAGGGAATGACTTTGTGTGGCAGCTTTTTACTGTGTGTTTTTGGATGATTTCTTTTATATCTTCAAGTATCGGTCATGTTTACTCTCTAAACCCAGTAACAGCTGATTCAGTTCAGGCAATCAGTCATGTGAGTCATGAGCTCAGTGTGTCAGAAGTGATTTGTTTCCAAAGATCCGCAAGCTAACATGTAAAGTTTCCCGTTTGCATAAACGGCCAAAAGACTCCTCTGTATTATTTTAATGTCTCCAGAGCAGAACAATATTTTCTGGGTGCTGTGTGTGTGTGTGTGTCACACACACACACACACACAGCACCCAGGTGAAACGTGCAGAGCAATATTTCACACGCTCCAAGCAGAGAGCAAATTTAGACTTATTGCAGGCAATTCCCACAAAGATGTAATGATAAATCTCTCACACAAGAATGGAAGATATAAAACTTTAGCAATATTTTCTGGGGAGGGGAAAACAAGTTTTTTGTCTCCAATAGTTTTTTTATAGATTGATTCAATACAGACCATAAAAGGTCAGTTTTTAGATGGTAGTTATTGCTTGTTGGTATTCTTTTTGGCTTAAAAGAAAAACAATAGATTCATTGATTATGCAGACCTGAATTAAATGACAGCTTGGGATTTTTTTTAACTTACTTAAAAGTTAAAAAAAAATATTACTTTTATTTTTTATTAGTTTGGTATTTTAGACTCAGTTTAAAAACCACAACTGTTTGTCTAGAGAGCTAACAGGCAGTGAAATGGCTCTCTGTATTTTTGAATAAGTGTGCGTATGAAGTCAAAAACCAAAACAATGACTGATAAAATGTTAACTGAAAGCGTGATGCAGCAACATGAAGAGTGTTAATTTAACAGAAATAAAACTGGTTCAATGTGAACGTCTTTGGAGATGAAATGAAATCTTGTCGTGTTAAATTTATTTTCCACAGTTGTTCAGGATTGAGGAAAAGGGAAAAAAAAGAAACCTCCATACTTTTTCCATCTTTTCCCAATTTCAAGTGTTTTGAGAACCTGGGAAACTCGAGAATCAGTTCCTTTTTGATTTCAAATTAATAGTCTCAGTTAGATTTATGCTGATGCAGCAACTGCTCTAGCTGCTCTATTGTTACAATGCTTAAACTGTCTCCAACATATATCTTTTATGGAAAAAAAACAAAAAACAAACAAACAACAGAACAACAAATTTACAGTATTTTTGACTTTAACACAAACACAGCTTTTCATATTCAATAACACTCTGCACACTGCAGTGTAAAAATGACAGATAAGCCCGAGGCTGCAGGGTGGTGACCATGGAGAGCTCATGAAGGCTTTCTCATCACCGAGTCTCTTCCCGTCCTCCACCCTGTGGTAAAAAGAGCCGTGCCGTCCATTAGGGAAAAGGAACGGCAGAAGAGCAGAGCCGGATCTTTTCAGACTGCCAGTGGGGATGCAGGGAACAGCAATCAGATGGGATCGCTGCAAATTCCTACGACTTCAAGGCCATAAAGTCCCACTGATACACTTGTTATAAATGACTGCAACGTTGCTTTCACTAACACAGGCTTTTAGGCACTTCAGGTGGTAAGGTATTCCCTGTGATACTTTCAGTGCTCAAAAATCTTTCTGACTTATTGTGGAGTAAGCCTGTAACAGTTCCTGCAAAACTTGCATTCGTGAGGGAAAAGTGATGACAAGCTTTATGGAAATAGCATTTTCCTTTTTGTAGCAGGACTCGGGACCTGACCACACTGACAAAGCTACAGACACCTGCTTCAACGCTCAGGGTATCAAAGTGTTTCATTAGCAAAAACTAAATCCCAAAAAGTCTCTATGGCAGCTTAGAGAGATACGGTGGCCCAGAAGGGCCAGAAAAATGCAAAAGCTACAAGTCAACAACACAAACCACAATGGAAGTTATGCGTTTGCATAACTTCCAACACGGCTTTCTGCTGTTATGGCTTTTGACGTTGTGTTGACTCTTCTTGGTCATCATAAAAGAAAGACAAGAGATACTGAACGCAACGATGAAGCTGAGCTGACGGGATTCCTTTTTGGCATTTCATTAGCTCTACGCCAGTCATCAAATGAACAAAAACCAGCGCTTGAAATATGAATAAATATATATATATAGCGCTTGAAATATGAATATATATATATATATAATGAGTGTGAGCTAAATTGGATTACTGAGATTTAATAACTCTTCTAATTTACCAAGACCCATCTGTACAGAAAAACAGAATAAACACGTCAGATGCATGTAAGAAGTTCCAACATAAAAGCCCATTTTGTTCACACTTAGTCTGACTGGAGGACATTTATAACGCCGTATATGTGGAATATTCAGGAAGCTGCAGGAAACATGAGCTCTGACTGAAATGAAGCTGGAGAAGCTTGTCCTACTTTCTCCAAAGTACAAACGGCTCTTTCTGCTACAGCTCTCAACTCTGGGAGAAAATAGAACAAGGGAACAGATTTGATAACAGTTCCCAATTACCACCACCGAAAAGAAACTGTTTCTGTGAGTGAAGAATGTCTCTCTGCCTTCTCATTATGATTTTGGACAGCATCAGCCTGGTAGTGATGGTGGGACAGACCCCCCCCCCCCCCCCTTTTTTTTTTTCCCACTAATGATTTAAGTAGGACTTTGTTTCCAAGCCCTGCTAAGTTTTCTCTGGAGATCGGTGGTTCTGATCCGAAAATCTGGCTTGAGTTTGGAACGTTTTCACAGCAGCCTTTATGAACTAATTTTCGTCGGAGGAGGGAAAAACAAAGTCCATATGTTTTTACACAAATTCTGTTTCACATCAAGGATTATCTCAAAAAAGGGGGGAAAAAAATAAATAAATAAAAAAAATCACAGCAGTTGAGGCATTTCAAATGAGAACCGAGAATCCAGGAGGATTTTAATTGCAGAACTAAAACGTTCAATTATGAGATTGTGGGAACAGTGGAGCCCGCTGGCTGCACGAGCACCAAGAGGTGAAAACAACACCACTGCTGTTCTGAAAAACAAAGTGCAAAACACACAGAAGCAGACAGTAACTGATACCAAAGATGGCTGAAGAGATGGGGAATTTCAACATTGTCTTGCATCGTTCTCCCTTCCAGGTAAAACACACAACAGGCTGACAGAAAAGGAGTTATGTGTTATAAACACTGGGGAGTTCTACCTTTGGTTAATGGGCCTGTGTTAAATCAAAATGTTTATGTTTCACTCAACAAATTTACATAGATAAATGTACATATTGAATATATAGAATGTTATAGTTCACTCTCTGATCTCGGATAAGCACCACTAAAGTTTGTATTATATTATATGCTATTTTTATTCTGCTTTAGTCTATTCATCAGCATAAATATAGTTAAAAAAAAACCCCAACAACAATACTGTCACACATAAAGTTGGAATCTAACATTTTTTCACTGCATTAAATAATTGTGACAATATGATCTAATTTATTTGTGAATATTTTACTGACCAATCTCTTCCATATAAAACACTGTGGAAAAATTGGGGGTTGTCCCATCAGACCGCTAGTTCCCGAAACGACCCACACAGAGTAAACGTAGCAGAAGAGCATGCAGGGTCAGTGCGACCCCAACACTAAAGACCGCATGAGACTTCACACCAGTTCATCACAAGGTGAAACACAACATAAAATTGTACCTACGTCATGTTTAATTTAAAAACTATTTAAAAACACTATTTATTCCAAAGGGCAACATTAAATGTTGTTGTAACATCACAGCTGCCTCAAAGAGTCATTGTGAAATATATCTGGTGGTAGTCAGTCTAGAAATTGCTGCTGCATGAGAGTGTCCTGACTGTCATGACACGCTAACGGCTCAATTTCTGGGCAGCAGATATCATATTTCAAGGAAGAGATGCTTTGAATTTCCTCTTTCTTTCTCTGCTTGGGGTCAAAGTTCAAGTATTATTTAAACTTTCGAGATACTAATAGCTGCTCCCAGTTGTAATAAAAATACCCAATAATAAAAAAGTAATAGAAAAAAAATCCTTCCAGCTGCACAGCATCCAAAACCAGAGGGGATAATTGTCCAAACAGGCGACGCCTCAATCAAAACTCGAACCCATAACTTTCGGATTGCAAGACCTCCTCCCGTAGCGTTTTTAAACAAGGCTGTTATAGACTGCTCCCAGCTGCAACATTGGCACTTTGACTCCTACGGCATTTTTTAACCGGAGTGTCTGGTAATTTGAACCCTTAAATTTGGTCTCAATAGGAGGAAATCACTCTGCATGACAGCTTTGCTGCAATTAGTCTGAGTGGGTGAAAACACAGCAAAACCCAGGGTTTCTGCAGGTTTCACCAACTCAAGTTTAAGACTTTTTAAGGTCTATATAAATGGAATTTAAGACCGGCATCGCGACGACAGCATGTACAACAGAAAACTACAAATAAATAAATCATATAGGTTGGCAACGTAAGTTAGCTATTGGTTAAGACAAACATCGTCCAATCAACTGGCGATAAATTTGAAGTTACTAATGATGGACACTGAAAAACCTAGCTAGTTAAAAAGCGTATATTAGAAGATGGTTACTGGCAGTGACCATCTTCTGTTTGCATGTGATTCAAACTTTTGCCTGACAGAAATGTCCCATGAAAGAAAAAAAAAAACTATCAGAAGAGATTAAGAAGTCTGGCTATGTCAAAATGTAAGATCTGTGATTCTTAAAGCAACCTTTAAAGACAAAAAGAAATTTCAAACAGCAGAAATTAGCACATTTTGAGGCCTTAATTCTTGATACCTCCAACTACTTTTTCTTTCACCTTTTTAAACTTTAAGTTATAACTTTAGTTTATTTCAAGGACCAAACTAGAATTTACTGCAGTCTCACAAGTAAAAACTTTACTGTGACAAATTTATACGACAAAAACCTATTTGATAGCGACACAGTGAGGCTTCTACAGCTGATTGAATGCTCATGCACGGCTCGTTTCCAGAACTAACAACCAAGAAAATGACACGCCAAAACGCAGGTGGACAGGGAGACCTGGACGCGCATGCATTCTCACATAAAACAGAAGCTAACTCACAGTGCAATGAATCAAGCAGCAGCAGCAGCAGCAGCAGCAGCAGCCATGGCGGCCATGGAGTCCCAGATGATGGAGCTGAGAGCACTTGCAGCTGGAGCCTGTAGATGAGAAGAGAGGCACACACACACGGCAGAGTCACTCGAGATAAAGAGATGAAAAGTGTGGAAAGAAAGAAGGAAGACGGAGACGAAGTGGAGAGAGAGAGAGAGAGAGGGGCTTGACGTGAAGCAGATCATAGCTTATTGTCAGACCCAGTCACAGTTCAGGCACGGCGTTGCATAACAGCTATCAGATATCCCACACAAATGTGCAAAAGTTGACACGAACCTGCTTCTCGTGGAAATGTCGGGTCATATTCATGTCACCGTACTCCACTGTACACAGTTCGCCGTACTGTAAATCATCCGAGAGGGTTTGACAATAAATCCAGCTTAAAATTTGGATGGATTCATCTTTTTAAATGCCAAAATATGGAATAATTTTTTTTTTTTTAATTTTACATTACTTTCCAATTTTGTGTGGTAACAATACGTTGGAGAAGCACCACTGCTTAATCACACAGCTGTCAGATTTGCTGACGCATTTAGTATTCAAGGAACGTTGTCTTCACTGTATGCAGAACGGCCAGAAAACACAAGAGACTAAATGCAATGCATATTTACGTCGGTTTGATTTGGACGCACAATGCTCTGTATAATGCGTCACTTTGAGCGCATCGTGTCTTTGCGGCGCGTTCGTTTCTGCCTTGTTCTGCTGCGACTGTGCTGAAAATAAACTAGACAGTAACAGCTTTCCTAATCCAGTTGGTGGGTTTAACGCCAACTGTGAAGAGAAGACATACTTTTTCATGGGCAAACTGAGACTGCTCAGCCCGTCAGCGAATCCTATCCTCCTTTGTTGTAGGATCAGTTGGAGGTTTTGTATTTGATGCAAAGTAAGTCGCTCCATGTGGGTTGCTATGCAACAAAAGAAAAAAGAAAAACAAGGCAAAACAAAAAGCAAAAAAAAAAAAGCATCACCCTATTTTTTTACGATTCCTTTAATGTTCCACATTAGACGTTTTATTTGCGATGAAAATAACCGCAGGCATCCCAAAGGCCTTGGCTTCTCTGTAACAACCAATTTAGTTTATTTTGAATGAGGAAAATTTACTGTATGAAATAAAAAAAAATGGATAAAAAGTCTTTCGAAGCTGCGTTGCATAAAAGACAAATGTCTGAAACTTCAACGTTGATATCCTCAACTATGGGAGGAACAAAAGAAAAGGGTCATACATGTTCATATTTCCTCTGGTGGGTCTTGATACGACTTACCCCACTCGGTGGTAACAGCTGGGGGCAACACATGAACTCAGAGAAGAAAAAAAAAAAAAACTCATAAAATATTCGAAAAACAGGTTTTTTTATTGCTTATTTGCATATCTAGTGAAAACACGGATCAAGACCATGTTTGATTCTCCGCTTCCAATACTGCCATATCTCTTTTTGTGAAGCAAAAGGCCTTGTACAACTTTCTAAACAAGCATAATACTGTGCTTAAAGGGGCTGTATTATGTATTTTTCAGACACGTAGCTCTATTTTACAGCACAATTCAATAGGGCTGCACCAATAGCAGATTTCTGGACGATCTCCAATTACCGATCTTTAAAAAGCCGATTCCGATCACCGGTCTCCCACAATTAAGGAAAACAACAATTTTGCCATTTGCAACTGTTCTTATAAGGGCTGCACTGAGAAGTAGCTTGCATGCTAACTTGTTTGCCCTCATATGTCTAACTTATTTCTATGAAATGTTACAAAATGAAACAAATTAGAACACAGAATAGACAGAATTATGTCGACTATAAGCAGTTCCATCAAACTCTTTTTGCCTTAAACTACTGTGGTCTTCTTCAGAGGATGCAGTGAATCAATGCAACCCTGTTTGGTTTGCACACCTCAGCAGATTTCCATCAAAGTAAGGATTGTTCACAGGTGCCATTGCACACATGTCCTTGCCTCTGAACTCTAGACCACAATGTCTCCCTCTTGCCTCATAAACAACAGCTGGTTCTAGTAGTCCATCTGCTACCTGTTAAACTCCCCTAAGCAGCACTCGCAGCTCTAGCATGCTATTACCTCGGCTCCTTCCAGGGATACAATGAGCCATCACTGCTGCTTTTACAGCCGACGGCAATAATAGCAGTTTGAACTGTTAAACGGCATACTCAGACACATGAGTTGGCTTTTAATTCTGTGTCTGCATTTTGCTTTTCTCTTCTTCTTTTTTTTATTTTCAAAAAGCATAAGAGAGATAGAAATAAACGTACTGATTACTTCTATGGCTGCTTTTATATCTCCAAATGCATTCAGGACAATTAAGTTCCCAGCTGGTCTTATTACTCATCCCTTCAGTGTTGGTTTACTGCAAACTGCAAACGTGTTTTTATGTGTTAGAAAGCTAAACACTGGCCACTCTATCGGGCATAGCGCTGTTCAAGTTAGAATATGGTCTCAAGAGTTTGACATTCATTTCAGTCTTGCTTTCCACTGAGATTTAAAAGGCGCAAGGTAGCATATGCTGTTAAAAATGCTGACGTGCTGCTCTTCCTGCTCACTTTCTACTGTGCTGTTACCCCCTCCAAATAAAATTAAAAGGTACTACTACTGCACATTATCGTTACAAAGAACATTCACCTCATCTTGAATTGATGTTTTAGGGTGTATCTATTACTTTTACAGTTTCATTTTGGCTTCCTGTTTGTTCAAATCATAACAGCAAGGTGGAATCTGTGTTTGTGTAAATTTAATTATCCATCCATCCATCCATCCATCCATCCATCCATCCATCCATCCATCCATCCATCCATCCATCCATCCATCCATCGTCTATGCCAACTTGTCCTTGCCAGTGGCTATGTCCAACGGTCGTTGGATGAGAAGCAGGGTACAGAACCCTAACAGAGCTACAAACTCCACTATGAAGTTACATTTTTCACCTAATATGACCAGATTATTTATATCTTCAAACTACACATGCAGAAATCAAACTTCTGTGGCTTTTTTCCAGTCTCCAGGTTTTGCGGAGTTTTGACCTGCGTCTATCAATTTTAGCAGATTCCAATTTGTCTTGAGGAGGTAAATAATAACATGCATAAAAGAAAAGAATATCTTCCCGTCCAAGCAGTTAGGCTCTACAAATGATCAAATGTATCCCTTAATTTCAACTTTGTCTCCAAACAATTGCAAAAACAACTCTTGACACTTTGTCCTCCAATGCAGGTTTCTAAAAGAAGGAGTGTTGTTCATCACTTGGTACGGCTTTTGGATTCACTAATCACAACAGTAGATCTCTGGCATCCATAAACACAAACAGTGTCATTGAAAGGTTTTGTGAACAAAGCATCAGAATCATTTGACAGTCACTTAGCTATGCTCAAAGTTTTTCACCTCTTAGTTCTGTCTTTCCCTTCTTCAGCCTGTTCTCAAAGCAGAGGTGCAGAAAAAATGATTGGTTCTTTTCAGAATCTTAATTTCTAGTTCTAGTAATTCTGAATCAATTCAAAATGATCAAAAATCTATTTTAAAATGCATTTAAGTTGTACGTCTTTGTCGCTATTTGCAACAACAATGCATATCCTAATATGGGTCAAGAGAAAGCCAGGCAGCTAAGCTAACCTAATACTGGAAATTAAAGTTACTGAATTTTATGCACAATGCTATTTTTGTTTAAATGTCAGTTGATGGAATTTGATTACTTCAAATAAATGTTCTATTTACAACGTCGTTTCCCCTCGTCAGTCAGATAATTTGAACGATCTCTAGGCCATTTGAATAGAAACATCGGTTTTCTAATTAAAGGTAGTTTCTGAACTGAATCATGACCCTAAAAATTGGAATAAAAAAAATCCGCATCTCTACAAGACAGGCTTTTCAATTTCATTTTGGCCCACAACTGGCTAAACCACAAAAAATACATCCAGGTAATTGTTGAACATTAAAACTTCAGTTGTTACAATTAATACTACAAGTCATGTGAGTTAGTTTGTGTGTTATTCCTGCTTGAAATTAGAATTAAAGTATAATAACTAAGTTCAAAAATTGGTCAAGCACAAAATAGTTGCAAAGAGATCCACCAAATGACCGTCTTTTGCTTGAAGGACAGTCTACATCACATGATAACGCCTAACCAGCCTTTCTTACCCAATGCTCCATAAGCTGTACAGTGTAAGCCAGTGAACTCAGCTGGCTCCAAAAATATCCTACAGGCAACACACACTTTAAAGTTCCAAAATGCAGTTTGCCTCTGAAAGCTTGACGTTTATGATCTAGATAATGTCAGAGATTACAGAGTAAGCCTGTCATGAAAGCCTGTGTTTTTTTTTTTAAACATGGTGTGTTCAATATAGTTGACGTCTGTGGTTAAGTTCAACGAGTCACAGGAAGTTTTTACACAAAAACTTGGCTTGGTGGAGCACCACAGACAAATCGTGACTTAAAATCCAGAGCTTAGCGACACGCTTGATGCCACACAGGCAGTCGCGATTTAAACCCATACTTTCAACACACCTCAGTATTTCTGGAAATGGATCTATGAATAGCGCTGACGCTAGAAAATCTCATCGTTTGTGGCAAGCTTGATTTTCTTTCTTTATTTTTTTTTTATTTGTCTCAATAAGGATCCCTTTTCAGACTACTCTCTACACTGGTCAGCCCAACAGGAGTTAACTGAAAAAGCTTTTTCAGATATAAAAATTAACTCACAGTCTTTTACTTAATGATAGACTGTAATTAATGAATTGATATAAAGTTGACTCATCTTATTGCTCAACTAATGATGAATTGATAAGCAGCCATTTTCTTAAAAAACTGACTTTTCTCTTGTATGAAGAGGGTCGACCGTCTTTTTCCATCACATAAAGGGCTACTACATTTTTCATAATGTTCGGGGTTTTAAAATAAAATAACGTGAATCTAAAGAAACCTGTCAAGTATTTATATTTTAGCACAGAATAGCATAAAGTGAATTTTGCATCCCTCGCTGGACTCCAGATTCTTTCTCTTTCCTGTTCTAGTACGGCTCCGCCATCTTTGTTTCAGTATCAACTGAATAGACCTCTTTGGGATGGCAGCAATACTACTACACTAAAAGAAGGTCTAAGCTGGCATTATTGGATAATTGATTTGAACTAATTTTGACAATGAATCGCAAGTCAATTAATTGTTTGCATTATTACATAAAAGTATGTTGAAAACGCTAGTCATCCATCCATCTGGCCGGGATTTTACAAATGCATTTATAATCGAACTAAACAAGCAGGTGAGCTTAAATCTATCAAAAAGACAACATGTGGGTGTTGATCTCGCTCATGTGCAGTTCAGCTCTCTCTAAAAACACTTCAGGAGCAAAGGACACACAAGTGGTCTGCAGCCAGACCTCATACTTGATGTGCCTCTTACAAGCAGTTGATAGTAATTGGCTAAGGCAGCACTGTCATTCTTAACTTTCTGAGCCGACTTATGAGGCATTCCTGCATCAGTGTGTGTTCGACATTTAGTTAAGGTTGAATATGCTGTGGGTCTAATGCATATTGACCCACAGCAACAGTTGGCAGAAGACGGCAGGTGGCACAGCAGGAGGCACCAGGTGACTCAGAGACCAAAAGGTCTCTAGGTCACTTGGTGGTTCAGATACCACGGCTGCCTTGGTGGCTTCTAACCCACGGCTGCCTTTCATAATATGTATATGTTAAAATTTTGGTTTTATACCCTAAACCTGCCATTACATTATTCCTTAGCCTACTACATGTAGATCTAAACTACAAGAAATACATTGTAAATCATTAAGTTCTCTTTTTTTGATATTGTGTACAGTCTGCTGCTGTGACAAGACAGATTGAGTTATTTTTTTGTGACATCACAAACTCATTTCGTTTTGTGCCACAATAACTGATCGCATGATTGGTTTCAAGTTAATGACTTCACTTGTGCAGACAAAGCTTCTGCATAGCATAGCATAGTAGTATATAATGTTATCAGTTCACTGCTTCAATGTTTGAGTAGCATCTCGGTAAATTCGGTCACAGTGATGGCACAAGATGTAGCGTGTCTAAGTCTTGATGTTTGTGCAACAAAATCTTTTGACAAGTCCAAAACAAGTCTTCTTTAAGCTGCAATTTTATAGGAAATGTTTCTAAGAGAGTGATGGGATATTTCAATAATAGTGTAATGGTATCGGCCAATTGTGGAAAACCTTTCTTTTCTGATTTTTCTGTTTAGTAATCATATCAAGCCCATTCTGTTTCTTATAAAGACTCAAAAGCACCAACTGAAAGTTTGATTAGTTTTACTGTTTTAGAGTGGCCTTATCTTTGATAATTAAAACGGACAACAACACAACCAATGTGGCTGACCAACATACTTAGCTGTATCAACAAAAAAAAAGGAGAAAATACATCTACAGCTTTTTACTGAAAAATTACTTTTTATTCTCATTTGTTCAATTAATGAAGAGAAATTTGGATAACTTCTTCTTATGACAATGAATTTCTGAAGATTAAGCAGTCATCATTTGATCATTTTTGCTACAGTTTCCAGTAAGTAGAGACATCAATCAGGAAGTATCTCTGATTTAAAGACAAGTTTACCAAGGAAAACAGTCTCGCAGTTTAGTGTGAACACACTGCATGCAGAAAAGATTCCAGGTCTGTTAAATTACAGGGCGATCACAGAGTGGCCGTCAACCTCAGGAAATCAGTGTGGTTGAGCCAGAGCTATGGGAGCTGGCTGTTGCATGTTGTAGCCTACATTGACAAAAAGGTTAATGTAGGCTACAACACCTCTACCATGCCCCACCTCTGTCCTATATTTACGAGAAATAGAAATACAAAACCAGCTCCAAAATGTTTGTGAGAATCTCATGAGGTTTCTGTAAGGTTACAAAACCTTTACTGTAAAAACTGCGTTTTCTCTGTTCGTTTAAAAGGTAAAGTTCCAACACTCGCCTCTCATTGTTGGCAGAGGACGGCTTCCAAATGTTTCCCTGTCAGTTCATTTAGCATTGGCTTACCCACTTGGTGCTCACACGAAGTGGAGAACAAAAAAGGTATGAAACCATGCCAATCAACACTTTAGCCTGAGAGTGTGCCTGGATTATTTTTAGGGCACAGAAAAGCAGTGCAGAGAGATAAACTGACTAGCAACCAGCTTTTCTGCTCTATAAAACAGATCAATTGTCACGGAAGACAAAGTATTCATTAATTCTACTGAAAAATGTGTTCCATCACTTACATACATATATATATAAAACAGATGTTCAATTGACAATTACATAGTGAGCAGTTTTGAGGTGTGGTAGGCATCGCAAGTGTGTGTTGTTTTTTCCCTCTTAGAGCTAAAAAGAAAGACAGGAGTGATAAAACCCAGGTGCACTGATAAAATCCCATGTCCGCTGAAAGAAAGGAAAGTAAACCTTGAATAAACTCCCAATTCTAAATGCCGGTGTACTGTCTGCAAGGTTTTTTTTTGCCAGATGCTGAAACATCCTCAATTCTAGAAATTTTCATGAGCAGCAGATTTTTGCTAAAATTTTAAGTGTTTTTCATCCTTTGCAATGTCTTCCAAAAGAGAAAGAGAGACTGTACTGGCTGTTGCTTCTTCCTGCCCGACTGTGTGATTTGGCCTGCTCTGGGTACGGATCACTGACAGCTTATGTTGTAGGTTAAACATCCACAGGAAGCAGCTGAAACACCAGTCATAAAACGTAATAATGTTCAAAGCAAAGCGTAAAGTTTATAACAGTTGCAATCTCCAGTAGCAGTCGCAATTGCAGTTTTATCCTGTAAATGATGTCCACACACAATACATTAGGACCCAAATAAAATCTGTCAACACGTCATACTGAAACAGTGAGGAAATGTGCTAGCGTGATGCATTTCTGAAGACCGAAGCTATATTTTGCAAGTGATCTATAGAAACAAATCATAAAGCCACTCTCGTTTTTAGGTGATAAGTTGACGGAACATTATATTAGCGGGTATCGCTCTCCTGGAATCGATCATTATGATTTCTGACCTCGAGACTTTGCCTGCATGTCTTCCTCCCTTCTCTCTTTGGCCCTTTCCTGACCGGTAATAGAATCTTTTTTTTTTTTAAAAAGGAGATAAAACTCCAAATTAGACATCAATATTATTAGTGAAACAATAAAAACATTTCTGTGCTTTAAACACTACCAGTTGTGTTCACAGAAAAAGTATCAACAAATAATCTGCTTTGGTACGAAACCGTGTTTCACTTTCCAAAGAGTAAAACTAGAATTTACTGAGGCTGTAGAAAGTCATATTAATATTAATGCTCTCCACAGACAGTACAAAAATGTGCGGAAAATGTATAAAAAAAAAAATAAATAAAAAAAAAAGACAAAAGGAAAAAAATAATTCCTGAGACCAAACACTGCTTTGCTATGGAGCCTTTCTGAAGAATGCGCTGCTCCAAGATACATTCAGTACCATCATATGACAAACAGAATATTATTCTTATAAAACCAAACTGGAAAAGCTGTTAAACAGCCATGTGTGGATCTCAGGATAAACTATTTTCTGAGCAACAAAAAGTGACACTTTGAACAAATATTTAAACTCCAGTTTTTTCTGTGCATGAGGGGCGCTGATTAAAATGCGAGCCAGCTTGTCCAATGCAAACACATCCTGTTAAATTAAAGGATGTCCCATCAGTGTCCCTCGTCTTATCCTCTGACAGCAGCGATGCAGGTTATCAGGCCTACGACTCCACCTCTGCTGCTTCTTCACAATCCCCTTCCTCCAAAACTCAAGGAAATTTCTCTGGAAATCTCTTTAAAACCTTATGTGATCGTTACATCTGCGAGCCCACGTGGCTCTGCGAGAAAGCCTCGGGGGTGGGGGGCGAGGGGGCAACAGTTGGTGGAGGCGCGGCAGACGAGAAGCGAACATAAGACGGCGACACAAACTGGAAGCACGCTACTCACGGAGCGCTGGTGTGAATCCGGTCTGTGGTCAGGCGGATGAATGAGCCACATGAAAAGCCTGGTGGGGAAGAAGCCGGAGCATGAACGAGAGGAGGAGACGGAGGCAGAGCTTAAAAGCTGTGCAGCGACGAAGGGAGGGAACGAGCGTGGAGCGAGATAGGCACGGAAAATTGTTGGGAGAAAAAAAAAAAAAACCCACTAAGGCAAGTTTTGTTTTGGGGTAAAAACAGCAGAAAAACTTAGAAGATAAAGCTGATAAGAGAAGAAGCATGAGATGAAGTCAGCTAGACATGACATGGAATTTCCTTCCTGGTAATAATTATAGCTCACGCTCAATCCCAGTGTCCACCAAACTCCTTTAGCAGTCACCGGGGCTTGTTAACAACTCATGTTGCATAGAGGGGATTAAAAAGAAAGGACTAAAAAAAAAAAAACACCTGAAAGAATGAGGCTAAGAGCAATCCTCCCAGCAGATCTGAAGTCCCAAAGAGCCCTATCAGTTCCATGATGCCTGTTGACCACACGTCTCACAGGCACGGAGAGAGTCGAGCAGCTGTCCGCCTGCCAGTTATATGGATTAAACCACAAGAAGCTCCTAGTCGGCCTAATGCCAATTTAATAGATGTGTCAGCAGCCAAAAGATTTGTTATATATATATGTATATATATAAAAAGCAGAGGGAAATAAATTCTGTGATTTTGTGGGGGCCCTCACTGTAGTGCCACGCAGTAAAGTATCTTTTACAGTTAGTCATATTCTCTTACTATAACTTACAAATAGCCCTGTCATGATGACAAATTTTGCCGTCGATAAACTGCCCCAGAACTTATCCAGACAAGCGATAAAATTGTTTTGAGAACATTTTCAAGTAATATAAGAGTAATAACATAAAAACGCAAGGACACATTCTCGAAGATCAACTTTAAACTCTAATGAACATTTAAACACTGGAACTTGAAGGCATTTGGGATATCCAAAATAAATAAAGAGCACAACAGAAACAACAAAAATAAGTTATGAAGACAAAATTATCTTTCAAAAAAAGGGATTGTTGAGACCAAAACACCAGACTGAAGACTTTTATCATTTGGTTTTTGGTAAAAAGAGGGAAAAAAGAAAGAGAAAACCGATGTATCAAGCAAATGAAATTATCGAGTTTCTTTTAGTTTATCATGCAATTAATTGATTTATTGTTTATTATTGCATTTTTTTTTTTAACTTTATTTATGATGAGTATTTTGATTTTTTTTTTTTTTATGGTAAACCATTTTGTTTTTATAGGATTCCCTTTCTGGAAGTGATTATAACTCAATTGCTTATTGCGACAGGATCAGCGACAACACTCTCTGTGATCCACTAAAGTAAATTTATTATTAATGTTTGTTGTTCTAATTTATATATATATATATATATATATATATATATATATATATATATATATATATATAAAGTACATAGCAAGTCTATGTGAAATGTCCTTAAGCGAATACCAGTAAGATAACCCTTAGGGTGTCAGGAACCTATCAGCCAACACATACAAGCTCAGTCTAAACAAAACCAATCTTTTTCTTTTTGTTTTGGTTATTTTTCCCCACAGATGGTTTGCTGGTTAAGTTTCCACTGCTGCCTCCACAGTTCGTCACTTCTGTGAAACTTTAAAGACTTTGGGTAAATCAAAATGTTCACTCTCTTTCCAACCGAAACAAACCAGAGGAATTCTCACTGAAACACTCAAAACATTTTGAAGACAAAGACAACTGATGGATACCAGCTTCTCTGGTGTTTAGTCTCGGCGGCACCTTGGCAGTTCATTTCGCTTGAAGCGGGGCATTTTTCTGGAGGTGGTGTGCATGCAGATGTGACAGCAGTGGGCGGTTGACCTACTCTGGGGTAAGCGCCCCCCCCCCCCCCATCACCTGACATCTGGCTTTTTACACAGCAGGGTCGATATTAAAATAAAGAGTCAGGTCAAAGTAGGTGGAAGGGCCACACAAGGTCAACATGTGCCAAAAAAAAAAGCACCAACTTGTGCAATGACGGCAACTTTTTATTGGGGTTGAAGTGGAAATGAAATATCCTGGTAGGCTGCATTTAAAATGTTACTGTTGGCATAAAAGACAAAAAAAAAACAACACAAAAGAAACAGCAAAGAGGCAGAAAAAACGCAGGCCTAAATCAAAGTAAAAGGCTGAGTGCAACGCCTTGACGTCTGTCAGTGCTTAGCCGTCTTAATGAAAAACAGACACTTTACAGAAGCAAATGTTTTCTGGGAGATGGATTAGAAACACAGATACTTTGTAGGCCTTTTGGTGACTGGTGCTTGTCCTTCTCTGGGATCGGATGAAAGATAAATCCTTAAACACGTTGTCAATCTAATCACTCCATTTGACTGCAAGACTAAGTGGTAATAAAGGGGCTTTCCCTTCCAGATGATGACTTGCAGAAACCAAACGGCGCTACTTGTTAGAGGAAGGCCAGAACCAAACAGGCTTATATTGACTTCATCCGTTCTGTTGTGGTTTTACGACACCAGCATAAAAAAGTGAATAACTATGCGGTGGAAATAATGGAATATGTTGCTTTGAAAATGCATTGTTCTTGCATCATCACCTTACAGTTGCAGGTACTGGTAGCTTGGCAGTATTCTTTGCTATGTTCAGATTATGAATTGCACAGTGCTCAGCTGTTCAAAGCTTCATACAGCTCCTCAACTTTGACAGAAAAAAATATTTGAAATTTCTCCTGAAAAACAGAATAGTTGTCTAATTATGACCTGCTTGTTTTATCTTCCAAACATCCAGGATCCAGAGATTTGTGCTGTTTTTTTTTTTTTTTTTATTTTATTTTCAGAGGCTACCTGAGTTTTTCAGTCTTTAGTGAGTCAGCTGCTACAAACCACATGTTACCACACATAATGTCAGATTGCTTCTGGGAAAAATGCCTGTGGTTAGACACCATTATATATGGCCAACCTGCCCATTATGGTTCACCCCTCTTTCATTTGTGAATGTGAGCTCTGTGTTTGTATGCGAGTCAAAACTCCATGCATAACTATTCCTGTCATCTGTGCTCTCACACACAAACACACACACACTCACGGAAAACACAACCACATCCTCCACTTGAACTTGTTTTTCATGGCGTATGTGTGGACATCATGGAGAATCTGTGGAGGAAACTAAAGATTAGTGATGATAATCACTTTACTTCATTTTACCAGAAACTGGCTTCATCAATTTTTTTTTTTTTTTTACTCTTTATGGTGGTATTGGTAGCGAGTGAGACTGTTTTGGCTGCTGAAGCTTTCCATTTGTGATCTGCATGCTGTGTTCACTCTGTACCTAGCTTAAGGGAAGACTGTACAGAGCGAAAAAAAAAAAACCCTTGAAATTTTATTAGGCAAACATCTGATCCGACACGACTCAAAAAATGCACACTTATATTACAACGTACACACCAGTACAGTCCTAGTATGCCTTTGACTGCCTGTGAAAACGTTAAGAGCTTTTAGGATTTAAATCGCTGCCGCTATGAGAATAGCTCAACAGGTGAGTGTGAGTTTCTGTTATCAGACTGCTCCAGGTTGGACACAGTGGAGGACAGCATGTCTTTTACTTTTATTTGTCAGGGAGGAAAAAAAGAAAAAAAGTCACAAAAAGACCTTCAACCAAAAAGAGCAGCAGAAAACACAAAAATCCAAATCCACCTCCTGTAAATCCATTAAATACTTTCTTTGGTTTCAGAAAAAAAGATTGATTTTTTTTTTTTTCAATAAAACTCAGAAACCATCCGCATAACAATCACAGCGAGCTAAAACAGCTGAATAGAAAATAGTGGATTAAAACTCAAACAGCACAAAAGTCTCAAGTCCCCCGCTATTATTATCCCTATCAGTTTGTAGCATTCTGCTGCTTTTTAAATCTGCCCTTCTTTTTCAGCTGCATGGCATGCAATTATTAACGAGATCAAAGCGAATGAAAGGGCTTCTGCGTCAGCGAGGTTGAGCTTGGGGAGCCGACTGACACTAAGTGATAACGGCAAAGCACTGGATTGTTTTTGCCCCTGTGTGCAGTGCCATACACGCGAAATATGAGCTTTGTAGCTGCTAACTAAGAGTTGCTGTCAGTTGTTATCTTCGGCAGTAATTCAAATACAGCCTGAACTTTTGCATAGCCTCTTTAAAACTAGTAAGTCCTCAAATCTGCAAAGTGAGAGTTGCAGGTTACAAAATGCGAACTATGAAAGAAAAACAATTAAGTAAGCTGAAAAAATAAGGTTAGAGACATGAATATGATTCTGTCCTCTGGAAGCAGGTTTATCCTCTAACTAGTACCCGCCACTGAACAGCAATCAAACCAATCCGAGATAATCAGCTGATTTTCCAACCCTGATTTCCTTAATTTTGTGTGATTAATAATCGGCAGATACTTACATCTACTAAATAAATAGGGGGAAAAAAAGTGATTTTAACATTAATTCAATAGAAACATCTTTAGAAACCTGTACAAGGCGGTCTGTTTTTTTTGTGACAGGATTAGCTCACAATGCCATCTCAAAACTATTTTGCTTGCATTGCGAGCAAATGTTTACCCATTACATTTACCCAGTAAATGCAACTGGGTACAAATGAATAAATATGAAAAGTTGTCACCTTATAGAAATAGGTCTTAAACTGCTGCTTTTCTAATTTCCTGCAGCAGAGAGCTGTGTCATATTATTACCACTTTAGCCTATACAAGTGTCCAGTTTCTGCCATACTTTTAATTGCCTCCTCCCCTATTACAATACTATTGTTAACATTTTTCTTATCATCTTATAAAAATGTTTTCCTTCTGCATTATTGTTTAATAGTAATATCAGGGTTGAATTTGAATGTTATATCAACTCTTACAGCAACACAGCTTAGCTAAAGTCATCCCTAAGGTGGCTTACTAATGTAAAATTGCTTCATGAAATCAGTTAAAAGTAATATTTTTAAAATGTACTTCAAAAGGCGTCCTACGTCGGATTCATCTGTCCTGACACGAGACATATATTACTTGTGTTACTCTGCTATACACAATTTAAAGGGTAATAAAACTTACCACACGACATGGAGCTTGTAATTCTTAAGATGAAGTGATATAAAACGATCCCTTCAGATGGCCATTTGGATCCGTTTGACAGTAAAAGCGGCAGAAAAAGCCCTCTCCTACCCATAAGCAGGGCAAAAGACAGCAATAGAAACAGAATGACGATCAGCTTCGACACGTTTTGGAGCCAGAGGAGGGCATCGCGTCATAAAATATTCAGCCAAGATAGATATATGATGGCCTAACTAGATCACAGCGAATAAAGCGGTGAGAGTGATAAAATGGAGCAAAATTAATCTGAGTGTATAATTCTGACTCACAACTCAGGTATGCATACATGGAGCCAGGCTTGAAAAACCATTACCCAGGAGGGCAACCGTGTCTGGCTCCCTTTTGAGAATAACACAGAGCTCTAAAGAGTGAGGTACAAGTTTGTAAAGTACAAAGAAGTACAAGGAGGATTTGGATAATTGACATCCAGGATCAGGATGTTTTGGGTCAAATTACCTACATTTTTAACTCTTAAAGTGAAAAGGGTGAAACTTCTCACATTTTCCTCTGCCATTCAAAGTACAAAAGCTACAAATATAAAAACGCTAGTTTTCAAAGCTGAAATAATGGATATTTATTGTTCCTCAAATATTGACCATTAATAATGAGTACTACAGGTCAAATGGCTGAAAAACACCCACTAAACTTTTCCTGTGGTCAGAAAAAAACAATTTGGCTGTTAGAAAAATGTGAAATAGTGTAAAACAGCAGTGAGAAACAGAAACACTGGCTGTGTTTCTATTCCAAAAGTTAGTTGATATTCCGCAAAGCCGAAAAAACCTCATTTCAAAATTCTGTTTCCATTAAACAAAATAAAAATCACACATGAATAAGCTTGTTCACATGATAAGTCATTAAAAAACACACTGTGCCATCATCTTCCTACCACTTTTCATCGTCTACTTTGTCATTCTGCCAGTAGTACCATCTGGTTGTTGATCATGCGACTCGTTTGATGCAAAAACAATGTTTCCATTGCAGTTTTGCAAAATACAGTGATTTCGATACAGCCAAAAAAATCCCACCTTATCCTAACGTCAACATTTTTTATTAACAAGCGAGCCGTGTTTACATTTCAGAAATGTATTTTTGCAATTCCAAATTGCTAAATTTTATGGTCAATGGAAACGCAGGTGCTGGTACCATGGAAACGCCTTCATGAAGATAATGCTGATTAAAACTAAATATGGAAAATGTCTGTTAGCTGAAAGCCGGCTGAATACCATATGAAACAATGGTATTTTTAATAAACGTTGCATCACAATAATCTAATAACTTATCTTCAATTTATCCCATTAAAAAATATCAAGTGGCATTAACTGATTAGACATGGAGAGGCATGAGGAAGATACGCAGCAGACGTTTATATAGTACTGTAAGTCAAACAACCATAAACCAAACCAAAAACTGTGGTAGTGAGGAAAAACTTAACGGTCGTCCTCCGTCTTTGTGTAAGCTGTCAAACTTCCAGAGAGGTTCACTGGAAGTGGATCCTCTGTCATGATCAACTTCCATGACAAGGACAAAGTTTTGAGAGCAGCAGCGAATGCCAAAAGCAGAGACAATGAGTTCCTATAAACAGCCCTGGGGAGAAGGGAACAAAAACAAGGGATGACAGGAAAAGGAGAATGGGGCTGTGATTGTTAAGTAGAAAATAATGTCTCTGCCCTGCCTGTTCATACTGTCCTCCTTTTTTGGGCTGATTGCTGCATGTCTCTAAAAGCCTCTGTTAGTCTGAAAAAGAACTGTTAAAAGTCCTCTGAGGTAGATGGCGTGGGGGGGGGGAAAAAGCGCAGACATGGGAGAAGACGAAAAAGCCAGACACCTTGCATTTTATGAGAGCGCCAAAAATCAAAAGGAAGGAAGAAACTCTCTCTACGTTAATCAAGTTTAAGGTGGATTGCACTTATAAATCTTTCTCACATCCTGGTTTTCTCACATTCTGGTTATTTTGTCAACTCAAAATGTTTAATGTTTTTTGTTCAAACAAGCAGTACAGACTGAAAAAATATGCTTTGTCCCCTTTGTATTACTTTTTTTTTTTTTAAGAATAAACACTACAAATTGAGATCCAACTATACTGGGAAACCTGTCTTAACAATATGGTCATATTAGGAAAAAAAGAAACCTTTTATGTTCCAACAAGTTTGCAAGCCACTGTTATTAAAGGCTTTTCTTTTTTTTAAATAAAAGCCAAGTTGCTAAATTTATACATTTGTATTAAAGTTTTTCGTATTTACATTTACTGTAAACCAATGACTATTTTAATGGAGGTTATACTAGAAATACATTCTTGAAACATATTTTGATCAATACATCCATCAATTAAGCAAATTAATTTTATTAAAGTTTCATTTAAGAAACTGTAACAGAAGTAAAATCTGGTTACAATTTTCTTTTTCTTTCAAAGCTCAAAAATCATAAAACTACTTGGTTTTCCATGGAGTAAATTCAAAGACTAAAGGCGGTATTTTTATGCTTCAGCAGTTATTCACAAACCTTCTGGGTAGCAAAAAGAAAATATGCACCTTTGTTTTCTTGTGAAGTGCTGAGAAAACACCAACATAACCTGAGGCATCTCCTCCTTGCATCTACTGTATATAAAACCCGAGTGCATTCGTTTAAAAAAAAAAAAAAGTTCTGATCCTTCGTCTGTACAAGAAGCATTTCATTCAGGAAAAACAGATTGCATGAAACGGGAAAGTTGGTTGTAAAAAAAAACAAAAACAAACTCAAGACAGTGCTGATTAGGAATGAAACGATTGATCGTCATTAATCGATTATTGAAATAATCATCAACTATTGTAGTAATCGATTAATAGTTAACTGGATTATACATACTCAAAACAAAAGCCTATTTGCTTAAAAAACATATATATTCAGCGCTTTAATTTGGCCAAAAATGTACCAAATATATACATATGTTTCGCATTTAAGACATAAACTCCTTCATAAAACATATTTAACCCAAAACTCCTCAAGTGGCTAAAGAAATGCTCTGCTATGCTAGGAAATAAGATGCTCATTTTTTTATTTAAAAATCTATTTGAATTAGTCGTTTATTTCCATCTTCTAATGTATTTCAAAGATTGAACTGAAAAGACTTACTATTTTAATGAAAAATTTGTAAAGTGCTCTAAACGATTAACTACCAGAATACTGAACAAATGAACGGATCAATGAAATATTTGGTACTTGCTGCCCTGCCAGGGATGACAGACATCTGCTTTCACTTTGTTTAATAGGATTTCCATAAATAGGAGAAAGAACTGCTGGTAATAAAAAAAAAAAAAAATCTTGGTAGGGAATATCAAGTGTATCGCTTTTTTATATACTTCAACTCTCTTGATCGGTGCAATAGAAGTGATGAGGTAGTCATTAAAACACAGCAAGATGGTGCAGTCCATCAGCACCGCGAGTGATGCATAGACATGGATTCATTAGAAACGTGAACACAGGCATTCCCCCGCTGAGTTTTACAGCCTTGTGTTGCTCTTCTATTTTTAGGATGTCGGTCCTAAATTAGCTCTTTGAAGTCTAATCTGTAATAGACACCAGGAACCAAATGCTGCTGGAAGTGAATTTCTTCTCTGCTCAGTGAGGAAGCGGGACCCCGAATGCAAAATTGGATGTTAAATTTCAGAGTGAAGATTTCAGATAAAGCTCGATACGGTTGGCATGTCTTGGAAATCATAAAGACAAAAATAAAATGAACACGAAAGTGTGATTTCTCAATTAAGTTGTGAAGGTAAGTGGATTCTCAAAACACGGCAAGTTCTTTCCACCTTAAAGGTTGATATGTAATGGTTGTCAAAATCCCCATCGGTAGCATTAAGACTTGCGTAACATGGTGACTAATTACTTCTGTTTTCTGTTGTGTCTCTTGGGAGGAAACAGCGATCCGACAAATCGAGAAAATACTAAATGTGTGTTTTATTTCCTAATTTACCTAATTTAGATGCACTCATTTAATCACCCATTATGAACAGACTGATGGGAGTTATTAACATCCCATAATTCATTAACCTCACTCGCCAAAGTAAAACCTGCAGCTTTTATGTCTACTACAAGCCTTAAGTATCAGCACAGGGTTTCCTCCAGAGAACTTGCTGATCCCAGTTCTCAGGGCGCTAGGGTAGTCATCCAGCCCACCGCCAGGTTTTTGAGTTAAAAAATGTTTTAAGTTGACAGAAAATTTTTAAATGTCACTTGATAGTTATGTGTTATTAGAAGACTACAAGATTAATACCTAAACACCAACTATAAAGTTTTGATAAAGACAATGATGACAAAAAACTTTAGTAAATAAGCAATGTCAAGCTTGAAGGGGCCACAAGAAAAGCCTGGCGGCCTGCCAGGCTTATAATACACTGATGGAAACCCTGCAGTATATGAAATGAAAAGATGGGGGAAAAAAATAGTGGCTCTACTGGGAGTGTTAGTTTTGATTCCAAATTACAACTCTTGACTACGTCTTCAAGGTAAGTGCACATCCAATTGGGTTAGTACTTTGGCTAGGAAGAGCCCAAAAGAACATAAAATGAAAAAAAAAAAGAAGGCAATATTCCTTAAACATAAAAACAAACAAGTTAATCACAGTGCAACATTTTTAACAAATGCCTCTAAAACTAATTTTGTTCACATGGAATTAGCTACCATCATACAGTCCAGATTCCCTTTTCTGGTTCAACATCCTCTGGATCATCAATGCCACAATTTTTTTTAATCTATTCTGAAGCCGTTTGTGTTTTGGGTTTTAAAAGCGCTGGATACCCCCTCAGCAGGTCATGCTTCACTCCCCTCTGAAGAAGCTCGCACATCTATGCCATCCTGCTAAAACGTATTTCAACTCCACCAACCGTGCATTCCATCAACAGCTGAGCTTGTGGGAAACGTGCAGCAACAGGACATCACAACGCTGCCAGAACCACGGATCGGGCGAGTAAGGCCTTAGGAGAAATATCGTGTTCCAACATGACAGGTTTTGGGCATCTATCATAATGAAACAGCAGACCGCTGTGAATTTTACCACGTCGCATTGTTTTGATGAGTGAAGAAGATCTGCACAGCATCATTTGGGTACGATATAAACTCAACGCACGTCAAAGCTTCGTAGTAACTGTGCAGACAAAGGCAAAGCGGAGTAATCGACAGGATGTTTCAGTAAATACCTTATAGAGACAAATGAGTTGAAGATTCCGAATGCAACAGAAACTTTAAACTTACTTACGTTTTTGCAAAGGAAAGCAGGGGAGCCAATTCAGAAGTCTCTGATCTTGATCCTGAAATGTTATAATACAACTAAAAACAAAAACTTCAGTCAGTCCAAAAAGAGGACGTTCGCAATTGCAAATATCAGGAAGCAAAACAAAAAGTCTTTGCTTCGTATTTCAGGTTGACAGGATATAAAATGACGTGCAGTTTCTGGCCAATTTTAACCCTGTCCCACTTTTCTTACTGAAAATAGTTTTCACTTCCCCTCCCTGCCTCCTGGAAAATCTCATTTCATTTTGGTCATTTGGCGACAGAAGAAAGACTTGGCTCCGCAGGCCCTCTGGCAGGAGGTAACGCAATGTTTCCAAAAAGAAAGGAAAACGCCATCAATTTGGGGATAAAAGTTATTACCTTGTGATACTGGAGGGAAACCATCATAAATTTGCATCTGTAAGCGGCTGAAAAAAAAACAAAAAAAACATTTTTAGAAGTGGAAAGGTTTCAAGATGTTCAAAGAACCTTCAAGGGGTCTGTGAGATTCACTGACAAAGTGTGGCACCTTTTATTACACTTCCCTTCATATCAGATTCAAACTACTGGAACTTTGTCTGCTGGTCGTAATTCACCTCAACAGATTTTTACTGGTCCCATTGTCTGCAGTTAACGCAAACAGTTAAATGCTGGGAATTAAAGAACAGGATGAACCACGAAAACATTTGTACTGCAGTCAGACAAACTATTTATGGCATCTAGAAGCCGGCCTTGGATGAATCAGTGCCGTGGGGCCTTTTTAGAGGGGACACACACGCTCACAGTGCAGCTCCAGCTGTGAACCTCAAATGAAAAAGGAGCCCTCTGATTTTCAGTTCAGGTTCTCACTTCCTATAGACAAATTTTAAGCTTTTGAGAACATCTATATGCATAAAACCTAAAAAGGATGGGTCCATTTATGTGATTGGTGCAGGTATTGAAATGCTACACTTCTTTAAAAAAAAAAAAGTCTGATGCGAGTGATCTATCTGGTTTAATCATCACTCATTCTTTACAAATGACGCAACATGACTGCTAACATCTTGACGACGTTACCACAACGCTATCCATCTGCCTTCTGGCCTCGTCAGGGGAACAGCATTCTTCACAACTGTCCATCATCATAACTAAGTAATCGTGCCGTGACCGCCTAAATAAATGGCTGTCTGGAAAATTTGATGGATGGCTAAAACTTTCATCACACGGCCGCTTTTTTAGGGGGGAGGTTTTTTTGGGTGGGGGATAAATTCATTTTTGCCAGGTTGCATCTTTGAAAAACTATCAGATCAATTTTTCTCACTGCGTTTTCTTTTTATATTTTAAATGATGGAAAAACTATTCCAGCCTTCTAGTTTTTGTTGAGTTTGTTGAGTTTTTGTCATAATCAAAGACAATAAAAATCTGAAGTCACCAAATAGTTACTGCTATTCAACTGATGCACCTGCACAAGAGGTCAGACTTGAATAAGCCAATGAACCTGAAAGCTGTAATTCCACATACTTATGTGTCAGAAGTTTATGATTCTGGTAACAAGTCAGCGTCAGAGTTTCAATAAAAAATGAACTTTTATTTCCATTTATCAAGTGTTAACATTAAATCTTGGTGGATCTTACACGCCACATATCGGTTGTTGAGATGCATACTGACTGGAGATTTGTGGTTGACTTCCAATCTATAACTGACCTCCAAATGTAATAGGTTGATTAAAATTTGTCTGGAATAATAAGTAATGGTAATGAAACGTCACATAGCTCAGTAGGTCTATTTTCATACTTACTAATAATGCATAATGAACACAATACTCTTTCCAGGATTAAAGTATTGATCACAAAGTAAATATGCAGTACGGATGCAAAAGTCAAAGGCAAGCATGAAGCGTTACGGCTGCAATGTAATTTCAGCCAGTTAAAAATCAACAAAACATCTTAGGAAGATCTTACTCAGAAAATGCCTCTATTTTTCTACTAAGTTTCTTTTATTCATTTGAATATTTAGAGATATCTGGTTACTTGAAAACATTTGGAGCTCGTTTTAAGTGACCTTAAAACAATGTTTGTCTCCCTCTGTGAATTTTTGGGAGGTTTTCCCGACTTGTAAGAGCTCACTCACTCTGCACAAGAGCTGAGGAATGCTGGTTTTGAATGATAATAAGACTTGACAGATGTCAGCGGTTGAGGACTGGGGAAGGCATTCAGCCCACTTTTCAACTTTTAGGGGAATGTAAACACAGCTGAAGAAACATGTTAAAGAGGGTGGGAAGATCAGGGGTCTGGCTGGGAGTCGAGTAGTCACAACAAGCCAAGGATACGCAGCAGACCAGCTCTTTCGCATGTATAATTCACTAAATACAGGCTTCACTGGTCTGAAATTGTGTTTTTAACTTTTATATTTCAAATATGATACTAAAGAGGATCTATGTGCTAAATAAACTCTGAATTTACAAAGTCACAAACTTTTCTATATCCAAACAAGGCAGATGATTCATAAGCAATTTTACAGTCGTACATGTCTAAACAGTGACAAATTAAGTCCAATTAAGAGTGCGATGCCCCAGGGCTTCGCAGTAATTCTATGCTGCTAAAAAAAAAACAACCATTTTACACTGTTGCCTAAGTTTGTGTGTGAAACTTTGTTTGTCGCAGTGACTTGATTTGTGATTAGATTAATTTCTGGTTTGTTTTTCTAACTTCATGACTCTGCTTTAGGAACAAAAATGAAATGCAACAAAGTTAAAACAGTCCTGTCCTGAATTTGGATTATGAAGAAAATAATACACTTTACACAAAAAAATGTTTCCAGAAAGTTAAGATCTTGTAGCTGCATTTGGTTCTTCTTTAAAAACCACAGAAGAATCAGCCGCATTAAAACATTTTTCACGAATTAAAGTGCCACCTTAGACATCATGAAGTTGTTATTTACAATCAGTTTCAGTCATTTACAATAACGATTCAATAGTAGATGGATTAATTGAAACATGATCACTGGTAGTGGCAGCACAGACTCATTCGTCAGCTGTTTCCATTATTCCAACTGGTACTTTCATCTCTGCTTTAAGCTCAGTCTTGCTTTAAGTCCAAATTGTCTCTCCATTTTCAAAGCCTGAGCCGCGCAGGCCAGGCCAGAAGCTGAACAGCTGAAACATCAGTCTTGTTAAAGAGACCGCCAAGACGAAGCTGAATTACCAATAAAACAATTGGTGGCAAGACCAAAGGACTTAGTGGAGATCGAGTTTAAAGTCACTGGGCAAACTGGTGGATAATAAATCGGAAAATCAGATTACGTGACAGCATCATGAGGTAAGGAATACTATCTATAAAAACACTTTCCCTGATTTGATCCGAATCCAAGTCTTTGAGGTGTTGATTGATACACTGTTTGATATTTTCCAACAGGACAGAAACGCACACACACTGTGGCAAAAAACAAGATTGTGTTTAAAAGTCCATCAGAATTAATGACAACTAATCTTGAAACTGAGTTTTAGCCGGTCTTGCACATTAATCCAGTCATAAAACTGATGTTCTGAGTCTTGCACTCTTTATGGTCCCCACATTACTGTGATCATTAGTCCTTTACCACCATCCTTAATTCTAATAGTAGCCATTAGCTTTAGACACAAATACAGTGATGCAACAGCTTAGGAAATATTGGATGTGCCCCTTGTCTTGAATATTTCATGTATAATGGATGAAGAGTCAAAATCTTCCAATGAGTCAGGAAGCGCTACTTTCTGCCATGATGTCACCTTCTTAAGAATCAAATGACTTTCTGGAGATGAAAGTTTGACTTTTTTTTGTATGCCTCAAAGTTTTAAAAGAATTATTAACTGACTTAATCGGTTTGTGATGTGACTCTTCATAAGTGCAGACAAAGTGTCTGCATAGATTTGTATGAGATTAGCATTGTAAGGCTATTTCTTTGAAAGTTTAGTAGCAGTCGTGTAGTTTTTCAGCAGCGCCATATTATGGAGTACATTAAAATTGTGACAAATGTTCTCAAAATTTGTCCCAAATCAAAACTGTCAGACGACACCTGCTTTAGCTAAAGCTAAAGGCTTAGCTTCAGCAGGTTTTTAGCATTATTTAGCTGTGCTAAATTATGCACACAACATTTCAGTGGTTACTAAAGAAGTTATTAATTAGTGAAACCAGTAATAAACTGGAAGTTCAATTCATTTTAATCTATAATTTAGAATGAATTGATCCCGCTTTAGCATTATTTAGCTTGATTAAATGATGCTTTAGCTGTGTTTAGCTAAAGTAGGTATCTTCCTACTAAAACACAAGGCAAATGTAAAATGAGGGTGTAAGTAACATTTCAGTGGTTACTATATGGAAGTTAATTTGTGAAGCCAGTAATAAACTGGAACAACTGTGGGTTTATTTATAAACGTGAATGAACTGAGCAAATCTTTTCAGGAAAATGTGTTTATTTTTACATCATCTAAAGGCCCTGAGTAAAGAACAGAGAAGCTCCAAACATAATAAACATTTGCAGTTATTTTATTGATGCATGGTTGCATGTGTGGGAAAGAATGCTCTTATGTTGGGAGCCTCGACTAAGGACTTCAGAGAGCCATGACAGGAATGATGACCTTTTCTCATGCAATGGCACATTCCTACCATAACAAAAGTGAAATGGACTCTGGGTAACTAAAGCATGCAACATGGAGACACAACTTAGTGGAATTTATGGGAAACTTCCACCCACCGCTCGTCAAACGCTCTTGTCCATCAAGGACCAAAGTGCATCTGAAAAGTTAAAGAAAATATTCCAAGGTCAGGAGGATGGGGTAACGCAGAGGAGAAGTTCAAGAAGAAGAAGGAGAAGCCAAATCAACAGGGTAGAGTTTTCTAGAAGTCATCCAGAGGTCATTACTTTGTTTACATTTTTCCGCATCATTTGTAGAAATGATCATCCCACCTGTAATTATCCAATTACTGTCATGGTTAGGAAGCGTGTGCGTAGCGTAAAGCATAGCATCCACACATCCACTTCCCTGAAATGGTAGTTGAAGGGAAAAGGAGCAGAGAGCTGACCCACAGATCATTTTATATTGATGTCCGAGACATCTGTGACTCTTTGTGAAATCCATTTCTGTTCTCTAATGGGAACTCCAACAGCTGCTAGCTTCCACACTCCACTTAGCAGGACAAACACAAGGGGCTTGCGAGTTGGATAAGGGGGGGGGGGTGAAACACAGGAGTATGATAGGACTACGTTTTCTCGATGCTTACTAATTTATTGAACTTTGCAGTTTCAACACAATAGGCTTCAAGGACATAATGGGTCGAGCCTTTTTCTCCTCTTTCACACTATTTTGCTGCAAGGTATACACTTTCTACGGTGCAATTCAATTAAGTCCCATAAAGCGGGTCCTAATGGGAAAACTGTACATGATTCACTCTTCAAATGAGAAGGCAAGGGCACTTTCAGGAGCAGATTCGAAGTGGTAACTCGAGAGGTAAAAAGCACAGGACACATTTCTGTCCATTCGTCACTGACAATTACAAAGGCGAAACGCAACAATCGATAAACGGAGGAACTTTACGAGCATCCATGATTCAAAGAAGTGATGGATCTACACACATGCCGTTTACAGTCAGTCAATATACATTGACTTTCACAGTGCTCTAAACCTCTGTTGGGACTGAGGAGCACTTGGCCCCTGAGATTGCACCGGCCATCCAAATGCAACATTTAAACATTGGTAGAGGACATTAGTTTCAGCCTGAAGATGAACTGACTAAGCTTTCACTGGTTTACTGGAAACTCTGACCTGCCAGTTGTGTCTTCACATAAGGCAATTTTATTTGTGACTATTCATTTGAACTTTATTTAACCTTTGATCATGACAGAAAAAAAAAAAAAAAACACACTGCAGGTTTCTTGATAGAGGCAGCAGTTTTAAACCCAACACAAAATGAACGGAGCAGAAGATCATCACCATTTGCACACTGTAGAATTAAAGTACAAAGCTAAGTTTTAAAAAGTTTGTGTCTGCTGAGAAGACACAGGGTTGTTGATCGTGTTTCATGTGACGTGAAAAAAAAGTGTTTCAACCCCAGTTTTGTGGAATACATTCAATTCAAGTCACATACGAAAAACCACCTCATGCTAGGGAAAAATCCTTTTATCAAAAAGATGTTTGATACAAATTGGCATGTTTACATGAAGCAGATTTGTTTTCCTAATTCTAATTTGTGAAGTTATACGGACAATGGAAATGCAGCTAATAAGACTATTATTTTAAGCAATTTTTTCCACACAGTCTAATAGAGAGCAGATACTGTAAAACAGGATTTCAATATAAAAAGGACAAGTAATTTATAAATTTGGCATGTTTCATGACAGAAGTTAAAAGCTCTTATGGCTAAAAAATCCCTGAAATTTTTATTTTAATACCTTCAGTACTCCTTTTATCTACTGACGTCTCACTCTCTCTCACTCTCTTACAGCTGGAGTGGACCATAAAGATGTCTCAAAAATACATTTTCCTTCTAAATATTTTCTCACATCTCTGTACATCCTCTAACTTCTTTTTTAAAACATCCTACTGACAGGAAAGATTTCACTGACAACCTGGTAGTTTGATGAATCCACTGTACAGAAAAAAAAATTCAATTTTGGAGTTTACGGCTTGTTGTTTTTCAAAGAATTTTTAAAAACAACAACGAAAACATTAAAACAGCATAAAATGGAGCTCAGCAAGTTCAAAACTTTGATTTTGATCACCAATATTTATGGTGCACCGATCAAACGTTTTTAATTTCAATCTGAGACAGCAGTCATGTTTTATTATCTGTAAAAAAAAACATGTTACATATATATTTAAATATTTTTTTTTTCTTGGGAAAGAAAACTTATCTAAACTGTTATCAAAGCAAACATGAGAAAAAAAACTTTAGCTTATTGTGGAAACACTAGAAAATGGTGCATCCACTATTGGCTGTTTTATGATGCATCATTACAGGTCATGTCAGAAACATTACTATACTACTTATCTGTTCCAAGTTCATTAAATGTATAATAAGCTGTAAAACAAATATGATTGCTAATATAAAAAAGCCACAGACAAAACAACTTCTTTGCAGGAACTAAGGATTTGACTGCCATCTGTTGCTAAATACCAAATAAATCTTGGTCTAACGTGTTTCATAATGTTGGAAAGTCTGAAAGTCTCCCACCATAATAAAATGAAGAAACAGTAACGCATTGTGCTGAAACCTTTCCTCTTGGAGCATTTTCACCAAAACTGTAGTGATCCCGTAATCACTACATCATACTAAAAAGGGCACACATGGAAATACAAATAACATTTACCGGAAAATATTCAGCTCTCCCTTTTCAGACAGAAACTGCACATCTTAATATAAATCTCAAAGTCAGCCATGTTTTATCAAACGATATGGAAGCGGATGTCTGTTGATTTCACTCGGCTATTTTAAACATCCTATCTTGTGTATTTTAAAACACAACATTAGATGTTAATCTTTGCAGACTGACCCCAAAGTTAAACTCATCAGCTGGCGGCAAAGACAGAAACTGAAACACTCACTCTGCTGCCCTCCGGTCTACCTGGGAAAACCGTGACTAAAGCGTTGTGTAAACGGTGCGAGGTATCGTAATGACTAACTAATGACTAACATCGACAACTTGTCTGTCTGGGGAAGCTCCACCACAACTTATGATTTAAGACAACAACGCTTCTTTATGTGGCTTGTCGTACTGTGTAGACTGATTTATATGTATGACCCAGCATGGCATCCACAAGGAAAGAAAGAAACAGAAATCTATAGCAAAAGTCCAAGAAAAGCCTGTGGGATTGCAGTCATTTTTGATGTACAGCAGAGAAAAAAAAAACAGGAAGCACTTATGTAAAACTGTCATGCCTGTAGAGATTACACAACAAAGGGATGCAGCAGCCCCACTGTGATAATTGTTTGCCCAGCGAATGATGACAGCTTGGTAATAAAAGGCAGCAGAAAGTGCAACTCGGCTCACCTGCCAGGCTCCGGCTTCCTGTTTCCTCTGAGGCTGAGCGAATCAGCGCCTTGCTGCTTCAGACGAATCCCTCAGCACATCTTCCGTCTGCACGCGGTTTTTTCTGCAGAAAAACAAGAGGGTTAAAAGCAAAAGGATTTATCACATGGAATGAAAAGGAAGGGAAAATTTCTCATTTAGAATATAGGCAGATATTTTTACATCATATGACAACTGAAAACATTGCAGAAACTTGTTAACATAAATAAGAAAAAAAGATGACAAAAGTTGCAAGCGCACGTGCTTACGGCTCGAGTTCACCAGATTAGTAGAGATGAACCGATTTCCAGCTTGATCGGCCCGATAATTTGAAACTTAAAAATCTGATCTTTCCGTTCAGCAACCCTGATGAATGGGCATTTATCACATTGTCATTTCGACACCGTTTTCAACTAATATAATGATAATAATGCGAGTTAGCGTTTCTCTCAAAGATTAGACTGGACCTGAAAGACATTTTGAGTATCCAGCAACTAAAACCATAAATAAAGTCGAGCTATGATCTCTCTGTAAACTGAATTATTAATTATCAGAATAGTAATTAACTTATCATGCAATTAATTGACTAACTGCTTGCTTCGGCAGGCTTATCAAATCTCAATATCGGTCCAGACTTTCATATCCTATACTGACAGTAAATGGTATTTGGCATAAATAAACTGATAGAATGCTGCCTCGTCTTGCATCTGATGATTACTTCTAGAAGAGGAAGTAGCAGAGGGTAAAGGTTATAAATATAACCCACAGCTATGACGCTCTCTTACTCATTGGAAGTAATAAAAGTACTGAGGTTTCATGGTCTAAGATAGACCATAAGCAAATAATAAACAGATATCTTCTCATAGTAAGCAGCAAAAACATCACACGTCTTCTTGACATCGTGTGACAACAAGTCCAGACATAAAATAATTAATGTAATCTGTTTGCGGTCAGCGCGTCTCCTGGAGGAGCTGACACGAAAACGTGTCTCGAAGCAAAACAAAAACAAAAGCGTGGCTCCCTCCTCCTTGACGATGCATGATAACAATCGTTGCAGCGAAAGACAAAAGAGGACGGGGTGAATTAATAATGCTGGCAGACACCAACGAGCAATTCCCGACCTATCCTCCCAACAGCGGGCGTCATGTCCCACTTCTCGTTAAAAGCGGCGAGTCAGCAGAAATTAGACAAGAATCCCTCCCCTCCCCTTAAATTCATCCCTGCGGGCGTGACATGCCGGTTTCACCCTCTTACCCCGCAGTCTGGCTCAGGCAAGAAAACAAGCTATATAAGGAAATGTTAGTGTTGAGTTCAGCTTGTGGTTCTAAACCATTAGAAATTAAGGGCCTGGAGGAGGGGAGGCTGTTTATACCAAAAAGTTGTATTATTATTTTGTGCTCTAAATCATGTTGACTTGATAACATGATTTCATATTTAAGCACATAATCCATCCCAAATATTGGTTTCTTGTGCTCACAATGGGTGAAAGGAGGCAAAAACAAGTTAATATTTGACTTTGCAGACTTTTTTTTTTCGTCAGCGTTTCTATGAAATAATCCCTGGATGGCAATAATAATCCTTACATGAAGGATTATTATTATGATTATTATTGCTCAATTGAAGCTCAAGCCAAATATCACTTACATAAGCCAGACATTGCTTACATAATTGGATACAGATGAAGACAATAGAGTTAAAATGCGCTTAGGTTAAAGTGCTTGGGTCTGAAGCGCCCCCAAGCATGAAATAAAAAAAAAAAAGGATCCAGGTCAAGCCTCCCCTGGGTTTTCCGTTTACTCTCGGGTTTTTAGAGCTGACCACTTCCTTCCTCCCGCTTTAATTGGAACAGCACCGCAGTTTCTTCTTCTTTTTCCAAAGAGACGGCCGGTCAAAACATTTCCATGTGTCTGCATTTGACACACAGCTACCGTGATGCAAACTGTCGTTCCTGCAGGACCTTAGGCTTCACAGACTGCGGATGATACGCTGGACATCTTTTATGTATAAAGCTGAGAAAATACCAGGTCTGGATCCAACTTGGCATTGCGTCGTAATTGGACGTTACGATTTCATAGGCTGTCAAAGCGAGCTTTGGGCTCTGTGTATGTGTGGCAAGGCATTTGATGTTAAACTGAAGCAAGTACTGAGATCCCCATGAGAAAGAAGAAAAAAAAAACAAAAAAAACATGCATGCCAAGCTCAACGCAACCTGGATCAAAGACTTTGCATCACGCTAACCCCCGAAACCACATGCGATATTACAGGATTTGACTGGGAAAGCAGAAAAGTTTCAGAGATTCTCGTCACACTAGACAGGCCAAGGCAAAGAAATTGGATTCAAAGGCATTTAAAGCCAAAGTCTGTTGTTCTCAGGTTTTAAATTCAATTGCTCATTTCTCATTTAATACAAAAGTTTCCTTTGACTACTTACGTTTCAACAGCAATAACAGGATTTTAATCTGAACCTTCAAAAATGTTCAAATACCAGAAGGATGGATTCAACATTTAGTTAATGGTACAGGGATCAAATGGAAATCTTTTTCTGTGCGTGAATATATCTTTTTCCTTTGATCTATGCTAATTCAAACCTAAATAAAAGCTCAAATCAATTTCCAAATATTTTGAGAGTGTAGGAACCCTTTATTCTTTCCCAAGAAAATATATGGAATCGCCTGTCCTCCAAAAGGAGTAACGCTATTTCTTTAGGCCAATTTTCTTCACATTTCATTACTGTGAGGATTGAAAATTGAACAAATGTTGCAACTTTGTGAAAACACTCTTTCTTATCATTTCATCTAAATGATGCAAGAAGCCACAGGATGAGCAGCTAGCTGATCCATAGTGGATTTAGGCCAAAATTTTGTTCCCAACACATGTGGAAAGTGATAAAACCAAACCCCACAGCAATTTGCTGATAATCTGGAAAAGAAATACATATAATACCTCCATTCCAAGCCAATGACAGCATAAGCAAGTGACTATTTTCCTAAAGACTACATCACAAGTGAAATATCTGGCAAGTGATTGAATTGCTGCAATCATTGTGAAAGAAAGAACAGAAAAACATCCAATAAAGGGGAGTGAGGTCAAGTAGCACATTAGCAATGTCATAACAATACATCCAAAAACAGAGTGGACAAAGTATCAGATTTGATCATAGAGGCAAGGTTTTGCATCACTTTCACATGACATCAGGCACTATATCTAAACCCAGTTCTGGAAGACAGAACGCGAGTGTGACATGCTAGAACCTCTTTAAACCCACAGGCATTGCAACGTATTGCTTCCCCCCCCCAGAGGTATTTATACATTTTCTCCCTCCATACATCACGATCGTCTCCACAACTTTCTTTCGGTCGTGTCAGTAGGCGCGCAGTTGAAACCTCGGGGTGGGCAGCTGGCTCTACATCTGACGCATTCAAGGACAAAAGGGAAACTCCAGATTGTCGTGGTGAGGGCAGCCACCCGTGGCACCGCTCACTGGGGTTCTGGTTGTTTATGGTCGGCACTAATTGCAGGTCAGCAAACTCACTGAGCTCCAGTAACTCCAGCCGGTACTAAAGTAACTGAGGACTGCGGCACTTTTCTTAAGTAAACAGAGAAACTGTGTGGAGATGAAAACCAACAAGACGTCTCTTTGAAATCGGCGCTGTAAAGAAATGCTTGACGCAAACATAGCAGCCCACAGAAGCACTTAAAAAGTTTTAACTTGCATAAATACTCTTACAAGAAACTGAAATTAACGTTTGATCCAGTTCCAACCACATCCTAACTTCTTTCCTCTTCACAACTCTGGCTTTTGTGTTGGTGTATCATAGAGAAAACAATATAGAAAAAAACATGGTCTCTTCCCTTTGCGTTGTGTTGGTAAGTTGAATCATGTCCATGGTTTTTTTCAGTGTAAAGCAAAGTATATGATCTAATAATTGATCAAAAGCTACAGTTTAAGTTAGTATGTGTTGGTTCTACCATCTCAATATCTAATCAATGCCGTATTTTGAAGAACGCTGCTCTCATCAAGATGTGTGACCTCTTTTCCGAGCCAAATTCTTGCTGATGCAATAACAGTAAATTAACATGTGCTGCTCATTTGGCTGAGATCTTACTGCCAGTAACTGCAGTGTGTGCAAAGTCAAAACTTTGTTAAACAGTGAGAGTTTGTAAATGTTGGATGGGTACAGATTGGGGATGCCCAGTTTGAGGTTTTCCTAGTGACGAGGAGTGATTTCCATTTTTCTTTGGTTCTCTTCGGTTCAACTTGTGATGATTGTGTGGTTATTTGTGCCAGCCCTATTTAGTCCACTTTAATCTAACTTTTGTTTGTTTGCCTAGAAAGTTCAGTTTGTTTGGGGAAACTCTACTACAGAGCAAAAAACAAAACAACCTAGAACTCACCACGGCAGGTAAATTCTGGCACGATTCGAAGGCCTGAAAGCAGAGGTCGCTCCAAAAGCAAGAAGCAAACTAAAGCGCAGGGCATTCTGGGTAATTGTAGATCCAAGAGTCTCACACCATTGGGGAAAATGGCTCATAGTCTTTTACCAAAAACAAAAGAGAAATCTTACACCTGCTAATCTGACCCTTCTGCATTGTTGTTGAACTTTTGTTAAGGAAATTGCGTCCATGTCTTCTTTGGAGGTTTTGGTGTCATTTCCTTCAGAAAGTAAAATGAGATTTACCTGCATTTGTCCAACCATTCTGTAATCCGAGCCATGGCTGACTGACTGATGAATATCTAGATTATGTTTTGCAGTGACTTTATATCCCCAGAATTCAGTATAAAATTGTGAAGTAGAGCAGTTTATATCACACATGAACAAACCACTCTGCTTTTAGAATAAACAATCAGGGTGTTATTGGTCTTCATTGTTACAAGTTGTATTTTTGCTTAAATGCACAAACGCTAAAGTTTCCAGTGATGTCTACAGAAGCTTTCATCATCACGAGTCAATGCAGTTACTGTACTGGAACACCGGCCCAGAGAGACATATGCTGACACGGGGAAGAAATATGCATCCCAACATAAATATGTGCATGAATTAATTCTGTATTTAAATTTTATTTACTCATCAGCAAAAATAGCTCAAGCTGATCTCCTCCTGCTCAATGCAAGAGCGAAAAAAAAAAACAGGAACATCAGATTTTAACTTTGATCTCATCCCATTTGTGAATTCACGAAGAAGATGAACTGAATAGCAGAGCTTGTTTACCAGCAGTAAGCTTGCTGGCTAGTTTTGAGTGCTGCCCCTGTTGCTGTCACTCAACAGTTCTGTGAATCAGAGACCCCCCGTCACATTCCCCCCCGGCTCTTCCATGGCCCAAACTTCGTGGCTGGATGCCAGTGTCTGGCCAGCTCAGCCACTGGCTATCACAGTCATTCACAAAGCAAACAGAAAATCCACAAACCAGTTCTTCTCATCCAAATAAGGATGGGCATGCGTTCACTCCTTTCTCACCATTCTCAGACAGATGCGTCACACTCCCGTTGCAGAACTGATACAGCTTTGGTATGAGTCCGAATGCCGGTGCCAGGGTTTGTTTTTCATACCAGTACCGTTTTCAGACGATCAAGAAACAAAAAAAAATGGTGCCGCCAAAAAAAGCAGGTGGATGGGGGGAGTCACAGAGTTAAGACGGGTTCTGATCTGTGTGTGTGCGTGTAGAATGACATGAGAGTGAAAGGAAAGGATGGACGATGAGTTGGGTAATTGGAGATGTGCTCTCGCTCAGCTGGCTGGCTTGAAAACGGGGTGAGTGTGCAGGTTTAATTCGAGCGCCACCGGCAGGATTTATTTCTGGAAAATGGGCTTGCTGTGTCAGAGGAGGTCAGGTTCTGGTTGTTTATTTACAAGCGTCGAGGTGGCAAACGCCGCGAATATTGCGTAATGTCCATACCACCTCGAAATGCTGAGCGCCAAATGGGCTGTCCCAATTCCCCCCCCGGAGTCAGGTGGTCTTGGTGAAGCTTAACCAACACAATAATGGATAGGAGATGTTATCATAGTAAGACATAAAAAGTGGAATCTCTGTAAATTCAGCTTTGGGGTGGAATGTTATGAGTCATGATGAGCTGGTTGAAAGATTATAAAGCATGATGGTTTATGGTGTTTGCAATATTAGAGAATGCAATCATAGGTTTACCACACCCTCCAATCCATTGTGGTAGTAACTTAGCAGACTCATCCATCTCAGATACATGTCTTTTAATTTAGTGAGGCAAAACAATACACTCTAATCGATATATTCAGAAATGCTGGTATGCAGGTTAAAGTAACAATGTTGTTGAAGTGTACCAATTTCTAGGCCAGAGGTCAGAATCAGGCAAAGTGTCTTCAGATGGCTTTAATCTGGGTTCAACGGGTTAAATGTTTAAAACAATAAAATAAAAAATTATACTTTCAGTACTGCCACCATTTTGCTTTCTTTTTTTTACATTGCACAAGGATAGAAAAGCTGCATCTAGATCCTACCATTTCCTTTCGTCTGCTAATAAAGCTCATCACTGGTCTTTTACAAAACATTTGTCCTGACTTAATAGTCTGACAATATCCTGGTCTTACTCCACTACTGTTTGTGGGATACTTAGGAATAATACAAAATACCAAGATTGGAAGACAAAGTTCAAGCAGAAGCAATCTTGAAAAGTAACCTCTGTTTCTAAAGTCTATTTAAAGAAAAGAGAGAAGACATTCCTGCCCAGGTCCTCATATTTATTGCCGATATAGAAAGGTCCTGTTTTTCCCGCAACCAAAAGCAAAAGCTGATCCCCACTGACAAGGTTCACATCAATCAACAATTAAGTAGACATTAGTGAGCCATAATAGGGCCTTTTACAAGCTGAGAAACAGGTGAGAGGTCTGGAAGACGTCAACAATAAAACGGGCTTACATCACTGCTGGCTCCTGTTTCAAGTTTGCTTTTTGAACTCTGCAGGACAAAACATGGTGGCAGGGAGAGTTTATCTCATGGTGAGTACTGCAATGTGTTTAAAACCAATCATTAAACTACTGGGTGCAGCAGCTTCAGATTATAACCTACCACTGTGATTTAAACAGTAGCTTATTTTTTTTTAAAAAAGAAATCGAAGCAGGAAACACACAACTGAGAGAAAAGACAAAACTGGTCTTATGACATACTGGACGTTCAGGTTTACTACCAAATATTCACATACCAAGGCACATGTCTAGCTCAAAATGATTTGATTTGGTCAATAATTATATAATTGATTTGCATCTCTAATTATATTCACGGTTAGCTCACTTCTGACCCGTGCTGCACCAACAGAGTCAACCAGTTGCAAACTCACTTTAACATTTACTGAGCAATCAGAGCATCACCAGCTCAGTAATTAATTCAAACATGCTGAAACGTGACACTTGACACTGAACAACTAATGTAAATGTGTGTAATTTAAACAAACATTTGGTTAATGTCTGGTTTGAGTCATGTTCTCTGACAATGGCTAAAGGGAATAACAGGCCAAATGTTTCCACCAAGATAATGTTGAGTTTACTTAACTATGGTTCTTGAGATTTTTAAGGCACCAAAGCTGAACACCTCGGCTACAAGCCTATTACATTGACATTTTCAAGGTCAGGCTCTAGTTAGCAGCTTATCAGCAAAGCCAGAGCCTTTAGTTTCCCTAATAATCACTGTTTGCACAGTCAACGTTCCCTATAAAGGTCAACCAGACCTATTGTAGACATGAATAAATTGGCAACAGGGGATATAAAGCAGAAACACCATTAAACGGATAAATTGATGGAAATGAGATGCTGATCAATATCAACTGATGTCTGGTTGGTCAAAAACAAAGTGTTAGGCTTGTTCAAAGCAAGCAATAGCCTTCATACAACTGTCTGATCTCCACCAGAACAACAACTCGGCACAGAAGCTCTTTTCACAAAACAGCTCTTGCTCAATGCTGGTAAAAAAAAAAAAAGGTGGCCTTTTTTGCTCACAGCTTCTTCCCTTCAGACATGCATCAGCTCACCAACAAATGTAAAGGGAATAAAGGTGCTGCATTGGTCGCCTACCACTTCACACCTACATCCCAAATTGACTCCAACTTATCAAAGCCAGGTGAACTTTCACCCTAATGCAGCTGATAAAATGTGGCATTAATGCACACGAAAGCTCTTGGAGTGAAAGTGTTGCTTTTATCTGATGAATGTGAACCTGAACGGCCATGTCAGGTCATGTGCGTACAGGTAAAAAGTCTATCCGATTCCCTAAAAACAAAGCATTTCACACAAGTCTCGACGCGTCCTTCCCGCATGAGTTAAGGTCAAGACTGATATCCCTAAACAACAACAACAACAAAAGTAGCTCTGCCTTGATTGCAAGCAGAGCCGAGTTCATTTAAAAGATGGCCTCCAGCCCAAACTGTACTTTATCAAGCAGGCTGACCTTCAAAAGCACCTAAAATTGTTTGAGGGCTGTTTTGTTGCAAAGCAACAAATATACCAAATCCCTGGTGTAAACAGAGCGTGACGTGACAGTCAGCCTCTGGCCTTTGGGAAAAACTGAGTCAAAATCTCTCAGTCAGTCATGTAAATATGTAATACCTCTCATGTGTATGATTCAACATGAAAACAAATAGTTTGGGAGAACATGTAAAAAAAATTACACAAGCTGCAACAACCAGATTGTGCAGGGTCGGATCCCCTTAAGCTAATACTTTGCTGAAACACTTTTTAGTTCAATTCCAGCATTTAGTCTGTCAACACCCAAAAACTGTTTGAAACCAGATGGATTTGACTAAACTTTAATTTTTCTGGTATTAAATAATGAATGTGGCTGTATCCTTTAAATCTAGTGCTTATGACTTTATCCACCTACACTTTATCTTTACCTACTTGATCCAGCCCTCAAACAGCTTTTCTTCTGTCTTTTCTTCTGTCTGAAGAAGAAAAGTTGGTGCTACCACCAATCTGTTCTTTAGGTGAAGTGCTTTTATATTTTAAAACTTCAACACAAACTTCAACACTTTACTGCACTGTAAAAAAAATGAGCCTGTGATCAAACAGATTTTAACTAATACATTAAGTAAAATATAATTACTTTCTTAACTTTGTGGCAGTTGTTCATGTAAAGCCGAATTAAAACGGTCTAATCCAGTTTTAAGGTCAAGGCCGATATTCCTAAACCACAAAAACTACTGGTTCTAGTTCAAGAAAACAAAATATTTTTGTTTTATTTTACTTCAATTTAAGTTGATACATTTATCCAGGTTTTAAGTGAAAATCTCTTCCTGTGAAAGTGCTCCTTTGTTGCAGTTGGAGGACATGCAGACCCATAACATTGAATTAAATTAAATGAATTTTTATGATTAATTTATATAAAAAATATTACTTCCCGCCCCCCAACTTAATTTCTTGTTTAAATTATGATTAACAATTTAGATTTTCTATTTGAATATACTTAAATTAAATTCCCAAATGTAACTTGTCAAAATTACTTAAATTTACCTCAACTCCACACACTGTGATTTGGTTGAAATGTGTTGTCTTAATTTTATTGAGTAGATTTGGGGTATTCTTTTTTTACAGTGTTGGGCACTGTGTAGGTTAAACAAAGAGTGAATAAAAGAAATCCCGTTTAACTCAGATCGTCTTTAAATACACTCATGTTACCAATGGAATATGCAACAAAATAACTACGATCACTGAAATTATGTAATATCTTTCAAGTGTTGATATTAAAAATAACTAAATGTGGCTCCCAGTATTGCAGTAATGAATTATAGGAATGTTGAGAGTAAACATGGACTTGAATTAAAGAAAAGAAACATCACTGTCTGTCGCCAACATGTTTAGTCTGCATGGTAATGCGAATGTCAGACTGAGGCTTGGTAAAATTTGTCTGGGATGCCGGTGTGAGAGAGGGATCTCTTTTCTACTGAAGGGTGTGCAGTGCAGCTCGTGCTCTGAAATCTAATATCAGCCGCTGCTTTATTATACTTCTTGCATTAAAGCAGAATGACGTCAGATGGAAAAGATCAACAGACTGCTATTACTAATGTAATGCAAGCAGATAATGGCCCAACAAATAACTGGCATACAGAAGTATTTGATCTTTTTCATGCATTTTGCAAATCACAGCCCAGTGATTGTTGCTTTGAAACATTGGGTGGTGAGAAAATTATTCACGCAAGAAAAAAAAAGACGGTAAAAATGTGCACATCTGGGACAACAAACTGTTTGCAGAAATATGAAACTCGTGCAGTGAATGCATATTTATGCTCTCGGGCTTTCTAAATAATAGATATCTTGATATGGAAAATGCTAGAAAAATTAATTATTTACAGATACTAATTTGCATCAAAATCGATAATATATCAACTCATTAACGTTTGCCTAACTTGTTGCATTTCCTCCAGCCAATCTTCCAGAAGGAAAGAAATGCTGAAGGATGCTAGCTGTGCTGATGCTACATGCTAACATTACTAACAGAATATCGGAGAACTTAAAAGGGTCAGAAAGGCTCCTGTATTTGCAACAGTGACAATAAATGTTATTTTTTTCCCCCTCTTGCTTTCCACAACAATCCCACCCTAAAAGTGGTAGGAGAGTAAATAATAGGCAAATAAAATAAAAAAATAAAATAAACTCCCTTTCCATGAGACATTTTGTCCAAAGGAGTAATTTATTTTGGTGACCATGTTTCAACATGGAAAAGTGACAAACTAAAGTTCTCTGGGGTTACTGTTGTTGCTAGTAAAAACTATTTCAATAAACAAAACTAAATAAAGGAAAATCTAAGTGAATTTCACACCATATGAGAAAACCTCTGCAGCCGGTCGGTCGCACGTCGAATTAATCCACTATTACACAAACAGACCCTGAGCTTCATGGTGAGATCCAATTAAATGGACTCTGAAGCTGAAATGAATTAAGAAAATAAACAAGAACAACAGAGAATTCGGTGCTCTCGTGTCACTCTCGATAAATAATGCAGTTTGTACATGCTGTGCAGCTCGTTAGCTCAAGACACAGTAATTAGAGAATTAGAAAAAAATGTTTTGTGCATTCATTCGTATTACAGCAGTCAAAGAAGAGATCGCTTCTTTGAAAAAAAATGTCATTCATAAGTGACTGATCAGCGCGCCCTTAACCGAAATAAATCACAAAAAATGTCGAAATCAGTCCATTCAAATTAGACTCTTGGGTGCAACATTTAGTTGTCACATTATCAGTGTTTTTGTCAAGGAGTTCAAAATGAAAAGGGTTGGAATTTGTTTTGCTGAAAACTGGCAAAAAAAAAAAAAATGTCTTCACGTCTTGAAGGAGCAAATGTTGAACATTTCGATGTTCTTCCACTCCGTCTCAGTCAACGTCAGTGCCACAAGGAAACCTAAACCTTAAGTGATGGGCTTTGTAGTGCCCGACTGAATGCACGGTTTCTGCAGGTTCTACCAACTGAAATTTAAGACCTTTGCTTTTTTTCTTTTTTTTTTTCCTAGACCAAAAACAAAAAGACCTTTTTTAGACATTTCTCGATATTTCTCCAAAGAAATGTACAAATACATTTGCACTTGCCCACTTACTTAAGCTAGCTAGCTTTTTTTTTTGCGTTTGTCAAGGTTAACTAACACAGCTAGCTTGGCAAGTGTATGTTAGCAATGAGCCACAAAGATGTCCGCATGTGACTCAAACGTTTGCTTGATAGAAAAGTCTGGCGAGAAAAAGATTACATACAATGTATGATTAAGTAGACCTGCCAAGACTAAATTTAAGACCTGTAATTAACACATTTAAGGCCAAAATACTTTTTGCTATTGTTTTTAGATATTTTAAGGCCTTGATTTTAGATCCATGAATTTAAGACTTTTCTAGGATCTGCGGACAACCTGGAAAGGTGACTTACAAATTCAGGAAATACAAAATGTCCTGAAATGTTCTGTTTCGGGGTGCAGACAGGCAATCGCTTCCTGTCAAATTTCATGGTAAAAAATAAAAAATGAAGCAATGCACCTTAAAAAAAAAAATAAATAAATAAAAATAAAAAAGGCCATAACTGCTCTGTTTACAACAAACACCCAGATGACCACAAAACACAATCTTCCTGTTGCTCACCACAAGAATGAAAGGTATGTTCCCCAGTCAGAGATGTAGGAAACCCTCCAACAAATATTTGGTCCACAAGGCTCCCGGGACGAGCGTTCAGAGGACAATTACCAAGGAGGCAGACCCGGATTTTCTGCAAACCCCACTAAAGCCTTTTCCCGAGCGCAGGTGAAGCAGTAATGCCGACAGGGACCTAACAGCTCCCGTCTCCGTCCACTTGCCAGTAAGTAAAAACAAGAGCTGAACGCTGCAGGCCGACACGAACAAACAAAAGGAGAGCTCGTTTATCAGGAGCACACAGGGTGCTTTGAATGAGCCGAGGCTCCGGGTGCTGATGTACTTAAACTTTCGCTGACCTGCACTTGTGACACTTAGGACTAATGCACATTTTACTTTAGACAGAATAATTAAAACAAAAAAAAAAAAAACAAGCAACAGAAGGTGCAACCTCACATTTATCAGAGAGAAAGACACGCTGGCTCCATCAAAAGGTCTGAGATTTCATTTGAATGTTCATTTATACAGCTTTAAATTTGTTTAAATATAGTCCCCATATTCTTTTTTTTTTTTTTTTTTTAGGTAAAAATAGAATAATGAAATGGTGTAGCATGCTTTATTACTTTGGTCTTGGTTTCTATTTAATACGGATCTGGAAATGTGCAGTTCAGAAATTGGAAGTTTCCTTTAATCGAATGATTGGCGATTGGCAGATCCAGGCTAAAAAAAAAATTTTCATTTTTTTTTTTATATGGCACCAGTTTCAGCATATGAATGCAGAAACTACCAGGATGTACCTTGAAGCAGTTTTTGAGCTTATTCAAAGTCATATTTACAGACATGTGAACAGGCTGTGTGTAGTCGCCCAGAGCAAATCGGTCCATCATCGACATGATTTCTTGACATCATTGCACACTCAAGTGTATAAAAACACAGTGGACACTTTGACTTCAGTCAGGGGTAGTTTCTCTTTTCTCATTAGATGTGTTCCTATCGACCTGTGACGGACGCCCGGGTTGAAAGGTCATCCGTCACACACCATCAGTGGCAGACTACTTAAAACTTTGAGCAACTTTCTTTTTAAATCATGCGTTCGCCACCTTGTTCTTGCTGTTGTAGGATTGATCATGTCTGAAACGTCTTGGAAAACAAATATTACTGAAGAACATCTTGCTTCCATTTTTTGAGCCTTTTCTTTTTTCTTTTTAAGAACTGATCTGGAGTTCAACTAAATTTCTTTAGTTCCTGTGCTTCAAATCGTCACAAAGCTGAAGGGTGATGATTTCCCACACAAAGTGAAACAGGATTATTTCCATGATTGGTGAATTATTACATCAGTTAAAGACGGAGGAGAAATGAGGATGAATGCGGTGAAAACGCTGTACGTTAGCTCCTCCCACTATTCTAACAAAAAGTCCACAGAGAAAAATCCTTTGACTTCAGGTTTAAAGAATAACAGGAAGTTTGGTTTTCCATGACAAGACGGTCTTTTCATCCCTGAACATGTTCTGATCCCCCGATGGGATCTCAACCACTGAAAAGCACTGAAAACACCTGATCAATTTTGAATTGAATTATACATTGAACTCTATTCTCCATCTATTCATCAGCCGTTCGTCAAGGAGTTGACGAAGAAGCAAAACATGCCAGCAGTCAAAGTCGAGACATGCTTGCAATCTTTTACAATATGTGATTATATTGTACCATTCAAGATGTTAAAGTCGATAGTTCCCAACATTTCAATCAGTGTTTGCTCTGTGAGACATTTTGGCTTTTGCAGGTTAGAAAACTGATATGGAAGTCACAGTCAAGCATCGTGGGTTATTAGTAGCTAGGCACGTGACAAAATAAATGTTTTCTGTCAAGACTATTGTGTGCAAATTCATGATGGTTATCGGCCTCATCTTCATTTCATCAGCATACATTTCAAAATACACAAAGAGTGGCAGTAGTCGTATCCGTTCAGTTCAGTTCAGTTCCTTTATAGTCCTCAAAGGGGGAAATCTGTTTTGCAGCCAGGCATTTTCAAACATTCAGAGCCACATAAAAGTGGATTGACAATGTTGAAAAACGGACAACGCATACAAGCACAACTTCAGAAATGTATAAAAAGTGAATTATAACTCACAGATTTAGGGATCTGATTGCTGTGGGTACAAAAAAACGTTTTACTGTTGCTTTTAAGAGAAGCCCAACTACTATTATTATAAAGGTTCGAAGGGCGTCCCACCCTGTGCAGGTCTTTAGCCACAATGCTAATGAAATGGGAATACCAATCCTGTCTACTTCTGAAAATCAGCTATTGCCATGACGAGAATTATGCGTCGTTGGAAGACTGGAGGATTAATACCTGAACACCAATTGCAAAGTCTTAAAAAATGCAAACATTTTAAAAAAGACTTAAATAAATAAGCACTGCTTAGCCTGGTGGCCCGCCAGGCTTATAATACACTGGGGGAAACCCTGCGACATATCAAATCTCAATCCCCATTGCGGCATCAATATTGCAATTGGAAAGGAGAGTTTATGTATAAAGTGTCAGATAATCACATAGCCATGACATTTCCTTCCAGCTTGACATAATCTCAACCTCCTTCACATTATGTCTTTCTTTAGCAGCTAAGCTGTTGCAGCTAAAACTCCACGTTTTACCATCGACATGCAGCAGGAAAACTGAGGTAAAGTAGTTGCAGCTAAAGATTTTTCCTACTTTCATGCAGTCTAATATATTAATATTAATCCCATTGAAGCCACCATCACTTCATCCCAAATCTTAATAAAGTGGTTTGTCCTGAAAGGGAAATATTTTTAAAAGATATAAATAAACAGGATTACCCAATGTTGGATTCGGCAGGTTTAGACTCCGAAGGTATTGCTGTGATAAATTCAAGAAACAGCATCAAATCTGCGGTATGCACGGAAAATAATGAGAGTCTGACGGCATGAACCAAGCAGAGAACCTGGCAGGTGTCAGTCAGTCCTGACGGCTCCCTGTTTGTGAGGTCAGTGAAAGAGCGGCGCTGCTGACAGCCGCCATGTACCACTCCCCGTTAAAGACCCCCGGCTCGGGCAAAACTAACTCCAGCCCGGCCCATTTAGTAAACAGAGACCAGTCAAGAGTTTGGTGCTAGCTCTTTACCTTGCCCGGTGTACTCGAACCGAGCCCCCTTCAGTGTTTTACTGACTGAACCTCCTGACAGCAGCAGCGGCGACAGCAGCAGCTAAACGTCGCAGTCGGGTCAAAACTCGACTGTTTGAAAACTTCTCGCATCCCTGGAGGTTGGAAACCCCGCAGAGCGGTGAACGTTCAGCTGGCGGAGCCGCTCGGAAACACACGGCTCACCCTCAGCCGCGGTCCGGACCGAGCCGTGAGACAACAACACAACAAAACTGGCCAGACTTTTTGCGACCGAGACACCTTTCAATGAGGGAGAGAAGGAAGCCCGGGCGAACTTTTTCCCCTTACCTCGCCTCGCGCCTCCTCGTCGCCGCCAGCTCCCACTACTCGGTCATGATAAAATCCGGGTCCTGACGAGCCTTTCTCTCGACTGAACTGACGTCCCCGCAGAAAAACGCCCCTTTACAAAAAAAACAAAAAAAAACAAAAACCCGGGAGTGAGTCGCTGAACTCCCAAACCGGAGCCTGTGGCTTCGCTCTGCGTGGCTCCTGCAACAGCCGCAGCAGTTTCTGTTTTTTTTTTTTCTCTTCTTCTTCCACCGAGGTGATGCGGGAGCGCGCGCAGCGGAGAGATTGGGCCCGGCCAGAAGGAGGCGTGCACGCGCAGTTTCAAAGCGACGCCGAACCGAACTGGCTTCAAACTCCAAACAGTGTTGAGAGGAGCCTCGCACTGTGCGCAGCGCGAGCGTTGCTTTTGCTTTCACTCAGTCGTTTTTTTTTTGTTTTTTAACAAACGTTTCCCCTGTTTATTTTTGTTATGGTCAACAATGCCATTCGTCCAGGGGCTCCAGCTGGGTGTGCTGGGATAACAGGACACATAAAAGCTGAATTCACCCTTCCCTGGAAAACTACATGACACTGGTGATCCACTTAAGGACCTCCACAAACTGTTAAAATATAAATGAATTCTGAAAGTCAGATGATATTCCTGAATGTCTTCCCAGTCCCTCCAAGTGTTTGCAATAAAAATTTGCGCTTATTTATGATGGCGAACGTTCTTGTGCAGATCATGGACTATATATAATCTGTCATCGGTGAAGACCGATGCAGCTGTTGGCAAGTAAAAAAAAGGCTTCTGGCAATTTTTGAGAAACACCTGCATTGAACTCCCAGTTGTTTGGTGCAATTCGCTGATTTTGTGTGAATTTCCGGGATGATCCTCAAGGAACTGGAGCAAAATGACTGATGTGATTTGGCAGTGAACACTGATTTTAAAGCTACACCGGTTTGATTGATAACATAATATTTAAGCACACGCAGAGTTTGGGTCTAGAATCTAAAAAGGGACACATAAAAAGCTATGGCGGACCTCATTTGGCCCACGGGCCTTGAGTTTGACACGCGTGTCCTAAAATATTATTTGTGAGGAATAAATAAATATCCCTCCACCCCCCCCAAAAAAACTAACACAGCTAACATTTTTAAAAGTTTGTCCGATTCACTATAAACGATGGGTGTGAAGAAAGAAAAAATGAAAGTGAATGAAAAAGATCTTTTTCTCTAATATTTTATAATTTAACATATTTACTTATTGTGAACAGGGTGTGTGTCACATTATATCTGCAACAAGACGTTTTAAATAATTTAGAAATATAGAATTTTACAACACAAAGTACCTCCCATCTTAACAGGTGTCCTCCTGAGAGCTACTGTGTTTATTATGAATAAAAGAAACAATTAGGGACCTAAGGTCGTACCCTGGGGAACCCCAGGGTTGAATATATACAGTTCAAACATTAGTGGCTTAAACCTTAAGTCAATCTGACTCAGCTCCTTTAGAATTAGAGCAATGACAGTCAGCGATGCCCCCGGACCAGGAAGTATTGCAGTTGCTTTTCCGTTTTGGGATATCGCTCTGAAACTCGTTGTGGCATTTACACAGGCCCCTCTCTCCCCCTCGTCCATTTCCTACGGTTGCGTTTGTTCGCAGGAAGTTACGGAGGCTCACTTCAAAGCAGAAACTTCATGTCAGTCAGTCTAATTTATTCAAATCCTTGTTTGTTTGGCGGAGGAAACACAGCGGATCAGCAGGGAGTAAACATATGCACAGCACAAAGCCGCAGCGAGAGTGTGTCTGCGACGCTTATTAAAAAGCGCCGAGTGCAGCCCGACTGACATGATGCATTCGGTGGAGGGACGAATGACCGCTGGAAAAAAGGGAAATCACTTCCTTCAGCTGGCCCCGGGGTTCTGTGGGTAAATGCCGTGATCTGAATTCATCAGAAATAAAAAAAAAAAAACTATTGTTTCCATTCATTTTAGCTTTTGCGGATTACAAGTAGATCAAAGCGCCACCCTTTAAAATGTGATGGTTTTTTCAAAAAAGTCGACAGCAGCTCGTGGTGAGGTCTGCGACCTTTGCCGATGGGAGATTTTCCCCAAAGAGCGAGAGTCTGTGGTGTGGGACGACTCCTCAAGACGGGATCCTGTGTGAGAGGAACCTGAAGGCTTCACAACCTGAGATGAGGAGAACGACGACGACGAGGAGGAGGAGGAGCTGAGCCAGACGTCGACACGTGGGAATGAGTCAAGCTTCTTTTTTTTTCTTTTTCCCCTACATTCCTGGCATTGTTATCCCCCCTCCTCGCTGCCGAGCACCGAAGCCAAGGATTTTCCGAGAGTGGAGGAGTGAAAATAATGAAGCAAGATGACTGTTGTTTCCTTTTATTCGCCAGGCAAAGATCATTTCAGTCGTTCGGCAGCTGAAAGCATACAAACAGATGACCGTGCTTAAATGAAAACCACCTTGCAAAAGGGTTCTTACCCCTTAAACCTGCTTGTGTTTTGACATGTTACAGCCATGTTAAATCTGGGTTATACAAACTTTTTTTATTGTAGACCTACACAACATAGTGTGTAATTGTTAAGTGGACCGGAAGTGATACTAAAAATCCACATTGCTAGTTCTAGACTTAAAATCAAGGCAAAAAAACACTTTTTTTTTTAGTAGCCTTGATTAATAAACTGGAACACTAATCAAGATATTTGATGTGCGCTTGCTCAATGATTTAGGTCACGTTTGACGGCCAGCTGCTTGTTTCATCATTGGTCACGGTTATGTTTTTGTGACCTCAAAGCACTTTCAACTGCCCTGTTGCTGTACAAATAAACCTGATTGGACTAGACCCCGACAAAAAAGACTAAACAAAACGGTGCAATCAGCTGCTCTCCACAAGCTTGAGTCCAAGAGAAGCAACCCCTGGTGGCGGCGGCAGCGTCATGCAACAGGACGCTTGGTCAAGGCGAGACAGCTGGCTGGTCAGAGTCAATGGGAATGTTTGAGGCTGCTAAAAACCTTTGCAAAAACAACAACATTGTCGACATACCGAAATTAAAAAGGCAGCTGTAATTACACAAAGTGTTGACTTTGGGGGTGAGGGCACTAAATGTAAACACGTCCTTTGTTTCTGTTTTCACCATTACGTGCTAATTTGTGCCGGTCAATCACATAAAAACCCAACGAAACACGTTGTAACGTGAGAAACTGCTGCAAAAACTTGCTTGTACTTTCACCCAAATTTATACTCAGGTCCAGACCAACCCCAGTGCAAATTTGAAACGCTCATTCGCGTCCGTTATCCGTTGCGAATGGTGAAGGATTCCCTCAAATGTGCGCAGTGGATTAGACCCCGGACTCCCTGACAAAAGGCGGCTCGGTTTGACCACAGCGGGCCGTGACACTGCGGGAAGAGAAACCATTCAGGACACTGATACCTCCGCCTGCCTGTTCAGCACATGACGCACTGACTCATCCTCTCTCCTCTGAGTCACTCCCTCCTTCCCTCCCTCCCTCCATCCCTCCACTGGTCCAGGATCTGTGTGGCTCTCTGCTGGAGCTGGCTCCTCTGTCCTCACGTCAACCCCGCTGCGCTCCACGGGCCCGGACCGGGCGGCCAACAACCCGGACGAGCCCCCGGTGGAGGAGCTGCAGAAGGTGTTTGTGTTCCTCTGAGTGTCTCTTTGTTCAGACAAAAGCCTGAAGGGGATGGTGTTTATTACAGAGGCCAGAAAAAAAAAAAAAAAAGGAAAAAAGGAGGGAGAGAGGGGGCACCGCATCACCGTAAAGGCTGCGCAATTATGGACTTCACAACAATGAGGCGACACAAAGAGAAATAAATTTGAAAAAAGTTCTATTAGAGAAGTTCTCTTGTATTGTAAATGTTGAAGAAATATATGGTCAAAGATGACAGAGTTTCTGAGATATTAAGAAAATGATGCCAAGTGCTGATTTGTTTTGTTTTTCTTGTTATGCATGCTGTTCATTTGTTTTCTATTCTTTTATTATTTTTAGTTGTTTACTTTAGGGATTAGGTTGTGGAATGTAAATCACTATCATTTAGTTTTTTTTTTCTATCATATAAAAAAAAAGAAATCTGCAAATGTAACGTTAAGAGAAGCACTCTCCATTTTTGTTCTCCAAATCCAAATGATTTTTCATGCTGCAGTCAGCATGAAATGAACCGCCTGGCAGTAAATACAAAAAGCATTTATGATTTTCCACACATAATGTAGATTTTCTCTTCTTCTTCTTCGGGTCGTCTCATTAGCTCAGGTCAGAGGTTAGCGATCTCGAGGACTCAAGCAGGCCTCTTTTGCCTTGATCCTTCGGAAATAATTGTGAACGCATGTGACCTATTTTGTTTACGTCTCATTTTCGTCCGTGAGGTCTTCTGCCACCCCCCCGACACGCAGCACTCTTGAGCCGCGAACCGTATGGCCTGCATTAAAAACCGATGCAGTGACAAGGCGGAAAAGCCGTTTCTCTTCTCCAGCCGCTCACTAAAAACACGTTTTCCTCGTCGTCACCTGGAAAAGAGAGGATAACTAACCCACGAAGCAGAAGCCTTGGAACATCAGCATTCATTATGGGTTTTTTTTTTCTTTTTTTCCAATGGTTGTTTTCACAGCTTTTGGGCAACATCAAAGCAACAACAACAAATAATAATGATAATAATAATGATAATAAAAGCGCTCCAGTTAAGCTCATTATACAAACGAGCTCTGAGACCCTCTGCACACAGCGAGCGGCGCGCACGTCTGCATGGCGACGCCATAAACCTAAAGGTAAACAACTTTAACGGGCCGAGGTAGAGGCCCAGGGGAACGCTCTTCGCTTCCCAAATTGTTCATCCAGCATGCACTTTGTTTTTTTGGGGGGGGGGGTTCAGCCATTTGCTCCAGGGACGACATTAAGCAGGCATGAACTTTGCAAAAAGATCTTCCTCGGCTCTAAGAAGATTGGCCGTGGTTGGATCGGGCTGCATATCTCATCAGGGATCTCATAAAAGGAGCTGGATGACATTCCCAGGAAGAGGAACTTCACTTTTGAGCAAGCGATAAAATATGGATGAAGTCGGGTGTTTATGTTCTCGGGACGAACTTCATTTGCTTTGGTGGCTGTTAGATGTTTTTCTTTTCTTCTGGGAGACCCCAGGTTGGCGCTTTCATGTCTCGGTTAAGAAACATTTGAAATCGTCCGGCTCTCATTGCTGACGCTTGCCTCTCCTCCAGCCTCGGTCAGACACACTCCAGCTTCAGCAGGTCACAGTAACTCATTCTTGTGGTTGCAAAAGGTTTTATAACCATATTTTGGCCTTGCTTAAATGGATACAGTTCCTTACATTTGGTCACAAAAACAAAAATCTATTATTATCTTATCTGGTTTATCTTTTGCTGTAGTAACAATTGGAAATTATTTTGATTTTTTTTGCCCATTTTTCTTCTAAAACAGCTCAAGTCAAGTCAGATTGGATGGAGAGTGTCTGTGATGTAACATTTTTAGGTCTTTCTACGTTATCTCTAATTAGTTTAGGTCTGGACTTTGACTGGACCACTTTAAACAGATGAGTATGCTTTGGTCTCACCATTCCACTGTTGGATGATAATGTAATTTAATACTTATTTTGGAGCAAACTGTTATTTGTAACAAAAATAAATAGACATCAACTGTGTATTTATCTCTATTTTATGTGTTCTAATACTAAAGACACATTAATAAATGGGTATTTCACAAAACCATGTAAGCTATTAGATGAATGAGCTATTAAACTTCACAAGTCGCTAGTCTGCAGTTTATTTTAGGCAGGCATTTATTATTATATTGTTTATTTTCATGGCAAGCAGTCAATAGAAAAAAATACTATTAAATTCAATTGAAGTTTAGAGTTGCACGTCAAATGTCTTTATCCGATCGACGTCATTAAGAAGCGTTTTGCTGCAAAAATAAAAATCTCACCAAGTATTTTTGCCATAGTTATCAGGGCAAATATCTTAGTGCACATGAAATAAGACAAAAGTACAACATTCTGTAACGTCGATGAAAATTATAAGATGGGGAAAATGTCTCGCCGTTGGTGAAACAATCTACCAATTTGTTAGCTTCGTCTTATTTCAAGTGCACAAAGATATTTGCACTGGAGAGACCAAAAACAACTGATGACATTTTGTGGGGGTTTTTTTTGCAGTGACTGTTTTTCCCAAAAGCATAGTTTGTTCTCATGGGGCTGCGATGGCCGCGTCAGCCACAGTCTACCTAGAAGTGAACCAATAAGTGGCTCTTACTGTCACTTTTCTCGCCGTCACAAAAGCACCGCAAAGTAATGGTACGGTAAAACTTTAGGTCAATGTCGCCCAGCCCTTCCTGCAAAGTGAAGGAATCTGGAAAAGCTTGCGTTGTGTGAATACTTTTGAGAGTGTTTCATGCTCGTATTGTACTTTACCGGCTAATTAGGTCAGCCAACCAACATCTGCAATGCATTAACATGACAACTGCGTTCTGCACCGAGCAACACACACCTCGCATGTTAAGGACAGACCGATCCTGGGAAGCTCCGGTTGACGACTTCAAATGTCGTTTGTGTTGTGGCAACGATTGCTTCTCTGTCCATGAATAAGAAGCCTTTCAATGCAGAGATCATAGTGTTTCTTTAGGGCTTGTAAATAGACGACAGAATACTGGGAATGCACATAAACATGCAGCTGTCCTGTTACTTTATGCATGAACTACACCGGTAGACGATTTGACACCAAAAGTCTTAAGTGATGTATTTAAGGTCAGATGTCAAAATCGTCTCCGGCACAGAGATTAGAAATGTGCCACTTTCTCGTCCGCGCACACGGATCAGGGTGCCATCCATCGGCAGCTCGCCATCAGCAGAAAGCGCCTCTGCTGGAAATTAAACTTGTATCGGCGAACGGCAATGCATTATTTAAAGCAAATCTGTTCATTCGCATTAAAATTTATAGGCTTTAAATTGGGGATATTCACTTCAATTTTTAAAGCCAAAGCGTTTAGCAGATCCAACTGCGGCGTCTCCGCAGAGCTGCTTAACTGGCTGAATAAACTGCAAGTAAATAAGATTAGCTGCAAGCCGAGCAGGTCGGCAAATTAGTGGCGATTAGCTGCCGATGAGTCACGGATATAGTGCAAAGACTTTAAAGCCCCTGGAAACACGAGAAGTTCTTAAACCCTCTTAAATCGATTGGGCTTTTTTTTTCCCCATTTGTAGAAAACTCCAAAACTTTGAGGCAAATTCTAAGTCTCGGCATTAGTGGTGTTCGTTAGGTTTGAATTAAAGTATCTTTTGGTTTGAGCTTTTTAATTCGTTTCCTCTGTCAAAAACCGTGAAGTTCTGCCACAGCTTAATAACGGGAAAGTCCTGCTGCAGAACTACAAATCACAAGAGGAAGAAGAAAAAAAAATGAACGCAGCCAGGAAACGAAAAGTACAGCACAAGCAAATGAAGACGACGTATAACCGCATAATCAGAATATGCATCATAATTGAAAATATGGGCATATTTAAGACTTTTTGTACCTAAAGTAAACTTTTGATCCAGAGTTCTCTTGCTAGAAATATATTTTTATTATTTTAGGATAAAGAGCAAGAATGTTTTGACCATTTCTTGTATTTGTGCTAATTATTATTTTTTTTTTTATTTAAAAAAAAAAAAAAAGCAAATACATACATGTAAACGTTTACTTTTGTAGTTCGCAGGTTGTCACAAAACGGAAAATCGACTGATGAAAACATTTTTATTGAAAATACAAACACTCTTCACAATTGGAAAAAACAAACAATGGCACGAGTTTTTCTGTTTTTTTTCTTCTCATTCTTCTTCTTTGACTGATTATACGAGAGTAACAGACACATCAGGGACATTTCTGGGTAATGGCTTAACACAAACACGGCGTGTATGATGGTGACGGTCAGCAAGCTGCTGGACATGAACGGACAGGATGGAAACAAAGAAGATCACTACCACCCTACCAATCAGGTGTGAACCGTTGGGGGACAAAATAAATTAATATGAGACGCTACCGCACAGCCACCAATGCGATCGCAGCAGAGTCCGGACGTTTCGTGACTCGGCTGGGAGACGGCGAGTTGATGAGACGAGTCCCGATCCGTCCAATCAGCTGAACTCCATCCGATTATCTGCACCAAACATCGGCAAAAGAAAAGAGGGGTTGGAATTCAGAGAGAACAAACCTTCGGGTTTGGTTGTTTTGTCAGTCGGGTCGAGACAAATATCCCAAAAAAAAAAGTCCACTTCCCAAAAATAGTCAGCGAACACAAGCAGACGTATCGAAAGACGTTCCTACCTGTCCAGGCGGCTGACGACGTCTCTCACTGTGTTGATGAGGCTCTCGTGGTCCTGGGGGCTGCTGATGATGACCGTGTGGAGCTTCTTCATGTAAGAGTCGATGGTGTCGAGGGTCGGGGTTTCTCCGCTGCCTACGGACAGGAAGCACGCGTCCTCAGTGTACAGATTTGCTTCGCGAGCCTTTTCATACCTACTGAACGTCTTCACAACCGCTTTGTTGAGATTGTCCACGACAAAACAAGGGCGCGTAAAGGTTCGTTGCACAGTGGGAGGGAGACGATTTGAGGCTTTTTAAAATTTAATTATTTTTTTTTTTTGACAAATAAAAATCTGAACCGTGTGTGTTAGTTTTCACCCGACCTAAAGGGTTCATTGACGAGTGGAAATGGATTCCGTTTGTCGCAGCTGTGTGACGGAAACGGAGTCATTTTGTTCCCAGCCACTTCTTGCGACTTTTCGTCCCCCTAAAAACGCGAAAACATTGGGCCGATTGGTGAGAATGTTTTGAGCTTGTCTGAAAAACAGCAAACAACTCAACTTCCAGAAACCAATTAGTCAGCAGGATCAATAGTTTTTTTTAAAGCGATTGATCGAGGAACTCCATACTTTTGGACCAAAACACTAAACTCCCAACGTCCAACGAAGCGGGCTAACGTCCCAAAGATGCTTTCTGGGTTTTTTTTTTGTTTTGGGGTTTTTTTTGACTTTCAACAACATGGAAAACAGAATGAGACGCCGCAGCGCATCATCATTCACTATTTCCTCGCGCTCAGAACTCACAATAGTCGTCTCACTCTGCCGGGGTCACTGTGTTTGCTGTGTCGTAAACTGCACATTTGACAAAACAGCGTCATGTATAACAACCTGAAATAATCTGCCAGAGGAACGAGACATTTTGCCCAGGTTATAAATTAAAGTGCCTCGTTCTAATGACAGATTATTTCTCTTACTTTTTCGTCAATATCAAGGAGTTACTGACTTAAAACAAGCTCCAATGTCTTGGTGAAAATGTGCTAGTTTTGCCTTATTTCAAGTGTACTAAGGTATGTAAAGCAGAAACTAGACAAAATATATTTAAGATTTTTGTGTTTTCGCAGTGGAGGGACAGGTCAACTTAAAAAAAACAAACAAACAAACAAACATTTAATTTTCATTCCATTTCATATTTTGTGTCGGTCTGTGAAAAAGCGAAACGTGAAAACACTCGGCAAGACGAACAAGACAACAACTTACCACTGCAGGTATTTATTACCTCCGGGCCGCGTGACTGCGATGGCATTTCTCAAGACAATTTGCTTAAAACCGTTTCGCTGATCCTAAACGCTGCAAGCCGAGTAGCAGTCGTGCACAAACATGCAGAGAATATAAAGTCCTCTTCATCTCATAGAAAGCCCTTAATGAGCTAAACGGCGTTATCGTTCCCCATAACCTCACAGGAAGAGATCGTCCTCGGAGCGCGGATTCACTCCGGAATTTCTTCTTCCGAGTCGAGAAGAGGCTTCACTTTTCAAGCCTCATTCCAATCCAGTTTTGACTCTCTGTAGAGGATTCTCCAGCTTTCTGCCTTGTCTTGAACTACGAGTGGAGTTCCTGTTTGATGTTTTGCGCTCTTTACTCCTGCGGTTTTATCTCCTTAAAGCCGTCACACTCGCTTCATAATTGCTTTAAGTTGTGCTTTTGATACGTCAAAGCGCTCGATGTTTCCATTCTGTGTTTAAAGAAAAACGTGCTCCAAGAACTGTGACGGGAAAAAAAAAAAAGAGGACAATTCTCCTCATAGTGGTCCTCATCCTCTTCCGTATTTACAGAACCGCCGGTGATGAAATCTTCTTACGAAAGCAAAAGCGTGCCTTACTTTTACAGGAATATTTTCCAATAAAGTTTAAGAGATGCGGATAACCCGTGGCTGAGTCGTAACCCCGGAAACATAAACTGCTGTAATTTGATTTCAGTCTTAAAAAAACAAAACAAAAAAAACAGATCAAAGTGGGGGAAGAGGGGAAAAATAAAGCCAAACCTGCTCTTTGTAAACTAAGAAGCACACAAGGCTTCGTTCTACCCACTTTACTTTACAACCTCTTTACCAGGAAGTGCAAAAGAAAAAAAAAAAAAAAAAAACCGACCCCGAGGCACAACCTGAAGTTTTGTAATCATCTTTCATTATGGAGCTCTGATGCAATAATTTATGGGCCTATTATGTCTATTTCTGGTGTTTGTCGAGTCTGCAGGAGCTGCTGTCAGGAGAGTTTAAATGCGTGGGAAATAATGTCAGCGTGAAATAAAGTTACAAAGGAAAACTCGCAGCACATTCTGCCGGAGTAAGCAACATGACTGACATGGGAACATGAGACTCAGCAGACTCGACACAAATGTGGCAGACATGTTTCACCATGTTGTAGTTTAGGACATGGCTAAACTATAACGTACTTTTCAAAACTGAAATCGAGACGTTTTAAGACCCTTCACCTAAAATGTCTTTTTAAGGCTGTGTTGACACCCTGTTCAACGTAGCAAGATGCAGGAAGGTCAAAGACTCATGAACGCTTTTTGCAGGGCGCCGCCGTCTCCCTCACCTGGCAGCGGCACCGTCGAGAAGCTGGAGGTGAGCGCCTGGCGCAGGGTCTCCAGGTGCTGGTGCAGGCCGTTGCCCCCCACGTCGCCCTCCAGCCGCTCCACGGCCCCGCGCATGCTCTCCACGTGCTTCTGCAGGGCCGCGTTGCGCTCCTCGTACTCCATGTTGGTCTTGCGCAGCTGCCGCATCTCGGCCTCTCGCGCTAACGGCGGTGGGGGAAAGAAATCCACGTTCACAAACACACACACACACACATGCTCTCGAGACGCTTTATTCACTCAAAGGCACGTGTGTCAAACTTGAGGCACGGGGGGCCAAATCTGCAAAATTCGACATATTTATCTGCTTTTACTGCGAATTTTATTCAAATGGGGTCAAAAACACTGAATAAAAACGGAGTTCGACGCTCCTGCTCTCAGGGTTCGTTCCGACGCTCGAGTCGTCCTTCCGACTCCTTCACTTTTACCTTTGCTGTGGTTGAGAAACTCCTCCGTGAAGATTGGGATGTCAAACACGGTCCTGTCCTTTCCTTCCGCGTCTTTCTGTTTACAGCCAAAGACATTAGAGAGGGAGGGAGGAAGATTAGCCAAACTGCCAGACACGGTCATTTATCTTCCTGGTGCTCCGGGGTGGGCTGGTAATTGATTTTCTATCTGGCCACAGGACGTACACTGCGATACAGTTTTCACGAAAATGCGGGGACGGAAGTAATTTCATCATTTCTTGCATCCGAGATAGGAAAAAAGGCCGTGCAATAAATCCGCTGGAAAAACAGGCGCTGAAACAGAAGAGCGTGATACAATAGAGCTTTCACTCCCTCCTCTTGGAACAACGCGCCATCCTTCTTCATTTCCACCCCCCCAAACGTAATGACATTCGTGCTGAATCCCCCCTGCTGGTGCTAATCCGGAAGGAGCGCGGCGAGAGGAAGCGACACTATTCCCACGGCAACGCTCATCCCGCTTAAGTCACCTTGGCCGCAAGCCTCCGAGAGGTTCTGAAAGTAGCTACGGAGGGGAGGGGGGGAAAGTCTCTTAATTACACGCTGAAGTTAATAAAAATGAATTGCACGGTAAGTGGAAGCTAAGCGTTTGGATCATAAACACAGCTCTGAGGAGGATTAACCCCCGGCTTGAGGCGTGCAACAATGAGCACTGAATGTTTGCAGCCAGAGGAAGGGCCAGCGGTGCTCCTTGGCTCTCAGGGGGGGAGAACACGGATTATACAGCCTTGGAGTTGATCGATTAAACTAACACTTCCTTTTTATATACTCAAAGTAGCACTTTGCTTCCTGGGTGTTTGTTTTTGTTGTTTTTTTTTTCCAACCTTGGTATTTTCTCGCCTTGCGTTTCGCCAAAAATGATCACCGACGTGGCAGTCGGCGACCTTCCTCTCGTCTCGTTTGGCGGACGCATTTTCAAAACAAAAAACGGCCAGACCCGCAGTTAACGCGCATCGACCTCTCATCACCACCGCATGACATGTTTCGCAATGGAATTATTTATTTAGAAAGAGCCATGCTAAAATGTAATAGCAGAAGTTCCCCCCCTGACAGTTTACCAGCTTTCAGAACAAACCAGAAAAATCCTCCCCTCTTCAGCATGACTAGATTTGATTGTTCTTTCTACAGAAAACGTGTTCCGCACACAATCATGCATAAAAAATTTTTTTTTAAATTCTGAATCATACTGGCAACCTCAGTCAATACTGCCAAGATCTTCCATTGAACGTGAAGCAGATTTAATAGCTTTTAATTATTTTCCAGCTCCGCCTGTATGTTTCTCAATTCTTTCTTACAATCTGGCCCAATTTTCTTGTCCATAAAAAAGTTTGATCAGGATTTATTTATATATATATATTATTTGAACAATTATGCAGCGAAATATCATAATAAAACACCACATCAGAGCACTATCGATATGCTCAGTCAAGTCAAGTCCATCTTTAAAGTCTGTTTCAAATAAATAAGATAAAAAAATAATTACTAAATAACTCAGAAAGTCCCTCTAGATCTCATCAGTCCCACATGACCTTCATCACTGTGATCTGAACTGACACAGCAATGATCCTCAGCTTTGGCTCCACTTTTAATGACTGCTATTTTGTCCCTGCATTTATTTCTGCGGTAGATTTTTTCTCTGCTGCAATATGATGCTTTCCTATTGTATTCCCAATACTCTGGCCAGCAACAAAGATATCTCACTGTATTTTTTAAAGCCACTGACTGTTAGGGGAAAAAACCCACCCAAAAAACCCAGAAAGTCTGCAGTAGGCATATATCTCAACGCTATAGAAAATGTGCAACTTTTTATTATTATTTTTTTTTACATTTTTGGATGCTGCGCTTCGCTTTCACACTACGTTGTGTCAAAAGAGCCAAACCCTTTGAACGACAGGTTCACCTCCTCGCCTGAGGTGGCGCTGAACCAAGAACCGATGAAGAAGACGATGAGCGCAACTTCCTCCTTCACGAAATATGAACAAGAACAGGGCGGCGTCAGATTTGAGCGGTTGTAGGATTTCTCTTTTGTCGTTGATAAAAGACCAAAGGCCACTTCTCACACTTGCGCCCAGACTCGCGTGTTTGCTTTGGTTGGATTTACCCAGAATGCCCTGCGGTATGATCCACTTCCTGCATTCGGCGCAGTCACCCGTCCGCTTGCATTCGAACTCCGCCAGAGTTCACTTCAACTGAACGGACACCTGGGATTTTTAGGCGGACGGGAGTTTGCGTGCAGAGTTCGACTGCACATTCACAAAGGAGCCAGACTTTTTGGGCAAATGAACTGGAGGTTGACTAAACTGAGCTAAACACTTTGTGAATACGCTGCAAAACTCCTGGATATTTCAGCTCTGGACATTTGTTTCGAGGAGTCATAGCCGCTTGAGGGTTGACTTGAGTTTACAGAAAGACTCTCGGGTTGCGGAAAATCACAGCCTCGGTTTTGCGGATCATAGTTTGGTCACTGCAGAATGACGGAACAGAACAGTCGCTGTTCTATCGCTGCGAACGTGCTTTGGGAATTTTTGCAGCTTTTTTCTTTGCACATTTACGACGGGCAGAACCTCTGACGGAGTAATGAAATGTCCCGGCCAGGGAGATCTCAGTGAGTGAAAAGGTTTCATCAATCCGTTCGCTTTGAGCTCCGTTTCATAACCGCCTGCCGCTCCTTCAGGAAGAGCTTAAAGAAAAAGAAATTCACCCTCTTCAGCTGGATTTTCCACATCCCTGAAGTCATTGAGGAAGCTGAGTGTTGCAAAAATATTTTAATACTCATCTCTTGTTTTTTTTTTGTTGTTGATGTTTTTGTGATCATTTCATAAAACGACCAGCTGGTTTTGTGTCACAAAGCCCTTAGGTAAGAGCTTTCCACCCCATGACTTAATAGGGTTGCGTAACACATAAAACTCTTCAGTCAACTCCAAAAGGGTTTCTTTCCCTAATGAAATGTGATAGTTTTCATTACGAAGGGCAATTTTGAGCGTCAGCACCAGGAAGGGAAAGACTTACTGACCTCATGAAGAGCCTCGCTGGCGACTTGGTGCCCAACATCTGGAGAGGAAGGAAAGAATAAATGAAGGGGACATCATCATCACGGATGAGTCAGATTTTCTGGGGTCGCAGGCCTGTCGTCAGCTCGTTACGAACGCAGGGAAATGAGCGAAAACAGAGAGGTCAATAAAAACGTCAACACTTTGTATCAATCAGCTGAAGTGAGGCAATCCTTCAAACTCAGTGGAAATGGGATTTTTTTTTTTTTTTTTTTTTTTCCACCAAGCAGAGCTGTTTTTCCTCAACCTTTTTTTTTTTTGCGGGGGATGTAGTTTCAAGATAATTAGATGCAAAGTTTGGCAAAAAGAAGGTCACTGAATCTTATGTTTAGCTGCTTTTCATAACGCGATCGACCCGATACCTTTACTTCCCCACCGACTGGACGAAGTGCACTTCAAGCGTTTGTAATCGTGATTTGATTTACAGTGGGTGAAATAAACTGTTTTTACATAGTAAACACACTTCTAATGCTATTTCTTCCGATAACGTTTTCCCCTATTTCTTTTCACATTATTACACACAATTTCATTTCTGAACTCATTTGTTTTCTTTCTGCCAAAACACAAAATCTTCACAAAGGTTTCTAGCGCAAAAATCTTAGAACGCTTGACTAAGTTCAAAGTAACTTTTCAGCAAGATTAAATATAATTCTTGAATATATTTAATCTTTTTTTTTTCCCCATATTATAAAGACATTTTTTCTGTTCTAAGTGAAAACGTCTGCCAGTGGAAATCTGACTTTTTGTATCTATAATCAAGAATTATCGACCTGAAACTATATTAACTTAAAATTGTTGTTTTGCAAAATGAAACTTGTTTTTTAAAAATAAAGTTAAAAGAAGTTTGTTTTTTTTTTTTACTTAAAACTCGACCGATTTCATGTGAAGCGTCTCTAAGAAACCTTTGCGGATTGAGCACCGCGCTACATGCAAGTCTGATATCATTTCATTTTATAAAACACAATTTTTTATCTTGCCGGAAAGTTACTTTAAAGTTAGTTTTGTCTTATTTCATGTGGACTAAAACATCTACATTCGAAAGTAGGAGAAAAACATGTTTGGTAAGATTTTTGTTTTTGCAGTGTTGGGTTGTTACAAACACCTGCTCAACATTTCATGTCACTAGCACCTTCAGAAATATGTTTACTAAGAGAAATTGTGACGTCTTGAATACTTATTCTAATGAAAAAAGGAGGAAGGTGAGAAGACGGTTTTCAGGGGGGAAAAAAGCCGCAGTGTTTCCCTTTTTAAATTTCCCCGGCTTTCTTTCAACCACACAGGCGTCTGCAAAAGTTGATTAAACTTAAAGCGACCCGAGGCTCCAGCTGATCGCTTGGTGGTGTGACCCAGGACTCTGAAAGGTCACGCAAAAAAGAGAAACCACCCAATCCTGACCGTTTCCTCCTCCACTTACCCTCGTTACACATTCAACTTCCTGTGAGTCATCCTGTCTGGAGAGGACTCCTCGGCCAACAATGACTGGTTTATAAAAACCATCTTCAGACACAGGAAGCGTCTCACTAAAACACTTTTCTAACAGGAAGTCTCTTCTTCCTCCCCCCCAAAAAAGGGAAAGGCAGCCGGCTGCCTGACCGCGCCTCACCTCCCCGGTGCCTCTTGCCCTTCTGCTTCTCCTGGACCTTCCTGGTGAAATGCTTGTAGGCCTCTGTCTTCTGGTACTTCTCCAGCTCTCGCATGTAGCGCTCCTTGTCTCGCTCCGCTTCGTCCAAGTAGCGCTGCGGAGGGAAGGCGGCACACGTTCAAAGGTCCGCGCAAAACATGCACAAAAATGCAGATAAATGTGTGGATGTGCCAAAACTTTCTCCACCTGAACAGAAACAAAACCGAAGGTATTGTCTTTGGACCTAAAGAGGAACGGCGTAGAGTCAAACATACGGCTTCGGTTATTACAGTTGGAAACTAGAGACCAGGCACAACATCTGAATGAATGATGAACTCTGATCTGAACGTTCAGAGTCACATGAAGACAGTTACAAAGTCGGCCTTCTATCACCTGAAGAACATCTCCGGGATTAGAGGACTGATGTTTCAACAAGATCGAGAGAAACTCATCCATGCGTTCACCTTTGTTGATTAGTGCAACAGCGTCTCCACAGATCTGCCTAAAAAGATCAATCAGTTCCGATCCACTAGACTGCAGCTCTCGTTCTGACTAAAACCAGCAACGTGGAGCACATAACTCCAGTCCTTACTGGCTCCCTGTCGGTCAGAGAACAGACTTTAAAATACGAATATGTGAATATACGGCATAGAACCACGACACATTTAAGATCTGCTGTTGTTGTCTCAACCTTCCAGACCCCTCAGCTCTCCTGGTTCTGCTCTGCATCACTAGAACCAGAACCAACTGAGGAGAAGCAGCATTCAGCTTCTACGTACCACAAACCTGGAACAAACTTCCAGAAAACTGCAAAGACTACCCTTAGAGTTGCTGTTGACTAGCAGCCCGTGGAACATTGATCAACATATTCAATGTGTATTTACTTGATTTTGATGACGAGACTTGACAAAACAGTGTGTTATGTTTTTGTTGTGTGAAGCACATTTAACTCCACTGTTGATGAAATGTGCTGTATAAATAAACTTGGCTTTAAAAGATAAAGGGCTGTCATTAGTTAGGGTTAGGGTTACTGTTTTGTGGACATTCTGTGCAGGTATTCCACAAAGAAAAAAAAAAAAATCCATGTTGGAGGGTCTAAGGAGTGACATGTTTTGGACAATAATTTAACATTTAGTAGTTTGGCTCAGAACAAGAGTTTCCCATGCTCTTTCGTGCCTGCTTGTTAATTCTGACGCCGTCCCGTGTTGAGCGCCGCCGCCGCCGCCGCAGCGTCGGGAAGCCAACACAAACACCACCTTCCAGACGTTTCTCTTCACGGTTGCGCGCCCCAAGAGCCGAGCGCCGTCTGGAAACTTCTCATCCTGACCTGCTTCTCCTCCGGGGGCAGCTTGCTCCACTCATTGCCCAGCATCCTGGTGATCTCTGGGAAGGGCACGTCCGGACGCTCCGCCCGCAGCTGCTCCCGCCTGTCGTTCATGAAGCGAACGTAGCCCGTCAGGGGAGCTTTGGGCGCGTTGCTGTCCTTCATTGGCTTCTTCCTCTTCCTCCCTTTGGTCCAGCTGCCACGTCGAGGTTTCTGCAGGAACAGCACAAGTTGAGAAACGACAGGGGAAGGCGCCAGGTAGCAGCTTTCGTGGGAGTTTCCTGCCCTCCGTGGAAAAAAAAACGTAAAGAGAAAGGGAAGAAAAAAAGTGAAAAACGTGCCATTTGATAGCTGTTAGCCTCTTACCTCGTCTCCATTTCTCTGGCTGTTGTTGTCAGCGTTGCCTGCAGGAGAGCCCGTCTGCTCATCCATCACTTTCAGTGAACGCAAGGGAGAAAAAAAAACAACAAAAACAGGAAATCTGAAACTTAATATCTGTAAATTTGATATGCATTTACATAAGATCCAGAAAGGTCAGTGATTAACCAAGGTAGGGTTTTATCTGAAGCAGCCAGATGGGGCACCCACTGCCGGCTAAAAGTGGGTCGAGCTTTTTTTTTTTTTTTTTTGCCTCAAACACATTGGAGGCAGTGAACAGCAATGCCAGGAAATAGACTGCTCCTTTTTTGCAGCTGGATCTACTTTTCATCCAAACTCCTCCCAGCCTTGGCTCCCAGCTCTCCTCCTGGCTGGCCATGTTTCCTCTAATAGAAATGTCTTGCCGCTATCAATCATTAATGAGAAAGCGACGGGGAAAGAAACCGGCGCTCACTGGGAACGCCAGAGAAGCTGAAACGTTAACATGCTAACTTTTCATTCGTACGGCGACCAAAATGGGAATCCATGTGCGTGTGACCAGGTGGAAAACGTCACTGTGACATTTAGACATAAATAGTGTGACTTGACAAGCTGGACCAATCAAAACTGGTTCAATTCTTCAGTGAGACTTTTTAAGGATTTTTGCTTTGAGCTCATCAATAGCGGTTCTAGACTATGTTGACCAGGGAGGCCAAGTTCGAGTTTTTTTTTTTTTTTTTGCTAAATACTAGTAGTTATATTGTTGTATCAACCTTCCACACCATTCAGGTCTTCTGGTTCTGGTCTACTTTGCATTCCCAGAACCAAACACGGAGAATCCGTTTTTATGATCCACTAATCTGGAACAAAAAAAGGAACTCAGAAATACTTTACATTTCTGTAAATTAAGACTTAAAACCTCCCCTGTTTAGTGTTGCCTTTGATTCCTAGTAACTGGAACATTGTTCAATATAACAGATATATATTTTCTTGATTATTTTTTATGACATTTGATAAAATGTAATGTTTATTGCTTGTTTCATAAAAGGCAGCTGCAGGGTCTCCCCTGTATTGTAAGCCTGGCGGGCCACCAGGCTTTACTTGTGCCCCCAGCAGGTTTAGCATTGTTTATTTACTTTAGTATTTTTTAATTATTGCCTTTTTTTTAAGACCTTATAGTTGGTGTTTAAGTATTGATCTTTCATTCTTCCAATAATTATTTCCAATTTCCTGACATCCTTAAACATTTTTTAACTCAAAAACATGGTGGTGGGCTGGATGACTGCCCTAGCGCTGGGCTTCACAAGTTAATAAACTTGTCTTGACAGTTGCTCAGAACAAAAGATCGGAAAACAAAAGAGGGCAATATTTCATGATTTAATATGTCAAAACTGAGATCCAATGTCAATATGACAGAAGCTAAAAGTGCACCACCTTCATTTTTGAATTCGCTGTTATAGTAAAACTGTGAAGGCAGGAACTAGTTGTCGTTTCTCTGCCAGCGCATGTCGTAAAAAACAACTAATTGAATAATATGTCTTCGGAACGGGAGCGAAAACTGGGATCAGTACCAGATTTACAGGGGGATTGGCCCCTATTGGCCCCTGTCTAGGACTGCCCATGCAGTTCTTAAGGGTCAGGCTGGAAGACGCCAGAGCTTCGCTGTGAGGAAACATATTAAAGGCAAATAGGAATGAACTCTCCAGACATCACTTAATAAATGTGCAGCACTGCCCTCTGCTGGGGCTCAACCTATATACAATACATTCATTCAAAGAGTACAAGGTTGATGATATTTTAGGACTACAGTAAAGCAGGATTTGTTATCACACCGTTAACTCAAATAACAGATTGAAGAGTCAAGGCAAATATCTCTGTCAGTTTAGAAATTGACTGACCAACCCCTGGGGCGATCTCTACAGTAATCAATTAGGTCTCAGTAAAAAAAAAAAAAAAAAAGCTTAGAAATCACCAACTAATGCATTTAGAAACACTCATTTGACTCAGCAACCAATTCTGTTACACATTTATCATTGTGTATGTGAGCAGAGAAACTAATTTAGCTTTTATTCAAGAAAAAAAAAAGAAACTGAGGACCATTTCAAGGCAGCAACCAACAGTATAAACATTTATCATGAAATGTCACATTAAAGCTGCTATTAAAGAGAAAATGTGTTGAATGAGAAAATAATAAAGCAATGAAAGTTACAAGAGCTTGGCTCCCACATAACAGTACAATTATTTCAACGCTTTCAATTAAAAAAAATTGTGTACAACATAAAAAAAACCTTTGATGTATTTTTTAGACATACGTCTATTTATATATATATTTACTTGTTTAACTCTGGGCTCGCTTCTGAAAGCTAGCGCTAACGTTAATGTAGTACGATATTACAGTATGTGTTGAAAGGCACGTTCACCAGCCCCAGTTAGCATGCTGACGACTAGCAATACTGTGAACAAACAAGTCAACGATACAACCAGCAGCAGTTAGAGGCTAGCATCATCTGCAGTCCGTGATGCTAACGTCCTGACAGCTAGCTATCACCACGTTTAACAGCTTTAACGACTAAAGAATGCGTTCTTATTTAACGGTGTTACGAATGCCGACAACGACTTGCGCGAGGTGCCAATCATTCACTTTGATTTAACATTGGCAAGAGCAAGAAAGCCCAACCGCCGAGCTGGCGGCTAACTGTGCACCAGCGAGCGTTAGCGCTCAGTTAGCAGCGAACACAAGAGAAGAGGAATGATCGCTTTTACTTTCTCCTAATGGCGTTGTTAATCATACCGAATTACGTTATTTTTCATACATACATACAGTGATATCCATGCAGAAAAGACTGACCTTAGTGAAAGTGATTCGTTGCTGTAGCAGGCAAGTTTCCTAACCAAAACAATACAACAGCTACGCCATAGAAACCAAGTAGATAGAACAGCTATACATTCATGTCTGGATGCATCCAGCTAATGCTATCTGTTAGAGGAAATACTGAGCAAGTTTATTACCTCAGTTTAAACTACAGCAGATAAGACACGTAAATTAGTTAAGCAACATAAAACGACGAGGGTCTTTAAAACGGTATAATTTCCTAAAGCCAAATACACATTTCTATATAACCTAGTTCTTTGGCTGGTCTTTGGGTTTCTTTTTCATCGTGGATGCATTGCCAAGAGCGCCGTCCAGCTTTCTCCCTCTGCTGCCCTCTGGTGTCCATCGCCTGTCATTGCGTTCCATTTACACATTGCCACGTTTGCAACAGGAAACTTTCATGCGTTCTGGGATTTCGTGAAAGCGTTAAATGTTTGACACGTGGAGACATCGGCAAAAATATTGACCCGCTCTTTTCCAAACAGCTTGAGCTCGCTCACGGAGCGATATTTAAAAGTCTCTGTGTGAATGGGAATCTCTCGATGAGTCGTTCAAAGCTTGAATGATCGTCTTAGAATCTGCTCTAAATGTCTCCACAACTTTCTCCCTGATGCGCCCTGGTGCGTTCTTTGGTCTTCATGACGCCGTTTGCTCAATAACCTGAATTAAGTTTGTGGTCGTGATGTGACGAAATGTGAAAAAAGAACAAACTGTCCAAACAGACAGTCAACGCGTTTCTCGAACGTTGTCTGGGATTAAGTGTCAGGGAAAGACTTAATACTCTAGTTTGAAATGAACACACTGCAAATCAACAGTCAGGGGGCGGGGGGAATAAGGATAAGGATAAGTTGGCACCCGCATCCTAATTGAATCTTTGATTGCAGTCTCATACAAATGATCCCGCTCTAATCCAGCAAAGTTCCCAGGCTCATTACACACAGGTTGGCCACATCAAGCTGCCTCTTGGAGATTAGCTAATGAAGTCACAAACCAAAGAGAAGCGCGTCGCTTTAACAGATCGAAGAAGATCCTATCAGTGGCTGGGGGAATTAAATATCTAATGCCACAAATAACCCACTCATGTTCAACTATTCCTGAAGTTCCAGTCAAGACGTTTGCACAAGACGGGATGATGGTGGAGGGAGTTTGGGGGATTTTCTAGGATAAACCTTTTTATTTATTTTTTTTTTCCCCCCAAAAGGTGAACTTTGACTACACCACACATCTTCAATTCAATAGAATTGAAAATGGAACAAGAGTTGGACGGATGCAGAGCAGATATTCACTTGTCGCAGCAGCACACTAACAAAGTATTCCCCACCGGGTGTTTAAATGTGAATATAAGAACGATTCCAAACTCACTCAAAAACAGCTTTCAGAATGGTTTTCAGATGGGATGAGCCATGTTGATGTAAAGCTACTCCGCAGGGCTGGGACTATGCTTAAAAGCTTCAACTATGCCAAAGAACTAGCTGACTGCAAACAAACAAACAATTCCAGAAGAATAAGTTATTGCTTTTTCGTGAATATTTATCCATCAGGTATATTTTAGCCTTCATGTCCAGTTTTAACCTTGTTTGGAGAAAGAATTCACAAAAAAATTATCATCTCACCAAAGCGACGACAGCTTAAATGCAGCATCAAAAATGAACGTGAAGATGCACAACGTCTCGAGACGTCATCTTCTTTGTTCCGTTGAGATCTTTCTCTGAGCCGCGCGTTTGATTTCCAGCTGAAACGAAGACCAGTTACATCTGCGGGTACACCAATCGAAGACAGAAGACAAGGTGCCTGCTGGAAACACGGCAATCATCTGCTCGCAGAAATTTGATTTTCTAGTATTGTTTGTTTCTTTTTCAACAGTCATCAAACAATGAGAGGCGTCACTGCAGCGTGGAGTCGTGTTAGTCACTAATTGGGTGACTTGGAGCAGAGCAGCGATGCAGACCAACTGTTCAGCTCCCAGAAGCAGCGTGTCTGCCTCTGTTTTGTTTTTTACTTTCACCCCCCTACCCCCCTTTTTTTTTATTATTTTTTTTTTTATTTTTAAATGAAGGCTCACTAATCCCTAGTTGTTGAAACAACCCCCCCTCAATACACAAACTGACAGCCACCTGCTACTGCTGGAGAAGCTGCTTGCAAATAAAAGGTCTGACACACACTTCCTCACTTCCTCACCCATCTGGACGCCGAGTGGTGAGGTGTGAAGTTATAGTAGATTAGTCCAATTAGGAAAGCAGCCTAAAAATATATAAAATCTGTCTAACGATTGCTCACCGTCAGTCGTAGAAAAGGGTGGATAGAGCAACATAATGCATTCGTGTTAAGTTGTAGGAGATCACTGCATCACTTTCAAATACAGCTCGCGTTGCTACCCTGAATTTGAACGTTTTTGGTCTTTAAAAACAAAATGTATCGATTTTGTTGTTTATTTGCATGGGGACAAGTGTTAAGTTTAATCAAAAAAAAAAAAAAAAAGCAGAACACTACGACATTTAGAGCCTTAGTTAATTGGCAAACTATAAATCCCTGGAAAGGTATCAAGGTAAAACGTTAGCATTTTTACAGCTATCGCTATTTCAAACCTCGAGGCGGGTAATTGGCCCATGTCTAATGAGGCAATAAAATATCAATGTGTTTGTCTTTGGACTCCACTGAACCGCAGTGCGAGCCACTAAGTGCTTTTCACACATCCTTTGTATTTTTTTCTGCCCCGCGGGCAGGCCAGGCGGGCATTAGCATTAGCATTAGCTTGATCTGTGGCGTGTTTGACAGTCGACGTTCCACTTTACTGGGCAGTTAAAACGTGGCTTTGAACTCTGTTGAAGGTCACAACAGCGTTTCCACAAGCTCCTCGGAGACTTCCTCTGATTCTGCTGCCCGAAACAAAACACTGAAACGATGCAAAGACGGCGGCGTCCTCTTGTTGTGGCGCAGCAGGCTAATAAGGCGTAAGTAGCTAATCACAGCAGTTAAAAGGGCATTACGCTGATAATCCCGATGGGTTTTGGGGACATTATCCTCCGTGTGAGAGCACAGCGTGAAGGTTTCCCAGACGCCGTGACACACCAGAATATGTGTGCATAAAACGGGATTCCTTGCCAATCAAGCACTCCAACAGCGGATGATCTCAGTGGTGAGCGTTATAGCCTCCCGCCAAAATCACCCGCCAAAAGGCTATGAAATGCATCACATGTAATCATGACCACCAATTGTGGATCGCATGGCTGGATTATCTCATATCATCACCATCGTCCTCTGAACCTCATTTCATCAGGTTCGTCATGCCTCATTTTCAGTACACTGAAAATACCGGGAAGCCTTCAACTTGGAGGGGGACTACTGATGATCATCCAGTAGAGGGCAGCAGAGAAGTACGAGAGCTGTGGTGATCTACCACAGAATGAAAGGCATGCCTGTGGCACAAAGTAGGGATTTAGCTTTAGCGGGAGAATATTGAAGGGTGTCTGTCCAGGTTGCAGCACAGCTCTTATGTTCAGATTAATCAACATCTTCATATTTTTTCACACGTTTTCTTAGAAATCATCTTGCAAGAAAAGTTTCTCAGATGCTCTGGAACATGCTGACATAACAATCAGTTGCTACACACACACACACACACACAACTGAAGTTTGCGGCTAAAATGTGTCAAAAACGTTTGGTCGTTATGATTAACTTTTTTTAGAGGGACTGTGTGTATATATGCTGTTGTTGGGATCAGGTAATTAATCTGTTAAACTGATCATACAAGATGTTCAAACAAGAAAAACCTCAAAAGGATGTACAACTCTTTAGAGGAAAGAAACAAGTAAACACTTCTGGTGTAACGCAATGAACAAGCTACTGCAATTTAACGTGGAGCGTGAGAGGACTTCAAACACGTACACAGCAGACAAGCCCAGCAAAATGACTTTTTATGCTAGCGGACCAGTTTACCACATTTCAAGCTTTGCTTCTCATGTCGACGTAGAGACTCGTTCGAAGTGGATAGAGCGTTGAACTTAAGCGCCTCCGGCTGATTGCCTTTAGTCATCAAACGCGCTCCCTCCCACAGAGAGAGCTCCACGACACACAAAGCCGACGTTTCATCGAGCCCGTTGTGCCCCCTGGGATTCTCATATCAAATCACTTTGGTGGCGAAGCCTGTTTAAGCTGTTTGTCAGAACACTGCTGCTAATGTGGCGAAGGTGAATCAGATCTCAGAATAATTCTTTTCCTTCAATGGCTGAACGGAGCTTCGCTGGGTGCCGAGGGCGTTGAACCTGTCATTAAATCAGAAAGGTTAAAACAGTGTGTCAGTGACCAGGAGGCGGTGTGATGGGATATGCTCATTGACTCAGTGTAGGATGCGTCGTTGTATGTTCACACCTCGAGCATCTGTTTGAGCTCTGCACTCAACGGTAACCACCTGAAGGCATTGGCATGTTATAGGCAGTTGAAGTTGAAGCAGTGAATTTATCAAAAGAGCCAACAAGATTATCCTGACGCAACTATCCAATGTTATTAGACACATGTGACGCCCCTTTGGCTCCGCAGTCCTGTCTGCATGTTTAAAAACACACAAAAATCACTTTAGCCTTGTCAGTACATGCTAAGCTGTGGTTCAGTTATGTCCTGTATTTCTGAATGGTAAGTTGTTATCGGAGCTAGCTGTTAGATGCTAACTTTGGAAGTGTTTGCATGAATCAACCGCTACGTATCTGTTAGCATGAACCTGATTTGGTATTAATCCTGCAAACTCCTTCCTGCGTTGGCTTGCAGAGCAGCAGCTTAAGCGGTTGCCACGGAACAACATCATCTGCAAAAAGCAGAGATGCGATTTTACCAAAATGGATCCCCTCAACACTTAGCCCGTGACTGGATTGTGGACATAATTGGTGGGAAAGAGCAACTTGGTGGAGTCCAGCTGTCACTGGAAACGTGTCTGAGTTACTGCCAGCGATGCGGACCGATCTCTGTCGCTGGCCACAGCAAGAACCACACTGTTCCTCCACAATCCAAGAGTTGACTATCCTGGTGGATCCTTCTGCCCAGAAACCCTGAGTAGACTTTAACCAGGAGGCTTCTTGTCAACTCACCTTTTTTAATTCACCCGTATTACAAATTAGTTCTCCAGAAAGCACTGTGACTAACATCTCAATCAGCTTTTCAGACTTTTGAGCTGCTCTTCCGGCAATGTCTCCCATTTTCATTAAGCTCAAGGCCTTTGAAGATTCCTTTAAATACGACGACGCTTGAATCTAGCCGAAAAACCTTGTTCTCTTTGTTTTCATTCAATCCCTCAGCAATATCTTCCACTAATGCATTTATTTATCCAGACTGGGATGTTGTTTCTAATAGAAATGTACATTTTAATATAATTCACTACTCTCAATGCCAGACAAAGAAATTCTACGCCTCCCTCAACATCTTGTTTGGTGTGTTTTTTCTTGTTTTCTTTTTTTTTTTTTCAGAATCAACCTGAATTTTTAATGCAAATAAGAAAAAATAAGAGTCTCTTCGGAAATGAGTATTTGAATCAATTCGGCGCTTGACAGAAGCGCTCAGGCTCAAGAACGACGGCGGCGCCTGCGTGCGCATCAGTTGCTGAAAAACGAAAAGGAAGGCTGATCGAGAATTCACCTGTAAGAAAAGAAAACCTCACAGGTGTTTTGTCCAAAATAAATGAGGTATGAACACAGGATATCTACCAAACGCCGCGTGAATATAAATTTGAACGGTGCGTGTGCTGAGACAGAGCCGAGGCCTCGTTATCGAAACATCTGCATTCATGGAAACACTTGAGAAGAACGCCTCATTGTGTACCTTTTCAAAGACCTAAAGAAACACACCGACACGCGCTAAACAAACTGGATAAGACCCTTTTTGCTGGGAAGCAAACCTGAATTCAAATAACGGCTCAAAAAGCGGCCCGGGCTGCCCTTTGAAAAGAGCTCAGGACGACAGAGAAGCTGACAACGGACGATAACTTGATGCACGACGTTGCTGCGAGCTTTAAATGTCTTATCTAAATTCATACACAATGACAGTACCTCTCCCCAACCATGTCACGTTTATCTTTTTGTTCAGCGACCGGCAGATAATGGAGAAACGAAAATCAATAAGTAAGAAAATCTTGCTGAATGAACCGAGGGATGATGGCTCTGAGCGCTGATGAGTGCGATGCATGCTCAGGCATACTGTACGGATAATGAGAACGACCAGTGCAGCTCGGCGGGCGAATGCAGCATTTCGTTAAACGCACGCACAGGCCTGGTGTCATATCAAGTAAAAAAAAAAAAATATATATATAAATAAATAAATAAAAAAATCTGATAAAAGAAGAGGGGTGCAACAAACTTAACATTTCACTTCGCTCACTCCTCGAAGTTCTAAAACGGCTATGAATCCTTCCGTGAATGTTTTCTTTTTCTATTTTTAATAAATTTCCAAAAGTAAACTTTTTTTTTTTTCCCCACTTTGTCAAAATGGGGTGTTTTGAGTGCAGAATTTTAAGGAATCAGATTCATTTGATAGAATTTGGAACTATGAAAGCTTTCTGGATGCATTGTGCGAGTTTAAACTTTAAATGCAAGCTGTCATTTGAGGACATAAGAAACAACATGTCCTACTGAAAATTAGAAGTGAAAAAAAAAATGGCTATGAAAAAAATGTTTTTTATTTCTATTTCAGCAGCGTCTTCATCGACTGCAAGCAGAAACTCTTTACAATAAACAGAAATAAGACCATGAAAACACGAGCGTTATTAATCTATACGATGTCAGGGTTTCCCCCAGGTGTATCAGAAGCCTGGCGGGCCACCAGGCTTTACTTGTGCCCCCACCAGGCTTAGCATTGTTTATTTAATCACAATTTTTTAAATGTTTACATGTTTTAAGATTTTGTAGTTTGTATTCAGGTATTAATCTTCCAATTACATCTATTATAATCTGACAGGAGATTTTCAAACTTCCTGTCTACTTTAAACATTTTTTAAATAAATGACTTTTTTTTTCCCCTCATGACACTCACATTTATTAAATATGAGTTTACTTCCGTTAATTCAGCAGTTCCTTTAAGTCACACTTCAGAAGTTATTACCTGTCAAATGTTTATACAAGCAAAGTCTCATGCAAGTGTATTCATAGAGACAGGTCAATGTTAGAAATTTTTTTTTAGCAGCGACACGAAAATCTTTGTTCGTCAGCATTCTGAGGTCGTGACCTCACCTGAACCGTTTCACGTCCCACGTTCCAGCGGGGGTCACACGAGGGAAAGAGAATGTCACGGCACTGACCTGCAGCTACCCGTATAAGTATGTAACAACCTGCGGGCGTCCTCACCAGGCCCACTCCCACCGGGGTCGCTGCGACGGGACCGTCCGGGACACGAGCCAGGGAGCCCGCCGAGCACTTTTGGCGTACACGTTTCTGCACTTTGCAGACTGCGACAGGCGTTTATAGAAGAGCGGGGGAAAAAAAACAACAAAAAAAAACAGGAAACATTTGCGGCTCCGGGGAAAACGGCGACCCATCATGTCCTTTAACGCACGCAGCGCAGATCAGGAGAAGAAAGATGTGTTGGGGGTTTTTTCTTCTCTCTCTCTCTCTCTCTCTCTCTCTCTCGCTCTCTGTCCTTTTATGTGTTTGACCCGGTCCCACCACGAAATCCACTTTTGCAGGACCGGCTGTACAAGTCTCTGCGTTGCTGCTGGATTTTATTGTGAAATCGAGGAGAAATGTACACATTTTCAACGCTTTTCGCAAGGAGAATCTGGAAAGTGTGCAGCGTGTCTATGTTCATCTTGTCAAGTCTTTTCGGGTCACATCTCTCCCAGCCTTGTCCGTTCATCATTGCAAAACAGCGATGATGTTGGATCCCACTTGAACTGTCAGTGAAAACGGACTTATAAGTCCGGCTCGCACTTAGAACCCGTTGGCAACTGCTTGCCGTTCGAGTTTTTTACTTGACGTCCATGTAACTCTGCACTGTGGCGTGAGACGTCAAAAACTTCCTAATAAATATTCAGTCTGTGATTAAAAAGTTACTAGTGGTTTGATGGGTGTGGAAACCTAAAAGTTTGCCTCGCTGTAAATATATATATTTTTTAAGATGACATTTTTTTTTTTAAACATGTCGACTCTACGAGTCGACAAAGGATCTCAGTGACTTTAGAAACACTGTTCACTGTGTTGTTGTCTTTAAGTACATCATGCGATACTGAATCAGTGTCACTGTTAACTGTGAGACGGACTTATGATTTCGATGACAGGCGATCTCTTTTCGACACGTTTGAGCTTTTGGTTGCATCCTTGTTTTCGCTGTTCGTCACTCTTGCTCCAATTATTGGGCTTATTGGATCACATCTAGCAGGGAGGATCGGAGATGCCACGTGTCCCGGCGTCTCACCTCCTTTCGTCCAATTACATTCTTCTTTCCATACTTATGCGGTGCCGTGACATTTTGACCTTATGCCTCGTCTTTCATTCAAACTCAGACTCCGCGCAGCTTCGGCGGGCTGCTTGGAGACGCAATTTAATTAGCAAGTCAGGCGCTAAATTACCCCGCAATTAAAAGACAGGGCCCCTCTTTTTTTTTGTTGTTGTTGTGGTTTGTTTCTGTGGGGAGCGCTCTCCAAATAAACAGCGACACTTCACTGATGAGCACACTCTGGAGGGAGGGTGGGGTTGGGGGGGGGGCTCGTGTGGCCGAGCGAGCCGCGCTGCCAAATTGATAGAAATACAGTTGTGAGGGGCCCTCTGCGGCGAGCCAAGCTCCATTTCCTTCTGTCTCGGTAACAGACGAGCTGCATCTCCTGCAACACAGCTCCGGCTCTGGCTGCGGACCAAGAAGCACCAAGGACTTGGAGAAAACACACAGTCGCCTCGCATGCTCCATTAGCGCAGATGCGAAGGGTAATGTTAGCGCGCGGACGTTCAACGTGTTCGCACGCTGATGCCAACGCGGCCCAGGGACCCAGCAGGCCTGTCGTTCGTGTTTCAGCTCCCGCTGGAAGGAGGCTTTTAGCTAAACTGTCGTTCGTGTGCTTTTTTGTTGCTCAAGGCTGCAGCATGTGACTTTTATTAAAAAAAATAAAATGTTTTTTTTTTTTTTTTTTTTTACATATAAAAACTGTCGCCATGTCGTGACAGCATGATATGAGACAGATGATCCGCAAAACGATCTAGCTTTTGCATCTCCTCCCAGTGCAACTATTACGGTCCGCAAAAACTCGCCACTCTCGGTCAAAAACATCCAATCAGAGCGAGAAGGAGGGTCTCGGCACTGTCAACTATCCTGGTGTATACGCCGCTAAATGTGCTAACGAAGGAGAAACGACTCACCGCATGTGGCCAAGCTAACTAGCTTTAGCTTTCCTGCTGCTTTCACCTGTTTCTCTTAGAGTTTATATCAGGCCTGAAAAATCCAACTTAGCCCGACCTGAACCCATAGGCACGGTGTCCAACCTGATTGATGCGTTTTTATTTATACGAGTTCAAGATCTATAATCAGATATATTATAGATCTTGCCTTCTGGCCCTCTGACCATCACCATTGCTTGCGCCCTGATTGCTCTCTGAGTTGCTGTGTTTTTAGCTCTGAGTCTTTGCTTCAAGTGCCTGGACTCTTATTACAGTCTCACTGATTCTGGATCCGTTCCACCAGCTCTGACTGCCCTGTTAATTATTTCTACCCGACTGCTGATCTTACGATTATGGACAAAGTGATCATTCGCTTTCCTGTGGTGAAACCCGATCAGAAGCGATGAGTGTTTTCCAGCTTACTTTTCCGCCGGAGTTCCTGCTGTCCATTGTTTCACCACTCTCTTTATGAAGCGTACAGAGTTCGGTTCTCTGTGTGGTTCTGCGGGTGGAACAACCCCCGGTGAACGGACACGTTCCCCTTTCTCACTATCCAAGACTCAAGTCTGTCCAGATCTGAGTCTTCAAAAAGGAGTTGTTGCTAAGCAACTTGGGTAAACCTTTTCTTCCATGTTGCCTTGCTGATCACTCGTCTGACGAGTTCATTTATGTGGAGAAAACATCCAGCAGCAAGTTTAAAAAAATTGGAGGATCAGAATATTTTTGTCTTTAATTATGCTTCGGTACCACAGAGACATAAGCGGTTTTTAGAGGTACCACAAATACCAGTTATCTTGCGACATTTGTAGGAGACTCGGCAGCTTCTGCTCCATATACAGGATTAAAATAATCACAATCATCCACAGATGTCAAAGGTCTTAGAACAGATCAAACGACAAAATTTATGAAACACTCAGACATTTTGGTCTGACATTCTCCAGAAGGATGAATTATACGGTCTGTGGAAATCTGATTATGCACAAAACAGACGAACCAAGTTCAGCGAATAAATTTCGACTTTCATTCTGATTTTGTTTTTTGTTGTTGTTGTTTGTTTTTAGGAAAGGCTTTCTCCACAAAAGGTGGAGGGAGCAATCAAAACACCCCTAGAGCATCATTATCCCAAAACGAGAGACGTCGCAGAAGAACCCAGAACAAAATCTGAAACATTGCAATTCAGTAAAGGTCATTATTCAACGATAAGAAAGAAAGTGGACAAAAAAATAGCATCAGTGGTGAAAACCATGGCTGACCAAAAGAAAACAACTCAAAGGCCATCCTCACGGGGTTTTCGCCCAAAAAACTATCTGGGAGATATCCTGTTGACTGACGGGACAAAATCAAAACTTCAGTGGAAAGTACAAATCCTATTATATGAGTTTGTTGCTCCCCTGTCTCGTCCAGCTCCCTCTGTTATTCCTCCCCTTCCTGCAGACTCGCTGATCTTCTCTCATCCACAGCTGTTCCTGCTAAAGCTCATCTGGATCCCGTGGCGTTCTCCATCATTACCTCGGTATAGAAGCTCACTGGTTTTATTGTTCATTACTGGTCCCCTTCCGTCACGCTGCCTGTTCAATATTAAAGACTTATTGGTTCCACTGACAGCTTCTGCTGCTGGGAGAATCCTGATGACATGCAGCGGGCCTTTCACGCTGAATTGTAACTGCAATTTTTAGCAGAACGGTGGGTCAAAGTTCACTCACAGGTATGTAAAACCTCTCACTGCCAATTCTGCCACTGGTGGTGACCTTACCGGTTATGCAGATGTTTTTCACATAAGGCGATGCTGATTGTTTTTTTGTTTTTTTTTAATCTTAAATATTTGAAAAATAATCTTTTGTAAATGTTGACATTTTTGTCTGTTAAAATGCGTTTGGTCTGAAATATTTAGGTGCGACAAAAAAAAGTTAAACTCGACTCTGAGATGGGACATTTTGACAGCACTGCATTTGAAAATACGCTAGGATTACTGTCAAACGTCAGCACCCCGAGGCTGCGACTAACAATTATTTTAGTAATTGATAAATTTATCAGTTTTTATGCAGAATGTGTTCATTCTGTAGATTTTCTATGAAACTGCTCAAGCCTTTTCTACATAAAACTAGAAATACATTTAAAAAAATGGAAGGAAACAAACAACTGAGTTCCCTTTTTGAATAAGACAACTTGTTGCCTAAGATGCAATAACCTTTAGTTAATTTCAACCTGGTGAATATAAAAATTGCCACTCGAGGAGTTTTGGGTAAAACATACTGACAAAGATGTTTCTATCTTAAATGTGAAACATATGTATGTGTGACAGCTTTGGCTTAATTACTGCTCTGAATATGTTGTATTTTTGTGAGCAAACGAGGCTTTTTGTGTACTGCCTATAGCGATTAATTTACTACTAAATTAGATTATTACAACAATCGACTAATCACAATTAATCAGATTAATCGTTTCAGCCCTTGTGCACCACTGGTAATTAAGCTGAACCATTTTCCGTAACCCCAAAGTGACCATGTTCATATGTGTTTATTATTCCTCATTAAGCTCAACAACAAGCTTGAAACTGGGACTGGAATAAAAGCGTTCCAGTAAAACGTCGTACACACCCGTTGTCACGTTTAAAGCTGGTTAAAGCTCAATTTTAGATCGATTTGATTGATCGGTCCAACAGAGACCTGTGGCAGAGCTGCTTGTGAGCTTTCAGTTTCCATAGTTATTCCTGAGTCGAGCAGGCAGAAGAAGCATTTTGTCGCTTTCGCCCGGTCACTCTGATCAGAGTGCACGCGTGTGCCTGCGCAACACGGGTAAAAGCGCCGCCGCTTCCGCGGACCGTCACGTCTCGCTCTCTGACCGCGCGGCGCATGCATGCGAGAAGAAAACAAGGTCCTCGCCCTTGTTAGGAAGCTACTGGTCTCTAAAGCTGCCAAGGTTGTGAATGCCTCCCAATGCAGCTGTGGTTTAATTCAAAACTCTTCACATTAAAAAAAAAAAAAAAAGCAGGAATGTTGTTTGGCTGTGTAATAAACCCTCCTGGTGGTTCTTCTGCTGCCTTGACCGCAAACAAGAGGAACGAGCACACGGCTTCAAATGCTCTTAACGCCTAAAACAGATGCTTCAGACCAGGTTTCCGCTTATTCAGCATAAGGATGTTTAAAAAGGCTTGAATTTCGCCCGAATCCATAAATCCAGGGTTCATTTGAGTTTTTGGGGATGCTAACCAGCTGCTCTCGGTTGTTCAAAAAAAAAAAAAAAGAAAGAAAGAAATCAATACATCTTTGCCATGATTATGCATCATGACTCTCCGAAAGCAAAATAAGTGAGAGCAAACGTGATTCCTGTCACACAGCATCCAAAACCAGAGGGGATTTGTGAACTCTTCCTGAGTTCAGAAGTCAACATTTAGTGTTGTTTCTAAATGAACATGAACTTGTTTTCTTTGCATTATTTGAGGTCTCTTAATCTTTTGCAGACACGTATATGAGAACTTTGCCACTGGCTAAAAAAAAACAGCGCTCTGGTTCTCTTCAACGTGGAAACGAACCTGTGACATTAGTGGAAGGGGTATGTAAATATTTGAACCAGAATCCTGGAAAAACTTTCACAGCCACATTGCGTCTTTATAAATAACTGAGGTTTGTTGCGTAGGCAGTCGTAGAGGAAGCTAATTAAAAGGCTAAAAGGAGTGTGATGTACATGCTAGTGCTAATGATGTGTGTGTGTGTGAACCTCCAACTCCAATCAGAGAAATACTCAGTTTTCAGCTTTCGGATCTTCTTCTTCGTCCCCCACTCTTCCACTTCCCTCCTCGACTGAGTGAATTAGCTTTATGAAATTAGCTGAAACTGTATCCCCCCCCCTGCCAGTCGTGACCGTTGTGACTAAAAGGCGTCTGCCGTGCGCCATATCTTCACCGAGCACTCTCATCGTTTCCGTCTGCCGCTCCAGGAAATCGTGTCCGACTTATCGCCGGGCGATTAACGAGCGGAAGACACGTAATGCGCGTGATGGCCGCGCGATGAGAGCATCGAGGCGCTGAGAAGGCTGGCCTTTGTTCAACAGTCTGGGAGAGCGCAGGGTTAGTGGAGAGCGAAAGCAAAAATTAGGCAGGCTTTCTGCAAAATAAGTCTGGGTAATCCATCAGATGCCAGAGCTCATTATGCCAGCGCCCCACCATGAAAGAGAGCCCTTTATCTGGGCTTCCTGTTCTTATTAGCGGCACTCAGGCAGAGCACAGTCGCAGTCCCTCCTTCGTCCCCAAACTCTGCGCTGAGGGACAGCTGCTGACACAGAGAAGCAAAGTCATTCTCTGGCCTCGGTTTTTCTGGCCAGCGCCGCGGCGACAGCCCTGCCAAGTTCTGTTGGGCCGGTGCATCTGTGTTTTGTGTGTCGCCGTCGTGCGAAGGCGTGCGTGTTTGCGTACACACGTCCGGGGAGGCCTGAATAGCTACTGTCAGAAACCTTTTAGCCAGCTGCGCCGCATCCGCCTCTTCACCGGCGCTAGCCAAATCCAAAATGGCCGGAGCTATTTTTAAGCCTGTGATTCTTCACCGCCCCCCCCCAAAAAAAGAGATAGAAAAAAAAAACCTGACATGCCGAATGATTGAAGCGGTTCTTGGGCCTCTCTTGGGCAGAGCGAAACCGCCAGCGGAATACAAATGGCTGTGTGTTTTTGCCGGCGAGTGGCTCGTCTGAATTTTACGCCGCATAAGATCTGAAAGTATTTTCCAAAGTTAGTGTGCCGAGCCATCCATCCGCAGGAGCTCACGAAACTCCGGCGGGTATGTGAGGAGTAATGTAGCACTCCAGGATGATAAGACACACAGCAGAGTGAGCAAATGACACCTGGTGCATCACAAGGCTATTGGGCCCTTGAGAATCCTCCAAATGATTGCTTTTTTTTCTCTTTTCATTTCTCGTGCCTCACAGGAGAGCCAGCAAGGAGGAACGGAGACAAACTTTGAATCTGGTCACATTTAGGATTACAGGTGTGTGAAAGATGAACTATTAATGCAACCATTAAATTTAATCTCTTTTACTGCAAGGCTTCATGCACAGGAGCCTATGCAGATGCAATGCCGAAAGAGACCAGCAGAGTGCAGTAGGTGACAGTGGTGGCTGCGGCGACATCCACATGAGGGGCAGCAAGGGTCGCGGGACGCCGAGGAGTCCTCAAGTATGGGAGGTGGAGCGAGTAATCCAATGAAGAGGGGGGAGAACAAAACAGCACAAAGACGACAAATTAGTCCATCTCCAAAGATGAGGCGGTTCAATTATTACAGGCAGATAGTGGCTGGCCGGGTGAGGCGAAGGTGGATTGAACTTTTCAAAGGAGTAGAGGTGCGGCGTGAGGGTCATTAAAAAAGGAAGGGTGCGGGGGGGAAGTTGCTGCTTGAGGGAATGAAAGGTTGAAAATAAGCCTGGACTTGCAGTCTTTGGACACCCAGCGAGACAGAGACAGAGAAACAGACAGGCAGATGCTTCTGTATGCAAGAAGTCGCACCGCTGTCCCTTCCACTCTCTTCCCTGTGTTCCCTCCAGGCTGCTAGATCAAACCTCATTGAGGAGGTGACTTGGAGATGTGCATTTGGATGATATAGATAAAAAAAAAAAAAAAAAAGAGCTCTGAGCATTTTACATGCAGTTTCTTGCAAAAGTATTCTCACTTTTTCCCATATTACAGCCTCACGGATCAATGCATTTTGGGGGATTTTTATATGATGGACCAACACAGTGTAGCACATTATTGTGAGGTGAAAGACACAGGATTGTTTCAAGAAACTGTTTATGGATAGAAGTCTCAAAGACTTTTTATTCGACCCTTCTTGCATCAATATTTTATTGAACGACCTTACACAGCAGTTACAGCCGAGGGTTGCTTCCAGCTGTGCACATATAGAGACTGAAATGATTCTCATACTTACATGGGAATTTACTCAAGCTCACTCAGATCGCATGAGGAGAGTTGGAACATCAAGTCTAGGATCATTTAACTGGATCTAAATGTAGACTTTAGCTAGATGGCTTACTAATGGTTTCTCAACTCATGGCACGTTGCTGTATGTCATGAAAAAGCTGAAAGAAACATAATTCACCCAAAAAACTGACATTCCTTGAATTCACAATGTCAAACCTTAACATGGCAGCCACGCATACGAAACCTGGTGATAACAGTTGATTTGTATGTATGAGTTATCTATGATTTGTACATGTATGTAGTACTTAAAAACACTAAATGTGCATGGCAGCCTCGCTTCTGTCAGTGTGCCCCAGGGCAGCTGAACACAATGGCAAGCTAACTATCCAGTAGCTCCTACTACTACTTCAGTCTTCTACCAGCCCAGAGGACTGGTCTTTGAATGAAGTGCAAAAAAGTCTGATTTTGGCCTCACGTGATCAGAACACATTCATCCACATCTGCTGCATCATATACATGAGTGATGGCAAATGGAAAATGTGGTTTTCTTAAACAGTTGCTTTCTTTTTAAAAGCCAGCATTGTAAAGATCACAACTAAAAAATCTCTGATCAGCAGATTGAGTTTATCTCCAATCCCACAAGCCGTATCATGGGTCTGGTGGCTTCACATTTGATGAATGCTCTCTTTGACTGGGATTTTGATTTGTTCCTTCCGCTTCGAGATACTGTTCGTTCAACAGATGTTCTTCCATGACCAACATCCTTATACCTGCTGATAAAAGCTAATACCACATTTCTCTGTTTTCATGGGATTTTCAGAGACACGCGAAGCTGTTTCAAGACCCGAGGCTGCTTTGAACCTCTCCAGAACTGTATTCTCTACTTGCCTGTTATGTTCATTGGTCTTCATGATGCTTTTTGCTTGTTAATCAAACATCTGAGGCTTTCACAGAAGAGTTGCACTTACACTGAGATTAAATTATGCATGGGAAGACACTCTTCAGATTTTTACTCAGAAAATGTTATGAAAACCATGTATTTTTTTATTATTTCCACTTCACAGATAAGAGGTGCTTTGTGTTGCTCACTGACATAAAATGCTTTTGAGATGCATTGAATTTTGGGGATTTTAATTTTTTTGCTGTCCACGTGGCTGGAGGATGCGTCAAAGAGACAGAAGACATTGCAGATCGGGTGTGGGCTCCAGAAAAGTAAGATAATGGAAGGAAGAATTTTCTTTTCATAATGCGTACATGGCTGTGATGTTTGCATTCAAACTCAGTAAACACCTGTCATGCACGCTCTGTCATCAGTATGGTCCCATCATCTGCATGTCAAAGGTTACCAAACAAGCTAACGGCTGAGAAAGCAGCGCAATCAAACAGAGGAGAGGAGGAGGCAAATCAGTTGACTTTTCCCCCCGGATGGGACGAATACTGACAGCAGCTCTCAGCCTGAGTACAAACACACACACACACACACACACACACATAAATACACACACCGACAGGGTATGATTTTTTTTCGTGTGTCTTCACAGGGACTTTGCATTGACTTCCATTCATTGTTATCGCCTAGCCCTGACCTTTACCCTTTTGCACACTAAACCTAATTAATAGAGCGCATTTCAATTGAAAAAAGTGAGCACTAGGAAAAAGTCCTCACTTTCCATACATGACCTCCCTTCATTGGTAAATATGTTTACAATGATCCTCTGTTTGTAATATAAACAAGAACACATACACACCCACACACCCACACAGTTTGTACTTCCATGCAAACTGAGGACTTTGTATTGACTTCCATTCATTTTACTAACTGCATTTCTTCCTAACCATCACCTTGACCAAAACTTCATTCACACCATGCCGCTCGTTCCTCAAATGACCTCCTTTTGTTGGTAAATACCGTGAAAGTCTGTGTGTGTGCACGTGCAAATACACACACGTCGTTTGCCGAGCAGAGCCCACACATTTCTCACACACAAATGAATTCTATCTCATCCTTCAGCATGCATTCGGCTAATTGGAGTCTGATGAAGAGGTCCAATGAAGAAACAATGAAGCAGGCAGCAGAGGATATCGCCAGCCAACACAATTGGAGTCGCAGAAAGGCTTCGCAGATAAAATCTCAGCCCGAGCATTCAAAAACCCTACAGTTGCCCCCGTTTTTTTCTCTTCCCCCTTTCTTCTGGCGTTGGCAAAGATGAATATGAAGAGGCCTAATTGAGGGCCGTTTCCTGGGGGAGTCGGCTGGAGCAGCTGTATTATTTGCTCAGTCCACCATGCAGCCAGAGTGGCTGTTTTTCCATTTCTTCCTGAGCCCCGGGCCTCCTCGCCTTCCCCACTTTTTTTTTTTTTTTTTTTTTTTCTTTTTGCATCCACAAGGCATTTTCAGTCTGGAGAAAGTGAACGGATGGACCTGGAGGACACGAGGGACGGAGGGGGAGGTTCCAGTTCTCGTTTCTAGCTTGACATTGAGAGCACGTTTAGATTCAGTCTTTAATACTCTGGGAATTGATCCCATCAAGACAAGGATAAAAAAAAAAAAAATCAATGCATTTGCAGTAGTTCATTATCACTTCAGAGTCCCAAAGATATCGCTTGATGGTTTGGCTGCCTGAATGGGAAATTCACCGATGTCCAACTGGTCAGAAAGCCCTAGAAGCTACGATGTAACGCACAAATGCTTCCCTCTTCCACTGTCCTCCCCAAAAGAAAAAAAAACTGCCAAGATGAAACTTATTAAGCAACAATGACATATGAATGAAAAAAAAAACAAAACAGGCCTGCTGCCCTTACAGCTCTGGCGGCAACCCTAAATTTATCCGTCTCATTCTCGCCATTCTTCCAAGCACAAAGCTAATATGCGGCGGGCCTGACAGTCGCCACGGCGTGAGGAGGCATTTACATAAGCTTGTGTATACGACCATTGTGATGATAATAAGCGTGTGATCTCCTGTGTCAGCGACTGAGCAAAAACATCTCATCCATTCAAATAGATATGTCAGCTGGAGCATTAGCCTCGCGTATAATTGGCCACAGAGGTCATCCTGGCAAAGCGGAGAGGCGACATTTAATGCGGCGGGAGAATTTGTCGTCCTCGTTCAGGGAAAATAGAAAAAAAATAAAAAATAGAAGGAACCCTCTGTCTCGCCCCGATGACATCCGAAAGCTTCCCTCGCCTGGTCTAAACGCGACGCCCCTCCCGATCGGTGCCAGTCACAGCTGCTCACCCAGAGCTTATGTTTCTCATGTAAGATTTCTGTAATGGTTTCCATTAATATCACTTATGTCTGCCGTCCCCGAAGAGACGTGCGGGGCCGCGCTCGTCCTCCTGATGCATCATTTGAGCGCTATGTGGCGAAGGGCCGTGACAGTGGTTCAAAGGCTGGCAAACTGATATGGAAACCCGACCTTGATTCGGAAACACTGACACTTATTCAGTCTTCATCACAACTTTAATATTTGGTGTATTTTTTTTTAGCTTTTCTCTCACTGTGGAAAAGAAAAGCATACAGATATAATTTTACACTCCAGAAACTTCCTTGATAAATGTTTTCCACAACCAAATGACTGAAACCTTGGATTTGAATCATTCACAACAGGTGGCAACTCATTTAAAATACAACAATTAACTCAGTTAACAATTTTAATTAATGAATCAAAACTATTTTCAAGTGACTAAATCAACGAATAAATAGACATGTGAGCTGAACAGGAAATATATTTAATGTTTTTTTTATTTTTAAATCTGTTATTTTGGTAATTCAACCATCAGACTGATGCAAAGTGCTATTTATATTCATTTAGCTTTCCACTGTTTCAGGAACCTCTGGTCATTCGTGGGGTTTCTTCTTTAGAAGCGTGGATGCCGGCCTTAGCGTCTGCTGCAACATAATTAGCACTGAGATGCTGTTCTAGACTTTCAAACGCTATAGTGATAAGCTAACTCCTTTTACAACAACTTCCACACAGCAGCAGCCTCTTCCGGCGTCCCATCAGCTTGACTTTGAAGCGGAAATTAAATCCCGGTGGGACGAGAGACGCAGCTTGGTTTCCCAGTACTGCTGTTTAGCGGATGTCGTTTGTGCGTCAGATATTCGGGCGTACCGGAAACGCGCCAATTACAAGGCTCTGGCTTTATTTCCTTAGAGAACATTTTCAAATTAGTTTGAATCATGAACTGAACTTAACTGCACTGGTGGATAACAGGGCCAGTTGAAATGTATGTATGATTGGACTGAAATTATTTGTAAGTAATTGGTTTGAATGGTTGTGAAATGGTCCTACGACAGACTGGCGACCTGTCCAGAGTGACCCCGCCTCTCGCCCAGAACGTTGGATGGACTTAGGCACCATCACCTCCCGACCCCACTAGGGACAAGGCTGTCCGAAAATGGATGGACGGATGGATGTTATGAAATGGTAATGTAAAAATAATAAGCTTCTACTTATTATTAGGTCCAGTGGGTAAGGGTTACCCACTAACCCTACCCTACCCTAACCCTAACCCATTGATACGAAAGATTGTCGACCTTAAAGTGTTCGCATAACAACTTAAACTTTTGCATTTTTATAGCCGGAAAATAAGAATTTTTGACAAATTCAGCTGCTGCTCTGTGCAGTAAACAAGCCCTTTCATGCTAACGTAGATAGCTAGTCTATATCTGGTTACTTCCTGATATAGCTTGGTATTTTGTGGAGATGAATCAGCTTAAAAATACTCAAAACTCACCTGCATTTTAAAATACATCACTTTTTCTGTCAAACTGTGTTCAAAATAACTTTTTATATCCAACTTCTTGGTTTGTAAAAGCAGAAACGCAGGAAATGAACTCCTTCAAACATTTGCCTTTTATGAGCAATATGCTGCCTTTGCAGGCCACGTTTACACTTCAATCACTCTACACTGGATTTATTTAATGTCAATTAACTAAATGAGAATGTAGAAAGAAACTGAGTTACCTGTGCCTGATAAGAAGGAGCCCAATTCCTACTAATAACACCACAAAATACAAAAAAACACCAAACAAGATAAGCTTGCAATTCTCCTAAGCAGCTGTTAAAATGTTCTCATTTGGCTTTTTAAATTTTTTTTTTTTTTTTTTTTTTACAATTTCCTCTTCATAATAAACACTTTCAACATCCTAAAAAGTTGCAAATGGCAACAAGATAACCAGATAGAGATAATAAATATATAATAAGTGTTTAAAATGTAATAATGTGTAAACAGAGCGTCACTGATGTTTTTGTGGCGCCTCGTCTTTATTTGTCGCCGCATGGAAATCTTTATTACTTGACTCTGTTTCAACTGAAACATGTTTGTAAAAGTTTTTCTAACCAAACAACATGTTTGCCTGTTGATGCTGGATTTACAAATATAACAAAAAGTTAGTTATGCAGAATGTAAATAATATTTCAGAATTTTCTTATTCATTTCTGCAATTTGCCTCTTTTTTTTCTGTATTTGATGGTAGCTTTAAATAAAGAAATTTAGAGAAAATTATCCGATATTGAAAATAGTGACTAGTTTTGTAGCATAACGCCCTGGCATGGTGTCAAATTCTGTGCTATGCAAGTTTGTCATTCAGCTAATGTCCGTCATCCAGCGGTTCTGCAGTGCATGCCGTTTCGACACGACATAAGACGAATTTCAACTTGTTTTTGGACTTGGCCATTAGGAAGTGGCGCAGGCTTTCTGCAAGCAGGCAAACCTCAAGGTAGAATTTCATAAAGTACACTTCTGCTCAAGGGATCAACCACCTGGGTCGGTCGTGAGAAGCTCAACCGGGTTACAAAGCCCCAACTTTCAGCCAAGCTCAAACAAGAAGAACTCCTCAGAGAAACGAACTCTTGTTTTTCTCTTTTGAGCCGAGTTGCTTTCCAGGAACCTGAAAAGTTGGAAAGCAGCGAGTCCTTCGAAAACCCTAGCCATAAATCAGGCCGGGAAACCTTTAAATGTGTTCTAAAAAGAAAAGAAAAAACACAACCTGCAATTTAATTTACATTTGGGATTTAATTAGCGTCAGTTTTAGTTCCGAAGGAAGTTTTTCTGAAGGTAAAGATTGTTTGTTTTAAACTCCTTTAGGCAAAGTGTTTTTCTCTGGTTGGACTGAACACTTGTGTTGCATTTTTTCACACCAAGCCAAGACAAACTGCTGCTGCAGTATCTTATAATTGGCTTCCAGATCCATCACCTGCTTTGGAGATACTGGGCGGATGTCTCCGTATGTTGATTGCTTTTTAATCCAAAGCCGTGGATGGAAGGGATCGCATTAGCCGTAATTGAATTTATCTCTCATATGTTCGTCAGGAAGCGGACGGCGAGGCTGACGTCTTAACACATGTAATGTGTTATGCCGGGATTTTGATTCAGGAAAGGCAGATTCCACGGCTGACGAAAATATAACATCGAATGCTTTCTAAAATCTACAGAGAAGCAGGGTCAGAAGCAGAAGAATGTTTCTATTTCTCCAGCCAACGGGCTGGAGCTGCTTTTGGTGCCCTATCCCCCCCCCCAAAAAACAAAACAAAACAAACATTTGCATAAATAACAGAACATTAACAGGTAGGATTACACATTTGCAAATACAACTTGATTGAGGGTTGGTTTTAAAGGGCCAGTACTTTGTGTTTTCCAGCCACATGGTAATATTCTATAGTAGAATCAAGGAATGTATATCAAATATGGCTTAAAAGTAATTTGACTTAGTACTTTAACACCTTATAAGTGGGCCTTTGTCACATTAAGAACTCTTAATGCTCTTTCTGAAACGCTCACTCCAGTAAGTCATCTCAACCTCACTTTAACCCTTTGATGTTTTTACCAGTAGCAGCTCCTATAATGAGCTCAGCAGATGAACTCTTCCACCAAATGTTTGCTAATTGCTGCCGGCTAGTCTGAAGGAGCCGAGTGGGGGAGTTGTGGAAGCCTGGAAAGGAGCTGTGTCCAAACGCTGGGCTGAGGTTCACCCATGTGTTTTGCACAGCTGAGCGGTTGCCATGGGAGATTAAGGCATTTCTCAAATATGGGTGGAAGAATCAAGTCAACACTCAGGTGTGTTTTTGATGAGGGAATAACTTTATAACATGATGTGCAGCTCAACATTTCACATGATACTGCAAATTGAAAACGTCTGGCAGATGCATCCATGTTGGTCCCAATGAGACGATCATCTTCAAACACTTTAGCTAAAATTAATAAAAAAATCCAACAATATTTTAATAAACATGAACAGTACACACAAAATAACAATTGTTCTTTCCCCATAGGGTGACTGCCAGTAATCTCGCCTCAAGATTGACCCAGAAAACAGGTGAACACTGTGCTAACATCAAAATTTGTTTAGCAGAAAATATTTAGAATAAAGTGCTTCGTATTTACATGTTGTCACATTGCAAAGACCAATGCAAAGGAGCAAATGTGTTTGAAGTGCAGGGACAATGCTGCAGGTTTTCTTGAATGTTTGAAACATGAAACACCTTCTCGTCCCTATCAACAAAACGCGTTCCCACATTTTGAGAAAGAGGCAACGCTGACAAGCAAAGCATACGAATGTATTTTACAATAATTCAAAAATCTCCTCACGAATCCAAGTAATTCGCAAACTTTATCCGTTTTTCTCAAAAACGTGAACAAAAAGATCTCCACTTTCATCAGATTGTCATCTAATCTAATCCAATCTGAACGGAGCAGGATTAAAAGAGCGCTCTCTCTTTCACGTCCGTTTTTTTTATTACGTCACCGATCAGAAGAGTGACGGCAAATTTTTCCGACTCATGTTCATGGGAAAGTCAATTCACTGCGTTACAGATCTCCAGACAGAATAGCACACCAACCCCCCCCCCCATTTTCCTTTTATTGTCAAAGAAGTTTAAACCCATTCCCTCCATGACAGATTTAGAGGGCTCTGAGGGGATAAGAGCTGGCAACGGATGTCTAACCAATGTTTTGATGAAAAGAGTCTCCCTGATCCCAGAAGGAATCAAATCCCAAAGTAGTAGCTAATAGATAAAATATTACTTCCCCAGTTGTAGTCCGCGGAGGCTCCCACTTGATGAAGGAAGGCAATCTTTCGTGGGAGTTGCAAAGACAAATCTCATCTCAAGAGGGTCTGTGGAAGCAAAAGTTTTCTGGAGTGCAAGCGAAAGCCAGAAACGCAGCCAAGGAACTTCCGACGGTCACGTTACTGTAGCTGACCGGACAGGCTGAGCTCCACGGGTTTACCCCGATGAGACGGCAGCTCGTTCTTCATCTGCTTCTCCTCTCGCCCTGACCTGTTGGGTTAGGTGTCCGGCTTACTAAATCCTCCTGACTTTGCCGCCGAACAACCCCTTTACAGGCGGTGGAGAGGAAGCGCGAGTGGAAGACGAGCCTCGGAGCTCGTCAAGCTTGACGTGGTGGGAGGGATGCTCACGTGAAACCCCGGGAGAGCTATCATCATGACCAAAAATGAGTGTAGGAATGAAATGACATGATCGCTCTTGAATAGTGTTTTTGATTCACCGTGGAACTCAGTAATTATTTAAATTGTCTGGATTTAAACTAAATCTCTGTCTGAATGGTTTCAATGCTATTTCATCTTTTTTTTTTTTTATTTGTTTGTTTGTCTAGGTCTCTAGGATGCTAGCTGTGTTCCTAGATATGAAATAAAAGCTTACAGTAACGGTTCGCCTAGAAAAAAAGGGAAAGGGAAGCGCGTCACATCCACACGCCAAGAGGACACATGTAGAAATCAGACCAGCCCTCGTCATGTTGGTATCATTTGTTCGCAAAGTAGCTTTGTGTTGATGCTTTTCCCTCCACTTCACCTTGTTGCACTAATCCACGGGGACTTAAATGACCGACTGAACTCATATTGTGTTGTTTTTTTTAACTTATAAATTATGCTTTAAGATTCAGACATTTGGAAGGAGCGGCATCTGTCATAAAGATTCTTCTGTAGAAAAAGCAATTTCCCTGGATCAAACATCCAAACGTTTCACATAAAATGAAAGCAAACAGCAAAATAACATTTGACAGCTTGAAATTCACCCAAAAAAAAAAAAAGCAATAAATCTTTCTTGTTGTTTCGTCATGGAGATGGTTTGAGACACTTAATGGAAATTTCACTCATTCATATTGGATAAAAACTAACGCTTATGGTTTTTCCTGTAGGAAAATGTGCCCTGCTGGTAATTTAGAAACGGACCCCGGTAAAGTCACGGAAAGTTCACTTTGGGTTTGATCGTCTCAGCCAGTCAGATCAAAGGAATGAAGTCAGTTTCTTAAATCAGTTTCGTGTCCGTCTCCTTCAGGAAATGTGCAAAAAATATATATCTTTTTTTTTTTTTTTTTTCGGCAGAGAAAATCCTTCAGTGTCGTCCTCGGAGGAGCTTTCATTAAAGAAACTCTGATATAAGAAAAGCCTTGACAGAACCAGAGCTCAGCCTTTATGTTTGTGTTTAAAGGTGAAGCGACTCCAGGATGCAACAACGAAGTCAATATGAAAGCTACTTAGACCATTGGTTGGGTTTTGTTTCTGTTACAAACGTAATCAAAACGATGTCGATATTCCGCTGACGTCGACCAAAACTAATCTTGTTCTCAAACTGGTAACTGCCTGACATTTTTCTGATGGGTTTTTTTTGTGTTTTTATGGTGTGAAGCTGCCTTGCTGCTTAGATGTGCTGTAAAATAATCTTGAGTCTTAACACCTCGAATGTGGGAACTTCTGTCGATTTCGGATCCCGTCATCCGTGCCAAACTATTTCTTAATAAAAAATTTTACGTCCTTCTGACAAACGTTGCTTCAGTTCATCCATCTAATGTTGTCTTGTTGCATTACTCTTTGTCTCTTTGTCTCTTGTCCAGGATAGGCGGCGTATGAAAACAGGATACTCGTTTATGTGTTTACTTCTCATGACCCTCTGTGACTTATTGAACCTGCGCAGAGCGCCACACCCCCATAGGAACATATGTTATAAAAACAATGTCTTTACTTTTGAACAATGTCCACCAGAAAAAAAAACTTGTTTTGAACGTCTTATACAAGCCAGTAGGTGTTTTTGCCAAACCCTGACGGTCAAAATGCACGACTTCAATCCTCAAATCGTGATCTTGCCATCCTCGAGGGAACTTCGGAGGGAAATTACTTTCTTAGGAGACTTTTGTCACAGGAGACAACTGTTACCAGAAACTGGAAGGCAGATGTTTTGCTTAAAAGTCCCTGCAAAAGAAAGGTTTGAGCCAAAATGAAAAAGTTTTTAACCATCAAAATGCCTCGATAAATACAAAATACCCTAGCCTACGTGCCTTTGTGTGTTTTGATAGTAACTATAGCTTTTGCTATAGCCAAAGCAGCCGACGACGGCGCAGCAGTTCAATATCAGGCAGATTTTACCTGGAGGGACCTCATGTTACCAATGTGGGATTCATAAAGAGCTCATCTGCATGAGACAATGTGAGAAACCGCAGCGTTCTCACAGCCAATAACGTTGCACAAAGCAACAAATCCAACAGTGGAAATGAGATTCCTGCAGCAACAGGCTCCGTCTGAATGTCAAGCTGACATATTACTGAACGGAGGAGGGTGAAAAGATCCACGGAAGGTTATAGAGTGCCAGACCAAAATTTTCGACGCCCACCGTGGGTTACTCATCGAGCGCTTACAGTTGTTCAGATACTCGGGTTTTAATCCTGGCTCGCCATCTGGTCCGGCTGCCATGGAGACCGACACATCTGCCCCGCGCACGGCACTTCTTATCTCCACTGTGTCGGGATGCGTTTTATCCAGATTACCTTTGCGGCTTGACATTAATCTCTACTGCAATTGGATTGGTCTTTTCATGTCACCAAAACCATCATTCGTCCCCCTCCTTTTCGCCTTTTTCGCGGCTCTCACAATAGCCAGGTCGTTCACGAAAGACGACAAAATCATAACAAAGAATGTTTTTCCAGGAGAGGAGATCCATTTTACTCCAAACGCCGTCGCGGCAGTTTTTCTGAGGCTGCACATCCAGAACTGAAAGAAGAAAAATCTGTGACAAAAGATTGCAAAAAAAAAAATAAATAAAAAAACATAATTTAGTTTGCTTTTGTATGCACCAAAAACTTTGTTTGGGGAAAAAAAAAAAAAAAAACTTTTGAAAAGATAAACAACCGTCTCAGTGCCTCGCAATGGCATCCAGATCCCCTGAGCTTTTCTCTTATTATGTCCACAAACTTTGATGCATTTTATCAGGATTTGAAGCATATAAATCAACACATAACAGTGAGTAATTGTGAAGTGGAAGAAAGTGAAATAATTATGAGGATATCCTGCAAGTAATAACATCCATCTAGCCCAAGTTGCTCTCAAATATTGACATGATGCACAATATAACCAATCGAGCCCACAGTGGGTTGAGTTAACAGTACTCAAGTAACAGTAACACTACTTCAACAAATTTTCACTTAAATAAGAAGAAATCACTCAAGACTTGAAAAATATTTGGAAAAAAGGTAACTCAAGTAACATAATTGAATATTTAAACTGAACTGTACAGTTACGTGGGAATGATTGATATAAATAACAGTTAGAAAATAAAGTCGTTCAAAAGAAGCGATACGTCGTAATGAAACTACACAAGTGAAAGTAAAAAGTGGAGCGTAGACAAAATACTCCTAAAAAGTTACTTGAGTAAATGTAACTGAGTAAACTGTGCAGAACCTCAATGTTGAAACACGGTGCTGGACGGGTCATGCTGTGGGAGATTCCAACGATGTTTCATTTCGTTTCGTTCTGTGTAGGGATGAGCTGTGTGTCATGATCTGAAATAGCAAATGACTTCGGCTGGGAATACTGTGATGTCAGGAAACATAAACAGAACGGATACGATCCCCGTAAACAAGCTAAGCAAAAACACTGAAGCGAAATACAGGGCAACTTGAAAACGGATTATCAACACGATGTAAAAGAGCTTGAGCTATTGTCTAAAAACAGGTTTTGGAAATCTTTGATATTAAGGGTGTTTTGTCCCTGTCGCGCCTGACAAACATGTTTGTTTTGGTTGTATTTACCCAGAACCCCCTGCGTTGTTGTCCACTTCCTGCTTTTGGATCGGCCTCTGGTTCGCCTCGATCACGCAGGCATTCGATTCGCACCACAGTTCACTTTATCCGAACCCACACTGAGGCTTTTGGCCGTAAAAACCTAAACAGTTTGATTGGAGTTTGATTGGCGCCGCCCCAAACCAACCGGTCTTTCATAGTTCATTTGAAGCGGACCAAACGGTGCTGGTGTGAACGCGCCTTTAAACGTTCAAAGCAGGAAGAGACCCTCCCTGAGGGACTGCTTCGGTGAACGGTGCGTTCAAATGCACGCCACACTTTTCCTCCCACCCCTTTGCACTACTTTGTGAACGCCTGCTGCATAAAATCCCAATAAACATCATCCTTCGTGGTTAGAAAAGAACAAAGTGTGCAAACTCTCGCAGGAATGCGTATTTGTCTGCATAAGTCTCTTTTACATGAAGGCCTGTTGAAAGCACTTGACCTGCACCGCGGCAGCCATACGAGGCACTTCACATGCGAGGAACAATTTTAAGCACCACAACTGCAGTCGTGCAATAAAGCCAGAGCGCAGACCTCCGAGCCAGCTGCTCTAAAAAAAACACACACAATACATCCACAGGAAAAACATTTGACAGAAAATGGCATATTTACACCCTCGGCCCTTTGTCACTTTAACAGCTCCTGCTGCGGACGGCGTTTTATTGGGGACGTTTTTGCAGCCCGGGGGGAGTCGGGACGAGAGGGAGCGGCCTTTACGGGCAAATCAAAGAGCCGCCTCTGAAACCGCGGGGACGACGAGGCACAAAACCGATTCCTCTTTCCCTCCCCTTTCTTTGTTATTTTTAACTTCCACCAGCATAACGAGGGATCGACGGGAACGCAGCCGATGTTACGAGGCGGCTCGGAAGGAGACGCGGACTCGGGAGAGGAGAACGGAACGTCCGCTTCGATCGCTAACGACGAAAGCGGGACGAGTTGAAACGAATAAAAAAAAATTGCAAAAAGGTATAAAAGCAGCTTCTGTTCTGTGCTTGTCTTAGGTCAACCCAAAAGACGAGCTTGGTTTCCTTTTTTATTTATTTTTTGTCTTTTTTTTTGTTTTTGGCAGTTTGTCAACTTAGATGTTGAACATAATGGAGGAAGTGAAGCAGAAGCAAACGCGCGCAGAAACACACACGCACCAATCTTTCGTTCTGTAACTTAATTTGTTTCCTCCAGCACCAGCAAGTGCATGCATGACTTGGCATCAAACAGCCTACAGAAATGCATGCGGCTTGATTACTTAATCAGATATTCTTTTAGATGAGTTGCTCCATACGGATCACGGGACGCGGCTGTGCAAGGCCTCACAAGTACAAGCTCCACGCGATAAAGCAAACTCATTCAGAAGTTAATGAGTTGAGCCGAGTTAATTAATCCATCTAAAAAATAAAATAAAACACACACACACACACCCACAAGTCAAGCAGGGTGCAAAAGCGATTTGTTTTGTTTTGTTTTGTTTTGTTCTGTTTCTCGTCGCAGAGATAGACCCGTGTGAAACGGGGACGTCGTCGCGGCGCAAATCGAAGATGGGGGGGTGATGGGGAGGGAGGCTGCTGCTTCGCGAGAGGTCAGACGAAGTTGTCGTGACGCTTTTAGCTCGCGAAGATAAGCGGAGGTGAGGGGCGAGGAGTCGAGCAGGAGGTAGCGGCAATCTAGCGTGCAGAAATGAGCGTTTTCGAAGCGCTCCGCTCTACCTCAGGCGCCCCTGCTGCCTCCCCGGCTGCACAGGATTATTTTCAGAAACCGTTTGTCTGGCAAGAGGCGATTATCCTACAAAGAGTACATGTGTTGTGTTTTTTTTATTTTTTAAATTGATTAGATTAAGCTTTTGAACTGTCCTCAAGCTCTGCGGCTACACATGCAGACAAATGAGTAAATCAGAGAAATAAAAAAAACAACAATGAGTCAGTGTCGCTTGTGCAAAATTCGCTGATTGGCACAATAAGAAACAAAACAACGGAGGCAAATTTGGGATGCGGAACAACTCTGGTTCTGTTGTACCAAGGGAGTCGAATTCCTCCACAACATTTCTGTGGAAAATTAAAAAATAAGCAGCTTTCTTTCAATCAGTCAATAATATTTCTACCATTGGGTGGATTTGGTTACGACGAGTTGAGAGTCAGCTTTCTTGCCGGACAGGGGACTTTACATCGTCACAAATACGACGCTACTTTGAGACATTAAATGTTGAATATATCTTTGTCCGAATATGACATATTTAACAAGCATTCTGATTAGCATTAGCAACACACAGGAAAGAAGAGAAAGTCAATACAATCTGATGGTCAACATACAGAGACTCCTGCGAACTTTTTAAACTTTTCTCAGTTAAACAAAAAGTAAAATCTATATATAAAAACAAGAGAAATATGTTCTTCTGCTCCACATGTTCTTTTCACTGTAAGGTTTTGGACCCTGTGGGAATGTGTGTGTGGACGTCACTGCTTGGTCCTTCATCCTCTTACCAACAACGTATTTATTAATATGAGCGATTGTGTATGAAAAAAAAACACAACAATAATTTGAATCACCTGCTGCACGTTATTGATTTCTAACGCTTCCACTGAGAATGGTTCGGTTCCACAGTGGCGGAAAAAGGGGAAACAAAAATTTTCTTCTTGTGTTTGGGAAATGTAACTCTCTCTTCCCACAACCCCCCGGTGTTTTTTTCACCACCGCCTTTCAAGCTAAGACCCTGTCATAGAGCTCTTTTTGTGCCGCAGGGATGGAGCCTTTGGTGACATTTCGTTAGCCCACCGCCGACCTGCCGGCCCATTGGGGGTCGCACCTGCCGAGCTCCGGAAGCAGACGTTCCTTTAGTACAACGCGGTGAATGTTGGGTTGGGAACGTGCGGGAGACCCGCCTCACCCCTTCTTTTAAACCACTTACACAAAGTCATTTGAGCTCCATACTTTTCCTCTGTTTTCCTCCTCAACAATACAGAACTGGTTGTATTGTTGATGAAACGGTGCAGATGACCACCGCTATCATTGAAAGACGCTAAAACGAAACCCTAAAACTTTTCGTTGCATTTTAGAAGCAGGGACACAAAGTGTGGGGTATCACGCAGATCTAATTTCCAAAATTGATTTAATTATGTGGGGAACTGAAATGTTTGGAGGAAGAAAAAAAAAAAAAAATCAGCTTCTTACAATAAGTTGTACCTTAAACAGTGAAGTATTATGGACTCCTTAAAAAAGTAAATAAAAAAAATCAAACAGTCATAATATTAGGAGATTAAATCTATGACAATAAAGTCAAAATAATACAAGATGGAAGCCGTAATGAATCTGATGTCCTGTTTTCCCCTAATATGACCTGTAACGCACATTTTACAGTTCACTGTTATTACACCATTGTGACTCTTTATTCCCATAACGTGTAGCCAGAAACACCCAATAGATCCATTTTTAGACAACAAAGTTCATTACCTTCCTGGTTTAAGCATTAGCTAAAGAAAAACCTGCCCCGATTCTCATGACAGAACCTCAGGACCACAACCGTCGAAAACTTGGGGAACAAAGTCATGGCATTTTGAGAATGAACTCGAATGAGAATAAAGTCAAAGTAATTTATTTCATTTGAATTCACTCTTGAAATATATATTTTTTTATAATTTAATGATTTTACGGTGGCCCTCATAGTCCGTCACACATTCTCGACTGTGGCTGTAGGATGGTAAATTCATCCCCTTGTGAATGCAGCGAGCGTCTGCGGTTGGAGCTCGGAGCGGTGTGGTTATCGTTTTGTGTAACAGGCCTGATTAACGTTAGGGGTCTGGCCTCCAGCGCAAGTAATTTGAAGAATTTATGAACTGCAAAGAAGACGGAGAAGTGGGGCCTGCTAATGATGCTTCTCCCTCATCCAGCCAATCAAGGAGGAGGCGGCGGCGGCGGGCGGCGGCTCGGCGTGGAGGGAACCAGTGGCCTATGTAGCAGAAGGGAACGCTGGGAAAATAAAACTCGGGAGCGGCAGAGCTGACAGCGCTGAAGAGGGATGCCGACCGACAGCAGGAGCCGCCGAGGGAAGATAGTTGGAGGTGCTAATAGACGGCGCGGCTGAAAGCTACACGCCACGAAGCACGAGACAAAGGAGCTGATAAATGATCCGGGAAGCTGTCAAGGCACAACGAGGAGGTGGGTAGAGTTAAGTAGTCTGCCCCTTGCTGTCAGGATAAAGGCTTGCCGTATACACATGTTAATGTTTTCCCTGGGAATCTCACTGCTGGGATTTCTCTACCCTCCCCATTTAAGATGCCAGTTGCGTCTGGGTGATAAATTCCTTGGTCAGCCACCGTCAGACCAAGAAACAGCAGCGGCTGCTTTCCTGTCTGGGGGGAATCGCTGCTGCCGTATGGTTCCTGTTGGGAAGGCTAATCTCAAGTCTTTAGCTCCTCAAAGACCAACTAACGGTGACTGTGACAAAGTAACGTCCCTCTGGTGCTATTGACCGAAATTGAAAAGCAGTTTCAAGCTTTTGCCTTTTACGAGAGCCCTTTTAGCTCCTTTAGCATTAACATTATCTTATATGGTCTTCTTTCAGCTAGCTAACCGGCAGTGTAAACGTGGCGTACTTTGATAAGAGGCTCGATAAAAAGCTCCCTTCCCAGTGACGTCAAAGTAAAAGAGGCTTCTTTGAATTTTTAGCGAGTGTTGTCGAGCTAGCTGGCTAGCAGCTGTCTTAGCTCTGGTTCTCTTTAGGGCTAAGACAGCAGCTGTTAGCCGGCTAGCAGCTGCTGTTAGCCGGCTAGCAGCATGGCTAACAGCAGCCATGCTAACAGCAGCATGGCTAACAGCTAAGAAATGATAAATACAATTACGAGAATAAAGTTGTAATTTTGCAAGAACAAAGTCACAATTCAACTCCTTGACTTTATTCTATTATTTTATTCTTATTCTTGTAAGACTTCAATCCCATAATCTTATTTTCATTTTCTCAGAAATGTCCATATTTGTTATTCTGTCTGATGATAAATTTAACATTTTGAATCACAAACGATCAATTCTAATATTTCATGACTAGAATTTATTTCTTTAAATTGAAATGTGTAGATTGGGGAATTATGTGTCTTCTTCATAAATTACTATCTCCACGCTTTACATTTATACCACTAATTTAGATAAAGCCTCCTTTCGATTGTTTGGGATGACTACAGTTCGACCACGCACCTTGTCTAAGCCAGACAGTTGAATTTGTTCCAGTGAATATCCCACAGACTAGCATATTTAAAGCAGCAGTCACCTCTGAACACAAGCTTGGCCTGGTTGTGCAGCGCGGCTCCAACAAATCATCTGTGTCTGTGTTTCTGACCTCCTTCCACACGGACGCTTCTCAGTTTCCAGGAAAGTTTCTTGTTTCTGGTTGTCAGGGAAAAAAAAAAAAACACCCTTCTTCAAACAAACATTGCTTTTGAATAAATGATGACCTTGCGAGACTACCCCTCAATCGTTTATGAATTATTGGCAACCCGGATGAGTAAAATGAAAAGTATGCCCTGCTGTCGAATTGAAATGATTCTGACTTCATGTTTGAAATTAGACGAGAGATCGATAGTGCCGCAAACCAAAGTATCCGGAATACCGAGAGTAAAAATAAAGACAGGAGGATCGCCACGCTGACCTAAATCATCCATTTGCGACTTTGCAGGGGTTCATTTGTAACGAGCAGCAGCGCGTTCAGATGAGGTGGGAGTCGCCGGGCCTCGTTTAAGACGTCTCCTGCTTCTAATTCCCCCTGCAGTCAGATGCTGTTGACATTTCGGTGTGGACTTGGTGCTCCATATCTGTACATAATGACTTCCCCACGAGGACTGCTGCTATCGTCTCAGCGGCATGCCACTCTTGAGTCAATAATAACTGGACTGGAAACCTGGCCCAGAGAAAGCGGAGACGCGACTGACAGCCGGATCGGGAGAGGGGAGAGAAGGAGAGCGGTAAGTGTTAGCTCTGTGGAAAATATGAAGAAAACCTAAAGAGAACCAGGGCCGGTTTGGAGGTCGGGGGGGGCTAAAGTGGCAACCGTGGAGAGAGGACAGGAAGTGAAGGGGGGAACGACTGGAGAGAGAAAGAAGAGGAGGCACCAGGTGTGAATTCATGGACGGGGTCTCTGTTCTGAACCAGAGCACACACAGAGGTCTTTCTCTGACGGGGTAAAAGACCGGCCAGCTGCTGGGAAAAGAAGAAGAGGATGAAGGGATCTGAGGTGGACACCGAAGGCAAGGGTTGGCACTCTTCCCTTCCTGGCCCTCGCTGCGCCCTCGATGGGAGGCGCCGTGCCCGCGAAGAGCCTTCCTTTTTCAGCTCGGCCCCTCCAGCGAGGGCTGCTCCGATCCACAACGCCAGTAAACGGGCTGCATTTATGAGATGCTCTTCACATCGTGTTGACGAGTACGTTTACAAGCCACGGTCATTTATTCGCGCCCCAGCTACACGCTCGCAGATGTTTTTTTAAAACTGCCTGTTTCTGGCCTATTTGGAAATTTATTTCTAACTTGGTAGGACGGTAGAAATGAGATTAATGATGCCAGGGCAGTAGTCGGCGGTAATGATTATAACAGGAGAGTAAAAAAGGAAGAACAGTCAGGGATGTGGTTCATTGCAGTCCTTTCCCTTGGTTGTCATGATTTTTTCTAGATCTCAGGAAACCAGGCCACAGTTAACACTCACCAGGGAAGGTTTCAAACTTTTCGGCAACCTTGATAAGATTTAAGAGTATTTTTCTTTGACCTTTGGGTAGGTATTATGGGAATAAAGACTCCAGTAAATAATATATACCAGCAAATGGTCAATATAAGATGGTTTAGATCAGAGCGAATGGCCCAAACAGAGACCAGAACCAACATGCCAGAGTGCAATGCAGATAATCATATGCAGCATTAAGATAAACTGACAGTGAGATTTGGATACAAAGGAAAAGAGGTGTAAACGTACACAAATTTGTTTACAAGAACAAAATGGAAGTACAGAGGAACAGGAGCACAAAGGTGTTTAACTATTATTTGAATATGCAGTTAGTACAATTACCAAATTAATCTTTCAATCAATCAACATTGAAATCCAAGACGTTAACCAAATCCAAGACGAAGTGAAGACGGCAGACGAAATGGTTCAACCGCATTTGTATTGTTTTGGATTTCGGTTCTGTACATTCACGCCATGAGCATCACTTCTTGGTCTGTGCAGTGCAATCACGGCTTCATTGTGCTGCTTCTAAGATAAAAAACATCTACACAGTCACACAGCTGTCAATGGACCGAGACAGAAGCCGAAAGCTGAGACGAGCCCAATGACACTTACACACGAGGAGTGGGCAATCAGGGCCCGCGCTGTGGTGGAGTGGGGAAAATGACCGACGTGGGGAAGAGCCGGTTTTTCCTGGCTCGACAGATCGCACAATGTGTCGGTTTCTCCTTCTACGCACAATGTGTGACGGTGAAACCCTCGGGACGTCACCGCGACAATAAACCCACACCTCAAACACCATCAGGCAGTTCCAACATGATCCGGTCTTTATGAAGTTCGAAAACGATTTTAATCGGATTTCACGAGTACGAAAACACACACACACCACACACACGATTTATTACAGTTGGGGGTAATATGGATAATTTAGTAAACACAAAACAAAAGAACCCCCCTGTAAACTCAAGAAATATATAAAATATAAAGTTCCTCACAATTTAAATAAGATGTAGCTTCTCAGGTTAAATACTACCCCATTTAAAAGTGACTTGAAAGAGAGGCAGATTTTACTGTCATTCAATTGTACATTTAAAATTTTGTTCCGAGGCTAGAATAACAAAATAAGAAAGCATCAATCAAAATATAGCACAAATACATACAATAAAAGACTAAAAGATGACTCTATTTGAACGAAACATTAAATCTGCTTGTAATCTGCACTCTGTGTCTTTAAGAGTCTACTGGCTGGTCGGCAAAACTCAAACACGCAGTCAAGAGTAAGAAAGAGTACGAGAATTTCAACACTTGTTTGGCATCAAGTTTTAATCAGAAAATACAAAGAAAGCGATGAATGCACTCGTTAAACGTGAGCTTTGACACTTTGGCCTTTTACCTGTACTCTTTCTGTGAAAGTAAAAGTATATGTATATACTGTTTTCTCATCTTCTGGTTGTGACACCAAACAAACGAGACAAATTTCAGAAGGCCAGACACAAAACCAAAAACTGGCATTCAAATCAGAACAAGAAGGTACAGAAAAAAACAGTCAATGAAACCAGGACAAGAATCAATACGGGACTCAAATCTGTCAATCCCAAACAACAAGCGAGTTTACTTGTTGCACACGCAAATCCTACGACAAACTGGATTCAGGACGTGTGGTATGGATTCTCCACCTGAACGCGCAGCAGCAACGTGCAAAATAGACAAAAAAAAAAACAAAAAACAAAACAAAAAGCACCAATTGATTTCCTGCTTTTGAGGCAACATTGTTATGCTGAAAAGATTTCCAGCCACCTACTGAGCTGAAAATGTCAAGAATGAGCAACTGGAGGGAGATTCATAAATCTCCTTTTGTCTGCGGCTCTGTTACAGCAGCAGCAGCAGCAGCAGCATTACAGTGTCACTTTTGGAAAAATGCACACCTCCCCGAGGCATGACCTTGTTGTCATTGTGCCAGCGCCATAGCGGATGCCACGTAAAGCGTTGTATACAATAAGTCATGCATGTGTGAGAATGTGTAGTGTTAATGTCTCAGAAAAAAAAAAGAAAAAAAAATCCCTCACACAAGAGCACAGCTGTGTGAAGGATTGTGAGTCTATGCATCCCCCCCCAAAAAAACAAACCTAATACATTTAGAGCCAGGATGCTGTCTCAGAGGACTGTGTGCAGAAGTGTGTGTGTGTGTGTGTGTGTGTGTGTGTGTGTGTGTGTGTGTGTGTGTGTGTGTGTGTGTGTCGGTGGTGATGACACTGCAGCAGCTTCCCGGGGGAGGAGGAACACCAATAGCCATCACCGCTGGAGGAATCCGAGGGGACAGCGAGCTTTTCACTGACTGTCCCTTTCTCTCTGACAGCCCGGCCGCAGACACACAAAAACACGCTTCATAAACCCGTCTCTCTCTCTCTCTCTCTCTCTCTCTCTCTCTCTCTCTCTCTCTCTCTCTTCCTCCCCTAAATCCTCCACCCCTCTCCCGCCGTCATGTCTCCCTCAGCCCTGCAAAAAATCTTGCCACCCTCTTTCCACATCACACTCACTCACTTTCAATTACCGGGCAGGTAGCTGCCGTTCCAAGACAATAGCTCACCAAACTTGATTACCTGTTCCCATGGAGCCACTGGAACAACAGATGAAGTCTGAGGTATCGAGCGGAGTGACAGCGCCGGCTCATGTTGCTTGGAGACGGCCTCGTTCATCAAGACGGGCCGCGCGTGCGCCCAGGTTTTTAGAGGAGGGGATTTTTTAATAAAAGGCAATTTGAATCTGTTTTGTTTGGGGCTTTACTGTGGCTTTAAACGGTGAGAGCGAAAACAAAGAAGGTAAACAAATCATAACTTCAGGAAACAAAAAGGAAAAGCCACGGCTTGTGCCAGGTAATGGCTGGGGTGTAAACAAAACCAATATTTGTACCAAAAGTTTCAATGAGCAAAAATGAGAAAGTGGCTGCATTTCACTTTCAGTCCAGCTCTGTTTGCATGCGCGCACACAAATCCGGTTTCTGATTGTAACTACCAGTAATCACCTACTTATTGTAGGTTTTTACAGCCAACCTGCATGCGTGTGTGTGTGTGTGTGTGTGTGTGTGTGTGTGTGTGTGTGTGTGTGTGTGTGGTCTGTACAGTCTCCCTTTGTTCATTTAGGCTCCCACATTGTTCACACTGTGTTAATTAACATCTTTTCATGTTTGGTTTACTCTTTGGTCACTCTGAGTGTGTACTTGTGGCACTACGACACGACCGAGGTCCCGTTTTCACTTCAGTCGTCTTCAAGCGATTTATTGCATTGTGGTGATTTATTGTATCATTTATCATTTCTTATGATAATTCCGGCTTATTCTGATGAAAAATCCCAATTAATGACTCGAATGTACTATTTTCTCCGCCGTCAGTTCCATGAAAGTGTCAATAAATACCAATAACTTAAAAATATAATTAATTTTGTATGAGCAGTTCCATACAAATGGCTTCTTTGCGAACGGGAATATTTCTCAAGAGCAGCATTTGTGTTTTCTGGGGCTTTTATTATTGTGTCATGCAGTCACAGCCATACAGATAACCTAAGAAGCTAGAAATTGTTCTTATTTTCACTTTTGTCATAATCACAACAATACCACAAAATATCGCAATAAATCTTTTTTAAGACGCTCATTTAAGATTTTATTCTAACCAAGTATTTATTTGGTTTTATTGTCGCTGTTTTCACGTCTCTCATCTTCTGTCTTGGCTTTTAATATCTGTTTCTTTTCTATTTCATGTTCGATGTGGATTTATGACGGTTGTTTGTAGCAAAACTGCATTTGTCTTCACTTTGTGTTGCCTGACTAACATCTAAATACATTTTTGAAGTTCTGAAACACTTAAGTGTGACAACCATGCCAAGAAAAGCAATGGAGAAAGGGGTGCAAACGCTTTTTCAAACCTCTGAATAAACCCACACTCAGGTTCCACTGCGCTCGTGCTTTCCAGGGATCGTTTGAACGTCATTAAATGTTCTGTGTTCGGAGGCGAAGTCCTGGTTTGTTATACATTTCGGGGACATTCAGACACAATTTGTCGAAACGAATCCCCCGAACCTCCACCATGCTTCACTGCTGCCTGCAGACACTCATCACCATGCAGCTCTGCAGCCGTTTGGCAGATAAAACGACTTTCTGCTCCAGCCAAATATTTCAAATTTTGACTAATCAGTCCAAAGCACCTGCTGCTGTTTCTTTGCACCTTAATATTTATGTTGTTTTCATGCTTTGTTCAGTTGCTTGGTTTGTTTCTGAATGCGAAACAAACCTGATTGGTCAAAGCCACCTTTGACCAAACTTTTCTAGACAGTAGGTTTTTTTTTTTTTTTCTTTTTTTTTGTTTTTGCCTCTTCTGATCTCAGCTCTTAGCCTAGCACTGCCTTAGCCATGCTCAGGGTTTCCTACTTATAGGAATATTAATGTTAACATTATCGCAACCTAATACTGATGTCAAATAGGTATTACCAAGGTTTTGTTAGAAATCCCCACAAAAATGTGGAGATGCAAATGTGTTTATTAATTGATTTAAAGACGAATGTGAAGTGATAAAATTAAGAATTATACTTTAACTATGCTTTATGTCAGTGGTTCCCATAGTGCGAGTCGTGCCACAGGTGGGGCGGGGGATTGTGGGAAAAACAAAACAAAAGACAGTTACACAAAAAGCGTTTCACTGTAAAGATGGTTTGTAGCGTGTTTTGTTGCAAGCTCAAGTATGAAATAAACTTCGGTGGAGTTTGAAAACAAAATATGTGTAAAGGTTTATGTCTGGTTGAACGATGTGTGTCTTTTTTGGGGTGGGGGGGGTTTTATTATTATCCATAGGGGGGCCCAGAAAATCTTTGGGAACCACTGGCTTGAGTATTTGCTTACTTAACCACTAGTAATCATCATGTCTGATATTCCCTTACAACAGAGCAACAGGTTGGTTTGGACAGGGTTTTTTCCCCCCCTCACAATAAAATGAAAAGTTTTGGAAGCAATACAGTTGTTTAGTTCAGTTTGTAAATTGGATTGTTAAACTCCTTCCTGTTTGTTGGTTTTTAAATTTCGGGCGCTCTACCCCTCACATTTCAACATCAGCATCTAATTTTAGCCTCAGTTTAAGAATATCCCGCCAGAAAGATCCCTACTTGAAGCGTTTTCAGATCTCGCCGGCAAATTTGACAGCGTCTTAAGAAAGAACGCAGCGGAAAGCGAAGGGCCTTCTCCACGTCGAGCACGTCTTCTTCACGTTTCAGACTGAATGCAGGCCCGGCTTTAGGCGCCGTTGGAAGTGTTTCTATAGTAACCTGCAGCACTTCGACTGATCGCCGAGCCCAGATGCGCCACGCCACACACACGGCACCTACATTTCTGCATTAGTACGAGAAGTTGGAGGCAATTACGACACAACAACAGCAGGGGGGAAGAGAGCAAGGCTCCCGCAGAGCTTTTAAATTCCACCAGACAATTTGTGGGTGGAGAGAAGAAGCGACAGAAGGTGAGTTCTCCTTCACCTTCTTTGAAAAAAAAGAAAAAAAAACCCAGAGCATGATATGAGCCAACAGCTGAGGATTGTGCAGAAGCAAATAACACCATCTGCATCTGAGAGACACACAGTTCCCTTCTGCTCACTAATATCAATCCCCTCGGTGATTAAGACGGCGAAGAATCAAACCGCAAGACTGTCACGGTGGGGGGAAAAAAAAAAGACTTTTGCAGCCCTGCTAATGATTCACTTCATTAATATTGATGGCAGCAATTCCACTTGGGTTCACAGGGGGCAACGCGTATCAAGAATAGTCTTCTTTCACCCGCCGAGATTAAGTCAAACGCACCCTGTCGTCGGAGCATGCGCACGAAACAAACACCATTATCCCGCAGATATATCACGCAAATCCTGCGATCATGACGCTCGTCACAGTTTGTGTGTTTGTAATCGCTCGGATTGCGGCCGCTTCATGAATAATTTTGCGGGGGCTGGGGAGGAAAATGAGACCGTTTTCACCTCAGTCTGAAATCTGTCGCCGTTTCCAGGCCGACTGACCCCCAAAACGGCTCGTCACGTCGCCAGAACCCGCTCGCCGGTCGCACGTTGTGTGCGAGCGCTGAGGGGACACGCCTGAGCTGCGGCTGGAGCTGAGAAATTAAATATAAGGAAGAACAAACAGCAGAGGAGTGCTGGCAATCAATGCTCGAGTGGGATTTGGTTGCACAGATTCAGAGCGATACATTGTGTAAAGTGAAAGAGAAGAAGAATGCATTAGCTGAAATCCAATCTGAAAATTATTGGCTGCCGCCTGACCACAGTGTATTTATTTTTAATCTTTTATCTCGCTTTATCTGAGCAGTTTGCCTTTTGCAGCTCATCCTTTGTGCGCGTTGTCTTCACTCTGGCCAAACTGCAAAGAAATCACGGGCTGCCGCTGGAAAAATAACATGTTTGCGACCTTCAAACAAAGGTCGCAAACATGTAATTTGCGACCTTTGCAAATTACATGTTTGCGAAGGTCGCGCTGGCTGGACGAAGACGTCCAATCAGTCGTCCAGTGAGCTGGTAGGGAATAAACGTGTTCCTGGCGCAGAATTTGAGATGAAATGTGTGAAGATTTCAAAACTATTTGAAGTATTTCGAATACGTCGGTCTCATCTGTCATCCGCGAAAATCGAAGACATTCGGACGAGTTCGTGGTTTGTGTTTTATGTTGTGTGTGTGTGTGTGTGGGGGGGACATTTAGCGGCGACACTGCTGACAGTTTAATTCATTCCTGCAGAGCGACACCGTCTGATTGGTTTGGCACTTAGTGGAGCAATTTGTTTTTCAGCCGGGACGGTGGCTGCCAAAAATCAAGAAGCTGACTGACGGCATCAGAGGATCTCCGAAACGCCACACGGCTTTACGTCTCGGTCCGACTCTGCGGAGCGGTTCCTTCGCTATTTAAAGCCTTCACTTGTTAAATGCCCAGTTTATGTTTCAGGCTTAGAGAAAAGCTTCATCACGTTTATCAAATGTACAAATAGACGATGCTAGTTTTATCCTCATATGGAATACTGACTTAATTTATGACTAGACTAAGTAGTCTGGTCTCTAGATTTTGTGTTTTTACAGTGGAAGATGTTTATCCCCGCTCCTACCAGCCTTGTGTTTGTCCACCATAAAAGAAAGAAGCAACATTCAGCTTCTGTGTGCCATAAATCTGGGAAAAACATCCAAGAAACTGCAAAACCGCTGAAACCCTGAGTTCCTATAAATCAACACAAAAAACCCACTTGTTACGAGTTATCTTTGATTAGTAGTGAATGATCAATATATTTGATGTGCATTGATGATTTTGATGACAGTATTTGACGAAGTGTTTCTTAATTGGTGACTGTGTTACAATGGATAGCGTTTAGATTGAGCTGCCTTGTTGCTAAAATAAACTTGACTTAAAAACTAAATCAAAGAAATTTAAAAAAGTGCAAAATATGTGGTTTTGCACTTTTTTGCCTTTTGCATTTGTAAATAAAGTATTAATACTCTTCCATTGGATTTTTTTGTCCCATCTTTCTGGGTGTTCGGAGCCCAATAAATAGTTCTAGAAACACGCCTGGCGTCAAGGCGTTAACACCATGAAGAGTGCGATGCATTCAAATTCCCACTTATTGCTTTGTATTGCCAAACATACTTGGACATTTGTTAAGCTGCTTTGCATGGTGGTGCACTGAAGCAACGGCTCGCAGCTGTCATTATCAGAGGACAAACTCTGAAGAAACAAAACAAACAGATTCACTCAATGCTAAACCGAAGAGCTTGATATGAGGGAACGAGATTCAAGATTATCCTGGCAGTTTCCATTATTAAGGCCACTGCAGGTAAAAAAAAAAAAAGAAAAAAAAGGATCTCAGAAATGTTCAGATTTCTGTCGAAAAGTTTCTAGAAAAAGTCTGGGAAGTTTCTGAGCTCCAAAAGTCCAAAATTTGAAAGAGGAAAAACTTTTCAAGGAGAATTTTCTGAGCGCATGAAGCTGAAAATGTTGTAAATTTTGGACTCTGTAATTTCTACGTCTTCTTTTCTAGAAAGGTTTAGATTTTTGTTGGACATTTTATCTTCTAGCTACAGTGTCCCCAGTCCAACCGAGCTGCAGACTTAGGAGGCAGGTGAGGTAAATGGAAATCGCGCCTGGAGATTATCCCGGCAGCCTCCGCATGTATAAACGAACTGCCTCATTTCTGCGTATGGCGAAGTGGGGAAGAGAAAATCTGCATGAGGGGTTTTGACAATTCAACACTTCCTCCTCACAGTCACTCAGTCACACCGCATCGGGAGATGCTCATCTGGTACCGTGAAGGCAGACAGAAAGTGCGCTCGCGACTTTTCGACTCTTGCTTTCATGCCATCTCGCTCAAAATGGCACCAAACGCCAGCAGTCACTCATGCTGACACCCTCAACCCGCCAAACCTCCGACCTTAGCGATCCAGCGCTGAGATCCATGTGAGAGTTTTGAGTTTTCTCTGTTTGGCACTTGGGGAGAAGGGAACCAGGCACAAACACATGCGCTGATGGATGCAAATTCATGTAGTGTCGGTTGTGTACACAGACGCGTGAAAGCAGCACGAAATGCAAAACAGAAAAAAAATGATGATAAGTAAATATGACATAACCGCATCAACGTTATTTCTTATTCACCGTTTCAGTAGGAAAACAGGCAAAACAACTTAGCTCGTAAATATTAGATGGGTGTGGCTATCATGAACAGAAAACACAGGCATGCGAGAAAGAAAAAAAACAAAAAAAAACAGGTTATTTCCGTTCACGGTGCGGCCACATGTGTTAATCAAAAATAAAATTGTTGTGCCTTGAACTACAAAAAAAAAAAAAAAAAAAAACATAATAAAAAATTAACAGAATTATGGCGGCGATAATTGCATTACTCGACGTCGAGTGCAGCTCATCCCACAGGACCGAGGGGGGGGGGGGCAGACACACGAAGCAGGCCGTCCATCTGGCGCCACTTCTGACGACGCGCGTTGGCGGGAGGGGGAGGGGGAATCAAACTCGGCCCTGTCGCAGGTCACGGTGTCGGAGGGGAGAAAAGCTCGTGTCCCGGTCCGGATTTAGTCGTGCTCTTTCTGTCCCCCGGCATCCCATCCTTCACGCTCATGTCGCTAAGAAAGTGTGGAGGAGCTGCAGCCTGGAGGACCTGCAGGTCTTCCAGTCAGGCAGGGTTAACAGCGTGATAATCAAAGGCACCTGGGTGGCGACTTCATTTATTTATTTATTTATTTCGGAGGAAGGGGAGAGTGCTAATTCTTTGTGAAAATGAACTGGGCTCCGCTCTGCAGCTCTTAGCGCTCTCCGCATGAGGTTTGGCAGGCAGCATGTCAGCGACGATCAGCGCTATGCTGAGTCCAGATGTTCATCAGGCTCCAAACGGACCATTAGAGGACACTCTCCCTGCTAATGGACGGAATGAAAACTGCAGCTCGATTACTCTGGATTTCCACACTAAAAAATTGACACTGTTTATTTATGTTTTGACAGAAGCAGCTGTTGAGTTACATTTATATTCATGTGCTGTGAGAACCAATACGGCAGACATGTAAAGGTCTCGTCAGTGCAACATGGCGACTTAGGCTGTGCATAGTTTTTATAGCTTGTAAATAAAACTTTTTAAAAATATAAATACGTTGATTTAAATCAATTGAAAATGTTAGCAAGTCTTTATCAACAAAGTGCATCAAAAAATATAGTTAAAACCACATATTTACTGTGAGGTAAACAATTTTATGAAATCATAAAAAAGAGCAAAAAGTTTAAACATTTTAACCAGTTCAGCGTTCGCCAACCTGCGGCTCAACAGAGGCTCTGAAAAGCGTTGACTAAAAATGATAAAGAACCTGTGACATTTTAAAAATGGAAACGATAACAAATGCAGGTTGAAGATATTTTTCAGTTTTTTTCATAGAGTAATAATATTTCATTAAAAAATGATCAATAAGTACAAGCCATTTTAATTTTGATCTATTTTGTGCAAATATCAACATCCCGACATGTTCCCGTCATCTTTTTACAGTTTTGGTTTTTCTTCATCCTAACACCTAAAAGTACAATTTAAGTTCTTTAACAAAAAAAAAAACAACCTATTTTCTGTTGTAGATATTTATAAAAAATTAGAACTTGTCTTTATTTCAAAAGTTGCACAATATTTGCAGCTCTAACCCAGTTTCATGTCGCTGGACTGAGGACAAAATGGCTCTTTTGACAGTTTGCACAGACATCCATGATCAGTTACTGGCCCTCCAAGCTAATCTAATACCAGGATCCATGCGTCGCAGGTCTACTGTCTGTTTTTCTGTTTTGTCTCTTTTTTTTTTTTTTTTGCGTTTCACTCCCTTGATGTAGCAAACTTAAAAGTGTTTTTCCCACTCTTGCTAAAAATCTCTGTGTTATGTGACCTCCTTTGTGCGGTAAAGTCATAAATCATACATCTCCGGCATCGTCAGCACCCAGGAAGAGGAGAGCAGAAGGTTACAGAAATGCTCTTCATTCAGCTTTATGATGTTCAGAGCAACACTGTTGGGGTCATGAAGCAACCCCACGAGTTGCTTCATGACCTTTTTTTATTATTTTTTTTTTTTTTAGAAAAAGTTGTATATAGATAAAACCTTTTCTTAAAGTTTTTATCCCAATACAAAGAACTGGAACTACAGTAAAATAACAGGCCTACTTATCAACAAGTCATATCTCAACTGAGAGAGAACATGCTCACGTTAGCTTAGCATATCAACAAACAGCTTCACATGAAAGCAGCAAGAGATGATATAACGGATGTCTGAGCAATCAGCTATAAATTTAGAAACAAGTAATAAATACATTGGACTCCTTTCTTTTTGTGTTCAGTATTTGCAAATTCACTTATTTTTCTGTCAAAAGTGAAATCCCGAGGCACGATGCTTCTTGACATACCATAGGCTGTCGTTTTCAAAGCAGCCAATCCTGGAGCACCATTGCTTTTTCTTTGACTGATTGGCCAGACAACAAAGAGCGGGAAAAAGTAAGACTACACATGTTAGCTTCAGCAGTCATGCCTATGATGGCTTCAACAGTGAGTATTAATGCATTTTCAAGTGCGACTCTCCGAATCCTCACGAACACCAGAGGTTCAGTTTGTCGGCACGTCAACATTCTCCATCACTGTAAGAGCAGAAATTCATTGAGAAGTCGGTGAAGTACGACTCAATTGCAACAATAATATGGACGCTTATGGCGTATGACGTGTTATTTTTCTGCATAGGCTTAATAGTGAATTTAATGATCACTTGATGATTCTTGAATGTCGACGTTTGCAGGGAGACATTTACAGTTACGACGCTCCTTAGTTTCTCGTCTCTGCCTCGGTTAGTCAAGAGACACATAGTGCCTTTCATGGGTTATTTTACACTTCTTCCAGACAAAATGCATTGACTCCAGAAATAACATTACAGAGGAGCCAAAGGTAAAAACAAAAAAACCCCCAAAAACAAAACACCAATCACCTCCACAGTTCAGGCACCGAAACAGCAAGCCTAGTAACGGAGAGGAAGTAGAGGTGTGAGGAGTGTAAAAATACAGGTTCTACAATTACAACAAAGGAAAGAGGCTGCAGAAAATAGAGAACAGGAAATAAATATGTCACCTGTGTGGCCACTGTTGATTTACATTTTACCCCTACAGACGATTGAGCAGAGTTCCAGCTCTGCCGAACCAACCTTGAATCCCTTCGTAGACAAATATTAACAAAATCTCTACAATTAAACATTAGTAGAGATGGCACGATGCTTCAAAGTTATTGCGCACCAACGCTTATTTAGACACACTGTTAGCATGTGACTATCGGCATCAGATGAAGCAGGTTTCATGAAGATTTTTCTTCATTTAATCTAGACAGAGTCAAAATAACTCAGGTATTATAATTCGATTTCTGCATTTTCCATTTGTCCAAACACTGGCAATTCAGATTCTAATTATCTATATATTATATATAAGGTGATTCCTCTGACAGCATTGGGGTTTTCCTGACTTGTGCCCTCTAATCGCTCAGTGATGATGTTTTCGTCCACCAAAAGCTGCTACAATTAGTCCCGCTGTGCAATTTGGCCCGTTCTTACCAGCCCAGTTCCTTTCTTCGGCAACATAATAACACTAATGCAGCACTTTAATCAGATGTGTTTTGTTGACCGAAGCTTCAGAGTTGTCTTCCCTGTAGATTAAAATTACAGCTGCCACCTCCGTTCAAACTGCAACACCAAACAGTCGAGCGGCCTTGAGCTGCTGCCATCTGCGCCCCGACGCCGAGCTCTCTTTCAAAAGTCGCTAAGATCTTTCCCTTTCTGCTGCGATTCAGAAATCTGAATCGGCTCGGCTTTTGTCTTTTTTTTTTTTCTGCGTATCCCGCCGAGCTTTGCGGGAAGTTAGTGGCTTTATCGTATCGGGCGGCGCACCTGTGTGGTAGCATCTGCTGTTGTGGTTTTCCACTTGGCACTAGCTCAAACTTAGTGGCTGAATGATGAATTTATTCACTCTGCTTTGTGCCATCGTCCCCAGAGCAGGCCTGGGAAAGAGCTACTGTAGCGAGGAGCAGCTGAAAGACTGTACTGTCTAGATTTATTCATCGTAGACGTAGAACCAAAAATAGTCCTGGTTAGAATGTGAGGTGGAATTTAAACTACAGGTTGAGCTAAGCTTTCTCATTGGTTGAACATCCGTCCGTCGATCCAACTACAACAGGTAAACAAGTAGATTAAATATCGCCCAGAATTTTATTGCCCTTATTTCCCAGTTAAACACTTCCATATGTTTTGCTGAAGCTGAACTACTTAACTTTTAATTTTATTTTATTTTTACGTATTTGTTGAAAACGTGAAAATGTCAGGACAGATAATCTGTGGAAAAACTGCTTTCTACCAGTTCTCCCAATACTTGGAAACAGCCAACCAGAGCCAGGAGGCGGGCCTTGGCGCTGTCAATCACTTTTAGCCTGCCACAAATGCTAAGCTAGCTAGCATGGCCACAGATTAATGATTGGTGTTCCTGGAATGATAAATTTCATTCAGAGTACATAAGTATGACTGATAGCACTAAGACCCTCCTCCTGGCTCTAATTGGTTGTTTTTGACCGGGAGCCGTACGTTTCCTTGTACAGCAGTGACAGTTCAGGGGTAAGGAGGTAGAGAAGCTCAATCTTTTCACAGGTTATCGGTCGCATGTTAAACTGAAACAAACATGGAAAAGTTAGATGTTTCTAAAAAAAGCTACGTACTGCAGCTTTAACCTTAATTATCTGACGTTAGTAACATATTTTAGTGTGCAAACACTCTTAAGCCCAACTCCCCTGCCTGAACAGCACGGTGTTGTACAGAGTTTGCTTTCAAATGTATTGATGAAATCCACCCGCCTTAATCGAAATATTTAATTAAAGGATTAAAGTCTCCATGGATACGGGAAGAGAGAGTTGTTGTGCAACAATGGACGTGGTTTGGCTTTGAATAGCTCTAATTAATAAGTGCCCAAGGCAATTATTAACAAAATTAGTAATTTAGCTTAAAATTACCAAGTCAGGGCAGCACCTGATTATCAAAAAAATAATTGCTGAGTAGTTTTCAGTCTCAATTATGGTTTCAGGAAAACCTGGCTGGTGAGGTGTGGCATTAAATAACAACAGATGAAGGAAGGAAGAATTAAGTTTACATGCTGTGAGTTCAAACAACCAGCCCTGCATGCATATGCAAAATAAACACAACCTTTCTGTAAAAATACAAGAATCTATGAGCAAAAAACTAGTAACACTAAACAGAAACAATTACAATTAAAGCCGCACGAGGCGTTGGAAGCCCTCGCAGCGAAGTGCGCCGCCGGCGCCGTGGCGACCGCAACGCCACGCTCTCGCCTCCAGCCGTCGACGCTCCCGCTCGGTTCCAGCGGCCATCCGAAAAGTGCAGTCGAACTGAATTGCAAATTCAAGCTATTGGTCTCTTTAGAGACTAACAAAGGTCAAGCCCAGCAAGCATGTATGATTTACAGCAGTCCTACTGTCCCTGGACCGTTTGTGCTACGAGGGCACCCCCTAGTGGTCAGAAACGAACTCCAGGACTACTTGTATGATCAGAGGAAGCTAAGTTATAGCGACTGGAAACGGTTAGTGGTAGGAGTCGTTCCAGTTCGTCAGAAATGCTCTTTGCTTGGTAATGAATGATGCTCTGCTTTCAGGCAGACAGCCTTGGTTATTTTCATTTAATTTTGTCAATAAGTCAAAATACCCAAGGAGACCTTTGTTGTAGCCAGTCCCACTTCCCAAATAGTCTCATTCTTCAACCCGACCAACCCAGCCACAGGTTGGTTGGGTTCATGCCGTCCCACCAGCATGAACCCAACGTGCAAGTCAAAGAAATCAGCAAGCAGGTTTTTAGAAAGCAGCAGAAGGCACTGAAGCAACACCGCCATGCCCCGGTACTCTTACAGACCAAATAAGAATTTAACTCACTGGCCTCATAAGAGCCTATGTTTGTCACTGAGGAGCAAATGTTTGCCCGATTCCTCCTGCCTCTGTGTTTATTAGTTGGTCTTTTGGGTCCCTGAGACTCTCTCTCTTTCTCTCTTTCTCTCTCTGTCTCTCAGTGAATCAATCGGTAAAATCCAGTGTCTAAACTTCTCTCCCTTTCCTCTCGTCTCAGTAGCTCTGCAGCGGCTCGTGCTCTGGCTCACTGTTTGCTCCCATCAGCGCACTGGCATTGACTCTGTGAGAGCCTGTCTCCCACAATGCTTCACATTCTTCCGCACGGCCGGCGGCTCTCTCGCTGGCAACAAAAAATAAAAATAAAAAAAATAGAGGAAAGGGCTTAAAGACTCGTTTCACAATCAAGCGAAATGGTAAGAGACGGAGACGGATATGCTGACCGGGGCTTCTGAATGAAAATTTGAATTGCTAAGAGCTGAAAACTGTTGATATTTGTTATTTGCTGTGCCATTAGGTGTTTTTTTTTTTTTTTGCCCATCTCATTTCGGTGAAATGCGACAAACCAGCTCAGCAAATTGGCCCATCAGCGGAAGCTCTGCTCCGGTGTTCCTCACCCTCCCTGTTTCAAATCATGACAAACGAGTCGCTCGGAGCTGGATGTGCCCAGAACAACCCACACTTGTCCAGCAAGCTGCATCTGGAGCAGGACGCTGTTCACATGGGAGGAAGCTAGAGGGAGCTGTGGGTGTTTTAACATCCTCAGTACGAGTACGACGCTCTCCTCTCTCCTCTCTCTCCTCTCTCTTCCTCTCCATCTCCTTCTGGCAGCACACGAAACACACTCGCACGCCCACGCATGGGCACAAACACACAGCCGCACAGGTGAGTTATTAATATCTCATGAGCGGCTCGCAGATTGGAATCGGCCCAGGTTCCTCTGACGTGTAAAATGCGGCGTCTGTCGTCGACTGTTGGGATGGAGGAAGCAGGAGTGTTGGGGATGGAGGGGGCTTTCAAAGTGCTCCCTTCAGCTGCAAGCGGACCAATGGAACAAGACGTTATGCCCACAGCTGCTCACTCATGAGTGCGTGTATTAACGTCGTCTGCAGGCGGCTCAACCCTCCCCGAGGAAAGCGAAGGGAAAACCTGAACTACTCCCTTGTCTCCGAAGCTGACTGACAGTTTGGCTTAGTTCAGGAGTTGCGCGTTCTGATTTCACGCCCATGTGGAGTTTTCAGTTCCGGAGACAAATCAATTCACGGCACAGAGTACATTTACATCGCATTATCTGCAGCAGAAAGTATGTACTTTCAAAGCGGCCGCTTTTTTTTTTTTTTTTTTATCTTCAATTTCCCAGGACCCGGCCATTCAGTCGGCACAACAGATGCAGAGATGGGCCGTTTAGTTTTTGTTATCTCTTGCTGCCATGTACGGATAAATCTGAAATTCAGATCCATTCAGCAGGTTTCCATCAGAACAGTGGGAGGCACAGTAGTTATTTAATGTGTGCTGAATCAGATAAACCTCGCCTCAATCCATTTCCTTCCTCCAACGCCGCAAGGACGAAAAAGGCCGAAGCTTTTTGAAAACATATCTGCTTCCCCGGGGATGCGACGCAGAGTTTCCTCCTATCCAGATCGACTTAAAGGACAGCAAACAGTCGCAGGGTCTTGACCAGTCCTGAAGGTCTACGCCTACTTACAAACCGTCACGGCTGATTGAAAACGCTCTCTGGTCCCAATAATGTTAAAGTGGACAGAAAGCGGCCTTCCCACTTAACTCTCTTAGTTTAGGCATGAAAAAATGTGTTGGCTTTGAAGAATTAACCACTGATTTTTCTAAAATACAACCGTGCACTAGGGTTGTCGGTAGAATAAAGAAAAGGAGAAATAAATATCGGCCAAAAAATTAAAATCTAGAAAAAAAGTCAAATGTGGACAATTTTGAGTTCCAGAAATCAAAAATTTGCTTGAAAAAAAATCTCTGAAATTCTTTAGATTAAGCTCAGAATTTGTTTTTTGGTAAAGCCAACAATTTTTTTTTTTACTTTTGGAAATATTCTGACTTTGAAAAGTAAAAAAAAAAAAAAATCCTGGATCTGAGATTAATCTCAGAAACAGAAAAAAAACACAAAAAACTTGAACATTTTTTAGCTTTTTTAAAATATCAAGTGTTGAAGATCACAAAGGTCTGTGGTTTTTTTTTTCTGGAAAGTTACTGAGATTAATCTGAACTTTTCTAAGCTTTTAGACAGAAATGTGCTCCTCCAGTTTTCTAACAACAATGTCTCATGCAGCACAGTAAAGGAATGATGTTTTTGCATCATTAATTTTTTTTTTTTATCAGCTATGTCCTGTAAAAATGAGCAGAATTTAAATCCAGTACAAATGCAGAGTAAACAAATGCCACAGAAACAAACAAGACATGCTCCCCGACTTTCTCCAAACTGGGAAGTTTATGTGGGCAAATGTAAAACAAATGTTCTATCGTCACTGTTTGTCATGTTAATAAGTTATGAAAACACTTTGTACACACCTATAAACTTTCTCCAAATTTTGTCCTACATCTCAACAAAATCATTCGAAGAAAAAACTACAATATTGTCAATATATCAAACTTAAAAAGTATTGGTCTTAGTATCAGTGTTGTTGATATTGGCCCTTTTTTTTGGCCAAAAAAAAATTATATTTTTTTGGATGTATTATTATATATATATATATATATATATATATTTATCTGTATATGTGTATATATGTGTGTATATATATATATATATATATATGTTTTTTTGCAAAGAGCATGGGGAATTTAAGAGAACGGCAAAAGTATCTGGGGTGATAAATTACCTCCAGGGTCTGAGCAGTGCTTGCTGTGTGTTTGGAGTAAACCCAGCTCTCTTTGTTAACATTTGTTCCGGTGAGACTAAACGTCTGCTTTCTCTAGACATCATTGTTCTGTGGCTCGTGAAAACATCGGTGAGAATGGTTTACTATCAGAGCTGGATTCGTAGGAATCTCCGCGAGCAATCTGCGATGAACAGATGTCTCAAATATTAGATATCCACACCAAACCAAATGCATCCTGATTCGCTCGCCTTTACAAAACAAGCATCCGATAATACATGCAATTATTAACCAACGAAAGAATGAAATAGTGCAAATCAAAGGCAAAATAGCAGTTGAGTCTTTGTTTTAAGTTGGAAAGCCGAATGGAAATGATCCTCCTTTCTTCTAGAGCCCATTGGGGTAAAAAAGGTTTGGATGTATCCTGGTCCATCACAGAGCAACTGCAGACATGAGCCAAGCTAGCATTAATGCGCACACACGGCTCAGGTCAAACCGGAGTCTCCCATTAACCCGACATGCATGTTTTTGAACCTGGAGATGAAACCGGAGCACCCAGAAGAACATACGGCGGTCACGACGCTCGGAGCCAGCGGTGAGGTCTGTCTGCAGTGCGCAGCTCCATCCAGTTGTTGTCAGCAGATGAGTTCATATTGTGCGGAAATTGAAAGCTATTTTTTTGACCCCTGGAATACCAAACCACAATGAGCAGTGGATGGCAGGCTGCTGAAGCCGGATCGAAAGAAAACACTGCGGGGAATACAAAAAGGCAAAACAAGAACATTTACACTAAATGAGCGGCTAGCGAAACAATACCTGATTTACAAATCGAACCTATTTTAATTTGATCCCAGTAATTACTTGGTACTTAACATTTTGCATTCAAAATAGCCCCCCCCAAAAAAATCAAACTGAAATGCCATTTGCTGTGTTCAACTGCGCCGTCTTGGGCTAACAATTACATCCATTAAAATGTGAGACTGATAATGGCTCGTTGTTACCAAACATAATGTATTAGTGTGAGTCTTCCCGTCCCAAGAGGCAAATTGTTGCGCCATTCGGAGTCATAAATTAAACTTCACGGTGGATACTGATTGGCGTACGCTGACTCAGCTATTTCAGACCAAAATTCCTGCAAACTCTTCTGAGAAACTTGCATAAGGAATAATTACCCTTTTGATCTCTCATGCAGACCAATCAGCAGTGATTTTCTATCATAATAACTGAGAGGCATTCATTGCAGAGAATAGACCATCAGGTGCAGTTATATATTTATAGACTTGACTCAAAACTAGGATCAGCGGCTCTGTTTCGATTAAACATCAAAGCTCAGGATTTAAAATGCCTGAGCCGAAACAATTACACTCGTGTTTGAAGAATGTTTGAAAATGCGTAGCCAAGCACTGCTTAGCCGTGCTCAGGATCTTCTTCTTTTGCATTGGCACCGATTGGGCAGAAAAGTTACCAAAACATTTCGGTCTGAATCCCAAAAGGTGTCTGCAGACATGTCTTTTTAAATCACAGCAGCAAATCTGGTCCCTCATCCTTCAAGGAAGAACCATGCTAGCATTAGCATTAGCAACCACAACGCCACACTTCTTCCCTTTGCCTGCTCTGCTCCATCATTGCAAGGCAGGAACAGTAGAACAGTTCGTATATTGTGGAGCTCTTTGTCATTGATTTCAAGTTATGAGCCAAAGTAAAGGGGAAAAACTTGAGAGCTTCAAACAACTAATGAAATAATGTTAGTGCACTGCTGAAGGCTGCAAACCCGAACTCAGAAATCCATTTGCTGGAGCCCGGGCTGCACGCAGCAGCTTCGACGCGCCTTTTCCTGCTGTGACAAAAAATCTTTTGTGTTTTCTCTGCGGCACAACCCGGGCTCGTCCCCTCTCTTTCCCAGGCTCATTTCCGAGCCTTTGAGGCAAAAGAGAAAAAAAAAACAAAACAAAACAAAACAAAGAGGAAATTGTTGTGGAGTGAATAAGTCACGTTGCATCAGCGGTGCAGTGATATGTTTCTAATGACCGTCTAAAATGAGAAATCCTCTCCTATTAAGCCGAGGTAATTAATAATACCGAGAACAAGCCCACAATGAGCAACGAAACAATGCCGGGTGTGCGCGGCTAACGAGGCCGCGGTATGGATTTATGCTGATGTATTCCTCTGACAGAGACACCAAAGTGCAGTCGGTGGGGGCTGCATGTCGCATATTACGTGCACTTTGACATCAAAACACGGCATTAAAATTCCTGTAAGCATATTTCGGGCACAGTTTTCCTGACATTAGAAGTTCATCAGGCTAGTGAGCTGCACACGCAATAGAATAGGGATAAAATGCAAATGAGGAGCGAGCACAGTTTGATGTTTTTGCTCTTTGCTTCAATTGGAGTATCGAGGGTAACAGAGAAAATTTCAATCAGTGCCACAAACATCCAGGGCGACTCAGCTTCTATATTTGCTTTCCTGTTCTGACTCATGTGGCCCAGAACGTTTGTTATTGTTTATTCTGAAGGCAGCAGGTATAAAGTGGCAGTAGCTTTCGCTCACTTTTTTTGTTTTGTTTTTTTGTTTTTGTCTTCGGTGATAGGTTTCAGATTTCTCCTCAGATGAGCAGCTAGTTTTTACAGTGACGCTCGCTTTGATGTTGCCTCTGCATAGCAAGACGACCTGCTGCATTCCATGTTTTTCATGCTCCACTTCCGCCTGCTCCTTATTTCATGGTCCAGGGATCAATGCCAGCCTAATCCTTTTCAAAACCATCTGGAGGTTTACAGCCTGCACACACAGGTTATATTGTGTTTAGCGGCATTCCCTACCCGTACCGAGACCATGCCGTAATTTATGTCAAGTTGCATCTCAGTTGCCACTTTCAGCCGGAAAAATGGCCAAAATTGAGGGGTTCTGTGCAGAAACCAAAATGTAGGTGGGAACATGAATGATCCATGCAAATATCTAGAAGACAACAAAGAGCACCAGCTGTGCTAGGGCTGGGTATTTATCGTTTCATTTATCATTCATCGGGAAACATTTCTTAAAAGTATTTTGGTTCAATAAATTAAAAATAATGATGTTTAAAGCCTCTCAAAACGGCCCAAATTGTCAGGATTGTTTCAATTACGGCGCATCAATGAATATCAATACCTTTGAAAACGTTTTTAAATCTAGGCTACAATTTCTGCGTCAGCCATGCTGGAACCTAAAAAGAGACGCCATCGTTTGTTTGTGATCACAAAACTACCGCAAAATACTGAAACTTTAACTTCATATCGCCCTCCCGTCTTCTAAAGTCTCAACACAAAATGTACAAAGAAGAACAAATGATAACTTCAGAAAGCTCAAATGACTTCACAGCTTTTAACACCTGGCGCCATAGAAGGATGACCCCCCCCCCCCTGACTTGAACCTTTTTACACTTCTGCACATCCAGACCGTCACCGGGTGATTCGACGGTGACGCAACGAGTGTTCGTGATGCAGCTCGCACGCTGAACGCGCGTCGAGAGGCGCCTGCGCCGCGAACAGGATGTTCTGTGGGAGGGCAACCGGGGGGGGCAACCCACCGGTTGCAGGTGACACCGGCACGCCGAGTCACTGGAAGACCTGCGCCGAGACGCATGTCGCCGAAACCGCCGTGACTGCGACGTGCGAACACTCGGCCTTCTGAGCATCTCATTCCACCTCCAGGCTCTTAGAGGGTGAAAAAGAGCCAGATTCTGCCCCAAGCTCATTTTCTGAGTCGTTGTTAGGAGATCACATGAAACGTTTGGTTTTTACGAGTCACAATGACAAATCTTTAAAAAAGATTTCATCAAGACGAATGTATATGCTCCAGTTCCCATGAAATATCAAGGGAGGATTTTTGTGAATCAAATCAGAGTCCAAGGTCACCCTTATTCAGTTTAGCCTGTTTTCTACTGCCTTGTTTCCTAGAGGAAAAGTGAGGAAAAGTGGTTTGTCGTTAAAGCTAACCAATAAGATACGACTTCTATTGTTGAAACCTAACCTGTTGACAATACAACTGAACATAACTTTGCTAAATTGAAAAACAAAACAAAAAAAGAGAAAGTCCCAGCAATAAACCTCATTTTCTTTGCTTATTCTTTCAAAATAAGCAAAGAAAAACCCCATTCTGATTGTAAGTGACATGAACATTACACTTAATTTCTTCATGTTTGGGCCCAGTTGGAAAGTGGTTCTGAATAAGCCAGTGGTTGTGGCAAAAATAAAGAGATTGTGACACACGCTTTAGGAATCGTGTTCCTAACAAATCACAGAAACGCAATCTTGTTCCTTTTTTCACTGGTTGAGTTTATGGGGGGATATTAAAGGTAACACAGTCTGACACATGGGAAAAATAGTACTTGTGCACCAGAAAAGGTGATTCCTAAAATGCTTTTCTATAAAAACTTTAGCTTTGAGTCTCTGCAGAACCCAGAACTGGTTCTTGCTTGTAGTTTTTTTTTCCTTTTTTCTCACCATTCTTAATGTCACGGTTCTGTCAATAGATTGCACACCTAACACCTTTTCTTTGGCATTTTGTCCCAATAACTGCTGTCTTACGTTGCCATGGTCAGGTACAAGGCCTGGATGAAAAATGGCAAACTTTGACTGACCTTTTGGAGAGAATTGCAAAGTCTGGTTCACTGAAAGGAAAGTACAAGAGAATTATGAGTGATTTAAAGCGTTTCCACGGCGTCGCACACTTCACAAAACAGTCCCCAAAATGAAAACGGCTGACAACTTGGAAAAAACCGTCCGATTGACAAAATACTACAGCAACCACAAAATTCAGCATTTGTTAAAGCGTGTCGACGTGACAAAACACAAAAGATGCTGTAAAACGGAGGTGACTGACAAACAGCTTTAACGCCGAACTATGAAAAAGGCTGTTCTTCTACACAGCGAGGGATGGAAAAAAAAAAATATTATTCAATGCTTTGCTTTGAAAAAAAAAAAAAAACATTAGGTAAAATAGTTACTTAGGTTTACCGTCTCTTATCATACATGGCTGAAAGCCTTCTGAAGTGCAGAATCTACGAATAGAAACCTTTTTTAAATGTTCCAGGGGTTTTTACTCAGAGGGGGGTGAAACTGCTTTTCCTTTTCATGTGCCGTGCTCACGGAACGAGCTGCGAAACACCATCAGCTTTCAGACGCAAGCCTTTTCTCAAACCTTTATGGGTCTCTTACAGTCTGCCCTGAAGGCAACTTGTTGCTTTTTTTTTTTTTTTACGTAATCTTGAAGTGAAGGAAATGTGCTTTGGAGATGCTTCTTTTTTTTGTCCTCATGTGAAGCTACGGCGACAAACACAAACTCGGAAGTTGTCTTGCGTAAGACTTTCGAGAGGTAAGGATTTCTCGGGGATCTTCTCTGCTGAATAAAGGCCATAATTACTTCTGCTGCATTTACAGTGAATCTCATTTGAATACGGCTCCAGTGATTGGCACCCTTGTGAGAAGCAATTCAGAAGGCTAAGCTAAATTACACTATGGATTACAATTGCGCTAATCTCACAATAAAACGATTTGGAAAACAACATTTTTTGTAATTGAGCAGATGTACGGGTGTGTTGGGTACAAAGAAGTAAGTTATGTAAGTTAACTAAGACAGTATGGAAGCAGCAGAGTTTCTGTTACAGGTTTGCCAGCAGGAGCAGCTGGCTGTTGATGACGTGACTCGTCTGATGTGAAATAAGTGTTTCTATACGGGTGAAAAAAAAAACCCGTCTCGTCCTAGCGCAAAACTTTTTTAAAATCGGAAAAACGTTCATTTCCTTTGAGCAAATTTCTTTTCACAATTCCAACGTGCTCAATTTCATGGTTAATTGGAAGGCAGCTGCTGTTTCTGCCAGCAGGACGGCACTCTGTCCTCATCTGTAACATTTCACGTTTTTTAAAGTACAGAGGGAAAAAACACTTTTATCACTGCCATTGTGCAGCTTTTCCATATTTTTTCTCTTTTCTCTACATCCCCACAGGTTTTCAGTAGGAATAAGTCTTGGATGGACACAACAGCAGAGAAATTATGACTTTGTGTGTGATGAGCCATGTGCAGGTTTGGGTCGGGCTCAGGCCGTAAATCTAAACTCTACAAATAATTGTAATTTTGGGGGGAAGAAAACCCCACAATACTTCCTGCTATGTGACTTTTTCCCCCCACATAGAAAAGCGCGAGCTGATGACGGCGCCGCAATTTTATCACACACCTTTCCCAAGGTCGCCGGTAGGTGTGACTTGCACGGTATTTAAAGAAAAAAAAAAAAAAAACCTGTCATAAAAGCAGCACCCTCTTCTTTTTGAAGACAGCTGCCGGTTTTGAAACACCGACATCGCACGCACGTTCAAGTTGCTGACGTCGCGCATGAATTTATTCCCGCCTCTCGAGTCATTCAGGTGAAGCCGGGCTGCAAGTGGCGCGATAACAGGCGGGCGGCCATTGTGCGCCGACGCGCTGCAGGGGTGACACTGAGCCGGCCTGGGCGGCGCTCCGAGGCGATACGGACTTACAACCTCACTGAAGTGCCCCGGCAAGGCAAAAGCAGAAGAAATCCTCTTTCTCCTTCCTCCCCGACACAGGACTGAGCTGGCAGCGGCACAAGGCTGGGGATAAATGGAAGTACATCAGAGTGGGGGGATGAGATTATGCTGCCTGGGATTTGGATTGGGACTTTGGGGGCTGGAGGGGCGGAAATAGCTGAAGGTGGGAGCACAGGCTGAAGTTCTCACCTAAGTAGCGCCAGCTGCAAGATGTGAAGGAAACGTGAAGTTCTCATTTGTTTTTGCTCTGAATGTGGACGAATGTATTACATCTGTTTTGTTGTTGTTGCTCAATCCAGTTATAATGATAATGGTACATTGAAGTCCAACATTCACGCCAGGAAGACCTATTAAATACATATGTCAGACATTTTCTCTTTTTGTTTTGGATAGAATATATGCGCGCACTTGTTTAGCTATCCTATGCTGAACAATTTCTAACTTCCTCCTGGCCTTCTGAAGACCATTGGACCTCACCAATGCCAAGTCTTAATACACTTGAGGTTAGAGGTTAGGTTTAGAAGTTCAGTGTAAATTAAGTTTAAGGTTAGTGTTAGGAACAGACTAGAAATGGTTAGAGTTACAGAAAATGTCTGGGTTAGCCATAAAATCAGCTACTAATAACAGAAACCCTTTAAATCAAGGTTAAAGTCTTCTGAGTAGCCTTGCCTTTGATTAGCGACGTGTCTTTGCTTTATGGTTTTGATGGTTTCGTTTGACCAGTTGTATTGTTTACTGCTCATATTTGATGACTGCATGCGGTTTTTACATGACTTGACGCAGAAATGTGCAAATAAACCCGATTCAATATAATGAATGGAAGTCAATGCCAAGTCCTGATGTGGATCAAAATGTGTGGTCAAAGGTCAAAGATGGGTTCATCCGTAACGTAACATCAACGTCACTCCGATTAAACAGTTAACCGTATTGTTTGGATTTTCTTAACGAACAGAGAGAACGTAAACATCGCGCAAACTCTGACCTTATGAAAGCGCTGTTGGTGCAGAAAAGACTAATGAAGCGTACAAACAACAATATTCGAAAAGAAACAGGGCATTTGAGGGCATTGGGGCCACTGCAGCACAGCAACAAGAAACCAACATTGCCTCCTGCTCTGTATTTGCAGCCTTTTCGAAGCAGAAAGGGAATCATTAAATTTTCACTCATTCAGCTTTCACATTTGTTATGACATATCCAATTTTTTCTTTTGTTTTCTCCCCTCTGTCATGCTAGACATAAAACAGAAGACTGAGCAGGACGCCATTGTTTTCTCTTTTGTTGTTGTTTTTTTTTAAAGCAAATTTATTTTTGACCCGACAAGCCGAGTTGTTTGAGCAGCAACCTTGCAAACAGCTTCACCGTTTTGGTTTCATTTCATGTGGAATCTGTTCTGACCTCTCTGCCCTCCTGAGATGTTGGACAGCCCACTTCAGGAAAACGCGTCTCTCTCGTCGCTCGAATTTAGCCGCCGCGGCGTTGTCATGTTTACGTCGATATCTCTGTGAAACCTCTCAGCCACTCGAGTGTCCTGTTTTCTGAACCTAAACGGTTTATGATCGCCATTTCAGAGCTATTATGACGAGAAGAACGTCTCCCTGTTCAGGTTTCTTCCCGCTGCGCTGAGATTTGACTGAAAAACAATTGTTGTGATGCAGAGGATAAAAGGACGCTCCGAATCAAAATATGATTAATGCTTTCGTGGGGTTTGTAAATCTGACGCAGATACTTGATGAAAATGCGTAAGTGTAAACAAATACATTTCTTCATTTTTTGTTTCCCCGTTGTGCTAACAATGGCTTACAACATTTAGCTAGTAGCGCTTCCTGTCGATAAACAGGATATTTAATTCTACATTGAAGGAAATAATCTTGTTTGGAGCTTGACATGGTGCATGTTGGAAGAGTTGGACAACTTTGTTCCAAAGTGTTCTCACCTCATTTAAAAATTCCTCCTAAACGATGACATGGAAATCAGTCTGCACAATTTCTCACAAACTTTGAGAGAGAAACAGTCCCACATCATCATCCCTTACTTAAAGGGACAGTGTTATATATTTTCCAGAGACAGAATGTCTTTTTATGGCACAACCCAGTAACTGTGTCAGCTGTTATAAAAGGGCTCCTTATTATCAAATATGACTTAGAAGAAGTTTGACTTTGTAATGTACCGCTTATGAGACGTCTACAAAACAATTTGAGACGGTAACATGTTAAACTGAAACAAACGGAAACCCAAAACAGTTTTTTTTTCTGAGAAAGAGCAAATCAAAAGAGTTGTTTTCTCCGTCCTCACTTCTTTCTCTCCTTCCTCTGTTGCCACCACCTTATGACGCGCCAGACACCCATGTATTCCTCGCCTCTGTTTATCGCGTCTCGGTGTGCGATGCATTTTCAAGGAGGACTAAAAGCTACAAACGATTTTATTTTCTAACCTAATTAATGGTGCTTTTATCTTGGCGTCGGCTCTGCTGTCGTCCTGACTGACCAGATTGCTCGGGAGAAATGTGCAGAGACGGGAGACAAATAGACGAGGAAAGTGGCACCGAAGTGGCATCCTCATTAGCGAGGAAAAATGGTTATTTCATGGCACACGTTAAACATTTATGTGCTCTGAGTCCTGCTGTCAGTGAGGGAACAAGGAAACTACATTATGTAACAGCCTCAATATAATCTTCCCTTTTTATTTTTTCTTTCTATTTTCTTTCTTCTGAGTTCCAAGAAGCAATCAGATGAACATGGTGGGCGCTTTTATGAAACTTCTAGGAACATGCGGGGCTTTTGGGTATGAATCTGCAAAGAGCACCAGTTGCCTGTTGTCGTTTCAGAGCTTCTCAGTCCGGAGATTCTTCTCTGGAGGAGCGTGAACTAATAAAATAAGCAAATAAATAAGCGAACGAGCGGATATGAATTGTAGATTGTTTTGATAAAGGAAAAGAGAAAAAAAAAAACCCCATGAATTATTTATGTCATCATGACAACATGATAATTAGACGCATTAACACAAAATAGTGCTCTTTAGTTATTCACCTGCGGTGTTTCCGCGAAGGAATGTCTTGTAGCTCGTGGAAAAACCAGAGGCGGCGCGCATATCTGAGCGGCAGCATTTCCATAGCGAGGTCTGAGCTGCGTTCAAAGCGGCGGAAGGTTTTGGAAATCACACGACAGGGAGAGAGGCAGAAAGAAAGGTGCCGAGGGTTCCTGGAAACAAAACGTGCCGCAAATCTCAATTGCTTTGACCTGTGGAGGTTCAGGCGAAGTGCGTAAGCGTTTTGGCCGAACGTGTTTGAAATATTCGGCGGTGAGTCATGTAGTCGTACGAGGTTTAGCACAAAACGCTTCTCTCTTTTCTTATCTTTTTTTTGGGCTCTTTTCACACAGACAACATAACATGATAACATAAACAATAGAAACATAAAACAAGTATTTTTTCTAAACAAAGAAAAATGCCACATACTCTATGTATAAAATATGATTTGAAAGACATTTGATTTTGTAATTCAATGCCTTGAAATTGGGCATTTGTCTCTTTAAGACGCTCCTGCTGTTCCTGAAACTCTGCCTTCAGAAAGTCGTCACAACGTGGCCTTTAACAACATTTTTACCAGAGTTTCACTGCAGTAGCTTGTATAATGAGCTCAGCAGATGCCCAGCTCCACCAGATGTTTGCTAAATGCTCCTGGCTAGTCTGAAGGAGCCGAGTGGGGGAGTCGCAGGGAAGGGCTGCCCTGTATTTTGGAAACTCTGACACTTGGAAACTGGAGCTACGAAGGGGAATTTTGTCCACAGCTGAATGGTTGCCATGGAGATGAAAGGACTTTAGTGGTTCATTCACACACTCCCTCCTATTTATTGCCTAAAACCTACCCTTAACATTTACAAGAAAAAAAAAATCTCAGGTGCAAATTTATAACGTGTCTCCTCCACCGTCAGTGAATAACGCCTCATTAGCAGCAAAATCGAGAGTCCGGTCCTTTATAATCGCCGCCGGATGGTTCATTTGAATTCTTCCGTCTCCTGAATTTCATCCACCGAGGAGCAACTTTAAACAAACGCGACAATGGGTGAGACGATTACCGAGTTCACGTAATCGTCTCGGTCCTGGAGGTTCAAGCCGGGTCTTGACCTCGATTGCTTCGGTTAAAAGTTTGTGCTCTTGTTCCAGGGCCACGGATTGCACCAGCCGCAGATTTATTTCCACACATAAATGAATAAATAAGCACAAGATTTCCATGCCTATAACGTCACAATGTATAATGCAGCAGCTTTAGACGGTGTTTGCCTTACTCTTCACTTAGTTTGCAGAAGCTTTAGCTACATTTACAGTCTTGAGCATCTGCCTCAACTTATTTTTATGACAGCCGAGGAAAAAGAAGATGGGAAAGGCGGGCGGTAGAAGGAAAAAGAAAATATTCCAGCAAGTTGAGTAAATGGAGGATGTGGAGATCTGAATTAACAGACGCTAACAAATGTTTGCCTGGTGCTAAAATGGACTGTGATTGTTGTGCTTTTAAATACAATTAAGCAAAGGCGTACGTTTGCTTAATTAAATTGAAAGGAAGTGTCAGGCATTTCCTTTCAATTTAACAAAACAAATGCTGAAATCAGCAACAGATTTCAGCAGCTGACACCTTTTTTTCCCCCCTTTGGTGATACATTTTAGAAAACGTCCGCAGTAACACAAACTTGCGCCTCGATAACCGCCGTCTGCTGATCCGCCGTGTTCTCTCTCGGACGGCGATAACGCTGAAGTGCCGTCACGTCTAGACGTAAGGCAAAAACGCACACGAGTGGCCGAGAATTTCCAAAAACGAGGATGGAAATTACTCCGAAATTATTCCGATTGCTCTCAAGAACCTTGGAAATCTAGAAGCACAAACGCGGCACTTGTTGTCATGCAAATGAGTCGAAACTGGTGAGGCTTGAACAGCAGCGAGAGAATATTAAATTGGTGGAGGGGAGGAAAAAAAACAAAACAACTTTTTTTTTTTATATGCAAATAGATTCCGTGTTTTCAGCATTCTCTCCACCTAAATTGAATATAAGGAGTTAGTGTGGAGTAACACAGAAGAGGAATTTTAAACACTACAGAAATAAAAAGATGTGAAGTGACAGTATCTCTAGTCAAGGCCTTGCTGCAGAAACCCTCCCAAAAGCTGCAAACTGTTGCAGTCACGTATTCTCAGACGGATTCTGTGCTTTCTGTGTTTGTTTCTTTTTTTAGGATTGCAGGAAAATATTAAAAGTCGTAGGCGTACAGCTGATTTTCTTCAGTGTGGTTCTGGTATTAGGTCATGAACGGTCCAGTCATGCCCCCCAGGTCAGCTCTCCATTTGACCGGTTTACAGCGGTCGCCCTATGGTTGCCTAACGTTTTGAGAAGCGGAGAAGAGTTATGGTTCTGTTCCATGTCCAATATGAGGTTTAAAAAAAAAAAAAACCCTGTTAGCTCGGATATTTTTTTCCATCACCTCTCGGTCACGCTCTCGTTTTTCTTTCATTCGTTCCTGCGCTCCGCTGTCATTCACTCTGTTGTCCGCCATTGTGAGAAATCCCTCCCCGAAGCTCCGCCCCCGATGTGTGAGAAACGTCCAACTTGGACCAATAATAATCAAGCATTCCTGATGGAAATTTGCTAGAACAAATCAGACATTTTTTCAACAACTGCCTCTTAGGGAGTCATTAAAATTAAGACATTCTGACCTTATTCATTCACGAAAATACAAAGCATTGTTCGGAGCCCCCAAAAGGCCCCGGCCCTGGTCTGGACCCCCCGGGGAAGCCCGTGCTCAAATCCGTGCTTGGTGTTACCGTGATAGTATTTAGTGACCAACTGTAAAACTGTACCTCATTACTTATCTTGTCATAAAAACCATGACAACAGACTGCGGGAGCGGACAAGTGGAAGAGAAATGTTGACGATATTACGTAGAAACTGATGGAAGAAGTTCTAAAACCACCGTTTCACATTGCCTTCATAATTACCATTTGGTATTATAAGCATCAAAATGGATGGGCCGAAGTCACAAGTTGCAGTGATTAATTATTACAGTCATAAATAAATACCTGATATATTCTCTCTCTCATTACAACCTATTTGGCTTCAATCAATCGGACACATTTTTCGATCAAAAAATGTGTCCGTCTTTATCTATCTGATGTATAAAAATGTTTGGTTTTGCTTCATATCTCTTGCCTTCCATCGGCAGCCCCTCTCTAAACATTTCTGGGGGAACCATTTAGGACGCGATTGCAAAACTCACTTTGGGTTGCACTTTCAGAGCTCTCCTCCTTTATTGCCTCACCCCTGAGAAGTTGTGACGCACACCTGCCCCTCAGAGGTGTAATGAATGTGACATGAAAGGCTGTCTGAAGCGACGGCCCGGCGAATACGGGCCAACATCGACACCGGTCGACAGACGCAGCTCTTCGGCTGGAGGTGGGAAAGGGGGGGGGGGGGGTGAAAGGTGGCCCCGTGTCTGGGCGTAGAGGCGGCGTTTATAAACCCACCGAGTTTCTGCTCCAACAGATGACAAAGAGCACGTCTCTGTTGTGTGCTGACACTGAGGTAGCATCATGTACCAGATGGTGCGGTCTCAGTCAGTGCGTGGAGGAGTGAGTAACGCAGGAAACTGGAGATGTGACAAAGCTGAATTAATCAGACTTTGGGAAAGGAAATTGGATCATGTTTTCTCTTGATGTGTAAGTAGAATCGGGTTGAGTCACTGACATGTGACGGTTGTACAGTTTGCGTGCTACGGGCTTTAGTTTTACAAAATATTTCAACTCTTCTGATTGCCTGTGTGTGAACTGTTCAATCCCCCCCCCCCCTCCCACACACACACACTGTATGTCTTTTTTATTACAGAAGGGTGACCTCACTTTAAAATATGGTTGAAAGATCCTACCTTTACTCTGAGGCCTCGTTTACTCTTCATTTAAACCGCAGCATTGTTAAAAATGTAAATCTCCCCACTGAATAAACATCTTCAATTAAACACATTAAGGATTTTCACTCTGGGATTTAATGCTGCAGCTAAGGCATTCGACTCCATCCTTCACACTAATGTTTTATGAAGTTAAACCACTCTAAAACGTTCTGCATTAACCATTTAAAGTCACACAATGTGGCTCATAGTGGTGACTGTTGTGGAAAGTTATTTAAAAAAAGGCTTTTTCTTTGAAACGCTTCGTTTTGTATGGTGGACGTTCATAGAGCAGAGAGTGCTCTCTACTGCCTCGCTCCATTGAGGTTCACTCAGTGGCCAGTCATTGTAATTGCAAGTAAATTTCCTCCAAATCCAAGATGGCTGATAAGAGCCAAACTGTCTTTTTTGCATGTGTGTGTGAGTATGTGTGTGTATTTTCTCAAATTTGAATCCAGGCTTGATAAGGACGATAACCGACACTGATCAAAATGTTTTTGTTTTCTGTGAAGCCTGTAATGGCCTGGGTCATTTTATATTTATATTGATGGCTATATATTATAACCATTTTATATTTTTGAGCTGCATCATTTATTAAGTGGGTGTACAGTTGCTCAAAATGAGTGAGTTCGTTTTTCCTTGCCATTGGGCTTTCCCCCCCCCCATACAAAGTCTAGCATTTCAGCTAGGCTATCTGTTCTGCTAGCGCGCTGGTGTGAAAGTGAAGCCACTATAAATTTGACCCATTTAGTCTTGGTCGGGGTCCCTTGAGGGTCCAGGGTCCTTGTTATCTTCTTTGAACAGAGCTCGGTGTACAGTGAAATACCAACATATATCTGTCTTCCAAAACTCCTGGGTAAATCAGCACAGACGCGCCGTTTTTGTGCCTTAAACCGCATCAAACGTCCCGGTTTCAAACGTGAGCAGAAGCGGGTCCAAAATCCCCCGGAGGAGTAGCTGCTCGCTCACCCGGGAGACAGAATAAGCTCTGAAAGCTGCTGGGATCATGAATATCTGAGCCGAAATCTGAGGAATAAACGCCCATTTTCGTGTAAGACAATTTAAACTGCGTGCTGGCTTTTCCACGAGCGTTTTGACAGCTCCGGTATTACACGGCGTCTCGCGTGTGGTAATTGGTGACAGCCAGACGTCTCAGGAGTGGAATAACTTTGAATAAAAATTGTATCATCCTCTGGTTTTAGAGTGGGGAATCAATTAACAGGTGCGCCGTCTCTTTTCATCGTCCAAGAGCAAATCAATAACACTAATTATACATGATATTGACAATGGTTCTCTAGGCTGACAGTTTTACATGATATGCATCTATAATATACTAGAGTCACACACTGTTCCAGAGTCAGGCGATTGGTATTTTCTCTCGTAAAACAGCATTTAAAAAAAAACAATCATGTTTTTAAGATGGTCAAAAAAGAGCAAGGTAGCCTGAATTAAGTCACTTGAGTTTTTTGTTTTAGATTTTAAGGAAAAGTCAGTTGTTTGAGAAATAGATGTGTAACCATATGTCCAGATGTCAAGACAAAGACAGGACGCTGTCTCGGGTTTTGGAGAACGAGGCAAGACTTAAGTGATATTGTTAAAGTGAAACCCATTTTTTAGCTAATTACTGAGTGACGCTGTCCACTTTCCAACGTAAAAGGTGTGATGGCGTCAGGCATCAGGAAGTCTCCGTCACAAGGAATTCAACTTCAGGCAGTTTTTTTTTAAATGCTATGTCGGTACTAATTATGTTTATTAACTAAATTAGGCATCGTTTTCGCTTAATTCCAATCATTAGATGACCACAAAGTGTATATTACTGTAGTATGCGTCGAATAGGCATTAGGCGTTGGTGACACACAGCGGCCGTCTTGGCTCAGTGACAGTTTGAGGCAACAGAGGACAAGTTTCACACGACATTTGATTACGATACAGCAAATAGAACGACTGCTTAGGGCCGCACCTCACTCGCAAGTGATTTCGTAATTGTTTGGCTGAAGAAAATAACTTTATTTAAGGAGCAAAAGCTTACAGTAAACAGCCACAATGACCACAAGTTTACGGTGGGAGTGAATGAACCTCATATTCACCGCTGGCCCCGGTACCAAACGAGGCCGTGAAGAGCTGGCGGTGGCCTGGGATTGCGCGTGAGTTTAAAGCATTGATGGAAAGTGCAGCACAGACAGAAATCAATATTTGCAAGGATGAAAATTTCTTCAGCCTCCAAGCTGGCTGTCTCGAGGAGAGCAGCTGCTGTTCTTCCCCGCTGCTTTCCACTCGGTCCCTTATCTCGGGGTAGAATCCTTCATTCACTCCGCTTACCCCAGAGCTCTTTATCATAGAGATTGAAAACAGAGGGGAATTGTCAGGAGGTGGATTATGGGGGGAATTATATGGAAATTCACCGGTTCTCGTGAGGACCACCCATGGGTTGTGCACTTATGCCTCTCTCTGAGCTTTGACCTTTCCAGATCTCTTTCATTAGTGGCATGGTGCGTACTGCTTTCAGGTCCTGTGAGATTTTCTTTTTCTTGTGAGAACTGATGTCCCAGCCACTGCTGATGTTACTCAGAGTTGATAAAAGATGGACATCTTCACATCTTTCTTCCAGGATCCTTTGTTTCTTCTGGCTTCTCTTGTTTTCGGATACGTAGACCTCAAACCCTGTATCTTATATCTCCTTGGAAAAAAGACACTTGAGAAATTGCCTATTGCTTAAACAGTGCACTGAATACGGCATGTTTAAGTAAAAACTTAAACATGCTATGATGGAACTATGGTTCCATCATAGGACTATGAATAGGAGGGAAAACCTGACTAATTTCCTCAGGTGCATTACATAAGCTCAAATGTGGCCCCTGAATGACTCAAACTGTCAACAACAAACTCCTGACGCAGTTCTGGTCAGGATATTTGACTTGTCTTCTTGGTAGAATTGGAAAAGAATATTTATATAACAGTATGTCTCCGGCTGTGGACTTGACTTTTAACCCTCGCGGTGTCTTAGCGTGGCGCTCAGGAGGAGCAGGTCAGATGTCACGGTCGGACGACGGGGTGAGATTGTCCCATCAGACCGTCAGTTCAAGAAAGCACACAAAACAAAAACAAAAAATCTCATCCAGATGACAGACTCTTAAAATCACTTGAGGGATTTTTTTTTAAATCCCGAAACATTCAAATGATTTGAGAATTGTTGTTTTTCTTTAGTATTACATCCACTTAGTGCAGTGGGCACTGAAAGATTGCTGCCATCATTATGCTCAACAATGGATTGAACTATGTTACATGGAAACATGGCCCTGACTCCTTCAGACATACTTTCTCCGCAATCTGTGTCTTCAGATCCTAAAACTTTTAACCAGAGGGCATTTTGGGTTGTCCATGTGGGCAGCTGCACATTTCCAATGAGGGCATTGATTTGGAGTCATGGTTTATTGCATCGCATGAACCCATCCAGTCAATGTGGATGGAAACCGGCTTCACTGGCCATGATAACAGCAGCTAACATTAAGCTTTCGAGAAGCTTTTAGCATCTTGATAGGGTACATTTAACCAAATATGACTCATTTGCCCCCAAACTGCCCTGCTCCCTTTTTTCCACAAAGAAAGTAGAGCCAGCAGTTTGAATGGGAGTCTGTGCAACCTGAGGGCTTTTGGTCCAATCAAAGCTCAAAATAGTTCTGTGTTCTGCATTGTTTCGGTTTTCAAAGTGTAGATGTAAAACAACAATGTGACTCGGCTACTAGTAACTGATTTGCAAATATTATTGAACGTCTTTAAAGAAAAGGAGACGAGCCCAAAAAGACAACCTTTATAACAGTTCCTCATTATAATGTTGAAGTTGCACAAACTAATATTCAAATCATGAAAAAGGGGGTGTGGATATTGGACAAGTCAAGTGTTTCTGCATCTTTGGAGTTTTCTGGATGTTCAACAACGAACTAAGCATCTTGACTTCATGCATAATATTTCTATTCTGAGTTTTGTGCTCCCACATCTTGAGTCTAACTATAGACTTTAAAAGCTCATAATCCATATGACATCGGTGGGCGGGCATGAACTTCTCAGTGATCAGCTCAACAAGGATGCAAGTCGTTGCCTGCCTAGGTGTCCCCCGTTTCCTGGACAACACAAGCTCCACAGCACACGCAACCTATGCGGGCCACTGCATCGGTGAGGCAGTCAGTCTGGTCGCCACGGCGAGGACGTGAAAGCCGGTTGGATATGAGGACACGGGTATCCGGGAGTCAGCCGGATGCATCCGCAGTGGCAGAATCCAGCTGCCAAAACACTTACGTTTCAACAACAAGCTTGTGAATGCAGCCATGCTGAATAAGAACCCCCCCCCCACCTCCTCCACTCCCTCCTTCCCTCTTACCCTTCATCTTCATTAGCATAATCATGGATTTGTTGCTCCGTGCATTGAAAATGAGAGGGAAAGGCAAGCAAACTCTGCAGGAGGAATAAACAGGATGAAATAATCAGATAATCTCTGTAAAGCAACATTTACTGTACTTGTGGATGTAATTGATGTTTTATTCTTAATATTTTTTCCACAAAAACATTTCCACCCCCCCCCCCCCGAAAACCCCCTTCACAGCATATTTTGATTGCATTAGGCTTTGCCAGACCGTGTAAGTGCACTTTCAATCTGCATTATGCTATTAGTAATTCTCATTATATTATTCTCCTCCACACAATCCTCTCTGTGTACGCAATAATTGCAGACAGAATGGAACGCGTTTGGTGTTATCAGTGCAAATGAACTGGATTAGCGGCCTGTGAACTGGTGCGACTTTCTCCCGGGGGTCGGAACTGCGAAATGCGTATAAATAGCGATTTCTTGAACCGCTGCCCGACTTGGGAGGTCAGGATCGAAACTCGTATCCGTCTTCGAAGGATTCGACGTTCCTCCCTGAAAGCCACCTTTTCTTTTTTGTTTTCCGATGAAATGGTCCCCCCCGCTCCCACCCCCTCAAACAGCAGCTTCACCGGCGCCGCCTGTCAGCGCGCCGTGTCGCCGGGACGTCTTGCCGCGGCGGTGAGACATCGCTTGACTCAGAGAACTCACGCCGTGACTCCTGCCATTTTCCCACAGGCCGACATTGTCCCGCGTCCCTCCAGCTGGTGTCTCCACCGCGCACCAGATGGCCCTGATCACGGACGGCATGGAGGTGGCTGAGTGGTTGCTGCCGTCGTCCCATTGTGAAAACGGGCCGTTCCGTTTGTCTTTGTGGACTTTAAATGCTTCGTCCTGCGCTTCTGGAGAAGTTTTGCCCTTTAAAACAAAATCAAGGATCAAATACAGAGCGTTCGTCCACAGGCCCCTTACATGATTGACGGCCGTTTACTCTTACGGTTGGTCGTGAGTCGCTGCCACGTTTCTCCACTGCAAATAACCCCCACAATTTTACCACGTATTTTTGTCTAGTTTCTAGTGTAAACATCTTAGTACACTTGAAACTGATTATAAGTAACTTTTCAGCAAAATACAGGACCTTGTTTAGAGTTATTAATTCGCTTTTATTGATGGAAAAATATTGGTTCCAGTTCACTTATGGAAAAAATGTCTTATTAATGAACTCATGCCAATGGAACAAGTACTTTTTCGTCAAAATTAAGTAATTATTGACTTAAAACAAGCTCTTGCATCTTGCTGAATAGTTTGCCTATTTGCACTATAAGCTGAAAATACTTTGATGTTTTTTTTCCCAGTGTGTCACTCCAACCTTTTTCATGGAGTTTGCTGAAAAACTCCATTTTTCTCAAACTAGAAAAACTGGACATATTGCGATGATATCAAACAAGCCAAACATCTATTGGCAGTCAATCTGCCCTGGAAAACTCGACAACATAAAAAATAAAATAAAAAACCTCCAGTTGAAACAGCTATGGTTGACCGATGATTGAAGCCCTCAACCAGAATAGATAAACGAGTGCGTCTCGTCGGTTGTTTTCCTCCGTCTTGACTTTTACCGGCACAAATATGAGTCCGGACAACAACATGACCTGGAGCTACTGCAGCACTGATGTGTTGTTTTTTTTTTTTTCGGATCTTGTTTTTTGGGGCTTTAATCAAAAGAGAAAACTGTAGACACTCATAAATATCAACTCTGATGATACAGATGGAAAACGTGTTTCTTCGGTTCACTATTTGATCGATTCCTAAAGGCTTTGCACTTTATGCCTGGAGTGATGCGCGATCAAATGTATAACGACCGAATCAATGCGCTATAATATTTATAACTGTATCGGCAGAGTATAAAATGAACTTGCTAAATCAATGAGAAGATCAGGCGGACATGTTTTACAAGGCATTAGACGTGAATAAGAGGCTCACAGGGAGATGCTAGCAAGGTATGCTGTAAATACACATGGATCTACACGCTGGTCGTTGGACTCCAGTGTTTTAGGTGAGTATATTTACATTTTAGCAAGTGCACCAATGTCTGTCTTTGGGCTTTCCTTTGCTTTGCCGGTTATCAGTTTGTTGCGAGTGACAGGAAAGGAGGCATTGTCAAACCTTCCAAGTATTCACTGAAGGCGAAGAGGAAGTATCGACGGCTCTAAACGCGCAAAACAAAACCATCCAGAGTCTTCCCTGCAGCCAGTGCCGCCTTTCAATAATTTTAACAAAAGTTATGTTGAAACATGCAATCGTCCGTTGCTTCTTCTTCTTTTTTTTTTTTTGTTAAATGTATTTTTCTCCACCCCATTGCTACCAGTATCTAATTTCCTAAAAGTCAGCAGGGTCCGTGTTGCGTCAGTCGGAGGACTCGGTTCCTAACCGGGGAAAGATGGACTGCCCCCTGCAGGCCCGGGTTCCGTTTCTGCCTCCAGCAAAAGAGTCCAGCTACCTTGTTGTCTGGTTCATGATTGATGGCATGAGACGGACAGGTGGACTCGGGCGATGCCGACGCCGCTCTGGTCTGCTGTGCTGAAGTCAGAGCCGAACCCGAAATGGAAACTTTATTGTTTGTTTCTTTTGGAGGGAATGGAGGAAAGCTGCTGCCGCCTCACATTAACAGGAACTGAATGATTTTTGGGCGTCTCATCAAAATACATGTGTAGTTTCACCTTTAAAAGTTTATTTTTCCAGGCACGTATAGCAGAAATGGCAGGCCTCCAACCTGCTGGAGAGACTTTCAGTCAATTTGGGACGAGGAACATCGTGCTGTAATGAAAACCTGCTCATTTGTCGAATTTTTAAACGAATTTAGGGGTTTTGGAGACGCCTTTAAATTTTCCCAAATGCTTTTACTTTCACCTAATTTTTATTCAGTAACCATTGACACTGCGTCATATCCGGCGTGTTTTATAATAAAACTGAGAAAGTGAATTATAATGATAAATTTCTGGAACTGACAGGCCAAGTTTATCGCATCACATGACGACTGCTGGGACGCAAGCTGCGTTTCCGTTCGCCATAAAATTGCGCAAATCGAAGAAAAAAAAACAACATGTTTTTCGATGAAAAGTTTTTGAGGTGTTATTTTGGCTGTATCAAAAAAACAAAACTGCAACGAAAACACTTTTTTTTTTCGCGTCGCACGAGTCACGTGATCGACAGCCGGATGCAACTACTGACCGAAAGGTTGTAATGGAAACACAGCTTTGGATACAGACATGGCTATAAAAAGAATATAAGCTCATTTATTGATGCGTGTCCTTTATTTACAGACGCTGTTATGTTCGAATGCTTACAAAACAGCTCAAGTTTTCAGTTCAATACTTGAGCCGTCTAGACAGACTTGGTTTGGACTCCCGCTATGATTACAGCCTTTATTTTGTCGCTTTATATAATAACATGTTATGTTGCCATGGCTGTCAAAACGCTCCATCCTCCAGCCCCAAATGCCAATATGTGACGGTTATTTCTTATTATATTTTCGCAAACTTAATTCTATTATTTTTCTTTGAACTTTATCAAAGGCATAGAAGAAGAAGAAGAAGAAGGGGAAGAAAGCACCAATGTTTTTATAGTGAAAATTAAAGTCTAACTGGAAGGAACAATCATTTTCCTGATCAAAAGAGTGGCAAAATTGTAAAATGTCTCTGAGACATCAGAGGGACTTATTCAAATATTCCTTTTGATTTGATCACAGAAAGATAATATGTTAATCATGAAAAGGAACAATAGTAAATCTTCAAAGTTTGGGGATCAAACTTTTGCATTTGTTTTGCTAATCGTACGATTTCAATAATGAGTCTTCAGCCAGTTTACGGTCGTTGTTTCGTTAAGCTGGATCGCCCGACGTGAGCTTCGGCACAAGTCTGGTCACGTTGCTGCCGCGCGGGTCTGAGGACGGCGTATTTCACGGGACCCTTGGTGAGGCGGCTTTTACGTCTCTGTTGCTGAGCTCCCAGGAACTGAATGACTGATCGAACCTCTTCGTGGGGCCGACTTTCAGTGTGTAGAAACATGTCGCGCTCCTTAAACTTTTCACACTTTGCCAACCAGAAACTTAATGCGACGGACCAATACGAAGTGAGCTGGAGGGGAAAAAAGATGCGTGGCTTTCAAAGTGAAAAAGTGTGGAGTGTATTTGTATTCAGAGAACAACTTTGGGCAGTTTAAGCCCATTACCGATCCAGCTGTTTTGTGAAAGCCTCAAATTTGGTAGAGATTGTTAATGGAAAAAAAAAACAGCATCATGGAGACTGAAGTTGTGGGACCAAGAGGTCAGTGGTAACAACCCCAAATTTACAAAAGAGTTGTAAGAAAGCCAGTACATGCCGTCCTAAAAGGTGCATCGCCATGGTGACGCGTTGTGGTGGCAAAATGCTGGAGGGATTCTTCTCTTCAGAAAGGAGCTGGAAGCCATCCTGGATGAAAACCTGTTAGAAACTGCAGGAGGCCGAAGACGAGGACGGAGGTTCACCTGCTTGGAGAACAATCACCCAAAACCTGCAGCCAGACTTTTTTGTAGGAAAAGCTAACCTAAACTGTCAAATCATAAACAGAGGAGTTTGAAGATGTTTGGAGACTTTTGTTGGACTTTTTTGGAGACACAGCAGTGCATAATTTATTCAAAACCATTGGGCTGTGATGTGCAGTTCCACCTGGCGTTCAATTGCTGCTGGCTAGTCTGAAGGAGCTGAGTGGGGCTTCGAAGGCGGAGCTTCGTCCATCCAGGCGTTTTGCAGAGCTGAAAGGTTGCCGTGGGATATTAAAGTATTTCCCAAACATGCATGAAAGAATCGAAACAACACTCCAGGTATGTTTTTGAAGAGGGAATAATATAATTACATGATTTAAAGCTCAAAAAGTCAATGTTACATCATACAGCCCCTTTAATAGCAACTTTTTGTACCTTCAAATCCCAGTTCAACTACAAATACTTTACTTCATTTTCACCAAACTTTCTTTGGTGAGAAAGTTTGGTGAAGGCAGAAGGCAGCTTCAGAACCGCCAGATCTAAGCAAGTGTATTTGGATGGCCCAGTCAAAGTCCAGGCCTCTCTTTCAGAGCTAGAGGCAGCTTGCAAAGAACCGGCTTCAATTCTTGCCTTGTGGCTTAAGCAAAATATTTTACACAGTATTGGCATACCAACTAAAAAAACCACATTTCAGTTTTTATCAAGAAATTTAAAGCCTGAATGCTTTTATAAGGCAGCGTATGTGTAAGAATAATTCATAGTTTTAGGTGAACCATAATTATTAATTAACCTTCCAAAACCTCTTTATCAGTGTCACGCTGAGTGGGTGGCCTGTATTTTTTTTTTTTTTTTTTTTGAAAGATTCATTTCAAGAGCTTCCATTAAGATCCAAATTGTCATTAAGATGTTCTTCAGTACTTCAAAGCTTTTACGACAAAAGACGTGAAACGTGACTCCAGTGAGCGATTTGATACTTCAGGCTGTTTAAGGTCCAGCTGATAAGAGGAGCTGAAAAATGGGCAGCTGTTAACATTTACAAGATTATCATAATTTGAAGAAATCGGAGCCTTGATTTATTATTTTTTTTTCTTTTGACAGCCCATGTCCCAGATTTCGAATTCAGATAAGAAGGCCCCTCTCGAGCCTCTCAGACAGACAACAGCAGCAGAGTAATACGAGTTAAAGAAATAAGGAGGAGGAAAGAGACGGCGCTGACCTTGAAATGAAATGCAGTCGGGTCCCTGTAGTTTTTCCAGCGCGGCCTGCAGACCGCCTGCTCTTGGAAGACGGCCAAGAACTCGCTTCGCATTTCCAACGGACTCGCCGCTTCCTTGTGAAAAGGAAACACAATTCTCACCGTATTTTTATTTATGACCGGAGCGGGTCTCCGGGACAGAAGCGTGCCTCCAGGTTGGTGGAGGTTTTCGAAAGCTTCTTGTGGGCGAGGAGGCCGTGAGCGAAGAACTTCAGCCCCCCATCCCCCGGATCCAACGCTTCTGGGATCGGCTTTAAAAAGTTCCCGTCTTGGCAATAATTGGTGGCCAACCTCGACGGCGCTTCAGAGACTTACCGGGAGGAAAACCTCCGGGCTCCAGAACTGTCTGAAAGGTTTTGAAATGAACCTTAATCACTTCCAGAGGGCCGCTTTGACTGCCGCTGCGCAACCGGTAATTTAACGACCAATAATACTCTGGTGTGGGACCAAAATGGATGATCACGCACTAACAAAGTAATACAATAGATAAAAAATGTTGACCACATCGATGAAATGTGCGGTTTTGTTACAAAGTTTTTCCTCTGTAGGAGGAGGATGTCATGACGACCTGAGAGCACGTCCCTCCGGACGCTTGATGATGATGATGATGATGGAAACGTTGCTGCACGTTGCATTAATCCCATTCCTTGGTTGTCATGAGGAAAATCCAGCAGCTTGTTTGAGCCTTTTATAGAAAGGCCCGGGGCACGACGGACCTGCAGTGCCGCTGATCTTGAAATCCAGCTCGTCTTCCCTCCACAACATCGTCATCATCCTGTTCCTGTACAATGTTTCTGCCGGATCCTTAATTTCTTAATTTGCCATTTTACCCTCCCATCTCCAAGTTGGTCGGTTCCTCCATAATTTTCTTGCAACGGGGATCAAGTAAGCTCGATTTACACCAGTTCCTCCGGTACACTTTGATTGTTGTGGAGGCTCTAAAGATCGTCCAATGAGATTCTCCTGCCATGTTTGTTGCGCTCAGAGTGAACCTGAACCGCCGCGATCTCAAATCGGGGATACTCAACGTATTGGATCGTCTTGGGATGAGATCACGCAGTTTCACAAGGACCTGAAGAGAACGGAGCCTTTTAAATGTGACGTGTCGCCAATCAGAAAGCAAAACGATGGGGATAAAACGACGGGGAATCCCAAAAATAGCCCACACACTATCACCATTGCTTCTTTCCAGTCGGCCATGTTGGTTTCCACCGAAGGAAACAAAGGTGTGTTCTATGACCTGACCTGTTTTATTAATCATCTTTTAAAAAAAACATATATATATATATTTTTTTATGGTTGGGGTTTGTCAGGTTTTGAAAATCAACCAGTAATCTTGTGAGATCCAGGCATACAAATCTGCTATTCATCTCAGCTGGGAAAATTTAATTACTTTAATTTGGGGCTTAAATGTTTAATTTTGAGCTCAAACTATCCGACACCTACATTTTTTTTAAACAAGCATCAAATATGAGATTTCTGTTATAGACACTATAGAGTTTCAAATTTTCTGTCAATAAATAAAAAAGGTAAATAAAAGCAAAAGGCCATGAGTGACCCTGTCAACTTTATCATTTGTAGCCTGAGCTTTTTTTTATTTTTTTTTTTTTTTATTTTTCTAACGCCCCAATTGGGATTTTGATTGGAATAAAGAGGAAGAAAAACGAGGTTCAAACACAGAAAAACAGAACAGTTTTAAGTACAGCCGTCGCGACGACGCGGCGGTACGAAACAGAAGCGGCGATCGTTCAAACAAAGGCAGGAGCAAAGCAGTCGCCACCGATTTATACAAGTTTCAATCATGTCGCAGTTTTAATCAGGCTGCAGGAGGCTGAAGCCGACCATGCAGGAATCCATGCATATGCAAATGTGGATCTGTGTCCCGGTGCCTGACACATCCCTTTTCATAACCAAATCTACATTTAGATATAAATTTAAATCGCACAACAGAAAGGTAAAGGGTCTGCACATGGCGGATGATTTTTTTATTTATTTATTTTTTTGAGACCCATCAGCTTGGTGAATGCTCAAAATGTGCCAGTGTGTTGATTCAGATGGTTATTCAATTTGGGACTGCTTGACAAACAAACGAATGATTTAGCGAATAAAGACACAACAATCGATCAATTCTACTGGTGTGATGCATTTCAGCGACAAGACGATTCAAGCTGCTTTAAGTGCAGAGAACGTGAAACGTACAGTCATATTTTATAAGCATGTATATATAATCATATATTACATGGCCCCAGCTGTTATCTCGTTTAAAAAAAACATGTACAACCAAGCATGTTTGATTTCCAGAAAGTAGAAAAGTATTTTTGATGTTATTTTTAGTTCTGGAAAAAAAATAAATAATAAAAATGATATCAGCAGGTCAGACCTCTGGAATCATTTGTTTGATTGGTTTCAAAGTCTCTGTGGATCTCGAGTAAATCTTAGAAAGACCGCGCCCACACCACCCCGTAAATCTGGCACAGCTTCCTTTGGGAAGTAAAAACTGAGATTTCCTTTTGCCAAGTGGAGATTTTTAATATTCACACATTTACACAAATGATGGGACTGAGAACAGAACCCAAATCTACATTTGGTTTCTCTTTCACACCCACCTAACTTTACCCTGAGACACTTTCTTTCAAAAACCGGATGTCAGTAATGGCACAAACCGCGAAGAAGAAGACGACAGGAAGTAGAGGATCAGGGCGCCGCAATGCTTTTTTTTAATGACCCAGCATGTGAAAAAGTTTCTTCACGAGATATTCATAGAAACGGAGCAATTGCTAAAGTGTCTTATTTTGACAACACTGCGGACGTTCATGATGTAAATGCCGTTGCCGTTGGCCACGATGGGAATCTGTGATGTGGGATAAAGGAAAAATTCACTGATGCCCTCAATCTTTTAGGAACTGATACTCAATAGAACTGAAATATTTATGATATCGGGAGTCTCTTTACTAATTAAAGGCCTGCGCGTTGGGGCAACGTCCACTCTAGACATTTATCAATGCTTTGCATGGATTATAAGTTCTCTGACAGCCATTACGTCTCTATTATCGTCCTCTGTGGCGTGCCGCTCGACACAGCTCAAAGTTAGAAGGTTCCACCTCCTCTTTCTGTCACTTCCTTTGCTAACAATTGTGACCTTTCATCTTTTACCGTGCCAATAATTGCAGCGCCCGAGGTACTGGGCTTTAAACCGGTGGAGATGAAGAGCAGGGGGGAGAGAATGAAAAGAAAGATAGATTAAGCCAGGGAGACAAGAAATAGCTGTTAGCCGAGCCAAAGCACCTCTTGAAGTTCCTCCTCTCCCGCCTCGTTTTTTCTCATTTCAAGTGAAGGCTAATATGCAGGTGCCAGAATGCCGAGCGAGCCCGGCGTAAGCGTGGCTCTGGCCTCGCGGCGGCGAAGGCTCCTTCTCATTTCACAAAGCGAGGACACAACACAGAACAAATAAGGAAAAGGTCAACGTATTCCAAACACCTCATCCGCGCCGAGGGGCCGACACGCCGGCTCGTTGACTCCGCCAGGCCGAACTTTTGACGGCCGCCGCCGCTCTAACCCCTCGCTCCGCTAAATTACGCGCTCAAACAGAACTAACGCTCCGCCGCCACCACCACCGCCTTCCCAGCGGACCACGGAGGGCCTATTAAAATCACATTGCCTCTCCCTTTCCCACAGCGCGTCCCTCATTAAGGCGGCACTAAACGAACAGACAATGCTCGGAAGTCACAGATTTGGTACAAGATGATTCAGATATCAGACAAACCGCCCCGACTGAACGTAACGAGCAAGTTTAACAGCAAGGATTCATCGAAGGCTGAGTCATTTCGTAGGACTGCCTGTGTGTAATCACGAGCCAGACTGGGTCATGCCGTATTAAAGGCCTTGCGCAATCGGCGTCGTCGTGATCAGAGGGCCTTTTTTTTTTTTTTCCTCTTTCCAGGGAATAATTACTCACTGTAGCACGTGTGGGTGCTCGCAGTGTGCCCTCCGAGGGCAAATGTGTGCGTTGCCAGGTTGGCGCCGCTCTGTGAATGGCGTTTGGGCTCTGGAGGAACAGAGAGGCACATGCTTCCTCTGCAAGTTGCAATAACGCGGTGGTTGTCACACGACTGAATCAAAGCTGACGCTAATTTAATCCTTCTCGTTTCAGTGTATCTTTGTTGGACAATTAAACGAACACCTCTCCTAATCGATTTTTCTATCCCTGCCAAGGTTTTATTCACCTTTCCAAAAGTAATTTATAAGCGAGTCAAACAAGAGACTTGAACAGCTCTTCTAATTAAAATTTCTCTAATCTCTGCCAAGTCAAAGTGACTGTGCAGCCGCTGAAGCTGCAGCATGTAACTTTGATTAATTTTTTTTTTTTTTTTTTTTTACATATTTGTCTAAACTGTCGCGATTTCATGAGTGTATAATATCTGTGTAAGATTTGACTTCATCTGGCTTCTCCCAGCGCTAACTGGAAACAACCAATTGGATCCAGGAGGAGGGTCATAGCGCTGTCAATCTGGCTTGTGTACAGGCTGCTCACACACACCGTCCACCTTGCTCTCTGCTATGCTATGGAAATTTGCAGAGAATGCTATGGCTAGTTAGCACTACCACCAATGACCGGATAAAAAGTTTTCCTGAGACGATGAGTTCATTTAGCAGCGCGTACAGAAGCGCGATTGACATCGTTAAGACCCTCCTCCTGGCTCTGACTGGTCGATTTTGACTGAGAGTGAAGCGTTTATTAAAACGGCAGAAGTGAGTCATGGAGGAGGATCAGAATTTTTTTTCTCACCGTCACATTTTGAGATTTAATAAATACGTAAAAAAACATTTTTTTTTATCTTTTAATAAAAAGTTCATACTGCAGCTTTAAAAGAAGCATAAGAGCCACAGAGTTGTATAAAGGATAAGGAATCTCATTTTATAGTCACCGTTCACAGTTGTACGATTGGCGTCGCTTGATTTTCCGTGCGGCAGGAAATCCATGATCCAGACTTTGATGAAACATGAAAGATTTCCGTGTCTTGATACAGGACACATGTTGTGTTTGTTCAGCAGTCAAATTAGGATGTACTTTACTGTACAAATGTGAGAACCTAAAGCATGAAATTAATGGAAATCCCATCCTGTCATCAGAGCGTCAACCATGCTTGTTTGTAATCCTCGTCGGTGGTTATAAGGCTGACAGCCTGTCATCTCCGTGGCATCAGTCGCGAATACGGAGTAAGAAAAAAAAAAAAAAAACAGAAAAATAAACCACGGAAAAGCTGTGCCGTGTTGTTTTTCCCTCGCTTCGGGATAAAAATAAGTGTTGATCCTTGTGCAGCTGTGGTCTGAAATTCACAAACACTTTTCATCAGCATAAAGAGTCATATTGATTTGGGGTTTTAATGATTTATTGGAACCGTTTTTAATTAAACTGGCAGTTTTCCTGACATGGAATATATGTTCAGAAAACGCTGAGATGACGAGTTGTGTCAGAAGCTTAATTTTGTCCCCGTTTGTCCGCCGTATCTCTCTTGTTAGAGCACTCAGTTGTCTTGATTTCGCCACTGAAGTAAATTTAAAGACATTTGTACAGTCCTAGCCATAAACCAAAGAAATCTTCTGCCATTTTCATTCTACTATCTTGAAATAACTAAAATCTAAGAAAAGAAAAAAAAACAACAGCAAAGCACAACATGTATATTTTATCCTCAATGACAATAAAGGCAGCAACTTGGGCAGCGCTTTTTGAACATGAACATAAAAACATAAAAGAAGCTTTAGAGATTGTTCCCTGTCCACTCTGGTCTTAAACCGCTTTGGGCAAGTTGTTGACTTAAGCATCTGCAACTGTATTTATGGTCAATGAAAAATGGAAAAAGCATAAGCTAATGCAGGTAAAATATTAACTGCTACCTTAAAATACAAGGTAGCAGTTAATGTTTAAAGCTGCTAGCTTAGCTTAAAACATAAACGAAGATGACTGCTAATGTTTAAAGCTGCTAGCTTAGCTTAAGACGTAAACTCAGCTAGCAGCTTTAAACATTAGCAGCTACCTTAGCTTAAAACATAAGCTAAGATAGCTTAGATGTTTGTAGATGTAAACGTTACGTTTTACGTCTTAATCGATGTAAAAGCTACAAAAATGTTTTAACATGTTAATAGATTTTACATCAAAAGCTTCTCTTAATCATGAACATTTTCTGTTTAAACATGAAGATAATTTTGTTGTTTAAATAACTGCAGTCCCTTTGTGAGTGCCGTGCTGTGTGTGGACCGAGTCTTTAACGTGCAACTTAAGCCAACCAAATTCTTTCTTCCTGCAAACATCTGTTAATTAAGGTGATTAGATGGCACGCGTATCGCTGCGATTCATTTACTCTGCTGCAGTTATCTGTGTTATGCGTGTCATTTATTCAGTTACTTTATGGGGAGCCGGGAAATCCAAACCGGCTCGGCGTGGTAATGACCTAATTAGAATAAATACTTGAAAAGATTCCCGACAAATGAGATTTCAAAAAAAAAAAAAATGTTCATTAGGAACAAAGATAATTTAAATAATTGGAGGAAAGAAAAAGAGGGCTGAGGGGGAACAACTCAGCAAATAAGCAACGATGAAGAAAGAAGAATAAAAAAAAAGAGAAAAATGTTAATAAACGCTAATGTGAGACGTTTACTCCCGGAAAAAGCAGGGTGAAAGAAAACACATAAGATCCCAATTAGATAGTCTTTACTTGTGCAGTTGGGAAGATGTGTCTCCTCTGCTTGTTCCCTTTTGGCCCTTCCCTCAATTCTATCTCCCGCCGCCCTGGGGTCAGAGTAATGACGGTGATAAAATGTCATGATGAGAACCGAAAAAAAAAATGTCATTCTTGTTAGTCTGGAGACGTGACCTGAAACGTAATTCCTGTTTTAGCTGCGGCTCCCCCGGTTCAGCTGCACGCGCGCAGCACTCTGACCCATTTCAGCAGAAAGGACAACAGACCGGTTCGCCTGGGTTGCGTCGACTCGATGCGCGAGACGGTCCAGCTCCTGTCACCTGCTTCCGGTGGAGACAGCCGAACAGCAAAGACAGAATTAAAGGGCGAAATGATAAGAATGGTAATAATTGGCTTTTCCATGAAGATTGTTGGAGAAATGGATCTTTAAGGTGAGAATGTAGTTTGTATTAGTGGTTTGAGAAGCCCTTTAACCTTCCCTGTGCAAAACGCCTAGCTCTGCCCCGCTCAGCTCCTTCAGACTAGCCAGCAGAAATGAGCAAACACCTGGTGGAAAATCCACATCCGGTAAGCTCATTATAGGAGCTACTTCTCAGTGCAACGCTGGTTAAAAACATTGTTTAAGGGTTAATAGAGCAGCCATGTTGTGACGATGTCCTGAAGGCGGAGTTTCAGAAAGAGGAAGAGCTTTTAAAGAGACAGGAGGCCAAATTCATAGCAATAAATTACAAAGTCAGATTTCTTTTTAAGTCATATATTTGACATGTATAGCATTTGAAGGTAGCATAGTCACTTGATTGTGCTATTAAGTGGCACTGTGTGCCTTTGATATTTGAATCAGAGACAGGCCTACCATCCTTCAGCGCTCCTGCAAAAAACCTCCCCTGTAGATCGTCTACAGAAGAGTCAGGAAGAACTTCAGTTCAACTCAGACAGGATTTTGCAGTGCCTGACGTCTGCAGCTGCGGCTTCATGCAGAAAGATTGCGTTTGGAGAAGGACCTTGCTTTCTGAGACACGAGTCACTTTAGACTCTGTTATTTCAAACGAGAGTCATCAGGCTGGATTTATAAAAACACGCCGTGATTGCAATGATTACTGTCGCGCTTGCATTAGTTCACTTACATAAGCTCGTGCCGCTACCTCAGCCAGCTGTTAGGCACCGGGAAGTGTCATAGCAACGGAGACGGGGAGCATCGCTGCATCATTAGTGGCTCACACACCAGGATGCGTGTTACATTCCTGCTTCATGTCACCAAGACCTGGAATACACACTTCAGCTAGCCACTGCAGGATGGAGGCACCTAGAAAACCTGCAAGGGCAAAAAAAAGCAAACAAAAAAACTTTTTGGTGCACTGCTCTTTCCACGCAAGAAGAATATATTTAACACGTTAACGTGTAAGTCTTACTTGAGCAGGTTTCAACATGTACTAGCTCATCCGATGTGTTCAGCGTGTTGTGTGAAGCTAAGCTAGTCGTACCTGTAAACACGACCTGCGTGGGCTGATTTTCTGTGACTAATACTCAGTGACGCCTGTGGAATACTGATAAGCTGGACTTTGCCCACTCTAAAAGCAATGATATACATAATTAACTGTCCAAACCTGCTTCCCCACCCTCCCCTCCATCGCCTAACTTGAAGTGTTTTCATAAGTTAGAGGATTTTTTTAAACACTTTTAGAGTCATGCTCATCAGGGATTAATCAGATGCTCTGGTTGCCATGACGAGCTTAAATGCTAAGACTGATTAAAGCTACACTAAGTCACTTTATATGTAAGACAAATTCTCAAATTAATTTTACTTTTTTAAAGGCAGAACTATTTACTGAAGCGAGGATTCAAGTTCTAACCTGAGCGTCATCCGACAGGTGAGGATAAGATTCACTCAAATACGTCGTCTAAACAAACCAATTTAATCTGATTGATTTTTGCTTCTTGACAGCAACTAAACAACGACAAAAAAACAAAAACAAGAGTTGCAGTTATGAATTATATGAATGTATTTTGTTAAATTGACTTCTTTAGAGCAAAAATGCAAAAAACAAAAAAAAAAAAAACGTGAATTGCTCTTGGTGTGTTTCGTAATGTGCCTCCAACCAAATTCAACTAATGGTGAAAGAGAGAGAGGAGAATAGCTTGTTTTCCACGTTTCTAATGAGACCTTAAAAAAAAAAACACTTTTTAAGGTATTTTTTCATTCTGAAAAACAGCAAACAGCACAAAGCACAAAGCATAGGAGAATTTCAGTCGGCGAACAGTGAAGGTGTTGGACACAGGTTAAAAATACGAACCGGTTCTTTGTTTTCAGCCTGACAGATTCTCATCCGCTGTGCGTTTCTTCACCGTTGTTCTTTATCGTCAGAGCGCTTACGTTTTGATTGAGTTGTGATCGCTTCAACAGCTTCGAAAAGAGGAAACTGAGGTTGGACTCTAGGGATGAGAAACTCTGAGAATCGGCAAGCAAATATAGAGCTAGTATCGCCGATACCGATTCCGATACCAATACTTTTCCCCTGAAATGTAATTAACATGAAATAATTTGGTTTTTGACTTCAGTTAGCTGATTGTGATTATAAAAAAAAAAAAAACACAGGACAAAGATTTTATGCAAACAAGAGTTTTTTGTATTTACTACCTACAATAAAACACCCCGTAGGAGAATATAAATACTATTAATTCCCTTTTTGTCACCTCTATAGCCGAGTCTGACTATAATCTGCATGCAACTTAAATATAAATGTTAATAATTTCCCTTGAGTAGTTGTAACACAAAAGGGCTATTACATCCAGTCATTTTTAATTAGGTTAAAATATAATATAAATATATATTTACATAAGTGTGTATTTTTGAGTGATTTTTTTCCAGCTGTCTAAGTAGATAATAATAATTTAATTGATACACTAAATTTGCACCTCTGATCACAGATTGCCCCATGAAAGCAGAGACACACAGAGAGAGGTGTGCTGTTTGCGCAGACGGTGTTGGAGCGAAGCTGCGCTTATGGGGGAATTAAACAGATTGTGTTTGAAAGAAAGCAGAAGTTTTGAGTGCAAACATGACAAAGGTATGAAATCCTGCTCTCACATCGAAAGCGTAAGCTCTTGACATTTGGCGTTTTAATTCCGGCACGAGGAAAATCCAGTCATTTACTGGACATATGGAGGAGAAACTGCAAACAAAAGTTTTGATCTCATCGTCCTGGTATTGATCCGATGACAGTACTCCCCTTTAGATTGACAGTACGGATAATTAGATCGAGTCAGTGCGTCAAGAGCTATTATGAGGACACAAATCTTTACACGTGTGTGGCAAAAGTCCAATTCCTTGAAGGTGCGTTATGGCACGTAGTAAAACGTATCGGTGCCGTTTAACGACACAATCACATAAATATATTACCTTCAGTTGTTAAAATGAATGCTGCATATGTCAAACTTCATAAAATTGGGCCTCTGTCTCCTTAAGAAGCTCCTACTCATTTGGAGACTCCGCCCTCAGGAAGTCATCGCAACAGTGTTTCTCATTTTAACCGTTCTTAAGAGCGTCGGACTGAGAAGTGGTTTGTACGATGAGCACAGCGGACACGCAGGTCCACCAGGTGTTTGCTAATTGTTGCTGCCGCTAGTCTGGAGGAGCTGAGTGGAGGAAGGACGCTTGATCAGCCACATACTGCAGCTCCAAAGAGTTGATTTTTACATCACACTGCCCCTCAAATGGAAGTCTGTTGGAGCAGGGACCCGTCAAAAGTGGCGGCTCTCAAAAGACAGAGTTGGGGCCCCCAGTTTTAGAGTTGTATTATTGTGAAGAAGAGAGGACAGAAACCAGACTCAACGATACAGATGACCTGAAGGCAGCTGCCAAAAGTATCTGAACCACGAGCTGATCACGTCCATGCCACGCCGCATCGATGCAGGTGTTCATGCAAAAGGAGAACCAAACAAGTATTTCGTGCGGAGAGGTTAACATACTTCTTATTAGGGCTGTCATGATTCCTCGAATGGTCAGATTACCTCGATTAGCAAAGAAAAATGTATCTGCCTCGAAGAACTATGTTTTACATAATTTGCTCCGACCGGGTTCCAGGCGGATCATGATTTGTGCTGGGCAGCGCGCTCATTCGTTGCTATGTGCTAGCAGCAGCATGGCAACTTGTCTTGGTTTTTGTCAATAAGCGCTTTTTAAATGGAGCACAACAACTTTTCTCCACCAGTGGAGCATGCATGAGGGAGAGAGAGAGACACTGAATCGCCACGTAATAATCAAAACTTATATCTGTGGAAGCATTTTTTTTCCACCGTTTGCAATTCATCTACTGGTTCTAGGAGTTTCACTGCAGAGAGCGGAAGCCTCTTTCGTCGTACCTTAACTGGTGACACGTGGGAAGCCGTGCAGGACGCTGCGTTCGGCCGACGCCGTTGAGACAAAGAGGCCTCTAAAAGCGAGGTCTAACTCACTGGAGCGGCCATTCTCAGCCGCACATTTATCATAGTGAAAAATATTGGTTTTAGTCATAAGGACATGTAAGGGAGCGACATGACAAGTGGAGAACAGAGTTTGTTTATTATGTTTTATTGATTTTAAGCATAATAAATGAAAGTGCTACTGCAACATGACAAAAAGTGCACATGGTCAATACTTAGAGGCCCTTCCACGAAACCACAAAGTGCTTTTTCAGACCGGTTTGTGCATCAAGACGCTCCGAGGCTCCCTGTGCGGCGAGGGTCCACTACTTTTTATTTACTAAGCCTTTATTGACTGTCATTTGCGGCACATACAGAGAGTCTCAACTGATTTGTTTGTAGTTTAAAAATGGAAATGATAATAATAATAAAAAAAAAACGATATTGTCTTCTAAAAATATAATAATAATGACCTGAATTTGTGCCAAGTTCAATTGGCAAAAACCAAACTGGTCTGATAAAATCGTTAAGAGATCGGCTTGAAAAGCCTTTCATTGATGAAAATGGACGCACCGTAAAGATGCATGATTGTGATTTCTCTGTACAAACAATGAAACAATATTGAATAACTGAAATGGGTATTTTTGTGTCCCTTTTTAGTAAGAGATTTTTTTTTTTATAGAAGTTACAAATTGCAGCTTTAACTCTCAGATTTCCAAAAGACTGACTGTGTTGGAGGACAGAAGTTAAACTGAAAATAAAAACAAACGCTTCTTGGGACTTCTTCCTTTAGTTACCACTTCAACACAGAAAAGTTGTTGCCGTGGCTGTTGTTCGCGCCCGGGTACGGTGCGTTTACTGACCGGAAGAATATTGAATTTTTAACTTTCTAACCCGCTGGTGCTCGGTCAGGCCAGTCGAGCGTAAAATCAACCATTTCCAGTCACTAGCCAATTTTGCATTGCAGCTCGACTTTCTTTCTGCTCAATTCAAACTTTTTCCCTGAGAAGGAATTGTGGACGTCTTTTTTTCTACATTTTGGTAGCTACGCAACTAAAACTAATTTCATATGTAGATTTAACAAAAAACAGTTTCAGAAAAAAGTCATTTTCAACACATAACCTGAACATGTAAGGAGAAGAAATGGCTGATTCACAGGCAGAGAGACAGAAAGTTGGCAATAAACTTGACATTCAGACTGAAGACGAGCAAAACTGTTTGACGTTTTCTCGTTTCCACGTTTTCAGAAACATCGAAACGCTTCCATCAGATTTACACGTTCCCATCTTTTTCCGGAGTGCAGCGTTCACTTTTCTTTTTTTTTTCTTTTTCCTTTTTAAAAAGCACATTGCAACATGAACTCGAAGCTAAATGAGCTCAAGCCAAAAGCCGTAAGCTAGCCTCTTGCCCACGCTGCCGCGTTTTTAAATCGCGGTGATCCACGTCAGGGATGAACGGCCGATGCGTTCAGCCTGCGCCGCCTGTGGGAAATGGTTGACGGAGAGAAGCACTTCCTAAACGCCAAGCTCTTCTGATGGCGGCGAGCTGCAAAGTATGCAGTTTAGTTTTTTTTTGTTTTTTTTTGGCACTCCAAATTGTAGCTACGAAAGCTGTTTTCATAGATTTCTGTCTCAAAAACATGTCTGTCAGAGCTTCTCTGACACTGATGCAGTTTTTGTTGAGTGTCATTTGTTGTGTTTTGTTTTGGTTTTTTTTTTCTCATCTTGACTCAAGAATCGTTTATTTAGAGGATGAGAAGAGGTGGAAAAAAAAGCAGGAGTCATTCCCACAAAACAAACACTTGAACAGTGATACAGGAAAAAAATAGATTAAAAAATGTACATAACAGAATGTCTCATGCATCTCCTGTGGACTTGTATAACCGTGTAGGTTTACACAAAATGCCGCACTTTTAAACAGCCGAAAAACAAAAGTGTCTGTTATTTTACCAGGAAATGAATAGAAACAGCAGTAGCCTTTCACAGCGAGCTACTCACAATATTAAAACTTCATATTCATAACCATAAAACATGATTCATTTTTGTTGTTCAAATCCCTGCAAGGTTTTAGTCCAAAAGAAGTAAGTAAACTTTTACACAATACCAGTTTAAATTTGTAGTAATTTCACACCTCAATAATCCAGAACACATCGAAACATATCAATCTGAGTTACTGCGTCACATTTAAACACCGGGACGTCAAAATGGCCGTCTAGACCCTCCTCTTTTGACCGATTGTTGACCAGAGATCGCAGCTTGAAATCGTGCCTCGTCCTTCATCAAGGCAGCTCAGGCCAATCATATCAGACGCTGAAACTCACAGTGAGGTTCAGTTCGCCGTTCAGTAACGCAACGGTCTTGCGAAGTAGCCGCTGCGTTCAGAACTATTTTGAGAATATTTCCCACCCAGAAAAACGAAACAGAAGAGAAGATCTTTGCTACTGAAGAGGTTCAGAGATGGTGCTGAGGAGCGGCAGCAATTTTTCGGACGGAGATCAATCCGAAGAAGAAAGCGACCGGTCCGGAAGAAGATGCCGTAGCCAACGGTGCGGCTCTTTTTCTTGATGATGAAGTAAAACATGTGATATACAGATCATCTCCGTTGCTGCCTTTTGTCTTTTCTCTCAATGGAAACTCAGCAATTGCGAAACTGTGCTTTGAAATTGCAATAATATTCCGACGTCGATATCGGAAAAACTCTGCGCTCATCTGTAAGTTAACGAAATGTTTGAATAATAGAAGTCGTCTCAGATAAATGTTCTTGCCTTCAACCAGGATTCTGACAATAAAAGAGAAAATATATTGTAGAGGCTCTTTAAATGAGAAACGCAAATGAACACAATGGAAATAAGTCATTAAAAAACGTTCGACTCGTCCCACTTTGTGTCTTGGTCGCGCAGCTTGCACTATGCAAAAAAAATGCTTCCATTGAACTGTTGCAAAATGCACTAGATTTGATTCAACCTCTTCAAATTGGCGCCAAAACGTTTCGTTGAAAAACGTCAGTGTTTCCATTATTAAGCAAATAATCTAAACATGCCATTACTGCCCATTATTGGCCTGTTTCTGATATATTCGTTTTCAGAAATCTGATTGCCGTAATCCCACCTCCAGCGGAAACGCAGCTGCAGCCTCGCATGTTCTCAGAGGAAGTGGGCCAAGCTAAGTCAAGACGAGCCCTTCCTCTTGTCCCGGGATTTATTCTGTGGATTAAAAAAACACTGTTAATGACTGCGCTTGATGCCAAACTCATGAGCTTAATACGCAGATTAAAAATCTCTAAGGCAAGAGACTGTTGGAAACTCGGGTGTGCAATTAGCGACGAATAACAATGCCATGTGGTGTGTAATTAGCAACGGGGATCAACCTCTTTCCCACTTATTATGGCACGCTGACCTCGACACGTTCCGTGAAAGTCAATTTGGGACCGAAAACCCGGCTGCCTCGCCAGGAAGGCTATGCAAATTTTTACGGGCTGTCTGACCTCCAGAGCCCCTGACCAGCAGAGATGCTAATAAAACGTCAGCTAAAGGAAGAAAGGATATTAATGTGTTTGTGCTTAGAAGGGTTTGTCTATTGAAGCCAGTTTAATTGCGCATCCCTGGCTTAGCTTTCAAATGAAAACATTTTTTCTTCTGAAGACCGTTGGTCGTATTCCCCTTAAATAAAACATTAGCCGGTGGTGCTGCAAACTCACTTCCATATGAACCTTTTCATAGCTTAGACTTTTTTTTATTTCTAAAATAAAAGAGCCTTCATTTTGTCCCCCCTCGATTTTGTCAGTTTATAACCAGAGAATTACGTTTGTTTTGGTAGAACTTTAACAACGGCGTCATGATCGAGGTTGTGAAACACAGGCGAGGGATAAAGTTACGGGAATCGACAAGTCGCGGAGTTCTGTTCAATGCAGCGCCAGGAAACAGAAGGAGCACGGCATGCCAGCAAACCCACAAAGTCATGGATTCCCCCATTGAAGTAACTCTGGAGGAAGACTGCAAGTCAAACCTTTGTTTAGGGAAAGCCTTTAAAAAAAAACCTGCCTTTCCGGCTTGCATGTAAAATACCGCAAGACGTCACAGGAAACCAACATGGGACATCGCCATCCATCGTGCTTCTCCTTCGGCCAAGACGCGGATGATTTGATGGAATTTGATTGAATATTTTCGATCAAAGTGACGGTACCATGTGTGAGAACGGCGTAGTCAAAGTCCGGGTTTAAGGACAAGAAGAACGGAGGGAAGAAGGAAGAATTCGGCTTGTGACGTGCAACGCAGAGAGACTTTCAACGATAACTCAAGTCAAGTTTATTTGCGACTCACATTTCAGTGGCAAGGCTTCACACGACAAAAACACCAGTCACTATTTGTGAAACAAGCGATAAACATTACATGTTGTCAAATGTTGCCATCGAAATCATGAATACACGTCAAATGTGTCACTATTCCAGTCACAACTAATCAAAGGCAAATCGAAACAAATGGGGTTTTCTAGCCTTGATTCAAAGGGGCCTCAGTGTTTCGGCAGGTTTGCAGTTCTCTAGAATATATTCAATATTGAAGCATAGTTTCAAGAGGTCTTGATTTGAACCGAACATCCAATTGTTTTGCACGCTTTGACAATTATTGACCGTTTTGTGGCGATCTGCCACGTCAAATCCTGTGACAATACTTTGAAGTTTGTGCCTTGAATGTTGACAAAATGTGAAAAAAAAAAAAAAAAAAAACGCTCGCGCCGCATCAACGCCTCGGCGAGACGCGGCTTTCTCTGCACACCTGTACGTTTGCCTCGAGAAAATCATTTTAATGCCTTTGACCGAAGTTTGAGAGGCCACATAGCAAATGGGAAACAAGGCGAGAGGTTTAGCCTTCATCGACGCAGACATAATACAATATACATTAGCCATCGCCCATCTCAAACTGTATCAAGTGTACTCTCCTCTCAGGGGCATGATGGCGTGACGATGATGAACACTGGCAGCGGTGTCACACTGAGTGTAACTCTCAATCTCTCTGCTAGACATACACCATAAAAAAATTATGAGAAAGTTAGCTGACACAACCAATCCATCTAAAGCATACATTTGGTGGTTATTGTTAGCACACGGTCCGGTTTTGTTGAAATAACGGATTCCACTTTCTAGGATTTTTCTACAATTTTTTATTTTTTTTTTTATTTTTTATGAGTTGTATTGAGTTTAAGGGACATTAGGACCAATAGTGCAAATGTCAATACTGTGACAACTCAAAGACATGGACTGCATGGTGGAGGATTTAAAAGTTAGCCGACGCTAATCCACTCTGTGTACGGTTTTTGTGTCTGTTCACACTTTGCTGGAGGTTTCTTCCTGCTACAGGGGGAGTTTTTCCTCTCCACTGTCGCTGCGCGCATGCCGGCTTCAAAGAGTCTGCCGGGCTTCCTTAGGAAACTTTGTAGCTGTTTGAAAAATAAAACAAACTTTACTGCATTATTCAGTAAATGGGATCAATGAGGAATGTGTTTGGAATATGTCTGTATAGTTGGACTGAGTTAACTTCGGGTTAAAAGTAAGGCCTGGATTTTAAAGCTGCAGTATGCAAATTTATAAAAACAATATGCTTTTACATACTTGTTAAAATTATTATTATTATCATGTCGTAACAGTTTATATAACACAGATGATGGGAGAATTTGGATTATTATTATTTTTTTTCATCTCCACTGCCTTTTCCCAGTAGTGCCTGCACAAATACACCACTCACTTAGAAACAGCCAATCAGAGGCAGGAGGAGGGTCTTAGCGCTGTCAATCTCTGTCGTGCTCAGCACAAATTAGCCTATACCACCAATGCTCAGGCTACTTCGCATAGCAATCGGTGACGGCAAATAAACAGTTTCGCTGTAATGCCGAGTTGCTTTTCCACCATTAGCACATGGAGCAGCAAACAGGAGGTTGATTGTCAGCGCTAAGACGCTGCTCTCGGCTCTGATTGGCTGTTTTAGACCAGGAGCAGGGCAGTTTTTTTAAAGACAACAATAGTAGAACTGGGGAGAGGTGGAGATAGTCTGGCTCACGTTATTGTGACAAATATGGAAAAAAGCATGTTCATGTAAAAGCTGCGCACTGCACCTTTATTGCGTTAATTATAGCTTCGATGTCAGAATTAAGTCATTTTTATTTCTGATTTTTATTAATATTTATTTATTTTTTTTTAATATATAAAAATCCCAAACCAGAACCTCTGCCTGGTACTGCGTTTCCGGTACGCCCCGTAAGTCTCGATGAAAACACAGACTGATGATAAAGCAGCTTTTCTTTCCCCCACTGGCTGGAAAAGACTAGCACTGTTTGTTTCTACAGGTTTGGTCTCTCCCGGTTACCTGCAGCATGATGTAGGTTTTTGAACATTCAGGAGAGCCTTCGCTGACCTCATGTCAGGGTCACCCACGTCTCAGAGTGAGACTTGACAACAGATGACATCCTCAACTGCTGCTTGCTCTGAGCTTGCTGCCAGAAAAATCTGTTATTCATTGAACCCACGTTGTTAGAAAGGGGTTTGTTTGTAGAAAGCCCAGCATCTAAGTGCAGCACACCCAAAACAGCCACAGAGACGGTGACATTCCACACAAGCTCACACACACACACACGCACACACGCACGCGCCGCTGTATCAGTCTTAATTAAACTTCCTCCCTTACAGTGCCTCCGAGATTAAAAAGTCTCAGGGACGGATTTAACCCTCACCTTGAACAAAGGGCAGTTTTCAGGTGAGGACAGAGACAGGACTCTTCTGTCAAATCCCCTGGTTCCAGCCAGCTGGAGGATTAGACTCCTAATGTTAATGAGGTAACGGCACCCTGCAGCCCCAGCAGCCAGCGCTCCCCTCTGCTCCGACCTGGGAAAACCTCACGGCTATTCAGAAATGCATTAAGAGAACAAAGGGAAAAAAAGCCACTTTGCTCATAAAACTTCTCATTGACTTTGAGAATATTGGCAAGAAAAAAAAATATATATATAGATATATATATCTATATATATAGCATTACTGCGGTAAAACTACAACGCTCTGGCATTTCTGATTGATCCTGGATAGCCGTCATCTGGTAGCTTATTTTATGAGGACATACAATAAACACCCAACTGTTTAATTTCTGACCTGTGAAAGTAAAATTGAGAGAGCATGATGAAATATTTTGTGAATTTAAATTCAAACGTTTGCAGGACTGTCATTTGCACTGTGTGGGTCAAATGGTTTGGATTTCCTTCCACTCGTTGCTCAGCTTTGTTCGCTGTAATTTTGGTTCTATTAGCCAATTTATTCCCAAACTTCAACTTTTCGGTGTAAAGATGCTGCTCCACCTGGACGTCTCTCTCCAGCTTGCAAATTTCCTCACTCTGGATGGATGTTTCATTATCTGAAGTTGATCTGAAATTCAACCTGAAGTTTTATCTAAGTGAAGCGTCAGAGACCTGGTGCTTTAAAAATTTTCATGGTTCAAATTTTATATTTAAAAACAAAGAAAAGAAGAAGTACTTCAGTCCTTTTCTGTTTGTGACAACAAAAACAGTAAAATACGTGAACAAGAGGAAGGCGCATCAGACTGTGGCACTTAAAGCGTCAATTTTATGGCACACGTTCAGTCCAACAATTATTTTTGGTCTCTGCAAAGATTTTACATTTGAAAGGGGAAAAATTATGTATTTTCAATCACATGAACATGTTTCCTTTAGTTCTTATAGGAATGCAATGTACCATACATGACTTAAAAGAAATTTGACTTCCTAATTTATATATATGTATATATATATATATATATATATATATATATATATATATATATATATATATATATATATATATAGGATAAAGTTTTATTTAACTTTTTCTTTGCCTCACATTTTTAGCCATTTTCTTTTATTAGTTCTGCTCTAACTTCTTGACCGACTTTGGTCTTTGTTTTGTTTTTGTTTGGCTTGTTTTTTGGAATCTTTCTAAGAGTTGTTGGCAAAATTCTGCTGTGGGCTAAAGTAATTAACAAAACACCACATACTAACGTTGTTTAGCATTCAAGCTCTGTGGTTTGCTGCTGGGTAAACACAGCAGAAGAAAAGAAAGTGACCTTGTCTGGCAAACAGCCCATCTGAATGAAGCTTTTCCGCACCGTGACTCATCGAGATACAGAGTTGGTGCGACGCCGTCTCATACCAATCGAGTGCTGCACTACATGCGTTATGTACAGTTCGTGTCTTAGTCTCCTTGACTGGATTTGAATGACCTTTAATCGTCAAAACCCGTATCTGCCGAGGAGTTGAACGTCTTTAACCTGGCTAACGTATCCGTACGGCGTCGTCGTACCCCAGAGGACCGAAGTCGACGCAAAGCGCTCATCCATACGTTTATCTTTAGTCGCATTGATTACTAAGAATAAATAAGATCAGCTGCTCACGTTCTCACTAAAAAATAAAGAACGTCACGACGGTTCTGGTTTTCTTCCGTTGTCTGAGCGAGGTGGTTTTATACCTGGATGCGCAGAGGGATCGCTTTTCATCGACCAGGCGTTTCAACTGCTTAGGCACCGGTTGACAAAAGCGACGTTGAGGCAAAAATAGTGCGGAAATAAACAAATTCGCACAAAAAACATGACAAACCCAAAGTGACAAAGTGAGACAATTTTATCAGAAAAACACAGATGATTTGGGGGATAGTTATACTTTAAGCTCTTCGGTCTGCGTCGTTCTCCACTGGCTCGTTCCGTTTTCCCTCCATGAACGTCCGGTTACTCAGTCTGACTCTAACACTTACTCACTCTGCTCACATGCAACTCAGAATACAAAAAATAAGGGCTACTTCCAATCTATGTGAGGGGAATGTTTTATTTTAGTAAAACTAAAAACGGGAATCTCTTTTCCTTCCTAGAATACCTTCAATGTACAACAACGTATTTTGAAGTTTGGTAAAAACTCCGAACAGCTCAGAGTAATTGGTGGCGATTGTTGATTTGATAAAGTCCCTCTCAGGAACGGAGCGGAGAGCGACGTTCGCCCTAATGATCGCCGCGTCGAAGCAAAAACACTGCACTGAAAAAACAAAGCGGCCCAAGACTCCATATTGCTGTATTGTCTTCTCTCATTAGCCCTCCTCTCGGCCCGGCTGACGGAGTCTGACACTTTCTCATTTTCCCGAGTCCGTCCCGAAGTTTTGTGTGATGAAATTTAACTGGAGCGATGACTGCACACCCCTCGGCTGTGACCGCGCCGCCGATGCAGCTAAATGACAGGACATCAGCCGAACTCCGTTCGCCTGAAACGCCGGTGCAATAAAAGCGCAGAGGAACTTTTAGGAAAATCAATATGAGGCTGGATTAGAGCCTCGGCCTCTTCTTCTGGGGGTTCACGCAGACAAGATAGGGGAATAAAAAAATAAAAAAATTGCGTTGAAGGTCAAGTGCATAATTTAGGAGTTTTCCTGAATCGCTGTTTGATGGCATCTGATCCACGGCTGAATATCACTTCCTTGCCAGTAGATGAGAGAAATACTCATTTTATTGTTTTAGAACTGACGTTAATGTTTTTTTTTCTTCCATGTTTTCAAGTTTAACGTTTTAATAATCAGACATTTCATTTTAACATTTAAATGCAAATAACATGTGATTATGGCCAAGTGACTAATTTGACTCCCCCGTCTCATTGGCAGGTTGATGAACATGATGTTTAATATAAGATGAAGAAGCAGCCGCAGGCGACTGCGCGCACCAATCTTTTCATAAAAGAAGAGGGTAATTAAACGGCTGTTTACAATCTGTAGTTTATAACGGTTCAATCATTTTTCACTTCCAGTTGATAAGCATGGTGGGATTAGCAAAACGGCGCTAAAGAGAGTTGTTTACAGTGAAGCGAGGCTAGGCTAGCATTAGCATTAGGATGCTAGGACACTAAGAAACAAATCTGCTGCATGGTTTTCACATACTAAAGGAGCTAAACGGATGAACAGCGAGGCTATCTTTACAGTATCTTGGTTTGAGACACAAAAACAGCCAATCGGACGCAGGAGGAAGGTCCGAGTGCTGTCAATCACCGATGTGGACACGCTGCTCAATGCACCAATGGCAGAGAAACAACCATTTTATCATCAGTGGCCGTGCCAACAGCTTTAGCATGAGTAAGGGGGAGGGCCTTAGCGTGATTGACAGCGGTAAGCCCCTCCCCCTGGCTCTGATTGGTTGTTTCTAACCAATCAATGTTTTTCTGCACTTACACTGGGAGAAGGAGCTGGATTCCTGCGCTGTAAACTACAGCTTTAACAAATATTTAAAAACTACATATTTTTGAAGCTACATACTGTGGTTTTTAATAAGTTAAAACAAGATTTGTTCTTCCTTTTTTTTTTTTTTTACCTGTATTTAAATCACACTTTATTTGCCAGAGATGAGTGGAAAACGATTAGACATCGACGACTGAAGCTTAATATTTATCAGGGCGTCCTAATTTTCCACACCGCTGGACGCGCGGAAGAAAAAGTCGAGCGACCGAACGAGAGAGCGAAAACAGGCGGGGACGGGCGGAGACAAAGCGAGCACAAGTGATCTCTGAAAGGGCGTTTTCGGGCTGAGTCAGCTCAACGGAGAATCACATTGTCTGGTTTTCGCTCGGCGTGCCAGAAGGGCTCCCATGCTGAGAGCCGACGACGAGAAATCCCATAAATTGCTCCAGCGTTGGACCTCATTGAGAATCGCTTTATTACTCCAATTTGAGAGGAAAGTCACAGCCCCCGAGCTTAATGAGAACCAAATTCAACGAGTGGAGTCAGAGAAGCTGTTCACATATCCCCCAGAGTGACAAGTGACAGAGCTCGGAAATTGAGAAAATGAATTAGTACAACCCTATCATGTGAAGTAGGGTTTTTTTTTTTCTCTCTCTCTCTCTTTCTCTCTTCCTGCATGTAAGAACCTGTTTTGTTTTGATCCCGGTGTTAAGATGGCAGGACGAAACAGCATATTCTCCCTGTGCATTAGCAAATTGCTTGGCATTTTGTGTTTTGAAGAGCTGAAACGTAGCGTATGCGTGTGATCGTCGGTTCGCTGATCATATCGCCTGAATTTCTCTGCGCCACGGTGGAACTTTCAGGAAAATCATTAGGGGAAAAAACAAAGTTAAATCCCCCTGAGGCTCCAGAACTACAACATCGAATGGTCTTAGCTTGTGCCATCCATACAGGCGTCACTCTGAGTTTCTGTCTGAAGCACAAACGGTACCATTATAGTGAATAAACGAATTAATATTAAAGTAATTTAGACACCGATGCCTAAAATGACGAAAGCTTGAACCACGATTTCAGGTCCTAACTCTTCAAAACGTATTCTTTTTTTTTTTCCCCCACTAACCCGAAAGGCCCGACTCGACTGTAAAAGCAGGAAGTTATTTTCCCCAGAACTTTCATTTGAAGCCCAAAACAGGATCACGGATGCTGAGCAGCTGAGTCTGTCCAAGGCAGCGATGCCGCGAGCCGGGCTCCCGTCTCGGTAATAAGAAGGAGGGATTTTCATCATTAAGATTTTTACCGAACATCCCGTCACGGCGGCTACGCTTCACAACATCGAGACACATAAAGACAATGGAGGTTCAGATATAACTGTTCTCTTGGTTTAGAGGGGCGGCATTATGTAAGAGCAAACCTCATTTTAGCTTTACGTTGTGTTATCATGCTATTCCCTCAACAATAACACACTTGAAGTGTTGCTAGAGGAGCAGCGTTGTCATGACAATCACGCTGGTGTACATACTGCTGAATGTGCTGATGGCAGAGAAACGACTTAGTCTTAGCAGGCTATGCTGTGGTGAATCAGCTGTAGCGGAGCGGAGAGCGAGGGCGAGGATGTGAGCGGTACGTACACAGGTGTGATCGACAGCTCTAAAGCCCTCCTCCTGGCTCTGATTGGTTGTTTCTGACCTTTACAGTTAGTCCTGGAGAAGCTTAACTTTTAAAATTTACATTTTTTCACAGATCATCTGCCTCACATTACACTGTCAGGACAAAAACGATAACTTCAAAACATTTGTAAAAAAAAAAAAAAAGAAAACCTATAATGGGACGTGTTGCTACAATTTTTCACTCCCAAATCGACGACTGTTTCTTGTCGCTAGGGAAGCCTGTGTTCAGTTTAACTTCGTCATGCAAAAGAAAATAAAAGTATGACCTCCGCTACGCTAGAAGTTCTGCGAAAACATGACTTTTCCATTTCCACATGACGGCAAGTTTTCCTCGACAGTCTGTCCCCGTCCAGCCCCTCCGGTGACTTTTAGCCCCATTACCCCTCACAAGATAAACAAACAAACATCTCGAATCATTTGAGTTAGTCAGCGTCTGCAGCTCGGTGTTTTGTCACTCCAGACTCGACATCCAGAAGTCGAAACCCCCTCGGTGATGCGGCTCTTAATCACCTCATGCAAATCGCCTAATTAATGTTCCTTGCTTCAGATTACATCAAAGGTTCAGCCTGTTTTCTTTTTTGGTAAAACGTAACTGCCACAGAAACGGTAAAAGGACTGTCAGCGCGGCGGCGTTGCGCGGCCCTATCGTCATTTATCCAACAGGGAGTCATGCATATTCATACCGGCAGCTGATGTTCTGGGTTTTGCAAGGAACTCATGATGATCGGAAACCGTGGAGAATTAATGTCATGGAAAACGAGGCTGCAACATATTACCTCCACAAAAAAAAAAAAAAATATCATCCATGGTGTCAAGTCATGTGGTAAGTATTTAAGGAATTAATGAGTTGCTTTGAAGATTTTGCTGAGGAATTTCTTTTTTGTCCTATTTAAGTGGTTTATATACACGGTTGTTGTAGTAACTCCTTAGACATTTATTTTAGGGTTAGGGTTACGATGCGACGCACGGCAAGTCGTGGTGCGCTGCAATACAACGTGAGTTTTTATTCCACACACTTGCAGCTGGATAACAAAATAAGGTGAAGCAAAAGAATAATCTTCTGCAGTTCAATCAAACTGATTAGACGTTGCACTGATTTGAGAACTGACCTTTTTAGAAACAAATGTATAAAACATGGTTTCTTAAAAATTTTTTTTTAGTAAGTGCAAAATGAGAAGCCGCTGCTGCAAGCATCAAAATGCATATTCGGTATCAAACGCAATAAAAAACAAGTTAACCTTGGTTGTTTTTTTTTGTTTTTTTTTGTTAAAGGTCTCATACATGCCTGAGAATAGAAAAAATTCACATGCTGCTGCTGTAAACAAACCCAAGCAGTGACAGGAAGTTAGAATAGAGGTGATAAAGATTGGGAACAAAAACACTAAAATAAAAATTCGAAAAAAAAATGTTAAAGCAACCTGCAGATAAAGAAATCACACAAGACTCAATAATAAGTCACTTTCCAATCCATTCCCATACTGTAAATAACTTGCGTAATGATTTTTAAAATCTGATTATAATCCCACTACTGAGCCTGCCATGAGACATGCCGACCACTGACGCCAGACAAGCAGTTTTCCTGCAACGCTAAGTTGTACACGCGCATACATGTGCATGATTGACAGCGCTGAGACACTCCTCCTGGTTCTTTCTCGCCAAGCAGAGAAGCTCGATCTTTACCTTCTCACAGTCGCGACATAGTGACAGTTTGAACTAGCATGAAATATGAGATGAGGGACATTTGAGTTTGATTAAAACAGCCAAAGTCAGCTGAAAGAGGATATCTGACAAGCTGTCAGCGTCCTGCACACCTAGAATTTGATTACGTTTTCGGTACGTTCACAGTGATACGACATCTTTGTGTCGCAGGTGAGGCTCTATTACCATTAATAACTGAGCTGCCACCAGACTTTTTACTGTCTCAGCCTGAATAAACCTTCAACATGGAGAGAATAAAACTTTCTATGATGTAGCTTCTTACATTCCCTCACAGCTCCCTGTTAGATCTTCATCGTTAAACTCTGTTAAGCACCAAAAGGGGAACTCTGGTCCGCCTGCAAACTTTGCTCTTGGTTCGGCTGAAGTGAACTCTGGCGCCGTTCGAGTGGACGTGTGAATCCCAAGCGAATCGGAGACCGCTCCGAAAGCAGGAAGTGGACTCCAGCGCAGGGCATTCTGGGAAAACAGCCGACACAAATAAATATATCTCGCACTAGCGGGAGAAATGGCTTTCACCAAGTCTACTACTGCTAAAACCTGACGCTACTCCATTTTTGCTTACGTTTTCCAGACGTTGCGCTGAGTCTCTTCTTTTTCGTTGTTTCCTTCAGTGGTTTTTGCTGTAGCGCCACCATAGGCCAGGGTGAGGAACAGTTTTGTCAAAGAATTTGGTTGGTTTCAAGCAGCGCAACGTGAAAGCAAACGCACCAGAGGAAAATGTTGTCTTGGTTCCAAATCAAACCCGAGTTTACACGACTATCAGCTGTGAAAACACCTTCCCAGCAGCCTGTCTCCAGTTTGCGTCTGGTCAGCTGACTTCTTTGTGAATTTCTAAAAGTTGACTGGAGGTTCATCAGATCTCTCATGTTTACTACAAAAGGTGTGGAACGTCCTCGAAGGAATGGCTTTCACCGCTTTATTACCGATCTTTAATAGCAACACCACTGAACAAAAGGGATGTAAGCAAGCAATTTACCTATTTTTAACTCCTCCACTCTAACCTCATACAAGAGGAAATATTGATGAGCCAGCGTCATGCCGCGGGTAACAACCAAAAAATTGCATGACAGTCCAACCGGCCTCTCAGAGGCACCAGCTGCGCTCGCTCTCACGGGGGCATCACCGTCAGCTGAGGGTCCTGGCCTTAAAACCTGCAGGCCGCGTTCGGGTCACGCTGGCCTGTGAAACATTGCTTTGATTTCATGACTGTACAGTGAATTTAACCAGATGTGAACCGTCATTACGCTCTTAATAATGAGCTGCCAGAGGAAGAGGCGTCTCTGTTTAGGCGTGTGAAGCGATCGTGTTCGGCTCAGATGGTGGCCGACTGGAGGTCGGCATGATATTAAAGTCGACTTTTTTGATCTTCACGTCATGTCACAATGTTATTCCCTGTTCAAAAACATATCTGGAATGTTGCTTTGATTCGTTCATGCATTATTTGAGAAATCCTTCGGTCTCCATGGCAACCACTCAGCTTTCCAAAACACCCGGATGGACCTAGCCCCGCCCCTGAGAACAGAACTGCGTTTTCGGTTTTTCCACCCCACAGAGTAGCCGTCCTCCATGATTCCCCCATTCGGCTCCTTCAGACTAGCCAGCAGCAATTGGCAAACACCTGGTGGAACTGCGCATCTACTGAGCTCATTATAGGAGCCACTTCTCAGTGAAATGCTGGTTAAATAATTACTAGAGGAGCCATGTTGTGACCACTTCCTGAAGGCGGAGTTTCAGAAAGAGCAGGAGCTTCTTAAAGAGACAGATGTCCTATTGGAAGACATTAAATTATGAAGTCAAATGTCTTTTAAGTCACATTTGATATATGAAAATCATTTTTATAACAGCTGAAGGTAACAGTTACTTAATTGTGATATTAAAAACCTACTATGTGCCTCGAAAACAATATTTATCCCTAAAGAGTTTGTCTAGAACCTACCAAAGTGACTATGAACGTAGAAGTGATTTTCTCAACCGTGCAAACAGGAAAAATAATCTCTCTTCCCTCTCTGCTGCCTTCCGAAGCTCATTTTTCCCCTCCTTTTGTCTTCGTTTCCGAGCCATTGCAGTGACGCCGACTGAAGGAGAGCTTTGGCGAACAGCGCCGACGCAGAGGAGGGCTGTGACAAACCCCGTCAGTTCATGCTCACCCTGCACATGTGCTTCCACTCCGTCGGGAGGTGAGGCAGAATACTCGACTCCCCCGGCTGCCCTCAGCTGCCGCAGCCCTCAGGCCAAAGTGTGACACCGGCAGTCTCACATGGGAGCGCACGTCAAGTGTACACCCCAGGTGCCAGCCGGGATTGTAAGCGCCCTCAAGCGTGAACGGGAAGGTCTTTGAGGTGCGATTCGGGGACGGCCCGTTGTACTGATAATGCGGCTCGGGCCGGGTTTTTATTTGAAGCTGCAACTCCAGCAGAAATTAACCCAACAATTATTGGAGCGCTTTAGCTGAACTGCTGATTCCGCATGATGAGGTCTCTCTGCGGCGGAAACCAGGAAACTGTGGATTCCTGAGAAAATCCCGGCCGAGGACGTCTTTGACAAAAACGTTTGCGGCTAAATAAAAATTGGCTTTAGAAAGATGGAATCGGACCTTCTCGGTGATTCATCCGTCATGTGGGCGTAGGAAGAAACAACTGCAGCATGTTAAACACACAGTGAGGGTTAAAGGTTAACATGCTACATAAAGAATCTAAACCTGTGCTGTTGTAGATGAATCGACAGCGCTCCGGGTCAAAAACAACCAATCAGAGCCAGGTGTCAATCATCCTCAAGTACTTGCTACTCAATGTGCTAATGGCAGAGAAGCAACTTAGCGTTACAGGAAAGCCATTTATCTGACATCTTCGGTGGTCATGCTAACGATCCAGATTACTGATAACATGTTATGATAGGGATAAGCAGCGCCACATGAGATTGCGATTAACAGCGCTAATACCCGCCTCCTGGATCTGATGGGTTGTTCCTAGTTAGCACTGGGCGAAGGCAGAGGAGCTTCATTTATTTATTTTTTGTCATAGATTTTCTCCCTCATATTGTAGCTTCGCACTCCGGCGACAGATTCAACAAATTTGCAAAAAAGAAAAACAAAAAAAGGTTTATTAAAAAAAAACCACACACACAAAATGGCTGAATGTAAATCCTCAACACACGTTTTAGATTTTATATCCATAAAAACTCAAATTCAACTTTACAGTCACTGCTGCGTGACTGTCTGTCACATGAACCGCAGATGAAACGGGTCGATCACGAGATCGTAAAGGGACAAAGAAAGAAATTCGAGGAGCGTAAAAGGCATAAAAATGACACTAATGTTTCGTTTTGAGTAATTTCGTCGCCCTCAGTCCGACGCGGCCGCGAGGAGGAACTCCATTTTGCTCTCTCATTTTCTTCAGCCGGCGGAGATGCGAATTCTTCATTTACTTATTTATTTTTTTCCAAGATGAGGATTAGCACCTCCCTCCGAGGAGATGGTTGTCGAACAGAGGAATTTGAGCCTGTCCTCCGCCGCTGTTCTGTGAGTCAATGAGTTCGAATTTCATTTCCCCAAATGTCACGAGGGGGCAGCGAATCTCTCAACGTGTTGATTAAAACCTAATTTAAATCCCTGAAAAACTGGGCCAAAGCCTCGCTGAGCGATTTTGATAGAAGAATACATTATTCAAGCGAAGGTGGTGGTGCTTTCCATGTGGTGCTGGGAGAGGTGGGAAAAAAAAAAAAAAAAAAAGGTCAGTCAAGAGCTTAAGAGTACAGGCCAGCGTTTTGAGCGACGTTTGATGGGAGTCTGGTGTCAGGTGCGACGATGGATGTGGATTTCATGTTGCTCCTTGAACAGAAATCCGTACGTTTGGTCGGCCGAAGCGAACCGGACTGCCACCGTCCCCGACCCAATTGAAGCGCCTCGATGTCTCGTCCTCCGAGGAGGAAACGACCGAGCCGAAACAGAACCGAACATAAACGGTTCCTGACGACGCCGACGGTCCTTCTGTTATTTCCTGACAGCATGACAACAGGAGCGGAGCAATTATCGTTATCATGCGAGCAGCTGCATAATTACCTTCTAAAGGTTGTCGCACTACGTTTTGGCAGGTTTGCGCGGCCAAAATGGCGACGGCGTTAACAATTAGAGGGAATGTTTCTGTGGGGATTTTTCTACTGTCCTCCTGTTGGATTCGGAGAGGTACACGTTTGAAAAATTACATTTTGAAAACTCACTGTTATTTCTCAGAAGCAGACATGATTCTATTTACATTTATCCTTACCAAGATGTGTAAAAATCATTTCAATAAATTCTTCTTTATTATTATTATTGTTATTATTATTATTATTATTTTTCTTTTTCTTTATTCTGCTAGCTGCAGGAGCATAGCACATATTTGACAAAAACTGAAAGAACTACACATTTGATTGGAGTACATCCACCAGATGGGCGGATCGATCTAAAAATAACGATAATATTGATACAAAATCTGTATCACTGTCAGATCGACGCTAGCGCTGTCAGATCAATACTTTAGTTCCAAATTCCCTCTTTAAATGTTATTTGATTTGTGCATCGTAGTCTGTTAAATCTACAACTAAACAGATTTTGTTTTTGCTCTCTTGCATTTTAGCGAGAAGAAAAAAAATGCACACAATTTTTGCTAACCTGGCACTGAAGTATTTTGTAGATGACCAAACATTTTGTCCAAACTCTGTCCTATGTTTTAACAAAATAGTTCAAAAGAAAAAGACTAAAAAAAGTCAGAAGTTTGATGTTATATCGCAGCTGAATAAATAGTATCTGAAAGAAAAACCAGCCCACAGCATCACAGATCCACCTCTTTACCACATATTCATCCTTTGAACATTGACCAGTAAATTTATACCACCTGTATTGATGATTTCAATGATGAACGTTGGTCACTGGTTTCTGAACTGTCCACCTTTTGCAGTTTTTATGGCTCTTTATTTTTGTGTCTTTAATCATATAAAGCACTTTGAATTGCCTTGTTGCTGAAATGTGCAATAAACAAACATGATTGATTGTTGGAAGCAAAACCCGCCGATTTATCAAAACAACATTTAGCACACAAATGATCGGCATGTTGACAGAGTTTAATGTTCGTTATGGAGACGTAGTGGCCCGAAAATGCCTCTTTATTTTGATGCATTTCTGCAACGACAGGCTTTGGAGATACTTTTTTGTTTTTTCTTCTCGGCAAGATAACCTTCTTTACCCAGCCATGTTTGAAACTCGTCTATTTACAACACTGTACTTTGGATATTGGCCATTTTAGAGACGCATCCGGTTGTCATTTACTAACCCTGAAAAGCGTCAGTCACATTTCGGAGCTGAACATGCGCCGTCACATCAGAGGTGGGATGTTGCAAACTTTTTCCATGTGAGATTGTGCTACTGCCACAGCACACGTATTTCTTCATAAAAGTCTATTCGACTCAAGAACATGACAAACGTGTTATTTTCCCAAAAGCATTGATTATTTATAAAGACGTCGTCATTGTCTCTTGTAAATGTCATAAAATCCTTATGATCAGCCATGTAATCTAGCAGGAGCTGGAATTAAAAACACTTTTGACCTCGTCTCCTGGCGTGTGACATTTTAATCTTCTGAACAACGCAGGTACGGTGTAGCTATCGGAAACGGTTGCTAAGGGTGATCATTCAGACCTGTTGCTCTCCTGCTGTGCCTGAAAGGGAAACATTTAATTGCCGGGCTTAAACTATTTTCGGCGGGCCGCATCGGTACGCGCCGTAATTTATTGGCGGTAAATTTCATTTTCCTCCCAATTTATATAAAGCAAAGACGCTTCCTGTGGGGAAAACAAAAGGAGTCTGATGAAGAGTCTTTACGTTTTATCAGACGTCAGGCTTGTTCTGTGACAAGCTGCATAAATATTTTTGCTTATTTCTTTCCGATGCCTCGTTCTTCTCAATCTGTGAAGTTATGATTAAAACCTGCGGTCAGTTTACGCAGAAACGACAATCTTAAGTGTTCCTGGAATTTCTATTTCCTTTAAAGATGTTATTTGTATACATTTGCATCTAAATGAAAAAACTAATTACCTCTTGAGCTTAACCATGAAACTGAATATGACCCCCCCAAAAAAAGATTATTATTGATTAAAAGCTCCGTCTGCAGAATTAGGAAATCATTTTAATGTATTTTTGACACCAGCATTTTAGCTGGCAACAGCTAAAATCTGCAAATACTTGGGAACTTCCTCTAGAAACACTAAATTATCGCCTGTTGTATTAGTTTAAAATGCCAAATGTGCTTTGACAAACGCTCAGTGGAAACTGTCCCTTCACATCCACAGAAGCTAATGTCTACAGCGGTCTTTTTTTTTTTTTTGTCTTTGGGGGTTCAGCCAATCAGCAGCAAGGAAAACGAATGTCGCTTCTGGATTGGCTGCGTGTTAGGCTAAAAAAAAACCCCAAACAGTTTCTGTCCAAGAGCTGCTGTTGGCCTGAACAAAACTAATCCATCTAAAACCTCATCATTATTTATTTATTTATTCATTTTTTCCCACAGCATCCCAGTTGTTCGAAACGTCAAATTGTGCAACTATATGGCCAATGGAAACTGGTAAGTTTCCTTTGTATCAAAATCGTCAATGCATTTCTGGACTTGTGGATTGGTGTGTCGTTTTTGTGAAACAGGAAGAGCCCATCTCCAGACTGTCCTCAGAGTCGGCATGAGCAATGAGTTAAGTTTGCGCAGTATGACCTTTAGAGCTGACCCCTGTCTAGGATTTTACCTGCGGATGTTTTTTTTTGTTGTTGTTGTTTTGTTTTTTTTGCCCAAGTTACTCTTATTCTCACCCATTTCCCCTTTGCTACAACGACACTAATAGTTTATTGTTCAGTATTATACTTCCTGCACAGCTGGCATCCTACGACCAACGCAGCTTTTAACATTTTGGTGCAACTTGATGAAGTTGCTTAACATTTTTTAAAAAACTTTTTTTTTAAGCTCAAGTATTTGCATTTCAAACGACCATCATTTTAAATGTGACACTGGTTACATAAAACAACAAGCGTTTAGTTTAGCATTTTCAGAACATCAAGACGGATCTCTTGTTTGAGCCGAAATCAGCATCGTGTCATTTTTTTTTTCTAGAAATGAATTTCCACAGATTCCCCAGTCATGCTTCACTTTGCTGCCTGATGATTTGAACACATTCAGGGTCGTTGTCTGTACAATGCAGAGAAGCTTTTTTTTTTTTTTTTTTTCTGTTCTGGTTTGCATCTTTGGGTCTCTGTGCTCAAAGTGATTGCGTTGCTTCTTCTTGGGAGTGTGTCTGCATTCCAGAAATGCATTCTTTATTTCAACATAATTTAAGATGCCACATCAAGGTCAGCCTGATTGGCACTTGTCCCGACTGGCTGCTCATCCGTGTGGAAGCTGCCGCGACGCACGCAGACACAAGCTGCTTCAGTGCTACTCCCAAAATAAACAAGGAGCGCTCTTGTCTTCATTTTATTATTTCTTTTTTTGGGCAAAGTTTTTTGTTTGAAAAACTTAATAGCACCAGTTTGGGATGTTCGCAGCTTACATTTGAAATTGCTTTTCAAATATTTCTATGTGGTGGACCACAGCCTGAAAATTATATATATATATATATATTGTACCAAATATACTGGTAAAGGCAGTATATAAAAATCTTGTTCATATCAAAAATGACTTGAAAGAAATTTACCTTTGTAATTTGACATCTTGAAATTGGGCCTCTGTCTCTTTAAGAAGCTCCTACTCTTTCCGACTCTCCGCCTGCAGCACCGTTATGTTGTTAGTAACTGTTCTTAGAGGCGTTGGATCAAGAAGTAGTTCGTATAATGAACTCAACACATGTGCAGATTCACCTGGTGTTTGCGAACTGCTGCTGCCACTAGTCTGAAGGGGTTGTGTGGTTGACACGGGTGACTCTAGGATTTCTCCGACACGCACGAAAAGAATCGTGGCAACACTCCAGACGTGCGTTTGATGATACTGCCCCTTTAAAGTGCATTAATGTGCACTTCACTGGAAAAGCCAATATCTTCAATCTTCTTTATTTCAACACTTAAAAAGTACAGCCAATCAGCACCAAGGAAAATAAATGGCGTTCCTGGATTGGCTGCTTTGCAAACACAAGCCAATAGGATGTCAAGCAGCATTGTATCTGGATACTCCAGCGTCCCTGCCTGAATTGTCTTTAAACCGTTTTAAATATGCACTTTGCAAACTGCCAAAAGACAGATCTTCCTTGAATAATTTTACGAGTAAAATTTCCCAGAAAAACCGAACCGTGAACCTTAAGTGGTCCATCACATAAAATCCTGACGTTTCCGGTTGGATCGTGACAAACGTCAAAAGTGGCTCGTGGTTTTAAAAGCAGCTATTAGCATGCCTTTAGCTTCCTGTTCTTGACAATCCGTGGCACGGGTCACACCGATCCTCCGATCCCCGTCTTTCAGCTTGACTTTTATGCGTCTCGTCAGGACATGAAGGAGGAGCGCCGGAGAGAGAGAGAGAGTGAGAGTGAAAGCACAAAGCCGCTGTCTGTGGCTTCTGGACAGCAAATTTCTGGCTAATTCCCAGAACTCTTGACGAAAGCAAACCTGCCGGTGCATCATTACTGTTCTATATGTCAGGCTCGGAGGCCGGGTTGGATGTTTGCATCAATAATTAAAAGTCAGTAGCCCACAGTCTCATACAGTAAAAGCAGAGGTTTTAGGTCGGCCTTGCCTTTTAATATTTCCCGGTTTGTAACGGTGCCATCCATGAGAAGTCATTTCCCAAAGTGCTAAATTACTGATGCGCCTCAGCCTTTGATGGCAACCCTGAAAGGCTGCTGATGATATTCTAGCCGCTTATTTTAGATTCAGAACACAAGTTAAAGAAAGAGGTGCAACTCGTAAGTTACTGACTTCTCTCTCCTGTGCTATTCAGCCCACACAGGGAAGAACAATTTTCACTTAAATAAAAATCCAGGCACAATTTTATTTATTTATTTTTTAAGGATAATGTAAACGTCAGCATGGCAACATAGGCAAGTGCAACAATAACAGTCTTTTATACATGTAAAAGAAAGTTTGAAACGATTTTTACATAAAAATACGCAAGCAGCATGTAAAACAGAAGATGAGACACTGCTGTGTTTTTGGTTTTGACTGTGAATCCGCGTTAAGCAGACTGAACCGGGTTACTATCTCATTTATTGAAAGTAGAGGGGCCAACCACTGGTCAGCTACTCATGATATAACTACTAGTTTCATATCTGCTGCTAGCTACTAGTTTCACATCATGCTTAGCTGCTGGCTAAACATGGCATGTTGTTTAGCCAGCAGCTAAGCATGATGTGAAACTAGTAGCTAAACGTGATATAGCTACCACTTTCATATCAGTTTTAGCTACTAGCTAAACATGATCTGAGAATCTAATATCTGTTTATTTGTGCTAATAGCGCAAATAAACAGATATCTACCCTTTAGCTAAACATATGTTTAGCCTTTAGCTAAACATGATGTTTAGCCTTTAGCTAAACATCATGTTTAGCTAAAGGCTAGATGTTAGCTAAACGCCTAGCTAAAATAACAATAAAAATTAAAAATGCAGTTTTTTTATGTTAGTTTTCTAGAACGCCATCAGGTAACGTGATTTCTGATTGCCTGAAAGAGACACGCGTTTTAATATTTGAGGTAGACTGTCCCGCAATGCGTCTGTTGTATAATTCAAAAAGGGGAAGAAAAAAAAAAAAAAGTCTCCATTTGAAGGTGGCCGCTCTAAGAAACATGACAAAAGTCTTAGCAGGGAAGAAGAGGGCAGCGTCTTTAACATCATACAAGCTGTCAGGAGTTCAAAGAAAGTTCAGAGTGGAGTCAGACTTGACGTGATAGGAGCTGTTGGTGCAACGAGACCAGAGACTACCTCACGTCTCGCACGAAGCAGACGTTTTTGCCGACTTCTCTTACGGCATGTCGGACCGCTGTAATGTTCCCCGTGATGTCAAGGTTTTGTTTTGTTTTGCTTTTGTTCCTCTCGTGATCCTTTTAGATAGAATAAAATACACCTGATGGAACAGAAACACCCGGTAATTCAGGACGACGTGTTTGTTTAAGAAGAGAATTAAAAAAATAATAAAACCCGCAATGTACGAAGAATGAAACAAATGAATAATGTAACGCATTAAAGATGTGATTCACTAGTTTCAAATTCAATTCAGTGCCGAGACATCAGTCAGAGTTTATTACACGTACTTGAAAATCCCATTTCCTGTTGTCTGCTCCTTGTCCGCCCCGCGAAACCGGATTTCAAAATGGCAAACCTGCACAGAGAAGTGCGAAGAACAAAGACTGCTCAAATGAGATGTTATTGCTTACAGTTTCCTCTTTAGTCATGCTCTTCCTCAGAAAACACCCTCAGGGCTGCGCGCCTCAGCCGGCACCTGGAGCCAGAGGGAGCCGGCAAGCTGTTTGCGGGCGATACGTCGGGGGATGTCAGAACATTTCTGATGGTTTGGGATTTTACCCAGTAGCATTCACCACATCAATGTTCTCCCTTCTGACCTGAGAGAGAACAGGTTGCCTGATACCGTTAAAAAAAAAAAAAAAAAGACTGAAAATGTTATGACAACTTGTTTTGGAGCTGGGATTTTGAACCCAAAGATAGCAGAACAAAATAAAGAAATAGAAAAGGTTACGGAGCAAAACATGTTGTTTTGGTTTTTGAAACAATTATGATCACACAAGCGGATAAACACATTTCTAAGAATTTATAATTATTGGCGCTAAAATAGAAAAAGAAAGCAATTCCTTCATCCGTCTTTCTTCTGCTTCAGTGATGTACGACGATAGAGAGCTTAGCATAAAAAAAACAGCATCTGCTTCACTCTGGAACCTTTTACGATAAATCATTGAAAAACTTTAGGAAATCTTTAGATCACATAGTTTTTTTTTTTTTTTTTTAAACATTGTTTGCCCTGGTAGAAGTCGAGACCTTCATGAAGCAAATTAGTAGATATGGCAGCAAATGTGGTAACATGGGAAACCATGTGCAGGCAGGTTACGTTTTGGTGGGGTTTTTTTAATTCAGGATGTAAATTTCTTTTGGTTTTTCTTCCCTAGCAGAAAGTCTGGTGTGCACAACAACAGCCAGGCGTTGATCATTCTTTCATCCCAGCTGAAAGAAATTTAACGGAAAGCTGTCCGTTTCTCACTGATGATACAGAAACACCCGTGTTCGACAGGAGTCTTTTTTAAAAAATTTTTTTTCTTTAGTTTTGTTCATGACCCGTGCGACGCGTGGCTGTAAGTATAGATTGTGCCGTCGATGCAGGTTACATGATAACAGCTGGAGAGCTTAAGTGATTGACCCGCCTGGGTCGGCGCGTCCTTGCCGACTCAGAGGTTTAGCCGAGCGACGCCACCTCCTCTCTCCAGAGGAACGGACAAGATCAAAACGGGCGAGGCAGCCGGGTCCGTTATAAAAGCAAAAAAAAAAAAAAAGTTCTTCGTTTGTCATCGTTAATAGTGTATCTTTTAAAAGGCATTTCTTCTAAGATGTCGAAGGTGAACCTCTTAAGGAAATCTAGAAAGTGATGGGAATGAGTCAGAGGCACCGATTAGATTTTACAATTATACAAATTATACACAATACTCCGCCGTTGTGCATCCTTACCTAATGCAGGTATCACTTCTGGAGTGGTAGGATGTAGATTACTTAAACAGCGAATCATGGTGTTGAATTTTGAGAACCTACACTTAGCAAAACTATTCACACCAATAGAAGCTTTTTATTTCTGTTTGTTTTTTTGTTTTTTTTACATTTTGAAACGTGGACAAACACCTTTGAGCTTAAAGGGTTTCACTTTAAAAATGGAAACAAAAGTGAGGCTAATTGTGAAGAATCCAAAGTTTTCAAGCCGGCCTACTGGTGCATCTTTGCACCAACTTCTGATGAATCTATCGCTTCAATTACAGTGGGAGGTTTTAGAGATATGTCGAGACAGCTACCATTTTTATCATTAAAGTAACTCGAGATTGCTTGGATGAGGTAGATAGCATCCGTGTATTTCGTTTTTTTTGTATTTTACTAGAATGCCAAATGGATGTTGGCCTGGACTTTGGGCCATTCTACCATGAAACATGACTTTGTAACTTTTTAAATAGTACTGGCCCTTTAAAAAAACAAAAAACAAAAAACAAAGATGCAAATACAAATGGAAATACAAACAGGAAATTATCTTCCTGTAGGTGACACCTCATCTAGCATCCTTGTTCTTCCTTTTGAAGCATCTATTGACTTCCACAAACAATCGGAATAACACAGAAAGCTTTCTGTGTTGACATAAAGCAAACAGATTTGCTGAAGTTGCTGAGTATTGCTGAAGAAAAAAAAAAAAACAAAAAAAACAACTTGTAGACTTAATATTACATGCAGCAGATGTTCCTGAAACAACAGAACCGTCTAACCTAATAACCAGTGCATCGACTTTCTCAGAAATGTCCGACCGAGTCAGACGGGGGGGGGTCGAGAACTGAGACCAAACAAACATCTCCAGACAGGATTTTGTTTCCACTGAGACTTTGGACGTGTTTAGTTTTAGCTAAATAATTATTTGTGGAGAATGTTCTACTATAGGAATAATAATAATGTGAAAAAAAAAAAAAATAAATCAATATATGATTCATTTTTCTTGCTAAAGTCTGATTCACTTTGCTTCGCTTACGACAGGCGACCCCGGCTCCACTTAACGCGTCGCCATGGTAACAGGCATTCCCTGAGACAGCGTGACAACAGAGCGGAACAACTCCAAACAAAATGAGGAAATCACCGCTGTGTGATCACCTCATTGAAAGGGGCTGATCATTATCCTGTTGACTTTTTACAGTTCAAAAAAAAAAAACAAAATAAAGAATATGAATGGGGAAACATTTCCCTCTGCAGCAGCGAGGCCTTTCCAAAAGTCTCCAAATACGACTTGATTGATGTGATTCGGACTGCAACGTTCGTCAGATTGATCTGCTACGCCGCCTACTCCTTGATTGGCGGGAGAGGTGGTGGTGGGGGGGGTTGAAGAGGGCGTGTCTGCGTCACCGTGTCAGTTTACCTGTGTAACCTTTCAGCGGATGCTATTCGCAGTAATTAGCAGAGGCCACACTCTCTTGGCCGCCTCTCGAAGTCAGATTGCCTTCTCGGTTTCCTGCATCAGCGGATCCGCGCGGCTGCTTGGCACGGCGGCTGGCAGCTTTAGAGTTGATGCAGAGGCTGGCAGAGCTTACAGCTTAGCCTGCAGAATGCAAGGCGGGGGAGGGAGGGTTGGGTATCACATGCAGATGCCGTACAGGAACTACTGTGTTCACAGAGAAAGTATTTGTGAGCCCTTTGAATTCAACTGCTGTTACTGCTAAGGGGGAGCGTTTATCGCGTCGTTTATCATTTGAGTTCCGATTATTGATGTTTAAAAAGCCCCAAATATGTCCATACTGGCAGGATTTTTATCTTTACTATTTTTCTCTACTGTTACTGTTAGGGACAGGCATTTATTTCATCATTTATCATTTAGCGTGATATGATTCTTATGCCAAGATTTTGATTTATCATCACAATAAATTCCTATTACTGATGTTTAAAAGGCTTTAAATATCTTCCTGTCGATAGGATTGTTATTCTTACTATGTGGGCATTTATCGCACATTTATTGTGATACGTCTCTAATAAGATTCTGGTTTATTGTTAAATTCCAAGTAATGATGTTTAAAAAGCCCCTAAGAAATGTTCCTGTTGACGGGGTTGTTATTTTTAGCCCCTTTTTCCTCCACTGTTTGAGTCACAAAGATGTTAATAAATAGTTCTTATCGCCACTTTTACCGTTATTGCAATACGTTCATATCGCTCAACCCTTGGAATAAAATTGCAACATGATGGAGAGCTCAAAAAAATCTAGATTTTACAAAAACAAATACAATTCGGAAAACCATGAATTTTGTTTGCCTTCGTAATTGTGCAAAGATTGGAGCCTGCCAATCCTTAGGCAAGGTGCTTTGATAAAACCTTGTCATGAGTGCATGATGATCGCATCCCCCAGGACGCCTTGCACCTCTCCTCCTGAATGCAGAGCCGGGCTCCGACACAGGCAATCCTCCTTCGATTTGCGCTTCATTAAAATTTAAGGCAGCCTGCTGCTCCAACATCTAACCAATCCATAGCTTGGCACTTTGTTTGAGCTGGAAACGAAGACCACCGTGTTACTCCACACCCCGGAGTCGGATCACGTTCGTGTTACCTCTCCGGCGAGATAAGAGAACAAACCCAGTCGAGGAGCTCATCTGCAAGTCAAGTGTCACTCGGGTCTCCGGTTCTGCACGGCAGCTGTTAATCATTGCGAACGAGAATACGGGGCACCAGGTGTGAGACGTCTAATCCCGCTCATTAGGCCGCTCCCAAGCATGAATATGGAGATTCCCATTTAATTATTGCGCGTTGCGCAACGCAGCGTTCCCCCTCAGAGCGGCTCTATTAGATTTGGCCAAAAACAGCCGTTTTGTGCCGAGCTACAAAACACCGAACACGAGGAATACGACGAGTCTTTGATTTGATAGAAGTTGCCTGGTTCGAGGCAACATCAAAGTCAAATGAGCTCACTCCACCAGCTCCGTGACTCATTTGTGTTGTGCATCATCTTGAGGCGAACAGATAATGGATATCCTAAACAGTCATGACAGCATCCCTCTATTATTTGTCACACAATGAAAAATGTTCCAGTGTTTGGTCCGTCAGCTGAGAAGGAGCTAAGTGGTGCTGCGAGCGTCGGTTTGATAATGAATAGTGACTGTCAAATGCGTTTTAGAAACTTTGCTGACTGCTTATTGCTTCAGCCCCCAATTAAAAAGGCGAGCCGCCGCCATTGATATTCCGCCCAAACGAGGTGGGGAAACGGCGCGCGTCCGCCGAAGACCGCGGCCGTTGTTATCGGCATTGTGCACACGTGTGTGTGGACGCTGGCGGCCTCCGCAAATACGCGTTGCAGATTGCGGTCGGGAGGAGGGAAATTAATGTTCCCCATCCAGGCAAACGCTTTGCAACTATAATGATAGATTGTGTCAGAGACAAACAAATGCAGTGGGGGAGAGGGGGAGAAATACAAGGGAAAGCTGATGCCTGGAGGCCGATTGCAACGCGCGTTAGCTTGAGAGAGGAGAAAAGCTGACTCACAAAAACTAATGATGTGAAAAAACAGACAAAAAAAAAAAAAAACTGGTGTTAATAGCAGGTGGCAAATTTAGTTTTAATAATTCAATGTTTGGTCTGGCGTTTAAAAACAGAGGAGGTGTCACGCACCTGGCTGGAGTCTTTTGGTGATGGTACTTTTTTTTTCTTTTCACTGAAATCAACATCAAAATCGGGAAGCTTTTTTTTTTCTTTTCTTTTCTTTTGATTCTTACCTCACGCAGTCTTACAGCCAAAACGCTGCAACGTTTGACAGAACCAGGTCGCCGTTCCAGTTTAAAGTAGATGCACTGGGAAATCTTGAAATATGCAAAATATGTTTCAACAAAGACTCTGACGCTGTAGAGCCACGGCTGCGTTCGTTCCCCCCCCTCCAAAACAACAGTTGGGATGACTCTCCATGCTGCCGTTAAACAGCAGCGATGAGCCAGCTTTAAAAAAAATAAATGTAATGTAAATAAATGTAAGAACCGTAACCCTTGCTGCAGAGATGATTCTCAAAATGCTTCATGCTGCATGGTTTCACACCAGTGTAAATAAACATTTTGCCATTAGCTTGAACAAATGTGGCTCCATCATTTCACATGCTTCAAAGTTGTCCTCTTGAAATTCTTGACACATCGCAGCGTTAAATATTAAATCGAAACTTTCATGGTTTTCTGGAGAGAGGCCCTAAAACGCCTCATGTTTCCATGACAACGCTCGTTTAGCTCCTCGGCACAGTAGGCACTGAAAAGAGGGCCAGCTAGCTTCCCCGCTTATTTGCGCTTCTCATTTGATGTAAACAACGCCATTCCCAAATTTCGGTTTTGCGACATTAGCCGAATATCAACAACATTTTGTGCCCATTATCATGGAAGTGCGACTGACATGCGTGGTAGTTTTAGGAAGAGGTCACGCAGATGCGTCTCTAAGGAAATAATTGGGGCTATCGTGAATCGCTGTGACGATTTCAGTTTGGCTTCGTTATTTGATCTGGGACTCGTACGTTCAAGTTATCAAAAAGCCTAAAGGAGTGTACTGTAAAAAAAAAAAAAGAAAAAAGAAAAAGAATCTTAAATCCTTAGTGGTTGTCAATTATTTAAAATTTCAACATATTAGGCAGTTGCTTTAATTAACCTGTGACTGCTGGGTGTTGGAACATCACTTGAGGAGATGAGGTAATTATAAAACTATATGTCATTTGTATTCTCTGGCCTATCTCAGCCTTCAACTCCACAGACATGTGGGTCAAGTGCGCTAATGAGTCTCATTTGGTTGTAATATTGCATTATTACGTTTGTGTGCTGTAGACCTGTCGTTGGATAATCCGTTCAAATGTTCCAGTGAAAAAGCCTGACAAAATATAACAGTCAGATTTTGGCCAATTTCTGTCTTTGAAATGGTGAGCAGGAGGATATGTCAACTTTAAGTAGAACTACGACGCTTTCACAGTGTGCTATAATCTAGATTAAAGAAAATGTAATGCACACCTTGAGAATGAGCTGCCAGAACCGTTTGAGTGGTTTGACAGTACCAGTGTTACAAAGCTGCATTCACACCAGCCCTGTTTAGTCCGCTTTCAATCACACTCCAGTTCAATTGAAGGTCCAATTTGCTTGGGGAGGTGTGAATGCGCAATCGCAATCCGACGCCACCTGAAATCCTCAGTCTTGGCTCGATTAAAGTAAACTCTTGTCTGGTTTGAATAAATATGAGTGTCACTTCCACCTCTTCTCAACGGCAATAAAGACCTAGTTTACTGCTCCACTTTATATCTAACTCTGAAACCACCGTCCAACTGAAATACAACATAAACTTCAACAAGATGGTGTAATGAATAACGACATAAAAAAAAAAATGACAAAAACATAAACATATCTTGCTGCCTGGCCCTTCTTTAGAGGCAGAAATGAGGTTGTTGAACATATTCTGCAAATTTTGATGTAATCGTGCTTTTTCTGGAACCCCAGCAAACATCCCAGATTCCACTTCCTACTTAAAGCTTTTCAAAATAAATAAATAATTAAATAAAAAAAATATGCACAATACAAAATAAAACATATAAACTAAATTATGGCAGTGAAAATGAGAATACCAAGTGGACCAGATTAGAGAGCTCTCCAAAAGCAGGAAGTGGTCCCCGATTAAGTCGAGTCCACCGGTGTGAAAGCACCTTAAAATCCTATTGTATAGAACATTAAGTCGATTTAGCAATTTTACTGTTTTAGAGTAAAATAAAAGTGATATCTTTAAAGGTTTGAGCAGTTTTGAGCTATTAAAACACACGACTGGATCCAAATACAATACATGATACGGTCATAAAACCTATTTGGCAGCACAAATGTTGAACGTTTTGCAGACAGACATTTCTTTTCCGACTCATACCTTGAGCGAAAACATTTTATGTAAACCGTCTGAACGAATGTTTTACCTCTAACAGTTAACCCTGTCAGAAACACGCAGGGTACCTGTTCAGCAGCCGGAGGCACAGCTACGTTTATTTGTTCGTGGCAAATCCCAGGACTGCTGCTAAAACTGTTGATGCACCACTTTAGTTCACAAAAGAAATAAACAGATCAGACAAAGGGAGTATCAGATCAGACGTGCGTGCATCCTGTTGGAGGAAAACGGGAATCTCTCGTTGGTGCCAGCGCCTTTAACAACCGGGGGACTATTTAATCACAATCCAGCCGTATTAGTCTTTTTTTTTTTTTTTTTTTTTTGCGCTTTAGCGCTGTCACCAGTAAAGGATGGCCGGTCATTCTTGGGGTCATCCTGCAAGGCCTCATAAATTCCACCAGCGTTTCCTGCCTTCTGGCTCTCACTTGATAACACTTATTATTGCTCAATGACCTCGAGGTGCGGCTTCGCTTTAGGCCCCATCACCTTCAGGACGCAGCTGGTGAACTGTCTCTCCAACAGCTCACCTCCGCTCTTAAAAGACATAAACTCACGCCTGACAAGTTAGCCGCGAGACAACAATCACAAGCGGCGATTATTTGATATTGTAAAGTGAATTACGTCCCTCCCACCATTCTTCAAAGAGAAGGAGGGGCTTTTTTTTCTCCTTCTTTTTCTTCCTTCTTCTTCTTTGGAAAGACCGCGGGGATGCGCGTGCGGTTTATGAGGCTCCTCAATCACACGGGGGGAAGGACGTTTGAGTCTCGGCTCCCACCCGGAGGTTCGGAGTCACTGTCAGTGAAGGGATGAAATAACAAAAGGAAATAGCGAGGGATGCCCTCTCGTCTACGGCGATGTCATTTTTAACTCATCGACAAAATCAGCAATAATAAATGATTGGGGAAAAAAACTGTGTAACCCACATTTAATAAAAAAACAAAAAACAAAAAAAAAAGCAAACTCCTGTAAACACAAAAAGACTAATTAGTTTAATGGTGATTAATTATTTGTGGCGAATTACCCATCATGACCAGCAGTTAGAGGGTTAAAAGAAATTCTGGCGTTAGGAGATAGAAATTCACACCAAATCGACATAAAAGGAATAGTTAGGAAACATAGCTCATGATTTTATGTATGTTTACTGCTAGCATGATGTGCCAGGTTCACCAGTATTAGCCAGTTTGGTTCTTGGTTTTAGTCTCATTCATTTCACATCTTTTATAAGTAGCTGAATCTTCCGGTCCAAATGATTTACTCTCCCTCACGTTAAGTTTTTGTAAAGTAAAACGTGATTTTAGATAAGTTACTTCACTATTACAGTTGGGTTTGTGACATTTGATCAAACGGGGGAAAAAAACCCAAAACTATTGACTTTAAACGGCCGCTCGATCTGCGAAGCTGAATGAAACACCTTTTTTTTCTTCTTCTTCTTCTTTTTTTAACATAAACACTCATCCTAACGCTTTCTTGCTGGAATAGATAGATGCTCAACTGAGGAGAGAAACCATTTCAACAGGAAAATGGAGCGAGAGTGCCCTAGGAGGCTATTCACACTTGTGCTGATAGTTGTTAAAACCCTGTGTGCTTCACTTCAAATGGGTTTAGAACAGCTTGCGGATGCGAACAGGGCAATGGAGCAACACCATAATACACTCTGGGATGTTCACCCCAGGCAAGTGCGTTGTGATGCTAAGCAAGTCTCTGAAAGCTGCCAAAGAAATCCATTGATTTCTCTCTTTGTTTGTGGACTTGTTTTCATTGTGGGATTTGAGCGAAAGATACAAAAACCTGCCGAATCATTCTCAAGGTGGACGCGTCCCAGCAGTCGACGGTATGAAAAATAGAAGAGCAATCAATTTACATCTTACTCCCACCCCCCCCTAAATAGCAGCAGCTGAGAGAGGACCTCTCAAGATTATTTTAAAACTGGGTCAAACTAAGAAGTAGCATCCGACACAGAGCCACTTTCAGACCTTTTAGTGTCCTGGACGACATGCCTGCTGGCACGTCTGGGAGGCTGCGTGTTTTTCCTCGGGAGGTTTTCCTCATTCATAGGTCATTTGAGTCTCAACATTATTGAATTTCTCTCAACTTACGCTCGGCGTCCTCTGCTATCAATATTATATGTAGAGCGCCAGGTGGAAAAGTGTTGCCACGTCTTCTCACGACAGACTTCGACGGCCGTCGTCGGAATTCAGAAACATTTTCCGGACTACGAGTCGCACCGGCCAAAAAATGCATAATAAAGGAGAAAAATACATATATAAGTCGCACGGGAGTATAAGTAATATTTTTGAGGGAAATTTATTGGATAAAATCCAACACCAAGAACAGACATGTCATCTTGAAAGGCAATAAAAATAGAATAGAGGCAACGACAGGCTGAATAATTGTACAATATGCTAACGTCAAACAACGAACTGAGAACGTGCCTCGTATGTTAGCATATTAGGAGTTATTCAGGTAACTATAGCATAAATAACATGCCAACAAGTTTACCAAACCATCCGTCTCTCTCCAAATCACTAAACGCAATGAAATCTTCGTCCTCGATGTCACTTGTACTCAACTCAGTCGTCAGTTTTGGTGTAGTCAGTTGTTGTCCGAAAGACAATGATGTAATATCTCGTAAGGGATAGAGAGTTGACAGACACGGACTGAGCAGTAACCCACTTTGGTTTGTTTTGGAGCTCGATGGGGAGATGGTGAACTCTGATAGACTCTGGATGACCTAAAAAAAAAAAAATCATTTTAAATATCTCGAAAACCAAACCTGCACAAACGAACATTTTAACGGCGCGAACGGAGCGCCAGCCGCTCGCGCTATCTGCTGGGTTTTTTTGACGTCGGTCCAAAACCTCTTGTGTTTAGGCGAAAGTGAAAGCAAAAAGTGGTTCCTAAAAATGACTATTTATCTTTATTTAATAGTTATGGAACACTTTATGCTTTGAAGCACATGAAATCCAAAACAATATTGAACTTGGAGATGACGTCTCGAAAAAAAAAAAAAGAGGTTTCGTCATTTCAGCCATGGAAGATCAAACCTCTCATTCTCACAGAGAGCAGACTAAACATTGCAAAGTAATTTCCTTCCTTTTCTGATCATCCACTATGTAGCATCTACTTTAGATACTGATTAAAATAAATTTTTCCTTAAAAAAAAAAAAAAAAAAAGTACAAGCATACAGAAAACATATTATTTATGTTTCTTACGCTTTCTGCGGCGCCGAAAGGATGTCAGGATGACTCTTGAAACAGGAAAGAAATCAAAGACACTTGAGGATCGTGTTAACATGCTAAACAGCACTGAAACAGATGCAAAACAATCCCTCGCCCTCATTCGCTGCTGCAGGCTGTTGGTATAACTGCAAAAACAGCTTATTTTTTTTGTGTGTGTGTTTCTTGCCTCTCTGGGTCACTCAGTCACAAATGCATTCAGCGTCACTAATGGAGCACAGGAGGGCGATACTGACGGCTGTCATTTCACAGGCAAACACATGGATACAAAGTCAGTAGGATATTCCCCGTGAAATGTGTGCATCTGAAATAAAAGAAAAGACATTTTATCAAACAATTCTGAGCGTGCAGAATATGGCTGAAAGAATGCGCAGTCTCTTCAGACGCGTACACATAACATACGGTGTACAGCCAGGTTTGTGATTCTTTATTCAGTGTTTTGAACAAAAGATCTCTCGGGAGTCTGGTTGATTTTGTGCAGGATGAACAGTATAGACATTTTTATTTTTATTTTTTTTTTTGTCAAAGAAGGAAGACGTATCACTGGATGTCAGCGATTCACTTGCAACCAGAGATGAAACAACTGTGAAATTCGTGGTTTTCCTCCAAAGGACCCCCTGCAACCAATAGTTTCCTGAACAACTGTGCCAGAAAACAGCAGATATTTATGATAGCAGCATATCCCGATACGTGATGTTAGTTCTGTTTATCATTAAATAATGACATTGGTCTGGGTGCTCAGCATGGGGTCTATACAGGCAGTGGCATGAGACTTGGCAGAACCAGCGATGATCATTTCACAGTGTTCGTCATTCGACAATAAGAAAGAGGCTGGGCAAAAATGGAAACCAGGTATGAGAGAGTTCCACGTCTTTAACTAGTGCTGACGAAAAAAACCTCAAAGGCCTGAAAGAAAGACGGAAAATATTCTGTGGTTTGTCAAAGGAATCACATTATATCTGTTGTAAGACTTAACTACTTGAGACCCTTATCCCATCAGTCAAACATGGTGGCAGTATGATGGTATCGGGCTGCTCTACGACTTGAAAATCCTGTAAACCAGCAAAGTTGTGGGAGGACAGGAAGTACAATTTTTTTTTTTTACATAGGTCCAAGTTGATCTGGATAGATTTTTTTCCATTTAAAAGAATAAAATTTAGTTTGAAGACTGTTTTTGTATCTTGAGTTTGAACTTTTGATGTCACAATTCAATTGTTTGAAATGCAACAAAAGCAGAAGTAATCTGAGAAGTGAGGGATGTTTTTGCTCTCCCGCTTCATAATTGTTTGCTACTTTGCGTTTGTCTGCCACAAAAAAAAAAAAATCCTATAAAATACGCAAAAGTTTGAGGACGTAGTGAGACAAAATGTAAAAAAAAAAAAAGGGCTAAAAAGGGCAGAGCACTGTATATTAAAATGGTTTTTGCAGTCAGATTGGTTGCTTGATGTCAACAGAGTCACTGAGGCCAAAGGCTGTCAGAGTTGCCCGGCCTGTTGTCCCGCTGTTTTTTTTTTTTTATGGATTGATTGATCGAGTGTCTAAAAAAAGACAAACAAAAGTAGATCAATTCAAGCTGTTGGCCGTAGATGAAAACAATCCATCCAGAGGAATAAGAAAAATAAAATAAAACAACTTGGAAATGCCACTGGCTGAGAGAAAGCCTCAATGATGAACACAATGTGTTGTACTGTCACAAACCCCTTCTCAAGACTCAGTAAGTGAACAAAAAGTTGAAGCTTGATTCAACCTGACAACGCAGTGACAGTCTACATTTGACCTCCAGCCACCAGTTACACTTCATTATTCCACAAACGCTCATAAAGGTGATTACTTGTCAGTTCCATTGAGAGTAATTCCCTTCAGGAAATCCCTGAAACTTTTTTTTTCTTTTTTTTTTTTTTTGCTTCTTAAAGCTCTCTGGACCACAGAGACCTCTGGGCCATTTTTTTTTTTTTTTTCCTTTTTTTTTTGGGGGAATTAAATTTGCAGAAATCTTCAGCGACTGCTGGAGAGAAACGGCTCCACTGTGTCTTGGGTTCGCTCCAGTATCTGCCGCCAATTGGCCCAGTACAGAATACCACAGCTGAAGCTCCCCCATCCCCTCACGCCGACTCCCTTTGGGTGCGGGACAAAGTTTAACTCGACAGAGCGACACGGTGTCAAACGGGCACAAAGTCAAGAAGGCGACCCGGGCACGGCAGCACTGCATGTCATTAGCGTGAAGTGAGAAATGAATAAAAAAAACGACTGTTCAAGCCCCCTGTGCGATTACAGTGGAGTCAAACCGCTTGACCTCGCTGCCCACGTGTTCTCCATATGTACCAGATTTGAATAATGAGTGAAAATTTCAGTTCAAGAAGTTAAACGAGGCCACTTAAACAGTACATCTAATTCGTACTGATTAAAAATAATGTCAACGCTAAAACAAACTCAAGTGATTTCTCCTATTCAGGTGAACGCCACGTTTCCCGTCTCCCCAAGCCGTCTCTGATCTCACTGTTCTGTGACAGCCATCAAGGATTAAAGTAGGAAGGAATGTCCTTTAAGGCGATATCGATAAAAACATGTCGCCTGAAAAGCCCCGTCTTTGACTTCGGCGAATCTTCTTGGGATCCGTAAACGGCTCCTCGCTATTTTTGAACCTTTTGCCATTTAGTTTCCCTTTATGTAGCGGCATTTCTATTGCCAATGTGTCCAAACCTTTGTTGATTTTCCGCTAATTTTGGAAAAACACAATGTAGCAATTGCAGTTTTTACATTAAGAGGCAAACTAAGTAAAAATCACATCTTTTAAAAACATACCGCGACGCTCGCCACAAACTATTTCCTGTGGTCTTCGTCCTCATCTTTTCAGCTAGTATTCCAATCCGGGTGGTAATCATGACACATGTGATGCGAAAAAGTATTTCCAATGCAGTTTTGCGAAATTTACAAACTTCGACGCGGCCAAAGCCCCCCCACCTCATCCTAGCGCAAAAAACTTTTTGATCAAAAAACAGGATTTTAATTTTTTTTAATTGCTGAATTTCCATTAAGTGATTTTATTTTCGTAATTCCAATTTTTGTAATTTTACTGTCAGCGGGGCCGCTGACATTCTTTGTGATAAGTCAACTAAATGGGTGACGGATGCCTGATTTTTAAACGATGGTTACAAAGAACTTCAGAACAGTGTCTGTCCTTTTGCATTCCCCCTTCTGCTGCTCTCAGACCTTCAGGCCTTTTGGGAATGTTGCTACAAAATTTCCACATCCAAGGAGATTGACGGAAAAATTTCAGACTTTTCGAAATAAGAAATTTTCAGGTTGTTTCTCTAGAAAGTTTCCAAGAATTTTTTTTTCTTACAAATGATCTCCTCTGTTTATGACCCACAGTTGTAGGAATTTGGCTGCAATCGATTTTTCAGGGATGCCGAAGTGGAATCGGCCGACTCAATTGTAAAACTGTCGCGTCATTTCACTTCCTGTTCAGTTTTAAATCTAATAATTCACCCTGCATTAATAAAACACACAGAGATACTTTTGCAAAGACATATGCAGGACAAATGTTAAAAAAAAACGATCAATTCAAAATATAAAGATGTGCCGCCACACCAAAGATCAAACGGCTGCTTTGTAAAGTCTACAAATGACACGTCATGCGAGGCGCAGAGGTCAAATAAATCTGCTTTAATAGCATCGGTTGATGTACGGCCAACCGAGGTCGGCCGTACATCACTTGCTGACCTTCGCTGATGCATAACCGAAAATATTTATATATATATATATATATATATATATATATATTTTTTTTTTTCTTTTCCTAAAAGGCAGCTGTCCTAAAACACAAGTCAATCAAAGCCATGCATGTGGTTTTAACTGTGCATAGATGGACGCATTTGCCCATTTCTTCGGAGGAGAGAATGCGAGTTTGCATGCAGGCTTTGAGGATATTATGCCAACCAGTCTCAGTTGCATATGTGCAAACTACTGAAGCTAACACATGCAGCGCGACAGAACTTAGACGTAGCAAGGCCCGGGGGAACGAAATGTACCAAACACGCTGTGGGTATCCACCCGTTAAGCGACCCTGCGAGCAAAACCACCACATGCACGACAGAGAGGGGAAAAACGATGACCTGTGAGCTCTCAGAGGCTCGAAAACGTGCAGGCTGGGCTCTTTGTCGTGCTCGGCCTTGCAGATTTAAAGGGGCCTTCGATGGGACACCAGATGTCAGATGATGACGTGTGAGTCTAGAGTAGGTGCGCAAGTCCCTTGTTCACATTTTTCAAAGAAGGAAGTGACGCTCACGTCGTCTCAGGAGGTTTTTCCCGTCGTTTTCTTCTGTGGCTCTGGGTGCAGCCCCACGGATTCTTTCAACATTTTGGGACCGAAATGTTGCAATTTTGGTCCCCAATCAAACCAAGTCTACTGGAGTATCAGTGGTGATACTAAGACGGAGAACGCAGACAGAAGCCTCCCCTATAAACAAGATGCAAAAGTGCATTTGCCATGAGAAATAAATCGAAAAGTCTAATGAAATGTAGGTTGACCCTTCGAGCATGAATGCCAGGTGTCGTCTTCAAAAGAAACCAGACACTGCACATTTCTGCACAAAAGAAATAAATCACATTCTCATCGTGCAGTGTTGTATGTGGAGTTTCGAGGGAACAATTACGCTAAATCCACTTTGGAATGAGGCTTAAACGCAACAAAACTGCTTGAAAAGGGAAGCGCTCTGAGTACTCCACGGATGTGCAGCATATAAGCCAGCTGTGCATGAACTCAACTTCACCCCTGGATGCGCGATCATCTTAATTCACCGTCACAGCCTAACCACGGCGAAAAAAACAAAACAAAACACAAACCCATGTTCTCACCCTCTTATCTTTAATCTAATGAGTCAAAAAGCATTACATCGCACAGTCGCTGCGCGGCCCCGCAGCTTAACGCCGCCGTTCTCGCGCTGCAGAGGCGACCGGGCGCCGCGCGGAGCCGATCGACTCGCGCCGTCGGTGCGGAGACGCAAAAACTCGGGAAGACGTATTGAGCGCAGGGAAAACAAGCTCTTAGCTGAAATCTGAGGAGATGTGAGGTGATGACACGACTTCATAGCAAGACGGAAGTCGGCTTAACTATTACCAAGAGAGGCTTTTGAAAACTTCCAAAGCTCTCCGCCCGTCTCCCAGACTTTTAAAGCGGTTCCTGAGAGTGTCAGCGCTGATGCCGCAGAAAATAGAAAATAGCGCTCTGCATAATTCAGCAGATAAATCAAATAACGCAAATAATTCATCAAACAGCGCCAGTCCCCTGTTTTCTCTCTCGCGACGCTCCTTTTAATAGCGGCAGCGATCTCACTGGTTCGGCTGTTTCACTTGGGCTCTCAGCTCCTTTTCAAACCGTCACAATCAAAAGCCACTTTGTTCATAATAAACAAGAAAGGGAGGTTTTAGTGCAGATGTCAACAAAGGGAGGCTTGTCAATGAGGCCAACTGCGGCGAATGTGTGCGCGCGCGCGCGCGCCCGCGCCTTTCAACCTGGGCCAATCCAATCCAGCCCCGGCGCTCGCTCGCGCTCTGATGGCGGCGGAGTGACACAGAGGCCGCTAGTGTGCCCTTTGGACAAGAGCGGCCTATTTGAACGAGCTCAACATGCATTTAAAATGACTCCGACGTGAAGACACTGACGTCCAAATCGGAGTGATAACAGCCTGAGCTACGTGAGTGAAGGAGACTGAACATATTTGCAGGCATCGTGCGGCAGAAAAGCACAAAACCTTCGATAAAATGCTTTGTCACTGCACTTTCCTTATTAGACAATTTATTTTGAAATGCCTAGAATCTGTTGGCTCTCTGTTGTGGAGCAACAAAGTGGTTTCAATTATGACCATTTCAAACTGAGTGTTTAAAAAGTGAAAAAATACGTTTATTTAATTCAGCCACACTGTACAACCAAAATTGAAGCTCCGCTGTCGAAATCTTAACAGGATGTAATGACTGAAAATGATCTCTCAACAGGCGACTCTCGGAGATGCAGCTGCTCCTGTGTGGCTGGTTCAGCTGATCCAGACGGCCCGCTTTTCTCAGCTCAGCATACAATGACTTTAAAATAGATCTATTTTATTTGATTATTATTTTTTTTTTTCATCATTTTAAAGTATTTCTATTCTCGAATAGTTGTGGTTACTTTATCCACTTTCACATTACTTAAAACAATTACTGTGCTGTGTATTATTTTTTATTCACTCACAGCGTTTGGAGCCACACTTGGTCCAAAAAGGTTTCTGTTGTGAGCCAGTGGAGCTGTGAGATGACTCTCTCTCTCTCTCTCTCTCGTCTCTCTTTCTCTCTCTCTCTGCTCTCTCTCTCTCTCTCTCTCTCTCTCTCTCTCTCTCTCTCTCTCTCCTCTGTCTCTCTCTCTCTCTCTCTCTCTCTCCCCCTCTCTGCCGCGTTTCCTGTCAAACGCGGCAACCGGAAACGACTGAGCTGGGCGGCCATGTTGCCAGAGGATGTATCTTCCAAAGGGAAATGGGGCATGTTGGTGACGGTACTGTACGTTTGATATTTATTTAATGATGAGTAATCGGGCTGCCACAACATGTCGTTCCTATATTCCTCAGAACTTGAGGGAATTGCGTCACAATGAAGGACACTGAGCGTCTAACGCTTATTCTGAACAGGACTGGAACAAGTGCTCACAAATAGGCTGTGAAAATACACATTTCATATGCTTTGTATTGTTTTATCATATTTTCAGCAAACTGCAGGCGTGGTGGCTGTTGCCATGGCGGCGCTTCGCGATCAATTACATGCAGAGAAAATCCTGCTTATCAAACAGAAAGATGTCTGCACATAAGAAGCAACATTACACATGTGCCTGTAATAAATAACTTGCATGTGTTTGACGGTGAGTATTTATGAGGAAAATAAAGCACGCTTTCTCGGTCATGCTCTAGTTTGTTTTGCATCACATTAAATCCAAGTCAAACACGTTGATGTTTGTGAATGTGAAGTGGACGTAGCTACATTTCTTCAAAGTCCTGCGTCAAGTGTGTGCTGAAACACATGCCTGTTCAGCACTTTTGTTTTTCCTGAGAAGGGAGAGAACTCCTTTTCTTCTTTACATCTTTGAACTCTAAAGTCGTTGTTCGCTCGCTGTGCGGACATGCGGCCTGCCTCTGTGGTTTGTTTATTTTATTTCCTTTTCCTGCAGAAAGGAAATAAAATAACCCATTTCTGAAGCACCGAGTCGGCACAGCGCACGGCTCCGCAGCCGACGCCGTGACATCTCTCTCCCATCGCTTTCGACCGACGGGCCTTCCAACGATTCTATTAGACAGAATGCCGCCATATGTATGTGAGGCCGTAATTCGGCAGTGGGAATTATACAGGCGCACAAAAGCGGCGGCGGCGGCGGCTTTCCCTGTCATTCATAGACCCGAGGACAGGTGATGAGCGATGAAGATGAATACCGTTCCATCGCGCTGAATGTCACGCCGAACAAATGAATTCTGTGGCAGCTTCCCATTATAACAATGAGCCCCCCCCCCCCCACCTCACACCCGCACACACTTTGTTTCAGCATAAATCATGTTAACCTTCTCATTTTCAAGTTCATTCATTTTTTAAGGCGCTCTTCCCCCCCCGTCTTTCGCGGCTCTGAGCCCCGTAAGACGCATCAAAGAGATCTGAGATCCGCTGAGATTCCATTAAATCTCACTCTGCAGAATAGAGTGTCACATTTCTCTTTTCCTTTTCGTTTAGCCGCTCGTCGCAGCATGTGAATGGCCACTGTATGTCTGTGTGAATCTGTGTGAAGCGGGAAAGCTGTTGCAGTGCAGGGGGAAAAAAAACGGAAGGTTGAAACGTTTCCAGGCCCACGTTTGGACAGTGTGCGAGTTACCGACGGGAGAAACCGATCGTGACTTATTGTTGCAACAATAAACTCACTGGGACGTAGAAGTAAATTTAAAGTAAGGGTAATCGAGGGATAGCGTCCCATTGTTTGACCAGCAGTCCAGTCACTCCATTTCCACCCTCGGGAGGTTTTATTCTCCGATAAAGTTCACTCCCTGAGGATGAGCATTGCAATCTCGGACTGAGTTCAGACTTTGCAGATATTTTTCTCGGCACTGAATCTTATTTCAATATCTTTGCACCCAGATTGTGACTTACTAGGACAATCATTGCTGTTCAATTGAGACAGATTCCACTCCACACCATCACACTAACGCCACCAAAAGCTTTTACCTTATTGGTAAAGCAATCAGTACAGCATTCTCTCCATCTTCTCCACACTCTGGTTTTACTACCCATGTGCCTTTGTCAGCATTTGGAGAAATTTGGGGATATTGTGTTCTCTCCATGTTCGTGTTCCAGTGCAGATGATTCCTGCACCAGTTCAAATGGGCCCAATGGTGAAGGACAGACATCACATACATATTGATTGAGGAAAAGCTGTTGTGGATTGTTTGGGAGGACAGACTTTGACCATATCATCCAGCAATCCTTAATCTGACAGCGTTAGGAAGCCGCTGTGCTGTGGTGTCGTCTTGGAATCTTTTTCTTCTGTCTTTCTCAGACTCCAATTGTATTTAATTTGGATGTAGGACAAGGGATGCATCCAAATAAGGGCATATGAGATATTTGATGATCCGGTGCTTGTTTTCTGCTAGTAAGTTGTGGTAGCTTTAATAGAGAAGCTAGAACAGTTTTTAGCTCTCATTGAAAGCGATGAGTTTCCTAATAACAAACACTAGTTACTGGGTGAAGTTTTAACTTCAATACACACACGTCCAAACTAAAGGTTGTCTTGATTAAAGTGCAGATGTGCTGCTTAGTGTTGGGGCAAACTTTATTTGTCCTTCACTGCACATCCCACAAAACCCAAACGTCCTGACCCCATAATGAATCCTGCAGGAGACGACCCGTCCAGCGCCGTTCGACCTTCACCTAGTTGTTCTCGTAAACAGTTGTTTGTTCTCTGTGGCCTGAGCTGTGAACAAGCAAAAAGAAATCCCGCAAAATCCTAGGAAAACAAAGCAACATCAAGAAGAGACCAGGCATTTAAAACGGATTGCATTTTTCTAAAATAATTTTATTAATTCTGTAAAATAACTCAACTTAGACTACTACTTTCTGTTCCCTTCAGTTAACTTCTGTGGAAACTAAGCTTAATATTACTCTGATCATTGGTCCAGGTTTGCTTTTGACGAGGGTGTAACACGATATGAATATAAAAAAAAGTCAATTTAATATAATACACTCCCTTTACAACATTGTACAGTGCAGATATTTTTTCCAAGCTATTTATATTTATATCTATATAGATCTTCTCTCTCTCTCTCTCTCTCTGTCTCTCTCTCTCTCTATATATATATATATATATATATATATATATATATATATATATATATATATATATATATATATACAGATATATATAAGACACATTCCCTTTATATATATATACATATATATATATACAAATATATATAAGGCACATTCCCTTTAAAGCTGGGAATGTGCAAGAACATGTTGCTGTAGCCGTTCTCTTGTGTAAAAAGTGCCCCAGCAGAGAAAAGCAGTTGAAAATTACATGGTTTACCACTGTGTGGTACAAGTTGTTTTGCACAGAGTTATATTCTTAAGGGAATTACAGCCTACAGGGATTAATTTTTTCATAACTTTTGATTTGGTCAGATTTCACTGACATAAATATTGCATAAAAGCATCAGATCAGTAAGTCACATGAAGCACTAGCATGTTATGTTATTTGTGCCACAAGACTGGAACACCACATGTTGCTAAATAACATGACCTGGTTTGAAAGTTTTATGGAAGACTGCTCAGTCCAACATGTAAAACTGAAGTGTATGGCACTGCTGCACACCTACTAAGATGTGTTAGTGACTTTTGGGACTAACCAGAGAGGAGCCAAGAAGTGTGGTAACTCTGGACATGCAGCCGATATACACAACCTGAGATGAGGAGAGTCTATTGAGTGAACAACTATTGGCTGTTCACTTCATGAATCAGGCCTTAATGGAAGGTCGACAAATAGAAACTCATTAGTTAAAGAAAGCCAGGAAAAAAAACAAGCACAGTTTCCATTTTCCCTCAAGAGGTTCAACTTCCAATAGCTATACAGCCTCCTGGTCTGAATAAACGGCCCAGTCAAAGCCTGGACCTCACTTCAATTGACAATCTGTGGCATCCATGCAGTCTTGACTGAGCTGGAGCTAATTTGTAGAGAACAAAAATGAAAAAAAAAAAAAAATTGCTTTTAAAAAAGAGCTATATTAAAGAGTGATTCAGACCAGCGGGGTGAATTCTGCAAATAAGACGTTTCAGCTTCAATGAGGTCAGTGGAAGACTAAAAGAACACAGGCCAAGAATGTGTCCCATTGTATGTGTAGCCAGTCCAATAAAAATATTCTGAACTAAATAGCACTTATACTCTCGTCAAGATCGGCACATATTTAAAAAGCTGCCATTGCTTTTATTTTTCAGTCCGGTTTGTGAAAGGTTACATCACTGGAGAGCTTAGCAAGACAGCGAAACCCGTGAGCCATGACGGAGTCCACAGGTCCGGCTGCAACAATTTTAATCAGGAGCTCATTATGTCTCTCACACAGAAGCCACTCAATCACCTCTATTGATTAATTAAGTGCCAAGGGCGTTCAGCGGGGACCCAGGTGACAACATACGCCCAGGGGACGCTATGAAGGTCCAACAGCAGTAGTCATTAAACAAATTGTACCGGGTCTGTGAAATAGTCAAATGTTGAAAGCTGGTCCATCTGCATAATTAAAAAAAAGACAAAAAAAAAGTAAATGGTTTCTCCTGATGAATAGCGCCAGTTCATCTCAAGGACACGCCAACGTCTTACAGTCAACAACTGTGAAAACCTGTAACCAGAATTACATTTTGTCAAGTGCCGTGATTAAAATGATCAAAGCCCATCAAATATGTTGATCTATGTTAGGGATGTTGTAAACGAATATTTTGGTTGTTTCTTGGTCAGTATTCATAGTTGAGTGTTGTCTAAGACCCCAGCAAATTGAATTGGTTAAATTTATTTCAGCTCTAAATATTTGATATCTTGGTGTTTTTATGGGAATACGGATCTTTCAGATCAATTTAAGAAGCAATTTTGTTCACATTTCACATTTCATTGTGCCATGTAGCGCATTGTGCCATGTAGCGCGGGGCGTCGGTCTTGGCCTCGTCTTGGTTTCGGGTCAGGTGGTCTTGACTAGAAATCAAGTGATGGTAGTATCAATGCCATTGTCAAGTTTGGTTTATTGTGTGATTCACCACTTGGAAGGGATAGTTTCTACTACAAAACTTAACCCTCCTGTTATGTTTGTTTCTGAGGTACAGCAATAATGTTCGTGGGAATTTTTAATCATGCAACAGTGTGAGAAACCAACAAAATTCCTCCAAAACATTTTTGCATCTGATTATTGATTATTTAGAATAATCAAACACGATGACGATGCAGAAGCCTAAACATTGCCAGACATGTAACCAGCAGCTTCTGCCTGGCTGCTGCCGCTACGTAACAGAACCTCGCTTTGTGCGACACTAATAACCGTCCTCCCAGAACAATATTTAGGAACCAAAAATAAAATAAAGCAGTATAAATCAGAAATAGCCTGCTGCATGTTTGTTGCAGGAACATATCAATTTAACAAGAAGGTGTTTTGAGAAGGTTCATAAGAAAAATAAAAATAAAAATAAATAAATAAAATTAACTCAGCTACATTGGCTTTGTTAAAAGTAGCCATTTCCTAACTTCACCGTAACACAGTGATGTGTGTACAATCTGACTGCTGCTAAACTACAGCTATTCAAGAGTGTCATTTGTGGTAATTAACATGTATTCCAAAAAAAAAAAATATTATACAATTACAAGCTGATTGTGCTTGATTATTAGCTTATAAAAACACCATTTATATAAATATATCCCTAAAAAAAACAACAGCAACATGGGATTTGCCCAATTTAGGTCATAATATAAAATTTCTCTTTCTTGAAGTTGCTTCAACCAGGGAAGAAAAATTTCAAGAATCTCTAGGTTTATGTAGGAAATGTTTTGAGAGGATGAGCTTTGTGAATCATAATAGGTTAAAGATGTCAAGTAATATTATGTGTCCAGACATAATAACGCTCCTGGGCTTGTCCAGATGAAGCAAAAGACAAGCACTTCTGACGCCAGCTGACCTCATGACAACATAGGTGCTTGAAGAGTGTTGTGACAGGGACACTGATCTTGTGCAGGTCCTTAACGAGAGATGACATATTACGTAGAATGAGTTTTAAAAAACTTGGTTTCTCACATATTCCATGTTCCTTTAGCCAAACTAAACTGGACACATTCTTCTCGAGATTGTTTGACTTGGAAGTGTTTTGTGGAAAATGCGAAAGTCTCTTCACTAATTACTGTACTTCTTGCACAATACCCGTTAAAGCTTTCTAGCCTTTTGTTTGAAAGCCTGGTGGAAAGCAAGTGGAAAGATCAGCGATTGAAAAGTCCTTGCCGATGTCGGAGGAATTATGTTCAATGGATAAAAAGCTTATGGGTAGGAGATCCAGCAGTACCCATAAACAATGCAGATAAACCCTGGAACCGAGTGTCTTATAAGGGGATTTGAAGTTATGGTAATTTTCAGAATCTGACTTAGTTCACGGACAGTATCTTCATCCAACCACAAGTCTTCTCAGAATCCAGACAGCAATAGTTTGTCCATTTGGTGATTTCAAAACCGTGCGCTTATAGTCTTTGCGTTTAGACCAACTGAGGTTTTGTCACGTAAACTCCTCGTGAAATTTTCAGTCGTCCCCACTCTTTAAGAAGACTGGGAGCACGAAAGATTGTTTTTCTTGTCCAAAGGAATAACATCACAGTAGCCTCCCTGAGATCGGACCGTAAATCATTCATGTCAGGATCTCTTCTGGTTGCTGATGAGCGTTAAAGTGTCCTGAATTCCCTCAGCTTACGAGCCACAGTTGGAAATAAACATGGAACCTGTTTGAAGAGATGTGTCATGTTTCCCCTCCTCATCCTCACCTCCTTCTCGCTCATTTTGTTGTTTTCTTCCTGTGGTACATTCAAGGTCAGAGAGGAAGCATGTAGCTTATAAATCCTTCATTAAGTACACTGTAACCTCCCTTCGTGGTGCAACGCAACATCACTAATTTACTCGAAAAGAAATTCAATCGATGACCTAAGTAACTTGAAATGTGACTTTTGGGAGGATTTCAATTTCAAGTCACCACAAACTGGCATTTGATAAAAAAGTTAATTATTTAGTTAAATACAGAACCGAAAATCTGTAACCAAGCAAGTTTTTAGGCAAGTCATTGTAAATAACTTAAAGGTCCGAAAAGAACGGATCACTGATATTACAGCTGAATAACATCAATAAGCAATGCAGTTTATGACATTGTGCAGTCACTGCACGCGTCTGGATTTAACCAGGATGTCTCCGTGTTTTCTTTAAAACTTTGAGAGTTATTACATTTACACCTGCTGAAGGGCATACGACTCCGTCTAACGGTAGACGGAGTTAAAGGCTACCTATAACGACAGATCAAGCAGAGCGTTGCTGCTTCGTAACGAGGCCTTTTCACTTTAACTGCACAGATTGATTGGATTCATCAAAGATCCATTTAATGGAAATTTCTTCGAAATCATTCAACACATTTAGATGCAACATTAATTTTTTGCTCTACTGAAAACTGTCATTTGCTTTATAAAACACAGATCTTTAGTAAATCCTGAAACTGCTGTGTTTAACTTTAATAATGTACCTGAAGAGTCTTTTTTTTAATACCGAAAAAGCAATTCTGCAGCAGTAGAATGAATTACTAAGAAGGTTTTCCTATTTTTTATTATAACTTCAAGGTATTTTCTTGTGGTTTTAAGAAATGGAGTGTCACAAAGCAGACGTCGTGAAAATAGGAGAGAAATAGCAGCCTAATTAGTAAACTAAGTCTTCTTGTGTACATTTTATCGGGGCCTGCCATAGCAATACATGGAAGGCACCTATTATTCTGCACCTCAAAATAACTGCAGCTTCCTTTCACCGTTAATGGGGCTCGTACTGCTGCGTCCCCCCTCACTATGTATACTTCAAAATGTGCGGCTCATGAGTAGCGGTGGTGTAACTGGTTATTAATTTGGTGTAAATAACAAGTAACACTGAATTTACTGTTCGTGGCAGTTCGTTATCACGAAGTATACATCAGATTTTTTACTTTTGTGTTGAAAACAAGACATTTAAAAAAACGTACAAAATTATGGCGTCACATTGGTCACTGGGCCTCATTTAGCAACCCAAGCACAACCCACTCCAAAGTGAGAAGCCAAGCCAACATGTGACCAGTTGGTTTTATGCTGTATGAACTGTACAATGGCAGCTGGAAAAGACTAATGTTTTGTTGTTGACTTACCGTCCAGAAACCACTTCCTGCGTTCTTGTCGGTTTCAAAGGAGGCCCCCTGGGTCCCACTCAGCGTCAGAGATGCATCATTGCACAATTGCGCATCAGTTTGTACCCGTCCTCATGTGTGTAAAGTGCAAGTGTGAACTTTGAGTCGGGGTCAGGGGGCGCAGCCAGCTGCCACTGTTGTTAGCATAAAAGTGACAGTTTTGAAACAGCTGAAAGGAGCTCAAACGAGGCAGAACTGAGCAGATTAAATTTCACTCTCTAAGGACGATTTTTATGTAGAAGGTGTAATTAGCACGTTTTGTCATGCCAATAGACTCATCCTGACTTTGTTTTAAAAAGAAGCGTAGATTTTTACTGTAGAGCAATTCTGAAATACCACCTGTTAGAGGTGCTGGATGTTCGAGATTGCCCAGTAAAAGTTCAAACCTGGGCTTTCACCTCCACCTCCCAATCATTGTGTCTTCCTTTCAATTTTAAATTCCAATAAAATGCACAGGTTGTTATGTGAAAAAACAGGTTCAAGCGGTGTGAATACTTTTGTAAGTTCTCAGATATGTCAGCAATCAGGATTTGTGTCTAAAATATGTTTCGAAAAAGAAATTAACCACCGATTGAAAATTACCCAGATGCAGAAAGTTTGCATCATAATTTTAGACCAGAGGAGTGCTTGTAGCTGATGGACCTTCACACGGTCTGAGTCCAGTGATGCACACAGACTCGTATTGACTGAAGCAGAGTTTTTGGTAAGATGCCAGCCAGACTACGCAGACGTGGTTTGGGAAAACCTTCACCCTGGAAAGTCTCTCAGTAGCTTCATGTACGGGTTCTCACTTATATAACCGCAGAGTGTTGAAGCCGTAGCTGAAGTTCAGAGGAATGTAGCGTCTCAGTGTCAGGGAGGGGAGCAGTAACATATGGTGAGGTTCATTGAGTGGCGTATTTATTTCTTCTTTCCATCTTGGGGGCGTTCATGCAGAACATACTTAAGTACACCGACTACATATGCTAATATAAAAACAATTGTAGGGATTATGTGGATTTGGACTGAAATCGTTGTTTTATGCAAATGATACAATTACACTCTAAAATTTAACAAGTTGAGCTTACCCCCCCCCAAAAAAATGCTTGGAAAACCAATTGCCTTGAAAAATGTAAGTATAACTATTATCCTTGAGTCTTTTGTACTTGACAATCTTGTTCAGTGTACAGAAGACCTGCTGCATGAACTTCATTGTTGAAGTTCATTTAACTAAGTTAAGTGAAGCTGTTTCGACTTAGAAATAGCAAGTAAATTATCTTAACTTAGCTACATCAAGTTAACCCAGCTTATATGACCAGTACAGTTCACTTAGCAGAATCTATGAAACCGATTGCCTTAAACGGATCAAGTTCGAAGTCATACGAAAAACTAAGACGAAAGAAGAAACCAGGAGGCTTTTTGCTTTGTTCAGCTCTAGTGCTGGTTTAAAAAATGAAACGCAATTGTAAGTGGTATACCATTACAACAACAAGAGGAACCAACCAACGTAGGATGCACAGGTGAACTTAAATACACACTTGGAGATAATCAAGCAACAGGAAACAGGTCTGAACGATAACGGAGAACGAGGAACGACACAGGACTAAATTAACGAAAATGACCGAAGACAAACTCCAGACCATGACAATTATCCACATTGTTTGAATTAAATGAACAGTATCGCACACAAACTAAATTTAAATAAGAATAGGTATTACCTTAGAATGTTACTTTCAAACATTACTGTGTGTGTATGTAGGGCGGTGGTTTAAATATGTCAGCGGACGCCGCCAAACTGTTAGATTTGTACTCCGGGTTGTGGAAGTTGGTAAAGCGTGTCCGTTGAAGAACGGCGTACTTAGCATCTGTTATTCTGTTAGCATTGAAGAAAACACAACGCAGAGCCTGAGGAACAGCAAGGCGTCAGCTCACACGGACAGGGTTACACGTACGTGCTTAAATCACATGGCTCCTGCATTTACAAGCTTTAGATAAATCTGATATGTTTATATACACAAAGAACGCAAACTACTGCAAAACAAAATTTAATCTGAAAAAGTGTCTGCGGACCTTTCCCAACATTAACCCTCCCTCCCCCTCTGCTACTACAGTGGTAATAACTTGCTTCTGTTTACAAATGAGTAACCCAAGTGCTAATTAATGTAAAATACAACATGTTTACGCGTACATTAATTACCAGTTGGTTATTCGACGATGCTGAAGTCAAGCCAAAACCGAGACATTTTGAAGCTCTGTGTAATTTACAAATGTATTTAATTGATACAGTTTTTTTTTTTGTTTCTTTTTTGTTTTTTTTGCATCAGCTGAGATTAGTTATTCGTACACTACACAGCAATTACCATCACCGTTAGAACGTGAGCCTCCGCAGCAGCTCCACTGTTAGCAGACAATTAGCTGGAAGGCAATAGAATGAATTAGGCAGAACACTGTGGGGGGTTTCTGGGAGCTACGTTTCACACCAAAAAGTTGAGCATAAATATCTCCAAAATAAGTCTTTAGTCTTTTAAAATTGCTTGCGTGTGAAATGAAGGAAGTGCTATCAATTAGGTGGTATTGGCTTAAAGACAAAGCGCGGTAGGAATGGTAAATTAATGCATATTAACTGAGGAAATATTAGGATTGGAATTGAAAAAGTGTACGACCATCTTGGTAAAGTACTTAACACAGTGGAGCAGGGAAGTCGAATGTTTCCCTGCCCTTGTAGTTAGACCAGTAAATATTAAAATCATCTATTTAAGTTTTTGCAAATTGAACTTTTACATCTTTTACTCTGTTTACGCTTCCTTTAAGTAAATGCAACTGAAGCAGTTTTTGAGTGAAAGAATAAATAAATCCAAACGTGACACAGAAGGAATAAACAAACGAAACCAAAACGTTTTTGATGTTGTCTAATTGTTTTGACAAACTATCAGTCAGGTTATAATGCATGTAAAAGTGACATAGAAATGAAATAAAAAAAAAATAAAAGTCATGTTTATTTAGAGAAGATTGTCTGTAAACATTTATACCTACATATTTCATTTGTGTCCCATAACCTACATTTGTTAAAAAATAGCCATTTCGTACTATTGGGCTCTTAAAACTTCACCAGAACACACAGAGATGTGTGTACGATCTGACTGCTGCTACACCACAGGTACTCAGGAGTGTCATTTGTGGTAATTAACACAGATCGCCATGTAAACATTACATGTTTTCTGCTATAAATCACACCAGTCTTTGAACAGAAGCCAGGAAGAAGCAAACCAAGCTCTGTCCATTGAAATAAAATAAGTTATTAAAATAAAATAATTGAAAAGCAGAATGCGCAGAAATCCAACCAGAATCATTCGTGTTTACCCATCTTCAGGATGGATGTGATAATTACTGATTTTATTTAAATGATCCTTTTCATTTTGCGTTTTCCCTAAACGCGAGTAACCTTTTCCTTGGAACCGCCTAGCTAGTTAACAGGCCTTAATTTGCCTCAATTATTATTGCATTAACCTTTTTTAAAGAGCCTTAAAACAATCATTGCTGTTCCATTAGACTGTTTGGTCAACCGGTTTAAATTATTTCTCTATTTCCCCTCAGAAATATGAGCAAATGTAAAATGGTATGCGTTTTAAGACAATGACTCGGCACAGACGGGACAAATCTTTTCCCGGTGTCTGAACGCTGCTTTGGGGAAAACTCTTGACAGAAAGTTCAGGTGCTTTGGTACTGATTGTGGCCCATAGGACCAAAGCTTACTATTATGGACAGATTCAATTTAACATCTGAACTCATAACATTTCTGCACCTGTCCTGGGTTGACACCTCTGCTGCATATCCATCCTGTAGTAGAGATCGTCTTTATCTAACTAACCTTAAAGGAACAGTTAATCAATACCTCCCAGAGTGAAGAGCTCAGTTGCAGGATAAGTTGCGCCAGTCGTCTTTACAGCTTTATTTAACACACTCCACCCGCACTCACTCCACTTTCCAAACAACAAGAGGCTGTCAAATGACACCCAAAACTCTGCTGCTTAGAGTCGCAGTGTGGAACTTTTATACAAAATATATATTTTTTTACATATTTGTTGAAACTGTCACTGTACTGTGACAGTCTGGTGTAAGACAGTTAATCTGGAAATAAAAAGAAATCTAGCTCCTCTACCTTCTCCCAGTGCTAGTTGGAAATAACCAGTCAAAGCCTGGAGAGGGTCTTAGCGCTGTCAATCATTCTCCGTGCGGTGCTACTGAAGCCCCCCCCTCCTGATAGCAAAGCCTGTTGTAAATGCTAACGCTAATTGGCATAGCCACAGACAATGGTGGAAAAACGTTAATTTGTTTATCCGCCATTACCACATTGAGCACGAGTACACGCACTTGATTGACAGCACTAAGATCCTCCCCCTGGCTCTGATTGGTTGTTTTTGTTTTTGTTGGATGTGGTGCATTTCTTCAGATGGCAATAACCTGAGATTATCTGTGTCATGACACGGTGTCACTTTTAACAAATATGTTTGTATATAATAAAAATATACATTTTCCGTAAAGCTTACATACTGCATCTCAAATCTTTCATTTAAAACTTTGCAAGTTTTTTTTTTTTTTCCAAACACACTAACAGTCATGCAACGAAAAGATTCAGTTAAATGTGTTTTTTTGTAATATAAGGCTGTCAGTACAGAACAGTACCGTTAAAAAAAACTCATTTATTCCTACACACACCACTGCTGGCTGGGATACATTTTGAAAATGTATTTTGCCTATTTTAGAATACAGTACGCTACACTTAAAGTACCATTAGTGGCTGCTGGAGACAATTTTTTTCTCTCAGCATAACATTTACCAAAATACCGTGTAACATGCCGTAAAATCCCCTTCACAGTGGAACCTCATGCATATTTTAAACATTCAGTGTTCATTCTGAAATATGATCTAGGACAGTCAATAAATGAAACCATGACGCTCTTGGCGTCTTCGCACTGAAACATATATAGGGCCGCCATGACAGTGAGTTAATATGATCAGTGAATGCAAACATGTCACCATGAGCTTCAGTCAGACCTTGTCGTCCTCTGTTTGCACTTTGGATTACCTGTCAAAGAAACTTTGTTCTCCTCAAAGCTGAAGGATCCCATGTCGGAATGATTTGCTGGTTTTGATCCGAGGCAAAATTGTCAGTTTTCCAAAAGAAGAAAATTTATTGTCTCAAACCAAACATAACATTTTCCCAGGTTTTCTGTAAGGTTTAAAGGGGGATTATCATACAAAACTGACACTTTCACATGTGTTTGAGAAATCCCTTAATCTCCCGTAGCAACTATTCAGCTGTGGAAAATGTCCGGGTGGATTCACAACCCTGGTCCTGATACTCTGCCCTGATTGTTTCCGGTGTCGGAAAGGTGCTTTGGCTTAAAGCCAGATTACCATGACCCAACAGACTGTTGTGTTCAGCTTCATACAGGCACTTACTGACTCTAAGATCTTCTCTTTCTAGACATTTGTAATATTTCAAAACATAATTAGCAAAATCAAATGAGAACTACTAATAAGCAAAGGGATATTTGTTTTTCCTCAATCTTCCTTTAATGAGATAAGTTAAAGTATTTGTGAAAACAAATGATTAAGCGAGAATTTTACAAAGCTAATGCATTAGGTTTCATGTCCTGCTAAGTTTACTCTGGGAAACGGCTGTGACAGCGATTGAATGATCCTGGATTCAGCTTTGATATGTTCCCACCAATATTTAGATGTGCCAGTTACAATTCTGACAAAATAAAAATGGAATCACATTTCAAAAACCAGAAGATTTGTAGGATATGCAGAAAATGGGGCACAATTGCCACATGAACAAGCATGTTGAGTATAAGCTTGTTATTCAACAAGCATGTTGAGTAACATGGACTTACTGCATCCAGCATGTTAAAATTTGCGTACAAGTTAAAATGAGGCCTAAATGCTGCAAGTGGCATGTGGGGTATAACCAGCATGTCATCCATTCAGTGTGCCAAACATGGTTAATAAATAAAAAAAATTAATAAAATAAAACGAAAAAGAACTGGGGGAAAGGCACTGCCTGCTAATGTTTGTACTAATGTTAATGCAGTTCTGATTTTTACTTTTTACTAAAGTAAAAATCAGATGATCTATTGTTTATAAAACATGAGCTCTTTTCAAATACTGCTGACCTGCTTAGACACAACAGATTTACAGTTGCTAAATTTTGCAAAGGTAAAAATCAAATGTTTACTTCGTAGCCCTTGGTTACCTGGAAACGTCTCTTAGCAACAGATTAAAAACAAAAGTTGTTGTTCAAAGATCATTAGATTTCCTCAGCTCAGATTTTTTTTTTTATTTTTATTTTTTTCCTCAGCTCAGATAAATACTATTATCTGATAGTAAGAGTTCTGCAGATGGTGAATTTGGCAGATGAGAGAAAAATTATTATTATTTTTTTTTTATTTTTGGTCATTGATGGTAAATATTTTATAAAACAAACATTCAACACAAAAGGAAAAATTTATGTATACTTTGTGATAATGAACTGCCACAAACTGTAAATTTGGTGTTACTTGTTATTGACACCAAATTAATAACAAGTAACACCACTGCTAATAAAACATGAGCTCTTTTCAAATACTGCTTACCTGCTTCGACACAACAAATTTAGAGTCGGTAAATTTTGCGAAGGTAATAATCTGATGTTTACTTCGTGGCGCTTGGTTACCAGAAAACGCGCTCATCTCTTAGCAACAGATTGACAACAAATATTGTTATTGTTCAAAAACCATAAGATATGATGCTCTTATTTTGACAGCCCAGAGTTATTGTCTGTTTAGGAGCATCAGGTTTCTATTACTTTTGCCAACAAAAAGTAATAGCACCCGTCACGGGATCGAGCCGCACATTTTGAAGTACATATTGCGAGGGGGCACAGAGCGGTACGAGCCGCATTAACGCTGAGAGGAAGCTGCAGTTATTTTGAGGCGCAGAATAATAGGTGCCTTCCAGGCATCGCCATGGCAGGCCCCAATAAAAAAAATTGAAGGCATCATATCAAACATGGATTATTTTAAAATATGGTCAAGGATTTGACACAGGGGTGCTGTGTTGACGTTTCAGCAGCCGTTCAATGTTTCTCTTGCAACATGTGCTGTTATGATGCAAAAACTAGCATTTTATCTGCAATTAAACATGAGTGAAACCTTACATTGGGATATATGTGGAAAATGTATGTAATTTATGGCATCGTCTGGTTTCCTCTGGTGTTTGTTTGTATCAGTGGTGGTTCGTTCACTCCACATGCAACAAAAGTAATAGAAAAATGGCTTAGGGCACAACTGCCACATGAATAATTTTTTTTTGTTTATCTGGTGCTCATGTATCCTCCACTCTACTGATGCCCTAGGCACTTGCCTTTATGGCCAATATCAAAAACATTGGTTTTCCCCTTGCCATTTGTTTGTATTTCATTGTATGAGCGTTTATTAACATTCATCGTGTGTCTCTCTGTCAGGGTGGTTGCCATTAGCTTTTTGTGTGATGTCGCCATATTGCTTCTGTTTATTGGCCTCTGCACACATGGATCGCCTGAACATTAAACAACACACACGTTTTACTGCTTGTGAGTTTGTGAGTGTTCAAAACAATCGTTAATTGAGTTCGTCGGAAAATCAATTGGCGGTACTTCAAGCATTCAGCATGCAGAGGTGAGAAAATCTCCAATGCGTTTGCAGGCAGCCTGCAAACGCATGATGTTGCATAATGTTGTACTTGAGTCCAATTTAAAATCGGTGGAATCTATGACTATAAAGTGCCTTATAAAAGTATTCGTACCCCTTGAATATTTCCATATTTTGTCACATGACGACCACAAACAGAAATATTGGAATTCAATGTGAAAGAGAAAAGTGTAAAGTAGGAAGAAAATTATACCTGATCCAAAAAAAAGATTACAAATAAAAAAAAAAACACAGAAAATTACATTGTGTAAAAATATTCCCTTTTCTATGATTGCAACCTATTGCCACCAGAAGTTGGAGTGATGACTGCTAATGACTAAATAGAGTCCAACTGTGTAGAACTTTTTCTACATATCCTAAAATTTGGACTACCTGGTGATTTCACTTTGATGCTAAAGTACTAAATGAGTAGGAAGGAGATTTTGGAGTGCTATTTACTTCGGATTATCTATCTGTCATGTAATCAGCAAACGCAATCAGACATGCAACGGGGGAGAACTCCGACCTTTTGCCCTCCATCATCCCAACACAAATGCATTAAATGAAATGGGGACGCACCACACACACAATACATACCAATAAGGTATAACGGGTTTCTAATTTTCAGAATACATGCTGCATTTGTTCATATCTTGGACCAACAGGTTTTTAGATAAGGCAAAATGCATGACAAGATAAGGAACAGTGATAGTGGCCTGAAGATGCTTCTCTTCCCTTCAGTAAACGAATGTGAATTTCTCACACCATTTTTGGGGGGGAGAACTTCTTGATCTATGTTTTTAACATTCACAGAGTTCTTCTGCAGGTTTGCTGGTCCCTTTTCTCCACTTTGGTTTTAATTTGGTTTAACTCTGCTCCATACAAACGCTTTCAATCATGCCTGTTTTGGCTCTTGATGTTTCATGTGCTCCACCTGTCAGAAAAGAAAAGAAAAAAGAAGAGAAACAAACCAACAAACGTCAGTTTCTCTCCTCGGCTCCTGTTTACGTCAGCCCCCCTTTTCGTTTCCCCGTCGACGCGGTCTGGCGTAGAGCCTGAAAGGAAGCGTCTCTCTCCGCCGCGATTTAGTCATCTCAGAGGTAAACATTATTATTTTCTGAGCGGTGCGTGAAGTGATATGTGTATTTTGAATCAATAAGAAGCAATAACGCTCCTCCACGGCTGACGGAGCGGTTGTAGTTCTGCGAAATCTTCTTTAATAGCCCATGTGTCATACATAATATGGATTCAACGTGGAGGCTTTTATTACTGCGAAGCGCCGCGCACTAAATCGCGACGCAGTCCAAGGGGCCGGGATTAATTTACGCACTCATTCACTCCCGCTTTTGCATCCTCGAATAGCGCTTGACCTGCAGGGTCCGTGCCATCTGTGGCCCTCCTCCCACCCCCTCTCGCAGAAGGAGGGGAGGGAGAACCCCCAGCTGCTCTTTTGGCCGCAGCAGAGCTCACCAGGAGGAGTGTTTAAAAATCCCTAATCGATCACTGTGCTCAGCCAGACCCGTCTCCGCCGGCTCGGCTGACTTCAAAGCCTACAACTTCCCCACGTTTGATGTATTGCACAAACACATCTAATATTTTTATTATTAGATTAACATTATTATTATTATTATTATTATTATTCTCCGCAGCGAGCAGATGAAGGCAATCATCCATTATGATTTTTCAACAAGTCGGAACGGAAAAGGAAGACGTTCCTCAACTCCAGCCCCTTCCCCCCCCCTTCAGATTTCCTTTTGCCTTTTTCTTGATGGTTATTTTTATTTGATTACATCAGATTACTGCAGAGTAATTGGATCCCTTGCATCCTGTGCTGTAAACTGTATACTAGTAGCTTGACATGGCACAATAGGCCTGGGAGGTAATCGGACGTCTTGCGGTGATAATAGAATTTACAATAACTGAAATATCCATGGTGATTGTGGTATTACTGAGCAGCAAGGGCAATGTGACAGGGCAGCTTATTCACAAAAGGGCTTTATTTAATCGGCCTTTGGAGGCCCGAACGGCTAAAAGAGTGTTTTCATGCTGCCGCTTCATAGGAGGATACTTTATGCATTTTTATTAATATATACCGGCCATTCTGCTTGAAAGCAATGTCACCAAATAACACGTTTCACTCAGGTTCATTAATGCAACATCCTCAGTAGTGCTTTAAAACGCCGTGGTGGAGTGACTCGAGGGCAATTTCTGTTATCACAACCCAACAGCCAACATCGGTTGTCCAAGGTAACCGGTGACACATTCCGTGCAGTCGGACACAATCTACATTTTCTCCTTGGGTTGGAGTTTAATAGCGGCCGCCTTTTTGTGTGCCGCCTCCGGTTCCCCGGTGGACCGAGCTCAGCGCTGGCAGGCGGACGATTTTTCACCCGTCTTGACACGTTTCTGAGCGATTTCTTTCCGGAGCGCGATTGTAATTCTCAGCCATGTTTCGGAGAAATCGATGAGATCCCTGAGAGGAGCGATGAGGGGTGGGGTGGCTTAAGGGCACGCGGTCTGAATATCAGCAGTCATTCATTTTCAACCATCATGATGAAACTTAGAAAAAACGTATTTATGCGGACTAACAATTTTCAAACTGGATCTTTTCCTGTGAACTTCAGGATCGCTGACTATGTTAAGGTTATGACCTTCAGTTTTTTCATTTTGTCAAAGATTGTGGATGAAAGATTCATTAGTAGTTTTGGCCAACAACTTATGTGTTGGACAGTATTTACATAAAGTTTTCATCTAGTTGCTCCTTTAGCAGTTGTTTCTTAAGTAAATCCACAGTTTAAAGATTTTGGAGCTTCATACCCTGCTCACCGAGTTCGATTGATTGATCAATCTTTGTTCGATACCCTGCTCACCGAGTTCGATTGATTGATCAGTTCTCCATCGCGTGGTTAAAGCCTGAGCTGCTGTTTTACTGGCTAATCCCGCTTTATGCTTCTCCACATCTTTATCTCTCACCACCAAGGTTTTTCCTTAGCGATACTTTTCGTTCACGTATGTCCTGTAACTAACCTCAGATGGATTTATGCTGAAATAAGCAGAGTCTAATAATAAGGTAATTTCTTGCAGACTATATCTGCAGTGGATTTTGCTTAGCATTATTTGAGGAAAAAAAAAAAGCTTCCTTACTTTCTCATAATTCACATCGACAACTGAGATATGACAAACTACGAAATGCTGTTGCAAAGCGCCAAACGTCGTCGTCTCAGCCCTTAGAATAATCCTGACACGCGAGTTCAGTTTGGGTTGCTGAACGTCTCATTAGGCACCTGTTTGGGGAAGAAAAAAAAATGCTGGTTGAATTCAGTGTCAGATGGGTAGAAGCTCCCGTGAAGAAAAATGAATTACCCCATCATGAATACATTATGGAAGCTGAGGGGGCTTGACGGGGGTTTTAGAACCGCTGTCTTTGTAATTAGGCCAACTCCAAGCTGAGCTGAGACACACAGCAGGGCGTATTGGCCCTCATAATGGTCTTCATGTTTATTTGCTTCTCTCCTTTTATAAAATACAGACTTTATGCCAGGTACACAAGTTTGAATCCATCAACATGATATGTGGGTTGCGAATGGAAAACGTGTAGCTGGGTTGTGTTTGTTCTTACATTGAAATACGTGACACAAATTGATGGTTAATTATGACTGTTGTTGGGTTATGGGTGTGTTGGACATCCAGTGAACTGAATTGTGTGATTAGAGAGAAAATGGAAAGTTCACTAAAGCATGATAAAACTGTCAGAGAGTTTTTAAATGTGGGTGTAAAGCCAGATTTAAAACTACTTTTGAGAAATACGTTGGATCTAGAGGTGCAGTAGAAAATCTGGATCTTCTTAAATATTATTTTAAATCTCTGAATGGAGTGGAGCACATCTGTCCGCCGTAGCTTTGTGTGAGCTCCAAACGGCATCAATAAATCCCTCCATATTTTCTGCAAAATTCACACAAAATCGACAAATCTCCAAATTTTTTTTAGATTTTAATGCAATTTTTTTTCTCAAAATTCATCAAAGACATTGGTGCTTAGCCGACCGCTGCCTTCGCCTTACTTGATGTCGGGTCACAATTACAGTGAGGAATAAAAGAAAGACACATTTAAAGTAATACATTGGAGCAAACATGATACAACTTCCTTACAAATATTTCTAATTTAGCACCACAAAATATGTGATTTTGACGACAAAAAAACTCAAAAACAATCATAAAATCCTGGAGGAGCAGCCATTTATTACAGTTATTACAATTATTGAAACAGTTTGATGGGTTTTATCAATACATTCCGGCACAAGGATGTTCAGATTTTTGATACGGCCCAAAATGAAACTGAGTTTTGACACCCCGGCATGGAGAATGTTTAAATTAAATATTAAAGTTACACTCACAGACATCGACAAAGTGTTTTGCCCCACTCTAAACCACTCCTCCCTTGTGTGTCATGGCTGGGCTGTGTACAGTACGGAGTCATTACAGAAGCAATGAATGTGTCGTGTAAACAGACAAGAGCTGGTAATTACAAGTGATTCCCAAAAGTTCCCTCTGTCTTTCTTTTCAGCATCAGTGCATTATTTCCTAATTATCTGGCGGTGCACTTTGTGGAGTGTTTGGACGGCCGTTCATCTTCAGGCAGCAACACTGGAGTCGGTGTTGTAGCTGCGCGCGCGCGCGTGCGTGCGTTTGTGTGATCCTGCAGGTCAGGCCTCGCTGGAGGTCAGGCAATGACTGAGCCCTTTATGTGATGAGTCATCATCACTCCCTGGCTCCGCCGCTGCACTGCTGCACACGCTGAAAAACTCACAGCGAGTTACACTCGACCACTAGCAATTAAGGGGAATTAGCGAGCTTTGGACATGCTCGCTAGACACGCTCCCGCACCTCACACCCCACATGTAGCATCGAAATGTGTGAAGTAATTAAGCCTGGAAGGTCCGGCTACGCCACTGCTGCCAGAAACCTACTTCTGTGGCGTCAACAGCAGTCTGATAACACCTTGGCTTTGCAAAGACTTAACTCTGCTGAGCAGAATCCTAACACCAGGGACAAATCTAAAGGTATCTGCATTCAACGCCGCTTGATCAGTGTAACCTTTAGGACCGATAGCCTAAGAAATTCTAAGTCAGCGGGTAAGTCCGACTTTCATGTTGTTTTCTGGCAGACATCCACGTTATAATGACCCCCCCCACCCAGATGGCAAAGGCAAAGAGTCTTTCTGTCTTTGAACTTCGCAGGTCGTTCGAGGCACGCAAAAGCAATGTCTGTCGCAATGTGGCATCAGCGCTAAGGTCGGACGACCGATTTAATTTTCCTGAAGGGTCACGAGAGTTTGTGTGATGAAAAGTTGAAGTGGAAATGGTAACCTCAGAAAACTGTCCTGTGCTAAGCTGAGGATCGCCTTTGAAATTGATAAACGCTTTTTTACACTGGCAAAAGAAGATAGTTGAATCAACTTAATTGAATTGCTTCAATCGGTAACAGGTAATTGGGCAAAATTAGGTTTGACTTGACAAATTTAAGTCAGAGTTGTGCTAAACCCCTGCGCCACCGCAGCACCCTGGTTGGCACAGTATCTGTCCCCGGTGAAACTTGCTTCACGACATCAGGCATTGGATGCAAGCGCAGCATTGAACTTAATAGTTTCAAGTAAAGTCAAAGTAAAAAGTTCCTTTAAGTAAAAAAATGTGGAGCTTTTAAGTTAATTCAACACAAACAAGCAAGTTGCCATCGCTAACCCAAAGGAATTAAGTGAGATTAATGTTAACAAGTTAATAAATGAAGTACAGCTACCAGTAAGCTCTAATAAAATAATCTGTTGTCTTTGCTGTTGAATATTCATAAACGATTAAGAGATCCGATGTCTGAAAAAAAGCGGTGCACGTTGGGCCGTACCTTGAGACGGCTGCAGTAACAGCGGCGGCTTTTCAGCCGGCTTTCAGACAGCCCAGCAGACGGCCGGGCCGCAATCACAGTGGCAGATGCATTAAGCTCCTCGGAAACCACTTTTTTAACCACCACCATTACAAGGAAAAACACAACAAATCGCTCCTGTCCGTTCCCAAAGCCTTACGTATTGAGTGTTTGGGATCATAACTTGTTCTTTCGTGTTATCACTCTTTTTTTTTCTTTTTTTTTCCCCCTTTCTCCTCTTACATGTACATAAATTATGCCGTTTACATGGAGGATTAGTGGGGATTATCTCATTCAACTTCGGTGCATTCTTGTTTCTCATTGACTAAAGCAGTTTAGCTTCCTTTAACACAATGTCCGCTGCAGCTGACAAGCATTCGTTATGCTCCTGCAGACCATTTGTGATACAGTAGAGAGCTGTGCAGAGTAGACAAAATGAAATTGTGCAACTAACCAATTCCATCTCTTGCTTGAGAAATTGAGTTATCTCGCTCTGATCGATAGGCCACCGGTGTTTCATGCACGGGTCTTTGGCAGGTACCGCTGCAGAGTCGACGTGAATAATGTGGGTACAGAAATGGTCTTCGGTACTGGACTTAGAAAAAGAAAAGCAAAGTCTTTATTTGAACAGGTAGTTCTTATTGTACCGTTGCCATGCCGATGCATCTTCCCACACCACATCTTGAGACTGAGTGCAACTTGTAAGACATGGACCAGCTTGATTTTTCTTTTTTTTTTTTTTTTTTTCACAGTTTCAACAAATATGAAAAAAGACCCTTTCATAAAAGTGACATGCCTCAACTTTAATGAGTCAGTGCCAGAAATAGAGAATCAACTTACAAGTCCACATGTTTTATTCGGGTGAATTTAGTTGCTGAAATATAGCGACGTTCTATTTGAATGGACTATGAATTGAAATTTGAAGCTACAAGCATCAAATGCATGAAGCCGTTTGTGAATGTACTAAACTTCTGACCGTCCCTTCGAACTGCACCTTGTCCGTTTCAGTTTCTTTCAAGCTAGGAGGATTTCTTTCTTTCTTTTTTATTTTCGACATTATGAGTAAATAGGACAGATGCAGACATGACTGGCAGGTGGTGAGGTTAGGGCGAGGCCATATCACAGCACATCTAATTACCCTTTCAAATTCCTAGCATTAATATTTGATTACCATTAAAACTGGGCTGGCAACGTTGGCATCGATGAATGAAAGGTGGGATTATTTTTTTTTTTTCTTCCCAGAGTCTGGCATCATCACGCTGTCATGTCGCCGTGTCACCGGCAGCAGAAATCAGAAAGGCAGACGATTGTAATGACAACGTTTTATGCAAATGAATCACAATGTTTTTATTTTTTTTTTTCCAACAGTCTTGAGTTTGCGAACGCCGTTCTCAGCGCGGGAGAGTAAGTTTCACCGTCGGTGTTTTTATTCATGGATTGGTTTTATGTGCATGTCAAGCAACAAACATGAGAAAACTGGTTCCTTTTAAAAACAGATTTTTTTCCCCCCTGTCTCTCTCTCCACCCAAGCTTCAAAACATAACCTGCTTCCTACTAGGAGCCACAAAAGTGTTAGATGTGTTGTTGTTAGTGGACTTTATGCAGAAGCAGAATGAATTTTACTCTAATGGAGCCGGTGAAAACTAACGTAACGGCTCTTACGTTAGTTTTACTCCCCCCTCCTCTGATAGCAGCAGCGGACAGAGACATTTCCCATATTCTCAAATCCAAAATTTGACAGGTATGGGTCTATTTGAAGACGTGCATGTTGGGAGATTATATTAACAATAAATAGGTTAACTGGAATCAGCGCATTAAGTCTTCAAATGGCGGCGTGATGGTTGTTGCACAGAACCCATTTTCAAGTCTTATAATTTTGCGAGAAAAATCAAAAATCCAGTAATTTTGCTGTCCTTCAGAAGATGTTGTGAAAGTACAAAATTATACAATTGCAAGGATCCTGAACGTAACGCTGTTGGGTAGTTCTGATGGTAATGCAGCACATTATTTAGCGTCTTGGTTAGTGGTTCTGGGAAACTTGATTCACGCAACAAGTTTTTATCGATACTGAGACGTGAACTTGGCTGTAGATTCAACCCGGCTTGGACTGGCAGATGTTTATTTTGCCATCACATCCAAATTCAAAACCACTGGGCTTTATTCGCAGTGAGAGCATTGCGCGTTTGATTTTAGAAAGAACACATGGTCTATTATTTACATTTAGCATAACATTGGAACATTGTTTAAAAAAAACATATCGGGTTGGTGTGTTATGTACCGTCATGTCTGTCAATCTACCCGTGAGAGCTAATATTAAGATGCGTCCCATTGTCTCTTCTGCAAAACAGAGGATGCTGGGATATTCAGGATAATAAAAAAATAAAGTTATAACAGGTGGTTCAGCTTGACAGCCATGAAGAGTTCAGCCCTTCAAGTCATGACCAGCCCATGTCCTTCTTGAAGAGGCAACCAGTTGTTCTCCAAGCCTTGTAATTCAAAGGCCCAATAGGAAGCCATTCCTCTGCAACAACTGCTTTTGTATCCGTGAACCTTGAACATACAGCTTCTTAACTATGGAGAATTCAGAAAGAAGTAGCTCAGAGAAAAAGAAATGTGTTCACTTTTTGCAGCAACACAAACCTAAGATTGTATTATGTTCAATAGAAAGAGAGACTAAATCTATGTTGCTATGGAAACTATTTATTGGGCACAAGGTGTGGCGGACCATGGCATTTTTTTTTAAAAGTGTCACTGGATGGCATTCGCCTTAAAGTGCATCAACCCTCCTATGAAAGCGAAATCCCCTTCCTTGGACATTTTGAAAAGTTCCAGCAAAATGGGCGGAGCCAAGAGTCACGGCCGAGTGGGGGTGCGACGAGGATGAAGGAAGCGCTGGTTACTGATTTCCCAGACTCTTCCAGTTTTCAAAGCAACGTCGAGTGATGAATACAGAGTTGCTTGTCTTGTTGGAGACTTTAATGGTGACAACGCTCGGCAGCAGGCAGTCCGTCAGTCCTGAGCGAGTAGCAAGAGCGGCGGCCGTTAGCCGCTGTTAGCTTCTCCCGCCTCCTCCAGTCAATTTGCTCAACGCCAGACCTTCAGCGATCGTCAGCTTTTATCGTTTTTGTGCCAGAGCTGACAAAGTTGTACCAAGTGAGCATAAATGCGTCAATGGAACGAGAAACTCGCTGTGCACAAATTGGAGAAAAGAAACGAAGAAATATGTGCGTTTCGCCACGACAGACGGCTCAAGCCGCTGAAAATCATCACTATGAAGTGCACAGTTCCACAAACTGCACAAAATCAATGCTTTAGTCAGATTTCAAAAATGCAGGCATATGTGCAGATCCAGATATTGATGTTTTTCCCTTTTATTGCTTGGCGGAGGTGCGAGGAAGTTCTCTTCAATAAAATTGCCACCTGGCCAACTCAAGCAGAGTGCATTAGATCTCGCTTGTTGCTATGGCTACAGCCGGGACGGATCCTTGCTAGGAGTTCACTGGGCTCGTCGGCAGGCAGACAGACTGGCGGCCTGAACTCTAATTTCCCTCAGTGCGTCGGTCGGGCCTGAATGCGAAAATAACACCGACCCTCGTGCTCCATATGGAGGAGTCCTGGAGGACCAGCTGCTAGGGGGCTTTTAAGGCCGCAATCTTTACTTCGCTCCCTCAGTGAGCCATTTTTTGAAAAAAAAAAAAAAATACAATATATATATATATATATATATATATATTTCTGATGCAGCACAGGTCGTGTTGAAGCAGTGAGTAGAGAGAGGGAAGCCACCTTCATGTGTCCACAGTAATTAGTCGGCATCCCCAAACACGCACTTTGAAGTTTGTCTTGTTTTTTTTTTTTTTTTTCATTGTTTCTTTATTTCCTCATTCAGATCTAAATATAACCAGGTCTTTACTAAAGCCTCCCAGTCTCTGTCTCTGGTGTTGCTACCGAGCTGCGCCTTGTTAGAACTGGAAACCAATTTTGTGCGCGCGAAACACTGGGGCTGAATTAGTATTGCAACAGGAGGCTGGTAATTTAATTTTGCCGATGCAAATTGGAAACTTTCAGTGAGTAGAACGATTTAGAAAAAGAAAACACCTAACCATAGCAACAACAGCAACAAAAAAACAAGCTATTGTGAGAGATGTTGGTGTTACCTTTAACCGTCCGGTATATTATAAGCTGTGAATAGACAAAGGCTCCAGTGTGACGCACTGAATGTCATTTCAACATGTGACTACATATCACATCACTGACTGTAAATTCCCTGAGTTGATTTGACTTTGTTTTGTATTTAACAACTCTCTCTGAACAGCGAGGTTAAGTGCTGTGATTATGTATTTAGTTTCACTTTCCTTTGGGTTTACAGACATGTTTAGTGTGCTGAGAAATATACTGAAAGAGGTACGGGTTAATAGCTGGGCCAGGGGACGATATCCATTTAAAGCAGCAGTGTGGAACTTTAATGAGAAAATATGCTTTTTAAAATATTTATTAAAACTGTCACCATGTCGTGATGCAGTGAGATAGGTGAAGTGTAGTCATGTTGCAAACCTCCTGAAGAAAACCAACCAATCAGAGTGAGGAGGAAGATCTTAGGGCTGTCAATCACGTTGGCCTACGCGCTGCTACAAATGCTAACGGTGGAGAAACAGCTTGTCGTTCCAGGAAAATAGTTTATCAGGTGTGATCGGTGGCCGTGCTAAGTAGCCGTAGCATTCTTGACTGGCTCTGCTGCTTTTAAAGTGCTGTGTAACAATGTTTTGAACATTCGAACTACTGATTGAATTACATTTTTCAGCATTAAAGAAGATGCTGGCTTGTCTGCCTCGTGAATAAGACTTCAGCAGCTATTCTGCAAGAAAAAGCAAAAGTGATGCACGATATATCGGTACCAACATCGGTATCGGTCAATATTAGTCATTTTTTAACATATCGTTCTCTGTCTAATAGATAAAACAGGGCCCACATTAACAACCTCCATTAGTTTTCACGTTACCATTTGTTTCTGGTTGGATTCTTTTCCCCCAAAGGTATCAAATCTGCAGCAAAGTATAATGTTGGTAAATATTAGTTATAACAGCAATATTAATATCTGATATTGATATTGGCCCATTTTTTTAAAAATTAAATCAATACATCTGTCCTCTCAGTGTCTGCCTTTTAAAATATCTGCTCTTAATTTTGTCCACATATCATAGGCTGTGATAAAAAAAAAACCCATTTAGGAGACTCAAGATGATTTGTTGTTGTTGATGAATCCGATACCGTTACCTTAAAACGTAACAGCGGAAATTCTTCTTTAAAAACTCCCTGGAGACAATTATCCTCCGTAATCTTCAAGAAGTAATGAAACTTCCACAGGTGTTCGTTATCAAGCTGCAGAAACACAGAGCAGATTAGTTAGAGACTTTCCTGTCACATCCACCATGACATGCCCTGTGAAACACCGGGAGGTTGCAGGAATCCGTGATTGTGTGGGTGTGTTTGGTTTGAGCGTGACAGAACAGTGGGAACAAAGAGACTGTAAGACAGCAGCATATATAAGGAAAATAACATGTGGCATCAGCAGGTGAGCTCAGCTTTAAAGAACCAGACGCACTCGTCTCACTAGAAACGTATTGGTTGGATTTCTTTCTTTCTTTTTTTTTTTTTTTTAAAGTACTGCCATATGCCACATATGTTAGGAGTTGGTGTGTATGTGTGCTGACATTTGTGAGAGGAAAGAGGTTTACTGACTTAACCAGAAATCTTGACGGTGACAGAAGTTGAGGCACCAAGACAGCATGACGGAAACGACCCAGGAATATCTGCAAAGATAAACCGACGAGTCTGCCAGGAACATAAAAAAAAAAAAAAAAAAAAGTAAATCATCTAATCCAAACTGGTTTCCAGTTACCTGGGAAGTGGCAACTTGAGCCGGGTTTAAAGTTTAAAGCAGGGTAACAGCGATCTGGTTAAGTAGATCGGAAAGTCAACGTAAACACTGATGAAAAAACATAAGGCCATAAACACTGCTTTGCTGTGGCTTTTACAAACATCATTTTAAGCTCTATGCTCTATAATAAAACACCACTTTTCATTTGCTGAGTTTGTCGTCATGGGCGCTACAAGCAACATTGAGCGGCCATATTGAGACGTAACTAGGGGGAAGTCGGACTTGCTACCAGTTAGCAAGTTTCCAGACTTTCTTCATTTGTGGCTCTTTCCTCGTCTTTGGTAGAAGGAGAGAGAGAGAGAGAGAGAGAGAGAGAGAGAGAGAGACAAAAGAAAAACAAACTATCATGAAAATGGAAATGATTGAGCTCATTTGAATTTATCATGCAAGTAATTTATTTATTGCTTAAACACAAGAAAGGCAACATTAAAAAATGGTCCTGTTTCACATTCTGTTAATAACTATTTCTATGAATCACTCAACTCTCTGCAGAAGGCGCCTATATGAGCTGCTGCTGTGCGAATTAAATTGGTGGTTTGTTTATTGCCATTGACCAACACATTTTTCTTTTCATTTTGATTTATTTATATTTATTACTCTCTGGCAGTGAAATATACATGATCCCGCTGGGCTGTGATCGGCATCACAGTTTGTGGCTCCCTCTTCTTTTCTTTCTTTTTCTTTTTTTTCCTGACATCTTGTATTTAGAACGTCATATGAATTTGCCTTGGTGTAATTAATTATATGCTGAAAATATGAATGTATGAATATGTGAAAATTTGAATTTGTGTTTCCCTGATTGCGTGGCCTGTAATTTAGGACAGATAGACAGACAGACTAATGGTCTGTCATGCGAAAACACACAAAAGAGCCGATCACATCTTTTATTAGTGGCAGGTTTTTGCTCTCCAGTCGGGAAATGTTGTTTTGCTGTCAAGCCCGTCCCTCTCGCCCGAGCTTATATTTGCGGAGACAGCTCCCAATTAAACACAGCGGCCAATGACACGTATCAAAATAACGCGTGCCAGGAATTGGCTGAAATGGAGAAACTTGCTTTAATTTTCATCCCGCATAAACGGAGGCAGAGTTACCTCAGCGGTCCGCGTCCAACGACGATTCGCCACGGCAACAGATGTACATCCTATTCTACAGATACTGTACACGGAGGGATTTAGTTTGCAATGCACGGATTGGAAAATACATGTATTTTTTATTTTTTTTGCGAAACAGGAGCATGGATGTTCACACCACACTGTGCCCTGTCACAAAAATTAGAGTAATTCATGCCGCAGCGCCTCATAAGGAATCTGTCAATGAGGCTCAACCATTCTTCAGATTTCCTTTTTCATCAGCATCAAACACAGACCCTCGAGCGCCTCTGTTTCATGAGTAAATAAATTCTTAATGCCTAAATGTAGCACCGCAGTGCAGCTTTGAAACGGAACAAACAGAACCGAGCTGGCTTTGAACAATTCGTACCAGGGAAACACGAGAAATAAACGAAACGAAGCAAAGAAAGGAGAAAAAAAGAAAAAATAAATTGCCAACAGAAAAAAAACAAAAAAAACAACCCAACTTTGAAAACTTCCTAATGTGATATTTAATCTATTTTGTTTAATCAAGAACTGATTCTTAATTCAGGATATCTAATTGGATTGAGATTGTTCACTGTGGTTGCTGAGGCGGAAAAAGCATAAAAAAAAAAAGCACAAAAAAAAATTGATTATGTGGGACAAACTTCCAGGCGCAGAGCCATAGAAGAATATCGATGTAATTAAAAAAAAAAAACACACACACAGCATAAATATTCACACACAGCGAGAGCAGCGTGACTGAACATCAGCCTAACAAGCCATATTTCTGACAAATACTCCGTGACCTTAAGAGGCTTGGCTCGTTCATTAACCTCCTGGGTTAGGAACCTCCCCCCCCCAGCAAATCACCATGGATACGACACACAAAACCTTGAAGACCTCGTCGGCTCCGCGACTTCAAAAAGTAGGATTCAAATTCCGAAGTCAAACTTCACACACCTTTATGTGGTCGTTTAATTCAAGGTTTATGCAAAGTCATAATGCCGCTAAATTGCTCCGGCAAAGCTAAGGTGCTTAAGTTGGGCACAATAGTCTGCCAATCAGGAAAATGGAGGGGAAAAAATCGGAATAAATCAAAACTGTTAGCTTTGCTTTTCCCGGCGTTGATTACGCACCGAACCGCCTTGTAGGACCGAGTCAGAAAATAACAGATTACCCTCTTGGTCTGCATGAATAATGAGAAGCTGTGAAAAAAAAAAAAAAAAAAAATTTCAGCTTCTACTTGAATAATGTATTTCATAATCAGAAGTGGAACAAGAACACTGGAGGGACATATTGCATATATTATTACAGCCAATGAAATTTGCCAGCAGCGGTGAAATGGTAAATCAACAGCGGAATATTTATGACTTGATGATCTGGACTACCAAGCAGTTTCAGCGTGGAAATGCAATATTGCAACTCTCACTAACTCATAATTACAGTTTGGGTGCATTGTATCAAAGCCTGTCTGATTGGAGGATTAAAGTTTGTTTCAGTTGCGGGACAATATTTCTCATTTTTGTTTCTCAGCGTAAAGCCATCCTGCAAGTCAGACGTAGAAACTATTAACTTTTCACATGTTTACTAGTTCAAAGCATTCTTTTTTTTTTTTTAATTTTTCTTATTTGTGTTATATGTCTATATGTCAGTTTAATCGTTTTGTTTGATTTATTTATGGAGTTTTATTTTTCATTAACTCACTACAAGAGGATGTGGTGAAGAGCTTTAATAAATAATACCAATTTGCTGTAGGTCTGCTAGTGGTGGGTTGATGTTTTCTCATGTTTCATTGGTCCAAATAGCTTTTATTTTTAACAAAAAACACATTTTCTTTCTTCCTTTTTTGTTTTTATCAAAATCAATTTATTTTGCAAAACTGTAGCCATATCTATTTTTTTTTTTTTGGCTTCACACGAGTCACATGATCAACTGCCGGATGTTGCCACTGGTGCACTATTTGGGCATCTTCTTCAGCGGACTCTGCAACAAATCTGTTGCAATTTGGGTGCAACCGCGTGAATTTGGACAATCGATGACCCGTTATTGCCCTGGCACCATCTGTGCACCACTCAAGCATACTTCTTTCCCAAGTTAAATATTTGCAGAAGGATGTCACCACATATTGTGGACTCGGCTCTTCCTCCATCGCACAACAACTCAGTCCATGTTTGGGGTCATTTGAACCTCATTCACTACACGGTTTCACACCTCTTGTTGAAAACAAGTCCAAAGGAAGACATCACTCGCCGTGCTCACGCAGCTGCTGGCACTCGTTCCAGGCTCATTGTCGGAACGAGTTGGAACTGAAGTTCAACTACTGTCCACTGCGTCTCTCTTGCCTGTGGAAGTTGTGTGCTCGGTGTAAAATGCAGTCTTGTTTTTCTGCTACAGGTAGTAATTGGGATCTGGGTCCAAAAGTTCAGCTCTGCCTTCTTTTGACCAGAGCACCTTGTGCCATATGATTCCTGCGTGAAAACCGTCAAAGGGACTTGTTCTTATTCTTGAGCCATGGTTTTCTTCTTTGCCAGTTGTCGCATGGTGACCCTTTACCTTTCGGTGACTTGTACCTGTATGATTAATGCCGACGCGGTCCAGCCTGTCTCTAGGTGGGCGAACATGTATTATTTGGTATTATTTTATAACCTAACTCTGCTTCAAGCTTCTCCATAGCTTTCTCTCTGACCTGTCTGCTGTTTCTCGGTCTTTAAGATGCTGTTTATTCTCCACTGTTCTCAAATAAAAACTCTTTGACAGAACAGCTGGCAAGTGCTTTGTCAACTGAAGACTTTGTACTGACTTCCTTTCATTTTACTAACAACATTTATACAAAAATTTCCCCTAACCTTCACCATTGCTAGCTTGTTCCTAACCCTAAGGAGCAGCATTGAATTCTCCTTACATTTCATCAAAAACGACATTCAGACACACACAGTTAATTTAGGAGAGAACAGTTTACCCCGTGGGACAAACCCAGAGTACCCAGAGAGAAACCGCGACCTTCTTGCCACAGGGCAACAGTGCTACCGCCTGTGCAACCTTACAGTAAATTACACTGAATAAATTCAAAACCTTACATTTTGAAGCATTTTTTTATGACAGCGGAAATATTTTAAATTCAACATACATCCTTATTAAGCCAACAAAATTATAGAAAAAGTTTACTTGCGAATCTGTTTCTCCAGGAAAGGATCCTGTAATTTCAGAAGACTTGCTGGCACGACTTTCCACCTAGAAATCCGAAAGGCTACCTCAGTCTGTCTGTGTTTGCATTTTTTTTTTTCCTACAGTCTTTTCTGCAGGAGGTTCTTATCAATCTTGAGCTGTATGACAACCCGGTTGTCATACAGTATGAAAAATGTAGAGGTATCAGTGTGTGGCAGCAAAGTGGAAGGTTAGGTTCTCAGGCATCCCAATTCCAGTAACTGACTATGTAACCTTGAGAATCTCACCTAAAGAATAAATTGGTTGTTTTATCTTGTACCTGGCAGTGTATTCAAGGGGCTCAATAAGGGGCCGGAGTTAATTTTCTTTAAAAAGATGAGTGTTCTGCATGGAGCTTGTATTTTCTTCCCACAGATTCATGCGTCCTTCCTCAAGACAAGATCTATTGACAGCAATTTGTATTCTAACAGTTATCTGTCTCTCTGACATTGGTGTGAGATGGATAGACTTTCCTGTCTTTTCTCACTTTCAGCAGTGCAATTTTTAAGGAGGTTCTTGTATATACGCCACATCATCTCAGTAGCGATGTTTGCCTGCACAAAATTCATTGATCTGATTGAAATGCATTCAGATGAAATAACCCAAATGCAGCATTTGTGCTGGCACGAAACTAATAAATCTGTTCATGTCTGTTTACATGCACAAGGCTTTATTCAGAGACGAAGCCCGGACATATGGAGAGTTGTTAAATTTCCTCGTAGTGGCTGCAATGGTCCCCAAGCAACCAATCAGAACAAAGTTCTGCAGTGAGAAGGGAGGAGCCACTCAGAGTGGGAGTGAGAGCTGAGCAGCGAAAGGAAGAAAACGCGAGAAGTCGCCTCTTCTGATAAACTACAAAACATTGCCTCCTTGAGTAGATTCTTTTGAGCACTTGCATTAAGGTCAGTGGTCAAAATTCAAGAATAAGAAAAGAGATGGAGCTAAAAACACTTTGTGAACGGTGTTACATTTGAAATAAAAACAATGCAAACGCGTAGAACTAGAACATAACAACCTTGACCAAGAATGTTTTCAAATAGATAGTTTGGGTAGATTTTTTTTTTTTTCTAAATTAAACGATCAATTAAGAACTGTTTTGAGTTTGCACGGGTAACAATAACTGATAATAGCTGATTAAAATTTGACTGACTTCTGAGAACTTTCAAACATATCACTAAATGACAACAACAGCAGGCATGACAGAAGACAAGAAAGCTCACAAAACAAATGACATTTTCAATTTACATCTCAACTACAGCCCCTAATATCAGATGAGTAGAAAAGGCGATGCAGTTCAATCGATCGCAAAACGTTTTGTCAAAGAAACAGAACTTTGGCAAAGACAATGGATGAACCGTGAGCCCTATTAAGCGTACGACAAACAACAAAGGAAACAAGAGCTGCTGTGGCTCGGTGTTAGAAAAGGTTAAAGGTTTAATTCCACTTGCTACACCTTTGCGAGAGTGAAAACTATAAACATACAGTGCAATTAACAAAAAACAAAACAAAACAAAACACCCAAGCAGATGCCATGGTAAAGAACAAGTTGTGTCCTAATGTGGGATCACAATTACAATTTACACACTTCATGCCAATAAACACACAATACACGTAATGGCTATCCATATTAAATGATACACATATTTCGTTTAAAATGAATGAGGGCCTTTGATGTTTCACATAAATGCTGTTTTTTTTTTTATAAGGGAATCCACATGAAAAATAGAGATACATCAGGCTTTGTAGCGGGATACAAAAACCAAAACCAGTGTAAAGAAACAACAGCTGTAAAGAAAAAAAGAAGAGTCAAAACAAATAGGAGCATTTTGGAAAATGTTTCATCTGCGCTGACAATAAAATTGAAGCGATGCATCTTGCAGCAGGTGATGGATGGTGGTATAAATAGCAGCAGATGCTGATAGAAAGCTCCGATCCTCATCCGAGAAGGGCAAGGCCTTTTCAGAGCCCGCTCGCGTGTTTGTTCCCGGGCCCTTAATTAAGAGACCCTCCATTGCCACGAGTGTGACTCCACATGAAGTTATATCGCACGACAGAGCAGAAAGGAGACCAGATTGCTTTTGGGCCAGGTGAAATCTGAACACAATAAGACTCCAGTGCTTCTTCCTGTGAAGAAGAGCACTGGTGCTTTTCTTCCTGTGTCTTTTTTGTTGTTGTTGTTTGTTACTTTCAACAGTTGTGGAGATTTGTGAGGACAGTGAATATATATATATGTTTTATCTGTGCACACTTTTGTGTATGGTATCTGTTATTCTCAATAGCTGTGTTTCAGTTACAAATGTGCACAAATCTTGGTCTACATTTCACTAATGTTGAAAGACACACAATTTCGCAGTTGGGTCTGTTTCCATTAAGTAGGAAAATAATCAGCCTGTTACAGTTATAAGGCAATAAAAATCATGGCAGTGACGAATGCAAACAGTTACAAGAGATATTTTCATAAATCAGACGTTGCGCGAGCGTTCATCATCTATCAACCTTCGCTGACTTTACAGAAGTCATGGATTCAACACGTTTGAACGACGCACAACTTTTTATAAACTGTGTGATGTTGTAAGAGCTCTGATATTGATATTGCATATTGTTAAAACAAAACAAAACAAAACAAAAAAACATCTTCCTCCTACTTCCTGTCATCTTCTTCTTTGTTGTTTTTGCCAGTAGTAACATCCGGTTGTTGATCACGTGACTCATGTGATGTGATAAATGTGTTTCCATTGCAGTTGTACGAAATACATCTACAATACAGCTAAAAAAAAAAAACCCACCTCACCTAAGCACAAAAACTTTTTGTCAAAAAAACCAAAAATTTTTTTTTTAAACTTTCCATTAAGCAAATTTATTTTCAGAATTGCAATTAACGCAATTTTACAGTAAAAGGAAGCACGGCTATTATCAGCCGTACATGCAGAATATAATATACAGATTATCAGGATAAGTTTTGTTTACAGAAAGTAAACATTTAAAGGAATTACTGATTTCTTAGTCTAAATATGCAAATCAATATGAAGGGCTGAAACCCCCCCCCCACAAAAAAACATTAAACTCCTGACCTAAAGTGTCTAAGTTGCTAAGAGTCATTAAATCCTCTTGACATGTGTTTTGCAAAGAAAAAAAAAAGCCCAGAAAACAAGTTGTTTTGAAATCTGCTCCTTGCACACTTCTAATCATACATTTTCTGAAGCTTTTCTGGGATTTGGCAAATGTCAGTGGTGACAGACAGTTCGGTAAGCCCAGAAGGACGTATCAACAATGCAGCCCACTAATGCACGGTTAGTGTCAGTCACTCTGCTGCTCCGTCACCGCTTTTCAAAACTGCCAGGTAAAATCTGAACGCAATAAGTCTCCATCAAAGTGACAACTCTCCTGCTTAGTTTTCTGTTTCATTACTATTATTTTTTTTTTTTCTTATGACCTCCCAAGCCTTTTTGATGCATTAAATGCGACAGAACCAAAAGCAGTTTGCCGTCGCCAGTTTGAAGTAAATATTTCTTCTTAAAAGCGCAGCGTAGCAACAGAGAAAAACTGTGTAGCAGTGACTCTGCCGGGTTAAAATAACTAACCACTCTTTAAATAAGACAATATTGAACATTTTTATTGATTCCACAACCGAAGATGAAGCTGGTGCCGTACATTTTTTTGTTCTCTTCCTCTTTCCCCCCCACCTGTAGTAAATAGCTGGAGCAAAACATCCCCTGTCTTTATTATTGCATTTGATTGCTTTTCTCAACTGACACTGTTCATGTTTATCTCCGCCCTGGGAGTAAAAGTGTAATCAGTGCTCACGAAGGAGGTGTTTCAAAATCCGTCAAATGGGTATTTTAATAATATTGAAACAGAAGCTCATAAAGTTAAGACTCGATAATAATTCCAGGCAGGGCATTTCACGTTTAAATGAGTTCTCCGTCTTAATAAGGTTTTTCTTTACTCTTCCCGCCTCTCGCTGTTGCAGTCCCAGGCATTTCGCTGATGCACATCTTCAGAGCTCTGACTGTAAAAGCTGATTAAGTCTTAGCTCCTGGATTTTCTGTTTTACAAGCATTTAACTAAACAAGATGTGGAGTCACGAGGGCCGCACGCCGCCGCTGCGAGCTGAGAGTAATCATGTAGGATATAAAATCAATTAAGAGATTATAAATTGTGGGTATAGCAGACATCGTGAGCGTAATTTTTTTCTTAAGCTGTCATGAAAGTGTAACGGTTTTTTCAAGTTAACATAAAAAAATGTTTTGTTGCGTTTATTTAATTTAGCCCAGTAAAGATAACATGGTTTTGTCGCATTTTAGCCGAAGAAAATAATTTTATTTTATGTGAACCCAACAAAATTGAGCTAAGTGAATTAGCACACCAATACCCCTCTTGGCCATAAGGGGGCAGTAATGCAACAACAAAACTGCACTTATCCAGTTTGAACCGGATAACTCTGGCTGTTCATCCACACGTCACTTAATGTTAGTTTAGTATTTGGAAGCATGACCAAACGGCTTCATTCACTTCCTCGTCCGCCGCTTCGACTTCTGTTTTCTGATTGGCCCGCTAGAAAATCTCCTGGAGGGAATCCAAGTAAATGGGTGAAATCTCAATCGCTGTGAAACTCTGTGTGTATGGTAGGGCAGAGTCCAGTCTTTCAAAGGCCTGGAAAATTATTCATCTGCCTTTGAAAAACAACTAAGACTTAGGCGTCATACGTTTGCAGTTCCTTAGTTTTCTCGTACCAAAATACGGCGACATTTGCAATTAGAGTGAAGTCATTAGTGAGACATATTTGATGTGCCACAGACAGACGGACTTCATTTTCCACGCAATTGCACCCCCTCAGCTACTCCTCCATCAGTACAAGGTGCAGTCCCACCGTGTGCTTGATATTTAGCCACAGGCTAGTCAGCTGTTAGCCTCTTTTATTTATTTCATTATTTTATTTTTTTTAATGGCCTACTTTCCAGCAAGGATGAAGGTTTTTGGTACCTGGGGTAAAAAAAAACAAAAAAAAAAAACTAGTCCCATAACAGCTCAGTGCCTTGAAGTCATAATTTGTACTGCGGTGCTGCAGATGTTGCACAGTGCATGCACCTCGCATGTGATGACGGTCAGAAATGAGTTGGCGAGGAGCCAGGTGGGGTTTAGTCAGGCCAACAACAGATGTGCCGCTGATCCCATGTAAAAGTTATTTGAAGCTCCTGTTATTCCATGCTTGTGTGTTTTGCGTGTGAATGGATTTACAAACGCAGAGACCAGAAGTGGATGGTCACTTTGGTTTGAGGATAATATTATATGATTAAAACGGAGCAGGGCCGTGCAGAGACCTTTGGGGAGGCGGGGGCTCAGAGTTAAAAAAAGCGGCACATTGAACAAGATCTTAAAACACCGTACAGCAACATAGCAACAACCCGTATTGATCCAGAATTTAATTGGATCCTGCTATATCATTGCAGTCATGCGAGGAAATGCAAAGCGAATGTAATATATTTTCCCCAACAGGTATGAAGTTGCTGTTTCTGCTCTTATAGGGCTGAGTTGATCTCAGACTGTAGCTGTTAAACAGACCAGAGGAGAGAAGGTCAAAGGTTATGAAATTATGAAATAAGCAAATTTGCTGAAATTTTACTAATTAAGCCCTGATAATATTTATTTAACCTCTACTGTAGAACAACGTGGCTGCAGAGTGATTTATAGATCGAAAAAGCTCAAAGGGGTTAACTCCACATCACTTTTTGATGTTAGCACCTCTGACATCTACAATTATAAGAGTGGGATATCAAGGCAAAGAAATCTCAGTAGCTGCTGGTAGGGGCCATTCAGGGGCCCCCAGAAATGGTTTATTTGTAACACAGACCGTAGATCTTAACCTGTACCATCCATTTATAGAGAATCACAATGTTATTACATTTTATTTAATGCATTCAGCTGAGAAAAAAAAAGTACAAATAGGATTTATTTAAGAAGTTTACTTTGTAAAAGTAAACTAGTATGATTGTTGTGTTACCATGGCTACAATGTGGCGTAATCTTTGTGTTTGAATTGGCTTTGTTCACAAATACATCACGGCAAACAACGAATAATCAGTGACTGATTTGAAACTCGGCCAATAAACCTGGTCTCCCTCTCACAGATTCACCTTATCGACATTCAAACATGTTAGTGATGCTGAGGTTCTTAGTAGGAAGGGTTTTGTGGGGGTGGAGCGGGGTTCTGTCTTAAGGCCCCATATTACCTTGGGCCGGCCCTGCATGAAGAGCCGCTGCGATGCTCATCTCTTGGAATCCCCCGGTGGCCCCTGTCAAGTCCGTCGATGCTTTGGGGACATTTCGATTCATTTCATTGTGGCATGTTTGGCTTCAAAAAATCAAAAATCAAAAAGGTGCACTAGGGGCACCAAAGGTGAAAGGGGGAGGGGCTCCAGCCCCTTCTGCCCCGCCCCCCCTGCACGTCCCTGAAGCAGAGTAATAAAAATAATGGATTTCTGGCTGGAATAACGCACCACCACTTGCCCATTCTGACTGAGTGCAATTTTTTTGCAATAAATTCTGATGCAAAGTGAGAATTTCTGGCAACTGACACCTTATGCTGCAACAGCTTCAGGTCCTTGAAATTAAATACAGCTGTGTTAAAAAAAAAAAATGTTAGCGGTCTAATTTAGCTCACCGAAATGAGAAAGACATAAAGGCAAACAAGAAACCTACCATTTTAACAAATTTAAGAATAGTCCAAATGAAAAAGAGTGTTGCAGAAACAAAAGGGGGAGGAAGAGCACAGCAAAGAGTGGAACAAGGAGCTGGTTTATACCAGGCTAGCTATCTTTTAAGCCAAAGCTTTAAAGATACCAAAACACTCACCATGTTGGTGTCGGCACAAGTAGTCTGCAATCCCTCAATGCGTGCATATTCAAAACATGACTTACACCTTCCCACTTCCCTTTGAATTCACGTAGCGGCTTAATTCCAACGCTCGGCATCCGCGGCAGCTATTACGAAATTGTTCTGTCCTGACATGTAATCAATCTGCCAGTCTCATCAACACTCAGCACTTATTCGGAGCGTGGTGCGTTTTAGCAGAAGTAAATGGGGGGGGAGGGGGAGCTGCTGCCACCCTGGAGTTGAAGTCTCGGAGAATCTGCCCGCTCTCATTTTCCCGCTCGCTCTTCGGTTCACGGCGCGGGCCCCTGATAAACCTACACCAAATGAAGCAGAACAGGGCCGGGCCGGGACGGCTCCTATCACAAAAGCAGAAGAATGAATATATTCCTTGAGCCACAGGGCAGAGAAGTTTAATGACTTTAACACACGCCGGCGATTTAATTGAACGCCTTCGACTTCTGCGCGAAATGCATACTTGGTGTCACTCGCAGGCAGAAATGCTGCCAAAAATAAAATGAGAATCCTTCTAACAAATTCTTCACCTAACAAGGCGATGTTACTTCATCTTTTTATTTATTTTGGCTTTGCTTTATTGTGTTATCAAATACAGAATTACTGAACAAAGTGATCCAGTGCCAGTGGCTTGAAAGCATTGGGATGGAGATGGAATGTTTTTAGTTAAGGCCGAGGCGTTCCCTGAAAAACTGATAGCCAACGTTCGCCTCAGCTCTGGAAAACCTGGAATATTCTCACAGGGAAACTGATACTTACACTTTTAAGACTGGTTGATACTTTTTTAAACGAATTTGTCATGAATTTTGCTCCAGCATAAAAAAAACATAAAAAAACTATTATTTAAATTTTTTCACAGCACAAATTCTGTATATGTCACACATTTTGAAATGCAACTATACTATTACAGATGTTTTCCTTTTTATCCCATCACATGAATGTAAAAGTTTTATTTTTTCTTTTAAAGGGACAGTACTATGTTGTTTTTTTTTTGTAGCACAATCAGATGTTATTAAACATATTAAAAATGCTTCACGTGTCAATATGACTAAAATAAATTTGACCTGGCGATTTAACGCCTTGAAATTGGGGCTCTGTCTCTTTAAGAAACTCTTAATTCTTTCTGAAACTCCGCCTTCAGGAAGTCATCAAAACAGCGCTCCTCTATTAGCCCTTTAGCAACATTTTTAGCAGCGTTGCCCTGTGGAGAACGTCATACGATGAGCTTGGAAGCTTGGAAACTGAGGATCTGAGGAGGAGCTTCGTCCCGGAAGGCGGGGCTAGGGCCACCCAGGCGTTTGTACAGCTGAACTGTTGCAGACGTTAACAGGATTTGTCAAACATGCATGAAACAATCAAGGCAACGCTGCAGTTATGTTTTTGATGAAGGAATAATATGATGTAAAACAAACAAAAAAACATAATTTCCTTAATACTTTCTTAAAATTCTTCTTTAAAAATGTAAAAAATGAATTGCTTTGGTTTTATTGTTGTTTTTTTCCTCTTAATTTATGCTAGTGGCCACACACTCATCTACCAATTAGCTTGGAAGATTGTACTTTCTGCATGAAACGCACACCCAGCAATAACATTTCTCTCACAATAATGGAAATTCAAGAGCAACTTTATTGTTCTCATCATTCGCCTCCTCCTGATCTTTCAAGGTAGGACGCTCGCACTTTGCAGCAGAAGTTATTCATTATCCTGCTGTTTATGCGCCACACCTTGCTGTAGGCAGCGGCACACCGAGCCAAGAGCCGATTCTATTTATTGAACACACACGAACAACAAAGCTATTAAAACTTGCCGTCTGAGAAACAGAACAACGAGGCCATCGGAGACTATTTTATTAATATAATTACACAAACCAGTGAAAAACGTACATTTGTTGTTCCCCCTTGCCTTTGTTCAAGGCGCTGATCATCACTCTCACTGATGGTTGGCATACCGATCTTGGAAGTATTCTTTGCTGGCATTATGTGGTATTCTCGCGTGGGGCTGTGATCTCCTCGCAGGGGGACGGGGGAGGCCATAAAATCCAAGAGCCTGAAGCCAGAGCTTTGGAAAGTAAATGAGCCTGTATTTCCTTTCCCCTTTCAAATTAATTGATTCTACTTCAAGAAAAATGAGCAGGAGCAGAAACTCGAACAATGCAAATTACTTTTACAAAGCGAAGGAGTAACTCGCTGCTTCCCGGGGTTGCAAAATTAATTCGTCTGCCAAATGGATGTCAGCATTTCCACAGATCCATTGATAATTGACCGCTTTTTTGGAGCACCACGGCACACTTTGTCATAATCTAATTTATCTTGTGTTAATACTTGATTTTTGGGGTCTGTCATTCGAGACCCCATGGCGATAAACCTCTTAATGCCAAAGACTTCTCGCGGCCATGTTTCCTGTTGAGTCGAACGTGACTAATGTTGCCGAATCACGTGCCATTTTTAGTAACAATTAGTTTATTTGTACAAATAACCAAGAGTCGCATTTTAAATGGCATGAATGTTACTTCATGGATTTGGGATTAATAGCTCCAAGTCACAGAGGCTTGCGTAATTCTTTTGGACTATCGTGGCGACTGTTTCTATACCTGGCAGTCCGATAGACTCGGCTCGATTTGAGACCTGAATTGCAACTTTTGTTACTTTTTCAGGCGGTGCGGTTCGCTTTCGCACTGCACCGTATCTTAACACACCAAACCATTCGAAAAACCAGTTCACCCCCGCGCCTGGGGTGGCGCTGCACCGCGAAACCGCTGTAGGAAACGGCATGAAAACCTCTGAAGAAGACAACTTCCTTCTTCGCAAAATGTAGACAAAAATAGAGCGGTGTCAGATTCCAGCATTTGTAGGATTTCTCCCTTGTCTTTGATGAGTTATTTCTCCAGCCAGCACGTTTGGATCACCTGCTCTGTCGTTTGCTTCCTGTCGTTTGGTCTGCTTTCACGGGGAATTTTACATACTTTAGTCAAGAGCACACAGTTTCAGTTTGAAAGCAGGATTTCATCTCCTCGCTCTCAAAACTTCGACTGTCATTCAAGCTCTCTCAAATGTTGTCCTCACTGCCAGAACTTCTCTCTGTGCGGCTCAAGTCTTCGCTCGCAATTTCTTTTCTGCGCTCTCGTGGAACAAAACTTTACCGTTGCCTGGCAACCGTCCCGGCCAATAGAATGAAAGTGTGGGAGCCTCCCGCTATTGAAGCTCCTGCTTTTCTGTGCCGCAAGCCGCAGAGAGAAACAACCTCTACTTCCTGCTCAGTGTAGCACGGACAAAAACGGCTTATTCTCAGGTGTAAAAACCTTTGGTGCTCCGTCTGTGAACAACCTTAATATTGAGGAGCCATTTTTAGCTTCCAATTACATTCCTCCCTATTTAAAATCACCACCATTCAGATGGTGACTTTCACAACTCTGGGATGATTGTAACTCGCGTTTATCACGGCCAAGTTGGTTTCCAGAAATATAAAATTAAGGCTCTGTAAAAATGCTTTGGCTCCTGTTTTTTCTTCTTCTTTTTCTCACCATTTGACATTTTGTGATAATGAGATTCAAAAACATGTTATATCACAAAGTTGCAGGTATTTGTGAAAATGAAACCGTTTTGCACACATAAAAACAGAAAATGGCGGTAGACATTTTGATTGAGCACAATTTACTGCGGTGCCCCTAAATACAAGAAATTAGATTTCATTTAGCAATAAATAAATCACATCTTGAAGAACCGGCTAGTTGGAAAATCAAGGACAGCTTTGAGACGTTCAGTGAAGGTTACAAAACAATATATAGTCAATAATAATATTATTATTATTATTATTTATTGCATTTCTCAAAACTGGAAAGATACATTTCCATTTCTGTAAAAGGTCATTACTTTGACCTTTACAAAAATAAAAAATAAAAAGTTTTAAGAACAAAGCTGGTTGTAAAAGAAAACCATAATGGGGAATTCTAGTTGAATATATTCACTCACTGCACGTTTCAGATTCTCTTTTAGCAAAAATGCATATTTTATTTGAAAACTAACCATCTTCTCTTCTCGTGTTCTGAACGTGTGCTCGTTTGTGTCCATAAAACGCTGCCCTTTGTGTCGCGGACAAAATCCCGACACGCGTCAACCACTTTTGCAAGCAACTCAATCGGCGGCTTGCGTCAGGTAAATCTCTTTTTTCCATTCTTAACTGTTAATCTTTTCTTTTTCGCTGAGAACCGAAGCCTCGGAGATCAACAAAGACATCGATTTCAGTGCCGAGCTCGCACGGCTTCCACCGCGTCGGCCTATTTTTTGCATTGTTGTTGCCCATGTGTAGTTTTCCCTTTTGAGTCTCGCCAAAAGAGAAAAAAAAAAAAGAGAAAAAAAAACTCTTGATTCTCTCCCCGAATTTGAAATTAAAATGAATATTAATCAATTCCCCTGGCAGGCCTCAACCAAAGTGAGAATTGAGTGAAGCTGCAAGATGTCTTACTGAAGAGCAACTCCCCTGCTGCTCCGCTATGTAACATGGTTTTCCACATCTTAAAGGAAGCAGGGCGGGGGGGGAAAGGGTGAGGTCTTTCCTTTTTTTTTAAAGACAGGCATGACATCACGCTTGACAACGCAGAAATTGTATTAAATGCGTCTTTATTTTTACATAAATATATATAAAAAATGTTTTTTTATTTTAATTTTTTTTTAGGGAGTGTAGGATGGAAACCACATTGCCCACATTCTCAGGTTTGTTCAAAACGCTGATGCAATCTTCTGCCTGGAATCTGGGAGAGCAGCAGGGGGCCCGGTGGTGGGGGGCCAACGGGGGGAAGGGGGGCCAACGGGGGGCAAATCTGCTAAGGCTTCCGTCAAACTGCAGACACATCACGAAATCGCTCGGCGCTGACAAGACGCAGCGCTTCATTCCTGACTGTTTAAACAACAGCAGCAGCTAATTGCAAAGCTTAGCATTTCTGCGAACACGCTGTTCATATTTCAGGGAGTTAAAGACAAAAAAATAAAAAATAAAAATAAAAAAATAAATAGTTGAATCGCGAGTGAGGATTAGGTCACCTTCCACATCGGTCATTCGACGTGCTTTGATCTGTGGGAAATGTGCATGGTGTGTGTGGAGAGGCGCTCGCCGAGGAGTGGAGGCTGCCGGCTCGTCTGAAAGCTTGGGAGATCATGGATGTTGCTGTGCCCTCTGGGAAACTAATGACCAATGCGCAGAGGCTATGCAATGAGGATCCCCAGCACAGCTCTCTCCAGCCGTCGCTCTCTGGTCGAGGGGATTTTCTCCAGTGATTGAACTTGAGAGTTGCTGCACATACAATTTAGGAGAAATATAAATGTGGTGCGACGCTGGATGATGCCTACATACTACAACATGTTTAGTGTGTCTATTGGCTTATGTTTTTGACTGGAAACATAACCAAATAATGCTATTTATATTGTTAACTATATATATATATATATATATATACATATACATATGTGTCATATATATATATATATATAAGCAGATATATTATACAGTTTAATCACAAGCAGCGTGATTTATTTTCAGGTTTAAATGAAGACAAAGATCAATTGTAAATAACCCCACATGAACTCATTTGTTTTTGTCCTTTTTTGATGCTTATTGCTTTTATTTGGGTTTATCTATGATTAACTTCTGGTTTGATGCTTTTATTTTGAAGGGACAGCGGCGGGTTTAACTGCGAAAGGGGCCGTGTCGTTCCCTTTCTAGATTTCCAGACACATAGCGCCATCTCATAGCTCAATCTAGTAACCCGTTTCCTCCTGTTTGTATAAAAACACACACATGTGTAAATGCAATTCAAGCTTTCAAGCCTTTTCTCCAGAAGGGACGAAACTGCAGCGAAAAGAACCTGGTGGGTGAGAAGCCAGGCGCTTTTTACTCACCTGAGCTGCTGCTCCTCTTCCTCTTTGGGGAAATTCTCACGCCCTTTCCCCGAAAGAAAAGAACCTGGGTTTCTGCGTTTCTCCGATCGAGATTATTCGCCAAGCTCTGCCTCTGACTTCCATGCAAACCCAGCACTCAACGAAAATATTACATACATGTTTTATCTGTGTTTGCTCACTGACACTGTCATGTTTTATTTTCCACTTTTGTTTTTTTTCTCCCCAATCACCTAAACCACCAACTTCATGAGTTGCTCAGCACATGTCGGCCCACAGGAGTCGCATGTCGCAACCAAATGAGTCACCCCAGGGAAGAGTGGAGTGGTTTAAACTGCTGCGGGCGTCGATGAGTGCCCCTTTGTCAGCAGTCTCATGAGACAGCAGACCCAAGCGGCAAGTTTTGTTTTTGTTTTTCCTTCTTCTCTCGTTCCAAGATCGTTGCTGTGAACATTTGAGCACCGGACAGAGACGGGAACCAGTAAAGTTCCCCTTGTTTGCTTTTCTTAGCGACGCCGAGAAAACGCTTTCGAAAGTTTGGAGTTGTAAAAATATCTGCATGCGTCACGTTGCAGGAGAGCCCGAGGCGGGGAGAGGGGGGAGGAGCGGGGGGCCCGCCGGTGTCACTGGGACCCTGCTTCACTCATTACTGAGACCCCCAGCTGTTTTACACCACAAAAGTATTCCATTATTCCCATCTCGCTGTGCTGTTTTTAGTCCCAAAAATCGACTCGCGATACAATGAATTGACTTAAACACAGCAGCGGATGACGGTAATTAGCCAGAATCCTCCAAATTACTCCTGATCGGAGATGATACTTCAAACCCACACACAGAATTAAATTACGCATGCCCAGCCACTTTGACTTAGTTTATGTATTTATTTAAGAGCTTTATACACTAATTGTTGGGGGGTTTTTATGTTTTACTGGCTCTTGTTTGATAGTGAATTGATAGTAATGAGAGAAGGTCAGCAGGCCGGGAATCGAACCTGCTCAGGCCTCCTTCACTGAACGCCTTTACACAAATAGTTCAAATCAAAGCCAAAGGACGACATAAAGCACCACCGGTGTTTAAGTGAACATCCTAGTCGTTGATGTAAAATTTGGGTCATAAGGATCATAATAACAGGAGTAATAGGGTTGACACAAATATCTGCGATTTGGGGAGTTTTGTTGGCTTTAGCTGACGCTGCTCTGGAGGGGCGAGTTATTCCTAAGAAGACGGACTTTTCTCCCGACAGATGAACCTCTGACAGAGAGATTGCTCCACACTGTTCAGACTCTGATGATCCACAGTCTTAAACATGGATTTAGAGGCTGAGACAATTGGTGACAAAGATAACGATCGTCTTCAGAAGTCGCATCGATCTTTTCCTTTTGCTTTTTCATATTGCTTGTGAAACAGGCATACAGACGACACGTAAATCGGTGTTACGCATTAAACGCTCTGCAAAATGCGCAAACATACAGGAGAGGCCGCGTTTTAATGCTCACCCGTTCAGTAACTATGACGCAACTTGGTCTTTACTGATTTGACGTCTGCTGAATCATTTCTCAAGTGCAGCCATCCTTGGACTTGCAGCTTTGAGAGGATCCACTCGCTGATCGTCCACATTGATAACAATCAAATTCAGCAGAAATGGATGTTGTTGTCATGTTGAGGCTCCACAAAACCAGCAAAGCCACAGGTTCGTTTCCATTTTCGCTACAGAGTTGTGAGTCTACAAACATCTCAATTCGAAGAAGTACAAAAACAGATTCAAAATTATCATTGCTCATTATTCCTGTTTTTGGTGAACAAAATCAATAAGAAACATACATTTGTTTTTTTAACCTCGATGCAAGAACCGGATGCGTTTGCGTCCACATGTACGTGCGCGTGTCAGTGTGTGTTAGTTATTATTTATGCCTCACAGCCAGAATATCACCTGTTTAAATGTCAGGAGGAAAACCTGGACTTTTCCTGCTCGCGTTGGTTTTCTGTGGTTTTCCATTCTGGCTGCGCTGGATTAATTGGCCGCTCTAAATTCCCTTTAGGTGAGGCTGAGCGCATGTATGGGTGTCTGTTCAGCGTGTCTGCGTGTTTGCCCTTTGGGGGGCTGGTAGCCTGTCCGAGGTGCAACCCTCTAATTGCATCTGCTTGTTGGATGCTGAAAAGGGCCCCAACCCTCTGCGACCTCAAGCATGACAGAACGTTTAGAGAGAGAGAGAGAAAAAAAAAAAACGAGCAGTTAAAAAGTTCATAGTTTGGTGTCAAATGCAATCTGTCAAAGCTCTGCTTCTTCTTCTTGTTGTTGTTTTCTCCCCCCAAACAAAGCCTCAATTATGTAACTGAGGTATTTTGTTGTTCTCAGCGCTGGTAAGATTTCCTGAGGGTTCTGGAAATTTTACAAAAATGGATCATGTCAAGATAAAAGCAGAAGACAAGCAAGATTAATTGCTAGTGCATGTGAAATAAAACGAGTGTTGCATTAAAGTGCAATAATTCTTGCCGGTTCTTTCAGAAAATGAAACCCGTACAGTGCAAGGAAAGAGGACGCCGAGCCAAGCGTTTAAGAGATGCGTCTGCTTTTCGGAAGCCTGGCGCTGGCGAATTAAACATCAATTTTCGATCGGGAACCCAGATTTGTGGCTAGTCTTTGCCTGAAACTGAAAAAAAAACAAACAACAACCAAACAACAGCAAAAGCTTGAAATATTTCATCCTGTGACATGAATCTCTGTAAAATGTCCGTCTCACTGACTGAGACAACTCACCAAAAAAAGTCTCACTTTCCACAACATTCCAAATTCCCGATATTTTCTTTACTATTGTACGGCTTGGTTGTCTTGCAGGTTGCCATCCATTTAACACAAAACCTGGAAAAACACTTTAAAGCCAATTTTATGTTCAAACCAGTGAGTCCGCTTCACCGTCGTTCACGGAAGACGACGCAAATCGCCGAAGAAAAACCCGCGCAGGTGTTGCTGCAAACTCCCGCGGCGAGCCGTCGTGAAGAGTGGAGCTCTGGCACTGGGACAGAACCGGAATAGATTCTCGCCGTAATTAATGTAATTGTTTACACCTGCGTTTGACAAGCCGCGGCATCCGCAGCAAGGGCCAGACTGACTGACCCAGCTCGTTTTAAACCTGCAATAGACTACGGAGGGATAATGAGGGATTAGAAACAGGTGTTAGAACTCCAGGAGTTCATGTTGTTGAGCTTTTATCCGTCTCTCCGACCGACGCTTCCCAACAGCGTACGCCGCTCTTGTCAGGTCTGTTCAGAGGGAGCAATATTAGTTAAAGGGAACGCAGTCCCTGGTGGAAGTCAGAAATACCGTCTGCTCGTAATCTGATCACATCATAAAGCTCTGGTGTCTAAAAGACTCCTTCAGATTATGCGTAATTCTGCAGCGGTTGCACGCCTTCTCCCGACTGCAATATTAATGATACGAACTGAGCGCCTCGTGTACCTGCAGGCCGGCTCATGCTCGCACACGTGCAAATCAGCAGCAACACAGAGGAAGAAAACATAACAATGTATGTTACAATATCACAAAACCTAGCAGGTATTCAGTTTCTGTTTTTACCCCCATTCTTGGTACGCGTGGTTGTTGCTAGGTTACAAGGTTTCGCCGGTCTCGTTTGATCACAAAGTCGAGGGTTACTTAACTCAGGATCTGGGCATGTTGGTGTAAAACTGGTGAGGATGGAATAAGATCAGCCACATTAGCTGAGTTTCCATTACAAATGTGAGCAAATCTTTGTCTGTATTTCTCTAATGTAAAAAAAACAAAAAACAAACAAACAACACAATTTTGCAATTGCTGTGCTGCCATTAAATAGGAAATCAAATTATAATCCCACGTGATTGTAATTTGTCTTCGGCTTGACTCTGCAGAGTCTTCTGACTAAAACATGTTTCACCAGCCGTGGTGGTTATTCACATGTGATTAGTCATTAAAAATAACAGCAACAACGGATGTGAACAGCTACATGAGAGTTTATATGCTCTGAGCCAGCTGCTCATTGTTTGAAAAACAAAACAACAACAAAAAAAAAACATCCTCCTGACACTTCCTGTCGTCTTCTTTGTGGTTTTTGCCAGTGGTAACATCTGGCTGCTGATCATGTGGGTCGCGTGAAGCGGAAAAAAAGTGTTTCCATTGCAGTATTGATGAAATTATTCATCTATTTCGATAAGGTTGAAAGAAGATGAAGAAAAAAAAAAAACATCGTTTTAGCAAAAACGTGAGTTATTTTCAAAACTGCCGTCTTTCCATTCAGCCAAATTTATTTTTGCTACTTCAACTTGTGTAATTTTCCGGTTACTAGAAACAGCTCTGGAGACGTGATCATCTGTGCCTTGTTCAAAATTACTGCTAATTTGTAACCTCTTAATTCTGACTGCAACAATTAAAGTAATCCCTCCCTCTTTACGTCAGTAGGAATCTGGATTTTTTTTTATTTTTTCAGGTATGCCCTGTAAAGGGTTTGAGGTAAAATTAAGACATAAAAGTTTGCCTTAGTGAGGGAGTAAAAACCAAACAAAAAAACAACTGAACTTCCTCCAGGGTTCAAATTTAGCTTTAAATAGAGGTTCAAGTTACCTGAAAAAAAAAATAAAATAAAATAAAAAAACTTTCATCCTGTTTTACAGAGCAAGACTCTGGTCTGCTGAGAGACAATGATCAGTGCTAATTTATTTAACAAAGTTAATAATTCATGTCACGGGATGGTAAAACGCCTCTAGACACATTGCTAAACATCTGAGAATTGCAGATTTGACATGTTTTGATTTCCATGAACCAAATTTAGATCGACATGGAATATTAAGCTGCATTAGGTCTTAACTCTGTGATTCCTAAATTATTACGTTGTCTTTATCTGACATGCAACCGATTTCATGTGTCAAAGATTCTGTGAGTTCCTGCAATTTTATTATCATTATTATTATTGTCATTTAGTCCTTTAATTCAAAAAAGGGCTGAAAGGCAGAAATAATTCAGTTGAAAAGTGTGCTCAGTAGCTGCTTGCCGAACTCTTGTTAGATGCTCTTTTCGCCGTAAGGTTCCCAGTGTTCAGCTCAGTTCAGTTCAAATCACATTTTATTTTGCTGCTCTTTTCAACATTTAAGTTTAAGGACAGACACTCAGTACAGCCTTCCAAACATCTTTCATTGTGCCCAAATAACCACTCCGATTCGATCGGTTTCCTTTAACAAACAACTTTCTCATTACAAGATGTGTGCTTCCTCGCTGCGTCTCTGATTTTCTGCCCCGGCGACATTCAAGGTGTTACGCGTTCAGCTCCTCTGGCACTTATTTTGTTTTTCGAAGCTCAGTCAGACTCTCTCGCTGCAGCACAGTTCCGACATCAGGATTTCTCTTCACATGCACAATGTGAACATGTTCAGAAAAGCCTTGAGTGAAAGTCTAGCTCCAACTTGCAATGCTGAAGCGCCTGCAAACCCTTCGCAACGCCCGGTGGCATGTTGTTCAACATATTACATGCTACATGGCTTAATGTGCTACTGGGTGAAGGTAAACTACCTCAGGCTTGACTCTGCAGAGCTTTCTGATTAAAACATGTTTCACCAGGCGTGCTCTCCTACTGTGCAGCCCCAAGAGATCCCGTCGTGCACAGACAACGCAGCAGACTGCAGAACCACTGTTCCTCTCCAGAATGTGACCGATCGCTTGTTTCTGCTAAAGCTATAGGAGCGGCATCAGGTCAAGGTTACCGTATCGCCTGGCGTCGTCAAGTTAATTACGCAAACACGAGCGTGCTGGCGCCCGTCTCTGATTGGTTCCCAGAAGACGACGTCCAGTCTTCTGGGATCCCTGCCATCTGTCCTCGGCTCATCACAACCGGGCCGCACTGTTGGTCTGTTAACTCCTTCAGTTTGCAGGAGTGAGCCGCTGTTTATGTCTGCTTAGTTTCCTCATGTTTCTCTTAATTAGGGAGGCAAGTTTTTGTCATTTGGCTTATTCACTTTCAATTAGTCGAGTTTGTTAATATTCATGTAGCTTCCTTTTGTTTGTCGTTTTCGACAAATCACTCTGAAGCCATGTGCTCCGTTTCTTGTAAAATCTCAATCAAAAATGCGTCTTTTTAAAAATAAATAACATTATAATATGTTCAACTTTGTCTGCGTCGGCTGCTTGGGATTTGAACAGGATGGATCCTTCATGTTATGATCTGGCTTGGGAATTTAACCTGTATCAATAACAACTCATGTTTTAAGTCAACCTGGACAAAAACACTCAAAAATCTATAATTACATTCAATGTGATGATAAAATAGTAAAGCAGCAGCTTCACAAAGACACTTTAACAAAAAGAGACACTCCGGTTTTTAGTTTATTTGGTCATATTGATTGAATTTAACAGGTAAACTTTCACTTTGCACAGCCATTCATAGCTTTTCTGTCCATGTGAGCGACAGGATCTTTGCTAACTTGGTCGCATACAGAAGCACATCTGCCATCTACGCAGAGGCCTTTAAGTTAACACTGACACTGGCTAGGAAGTCACGTTTAGGTCTTCTGCCACTGCTCTCGTCAGTCGTGTTCATCGACTTTTTACTATCCGACCTTGTCTCTGTGGATAAGACGCACGTACTTTCCCAGCGTTTACGATGGATCCTCCGCATTCCCGGGTGCCGTACGTAGATCAGAAAATGCGCAAACACAACTCTGAATGGTGTTGTGCGTTTGAACTCTGGTCTTGTGCTCTTCTGCCATGTGCCAGTTCGCAAGTTTCCCTGCACGACTTTTGGCAAACTACAATCAGGACCTCATGGCGTTCTTCTTACCTTGCTGTTACAGGAAGGACAGGTTTTGAGGAGTTTACGGTTTGTAGTTCTTCGAGTTTGATGGTTTTTTCAAAGACCAACTAGCTCAAAAAACTGGGGATCCCCCCCACTTTCAATAAACTATTCATGACACAAATAGTAGTACATTTTAAATAATTCTGGTTTTGAGGATGTCGTCTCTTCCAGTGTTGACAAGGTCAGCTGAAGGTAAGAGCGACATAAAGCCGCTATCACTCTTAGCTGCTAGCGGTGATAGAAACCAGTCGTAAACAGAGGGACTCAGTTGCCTTTTTCTATACGCTGTGGCACAGAAACGTCTCACGTCTGGCTTGCTGCTTCGGCCGACCTCTGTTCTGTCACTTCACCACAGATGATTAGATGGAGGGAGAGTGGTGCCGACTTATTCATGCTCAAGCGATAAAGGGGGCAAACACACGGCAAGGTAAATGTCCCACGCCAAACGTGTGTTCGCTGTTTGGCAACTACAAAACAGCGACGGTTAAAACTCGTTTCTGCGAGACGCTGCACTTTTTGGTGAGAAAGCAGTGTTGTGGAGAGCTGCGTGAATAAATAATAAAACTGTTAAAACGCCACTATTGGCACATTTAACAGCTCGATTGACAGCACTAAGACCCGCCTCCTAGCTCTGACTGGTTGTATTCTACGTGGCTTGCTGCAAACTGGGACTTCTTATGGCATCCCCCAATAATTGTCTTCTTCTATTCCGTTTAGTTATTTTATTAGAATAGTAGATATTGACATTAGTGGTTATAGGATGAGCAAAAGATGAAAATTGTCAGAGATTTTCCTATTGAGGCTTTTAAGCCTTGTGCAGTCCAGGAATGTTTTGCTCCTTGCTTGCTCACGTTTTGTTTTTAAAACCAGGCAGTGATGATCGTTAGATTCAGTTTCCTGTTTGTTCAGGATTAAATCAAAGGCTTTTTTTTTTTCCATTTCTTTTTTCAGAAAATGTTGGAAATGCTGTTAGTCTCAGAATTTATCTGGGTTGTTTGTTTTTTTTCTTCTTTTTTTCCCCTGCCCTCATCAGTTTCTCAGCTGCTAATTTATTTAAAATTTTTTGTCACCTCCTCACTGTTAATTTATTCCGCTTTCTTGTCAATTTACCCTTCGGAGCATGAGAAGCCAATTAAAATATTGTTGAGCCCGTGCCAAGTGCTCTGCGAGGAAGTGAAAGCGACAAACTTTAAACTTCGTTTAAGCGAGGAGCTGCACGGCGTTAGTCATGTTAAACGCGCTTTCTCACAATCGGAGAAATTGCAGAGTACGGCCCTTTGTTTTTCTTAGAAATGACAAAAAGGTGACGGCAAATTTATAAAAAGAGAGAGAGAGAAAACAGTGTAACTTGGACGTTTTGTTGTTTTGTTTTTTTAAACTCTTTGCTTTTTCAGTCCTCAATATTCCACTCAGTCGCCAGGACGGATGCATGTTGCACTGGATGCATGTGGGCGCTGTGACTCTCCAATCAGCGGACGTGCAGAGGCATTTTTCGCTTTTCTTTTTTTTTTTTTAAAGATGCAAAGAAAACAGCCTGGAAGGCTGACAAACGTAGCAGCAGACATCTTGAGCATAACTATATTGGCTTGTTATGTAGTTGTGTGGAGCGTTAATTAAAAACAAAAAAAAAAAGCAGTGAAACGTCGATTCTTTCTCAGAGGACGAGTCAGACAAGAAAGCTTCCTCTGTGACTTTCTGGTTGTTCAGATTCCTGTCGTCAGGCTATTCTTAACAACCTGATGACAATGACCCCCAAATGCAGCTATATTTTAATAATCTTCGTACGGCTAAAGTTGTATAAAGGTGGAATCGCCAAATCTCAGCATATACGCTAAATTTGTCCATTTGTTTCTAAGTGAGAAACACTCCAGGACATTTTTCTGTCCTCCTAATAATATATATATACATATATTTTTGTAGTGTTGAAGAGCTCCATGGTGTGAGCCTCGAAACTCAGAGACACTTTGTAAAAAGGCTTCATCAGGCGATTTGTTTCTCAAAGATCTTTACGTGGAAACAAGTTTGCTGTCTGAATATAATGAGAAATTAAATATTTCCAGGCCCTCATTGTCACCAAAACACAAACACTCAAAGTCATGGTAATTTTCAGCACAACAGTCATTAATTTTTCACAACATTGTTACGCACATTGGTTGGTGAAATATTAATGAAGCAACAACAAATACAGGCAACAGAGTTTTTTTGGGTTTTTTTTCTTTTGGGTACAACTACCTGCTTGAAAATAATGTATGTATATTTCTCCTTAAAAGAGAAATATATATAATCACATTATTACCACCGTGGGGTTCTCCATTTACGCTGTCATTGCAGAGGAAACTTGGAAAGGTGAAGCGGGACATGAGCTGCGCTTCCATTAGCCATAAAACTGCAAATTGAACTTATGAAAATAAACTTGTTTAATGGAAGCAAGGCAATTTGGGAAAAAAAAACTTTGCCAAAAGTTATTTGTGCTAAGATGAGGTGGCTGTTATATATTCGGCAAAATTGCCAAGGAAACTTGTTTTTTTCCCCCCCATCTTGTGAGTCACGCGTGATCAACAGCTGGATGTTACTAGAGGTTGAGCATCATTCTAACTTGTGGAATCCATAACTAATCTGACTGTGATTTCCCCAAAAGGCCACGGGCGAAGCCGCTCCCAGGCATAAAGGGCTCGTCGCTCCAACGCCTGAATAAGATGCCAACGTCTCCTCTGATTGGCTGATACGTGATGAGCGCCAGCGCCAGTGCTGCATTATGAATACATCTCATTTAACGGTTTAAAATCATGATGGATCTAATGATTTTTGCCTGATTTTAATTCAATGTCTTGTTTAATGGACACATCATAATTCCAAAATTGTATATTTTTCCAACAACGGCAGAATATAGAAAAAGATTTGCGTACATTTGTAATGGAAACGCTGCTGTTTATAGCAGCAGCGTCTTAACTCTACAAGGAAAACAAAGCCTGGGACGGGAGCTAGCAGCACGCTAGCTTACAGCCACTCCTTTCATGTGAAATACTACATAACAATAAATCTCTACTTGGGGCGTTAAGAAGCTGGTCAGGTTTCCCGCAATTCCTGTCGCCATGTATTTATATTCACAAGTTCAAATTTCCAGTACTGGTGCCACTATTAGAGAAAATAAGCAAGAAATACTCAAAAGTCATAGCATTATGTAATCCCGTGCTATGTTATGCAGTCGCTCTGTCTGCGCTGACGAAGATTAACTCACCATTTCTTCAACTAACCATTTTTTTTTACCACTTGAAGACAGTCAGACTCATTTTGAGGCAGAGATAATTAAGTTTGGAGAGAAAACAAAGCAACAAGATGGCAGCGTTTCTGCGAAACGTCTTTTCAGCTACATTAAAGCAACGTTTTGGAAAGATAAACGGCAACAGCAGAGGAAGGTTCGACGTGGAGATTTTTCACTCACACAGCTAGACAAGCAGCACTCACACACCTGGCTGTATGTTATTAGTTTAAATGTTCATGCTGTCAAGGGTGAAGAAGAAGAAAAAAGAAAAGCTATTGGATTTTTATTTCCCAAAGCTGGATGCCAAAATACTCTTAAGCTTTCAAAACACGGGTAAATAAAATGAGTTTGCTAGCCTTGCAGGATTCGGCCGTCTTTTAGAGTGAAAAGCAACATATTTAATACCGGTCAGCACTTCAGGCGTCTTCCTATCTCTCTCCCCCACTCTTGATTCTGGACTTTTGCCTTTTTATCTGCTTTATTTTTTCCGGGAAAATTTTGCTGCGAGCCCAACGCGGCGGTATCCTAAAGTACAGAGCCGACATTCGGCCCTGAACTCATCTAGGAAACGCGGCCACAAAATCTCCCAAGCGGTTTTCGGTAATCAATCTCATGTGGGTCTTTAATTCATAGTGACCCAATTATATGTGTGCTGATTCTGCTGATAGCAGTAATAAAACATCAGCACCTTGTCATAAGCAGTGGCTCTTTTTTTTTTTTTTTTACAGTAAATTATATGGAAGGTACTGAACACCCTGCAGCTATGATCTGATGTTAAGGTGACATCTGCAACAAATGTTGGTGTTCATAATACGACGCGCCACAAAAGTATTCTCTCCCCTGGAGGGGTTTTTACATTTTTCTTTACGATCATCAGTATTTTTAATGAGGGTTAAATGTGATAAACTGAGACAAAGGAGTCAAGTTTGAGAAGCGGGGCTTTTAATTGCAGCGTACCTGAATCAGTTTTTACTGCTCAATGCGATTTACCAAACCGTGTGTCGTTGCCTCTGTCTCCAGTGTTGGTGCAACCTGGACGTGTTGCCAGACCCTCGCAGGGCAACATGAGCTGCGTTGCACGCAAAACTTTATCGACATTCAGCTAATGTTGGAAAAAACACAATTTTGTAATTGCTGTGTTTCCATTAAAAAAGAGAAAAGCAATTAAAATCACATGCGACGAGTCGTTGAAAGGTTATCCTCAAACTACTTCCTGTTGACGTCTTCTTCAGGGATTGTGCCGGTGGCGACGTCCGGTTGTTCAACATGTGGCTCTTGTGATGCGCAGAAATTGTTTTCATTGTGGTTTTGTGAAATAAACTGTAAAACTGGTGAATATATCTTTCTTTAATACAGGAGCATTGGTAAAACTTTCAGTCTTCAGATGATATAATTGAACCAAAAGGTATTTCAATGAAGTATTGATTCGGGGTCTAAACACAAATACAGGTGAGACTTTTTAGCTTTTGAAACTAAATGTTATTTTATTTCAGTTTGTGTTGCTTTGTCATATTAAAAGAAATAAAGAAAGTCTAGGGCTGCGAGTCGGTAAAATTCGAAATGGTTCCGTTTTGGACGGTTTTGAAAGGAGCTGCAGAAATGGCTTCGTAATTTAATCAAATGCTCCATACGTCCCCGCTGTGCTGTGCAGATATTGATCAAATGTTTGGCTGGGAAAGGCCGGCCAAGATCCCAAGAACTGTTGCACAAGATAACATGGCACAAAATGGCATCAAAGACTTTGCACAAATTCATTCGGTGCAGTTTTCCTTCGCTGCAGCCGCCTCAAAACCAATGTATGGATGTGTCGCGCATGTGTGTGTGTGGATGGAAGCTAAATAATGCATCCCCCAGATGGTGAAGGTGGCCACAGTCATAAATAATAATAATTAAAAACCGCTGGTATAAAGCCCCTGAAATGTTTCGGCAATAAAGTTGCGACCTGCTCCTGCTTATTGCCACCTAACTACCTGGCGCGCAGAGAAAGCCTCGGAGGCATTATATTGCCGGCACTATAGTTTAGGAAGCCCTGCAGAGAGACTGCTGGAAGAGCAGCATTAGCGCCACTGAACTCCGTCCACAGTAACACGTTAGAGCCGATCCGAGCGAGTGCAGTCAGGGAGCGCACGCGCTCCGAATCCACGCCGATGAAGCCAGGAGTTTGAATAATTCCACCTTGTTTATTCCACACAAATTGCACCCGGAGATGTGTGCTGCACCCCAGTGCAATCTAAGGGAAAAGGGCGACCTTTGTTTCAGGGAACGAGAAGATTATCGCTCCAGGTCTCAACAGGAGCCTTCCTGCTGCAAAAAAGCTGCCGTGACGTTGTTGTGGGGGGGTTTTGGTGAATTTAGCTGGAATTTTGTTATGGATTGTGAACACAATAAGCAATCAGTCAATCGATCAATCCATCAGCCGCATGAAAAATGTACAGTACAGACCAAAAGTTTGGACACAACCTTCTCATTCAATGGGTTTCCTTTATTTTCGTGACTATTTATAAAACAAGCAAAGCCACTTATTAACCTGACACACCTGTGAAATGAAAACCATCTCAGGTGACGACCTCTTGAAGCTCATCAAGAGGATGCAGAGTGTGTGCAAAGCAGTGATCACAGCAAAAGGTTGCTACTTTGAAGAAACTACAATATAAGGCGTATTTTCAGTTGTTTTACACTTTTTTGTTTAGTACATATTTCCACATGTGTTGATTCATGGTTCGATGCCTTCAGTGTGAATCTAAAATGTCAATAGTCATGAAAATAAAGGAAACTCATTGAATGAAAAGGTCCAAACTTTTGGTCTGTACTTTGATTGATCTCAACACTTTCCATTCTGGTTGATGTTTTCTGAAAACGTTTGTGTGCGAAGACGTCACAAATCATTTTCATTCTGGTTTTGGTTGTACGTGTGTGTTTTTTGTATTTGTTGTTTTCTCTTGTGTTTTGTCTTGGTTAGTCAAAGTATCTGAGAGGCTCCAGTGTTGGGTGGTGTTTGCTGTATTCAAGTTCATTGAGCGAGAGAAGTGACTGACCCCTCACCTGGCCGGCAGTCGGCCTCATACGTCGCTTTCCGCGTGAGGCCGCTCCTGTTCTTTACCTTTCCAGATCAAGCCTGCCCACAATCTGGGTCATTTCAAATCACTTCTTGAAACTTATTTTTATTTTCTGTCTGTCAGGCTGTTGCACGTGGACAGCACTTTGGTTCTTTTTAAAAGTGCTATTCAGATAAAATTGACACTGACAATGTCACTGACTTGTTAGGAGCTGTGTAGGATTACGCGTTGCCAAATTAGGTAGGGTCAGACGTCAAAGATCGCTCACCCATAGCACCTGAATGTTAAAATAGCAGCAGCAGAGCAATTGTTGCTCTTCTGTTTTGCATGATGGTGACTCCACTAAAGGTTTTAACAGTGAAAATCTCACATTAGCCGCGTTTCGGCCTACAAGTAGCGCAAAACTGCTGACGTCGAAAACCCCTCATCATTTTTGTGACTGTGGCGTTTTGCATTCAACAAGAAACACTTGAAATTGCACGTGAGTTAAGTTTGTCCACATGATAAGTCACTAAAAAACATGCCTCGCCGTCATCCTGCAGCCACTTCCTGTCGTTTTCTTCTTCATGATTTGCGCCGGCGGCAACATCCGGTTGTTAATCACGCGACTCGTGCGTTTGCGAGAAAAATGTTTCCGTTGCTTATTCCACCCTCTATTTTGTATTAAGTAGAAAGGTGGAAATATTTTTCCACCTTTCATAAGGTGGAAAAATATTCAATATAGAAAGAGAAAATCTATTATTTTTCCCCCCTTCACATTAATATACTGCATGTGCAGGAGCCTCGAAATTTTTTTTCTGTCTTTTAGAAAACCCACACGCTCCCGCTGTTGATACTCGCGACGCTATTTATAGCATTAAATAAATGAGAAAACTCAGCCCAGGATTAAACAAAGAGATAAGCTCATCTAGCAACACACTTCCCAGAGAGGGGTTTATTAATAATCCCAGACTCCAAAGTTGTATTTACCTTTTAAACTCTTTCAAGTTTTTTTTTTGTTGTTTTTTTGCTTTTTTTTCAGACAGACGACGATTCTTCAATCGGCTCCTCGGCGGCCGGGACGCCTCAGCCTTCCCAGCTTCCCTTCTCGATAAACGACGTCGGCTTGCGGCGCCGCGCCTCCGCCGCCTCTCGCTCGCCAACCGCGAACGGGCGTTTTGCCCAACGACGTTCCTCTGACTTTCGCTCCATTTCGAGTCGACGCACGATTAAGACAATTCGCACACTGGCAAAAAGAAAGCAAAACAAATGCCGATGTTTCCCCCTCTCCACTCCCACCGCGTCCTCCCCGTCGCCGCCTCGGCGTTTATTAAACCACGGAAGGGCCAGAGTGCATTATTGAAGGAGAAAATATTGAAACTCAGGCGTTTCTTTCCTCCAGTTTGGTTTGTTCTCACACTCCTCTGCACCTAAATTGATTTCACGCTCTTATGACTATCTGCTTGGGAAATAATGTGCGGCATTATTAACTGGGAGAAGGGGAGAAGGGGCTGGGCGGATCGCTGGGGAGGACAGGAGGCTCTGACGGAGGACCCAGGCCCCTCGATTAATGCCGGCGGTCCGTGAGCTCAAGCCGAATCCAAAGTGGGCATTCAATCCAAATTAGCGTTGTTCTGTCGAGGCGCTTTGTTTCCCCCCCCTGAGCACCGAGCCGTTCGCCGTCGCCTGTGTGCATCGGTTTTCTCCTGCTCGGCAGCCATACTGTAGCCATCTGAACCAACTAGTGTGACGCGCCATGTTTTTTTTTTTTTGTTTTTTCCACTCACAAAATAAAAAAATGAAACGACACACAATTAGTAGCGCCGACTTTTATTAACCTTCGTTCGTGTTCCAAAACTTCAACTTTGTGAGATTTTGCCGTTTCTGAAGCACAAAACCTTTGGTTGAAGATGTGGAAATAAATACACGACAACGCCTGGTGAAGGCCAAGGATTGTATGATATATGATAGTATTATCCTAAAAGCTAATATTAAGTCATACATCGATATCGGAAATTGACCCAGATATTGTGAGGAAAAAAAAAAATCACGTCTTTTTCTGCTGGTTTGTAATGTAAAATCTCAATGAATTACATCGAATTTTTTCGGTTGCGATATTAAAAACATGAAAACATTTCAAAGGGTGTGAATAGTTTTTTTTTTTTTTACGGTTTGATGTAAAACAGGACTGAAATAAATGCAAATAACACACTGAAAGGACAAAGCGTGTTTCGTTTTGCAGCCGTGTGTCTCAAATGTCTGTTTCAGGTGCAAATCGTCAGATGATCCACTCATTACTCCCCCCGCCCCTCTTCGTCCCCGCATGTTTTTCTGCCAGTCCAGCAGGACCGACGCGCTAATTCATCTGGCGCGGCCGGACCGCTTTTGATTCAGTTCACATCTCTTCGTCTGTCCTGTCAATCTTTGATGCACCGTCGGCTCTGACTCATTTCTCAAAACCAGCGAACAGAACACGCACGGAAAACGGCGACGATGTGACTCACGGTTTTTTTGGAATCTGGTCAACAAAAAAGGGAAAAGAAGGGAGAGAAAATGAAATAAATCAAACGAGAACAAAAAAAAAGGGTTGGGGGGGGGATGGGCGAAAAATGGACTACAAAACAATCAGGCTCATGATGACACAGAAAGTGCTTTTTAATCTAATAGAAAGCTTTTGAGCTGTGAACTGGAGTGTGCATTGAGTGGAGGTAGTAATCCTCAGCCTGGCATAAGCCGCTGCTCCAGTCCTCCTACGCTGCTGCGGGATGAGACAGACACTTCTCTGGATATCCTCCTCTGGTCTCTGCCGCGCTGCGGAAACACCGGCGCTTCTCTGTAAACGGCACATGGCGGGACCGACCCAGAGTCTCCGGTTGAACGCTGCGTAACGTCCCCTGCACCACTTGCCGCCGTGTGTCCCCGCGTCGGGGCCGTGTGTCCCCCTCGCTGTTTGCGTGTCCGCAGACTCTGCTTAGTGAGCTGGGAACGGCTTGGCATCTGGTGCCTTGCTCAAAGGCATTTAGACAATTTTAGAACCATTTTTTTTTTTTTGTAGCGTCACCTACTCTACAGTCATTGACTCACGTTCTGCTTGCATGACCACTGTCGCCGTGATATCAGTGAGCTAGCATGCTACCGGATGGAGATTAGCTCGTCTCTAGTTGAGGTTGTGGCGTTTTGACGCGCTGGAGACGGGCGACAAAACTAGCGACCCCTTGAGGAGCAGATTGGCCTTGTTAGTGTCCTGTGAGGATTGTTTGCTCTTACTGTTTTGGAAAAGTAAAATGTGTAACCTTGGCAACAGTTTGGAGCAGCTCATTAGCATCTCAAAAGCCCAAATATTAACCAAACTATGAGCCGAGAAGAGCTGGAACGAAGGAGACCGAAACGCAAAGAGAGAAGCTCAAACTCGATTCTGAAGTCTCTTTCCAACAGCGAGACAAAATTTAGGATGTTCTGGTTCGACTGGGACCAGAACGGCAACATTTGTTACATTTTCAGCGGGTGTGGTTTGCCTTCACACTGCACTGCGTCAACCAAGCCAAACTCTTCGATGAAGCGGTTTCCCTCCTCGCCCGTGGTGGCGCTCTACCAACGACTACTGAAGGAAACCCCAAAGAAACCTCTGAAGAAGGAACAGCACACCGACGATGCCGTCCAGGACAGGTTACAGTCTGGATTCTGTCACACAGCAACAGTTTTCAGTCAGAGGCCTTTTCAGATTCAACACAACACTGACGTTTACTAGCAGAGCATCCCACCCTCTGCATCCTGGAAGCAGATTTCCACGTTTCACTCTGCACTACTTCCTTCCCTCTGCCGTTTCTTTCTTTTTTTTTTTTTTGAAGATGATTTCCATCACTGAATAATTCACTCTGTCCCAGACAATTTACATGTGGAGAAAGAGAAGCATTTAGGTCACAGGACTTCAGTAATGGGGATCTGAAGAGTTGTCTTGGCTCGCAGCGAGTCGGACTCCCGGCTCGGCCACCGCTGACTTTGACAAGACGTGTCGGGTCGAGGCCAACTGAAGGGTCCGGAACCGGGCCACGGTTCTGGAAAGTCTGGACAGGGTCGTGAAATCTGACGCACAAGCGTGCCAGCGAATGAGCCGGTTATAGAAAAATCTCCAGACATCCGAGTGTGAATTCAGCAAACAGAAAGAACTAAAACCCTCTATTGTGACCGACGATGAATCATTCAGCATCACTGATGCAACACAGCCGTTGCCATCTTACTGCAAATGTTTGATATTAGTTATTCCTACCATGAAGGACACAGCCAGTTATTAGATTCGCTGAAGAACGCGTTTCTCTCAATGAATGCAAACCATAACGTCTGCGCCACGTTTTATGTTTGTCGAATAGCACCGTTTGTGTGGCGATCTGAAATATTAAACAGGAGCCTGAAGAAACCGATGACGGGTAAATAGTTTCAAAACACCACTGGGATTGAAATGATTTCACATGCGTTGGGTGTTTCACAAATCTTGTCATTTTGCCGTGAACTTTGTTCAACGGCGAAGCAGAGGAAGTCTGCGGTGTGCAGTTTGTGTGTTCTTGAGGTGAGATTTAAAGGCTGTTGAACCTGATAGAGAACTTATCATTTAAACATAATCCCAGAACTGATGGAAAGAGGTGCTTTTTGTTACTGTTGTTTTTACTGCAGCTGTTCTTCTGTTTCATTGTAAGAAAGAGGAGGAAACAGTCAGAGGGATGTTTCATCTTTAAAATTTAATCATTAGAAATGTGTGCGGGGAAAAAATGTGTGTTGTGCCTCCTCCAGTAGGTAGATAGATAGTAGATGGAGGGGAAAAAAAAAAAAGAATCATATATAAGAAAATGTGACCAGTGATTTAAAATGAAAGCCGGGGTTGTGTTTGTTTGGCGCAACAATTTTGCTGGAATAATAAATTCCCGCTTCTTTTATTTTCCTCCTTTGCTGCGAGCGACTTTGCTCTGTGTCAAACAAATCATGAGAAAAATATCCACATTTGAATCCACCGCTTTAATATGATCAGTGACTTTAATATGATCATGTCCTGCATTTCCAAGGCAACGAAACAATGGCATCAATGTCGAGAAAATGAAATTGCATTACTGATTAACGTTGATGACGATCTCAGTGGGGAAAAACGACAACCGGACGTAGTTTTGATTATTTTTACTGAGCATTTTTCCCACTTTTTTTAGTGAGGTCTGCAGTTGCTAATCTGACAAAAAAAAAACAAAAAAAAAAACAATTGTGCCACCGGTATAAAACGCGGTGCAAAATATATCGCAAATATAGACATTTGTTCTGCAAAGCCGTCGTCTCAATTTTTATTTTTTATTTTTTTGCTTTGTTTTGTTTACATTTCCCAAAAAGATGTTGAGGTGTACAGTTGTGGAGCTGAAAACAGCAATAAGTTTACCAAAGAAACGTTTGCTTCATTTAAAACATAGTGGTGTGAGCATCATGCTGTGGGGGTGACTTTTCTTCAGCGTGAACTGGGAAGCAGTTTGAAGTGAATTGATGAAGCTAAATACGAAAACAGCGTGGAAGGAAATCTGTCAGAGAAAGAAAAAGACGACGGCGACGGCGGCTCGCCTCACGGCGCGGCAGCCGCAGCTACGCCGGCGTGTTTATGTGTCAGAACGGCCCAGTCAAAGTCCAGGTCTGAATTAAAGCGGCAATTTGTCGCAAGACGCAAGAATTGAATCAAAATCTCTAGATGCGTGTAAGTGATACTTGGAGTTTATTTTATTTTATTTTCTGGTGAAAATATCTTAAGATCCTTGAAATAAGACTAAACTAACTTATAATAAACTTTTCATCAAGATACAGGAGTTTGTAGTGAATAATTCCTCAGTGTCGATGAAAACTTGCTGGTAGATTATTTCACTTGTGCCGAAATGTCTACAAGAGAAATAATCTCAGTGAAACTAGAACTTTCTCATCAATATTGAGGAATTATTGACTATATACAAACTCCTATAACTTGCTGAAAGTCTGCTTGTAAGTTAGTTTAATCTTATTTCAAGCATATCAAGATATTTTCTCTAGAAACCAGACCAAAAAAATACTTGGTAAGATTTTGCGTTCTTGCAGTGCAAAGAAAGTTCTAAGAAAGTTCTACGTTGCATCTTTTTTTTTTTTTTCTCGGTTCATGGTGGGGTGTGAAAGCCCGACAAATCCAGAAATCCATAAACAAACGGTAACGATGCCGCGCTCCGCTGACAATATGTCACGGCTGCAATCCTCAGACCCGAAAAGGACCAAAGGTTATAAAAAATGAATAACGCCAGGTGGTGTTGCAGCTGCAGGAAAAGAGGCAAAGACTGACAGATGCAAGGTAACCACTGTTCTATTCTGCTTTCTGATGGTGTGAGGGGGGCGAAAAAAAAAAAAAAAAATGCTGGCAGAATCTGCTCCAGGTTGTTGTTTCATTTAAAGAATTTCCAATGCAATGGGATGTGTCAAAAAGACGAATTTCCTGGAGTTCATTAAAAGTTCAGCCTTTACTCTGGCTGACGGTTGCGTCGACGCGCCATGGCAACATTTAAGTCGCGTGTCACATGACGTGCGCGACAAATGCGCTTCGTCCGCCATAGTCGACTCATTTTCTTCCCCCCATAAAACATGTTTGGACTCTAGATTATTATTATTTTTTATCCTATTGAAGTAGAAATATTTTATACAAGGTGGTTGCTTCCTTAGCATTGACACACACACAACACAAATCCATATTTAAACCTCTATACTGACTGGGAGAATGCGTTCTGTCACCACTTATTTAACGTTTTATCCCTGATTTTACAGGCATTAGTGACAGATATGGTACCTCAGATCACTTAGGAAGGCGAGAAACACACACACTCACACACACGCACACATGCACACACTTTGGCGATATTTAAAAGGATTGCCTGAGGCATGATTCCTGGGTGTGAAAAACGTAGCAGCACATTGGAGGGCCATGAACTGTAAAACACCCTGGACACACTTAGCACACACGCACACACACACACACACACACACACACACACACACACACACACACACCCCCACACACACACACACACACACACACACACACACACACGGTCCTCTCTGCACAAGCATGTCACTGCTTTAGTCTGGCTTGGGGAAAAAAAATAGCAGTGTGGAGAAATTGTCGGAAAAAAAAAAAGAAAAAAAGAAAGGCCATGTTTAAACTGCTGAAGTGATTTTAAGAAATCCTCTGCAAGTGGCGCTTACTTTTTTCCAGCTGTGAAAAAGATAATATAAACAAAAGCAAAGTCTAATACACAAATATTATACCTTGCCGAAATGTCCGCTCGCTTCTCTCTTAAACATTTTGTTACTACAGCCTCAAATTTCAGTGTATTTTGTCGGGGTTTTTACGTGCGACAGACCCAGGATGTGGGGGCAATAGGAGGTATAGCAACTGCTAAGGGTGCCAGGAGTCGAGGGGCGCCACGAAACAGAACAAAGACATATATATATATTTTTTAAAAACTAGGTAAGAATATACTTCCCTAGTATGAAAAAGTTCTGCACTAATTTAGCTAGATAGCAAAAAGTATTAAAAATTATGCAGCAGACAAAACTGCAGGCTATAGTTGTGCTGCATGAAGCAGCTTGAGGAAGATGGTATGCTGGACGCTGCTGCATATGTTGCAGGTTAAAATCCTGAGTAATTTGACTTCATTAATTCTACACTCACTTGTTTTGATTACCTGCACTTGTATGTTTTCCTAATTTTATTTAATATGTGCGAAAGACAAAGTAATATGTGGTTAGTTTCGCACCATGACCTAAAAGAGCCACTAGGGGGACTCGCGTGCTTATCCCCCCGCCCCCTCATTTTCTCTTGTCTTCCTTCTTTTAAGGTGATTAATGGGACAAAACGTTTAAGAGACTGGTGTGTGGGTGTAGACTAGCCCTGTGCGTACATATTTATATGTGTTTGGTGCTTTTGTGCAGCTTGATAGGCGTTCAGCTAACTAGTTTAGCGCTACTGCTAAGGGCCTCGTTTAAGAGTGTCGATTCACCGCTGTGAGAAATCTTTCCTGCCGTCGCCATCTCCAACACCTCTTTGAAGAGTCTGAATTCATGAGCTGCAACAACATTTAATTTGGGAATTCAATTTTCGAATTTGAACGACTTAAAAACAGTGGACAGCACTGATTTAGTCAACGTACGCCTTTGTCCGGGCTGTATATGCAAAATGTTTGACTAATTACTAGATTTTTTAAAATATTTCTTTGGTAGTTTACTTAAAACATTGAGTAAACTGCAACACAACCACCAGACTGACAGTACTGCAGCTTCACACCGAGCCTTGCTTGGCCAGCTTTCAAACAACGGCACCAATTTGTCGGACCGTGTTTGGCGCCGTTTCTCACAGGTTTTGCAGCATTTTGGAGATCTCCAGAACAGAACCAGTTCTCCAATGTAGCAGCAGTTTGTTGCCCGCTCAGTCCTCCGTCTTCACCCCGACATCCTGTCTGCAGGTGTTCACCTACGCACGGTCCTCGGCTATTTTCTTCACCGAGTCTGTAAATCTTAACTTGTTATGAGCGTGCGCCTAGCAACAGCAACGCATATTTGTGAACATAACAAGGTTAATAGCCGGCGAACTTTCCGCAAGGATTATTAATAAGTGTGGCAGGTGTAATCATAAATGTGGCAGTGTGGAGCTGTATTATAAACCCGCCAGAGTAAATGGACACGTCTAACGTCAGTCTTATGTGTGATTTATAACGTTTGCCATTCCTCCACTGTATGTCTTCCTACAGCCCTTTACTCCTTTAAATTCTATTTTCTTAAATGTTTGAAAGAAGTGGAGTTGTCATTTTTTGATAAATATTTTATATATAAATCTATTACCTACCTGTGACGCTGTGAAGCACTTTGGTCAGCTCAGGTTAAATAAATAAACTCTGAGTTGACTTGACATCAGAAAATGTCTTAAAAAAAATTAAAAAAATAATAGCCATGCAGACCCGTGGTGATGTCTTCAAAGATTATAATTTAACAATCTGCAAGGCAGAGACATCATCTACATACAATGCTGGGAATGAAAAAAAAAATAGTAATAAGGAATACACTTTATATAGAGAGCAACATCTTTTGCTCAGTTTTATTTGTTTTATACGAATTTTGTTTTATACGTCAAAATTCCAACTTTATCCTATTGTGCTTTCCGGAAAGTTTCTGAGACGAATCTTAAAGTGTTTTCTTGCATATTAAAGTAGTTAGACAGGAAAGACGGCAATGAGAGGGCGGGGGGAACACATGCGGCAAATGTCACCAGGCTGGGAATCGAACCTGCAACCAGCGCCATGAGGATTATGGCCTCAATGTACGGGTCGGGCTTTGCCCCCTGCGCCACCTCAGAGCCCACTTCTAAAACATTTCTAACATTAATGAACTGTTAAAATCAAATATTTTCTTCTTTTGTTTTTTAGAAATATGTTCAAACACACAACAGCCTTACTGCATCGTCGTAGCATTAGTTAAAAACGACCAGATCAAACGCAAAACAGCTGTTTTCAAGTGACGGTTTCACTTATTAGAGGAACAAAGAGCTACCTGGCTCTACGTGGCCTACTAAATACCTGTTTTGTCAAATCACCAAAGAACTTTTTAGAAATTGCAGTGAAGATGAAATTGAGTTGCTGCAAATTGGTGCCTTTTGTCGAGGACACTGCAAAGAACGATAAACTGTTTGTTTCTGGCCTCTATTGTCTCAATGAACAATGGCCCACTCCTCTGAGAGTAACGATTGAGCTGCTGATCACACAATGAAGCTTTCTTTGCTCATTTAGTCTTTCTGATCATTGAAATGCCCCCCAAAAAAGCAAACACAGGGGTTTAACGGCATGCCTGAGACGAGATGTTAAAAGTAGAGTTTTGCATTGTGAAATCCATTTCTTGAGTTATGAAACCTAAATTATGGTACGCAGGAGGTTTTTTTTTATTATTATTTCTGGGTTGTGATGACATGCCCGACTTGTCTCGACAGCGATTGACAGATCTACAGCAATGCTTCATGGTTTGGATGATGTCTTTGGTTTGCAAGAGTCCCTCTTCCACATCAAATGTGATGATGCCCTTAACCTTAATTTAAAGCAAATGTGACTCACCAAGACTAACACTGAAGAGTAACTTGTTTTTTCCTCACGGTGTCTTTGCATTTCAGACACACCAGATAGAGAAGTTGGGTACCTAGACGTGTCGGGGCAGATATTCTCCTGACAAAAAGGAAACTTGAAGATGCTGGCCTGATTGCATGATTGAGTTTTATTAAATTAGGACTGCAAACGGCATCAAGTGCATAAACCACATTGATTTTACAGAACACCATATGACCTTGTGTGGGTGAGCGTACGTGTTGAAGTAAAAATGGTTTGTGTTGAGAGGGTGTATGTGGGTGATTTTGTCACCTCGAGGTACGCCATCGTTAAAGTGGTGCGAAAGGAAGAAAGCTCGCAACACTCAATCCCCGAGAGCACCGAAGAACAGCTGGACCTGACACCGGTCGGTCGCAGACGCGTCACCTCGATCCCGGAGCATTGACACACCCCACACAGAGGTAAGTCATGCGTGGACCAAAAGGAGCCGCAGCTCATTGGCCAAAAGATGTGAGGCACCAAATTCCTACGACCTAGCCAGGATGCAATCTCTGTGAAACCCCCCGGCAAGAAGCTAGGTGTCACCGAGCAAGAGACCCGGCCCTACCCCGAGAAACTCCCAACACGTCGCACAGGCAGTCGCTTGAACTCACGAGGACCAAGGGAGGTAGGCCGCATCGTCTCCCCACCGGGGAACAGCCCAGGTTAGCTCACATTGCCCACAGCTCAACAAATGCATCCAGGCCAGCAGAGAAATATTGAAAAAGTACAATAACCAGAAAATGAGACTAGGTATGTAGGTAAAATAAAATCGAAAGCAAACCTGAAAGAGGAAAAACGTTGAATCAAACTGTTCAGGAAAATCTAGCATTGGTATTCAGATAGAACCGGTGACATTGTTGCTTTCTCTGAGCTATGTTTAATTAAAAGTTCTTGAAAAGAAGATTGAAAGACCTTTTTACAGATCTTGTTGGCACTAATTATTTCTAACCTTATTTCCTGTCAACAATCAATTGGCAGGAAATAAGGGGGAAGACATAGCAATTTTTCATACGTATTTGTATTAAACCTTTTTATTGTTCATTCACAATAAAATGTCCGACTCCAAGGTACTTTCAGCAAGTTTTTCACTCGTGGATTCCCGAAAACACATCTGAAAACTTCCAATCCTCATCCTGTTCATAATTATCATCCAGGTTGATTACAATTACGTTTTTTCTTTTTTTTCTTTTTTTGTCTCAATGGGTAATTGTCTCAGCAGTCTAATCAAAACAAAACACTGCGGCGAACTTCATTATCGGCTTTTCCATAAATGACACAAGACTTGCCTTGAGCATTGCCTTTCACCCAGCAGTCTAATGAATTTATGAGGAATGGACATTGTTTCTTACCAGATATGCGAGGCCTGGCTTTGCCATTAAGGATAATTAAACCTGCCCAAAGAAAAGAGCCGTGAGGGCGGGGTGGCAGGAGGGGACTGCTGGAAAAAACGTCTGATTGCTTAGACTTCTTGTTATGGAAGTTTAATTTGAAAACTAATCTCTGCAAGGTAACTTCAGGCAAAATAAAAATAAAAAAATGTCGAATTTGGTCAATATCCGTACTTGTCCACAAACAAGGACTCTACAGTAACACTCTGGCTCATCTTGAGGGAGTGAGAGTGTCATACAAATGATTAGCAGTGCTGGGATTCACTTTGCTGGACCTATTACTGTTCATACGCTCTTATTTTTGTGAATTACAGAAAACACTTTTTTCAACTGATGCCATTGTTCCAGTCTCAAGTATCGATTTCACCAAATTCCAATGACAAAAAGAAAAGATCTACAACTTCTAAAATCTGCTGCTGCTCCATTTTTTGTTTCAGTTTTGCGAAGAAGGAAGCTGCGCTCGTGTCTTTGTTGGAAGTTATCCTGCTGTGTCCTTCGGCGGCTCTTGGTGCAGCGCCACCACAGGTTTTTCAAATTGTTTGGCTCATTTGACACAGTTCAGTGTGAACGTGAACCACACCGGATGAAAATGTAACAAATTGTCGGTCCCCGATGGAAGCGATTCTACTAGGAGTGTGAGGTGTGAAAACAGCCTCATTGTGCTCAAGTAAGAAAACGTATAAATAAAACCATTAAACTCATGGACCCCAACATATCAGCGTTGGGTGGAGAAAGCCTTCCCCTCAGTCCCAACGGTCCACCAGCGTAAATCTCAACACCAAGACAATCTGAAGAGGCTATTCTGTCCCGATGGAAACCGATGAATAAAAACATCCGCGCTGCCCCGAGGCTGTGTGATGGATTGGGAATTGTCGCGTTTTCTGCTCAGATGCGAAACTGGGGACCGTTAATAAAAGGTCTGGGTTTGTTTCGCTTCACCACCTGTTCCGTCCTTCCAAATCAGACTTTTCTTTCTCCCTTCGTAGCGGTTCCCGGTGCACACTGCTCTTCATCACGTCTCATCAGGAGATCACACACCACCGCCTTCGTGAACGCTCCGTTTTGGGGTGAAGTCCCCGTTTCGCGTTTCTGTCAGATCGAGCTTCTGAAACTGCCGAAATATTTAATGCGTCGTCGACGCAATTATCATCGCGAGCCGGTGCCAGGCGCGTGCCGGCGTCCTGTAAGGGTACGCGAACGCGTCGGTGATTAAATATTCGCCCTGGCGCTTCTGCAACATTTAGCAATACAAATCTCACTGCAGTGGAGCAGCAATATATATATATGTACTTCATATGGCATAGCAGCAGTCCCAGCTGCTGCAGTGACAATAATGTGACATTTGGCAGATTGCATCGTTGAATAATTAACATATGTTCTCGCTCTCTGTCTCTCGCGTGATTGTGATTTAAAGCAAACTTCTGTGGCCTCGTCGGTTTTGGCTCCCATCAGCCCTGCTTTGACACAATATTGTTTCATTGGGTTTAAATGAGTTTGAAAACAAAAACGCGAGCAAGGGATCCTATCTTGAAAGGGGGAAACATTAGTGCTTTCTCTGTCTCATCCACACGAAGCCGAGATATTGCAGTTTTCCGCTGGGCCTCTGGAACAGTTAATCTAAATTGTTTTGGTGATAAAGTGAGATATTAGGAAAACCTCCAGCCCTGTAAGAATATCAGCTCACCTCCAGGGCTTTTTTTCTGTTTTTTACATCCCGTTCAGCGGCGTGTTTTCATGACGCTGCAAGGAGTACGGATGTCGGTTTGACTTTTGATCTGGAAAGCTCTGCCACCGCTTTGAACGTTTTACCTCAAAGCCACTGATACTGCGTCGTGCGTGAGGTTTCACTGCGAGGAAATTGCTCCACGACTCATTTCTGTTGTATCTTGAATGTGTGCGCAGCGAAATACGCGAACGCACCGTCGGAACGTGACATTTCAATGTCCACTCGCCGGCATTAAGTCAAACTGAATGTTGGGTTTTAGGTTAGCTCGAGTTTGCTAAATGCTGGAAAGAGAGGAAGTGACTTTCTCTCTTTCGTGACTTTCTTCAATTTTCGAATTTTACATACGGATCCGTAGAATAAATCAGAATATTATTGAATTTCTTACATTTCAGGAATGTTGTAACTGAGTGAAATACATTATATAGATTGATTACACACAGATGGATGTTTGAAAGTCTTCATTTCAAGTTTTTTTTATTTTTTTTAATTTTTTTAATTCGATGGCACAATGCATATTCATTAACTTTTACATGCGGATACATCAGATTATAGCCGGGCGGCCGATTTCCATCTCCGGTCCCATCTGCAGTTTTGATTAAATTATGGTGATTTCTCCCTCACATGTCACGAAAACCTGAAGATTATTGTCAGAATATATTGCTAAATTGCATATTAACAACATACAATATTTTGCATGTGCCACATTCAACAATAAGAGTCTTCAGTTGATTTCAAGTTAGTTTCAAAAGCAAAAACGGATCATTTTTCTACAAATCAATTCACAAATGAAATCAGGCGTTAAGGCTTAATTCAGATAAAAAGGAGGGGGGAAGAAATGCGCTTCCTGACAAGTTTAGTGTGCCGAGTTAAATCTTAAATGTATACTTGATAAATAAACGTAAAACGTGTAAAACTATAACAATAAGGTCCAAGGGTATCACATTGCACAGGTTAAGAAAAAGTTTTAATTAGTAAGTCAGCTTGACTTTGAAAACCGTGGCATGTAGCTGTGCAGTGGAATCCAGCGTGTTTCGGTTCAGTCCAAAAAAAACAAAACAAAAACAAATAAAAAACATGGCGACCCGCTCGCCGACTTTCTGACAGATCGTCAGCAGAGCAGCTGTTCAAGCGATCTCGTCAACCGCATCTGTGTTTATGCAGATGTTGCTTGTGCAATTACGACGTATTAATTGCAAAACAAACATTAAGGCTTGAAAACACACAACCGCTGTCGCTCGGTTGCTACGGCAACAGACGCGCGTGGAGTAAGCAGAAGAGTCTTTTTGGCCTGTAGAGCTGTTCACGTGTGCAGAATGTCCGGTGTGCAACGTGTTTATGAGACGAAATAGCAAAACAAGAAGAGGAAATCAGTGGCGCAAACCCCCCTTAAAGCAGTCTTTTAAAATGGTGTCAGCAGTGTCCTTACATTTCACATGAAAGCTATTATTTCTGTAATTCCTTTAGAAAACCTTCATTTTCTTCTGGGACCTCTTGCTACGTGCCTGCTCTCGTGTTTCTTTATTTCAGCCTGACTCCTTCTTGCATGACGACTATTTCTTTTCTAGAGCAGTCAGAAATCCTTCCGGGCTTCTGCATCTGCAACTTCCTCGCTCTAATTTGCACTTACCAGGGCAGCGGCGTCGTCGCTTATTTCTTTTTGTCACACCAGTCTGATATCAGCAGCGCGCGCGTGCGCCCCTGTTGTTGCATCGCCGAGCTGCACACCAAAGCTCCCCGCTTTAGTGTCTTAGCTGCAGAGATCACAGGACTCAAGTTGCTTGAGTTGCTCTTTAATGTGTCAAGAAGGAAGTCCTCATGTAAATTCACCCCGGGAGCTCTTGGTTCCAGCAGTCGGATGTGTCACACGGCTTGTCAGAACAAGGCGAACGGGATGCGAACGGCTTCTTCCCACCTAACGGCCTCTATTGTTCTGGAATGCTGAGTCGAACTCCTTGCACATCCTTGGCGCTGCTAGAAACGCAGAAATGCAAGGACAAAAACCCGAACTCGAATCTACAAAAGCAGGGCAGCCCGAAGAGGTATTTTATTCTGAAAAAGTCGTGTATGAATAGTAAATGTGGAAAGCCAAAGGCTTAAGTTTCAGCCATACAAGAAAAGTAAGTTGTACTGTGGCTCTCGTTTGAATTAAAAATAAAATAAATGAATCGTTTTCCATCATTTTGCTCATTTCGTCCATGTGACACATTAGCTTCTATGTCAAATGTACGCAAATCTTTTGTCAGTGTTCTGCAAATATAAAAAAATAAATCAAATAAATAGGTTTTGCAGTTGCTGTGTTTCCATTGAATAAAAAGAAGTTAAAGTCACATGTAAATAAATAAACTAGTCTGTGATCACTGGTTGATCACGTGACTTTAGGCGAAAACAGTTTCAGTTGGAGTTTTGTGAAACACGTCTCTGTCAACATGGCCAAAAAAATAAATAAAAAAAAGTTCTCGTCCTGGCCCGAGAACTTTTCAGCAAAAATTTTTTATTTTTTTTTTTCAAAATTGCTGTGTTTCCTTTAAGCAAATTCATTCTTATTATATCAACCTGTGCAATGTTTCTGTCAGCGGAAACGCTTTCAATGCGTCTGCCTTGCAATGAATTTACAACGTTTGTGAAATCTCGCCACGCGGGCCGAAGAGGAAAACCTCAGACTTCTGAGAATTAACAAATAAATTAAAATGCACATCGGCGCTGTCCAGCACCACTAATCGGCTTCAGCTCTTTCCAGGACATTTTGGCTCCTGCAGTTTTTATTGCAGATGCGAAGACGCTCATTGACATTCAGCTGAGCGGACCCTCGGTTGAACCTAATGGACTCTAAAGAGAACGCAGCAGCAGATTAGGCCTCTTTATGTGGCGGATGTCATTAGGAACGGGGAAATGTTTTCCACATTAAAATCACACGTAATTTATTCATTCACAAGTCCAGGGGATATTTGTTTAAGGTTTGGTTTAATCAGTTGAACTCCGAATCCTCTTCATTTCAATTCAATCTTTAGATTCCGCTGTTAGAAATCACTGAAAATACTGAAAAAGTCAGTAAATAAATGGCTTTGGAAACCACCGATCTTGGGGGCAACCGGGACCAAACAACTTTTTTTATTGAACAAAACTCAAGAAGATGATGTTGCCTTTCACCTAATCAGTATGAAAGTTGTTGTAAAGCGAAAGGTGAAAAGACTTTCGCGTTTCTATTCGCCTCTTACTGAAACTGCAAGGCGACTGGAGCTGATAAAATGAGCTAACCGGGTCGTGACCCGAAGCCGTTTTTTTGTGCTAGCTGGGTTTGGACGGAATCTGTGTTTAAAAGGTCAAGTATTCACCAAACTGGCTTAACACAAGTGCTCACCGTGGTGCCTAAAAGTAATAATCCACCACTTGCAAAATGGGCTCTTGGTGAAACTCAGCAATATACTGTTTAAAATGACGCAAATGAACTAAAATTGCAAGATTTTATCACACTTCCAGTAACTGAATGCTCCCATAAAGTCAGTGTTTTTGCAATTTTGAATCACAAAACAGCCGTTTTGACTGAAACAACTTTTAATTCTCTGGACGTGGTGCTGGTAATTTAAGTCTCCAAGCAACATTTTGTTTGAATTTCATTTTCTGCATGAACTCTACTCACTCTCTTTATTGATTGCCTTACTTATCAATGCTGGGAGTTGTGAACATCATGTTGCCAGATTCTGGGTGCGTTCGCCAGTCACCGCCTTTTGATTGGCTCCCTTTCGTCGAGCTATTCTGCTTGTTTTTACACATGGATCGATCTCAGAATTGAAAGTGAACGTAAACCGCATCGTGATTGGCTACTAGTGAAATCAGTTGCAAAGAATGACCACAGACCACAAAGTGCAATATCAGCCAATAATAAGCACACTTGTTCAGAAGTGCAGAAAGCTGCAAATGGCTTCCTGGATCACATGAATATTCCAGATGAAAGACCTCAAATGAAACCCACATCACCGATTGAAGGAAAAGCCCCCAAGGCGAGTTTCACTTGTTTCACGTGTAGCGCCGACTCTTCTTAGGATCCAAACTGTGGAAAATGTGAGATAAAAAAAAAAAAGACAAAAAAAAAAAAGAATGTTACTTCTTCCTTGAACTGTACTGAGTCAACAGAGCGCTGAGAGGCTCCTATTGTGTTTGTGCAGCTCGCAGAAAACAACCTGCTCAAGCTGCTTTTGTGTTTCCCTTGAAATCTCAGCAGTGGTTTTTATTTTCTCTTGTGTAAATGCTCTTGTTGGGCACAATAGGTTTATTTAGATAGCACTTCTCGTGCACCTGGAAGGGAAAGAAGTCGGTCTGGAGCAAGCGCTCTTATTTACAAAGAGCTGCCTTGAGTCTTCATTTGTTGCCTGATGCAGCCGCCGTCGTGTCGACCCTCTTTTAATGACGGCGTCCTCACACACGACTCACTGTTTGAGCTCGCTGATCCAAATGAGGCAAATTGCACAAGGATTTTGGCATTGTCAGTATAAAAAAATTTAAATATCTATATTTTATTTGTGTGTCTGTCTTTTTTAAATTGATTTAAATATGAATTGGGAGTAAACGTGCCTGATACTGGAGCGGACGCCGTTTTCTCGCTAAACCGAGAAAGCGAAAACCGGCTCTCCGAATGACTCGAAATTGAGAAAACGCGTTACGATTCATCAAATTACGTTCATCCGAGTAAACGTTACGCGTCTATTAGCTTGTCGAGTTACATAAGCGTAAATAAAGTGAGTTTGATAAACTCGATTTGATTATATGTTACAAATTAACTACTTTTTTTGTTTTTTCAAAGTCGGAGCTCCATTCTCTTCTTTTCAGTGTGATCGGAGGGAAGCTAAGATAAATGCGCTAAAATGCGCGCGCTTGTTTCGACGAAATGCTAAAATCACAGCACCACCCAGTGCCCTGGCATGACAACTACAGCTGATTGAAGGGTGTCCTGGTTTTGGTCGTCTCGTTTAGAAGTGGAACTTTTCCCCAATCGACGTCCGAAATTGTGTAAACAAAGCCAAAGTAAGGCTCTTCGGTTAACTTTTTAAGTCAAAATTTTTAAGTCATATTTTATATATAGAGAGTTTTTGTTGTAGTTGCTTGATTATGCTATAAAATGGCACTATATGCCTGGTTAACCTTTTAACCTTTTTAACCTGTTCAGGTTAGCATAAATTTCTTAATTGGAGTGTATGTGTCACAAAGAGCTAAGGGTCAAAAGCGAATGCACGTTTCGGCGACACGCCGAAATCACAGCGCCATACAGTGGCTTGGCATGGCAACTGCAGCGATCTCATCTAACCGATTCCCAAATCGGGATCCGAAAATACCGGGAGTTTCCGGACAGCAGGGGTCTCGTGTGAACGTAGCCTGACGTACGTCAGTACACGCACTCAGGAATAATCGACAGGTCCTGAAGTTTGTCTGGTCTTCTGATGATGAAAGAGGCTCGTCACATTTCCCTCAAACGTGTTCATTCCCAGTGGGGGGGTCTGAGGGCCGTCGTTGCATGGGGAGCCGTTGTGTTTGAGAGTGAGACGTGGACGCGTCAGCTATAGGTGTGAACGGCTGCTTTTCCAACCTGCAGCAGAAGCTGCTAAGGTTGTCTGCCAGGCGAGGACCGAGACACGGGCGCGAGTCGTTAGCGGCGTTTCTTCGGATCGTTCTGACTACATGTCAGGTCGTCTGCTGCGGAGAAGTGTTCCAGCCTCTCGCTGTAGATTCTTTCAGCTGTTCGGATGTCTTTGGTCGGTTCGTTCCCGGGCTGCTTCATGGGCCTCGGATGTGAGGTGAGGTTTGGGTTCAGACACACACATCCGCATAAAACACTGAATGTTTCAGCAAACTCATTTAGGTTTGTGGCCGAAGCGTCAAAAACCTCCGCAGTCTGCGCAGGCCTGGAACTTCCACCGTTTCCCGCTTCCTGACGATCCAAACTGCAGGATTCAGACGTTTTCATTTCTGCCTATGAATGAAATGAAACCTTTATTTATTTTGAACATGTAAAATGGCAGAGAGAGAAAAAAATAAAACAAATCAGAATCAAACAAGCAAACAAAAAAAAACTAAATTAATTGTACTTTTAATGGTACACATAATATAAGACGCCCAGCTCTCTGATCTGCTGTGATATTTCAATTTCCCAAGAAGCTAAATTTTGGGTTTTCTTTAGCCATAATCATCACAATTAACAGGAAAGAAAACTGGAAACACATCCCCTCCACAGGTAATAAATCTTTGTTTCCGTTTTCAAATTGAGCAACCAAACAAATGACTTTTATCTGCATACAATAAATCAGTTTTTTATTTCTTCCCCTGTTCACATACAATCTAATGCAAGAAAAAAAAAGTAAAAGCCTGAGAAGAACAAAAACAGGCTTTTCTAACACTGTATTTTGTCAGACAGCCGACGCATATCCAGGGCTTTTCTCTGCAGCGTAATGTGGGAGAAGCAAGGATTTTCTCACCCCCGTCGTTTTTTTTTTTTTTTTTGCTCATGATTCCTTTTTGGATATTTGAACACTGACTAAAGCTGGGAGATTCTGTCTCGCTGAATGAGAAGGAAGAGTCGTCTGCGGGCTCGTGCAGGGAGACCATTGAAGAAGTCAAAACAGTTTAGATTCGTAATGTCTCCGCAGCTACGCGGCGCCTCGCCATTGTTGCATTGTTCATCCTCGAGGCTCTGCAAAAAGAAAGTCATTTCTGAGGCGTTCAGCTGCTTTCCTGACATCTACTCTATTTTACTTCACGGGATAAGTGTCTTGGAGAACAGCTGGATGGATCGCGGTCCTTTTTTCTGTGTGTGTCTGTGTGCGAGTCTTTCTTAATAGTTCTCTTTTTGAATTCTAGGAGTTAAAATAAGCCTTTTGAAATTGCCCCACTGTGCCGCTGTTACCTCTGCAGAAATGTTACTTCTGTCTCAGCGAGCTGCACTTTGGGATACTTCAAGTGTTTCAGATGCTTGAAAGAGCAGAAAGTATTGTAATGATTGCCCGACTCTGGTTCAATTTCATTTATGTTTTTCAAGGAAACGTTTAGATTTAGTATCCCTGGTATGGATGATTGCTCTGAAAGTTCAGTCAGTCTCATCTGAGCTGGACCAATCATGACCTAATTGGTCTTGCAGTTGTTTCGATACTCCTAATTTTACAAGGAGCATTTGAGAAAACTTTTAACTTGACTAACATAATAATAATAATAATAATAATAATAATAATAATAATTAAAGCCGCAAGCGGCGTTGGGCGGACGTCGCAGCCAAGCGCCGCTCCGGCCTATTGGCCACCACGGGGGAACCAGCAACCGCCGCCCGCCAGCCACCACAGAAGCTCTCACGCAGTTTACAGCACCTCAGCCCGCACGGCACCGCGGAAGCTGTTGCGCAGATTCCAGCACCGCGCCCACGTGCCAACGCAGAAGTTGTTGCGCAGTTTCCGCGCCCGTCCACCAGGCAGAACGCATTGATGCGTTCGGCGGCGCTCCCTGACGACGCACAAAAATGTGGTGCAGATTGTTGCATTTAGCGAGGAGATATAGCTCGTGGATTAGCATAGGGGGAGCAGTGGAGTCAAATTACATTTCAATGCTGTTGGGCTCTTTAGAGGTCAACAAAGGTCATACATATCCAGTTTGGCACCAGTCGGATATAACAGTAAAATATACACCAGAAAAAACAGGTGACTGCCTGTTAAAAGAGGGTGGAGCTAATGTGATGTCATGAAGTCACCATGGAAATGTGTTCAGGACTGTTCTGCAGAGAGACATAGGAAGTCTGGTGCAGCTGTCATCTTGCATTTGGAAGTTATTTAATCCTGATGTTTCGTGGCAAATATTCAAAGTTTGACACTAAGCCACGCTCACATGCTTTGATGTTAACTACAACTGAGATGTAAATGCAGTGAAACTTCAACCTTCTCCTACAATGAGTGAGGAAAATTGTAAAGTTGAAGATGTTCCAGTTTAATAAACCGTAGTGGTCAGTAATAAACCAAGGGCAAAGCACATTGACAGAGCAGTTAACTTTCAGCACATTAGAACAATAGCACAGGCTAAATCCCACCCCTTAATTAGGTATTTATCACAGGAAGCGCTACAACTAAATATTACAACCCCAATGGATCGGTAATAAGATACTTAGCATTTTCTCAGAACTCTTTGAAACAATCCTTTAAACAGCTTCTATACATAACAAACAAGGCTGAATGTATCAAACTGGATGTACAGTTTCATGTTAATGAGGTCAAAGGGGTCAGATAGCGACCGTTCAGAGTAAAACATGACACTTCCTGTTCTCAGAGAGCGTGGCCTAAGTGATGTCATAATTCGACCATTGGGTATTGTAGGAGACCCGATGATGATCAATCACAGTAATTTTTGTGCTTCTTTGAGTTTCTGTGTAGGAGATATAACAGTTTATTTTTTTATGGCGAGTGGGTGAACTTTGCCCCCTGGTGACTCCCCTTCAGCATACTCAAAAACTCACCGTTTTGATAACTTTAGATGGGACATGCCTTGTGAACAGACTGACCAAGTTTGAAGCTGATCAATCGAGATCCCTCGGAGTTCGATCAAATACGAAGGCTGTAGACGGCAAAAATGGGGTCAAAATCGGAACTTCAATCCAAAATGGCCGACTTCCTGTGATATTTGCACCATAACAATAATTGTAAATTTTGAGCGTCTTGGGGAGCTCTACAAGTGTACCAAATTTTATGTCTCTACGATGAAAAAATAAAAATGTTTTGCATAACCCAGAGATCGATTCTAATTAGTTTTTTTATTATAAGGAATCATACTGAGTCACCTTGGTTTGCATTTCATCCTCTTCTTGAAATTCAAACATTACTTTAATCTCAAGTTAGATGATGTTATTTCTGTTTCAGGAGTGGCTGAAACAGAAATAACGTTTCTGTTTATGTTCCTAAATAAATGCTAACAGATTTATTTAGGAACACAAAGATTTGTCGTTGTGTGGGGTCTCCACCTTATGAATCTGTCCAAAACTCTCAATCTTATCTTTGTTTCTGCTGCATTTTTTTCTTTCCACTCAATTTTACAATAATTTTCTGTTCGGTGAGTCAGCAGTTTTTGCCTTGATTATGTTGACCATAATTTAGGGCTAACAATATATATATTGCGATAGACACTTGATAAATATTCCTAAATAAATCCTAAACAGATTTATTTAGGAAACCTTCAAACCAAAAATGGAAGATCTGGGAGGTATCTTGTTCCAGCGAGAGGCGGAGTTCACCCTGGAGACAAACGGGACTCCCTACGAAGCCCCAGAGGTCAGCCGGAGAGTGTCTGATGACCTGGCGACAAATGGGATTAGAGTCTGATGGTCTGGGAACTCGAGGCCTCAAGTTCCCATGGCACCGCAGTCCTGCGGGCCGCAAGCTCTCCCTCCAACATCTTCCGCCATCAGCACCTAAGTGTCAAGCTCCCTTGACACCGCAGTGCTATTGTTGTAAGATGATATATCTGAGAAAATATTCAATATTTGTTCAAAATGACGGACCATTCACGTTATGTCCCGATCAGTGATCGGATTTATTTAGGAAACCTTCATACCAAACATGGAAGATCTGGGAGGTATCTTGCTCCAGCGAGAGGCGGAGTTCACCCTGGACAGGTCGCCAGCAACACAGAGACAGACAGGTGAAAAACAACCATGCATGCACAGATTCACACCTAAGGATGGGTTTAGAGAAATCAATTGACCTAACAGTCATGCTTTTGGACTTGGGAGGAAGCCGGAGTACCCGGAGAGAACCCACACAAGCGTGGGGAGAACATGCAATATTCGTGCAAAAAGACTCGGCACAAAGCCCCAGAGGTCAGCCGGAGAGTGTCTGACGACCTGGCTACAAATGGGATTAGAGTCTGATGGTCTGGGAACTCGAGGCCTCAAGTTCCCATGGCACCGCAGTCCTGCGGGCCGCAAGCTCTCCCTCCAACGTCTTCCGCCATCAGCCCCTAAGTGTCAAGCTCCCTTGACACCGCAGTGCTATTGTTGTAAGACTTTTCTGCCGCAAATAATCAAGTCTGTAGTTTTTTTAAAATCACAATTCCATCCAGTATCCCAGAGCGTTATTTTTGGACATTTTCTGGTAAGTACTCAGGATACCTCCGACCACACGTGCGATCACTGACGGCTGGGCTGAATCCAACTGGCTGTCTTCGTGGGTTTCCTCTTTAGGCGGCTGCTGGTTCTGCTGTTCTGCTCTGTCCCTCATCTTTTTTGTCAGCTTTTCCCCTTCCAAGACACTTCCGATACTTTTCAGTTTCAGGGCGGTGTTTTCCTGTTCATAGATGGTGTTTTTATTCTCTAAGGCAGTGGTTATCTCCTCCAGGGTCTCGCTTTTCAGCTTCAGGTCGGTGCTTATTTGCATCAAGGCAGCGATTTTCTGCCTCAGGCTGGTGTTTTCCTTCTCCAGCGAGCTTTTTCCCTCCTCCAAAGCAGTGATTTTCTGCCCCCGGGTGGTGATTTCCTGCTTGAGGATGGCTCTTATTTGTTCCAAGGCAGTGGTTTTCCTCTCCAAGATGGTTCTTTCCTGCTTCTCAGTGGTGCTTCTCTGCTTCAGGGTGGCGTTTTCTTCATTCAAGGCAGTCTTTTCTTGCTCGAGGGTGGTGTTTATTTCCGCCAAGGTTGTGTTATTCTGCTCCAGGGCGTTTTTTTCCTGCTGCAGGGTGGCGTTTATATGCGCCAAGGTGGTGACTGTCTGCTCCAAGGCGGCACTTTTCTGCTTCAAAGCTGCTCTTTTCACCTTCAGAGAAGGTGAGAAGCGCCTCATCCACCTGAAGGTGGATGAGGTGTTTTCATCATCCAAAGCAGTCTTTTCCTGCTTGAGGGCGTTTTTGTCCTGCTGGAGGGTGGAGTTTATATGTGCCAAGGCGGTGACTGTCTGCTCCAAGGCGGCACTTTTCTGCTCCAAGTCGGCACTTTTCTGCTCCAAGAATGCACTTTCCTGCTCCAGAGCTGTGTTTCTCACCTTCAGAGTGGTGTTTTCCTCATGCAAGGCGTCTTTTCCTGCTTGAGGGCGTTGTTTTCCTGCTGGAGGACGTTGTTTCTGTCCAACTGTTTCTGTAATTCGTCGTCTTTCTCCCGAAGCAGAGCGTCTACTTCAAGCGTAGCTTTTTTCACGTTCAGAACTTGGATGTTCAGCTCCTCGTTCGCTTTCAGCAGAAACGTTCGCTCGGTGGCCATCATTCTGACTTTTTCTGCAAAATCATTGAGCTGCTGCGTCTGTCTCGCTATGATCTGTTGCATTTCCATGTCTTTCAAATCAGAAGCGTTGCTTCTCTTACTGCTCTTGCTCATTTTTAACTCCTTCTCTCTGGACAAATGTGAAAATCGATCCGAAAATTGACTGTTTGCTTGTTAGTGCGATTAGTACAATACTTGTGCTTTCTCTCCAACTGCTGCAATAGCAAAGACCGTAGATTCAGAAGCGGTGCATCATAGCTCCACAAAGGGTGCATCACTCTTTGTGACGTCAAATGGAGTGATGTCACAGATTGATGTCACTACCTCAGAAGGACAACTAGAAAACTGCTGAAGTTTGAATGAAAACAAACTTTACGGCTGAAGCTGATGGCCACTGGAGACACTTCAGCTGGTAATACATCATCACCAAGGCTGAAATCCGCACTTGGGAGACAGCGGCTCTTGAGGACAGTGGACTGGCTCGGCAAGGTGCGAGGACCAACGGTCAAACGGTGCCCGAAAACAGAAAAACAGGGGAAAAACCCAGCTGATGCATTGGAAGCCACCATTTCCGACTGTCTTTCTGGCCGGTGTCCTTTCACTGGATAAGAAAGTGAATGTGTTGCATCTGAGGCTGAGGGTTTCTGCAGAAGATGAAGGTCTGTGCCGTTCTTTGCCTAACATAAACCTGGCCAGCAACAAGCTGGTATTCAGTTATTGTTACCTAGCAACTCACTCATTCTTTGGTTACCTAGCAACAGCCCGTTGCGTCACTTGCGCAGCAGCAGTTTCTGGTTTCGACTCAACATTCAACATGGCCGACTTCCTGTGACACTTGCACTATGACGTTAATTGTAAATTTTGAGCGTTTTGGGGAGCTCTACAAGTGTACCAAATTTCATGTCTCTACAGTGAAGTAAGTGAATAGCAAAGGGCCCTTTGAAAATTGCTAGGTGGCGCTAGTGAGCCGTTTCTTGTGTGATTTTTTGCAATGACCTTACAATATAAAATTTTGAAGCTCCCTTAACGCGTCCGCCAAGTTTGGTGAGTTTTTGAATATGATAAAGCCCCCCAAAAGGCCCCTCTTTAGGGGGGCAGAATAATAATAAAACAGCAAGAAATCAATAGGCCTTCGCAGCGCTTAGCTGCTCGGGTCTAATAATAACAAAGACATGCAGACGGGACTTAGACTCATTCTCTGAGGACTGAAGTTTTGAGAGCGACTTTGTTTCGCACGTAACCGTTTAACAATGTCCAAAATGAACGTGAGATTGTCAGACTGCGTCTACTTGTGGGGAAATCTGTCCAGAATGTAGAAAATATTAGATCGATACTAGCGCGGCAAGATCGATCCTTCAGTTTCAGGTTCTCTCTTGATATTTGGTTATATTTGTTTATAGTGGTTGAAATTCAGTTTTATTAATACATTCTTTTGCAATATTAAAAACCTAATAATAAAGCGCAGCAACCCAGGACAACGCTAGGAGCAATCTGAGACTTTTAGAGACAAATTAGTAGCAACGCAAATTAACGGCACAGAATGTTAAATAACAAAAGGAAAGCAAATCTCACACTGCGTCAACCCAGTCCTGTAAAACTCTGCCCAGTCAGCTAATTCATAAAATAAAAAAAATACGTATATTTACTGTGGTTCTGGTTCTGTAGAGCTTGTGCTATAACTCCAGCTCTAGAGGAGCCAATAAACCGACAGCGTCTCAAAAATGCACCTTGGTGAGAGCATGATGTGCAACAGCGGCGATCTGTAGCACCCAAAAAACGACAATGAAGTGTCTGCCGACAACAATGAAGCCACATAAGGTCGAATGAAAAGCTGGTACATTCAGACGCTGCAGGGAAAAGACACTGAAATGCATCCTGAACAGCGATTAGAAATCACGTCAGAAAAACCAGGAGCAACGATGTAACAAGCGACCAGACGCTACGGAGAACCGGCCACAGGTGACGTCAAAAATCAGCTCAGCACAAACATCCGCGATGCAAATCCCAGAGCGGCAGCCCGACGAGCACGGCGCTCATCCGACCGAGATCCAAATGCACACGGCGGACCTGACACTCAGCGCGGCGGGCACAACCGGCGCCTATGCACACCGATGAGCCCGACGACGCTGTGAACCGGAAGTGAAGGAGGGGAAACGGGGCACAGACGTGTTGAAGGGCCCGGCCGTTCATGAAGAATCATTGTCAGACAGACTTGCTCACTGATGACTGCTGTGCAGCCCTGGAGGGTCCAGATGGACGCAGCGGTGGATTGGTGGTGGACGGCCACCACATCCCAACACGGCTGTGACGTCAGCAAGGAGGTGGTGGAGTCATGCTTTGGGCCCAAATCATGGGGAGAGAATCATTGGTCGACCCCTTCAGAGGTGTGAAAATGACCTCAGCAAATTGTATGGACTTTCTGACTGATCACTTTCTTTCATGGTTCAAAATGAAGAGCCAGACCTTCAGTAGCAAAATCATCTTCATGCAAGACAATGAATACTGTAAGGATACCACTGTGTGATTGGCTGCTATGGACATAGAAGGGGAGAAACTCACGGTGTGGTCACCATCCTCCTCTGACCTCTGACCCTATTGAGAACCTTTGGAGTTTCCTCAAGCAGAAGACGAGCAGGTGGGATGCAGTTCATATCAAAACAGCAGGTTTTCTGACATCCTGCAAAGAAATTCAAGCAGAAACTTTCTATAAACTCACAAGTTCAATGGATGCAAGAATTGAGAGGGTGACGTCAAAGAAGGTCCAAAGTTAACATGTAACTGGGTCTGTTGACATGTTTTTGACTTAGTGCATGTGACCACTTAATGCTGCACATTCAAACAATGACCGTTTGCAGATCTTTATAATCCATAAAAAAGTTTAGAAAATCTGCTCGGCATAATAATTTGGAACAGTACATTTTGAGTTTTATTAGTTTTTTTTATTACACTGACCATCATTTGCATCGACCATTTTCACTTGCTGTCAGATCGACACCAAAATATGCACTATTACTGTCTAATTTAGATTTCTACATTCCTCAAACATCTCCAATCGGCGCTTTCTTTAAATCTGCAAATGTGAAACAGAAAATGAAGAGGGTGAAGGTTCAGTCCGCAAACGGCCTAATGGCTCCTGACACGTGTCCCGACGTTCCTGATTCTGTTGCAGCGACACGTTATCTGTCGCCGCCGTGTTTGCTGGGGGGGGGGGAGACGTTACGACGAGGCGTTACGATTGCAGAGTCGAAATGATGGAAGGCCTCCGTTGAAAAATAAAAAAAGAAGAAGAAGGAAAAAAAACCCCAACACAACATCAGAAGGTAGATGAAGAAAATAATGAAAAATGAAACCCACACTCACCTGCAGATATCTTGGAACAATGCTGACAAATGGCAGCGGCGGCCCGGCTGTGCTGTTTTCATCAGATCACATCGTCTATCTCACAGCGGCACCTGTCTCAGCCACCCCATCAAATCTCAGCAGCCCGCTGTCCTTGAGGCGAGCAGGCAGCAGCCAAATTATTTTCAGACTGGTTACTTCAAGGTGAAACAAGCGGCTGAGGTCTCAATTATTTCTCCGTGGCATATTCAGGACTGGAGCGGGAGAATTGGAAATGGAACGGCGTGATGGAACCGAACGGCCCCCGAACCTCCTCGCCTATTTTCACTCGGCAATAATTGCCCAGATCACCTTGGTAATACATCTGCCTGGAAACAATGCGCTGTCCTGTAAAGGCGAGCACAAACGATCTGCCGGGGAGGAGAGGGTGAGTTGATTTTGGCGATATAGAAAAACCCCCCAAGGATTTAATGGCAGACGGTTTGGCTTTGAGTTTTCTTTATTGTTTTGAATCGGGAGTCCATGACTCTTTCATGCGGTCTTTAAATAAATAAAAAAGCCCACATCAAGTCACCCGCAGAGCCAGCCTGGCTGCGGCATATGGCCCGGGCCAAATTCGGCCTGGACAGATCGTCCTCTTGGACGCCGGCCCGGGTCGCGCCGGATAACCCCGGAGTCCGGCCAGAAACAATAAACCGACAGCGACGCAGCCAACGCCATGCGAGTGAAGGCGGATGAGGTTGAATCAGGTTGGTCGTTGTTTTTTTTGTTGTTTTTGTTTTTTCATCGAGCAGCTGAGTTCGGGGTTAATGCACGACTCTCTGCTTCAAAGCAACAGCTTGAAAAAACACCTCAACGAATGAAATCAGGAGTCTGAACAAAATGCTGTGAACATACTACAAATGGAAAAATCAAGTTACTTTAATGTTGTGGGGTTTTTTTTGTTACAACCACAAACTGCGGTTGATGTTTTTTCTTTTTTTTTACATTTTGTGTAATAAAGCAACAAAACCTGCAAAACGTTTTCAACAGTTTTTTTTTTTCTTTTTACCGATGAAAGTCTGAAACGTGCGGATCCGTTTGTGTTTGACTACCGTGAGTCCAAACTACTTTTCATCTGTCCCGGCGCACCGGGATGTGTTGAAGGAGTCTTCAGATTCACAGTCAGATTAGGGTCTGAACTGCACATGTTCTGTGAACTGAACCGTTTCATCCGGACCTGTGCATCCGGGTTTATCGTCATTTCGAAAGACGAACCTTCACCTTCGGTCGTTGGCAGGTCGTCGTTCAGGATTCTTTCTTTAGCTGCTGGCATCTTCTCGTTAACCCTTGCCAGGTTTCCACTCCCTGCCGAAGAACAGCATGTGCCCAGCTTGATGCCGCCATCACCATGGATACGGTGTGGAGAACGTGCGTTGAGGATGTTAGTTTTCTGTCACGCAGCGTTTCGTTTCGGTCGTCTATTTGTTCTCATCTGAGTGACCTCTCTAGCGAGCTTTTGAGACTTTTGTCTCGCCACTCTGCCGTTAACGGCTGGTTTGGTGAAAAGCACGACTAACACTTTCCTATCAACAGGCTCATTCACCTGAACCGTTAATTCTCCTGAACCGTGGATCTCTGACTCTCCAAAGTCACCACAGGCGATTTGGCTGCTTTCCTGATCAGCGCTCTTCTTGCCGGGCTTGACAGGTGGCTCAGGCGAACGGCCGGGTCTCGATAAGTCTGTGTTTGTGGCTCACTCTGTTCCATTTTCAGATGATGGGTTGATCAGTGACACGCGCCGACCTGGTGTGGTTTTATAAACAAACTTTTCTGCTCTTTTTCTTTAATCAAGTTTTAGTTGGTTTGCTTAGAAAGTCTGGTTTGTTTGGGGAGGTGTGAATGCAAAACTCAATTTCTAGTTCACCTAAACAACTGGACCTCTGCTCAGTTGAAGTGAACTCTGGGGGCGCTTTAAATGAAAGTAGACCGGAGACTGGGAACGCTGGGAATTATGGGTAAGTACAACCAAAACTAGCAAGAGTCCATTGCTAGCAGGAGAAATGATCCGTGATGTTTCGCCGACGGCTAAAGAGAAATTCTGCGATCTTCTTCAGAGGTTTTTGCGTCATTTCATTCAGTGGTTCTTAGTGCAGCGCCACCACAGGTGAGGAGGTGAACAGGCGGTCAGCGGTTTGGTGCGGCGTTAAAGTGAACCGCACCAGCTGATACCGTAACGAAGGTTGCAATTTTGGTTCCCGATCTAATCGAGTCTCCCACACTATCAGGCGTGAAAACGTCCACAAGAAACCACTAGTGGAGTGTTTTTTCTAATAAGCTATGTGGGCAGTTTCACTGGATTTCATTTCAGAGATTAAAGTCAAACAGCACACCAAAGTTGTCTGTTTCATTGTGAAAAAAATGGCTAAAAGCATCTAATTTAATTCTTATCTGTCTAAATCCACACCACAATCACACATATTTCCCTTTTTGTCCAGAGTTGAAACATGTTGACGTCTGAGCTGCAGGCAAAACACGGTTCTACAAAGTCCACATGTGTGAAACCTGAAGTCTTTTTAAATCAGACATAATAAATATATTTTGTAATTGAAGATGTGTGGAAAAGGAGTGTTTTGTCGCTCCAGCTGTGTTCCATCAGCTGTGCCATAAACACAGACCCGCTGCGCTCGTGCCTCATGCGCCGGCCCCCTTTAACCTTTTGATGAGGTCGGCGGGAGTCCGCTGCAATGTAAAACTGCCATGTCCAGTTTGTGGAACAATGCTTGCGAGAGGAATTCACTCGATAGACCCCCCCCAGCAGCCAAACAGGCCGAACCAGAGGATATTTCCACTTTAATTCGGAGTTTTACTGAAACATGACAGGGTTCTGTTTGCTTCCTGTGCGCCTCAGAGGTCAGAAACAGCTCCGCACCGTCTGAGGGTCGGAGTTTCCTCTTCAAAATCACAGTCCGTTAAAATACATGTGTAGAACCTTCAATCGACCCGAAAAGAGACTTTCTGCTTCTGTCGGTCAGATTTTCAAAGCTGAACATAATAAGAGGGGGAGGGGGGGGCTGTTCAACTTTATTACATTTAAATTTTCAGCGCAACATGTGGCATGTTGTGACATTTTCTACAATTTTGGGTCTGAAATAGGAGTCAGATTCTGAGAAAACCTCACAGTGACCTGTGTTGTTATTTTTGGGCCAAACTGCAGTTGAAATCATTGTAATTTCCCATCATTTCATTTCGAGGAAAGGTCACAGAGTGACCCTCCACGGCCTGAACATTCAGTGTGATGAGAGCCTCTTAAAGGTCAGTCTGAGGTCAGCATGACAGGCTTCAGTCCAGCGACTTAATACTTGACTTCTTTCTTTTTTTTTTTTCTCACAGGTGCATAATAGAGATTGGTTTAATTATCTAAAGAAGAAAAACATATGAGTTAAAATGTTGAAAACCGGTTCTTAGGTAATGAATAAGTTACCTAAGAATTTAGGTAATTCTTACCCAAATTACTTCCTGCATTAATTAAGCAGGAAATAATAATGAACGTTACCAGCAGGGGCGTCTCCAAGTCCTAATGCCAAAATAAAAAAAAGAAAGATTCTGCAATTTTTTTTTTTTTTTTACTTGCATGGTTTGGCCATTGGTTATAGGCAAAAGAAAAAAATCATGTGCATCCCTGACCTCAGGGGCTGCACTTACAACAAAGTCAGGCGTCATATGCTTTAGCAAAATTGACCTTTTGCTCTAATGGTGTACAAAAAAACAAATAAACCATCCATAACATGTATAGCTCTCTAAACTCTGTGACTTGTTACTTTGGTGGTCAAGTTATTTCTAGATTATATAAAACAAACACAATAAGTCAACGTTTCCTAATCATTTTACTCTTCTCATCAGCTTATTGTCATTACAAATCAGTACTTACTGTCATTCATTTTCATTTAGAGAAATCTGATGAAACCCTTTATTTATAAAAGTCTCCTCATTTAGTTAGATGCTAGTTTTGATTCAAGTGAATTAAAAGGACGACTCAGTGGCTCGGTGTTGAACTGTAGTCATTATATATACATTTATATATATTCTTCTACAGTTTTTGCATTTAAATTTTCACATGTGGTTGGTTTAATTTGAGCATTTAATATGACTTACTATTGTACTTAAGCCCAGATGAAGTGAAAGACGGATGAAAAGGATTCAGGAGAGTCAAAATGAATGACAAAAGTGAGAAGAGAAAGAATTAAGGATTTAAAGAAGGAACGAACCGAGGGCACAAGAGAGGAAAAAATGACATCAGGGAACGAGAGAGGAAAGGAGGAAAGGCAGGGCGACGCAAAAATGACGTAGCTAATGTCAGAAAGGAAGAAAAAGAAGAAAAACAAACGAGTGGAAGAATGAAAGGGAGCTTTAAAGGAGAGGCAGGACACAAGGAAGAGTCTCCATTAGTCCTTTTTGTTTCTGGGCATCAATAGAAACAGCCTGACGGAAAGAGAAAAAAGAATGTCAAAAGTTCCCATGGAGTCCTAACAGAGTGCAGACATGTTTTTATGAAGTTGAACTGTCCACAAGGAATTTCTAATGTTGTGTCACTTTTCCTTTTTATTTATTTATTTTCAGAACGGGCTGATTTGGTCGTGTTTAGCTGAGCCATGTCCCAGAATCAAATTCTTATTTAAAGGAAAAAGCTATTTTCTCTAATTTTACTGAGTTAAATTATTAATATTCCCTAAACGTTTTCTAAAGACTGTGATCCGTTTCTAATGGTGGGTAATTAATGCTGAGAAGAAAAGCTGGGGAACTGCAATTTTCCCTGAAAACAAGTCATTTAGAGCTAAAACATATTATGGTAAATTACCTTTCTGTCTGAATATAATGAGCCGTTCAATCACAAGTGAAAAACCAAACATCACTGGAAATTGTTCATTTGGTCAATGACTCTCAAATCCTGCACCTGATAGGTGGATCAGATTATCAAGGTCAAGTTAGTGTTGTTTAATTTTTTTTTCCAAAATGTTCCATATTGTGACCAAAAACTAGATGGATATTTTGTGGGACTTTGTTATAAAGCTCAACAAAAAAATAAAATAAAATAAAATAAAAAAAAATCATAAAATTGAATTGGAAAGTAAACTGATATTTAGTTATTTTTTTCAGTTTTTTTTCTGTACCTGTCTAACTCTCACACCCAGGTTTTCTACTTATTTTTATTTTCTCGCCTTGAGATTCGTCTTAGATTTTTGACAGGACTGATCCGGAAACAGTGTTTAAGTTTCACAAATGATCTAATCAGGCACTGCAGTCACATGTTAACATGCTGGATTTTAACAAAATAATCAAAAAGTGGCATATAGTGAAATATTTAACTAATTCATGTTACTATGCAACAAGGATTTATCCCAAAAATAAATTCCTCACCTGAATATATATATATATTATATAAAAAAATCAAAACCAGAACCACATGTTTTAAAAAAGTCCATAGATTGTTTAATACAACATACCATATTCTCAACAATTCAACATCAACAAAATTTTGTTAATTGAAAAAGAAAAAGAAAAAAAGAAATCTGCATATTACCTTTATTGCACAGAACAATTTGAATGTATTTTTCCATAGACTTCTTTTTTAATATCTTTTTCTTTTGTAAAAAGTTGGCTTGGACTATACATGGTGGACGTAGTCCAGGGTCGAAATAAAAAACGTAAGGGGGTAACAAAAATAAAGGGAAAAAAAAACCTTGAACCCGCCCCGAACACCTTCAGATCACGTGGGACTGAAAAAAAAAAAAAAGGCTCGATACAGTAGCCACACTTTGAACAAAGAGCATTCATATTCAGCAAGAGGGAGAACCGTGAGCCACATCCAGTTCAGTTGAGTTTTTCTTTTCCTTTATGCAAAACGGATTACACCAAAGCTGCTTCAGATTGCTCCATCCGCGTCTGTCCGCCCATCTGCATATCCCGTCCTCACTGCCAGCCGTCACCGTGACATTATCTGCAGTGTCGTCCACCGCAGACGCCTGTATACCGACACACACTTGTAAAGCCCAGATGTCCGTAGTGTGCACTCAAAAAGTTAAGGCTTCGACCCCTTCAATTTAAAATCCAGTACCGACCGGGTTGAGCTCAAGGCGCTTGAGTTCTTCCGCTCCCTCGTGACTCGGAAAGCGCATTTCCGGGGTGGGGGAGAAGCAAACCTGTAAATGATCCAAGAAGGTAACGATTCCATGGCTTCAATGGGGGGAAGGGAAAGAGAGGGGCACTTTCATGAATGAATCGTCAATTCTTTTAAAAAACAAAAAAAAAAACAGAAACAAAACAAGAAAACAATTCATTATAAAAAAACAAACTCCAGAGAAGTAACCAACAATGACGGAAATATTCTACAGCTTTAGGAGCACCACGACAAGTAGTTCTTATTTCTTGGAGTCAGGAAGAGGACAAAAGAATGGCGTCACGCGAACAGAGTCGAGCACAATGTGGAAAAAGTTACGGGCACAAACTGTGCGCCAGTGTAAGAAGTTAATTTACCAATCAGACCTGTAGTGGAAAAAAAAATGAATAAAATAATAATTGGATTAGAAACACCGAAAAATAACTGGAATGAATCTCCTCAAACTTTTTAGCGAACGTTGACCAGAAATTTGACGTTTCAAGTTTAGTTAAATTTGTAAATGCTTGACGACCAAGAGTCTACTGGTCACTGGGCCGCAGGACCAAACAAGATCATTCTTTTGAGATCGTAGCATAAATGTTGTGTTTAATATTACATTAAGCATCAATGGAAAAAAAGGGCGGTTGAGAATTGTGTATCAAAGTTTGTCAAACATCAATAAAATTCAACTTTACAAAGGAAAGAACACCAGACTGGTTTTCTTCTCCTTTCTGTCTGTAAACATTGCATTTCTGAAACGCTGCTACTCAAAATAAAATCCAGCAGTTTTTGCAATGAAGCACTAATAGGACTATAATTACCATTGTAATCCAAGGTCTTATAACCGAAGCCAATCGTTTATTGCAATGTCTTGGCTCTGCAATGACAGTGGTCGTAATTAGATAGTGTTTTATTTTCCTATTATTATTTGTTACGTTTTTTTGTAACTAAGAATTTCTGTTTGTACGTTTGCAGCAAAAGATTATCAGCACTGAGACACAATAAAAAAAGACACATGAAAAAGGCTTTGTTTAAAACATTGTATTAACATTTTAAACAAAGATGTACCTGTATGTGTGTGTGTGTGTGTGTGTGTGTGTGTGTGTGTGTGTGTGTGTGTGTGTGTGTGTGTGTGTGTGTGTGTGTGAGCTCGTTCATTCATTCAGCATCACAGAAAACAAGAAATGGAATGAACAGAAAAACAAGAAAATGATTTAAATATGATCTGGCCCCGTATTCTGGCTGTTTGGAGAGCTTTCCTCTTCTTTTATAGTTTGTTTTTTCCCCAATCAATATCCGGAGGACTATGATCTTTGTATGACCAATCTGAATTTCAAATAATGCCCCGACAGGCTTTGTAGAAACCACCCTATCACTGGCTGTAGTTACGTTCCCTCTTGTTTTTTTTCTTGATTTTTTTTTGTTTGTTGTTGTTCTAAGTCAGGAACTGGTCTCTTGTCAAGTCCACCAGTTAGAGGAAAAAAAAAAAAAAAAGCAGTAATCTATGTTAACAGACCATGACCGACAGGTTTGCAAAGGAGTCTTCTTCTCTAATTTGTCTTTTGCTGACGTCCAAAATCGAGAAACGATTTTAAATCATTTTCATATTGAACTTGCGAGGAGCATCCACCGTGGTGCTGCTCATCCCAGCGTCCGATTTGCGTGGGACATACTCGATCTCGATGTTGTGCTTTGTGTTGCCTTTACCCCTGCTCCAGAGGAACAGCAGTACCAGACAAAACAGGACGACACCAAGAAAAGAGATGAAACCCATTGTGGTTGCAATGATTAGTGTCTTTATATCAAACGGGAAAGGGACATTGGGCTTTGTACCGTTAGCACGAGTCTCAGTGGGTTGGTTGGATATGAAAGCAAGACTGTTGTTAGGTTGATGGGGCCAGTCCGGTGAATAACTATGAATGTGTAAGTGAGCAAGAGAGGTGTCATTTCCCCCAGCGTTGCTGGCTATGCAAACGTAGGTACCGTTATCTTGAATCTGGGCATAGCGCACCTCAAGGGTGCCATCTGGCAACACGGAGAGCCTTCCGATTGTCTTGGAGGTGATGAACTTTTTCTGAGGAGAAAGCCACATAATCACTGGAGCTGGATCTCCGTCTGCTTGGCAAGCAAAATGAACAATGGCTCCTTCGTCAACAAATTTCTGCTGGGCTTTACGATCCCTAATCCTGGACTTGCGACACGTGAAGTAATTTGGCTGCAGAACATCTGGGAAGTCCTTGAACTCTTTGCCTTGGACGAACTCGGGAGAGGCGCAGGTGGGCTGCTGCTTGTTGAAGTTCAGTCTCCATCGCCTTCGGAAAACCCACAGGAGTCGGCAATCGCAGGCCAGGGGATTATCGTACAAGGCCAGGGTTTCCAGGTTTCCAACCGAATGGAAAGCCGACTCCTCCAAAGTGGTAAGAGAGTTTCCAGACACATTTAGTATTTTCAGGTAGTTTAGTCCTCGGAAAGAGTAGGGCTCAATCATTGCTAGTCTCCCTCCAACCAGGTGAAACTCCTGTAGACGCAGAAGGTCATGCAGCTTATTTCCCTCTATGGTATGGATGGGGTTGTATGAAAGATTAAGAAATCGCAAATAAACCAAGTGCTGCAAAGCTACATAAGGGATCGTGGTCAGGTTGGTGTTGGCAATGGTCAGAGAGGTGAGATTTAATCCATACAAACAATTTGTGGTCATGGTATCCAGGTATGGCCAATTAGCTATTTCCAGCACTTTCAGTCGAAACAGCCGTTTAAAAGAGTAATCCCGTATGGAATTGATGTTGAGGTGACGCAGCCTGAGAGTGATCAAACTATGGAGGTGGGTAAAAGCCTCTGTTGGCACAGAAGACAAGTTACACTTCTCAAGACTCAGGTGCTCGAGGCTGTTAAGGCCGTGAAAAGCACGGTGAGCGATGAAAACCAGATCGTTATCACCCACCTCTAGAGAGCGAAGGTTGTACAAATCCTGGAACATATAGTCTAACAGGATGACAATCTTGTTCTCACTTATGTCCAGCTCAGTGAGATTGCTCAGGCCCGTAAATACACCCAACTGGATCAACTTGAGCTTGTTGCTGCGCAATCCCAGTGTCCGTAAGCCATAAAGGTTATTGAACGCTCCGGGTTCAATTGTGGAGATAGTGTTTTCGCTGAGCTCCAGGTGTTCCAGGTTCGGAAAGTTGGCGAACTCATCTGGGTTAATCGTTCTGATGCGGTTCTTGCTGAGGTCCAGCAGTCTCGTTTCTGCCGGAATGCCCTCGGGAACGGTCATGAGCTTCTTACGGTGGCACATCACCGAGCGCTCTGGGACGTTACACTCACAGCGGGATGGACACCCCGTGGTGGAGCCAGAAAGCACGGTGCCCAGCATCAGGATCAGAATGGGCTGCCAGCAAGCCACCAGGTAGCTGTGCCCAGTCGCTTCCCTGGCCACCATCTTATCGGTTACCTGGGTAGAAGCAGAGACATGGCAAATAGTTTGTTAGACAATCAAACGTTAATGATCTTAAAAACGTGATTGCTATAGTGAGTACTTGAGTCTAAACAACGAAATACAAACACAGGGACATGAATGATTTGAACTCATAGAGGTTTGACTTTAATTTAGGTTTTATCCATTGGCCTTGACATTTTTAGGTATTTGGTGTGTCTACTAATCATAGGAGCTAAGAGGATGTCCTTCTCATGTGACTCCAGTGAAGAGAACCGGACAGATAGTATGACAGCTATTACAATATTTATGAGCAGGCGTAAGATGAATACAGGCTACAGTGAATTGACAGTTTTGGATTCTGTGCCTTGCAGTAGAGTCAAAAGGCACTCGAAAATGAAAGTCCCTCACAGACGTCATGGGGACCAAAAAAGAGGAAGTCACAATCTTAGCGAGAAATTCAAAGGTGCAATCATTCTGGGAATCTACATTAGCCTTGCTCTCCCACCCCCATTGAGTCTGCAGTGCACTGCTGAGCATTATTTCCACAGATCGCCTTTCAGAAACTCAATCAGTTGATGCTATCCCCTAGACAAGAAGTGATAAGGCGCAGCTTCAGGTGGAATTAACTGCCTTCTTTTTAGTAATCCGCATTATGCTGTGTCACAGGAAAATATGCTGAGCATTTTTTATTTTTTTTGCCCCTAGTTCTAGTAATAAAGTCTCTTTTTCTCCAGCCCACAGTGTTTCCTTGCTGTACCAGTCAAAACACCAGAGGATTTAGCAGCAGCAAAGGCAAGAGGACTCAATCAAAGATCGATGGTGGCAAGTGTGATGTATGTGCTGTGGCTGACACTGAGCTCATGCAGTCTTTTGGGATAAAATACAGACCGCGCACCAGCGGGGGAACTGGATAGATAAAAATAAGCTTCTCGGGCAAAAACAAGTCATATTTATTTCTGGTGTTGGTGCTTCGTGGGACTGCATCGGTAAAAATCCATGACAACTGGATCATTTCAAAACTTGGCGACAAATTTAAATAACAGGGTTAGGGCCAGATGCTATTAATATTTGTTTACTACACGTTTCAGGATTTGTGCAAGTCAAACAGGTTAATGGGTATTTCCTCTTAACCCGACGAAGGATGTTTTGTGAGAGTCAGTAGACCATAACAAATACATCAGAGAGAGATTGCAGGGAAGGGAAAAAGAAAATCACTTAAAAAAATAGCTGACAGCTAATTATGGGGTGACATGCTACTGCCAGGCCACTAATAACATTTTTTTCCCCCTTCTCAGTGTATCACCAGACAGCTGGACATCAGAATAAAAAGAAAAAAAAAAAAGGGTGGGCGTTGCGGATCGCATAGCTCAATTTCATTTCATTTTGTCGAAGGTCGAAGTTCAGATTGGGGATTTGACGATACCATCTGTAATCAAGTGATGTCGAAACACACTGAGGGGGCTTTGTCTGAGATCAGAGACCTGCGGCAAAGCCTGCTGGGCTGCATTCAGCCCCAAGCCATATGTGATCAGTCTTATTCCCCAACGTCATCGATTGAGTTAGTGCTGAGTGCAGGGAGCGCAGCGATAGAGAGGCGCGGGCGTGTTGTGTGGCATGCTAAGACACCTAAGAAGCAGTGACCCCAGGCTTGGCTCTATCTGTCGTCGTCTATCATGAAGGCATTTACATAGTGCGCATTAGCAAATGAGACGCTGTTATTCACTTCTGTTGACCCATGATTTTGTTTAGGGCCCCATAAAATCACTTTTATTACATTCAAAACTCTGTTTTTTCCATTTTAGCTGTATTTTAATAAATAAAGCATGTATTTATGGTGTAAATAGGAAAAAAAAAAAAAAAGAACAAATGAAGAGCCGGAGGTCAACATGTCCTGTTATTCTGTAACACAAATGAAACAAGGACTGTTCAACAGAACATGAAACAGTTAAACAAGATGTTAAAAATGTATTTTCTGAGGAATTCAGAAAATACAGCAGTTAGCTAGAAGCTAGCTCGCTCCTCAATGGTTAGTAGTCGTCGTATCCTAGCACCGTCCGTCAATGTTGTGCTGACAAAAACATACAGACAAGTTTTCTTCTGTCACACATTATTCGCCTGCCCTAAATTTTGCGCAAAGCTTTGGGCGATACGTCAGTGTTTCAGAGTTTTTATTTTCACCGTGGCTCACTGGTTTATTCTGTCTGTGTGGAGAAGAAGGAGAACCAAGCGGATGCAGATCCCGACCACTGCTGTCGCTGCTGTGCACCACAAATCATGATTTCTTGTTGGTAAAGAAAGTCGGCATATTCAGCAAGTTTCGTACAGCAGTCTGGCATGTGAACACGTCTTTAGGAAAGCCGAACAATTTAGAAACCGAAACAATAAAACAAGACGGTCAAAACATAAAACAAAACTGGAACAAAGACAAATTATGCCGGACTGACCCATATGAAAGGAAACTAACATCAATTCTGAAGCGATTTCATGACTAGAGGCAGAAAACAAAGAGCTGCCGCTCAAGGTGTAAATAACTTAATACGAGTCAGGTGTGATAATTAGCAAATTAGGTCGAGGTGTGTGGGCTGAGAGGGAAGAGACAAACGGAGGCAATCCAGGAAACAGGCTAAGGAAATATCCCATTAAACCACGGCAACAAACAAGACCTAAAAAAGCCAAACATAGAATCATACCTTCAAATTCTTTCAAAAGCAGAAGATCAAAAGCAGGCACGCCGTGACTGAATCTGTTTCGTTGAGGATTTGAACAATAATCAGTTTAAATGTTGTGTATTTCTTATTTCCTGGCAAGTTTAGTTGGGGGAGGGAAAAAAAAATAAATAAATAAAATGTTGCTCATAGCCTCGGTAGCAAAATTTAGGAAAAATACAGACAGACACATTAAGATGAAAAATAACCTCCACTGGTAAACATTAGCAGCACTGGATTGTTAATGATCTGGCGTTATCGTTCCCTCACAGGCATGCAGCCTGAATGCAGCTCTTCATAGCAATCAGTGAGCTCCCAGAGAATTACATTAATTGAGGCGGAGTGAGAGAGGGGGGCCACTTCCTGCGAGAATGAATATGTTGGAGAAATAAGACTACTGTGCTCAATAAACAAGGGCCTGTTGGTCCAAAACCAATAACTAGATCAATGAATCGAGGGGGGAAATGTTTTGTGCCAGCGTCTACGGGGGATCTTCAGGATGTTGCCTCACATGGGAGGCAGATGGTACCCACCGCTGCTCTGACAATGGAGCCGCATCGCTGTAATCATAATGAAACAAGTACTACTGTGACTAGTAATTAGGCCTGGGCGATACGGACTCATGAAATTCATGACAATAAAGTTTATGATCAAACAAATACATATTTCTGACTTATTTGTTAGGTAACTGCATAGCCCCCTGTTCATAAGTGCCTTTAAACACAAGTAGTATGATACACGATGAGAAATACTCAACCCAGGAGAAGAAATATGACTTAATATACCAAATCTGCTTTAATCCATATTAATGCGTACTGTAGACATCACATTTAGCAGTACTGCAGAAGCTAACATCGACAATCTTTGGTACAGTTAATCAGTGCCAAGAAAAATGTGTCAAGTAGGAAAATACACCGAAGTATTTCAGCTTCCCAGGCTTCATTCGCTTTCGAATATTTTAGATGTTTAAAAAAAATCTGTGAATATGTGGGTTTTACTGGGAATAATTTTGGAATAATTTGACAAAAATCCACGAACAAGTGAATCTCAAATGCTTAAAAACACATACAGAATTGTCAGAGGAGCTAAAAAAAAACCCCGCCCAGAAAACTAATAGTTCCACTTATCAATACTGTGAAGGTGATATTATGAAAGATGAGCAGTAAAACGAGCATTTGAACGTTTTCATTATAATTTGGTAAATATATCCATTTCCAGATGAAATTTTTATCCTAAAATGAAAAAAAAAACAAATGATTTGGAAAATATATTGCAAATACTAATTATCAGGACAGATTTTTAAAGCAACATTGTGCATTTAGTTTTAAACTTCTGTTTATATGTTGACTTTGTATTACTTTTGCATAAACTTTTTTTTTTAAGTTTAATAAAACTTTAAAAAAAAAGTCAGATCTTAAGAATATGCATCAACATCAAGAGAATAACAATTATAAAGAGATTAAACGTCAAAAAGAAATTCTTCTTTTCTAAATTATTGTTTTTCAACTTTGTTGAACAAATGTCATGTATTTTTGCGTTTGACATCTCTGGATTACCTTGCAGGAATATTGTTTTATTTATACACTTCAGCATGATGTATATTGTTTTCTGTCTACATTACGCATTCGGCCTTGGAAAACTTGGAGCAGTTTCATTGTCCGACACGCACCGGCATCCAATATTTGTGTTGTGACGCCGCTGCATGTTGAATAGGCTTCATGTCTGCACTTATTATACATCGCTGATTTCTTCCCTGCTCGTCTGTCTGTCTCCATTAAATTCATCACAATAAGCACAATGGTACACAAGCAGGGAGAAGACACATCCGTCGCCCAAAGCTTTAGTTTACCTGTCACAAGACATCACTCCCAAGCCCTTTTAAATACCATTGTTAAATACCTGTAAGCTGCTGGGAAATCCATGAGATGATGCTGACGTTATCTGCAGCACAAAGTGTTAAAAGCCTTTAAAGCCTCTTCCTTGGCAAACTGCTTAGTCAGCTGCCAGACTAATCCTCAATGGCCAAACGCAGGAGTGGATTTTTATTTACGCGGCTATATCCGTGGCTTTGACGGTCCTTTCCTAGAACACTTGGTTACAAATGTGCGACCTCGCTCAATCTCTTTCAGGATGGATAAGAAAATAACCGCAGGCCGTCGATTTCTGTTTGTTTTTAGATGAACTAGAGGTCCACCGATCCACTTTTTCCACTTCCGATAAGTTACAGATTTTGTACCGCAAGATACCGATCCAATACAGGAAAACGGTGCTGAACTGATTTAAAACACATACATAAATGTACTGAATTAGAAATGTATTTGTGAACTCCGTGCAAGTACAGAACACCTAAATACGCCAAACGTGTAAATATAACAAGGCCTGGCACAATGAAAATGTTGCTTGACCATAAATTAAACCATTTTCAAGTAATATAGTGGTAATGGCACAGTAATGCTAGAACATATTCGCAAAGATCAATAAAGTTTTAATTTTATTGAACATTTAACACTGGAACAGGTTGACTAGCTTAGTTAAACATGTAAAAAATGTGTTGCAACAAACCATTTTCAAATGGTTTGTTGCAACAAACCATTTTCAAATGGTTTGTTGCAACAAACCATTTGAAAATGTGACAAAAATGTGACAAAGCATAGAACTAGACTGAACAGAGCCGTCCTTGTATCTCGGGCACACTGTCACAATACCCAATCTAAAATTTGTTCAATGTCAAGACCGATACGGATGTTAATATCAGATCGGAGCCTCTCTAAAATTAACCAGCCTATATGATGATGGTATGAAGTTGAATATTAATCAAACCACTTTGGTTTGTACAATAAGCAGGAGCCTCCACATGATAGGAAAAAACAACAGTAGCAGCCACAGTTCAGCTTAATTCATCTTAACCATTAGTCTCTGACCTTTAGCTTGCTAAATAAGATTGCTTTCACAGTACCTGAGTGTTGGCTAGCTGAATTTTCAGGAGCAAGGATACCCTTCTGTCATTGAAAGAGCTAAGCCGCCTACCGGGATTGCCGGCTAGATGTGGACCTGTGAAATGGCAGGGCTTAAAAGTAAAGCCGACTGCCGACAGATGGACAGTATAGCCCTAATCCAGGCAAAGAAGCTGGTTGATGCAACAAGGTGCAGAATTCCAACAGAGCGCAGCTGCTGCTCTGACAAAACTACGCTCTGAAGCCTGTTGACATGTCCCCACTGAACTTCACCTCGCACCTGGGTCATTTATCGTTTCTGTGCAGGTGCTCCGGTCACTGACGTCTCACTTTACCTCGCAGAGATGAATAAATCTGCAGGAAGATTGTGCTTAGGAAGAGGAAAGTACCCCAAACTAGGATGAAATGTCAAACCAGAAACTCGAGTGGTTGTATACTGGATTTAGAGTGCCTGACATCTGCAGATTTAAAAAGGGAAGGAGGTGTTGGAGTCACCAAAACTGCAATGGAAACACTATTTTATCATCACATATCATCTGAAAAGAGTCATATGATCAACAGCAACTGGTGCAAGCCACAAAGAAAACCACAGGAAGTGGTAACTACCATCAGTGGTACTAATGACTACTAGTGAGAGCCGTCTGTGACTACCACTGACCATAAAAATGAGGAGTTTGACATTTCGAAACTAAATTTGCTTAAAGCAAATGCTCTCCTTTTTTGCTAAAGTCAGTGATAAGCCTGCTGCAATAGGTAATTATTCAATAAATAAATTCATCACATGATACATTAAAATGAACTCTATAATTCCCATTCTGGTGATTAATATTTGAACTTCATTTGGAGACATCATGATCCATTTTAATTATGGTTTTTAAGTATTCAATTTATTGCTTTTGGTTGGTGTGTTTTATTTTGAAATTTCAAATTTCTTCCTGTGTCTTTGCTAAATGTGTGTTTATTGGTGTTTGAGAAAATGATTACTTGATTATATTCAAGTAATCAATATATTACTTGAAGATGATCTCTCAAAAACAACAATATTATCATCTATCACAATAATGACTTGGACAATTTATCACCCAGCAAAATTTCTCTTTACAGTCCCAATTACTGAGTTTGATGATGGAAAAATAGGATTTTTTTTTGCAGAATGTGGCTGTCGAAGCGAATTTCTAAAACTACACTAGAATTTGTTCATACATGTTCAAAGTGATAGAAGATGGAGCCAGAGAAAAAAAAAAACACCCAACTGCAATCGTGCACCTACTGGGAGCGTAAAGATGCGATGTGCTTATTTCAACAGTTGCAACACACTTGGCGCCTTCAGCGGCAGAAACGTCTTCGCCCAGCTCCCTTGTAGTGAGACGGCACTTTTTTTTTTTTCTCTCTCTCCACTGAGGCAGAGAGAAAGACGCATTACAGGCCCGTCACTCACACACATAAAAACACACGCCCAGCAGACGCGGCGACGTTTCCACTTGGCATGTCGTCTCCTGTGCCGCACCCCCCGCTAGGAGAGCTGATCTTCAGGATCGGGGCACTGACTGACTGAGCCGCTCCTCGCCGAGGTGGTTAGAGACGCGGACTCCAACCACCACGAATAAAAAGCTGCGACAGATCAGATCTCGGGCAATAAGCATATAGGAGAGAGACGATAACCGCTGAAGGTCAAAGGGGCTCGAGTGTTTTGGTTGTGTGGGCTTTGTGTAGATCAGACTTTTGCCAAGCTGTAGTGCTAACAAGACCCCAGGAGGTGCTTTTAGAAAGTCGACAGTAAGGCCAGAGAAAGGTTTTTTTTTTTGTTTTTTTTTTTTTTCCCGGTCAGCATTTCTGGTCATGTTGGCTAATAACACTTTCAGATCACAAACTTTGTTTTGCTGGGTGTAAAAAAGGCTCTCAGAAGGACTCAAAGCCTTAATGGCCACCGCAGATGATGCTCTGTCAGCAGAACAAAGGAAGCGAGTTTAATGCAGATGTTTCATCTTTTCATGTGTTACTTTTGTAGGTGTCGGCTTCACCTGCACCTTGAGCGCGGCGTTGATTTTTTTTCCAGACAAAAATCACTGACAACAACTTTGAAATTGCAAAAAAAAGTTGGTGGTTTTACACAGATGAATATAATCAACACGTTACAGTGCGAATGATAGTTTTTACAGAACCGCTGAAGCGGGGATCGAGATTTGGATGGACGTTCAATACTTTGCTCCTTTTTGTGTCAACGTTTTTCTGGTAACCATTTACTTGGTTATTATGGTAATCAAGGACATAAGATGCTAATACTAGTTCAAAACTCCAAATCATTTTGACTTTGTTAAAAAAGAAGCAAAACTGTGTCAAAGCAACTGATCTCCGTCAAACGTAGGAGGATATGACTGCACCAACACTAGTGACAGGAAATGGATGCATTTTATTTAAAGAGATAAATATAAAATTGTATCATCAGGTCAAAGACTTTTAAAAACACTGATGATGTTAACAAGAAACAGGAAACATCATTACACCCATAACATTAACAGTTTTAATGCTTTCATCCCCTCCGATATGATTTAATTGCAAATATTTTTTGTCCCTCCAGGGGCTAGTAGCAATTTCCAGTTTCACTTTCCAAATATATTCAAAATCCCAGCGCAAAACAGGTACCCTCTTGTTCGGATTGTTCCAACAATGGAATTGTGCGATTTCCTCGCTCTCTTGGGGCCGAGGAGCTACTGATGGTAAACTCCATTTTTGCAGGGTGCAGGATCTCAATTATCTTTCTGTAATGAAGTAATTGTTCATCTCCACTTTAGAAAGCCCCGAGGGACTGAAGGATTGGCTGGGCTCTAAAGCCGAGCAAAATATGCAGCACAAGTACCAAATTTATGGTCGTCGAATATGAAAGTATAATATGTCAGGTTTTTTCTTTTTCCCACTATTTGGTATTTGAGGAGTAAAAACAAAGAGCAGGCAGATGCAAAGGCTGATCATTTTATGCTCAAACGGTAACTAACATCAGTGTGATGATTGGAGAACAGCCACTCTTGAGTTAAGATGAGAACTTTTGTATTGCATATACTTGGATTTCAATTCAAATATTTTTCCCTAATCTGAAAAAAAAAATAAATAAATAAATAAATAAATAAAAAAATCACATTCAAAATAATTATGTGCTTTTTTATTAAAGGGACGGCATTATGTAAAATCAGCTTTTTTTTTAAAACTTTACATCACGTTATAATGTTCTTACCACATCAATAACAAAACCAGAGTGTTGTTGATTTAAGAAATTCCTGAATCTCCAGGACGACGCCTGGTAGACTGAGCTCTGCCTTCAAGAACAACTCGCTCCTTCAGACTAGCCAGCAGCAATCAGCAAACGCCTGGTTAAACTGTACACCTGCTGAGCTCAGGTGTACAGGTGTATAGGAGCTACTTCACAGTGAAAAGCTGGTAAAAATGTTGTTAGAGGGTTAATAGAGGAGCCATGTTGTGATAACTTCCTAAAGGTGGAGTTTTAGAAAGAGCAGGAGTTTTTAAGGAGACAGAGCCTGAATTTCAAGACATTAAATTAAGAAGTGATTTCTTTTTACTCCAATTGATATATATTTATGAAGCATCTTTAAAACAACTGAAGTTAACATAGCTACTTGATTGTGCTGTTAAATGTCACTATTTGCCTGGAAAACATATAATGCTGTTAGCTTTTAGATAAAGCTGCAAAAGAATTACAAAAATGTGGAAAAACACTTGAGGAATTTATTCAAATTCCTGGACAAAAAAAAAATAAAAAAAGCATCAAAACTTCAGTTTTTTTATTCATTTTTTTCAACTCAGAATATTTCAGATCACCATCTTTTATACAGAGAGATAAAATGTATATTACAAGTTTACATGTCGTTAAGTACTAACACTCAGTCCTTAACAAATAGCACCTAAACATAAGAATGCATCTGAATGTGCAGAGAGTCCACGGATTGTTTTCTTCTACGAAAAAAACCTTTTTGTTGTTGTTGCTTTTGGTTAGGGCCGCTTCCCTGTCTTTTGCAATAAACGCTGCAATGACTCTTCTTTACATGTCTGCAGGACACGGCTCTAATAGCAGTGACTCCACTATACTAGTTCCTCAATTAGGGGGGAGTCAACACGGAAACATGCCTCAGTTTTATAATGAATAATTAAAACTATATCTTATCGGCTGCTGGGACGTGTGATGGGCACAGTGTGAAAAGGCTCAGGGCCATACCGGCTTTAATTGTGAGTGGCATTTAAAAGCTTTCCTCCCAGTGTGGTTGAGAAAATGTCCACTTTGCTTCAGCTGAGGCTCGGGCTCGCAGCGTTTTTCAGAGGGAAATGAGCTGTAATTAGTTGATAAAGAGTCAACCCTGACGCTGAAAATGCCACACCAGTGCACAGGGATCGGCGACCGGAGGATACTGGCGGACAGATTAGGAGGCCGAGAGACGCCCGACAATGAGCGCCGCTTGCAGCTTTTATTGTTGCAAACCAGGGTTTCTTTACGGTGAACATAAAAGCCTTCAAATGAACTTTACACAAATAAAGTGGAAAGGGAAGGAAAATATATCTGAATATATTTGCTTCGTGACAGAAATGTTCTTAGACAACAATAAAAATAGCACATTATTGGTTTCTTGGATGAACAGCCTTGCGGTAAATATCTGAAGATATGTGAGCTCTGTCTGAAAATCAACTGGTACATCGTGACTTCCTGAGCGATAATGAGGTAATCCGGTGCTGATTACCGCGAAAATGTCTTCAGTCTTCACTTATTTCTTTGAACATTTACTCCAAGCAGCCAGACGTTGTCGTCATAAATTATCTTAAGAATTTCTGAAGGTCATTTCATGGTTTTCTTTAGATTTTTTTTCTTTGTTGTTAGTTTTCAGTCCAGTATCTGACCATCTTCAGAGGAATGTTGTTTTTTTTCTTTGACCACTAATCGCTTCCCTCTGTGCTAATTTAAGACACTTGATTTAAAAAAAGATCTTTAAGCATTTTATTCTCATTTGTCAGTCTTCCTCAGCGTTTAAGTTTACAGCACAATTAGTTGTCGATGTCAGGTTGAAAAAACAAAAGGACAGCAACCGTCATGAGAAATAGTCTGGAAAGGAAACACTGTGCGATTGCAAGATTGTGTTTTCTTTGCGTTTGTTTCCTTTTTCAAAGACAGTTTAGAAAATTAACTCTGTGATCATCTGGTCTTTTCTTCAAAACGTTAGTAAATCCCTGTGGCCCGTCTGCTGCTCTTTCACGCGCTGCGTGACGTCACTTCTGCTTTTAATATAAATAATTGTCACTAATGACAGGATGGCTAGAAAAAAAAATATTTCAAACAATGTGAGGACTTCACTTCTAAAGAAAAGAGAAATGCATTATCTTTTCCAACCTGCAAGAGAAAACTAACTCTATATTGCTTTAAAGAGTTCATTTGGGAGTTATTTTATCTTGTGTTTGACACAAGCATAGCTTCTTTCTTTTTGGACCTTTTTGGTCCAGAAATCTGATGGGGATGCGGTTACTATAGTGACAAATGCTGCTTCGAAAGGAGGAGTTCTGCACTTACTGTGGGTTTATGCTAAGTATTCCTTTATTTTCCTTCCTGTTCTTAACAAATTACGCAATCAAAATCCGCTGGCCTTTAACTATAGGTCTAGAAGAGAAGTCTAAGAAATCCAGAATTGTTAAAGGCTCAGAAAAAAACAAAACAAAAAGAAAAACACACAAATTGGCCTCAAATTCCTGATCATCGAATGTCTAAATAAACTATTTGCAAACCCGTATCTAGAAGAAATGTATTGATTCAGTCAACTGAACACCAGAAACGCTGGCAGGGACGTGTCGACAGCAATACCTATCCAGTGACAGTGTCAGTTTGGGTAGCAGCAGCTTCTGCCAGTAACACAATGCAACCTGCCAGAAGTCCTGTTTAGCTTCGTCTCAGAATAGACCACAAAGTGCCAACGGTGTTAACCTGCACTTCAAAAATAACCAGACTTTTGTTTGATTGGGTTATCTGATGGATCAAAATAAAGTTTCCATTTAAAGGATTTGGATCACGCGTTGAAAGTTATACCATTCGACTCTGCCTGATCTGTTGGATTGAGATGGAGACACTTAAAACTTTCATATGTTTTCATCCAAAACCAAAGCTGCGATACCCATAAGTGCAGCTAAATATAGATCGGACCATTACGGGTTTTGTTTTTTTTCTCTGTGCACACAGCAGTGTGAGAAAAGGTAAAATCTGTATCTGGTCTGACGGCTATCACTGAGTCACTCTCCTTTCCTATGGGCAAGGTCTTTGGCTCTTGTTTCAGTGAGTGCTGACCTGCACTTTCATCTGTTGGCTTTTAGGGCTAATGAGAGTAGACCCGGAACATTTGAAATTCATAAAGCTCTGCGTCTGCTGGAGAACGCGCTATCGGAGACTTGGGACCCATGTTCCCACTTAACCAAATCAGCTGATTGACTATGCAAAGAAAATGGCGCCTGTTGAGTCATACAAGTCACCGTACATGACAGGAGAAACTACAGTGTGCATGAGCAGTGACCAGGATTTCCTCAAATGAATCCGACTCGAGGCGCAGCAATGCAAAATCAAGGTAATGTCGATCAATGCAGATCAATATTAGATCTGCAACTTTAGATCTAATGTTTGTCAAATCAGCAATGCAGCATAATGTACAAACACATTTTGTAAATCCTTCATATATATGTGGAAATCGTTGGGATGGGAAGTAAGTCAGTAACAATATACATATATATGTATTGGACAATATCAATATAGAGTAAGTCCAATAGAAATTTCAATAATTTCACTGAACTCCAATCCTGACCGCACAGCATTCTGGGGGATGTAGGCAGAGAAAAGCTTTAGACGTTCAACCCCTCATGACTAGCTAAGCAAGGCTGGTTGCTTCAATTAACTCACTATGTTTCCATTACAAATATGTCAAAAATCCAGTTTCTCAATAGCTGTGTTTCCGTTAAATGAGAAAGGCAATTTGAAAATCACAAGTAATTAAGTCATCAGCTTTGGGGTTTGCATCAGTGGCAACATCGGCTTGTCGATCATGTGACTTGTGCGATGTGAAAAATGTCTTTCAGTTGCAGGTTTACGAAAAGCAAAAAACAACTTCGACACGGCAAAAACAACTACCTCATCCTGGCGCCAAAACTTTTTAGCGAAAAACAGGATTTTTCGAAATTGTCTTATTTGCAACAAAAAAATGTATTTTCAAAATGTCAATTCGCACAATTTCATGGACAACGGGAACGCAGCTTCTCGTTATTTGATCGCCTGGCAACAGCATGTTGAGTGACTTGCGCAGCAACAGTTTAAGGTTTTGTCCCTCATAACTGCCTAAAAATAAACTGCAACGGCGCAGAGTGAAAACTGTGGATAAAACAGTCATATATTGTAAATACTGGTTTCTCAGTATTTACGATATTTAAAACAAAAAAGCAACTAATCAGTAATCTTCTATAGACCGATATTGCTTATGTCGTGATAAGCTTTTCAGCCATATTGTCCACCCCTACCAAATCGAGAACGTTCCTTTTATTGTTCACCCCCTCACCAAACCCCAGAATGTTGAACATGACTGGCTGATCGCACTGTGGCTCCAGTGTAGATACGGGCGCTTAATCCGTGTCCATTGAGAGATTGCCCAGAAAGATGAAGCCTCAATTAGTGAGATAAACCCCCACATAATGACACGTAGACGCAGCCTGGGAAATGAGGTCTGAGCAGAAACAAAAGAGAGGAAAAACCAACAAAAACTCTCATCTTTAAGAAGGTTAAAGATTCCCTTGGAAGACGCTGGAAGTGCAGAGCGTTGAGTGGACGGAGAAAGGAAGCAGTTCACTCCCTCAGCTCCGGCGGGGAAGCATTGTCCCGCTATCTGAGCAATCCACCTGCTCCAAATTCTTCCGTAAGAAGCTTAGAGAGAGAGAAAAAAAAAAATGCTGACCTTCATATAATCAAAGATTATGCACAGCAAAACAACAACAGTTTTAGAGTGCTTAAGCATCAGAACTCAAGGGAGTTCCAAGCAATTAAAGGCAAAATTACTTGTCTAAGCTGTCCTTGCATCATCCCGTTCCCTATCTTTGATTGCCTGCTGTAGGAGAGGGGAGGGGGCATGAATATCGTACGGAGAGGAGATATTCAACTGTGTTGTTCGGCTATCCGCAGTGTTACCCAGAGGAAAGACGACACATGCTTTCAGAAAGACAATCGCGGTATTTCACGGGGTAGGTGAGAATCAATGACAAGGTGAAGCTGTACAGCACTTCCAGGTGGCTTTCAGGAATAGTTTGTGGTTTCATGACGTCCTTACAAGTAATTGTAGCATCATTGTCAGATAAGTCATGCGACACGAATGATGGTGAAGGCAAAAAAGCTCATTTTTAAATAAAACCACCTACACCTCAAAACTGACTGCCATTTGCAAATGCTGGATTACTTTTACACCTCTACCTTAGGTAAAGTAAGGACACAGCTGGTGAGAAAACAATATGATTTGAATTTATTTCTTTAGAAAACTCTTGCTTCCCCACAGCCTTTTGGCTGAAACTGCCTTTTAAACATTTGCACTTTCTATGCTCTTATTTGTAACACCTCACTGATTAAGAAAATAGCTTTATTTTTTGTCTTATTTACTCAGTAACAGCATCCACACTGAAGAATGCTGTTGTCAGTTAGTGTGATGCATTCACAGATTAGGAAAAGGTTGGTCATTTGAGTTCTTGACAGGTTGGACAACGGCCAGGGCCGATCAGACTGAAAACTGATGAACGTCGGCATTCGATTTCAAATGAGGGGGAAAAAAACATCTAACAAGCCTGGAGCTGTGTGAAAATTTAAGTCGGACTATTTCAACTGTGGTTAGCAACATGGGCGCTCATTTTCATTTGCCACAAGCAGACGATCAAAAATCTCTAAAAGAGGTTTATTCTAGCAACAATAGAGAGGTTAAAGATGTCATGTTCAAATCTAAACAGGTTCAGTAAAATGTAAGACACAAACACAACAATCACTCTGCAATTCCCATTTCCTAAGCTTTGTTAGTCCAGTGAAGCACAGTGGGAGCCATTATCCAGAAATGGACAACGCAGGGAAGAGTGGTGACTTGTCATAATTGATGACAACATGAAATCTGCTTCCTACCAGAAGCTCCTGAAGATGGAGGGTCTGACTACATCAGTGGAGTCAAACAACCATCAGTGTTCGACTACAAGATCAGAACCACTTGGGTTGTGGGAACCAAAATAGGTTCAACTTGGAATGAGTACAGACAATAAAAGGGTGATCCTGAAACGGCCTAGTCAAAGCCTGGACTTTATTTTAACTGATTAAATGAGCGAAAACCTCCCAATATTGCTGAATCTAAACAAGCAGCTGCCATGTTTCTCAGCAGAGAACAGTTTTTTTTTAAATGTTTTTGTTGGATTCTGCTGAACACGTTGGCAGACACCAAAGTTTACAACGCCGTCTTCGCCGTTCATCGTGTCGTCAGTCCTCCGATACCCTCAGATGAAACAAGAAGCAAAAATTTTAAAAATGCTAATGAACGCAATGCGAAGGCCTCCAGTTTCCTCTCAGTCCTGCGATGGCTGATACTGTTGTTCAGCAGACTCTTACTTTTAGAGCCGGTCTTGCAATGAGGTAGCGGAAACGGTGGATCAACAAACAGATTCCCTCCTACCTGGCAGTGACAAAACACCATTTGAATTGCAAATTCAACTTTGCGTTGTGATCTTAATCAATTAGTTGCGTCATGAGTTAATTGTCGCAGCTATTTAAAAATCAAGCACATAAGGCATATCATAGATGCTGCTGCTGCGTTACACTCGTTTACCTATTTGGTTTCCACATATATCTGACAATCTGGTGCTATTAAGACTCAAATAGACTCAAATTCAAAACTTATAGTCTTACTGACTTCCTGATTAATAAAAAAAAAACCTAAATAAAAGCTCTACAAGCACAGTCATAGCTAAATTGGTATTTCTTGCTGTATTGTTCTTACCCGACACATGAAAATCAGGAAAAGCAATGATGACATATACAGTCAAAATGCAGTGGTTATTATCCACCCGCTAAGCCTGTTCTGACGCTAATAGACCGTCCATGGAAAATGGTATAAACACTGCATATTTTTCTTATCACATTCTTACTCATTATTGCAAAAATGGCAGAAATAAGTGCAAGCAAATGCAAAAGAGCTGAATTATTTATCTGACATTTGCATATCTGCTACAAGTTCAGGACCTGGTTGAGGAGCGATTCTATTACGGAGAAGATATTACTCTCGTGTTTTCTTGCAGGCTGTAAAACAAGATTCACCCATTTAAGAGACCTTTTTCTAAAGTCATACACAGGAAACAATACAAGTAGTTTCTCTCTGTGTGTGTTGTTTTTATCTTTCTTCCTGTCTGACTTTGTCTAAATTTTGTCACTTTTAGAACTTTTTCTTCGTCCGCGGCTGAATCAGTTGTGAAGGGTTAAATTGGCTGACCCGTCCTCTCACCCCTCACTGGCCTTCCACGGACCCGATCTCTTTTCTCTCCCAATTCCCAAAGGTTCACAAACTACTTTGCACTTCAGTGGCGGCGCGTCGCACACCAGCTCTCTGCAAGGTCAAATGCCATTTCATTTTCCTCATCTTTGATGGCTGCCCAGCTCTTTCATCGGCCTCACCCGCCCGACTCACCCCGGTGTCGCCTCCGTCACTCTCCAGTTAAACGGCCCCCGCCTCACATTTAGAGGACGTGACGGAGATATCTGTTCAGAGCTAAAACAAAATATTCTGTTGTTGTTGTGTTTTTTTAATCACTTAAACATAATTGCCTAAAACTGTTTTTCTTTTCCTGCATGTGAAAAAAACAACAACTATCCAAACAAGAAAGGTAAGACCTTGGACCCAGTAATTCTTTTTCTGTGTGAGTTTCTTTTTCTAAATGGCATTGAGATTGACTCTCTTTACTCTTGTTAATCAAGAGATACAACAATCACAATTTGATGGCGTTTATGTTTTTCAAAACGTAGAACGCCATTCAATAATCCAACTAAAGAGAAACAAATTGATTGGCAGGATACCAGGGTGTTTTCTTTCCTGATTGATTAAATGCATAAAAATTAAAAGATTTTTGGCCACTTCTTGTTCCACAACTACATTCTGTTGGTGACAAGGACCTTCTGCGCATTTTGATGTGAGACAATGCTAAGAAAAACTGACGATGTTTTCACACCTGCTAGTCTGGTAGACTCAGTTGGAGTTGGTACTTTCTCAGCCTGTGTGGTTCTCTTTCACACTGCACTGTGTCAAACAATCCAAACTATTAAAAACCTGTTCCTCTCCTTGCCTGCGGTGGCGCCGCACCAAGAACCACTGAAGAAAACTACACAAAAACCTCCAAAGAAGACATGAGCGCAACTTCTGTCTCCACAACATGTTGTAGCATCAAATTCTAGGGATTGTAGGATTTCTTTCTTGTTTGGATAAAAGACCGCAAGCTCTTCTCCAGCTAGCTAAAGCGTTTGGTTGTATTTACCCAGAATGCCCTGCGCCATAGCAGGCTTCCTGCTTTTGGAGCAGACTGGTTTGCATTCAAACTTCCCTGGAGTTCAACCAAAGTGAAACCTACATTTTTAAGTGGACGAGAGTTTGCTGTTTTTCACAAAGCCAGTAGAGTACGATGAAAACGGACTAAACAGAGCTGGTGTGAATGGGCCCTAAATCTATCAAATTTAAATTTAGCTGGATTCAGCAGATCAAATCAAAGAAAAGAAGAGCAGAAGTACATCTCAGCCAGAGTGGTGCATCCTCAAATCTATCATTTATTGGTTTCCAATAACCTGGGAGGACACATCTTATAGAATTACCATAAAACAAGACTTTGAATTTTGCTTAGCAAAGAAATCAATTTAAAAAAGATTACTAATGTGGGAGTAAGGAGGCCGTGGTCCTGCACATTTCAGTGTAGGTCTGATTCATGTCTAAGTTGTAGTTGGAATATTACAGCTTTTTGGAGGTCCATCAAACGAACACGTCGCTCATGCCACCCGGTCCGGTCGATAACCCGTAATCTGACCTCTTGTTTCCTCCCGGCACGTTCGCTCTCTTCCATCAACAGTATTAGCTGTTCTTTGTTGCAGTGCTCTGTTTTTCCAATTCCCTCCGCCCTCCCGCTCTCTTTCTGTTACTGTGTTGACAGTGAGTGGGTGAAAGAAAGGCTGGATGAGGAAAGAAGAGGAAAAAGACAGGGTAGCCAGGCGGACAGAAAGAGTGAGCTTTTAGGAAAGTTAAACCAGGGGAGAGAAAGAGATGGACGGAGAGGACCAAAGAGAGACGGGGTAATATAGCTTTTAGGGAACTAAAAGCCTCTCCCTCTTTTTTTCCTCAATGCAAAGGGCCTGTTGTTTTGAATCACATGATGAATGGGAGCTGACTTTGAATGGATGAAAAGAAACGTCTCTGATCTAACACAAATGGCAGGGATATTGGGACTGAAGCATGTTAAAATGCTTGAATTATGCGACAACACCTCAATAAGGAAGCATCATGGTGGACAGAACCCTCCGTTGTTTTGGCAGCATTTTAGAAAGGGGGTGTCCATGTTCTTACTGGCCTCTAATCGGATTAGTGCCTTTTAATTAAACCTTCTTAAGGACCATTAAACAGAAACAGCAACTGCATTAGGTCAAAAGATAAACCAATCATTTATTTGCTTTTAACAGTGAAAATATCTCCTGGCACAAAATCTCACTTACTTAAAAAGAAATGTTTTTAGAAGTCTGTTTTAAGGGCTGTCGTTATATATGTATATGTTATATATGTGACTTCATATGGTGAAGCTATTTTGTATGGATGGAGATGAGTGCTTTATCCTTGTTATCCTCTGATCATGTTTGAGACTTTTATTCGGAAGAAAGGAGCCATTAACCACTAATTGGCATCTGCTTTGTAAAATCCTATCGCCATTAAACGCAGCGGCTATTTTGCAATTTTTCTATGACCGAGTTTCACTATCGTCAGACCAAAATTCTCTTTGTTATATTTCAGAAGTGAAAGTTTATTTATCTTTGAGAATGCGTTTTTGCATTATTACACCATTACCCCAATATTTCTTGAAAATGGTCTCCAAACAATAATATTATCGTTTATCACAATAATTTCTGAATGAATTTAATGTCCAGCAAAATGTATTATTGTGACAAGCCTACATATGTATATTTCATAATTTGAACATTATTGCTTTTTGTGAGAAAGAAGTGGAGCTACTGCTATGTTTCAAACATGCTGTCGTCATATTGGTTTATGACAGCATAATCATTTGCTTTAATCTAATCTATGGTTTAGATTAAGAAAAAAACTCAAAACCCTTTTTCCATTTTCAGTGATTTTTCAACTTGGAACCCAAAAATGGCTTGATTAAATTCTGATTGTGTAATAAAGCTGCATACTTCAGCCTAAATGTACCAGTGGAAAACAGCTTAGTCTTTTAAAAAACAACCAAACAAAAAGGAGTATGAAGCCCAAAGGTCAAATTTGTGTTGCCTAACCGTTTCAAATGTCTGACAGTAGGATGTTAACATAAAAACGTTAGTATATACTTTACTGTTTCTATTTGTGTAAAGAAAAAAACGACGTTCCTACCTTTCCCCCAGATACTGCTGCACCTCATCTCGTTTCCATGAACCATGTATCAACACAACCCTACAATTTACATAGGAGCCAAGAACTCATTAATTATAAATGCTTTCAGTGACTGAAACACACCGCCAGCAGATTTGCCATAAAACACAACTTCACCTCCAGAGCCCCCAGTTAGCCCACTAGACGGAGGAAAGGCAGCCGAGAGCACCTGCTCTTCACCTAAACGCTGAACTTTGTGAATTCTGATTCTCAGTGGGGTATTCCAGCCGCCATTACAGCAGCCGGGTGGTGCTCGAACTGAATTCTTGCTCCCACTTATGGAAAAAGATCATATGCTCCATTCGAGTGGGGGTGCGTAAGTGGAGCTGCTTCTGTCCCACAGTTGTGTTTACAATCACTTCTGAATAGAGTCGTTCGGCGTGATGAGTTCAGCAGAGGCGGTGGCAGCGTGTTGTGATATTTGCCACACAGCCCTGTCATATACTGCAGAGCAATTCGTGCTTTCTCTTCTCAAAAAGAAAAGAAACCATAATAATGATGATGATAATACTTGCGCATAAATCAAATGAAGCAATAATCGTCTTTGTCCGGGAAAGAAAAAAGGAACCCTGGGAGCTTGCGTTGTTATGTCCACGTACTGTACCGTCTGTACAACATATGGGCTACAAGCTGCAAACGACCGAAAGTACAGAATGTGTTTTAGCCTGGGCAATGCTAACTTGGGTGACTTCCACTGAAGCGCTCCGGCTCCAGTCACCCCTTCAAAAGCTGCCAGTCAAATGCCTCAGTCGATATGATTCGCAGCCCCGTCTAGCAGATTAGCAGGGTGACATTAACCCAGTCATTTAAAAGATGGACGAGTGAGTCTTCCCGGCAACAAAAGAGCCAGAATAGACCCCCGATTGTCCCGCGTGCAGCGAATACAAATGCTTTCGCCTGGAAGAAGCCAAAGTCCTCTGTCAGCACAATAACATTTCTCCAACCCCTGACCCTTTGGCTTGTGCTGTAGCTTCTTAAGATGATTTATCTTTTGAAGATCTACAAACGGCGGAAGTAAAAATCCTTGCATTCAGCTAAAAACAGGAGCTGATTGAATACTTGCAAACGCAACAGAGCTGTCAAGATCTGATGCAAAACAGATACAGAAATTTGTATGATTAGGGGCGACCTTGTCTTTTTCGGAGTACGACTGTGATTTCAGCGATGAAAACATTGGGGAGGTAATGAGAGGGTTCAGTGTCTTTTGACTACAGAGAATGCTTTGACATGAGGACTGGGTGACTTGTGCATCACAGAAACAGCCTTCCAGTTGAAGGACGCCCACTCCGTCGACTGAGCTGCAGCCGTTCCGCACGGCATATCTGGAGTGATAAACATGTCTCTGCAGCAGAATTACTTCATGTCCAAGTGAGCGGGCACGACGCTGCTGCAACGCTGACAGGAAGAAGCTGTTTCTGTCTTATTCCACTAATCAACACCTCCCAGAGATGCTGTAGTGATTGCGTTCACGTGCACTAATCCTTTTCTCTTTCTCACCTACTGCTGGATCTAACGCAGAAATCACGATGTTTACCACGCGGAGGGAGTGAATGCGAGACGAGTTTCTTGGATGAAAAGGCAGCTGTTGTTGCAGTCTAGGAATTTTGCTGCTGTGTCTACAAGGAAGTAAGCTTTTGTTGACTCAACTAAAATAAGAGATGTGAGGACACGCGCTCCTTGGATCCACTGTACTCCTGAACATTGACTTAGGCATAAATATTGTTCTAAATGTGCTTTTAAAGTGGAATTCAAAGCGCTGCTGGATTTCATTAATGGCATTTATCATCAAATTAAGAAGATTCTGAGCGTCGTCGAAGCTCTGTTACGATAGTCACTCAAAATAACTGCGACTGTTTTTTTTTGTTTTTTTTTATTGTCTTTGTCAGGTAGCCAGACAACACTAATCCTCCTCCCATCACCCCCTCCACAAGGAATCAGTGTTACGGTTTGTCACAGTTTTCTGTGCTGAACAACATTGTTGTGAATGCAGAACATCTTTCCTCGAGTCCTCCAGTTGTCAGTCTGCTGTTGGTTCATCAAAAGAGAAGTGAACGTCACGCAGTCAGCCGGACGTTGTTCAGTTGGGAAAACATCGAGGTACGTCTTAGCTCTGGCTAAAAATCCAGCTCTTGAACGTGTCAAGTGCCGTTTTCTGGTCCAGTATAAATGCTGCAACCGTAACCTGAATCGGTTATAAATCACTTATGCTAACGTGTTTGACACCGAAGGATTAAGGACAGTGAAATTTTAATCAAGCAATTGATTTCTGATGATTCGTCGACAGCACCAAAGGCCAACTGAAGGACAAACAGGCAGCTGGGATGCCACCGTACCACAGCGCCGCAGTTTGCATTGGGCTCTATTGGCATGAATAGATAATGACTTCTGTTTAGTCTGAAACTACTGCTTGATGTTTTGTCACTGGCTTGGTTTTATCAATACTGTCCATAACAATAAAATCATATTGCATTTCATTGTATAACTGGATTTTGTGGCGTATAATTAAGTAAAATCCAAATCCTAATTGCATTACAAAGATATAAGATAAACATAAACACAACAAATCGCATGCAGAGCCGCTTGCTGTGTGACGGGAAGCCATAACAGGGTGCCTAGGTTGCATTACGTTTAGCACAGATGTTTTCCAGGACTTGTTGACGCCTCTGAAAGGAAAAGCACTGCAGAAACCGCAAAAAAGAAGAACCTTAAATCTCAGATGCCTTTTTTTTTTTTTTCTTTTACAACAATCACAACCATCCTTCCTCCTTTAATTCAGCTGACATCCACCAAGGACAACGGCACACAAGATCTTCCATCTCTCCCTCGCATCAAACGGCCACTGTGATCCCTTAGCGGGGCCTTGCATGCGGATGCCACCCAGCCTAGGGCATTGCCGAACCGAGACGCTGTGGCATCAAGCAGAATGGCATCTGACTCCTGGTTTAAAAAGAAAAAAAAACAAAAAAACAACATAATTGGCGTCCCGTGTGAGATCTAGTGGCTCCATGTCACTGTAATATCATGTAGGTAGAGTGGTCTCACAACTGGGAGCTAATAAACACCTTGTCGCTGCAGTAGGTGTCAGCTTTGCACCCCCAGATGAGAGCGTCTCCAGGAGACATGAGAAACACGTCATAAGCCGGCATTAGCCCACTCGCTAATAACACTGCTGGTCATTTTTGTGTGGCAGCGAGAGAGAGAGACGGAAAAAGAAAAAAAAAAAAAACAACAGTCACCGTGCTCTAACGTTACCGTCCGCACCGCCGCCACCCACTCTGTCTCGCCTGCTCCGGTCTGCTGTCAAATCTACGCTCAAGCTGATTTCTTCCATGAATTATTAATGCAGCGCACACTCTGAGGCTGCTCTCATTGTTTTTCTTCTCCGTTCTGTCTGTATATGATTGGATTACTAATACACTAATATCTAAGCATACCCCCGTGAACCGCGTTACGAGGAGCCTGATTCTGTTCCTGGGATATCTGATGCTCCCGCATTAAACCGGCCGCTGTGGAAGAGGTTCGGGGTTATTGCGAGCATTGATCAACGGGCGCCGTAATTCAATACGGGGACGTCGACAGCGGGGTAACGCTGTAGGATAAGGCGGGCCTTTGCAATGTGCCGCCCCACCCGCCTACTGCGGGGCAAAAAAGGTGAATCCTATTGATGGCACCAGCTAGCCAAGGTCAGCTACAGCACATTAATTTAACGAACCCAGAGGGCTCATCGCAACGCACGCTCGGCCCCTCTCTCTGCTGTAGCGAAAACGGCCATGATTAACTAAGGTGGAGCCCGCCGTTTGTTTGTTAGATCCAGGGGAAAACTTGGGAGCTGGGCGGCGAGAGCCCACCAGCAGCAGATTAAAGGAAACCATCAGCTTGATGGGGTCGTTTGAAAGTCGCTTCAGGTCTGGCAAACACAAGCACAGCACAAAACAGTCACTTTTATGGTCATCACTGAGGCCTGGACGGAGGAGGGAGGGGGGGGGGGGGGGGGAGGGGGATGAGGAGCGTGCCACACCCTGGCCCCTGTCTCCATGCGATACCTCAAAGTGTATCATCTATCTATCATATTGGATTGTGGGTTCTGATAAAGCAAGAGAGGCTGCTGCTGCTCCTCTCTCAGCCCGTCCGCTCCCTCCAGTTATTTATAACATATAAAGCTTTATGAATAACCGCAGGCACAGCCTTTAATACTGAGCTGCACAGGCTTTTTGTGTGCATTGTAGACTTCTTCTTTTTTTTTTTTTTTTTGTTTCACCCCTTCCTTTCTTTTACACATAACATGCACTCAGAAAAGGCAGAGTGAAAATGAAAATGATCAGGAGCCACTGGCATCAGTTTTTTTTTATTTTTTTTTTTATCCTTACTTCTGCCAAACGCTGCCTTGAATAACAAACAACAGACAGCCGGAGTGTGTGCAACCATACACGCGCAAGTTTCTTCCTCTGTCCCATATTGTCGCAGCCGAAGCTATATATAGACCCCTGCTGACTGTCATCCCGTTCAAAACAAAGAGTCCCAAGTTAATTCAGGAGAAAGAGAGAGAGAGAGAGAGAGAGAGAGAGGGAGAAAGATGAGGGGAGAAAACAGGAAGAAGAAAAAAAAGCCCTGCATATCTGCAGAATCCTGCTTGCTTTTTCTCCATTTTTCTTCTTCTTCTTCCTCTCAGCTGCCCATTTAAGAGATAGCCATCTTTTGCAGATGCGTTCAAAAAAAAAAATGGCATTCACGACTTGCACAGGAAGACAAAATGTTACCTCAGCAGAGTCAAAACGCTGGCAAATAGATTAAGGTAACGTTTTGTAATTGCAACTCTCCACCTATTTCACCCACCCAACCAACCACACACACACACACACACACACACACACACACACACACACACACACACACACACACACACACACACACACACACACACACACACACGAGAAACCGTATCAATCATAAACGTCCAAATAAAGAGCAGAAATCAGTGTTGATTAGTGTTTATACCTGCAGAGGACGCGCCTATAAGCACGCGCAGGTCCTTATTTTCTGCTGCTCTGTGTTTCTCTGTCCTGTCTACAGTACAGATTCTGCTCTGACCGTCGGAGGTTCAGCCTTATTTTTCATATTTATTTATTTATCCTGGCCCACATCTGACATTACAGTGAGTTCGGTTTTTTTTTTTTAATTAATATTATTAGAAAGCCTCTTTCCTTCTCACTGACAGACAGCCCCCCGCCGCCCCCCCGTACCCCCTCCGAACAGATTTGGCTGCATTATGTATATCCATGTCTTGCCATACCTTCGTCTTTGGCCGCGCGCCACATTGAACCGCATCGACAGAAACGCAGACAGACACGGAACCGCTCACCGACGGAGACATTACTCCAAATACAAAACGGGGGGCGAGGGGTGTGGGGGTTCAAGAAGCCCACACAATTCATGTTTGTTTGTTTTTTTGTCGTCTCACGGACACTCACCTGCGGCAGCGCTCACAGCTTCCAAGCATGCTTTCGCATCTCTCCGAGACGGCAACTCCCAGCCAGCGGCTCTCAAATTGAGACGCACTATCTCAAGTCCATCCCCTCCCGCCTTTTCAAAAGACGGCTTTCACGAAACAAACCGGGGAGGTGGTGGTGGTGGTGGGGGGTGGAGAGGAGGCAGAGGGGAGGGTGGGTTAGGAAACGCACTCCGCCTGATTTCCAGCGAAATTCTCCACAGCGACCGCAGCTCTGATGTATGTTTCAAATCTTCCGATTAAAAAAAAAAAAAAAAAACAACCAAAAAAAAAAGGGAGAAGAAGAAAAAAAAAAACACACACAAGCTTCGGTCCTCTGTCTCGGTGGTGACGGGACTCCCTCCTTGAGAGCACCGAACCCGTCCGATAGGAAGAAGGAGGCAGGAATGCAGATGGCAGGTAGAGACGGTTATCGACTCCCACGCGCGACTCCTCTGTAAAGCAGGCGGGAACGCGGCTCCTTGATGCGGTCTCTCCTCCTCAGCCACTCCGCTCTGAGCAGCGCTGCGTGTGTTGGTGTCTGTCCGTGCGCGCGCGGGTGTGTGTGTGTGTGTGTGTGTGTGTGTGTATGTGACCGGCTGTCGTCAGAGGCAGAAGCGGTCCGCCTGCTTGGAAAGGAGGGTTGGAGATGATCAGCGGAACGCGCTCCTTACCCGGGATCCAACTCAAAAGTGTGTCTCTGCGCGCGCGCGTTGCTGCGTGCGGTTTGAACTGACGGAGCGCGAGCCTGAGAGGGAGCCGCTACTTTGCTATTATTTATTTATTTTGGCGTCGATTTCCTTTTTTTAACTCCAAAAAAGGAGGGAAATTGCAACAAAATAAAAATAAATAAATAAACACCCCGCATTATCTCCGGAAACTACCGATAAGCAGATTTAAACTCGGAATTAAAATCAAATTCCTAACCGAGGCTGAAATAAGAGTGATGGGAAATGCTCGCAGTACCTCGTTTGAAAGCCTGATGGCGCTGTGGGCTACACATACAGTGGTCATACCCCCCTTTTCCAAGAGGCGGGCCCTGCAGAGTGTTGTCTAACACATATCTGATCCTTTATCTATCCCCCTGCGAGTTTAAAAATGGGGTCTGAGGCACCACCGGGGCAGATATAGGAGAGGAGTGTTTAAGGCAAAGAGAATAAATATTTCACACGGTTAAACTCCTATTTCTTTCACCCTTCTGTAATATGCTCTGAAGTGAGAGGCGAGCACATTATTGCTCTGTAAGTGTCATAATAGGGGACATTCAATGTCAACGGATGGCTCTCAATGCGCAGGATGTGAATTTAAATACCTCTTAACAGTGTTAAGCAGTAGCTGAATGATAAAGTTTCCTTTGCAATCACTGCCCAGGGTGCTCATTGATTAGAAAAGGTTAGTAATGGTGGTGGGGGGGATAAGTCGCTGCTTAACAGTAAAAAAGGTTCAGATTGTGAATCGCAGGGCTGCCTCTAATAAGCCACAGAGATTAAAGTAGTCCTGCTCTTTATCCAAAAGGTGGACATTAAAAAATAAACCAAAAAAAATCCCTTCCAGCAATATCAAGGAAACTATTGAGGATGGCCAAAAATGGATGCTTTTATGTTATTTAGCAGCTTCGTTTACCTTTAGTAGAGAAGTTTTATTGCAATCTGATGAAAAATACTCATTTGGGGAGTGGTGAAAAAAAAATACTAAATTTTGTCAGTTTTCACATTTTTTTTCCCGTTGGTCAAATTAGCTTTAGAAGCAATTTTGCGGCCTAATAAATCTTTTATGAAAGAGACGCCTACAAAAAATGGAGCTTGTTAAGACCACATGGGAGGCTGTGGCGCCGGGGGTGGATGAGATTCGCCCAGAGTTCCTTAAAGCTCTGGATGATGCAGGGTTGTGGTGGCTGACACGACTCTGCAATATCGCATGGACATCGGGGCAGTTCCCCTGGCTTGGCAGACTGGGATGGTGGTCCTGTATGACCGGCGTCAGAGTCTGGTCCGTATTGCCGGCAATAAGTCGAGCTCGTTTCAGGTGAGAGTTGGACTCGGCCAGGTCTAACCTTTGCCACCGATTCTGTTCATTACTTTCATGGACAGAATTTCTAGGCGCAGCCGAGGTGTTGAGGGGATCCGATTTGGTGGCTAAGGATCGCTTCTCTGCTTTTTGCGGATGATGTGGTCCTGTTGGCTCCATCAGCACGTGATCTGCAGATCTCGCTGGAGTGGTTCGCAGCCGAGTGCGAAGCGGCCAGGATGAGGATCAGAGCCTCCAAATCCGAGGCCATGGTCCCGAGCCGGAAAAGGGTAGAGTGCCTTTTACCGGGTTGGGGGAGAAGTTTAAGTATCTCGAGATCTTGTTCACTAAGGAGGAAAGAAGGGAGTGGGAGATCGACAGACAAATTGGCACAGCGTCTGCAGTGAAACGGGGGCTGTACCTGTCCGTCTTGGTGAACCTGAGTCAAAAACCAAAGCTCTCGATTTTCTAGTCGTTCTACATTCCCACCCTCATCTATGGTCATGACCGAAAGAACAAGATCGCGGATACAAGTGGCCGAAATGGGTTTTCTCCGAGCTCTCCCTTAGAGATAGGGTGAGAAGATCAGTCATCCAGGAGGGACTCAGAGTAGAGCTGCTGCTCCTCCACGTCGAGGGGAGCCAGCTGAGGCTCGGCCATCGGGTCAGGATGCGGGACGTGGGCCTCACCAGGTTCATTCAGGCTCATTCAGATTCCCCCGGTCTTCACGCTGCTCTCTGGATCAATGTACTTTCAGTCCACTTCAGGTTCGCTGTTAAATCAAACAAATTATTTTTAATCTCCATAAATTAGAATTTCTAGGTAACCATGACAACAATAAACAAACGGCAAAAGCGCCAGTTGCAGGTGTGAATGTGAGTGAACAACTATTGGCTGTTCACTTCATGAATCAGGCCTTAATGGGAGGTCGACAAATAGAAACTCATTAATTAAAGAAAGCCAGAAAAAAAAAAAAAAGGCACAATTTCCCACAAGAAGTTCAACTTCCAACAGCTATACAGCCTCCTGCTCTGAATGAACGGCCCAGTCAAAGCCTGGACCTTACTTCAATTGACAATCTGTTCGCCCATCCAGTCTTCACTGAGCCGGTGCTAATTTGTAGAAAACAACGGGTGCACATTTTTCAGACGTACCAAGCAGGTAAGAGTCCAAAAGACTTGCAGCTCTAAGTGGAACAAATGGGGGATTCTACAAATTACTGACTGCATTACTGACAGAAATCTTTTAAAACCATCTATTCTTTCGCTTCTACATCACAGGTAAAAGTACACGGAGTTTGTTGCGCATTCATTAGTAAGGTACTGCATTAACATTTCATTATCCGACTCGGGCCTCACTTGCATGTTTCAGCGAAATATGCCCTCATAACTCACAAAGAGAATGAGAAAAGACTCCTAAAATATTAGAGCACAAGTGTTTCTGTCCTTCCTTTACCCCAAAACCTTTCTGCAAAGACCTGCAGGACGTCTCGAGTCTCTCAGGCATCCCAGCTACATGTGAATGTCATCAGCATCAGTTCACGCATGGCCAAGGCAACCTTGCACCCTCGCACCCCTGGCCGTGAAACCCCTCCTCAGGGGAGGGAAGGCGTTAGGGCCTAGCTGGCCGTTCTTCTTTCCAGATCAGCAAACTAGAACCGACCGGATCAAAAACGTAGCCGCAACAAAATACCCACTCCCCCTCGACCGCCTCCTCAGGTTTCAACCCGGCTGCCACGTTCCGCCTGCGAGTGCAAACATTGAGAATAAATGGTTGAAAGAACCCTTTCGAGTTATGATGTTTGGGCAACACACTTCGTCCGAGCAGCTGCTCCGTACTCCCTTCTTTTTGTTTTGATCAACGCTAAAATTTGGTGGTAGACGAGAGCGCCATTCGGCAGAGGAAGATTGCAGAAGAGAAAATCAGCTGTGGCAGGATGCACTTCATGGGAGGCAGGAGAGAGGCTGGGTTCACGGTCCTGGTCGCCGTTCGCTCCAAACGACGTCGGAGGTAACAATGGATACCTGCGAACGCCACCGGGCTTGAGAGCATCCCACCAATAAATCATTTCTTTTGTTCTCAACGCGTAACCTTTTGCTGTGTCGGGAGTAACGCGGTTCTGTCACAAGGACATGAAAGACCTGGACGCGGAGCAAGATAGGGAAGAAAGCACAAAGAGCTCTGTTTTATGTTTCACTTATGTCACGAGGAAAGGCTAACTCTGACAAAACTGGACGGATGACAGCTCAAGAGGGAAGACGAACTCGTAAAGAAGAGATGAAGTCTGGATTCTATCCTCCGTCGACAAAGGAGTGAAACTCACAATGCTCAGTGAAGAACTTATTATTTCAAGATTAAGCTCAGAAATGTTCTAGAAAAACGGTAGAAAGTTCTGAGCTTGAAAAGTCAAAGATATGCTGGAGAAAATGCATCTGTTTTGATGTCAGTCCCAGAAATTTTCTAGAAAAAAGATGAACGTTTCTAAGTTTTAATAGTCAAAAATTTGCCAAGTCAAGAATTTGTTTTCGAGCAAATCTTTTGACTTTCCGAAAGAACGTAACCCGTTTTTTTTTTCTTTTCTATAAAGTTTTTTGGTGGAAATGTAGTTATTTTTTTCTATCTCCAGTTGCCCTAAGCATCATGCGATAATAACCTTTAACAGAACAGGAAGTTCTTTGGATTTTTGATCAGTGACAACAACTGCATGTTTACATTAGTGCAGGAATAAGAATATTCTCCCGTTAAATTGTTATCTTCTTATTCCTGCTCAGTGCAGGTGACCAAATGAACGACAGCAGAAAACGAGGTAGAGAAATCCCAGTCCAAGTTCTGCCACTGGGAGAAAGATGGAGGACTATTATACAATCATGTCTGCATCCGGGACAAGCAAAAATGCAAAATTGTGAATAAAACATGCCGTCAAATATTTCCACGTAGGTCTCGCTACATAATTCAGACAGGGAAGAGATGCATATATCATTGGAATGAATTAAACATAGACTAAACATATCACGACTCGGATATTTCTTTTCATGGCCCTGTGCCACAGTGGATCATGAATATGATTAGCTGTCGGCTTTGATCATGAAAGTTCATTAGCGCCGGCTAATCCTCATCCTGCCACACCGTTAAGAATATTAGAGAAAACAAAATTTTTATGCATCAAAGCAAAATAAAAGAGCGCATTCTTTGAAACCGCATCAAGGTAGACAAACACAGGTTTTGGGAGTTTTTTTTTTTTTTGTTGCTCATTCTTTGTGATCTCCTATCCCATTTCGGGCTGAGCGTTGCAAGCCGTACACACAGGCTGCCGCAGACCGCAGGAGGTGACATAGTTATTAGCCGATCAATCAGAAAATAAGGCCAGGTCTCTTGTCATTGTCAGTCCCTTGAGGAATCCAACAGCTGAAGTGAAACAATCGTAAACCTCTGCATAATGTACCATAAGACGAGGCTACAATATTATATGATGTAGTTATTAAATGCACAAGGAAGCATCTGTGGATTTTGGGGGTGGATTTGGAGGCTACCTTGTTGAAAAAAAAAACAATACTTGTCTGGCGAATCGTTAAAGTTGCTCTGTAGCTTCCTAATAGCAAGAAACTAAATTTTAGCATTGGCTCTATTCCTCTGTAGCTCAGACTATGAAATACTTCAATATTGAAATGGATAAAAGAAAAAAAATCTCATTGTTTTATGTTGAAATATGTCACTACGGGCCTAATTTATATATTGATTACTGCACATATAGCTGTTTTGATAAAAAAAAATATTAGTCCAGATTTACAAACGGTTCATTTTTACAACGACCAGCTGACTGTTTTCTGGTGTAAATATTAGGACCTCGATGTAAAGCTTCCCACTTTAGCACTTTGACCAACAGCAGTGCTGCTCTGCATTCGGTTAATCTCAATAGACAAACATGAGCCGAGCTGGATTTATACGGTTGTGCAACAGGGGAACTGGAGCCAGCTTTGTTTCTTGGCTTTCTTTATAGTCGGTGAAAGTATTGGAGAACGGTGCTCTCTTGTGGCTGGACGAAAAACAAAAAAGCTTTTTCAACGTGGACTGCGCTATTTTAAGGAAAATCAAACGAGGCGAGAGGCAAACGATTGAACTCCTGGCTCAATAAATGTGTTCTGCTTAAGTAAAAGAGCGTGGATTCGGGAGAAAGACTGCTCTCGTTGGGCCAAATCGAGATCGTGAGCGCTCTTAAAGGGCCGGTGGTGCCCAAATAAAACCTGCTCACAAGCGGTTAAAATATCAACCAAATCTTAAAAACTAAATAACATCTTCTCAGTCCCTCCAGGATTTTGTGATTCTTTTTATGATTTTTTTTCCCCCAACAAAAGTCAAAGTGTTTGTGGTACTAATTTGGAAATATTTGCGCTTAATTATGACAGTAAATGCCATTTATTATTACTCGCTGTATAGATCATGGACTATAATCAGATGTCATTTAATGCTGAGGCAGCTGTTTAGCACAAGTTGAAACGTTTTTGACGATTTTTGAAAAAAAAATCTGCTCTAAATGACCAATTATTAACGCAAAAAAAAGTGCAGGGATTTGTTCATTTTGTGTGAATTTTCCATGATAATTCTCAAGAAACCGGAGGGACTGATTGATATAATTTAGCAGTGAACAGATAAAAATTGCATTCCGCTGGTTGATAGCATAATATTTAACCACACGTTGTGCTTAGTCTAGACTCTAGAGGGCCGCATAAAAAGCTGTGGCGGGCCGGATTTGACCCATGGGCCTCGAGTTTGACACCTGTGCTTCAGGGAGACGTGACACAAAGATACGTCTCATATGCTGAGTGAGCAAGTCTTTGAGTTCTTTCAATACACCCACAGCGTACAGTCACGGCAATATTTTATGCTGTTATCCCCTCCCTGCAAAAAAAAAAAAAAAATCAAAGATAAAACTATCAGAAGCCCAAAGTAGAAATTATTTGCTCGTTTTTGGGGGTTTTTTTTGTTGTTGTTTTTTCAGTACTTTAGTCATTCTGGCAGCTGACAGCCTGTCATCCTGCGGAAGCAGCAGTTTCTGACAGCAGGTAAACCCAGTCATCCCACTCACGCGTAAAAGAGAGGTTATTCTGAACCCAACCCACTGCTTGGTCATATCAATAATATGACAGTTTTCCAGGAACTGGAGGGTTCAGAAATATCCGTGCCGTGGAAATATCAAAGACGACTCACCCAGGCACAGAAGGACAACCGAATGCCGATTGTTGAAGTACACAGACGGTCTATGGGAAGCAGTCGGTGTGCAGGTTGTGTAGCGATGTACTCATCACACAGCCAATAATGTCTGAACTGCTGGGAGCAAAACTGAATAAACCCCTAAGTGAAAATGTCACAATTGTGACCAATTAGCAATTTTACCTTTTCTGTGTCATATGACACAGAAAAGGCACCATTTGCCTCAGGTGCAAATGGGCAGCAGGTGGGTAGAAGTTGCTTGTTATCGCTCTCACACTCCTTCATATTGTCACTGGAAGTTCAACATGGGACAGACAGAAAGAGCCTCGCATGGCGCCGGGGTTAAGAACGACCCGCATGAGGAGGCTGTAGGCCTTGACGCGGCTGTCACGGGTTCGATTCCCGGCCTGGTGACCTGCTGCATGTCTTCCCAAAAAAAAAAAAAACCCTTGAAAAATTAAAAGCGTGTTCAACAGGGACTGAAAGGTTGTCCTCACTTCGAACTACAACTTTAAAATGGCGCAAACTTCTCATCGTTCATAACTCCTCTTTCTGATGAGATGCATCCTTACAAATCGAGCTCGATGGGACGAATCACAGACGGCGCAATGAGAGGAGATGAGAATCAAGCGCAGCTGTGTTTGAGGGCAAAAATATCTCACTTTGGACATTTTCATCATGGGGTGTAGTCATTTAGAAGCTAATGACAGTTAAATGAGCTATTTAGTAATTCACATGGCCATGCCAGCTGTACACCGACTGCTTTACGGTGCACTAAAACGTCACATCTTCAGAGTTGTCCCGTGTACAGATCTAATCAGCCCCTCACATTTTTGTAAATGTAAAAGGGTCTGCGCTTTGCTTTTGCGAGACGCTGCACACACCATCAATACCTTCTGGTAAAATTGCTCAGTTTCGCATCTATGTGTCGGTCACATGGCCGATGCTGCGAGGTCATTCTGCATCCCGCGAAAAGAGATGGAGACATATGGAAATTGAAAGTGCCACATTAAGGTCTGCTTTAAATTTATTTCTAGGCTAGATTAGCACAGTTTGCAAATGCATCCCCTGCTCTGGCACAGCAAGACCAATCAGTCTGTCTTTGCTCTGCCCTTTGGGATCTTCTCAGCACTCGCTCCCTAAAAGCCAGTACTATTTTTTAACCACTTTAATGCAGCATGCCTATCTTTCTGACCTTTAAACTGACTATGCTTCACAGGGAAAGGTACTTATTTCCAGTCTGAAATCCTCAGCGTAGTCTGTGTTTACTTTTGCACTCTTTCTCGTTCCAGGCATTTGTATGGACATCAACATACACGCACATTAACATGTCAACTGTGTGGAAGATTTGATCCTCGTGCGCGAGCGGGAGAGGGAGAGGGTATAAAATTTAAATCCAAGGAAAAGTAGAGAGTGTTGAGCCAGGATTGGCAGAGTTGCAGTTTTGAGAAATGTTACCAAACACAGTAAGAGCTTTGCATTACACTTTATCTAACTTGCAACTTCACCACATGCATTTTCGTAGGACTTTATCTGCACATTTCTGTTTTTTTTTCTTTAAATATATAAAAGCAGAAATGGTTTTACTCTGTTTTTAAATTCACAGATAAATGTTTGGGTCACCTACCGCTGTACTGTCAGCCAGCAAGTAACAAAAATGTGTTTGATTTAAAAAAAAATAAAAATCACGGCCCATTTCAATTTGACTGCCTTGTAAATCTGAATAAAACCGTTGAGTGCATCATCTTGTTGATGCTTTCAGAGAGCAGCTGAAATGCTAGTCAATAAACTTTTAATTGTTCAAAGCAATCTGTCCAACAATTAGGATCAAATCTTTTACTGTTGTCACTGGAACAATACAAAAATAAGTTAAGACTCGGTTGAGTCAGAACTGAATTTATACATGCTAGCGTTAGCTTAGCATTTCAGCGGTTTAAACTGGTCCAAATGAAAACATCACCAAATACAGGAAGTTATACAAGTTGAATCCACAGTGCCCAACTTAAAAGTATGTTTTTAAAATATATTTGTGAAAACCGCCATCATGTCATGACAATATAATATGAAACAGATCTTCTGTGAAAAGATTGAATTCCTCCATTGCTTTTTGAAGAAATGCACCGCTGCCTGTCAAAAACAACCAGTCAGAGTCAGGAGGAAGGCCTTAGCGCTGTCAATCTCCTTGAGTACACAATGCTAAATGTGCTAGAGGAACAATGATCTGTGCCATGGGTCCGCCGTCATCGGAGGAAATGCTAACTAGCTTAGCATTCACAATAGCCTCTGTTGTGGCGATTGCTTATTTTTACTGTGTGTTTACTCAGCAGAGAAACTTGATTTTTTTGTTTTCACAGACAGTCTGTCATAGTGCATAAAAGTTTTGGCAAATATGCAAATAAAAATGTCAATATTTTTTTTTAAAAAGTTACGTACTGCTGCTTTAGCCCTGTGTCTGGTCTGCGTGACAAAGCGGCCAAGAAAACAGATTTTTCCAGAACATCATTGCCGAGTGTGTAATGACGGATTTCTTAACGCTGATCAACTGTCGTGTCATTTTTACAGTATTTCAAATCCACCGAGTTTTCAAGCACCTACATATTCATTTTTCATAACGCTGAGTTGGAAACTTAGAAAGCCATCACATAATACACCATATATGCTGCACGTACATTGGAAAAACAATTGCGGACTATGTCGCTTTAACCGGCTGACGATCTGCCAGGTGTGCTGAAAAGATCGCACTCAGTATGTCAGGGAACAGCCACACACACACACGCACACCACACCACACACACACACACACACACACACACACACACACACACACACACACACACACACACACACACACAGATGAAAAAGGCCTGTACACCCTGACTCAGTCGTTGTCACTCACTCTCCACCTTGCAGTCACTCATTTTTCCTGACTTGCATTGTTGTGCTGCTGTGTGAAATGACTGCTGCAGAGAAAGTGGCAAAGCTGCAGATCTGGTAAGGCTGAAGGGAAAATGGACCTTCAATGGGCTTTGAATGGCTAACACTCCTGAATAAGCATTATAATATGGGCTCGCAGGCAACAAGCGAATGTGCAAGGAATTGGGTCTGGCAGGACTGACATTCGGCTTCAGACGCTGACAGGAGGCTCACCGTGAGGGCAGTATGCAGAGGAATCAAAACAAGAGGTATTCAGAGTCAAATCTGTCCGAATCTCGAATGCTTAAATGGAGCGCAGCTGGACTTCCCTTCCTGTTTCACTCCTCATCTGAAAAGAACCCCAAAACCTTATGTTTTGATCATGAATATGGAGTTTTGTGTTTACAGTGCCTGTATTAAAGAGGCAGTGTTATGTAAAAGCTACTTTTTTGAGCTTTATGTCATGTTATAATGTCATTTCTTCATCAAAAACATACCTGGAGTGTTGCTTTGAATCTTCCATGCATGTTTGAGAAATACTTTATTCTCCTGTGGCAACCGTTCAGCTGTGTGATACACCCCTCTTCCTCCTCCTCCTCCTCCTCCTCCTCCTCCTCCTCCTCCTCCTCCTCCTCCTCCTCCTCCTCCTCCTCCTCCTCCTCCTCCTCCTCCTCAGAGCTGCAGTTTCCAAGCAGAGCTTCTGCCTCACCGATCACCCACTCAGCTCCTTCAGACTAGCCAGCAGGAATTAGCAAACACCTGGTGGAGTAGCACATCGCCTGAGCTAACTATACATTTTTTAAAGGGTTAACAGCCTTCATAATTTCCTGAAGGCGGAGTTTCAGAAGGAGCAGGAGTTTCTTAAAGAGACAAAGGCCCAATTTCAAGGCGTTGAATTAGGAAGTCGTATTACTTTTAAGTCATACTTTATATACACGCCATTTTTATAACAACTAAAAATTAACAAGTTAGCTTCTAATGTAAACTTGCATTAAAAGGGTCATTATTCACAGAACGACCCTTACGTCATGTTTATGACGATGTCAGTCTTATGCACACCACTTCAAATAAGATGTTACCCAAAATATTCCCATTTCCAACAAGTTTCTTGAAACGGCCAGAAGACAGAAAACATTACCAAACGGAGAGAGTTTGTTCGGAACAAATCCGATAAACTGCTCCGACGTTTGTTACTAAGTGGTTCCAAAAACTACAAATTGATTCAATGGATACATAAAAAAAACAAAAAACTATTTACCATGCAGTTCTCTGTCTTCCATTTAACCTCAGCTCAGTGCAAGAACGACTGCAAAGAGAAACGATGCTCCTGTGCCACTTGCACACTCTGCTTTGGGCAGACTATCATTCCTATTAAACTAATAGGAGTTAGCTTCTTATCTCGCAATGTCTTGGCAAAGTCACTTCCACCCTTGAACAAAACACAATGTCTTTTAATACCGGGGCTTAATCTATCACCGAGGCCCAAATGAGACTGAATAATCCTCTCCAATTTGCCTTCTTGTATTCTACATCATCCTTGATTTCCTCTACATTTTTATGGGATTTTATTTCTCTCTCTCTCTCTCTTTGAGGACAATGATGCCGTCCTTCAGCTTCACAAGCAAGCAGAATGAAAAGATAGTTGCTTTTTTTTTTTGGTCACGTAATACAATTTAAAATGCTGGTATGAAAACAATGTTTTCACTTTAATCCCGGCTATATTGATTTAGCTCTATTGACCTTCATATCAACTTCCTGATCGACCGTTTGCACATTTTCTTTTCTTATTTAATGAATTCAATGAATTCAGTCACTCGGATGTTTTTTTGTGGTAAATAATAATCTTTAAATTATCCTGAGTGGTGAGGGGTAGTGATGGGACTGGTGGCTGTTTGAAAGGAACATAATTCTCACTTAAAATTGTCTGCATTAGCAACCGCAGTATGTTCTTAGAGACGATAAGGTACAACATTTCAAAATATGCATGTCAAATACCCATGCAGCCTTTTTACATTTATTTTATTGTGTTACAAATGTTGTGTGGTAAAATTTATTTTATTTATTTATTTCAGATATTTAACATGTCTTCCAGTTCCAGTGTTTAAATGTTCATTACAATTATTATTTCGAAATAACAAGTATCATCGTTTATCACGATAACTTCTGAGTTATCGCGATAACTTCTGGAACAATTTATCGTCCAGCTAAAATGTGTCGCCGTGAGAGACCGACAGTACAATACATACTGAGATTGTTACTTGGTGTCGAAATGGAGGTAATTGGTGGTTAAATGGGCCAAATTATCCTGAAGGACGTTGTTTTTCATTTGTGGGAATCAGAGGGAGAAGGAATGGAATAAAACAAGTCTGTGGAATTATTGCCAAAACATATTTTAAAAAATCCCTTGTTTTTTTTTTTCTTTTTGTGCCAAAAAATGATTTAGGCAAAAACAAAAAACAAACAAAAGATTCAGAAAAAACGTCCCATTTCCATGTCTTTCCTGGAGTATATCTAAAACACACATGCACTTAGTGATCATCCACAGCAGAGCCTCCTTTATTCTCCTGAAAGAGCCATTTGGGATTTCATTTTGCCAACAAGACAAATGTTTTTCCCCGTAGACAGGTTATTATGAGCAGCGCTTTGGCCTCACACTCCTGCAGATATTTCGCTCAAGGCCTCTATAACAATGGCCCAGTTTTTTCTTGATTTTCTTGGGGTGCCGGGCGCCATCCATTGCCAGCTCCTCTCGCCTGTCATCTCGCCGCGCAGACAATGGCTTCCTGACATCAGAGCCTTCTTGTAAAAGATGTTGCCGCCGCTCTGCCTCGGCGCAAACATGCACGCACACACATGGGGGTTGGGGGGGAAAGGCCCTCCCCAAACAAACATGCAAACACACACACACACACTCACACACACACACAAATCTAATCTGAACCTGAATCCTTTGTTTTTTGTGGGACCGCAGTGGAGGGAAATGGTATTGGGAGTAGCGTACACTGGTAATCATTTCTTCACTGCAGTTTTTTTTTTTTCGGTGGAGGGGGTTACTCCCTTCCTTCGCTTTCCTTCCTCCCTCTGTGGCATCACATCATCCAAAGGGGAGAAAGATTTCAATCACTTTATAGCCGCCACCTCGGCTTTGGCAAATTGTTGACAGCTAAATCCATGTTGATCCTTTGAGTGATTGCTCACTGCAAAAAAAAAAAAAGAAAAAAAAGAACGAGGAGAGGCCTAATCTCATTTTCTCCTCAGCTCCTGAATGCCTGCGAATGAGCCGACGTTGAAGGTTTTCAATGCACTTCTGGATATATGGAGACGGCATTTTAAAAGCAGTGTATGTATGTATGAGTTACAGACAACTTTAACCAAACAAGGCAGATAGGATGAGGCTGTTAAAGCTGTAAGTAAAGAACGTCTATGTATTTTTATATATATATATATATATATATATATATATATATATATATATATATATATATATATATATATATATATATATAGTTGGAACAAGAGATTGACTAAAAAGACATATTTCTCACTCTTAGATTAAATTGAAAACTTATGTTGTTTTAGGTCAATTAGAATGACTGAAATTATTTTTATTTGCTAAATACCCCAATGTTGAGAGTAGGAATATATCTGAAATGTATAAAATAAATAAATAAATACTAATTATAAAAAAGATTATTAAATAAAATTTTATTAAATAAAAAATATCTATATATATATGAAAATGTTTTTTTTTTATATAAATAATTTAAAAAAATGTTATATTTCTTATTTGTTGAAACTTGACAGTTGAAATGTGAAACGATTGATTTTCCTCCTGAGCCACTTCTGCTATCTGACGAAACGCACCGCTCCTGGTCAAAAACAACCAATCAGAACCAGGAGGAGGGGCTTAGCGCTGTCAATCAACTTCATATACTGGATGCTCAGTGGGTAACGGTGGAGAAACAACTCACTATTACAGGAAAACTGTTAATCCGTCGATATCAGTGGCTATGCTAACTAGCCTGAGCACTCACAGCAGGCTATGCTAGCTGCGGCGCAGCAGAGCAGTGTGTTTGAGGCGCGGCTTTCAAGTGCATTCATTTGGAAATGGCATGTCTGAATTAAAACGCTGAAATGATTTTCAAAATTCAAATCGCCGAGCTCTCTCCCTCCAAAAATCCAAAGCCTCCTCGTTAATAAAAACATGCAGCCGTCCTGCCCTCTTGAACATTTAGGGGGATTCTGGGGGTGATGCACTAAAATCTAGTCTGCAGGTCCAGCAGAATATTCCTGTTGTGGAAACCCACCTCGCGTCACTGTGTCAGAAAATGTTTGAAACAATGTTTGATTCTCTGAAAAAGACAAAAAGTCGACATTTTTCTCACGGGAAAATCAGTTTGCGTCGAGAACGGGAGATAAAAACAATCTGCTCTGTGTTCGTGAGCACTGAGCCTCAGAACAAGACTTGTTATTCATCTTCCTAGACAAGGTTGAAAAGCTAACGCCAAGGCTCAGCGCTGGCATTAACTCTCGCTGCTTTCCCAGGATCTAAGAGAGAAAGTAACAGTTGATTAGGAAAAAGTTACTGTACTAGTTGATTAGGAAAAAGTTACTGTACTCACGACCAATCACAAAGACACTGAAAATACGCCAAAATCTATCTACTGAAATATTCTGTTTATTTCAGTAGACAGAATACGACTGTCTACTGACAATAGATAACTTTTCAAACCTGGTTCAAAACCACCTGGTTTTGGGAATTCATCACAACAGGGTCGCTCACATAGGAGAAAGACTGGTTAAGAAAGATTAGATGACATAATTACAGTCAGACCTGGTCAACTGAAGTCCAAACAGATGCTTAGAACAGATAAATGTGTGGATGCGCCAAAACTCCACACAGAACAGAAACAAAACTGAAATTATTATCTTTGGACCTTAAGAAGAACGATGTTGAATCAACATACAGCTTCAGTTATTACAGCTGGAAACTAGAGATCAGGTCCAAAATCTGGGTGTTGGGCTCCGACCTGAACCTTCAGAGCCACATAAAGGCGGTTATAAAGTCAGCCTTCCATCACCTGAAGAACATCTCCAGGATTAGAGGACTAATCCTTTACCAAGATCTTTAGCCACATTGATTTCTGCAACAGTGTCTTCGTAGGACTGCCTTCTGACTAAAACCAGAAAATTACAGCACATCACACTGGCTCCCTAAAATACTGTTGTTAGTTTCTAAATCACTGAACGGCATAGAACCACAATACATTTAAGATCTGCTGTTGTTGTCTCAACCTTCCAGACCCCTCAGCTCTCCTGGTTCTGCTCTGCATCACCAGAACCAGAACCAACTGAGGAGAAGCAGCATTCAGCTTCTACGCACCACAAACCTGGAACAAACTTCCAGAAAACTGCAGCCGAAACACTGACTTCTTTTAAACCACGACTAAACCTCCAGCTGCTCAGAGCTGCATTTGAACAGCAACAACTGGAACGTTGATCAACACATGTAATGTGTGTTTGCTTGATGATTTTGATGAGGACATTTGACAAAATGAAATGTCTCCTGCTCGTTTCGTAAATCACGACCGTGTGGCGGTTTCATGACGCGAAGCTCTTCGAACTGCCTTGCTGACTTGACTTGACGAACTACCCAGATCTGAGTCTGAAACTCGTGGTAAAAAGACAGTGCATTGTGGGAAAGTCATCTCCACAACTGAGCCAGTCTTTAGTGGGTTCGTTTCAAATCTCACCTTGAGAACGACAAAACAGATCCCACCATGCCTGCTTTTGTTAACCAAGTGAGAGTTGAAAGGTTCGTGAAACATTGAACGCACCGCCAATACTTTTGTATCACACCTTCATTTTGTCATAACCACACGCGTTCACATTTTCACAACGCAACACAACTTTACATGTTCTAAACGTCTGAGCTCCATCTAGTGTTACAGCGAGATAAAATCACTTCAGATTGCTGATATCAAACAAATGGAGGTTCTTGGAGGAACCCGGCACCTCGGGCCTTCTTCCTTTTTTGTCTTTCTCCGGCGCCTGCCTCTAATGCGGTTCGTGCATTTAATGGTGTCACCAAAACACATGAGTCATGAAAAAGGATATTAGCTGACGCGCATAAGCTGCGAAGCTTAAGAAACACACATAAAAAGTTTTATTTCCCACAGAAAGACCCGAGCTGCCAAAGCGACATCTTCAATAAATATTTGATCGTACGCCTGCGCCATAATAGCGTTTCCTTCAGCCAACCCCCGTTTGATGTGCCATTTAAATAGCATCAAAGCAACAACGGCCCCGTCGAAACCGTCGGAGACGTCCGACTGCGCGCCACTTTGAATTGGTTTTAAATAAATGAGAGAATTTACCTTCAATTCTAACACAGCCGCTAAAAAAGAGAGAGAGAAAATTTGCTAAATTTGGCTGATAACTCCTGTGTGTCTCCCCTGCAGGGTGTTGCACACGTTTCCTAAACCCGTTCATTCACCGTTTACCAGCTGAACGTATCTCACTGTCCAGTGTGCTCTGAAAAGACTGGATGTGCTGAAGTGTAAGTTTCTTTCCATGTTGCTGGATAACTGGAACAGAAGGCGTTGTACCTAATCAGGGCTTCATAACCCGACCGCCGTTGACAAACTGCCTTCAACAGGCTGAAACAATTTTTCATCTGCTGTACATTAGAGCTCCGCTGAGGCAAATCCGTTCCATTTTCGAGCGTCATCTGTTTTCTTAGCCCAGTGTTTTGGCGCTAAATAAATGACTGACAGCCTCGCTCTTCAATCCTTTGCAAGGACGTTGAAGTCCAAATGCCTGGATTTGCTCAGAGCAAATTTCTTGCGGTTGTTCAAGGTGACTCAAGAACATGTGAACACCGCGGGCCAGAACCATTAACCCCAGAGTCCTAATTACACGTCGACGCCACTGTCAGCTGTCCAGACCCGAGAGAACATAAAATCCCACCTTAAAGCTGCAGTATGTTTTATGTAACAAAATGTATGTTGACATATTTGTTAAAAGTGTCAGACAATCTGTGAAAAAGATCCGCATCCTCCACCTCCTACCTGAGTGCTATTGCTGTCTGAAGAAATACATCCCTCAAAAACAACCAATCAGAGCCAGGGGGAGGGCCTCAACGCTGTCAATCAATGTCCCTGGGTGCTGCTCAGTAATGGCGGAGAAATTACAGGAAAACTGGTGGCCATGCCATAACTAGACATTGTTAAAAAACAAAAAGCTGAGAGAATGATCAGCATGATTGACAGCGGTAAGTCCCTCCTCTTGGCTCTGATTGGGTGTTGAGAAACTGAGTGAGTGAGAATACATATTTACATATATATATATTTTTTAACAAATTATCTTTCTCATTATACACTGTGATGATGTAGTGACAGTTTCAAGAAATATATGAAAGATAATTTTTATAAAAGTTTCACACTGCCACTTTAAAGATTTAAAGATTACCGATTGTTGTGGAGCCATAAAACCTCTCAATGTGGAGAATAGAAAACATTAATTAGACTTTTAATTTGCCTTTCCTCTGCTTCTCTGTCCCTTTAAAGCGATCATTGTTAATGTTCAACCATAACAATTAACAATTAACTGTATCTGTTCTCTGTGTCGGAGCTAAATGAATGGCAGCACCTGCTGTAAACCTGTTTTGATTTAGTTGCCACTTGTCAATAGTGTGGAGTTAAACACACTAGTGGCATGTTTTATCAAAACGTTTTATTTATTTATATGGATTAATTCGAGTTTAATTAAAGAGGTAAACTGTGTCTTTACAACACTATCACCCATACATGTCACTATAAACTCACAACCCAAATAAAGTAGGAAAAAGAAACATTTTAACATCCCTGGACGGCTTGTTGATAATTTAGGGCATTCTGTTGCCATATTTTACTTATTAAAAGTGAAATTGTTGAAGTCAAAATTATAATCATCTAAATCCTGTGTGAATTTTATGCTTTTTGGATTAGAAGGAGTCAATCCAGATGGTGAATAATGGGGAGATTGGAGAGTTTTTAAATCCTTCAGTAGGGTGCCAGTTTGTTACGTCTCCAAACTACCTGCTCTCAGACAGCAGTTCTCCTGGCTTCTTCTTTACGCCTTAATAACGTTCCAGTTTTCCAAATCATCACACGCGTCCACTTCACGATCTCATGAGACGTTGGTTCTCAATTTTTTTTTTTATTCTTGCTCTATCAAATAATTCCTATTTTCAGTCAAAGAAATGAATGCAGGCACACAAGCCTGAACACAGTGAGAAAAGGAAGTGTGGTGAAAACGATGGCATGAGCTCTCATTTCTTTAATTAGGTGCGAGTTGCGTCGCCTCGGCTGCGTTTGTGTCACCATTTGCTGGGGTGGGAGGGCGAGGGGGGTAGCTTTTAAAAACTTCACCTGACCTTGCTGGACTTGCACCAGCTGCTATCTGAGTTTAGCACGGCGCCACATGGCACGCGGCTTATTAATTGCAAAGTTTTAAAATGAGAAACCCCCCCCCCCAAAAAAAAATCCACAGCTCTGTCTTGTTTGATTTACAACAACGCTCGTTCCAGCAGCGGGCAACCTACTGCGATCCAAAGCCTGTTGGAGACGCACACAAACAAAGCTGCTTCTGTCAACATTTGCTGGAAACGTTTCAGATGCAAGCCGGATTGAATTTTTTTTACCGCTCGGGGAAAAAAGAAAATAAAAAGGGAGGGCCTGTTTCATTGACTGCCCTCGGGGAAATATTTGTTTACCCTCTTATTGTGTCGAATAACTTGAGATCTTCAAAGACTCACAGGATGGAGTCTGGAATTCAACCATTTATAGACGAATCTGCTGGCAGCCCTGGCTACAGGCGTGTAAAATGCACTGAAACAAATAAATTAGTAGAATTGTCTTATATTGAAACATGTTGAAAATCCCCCACAATCTTTATTCTGAATGCATTAGTACAACGTGGAACAAATTCCTTTATTAGTGATACAGTGACAATGTGATACTTAAAGGGGCGGTGTTATATAAAGTCAACCTTTTAGAGCTTTACATCATGTTATGATGCTGCTCCCTCATCAAAACCGCACAGGAAGAGTTGCCTCGATCCTTTTATGCATGTTTGAGGAATACTTTAATCTCCCATGGCAACCATTCAGCTGTGCAGAACGCCCAGGTGGACCTAGCTCCGCTTTTGAGGACAAAGCTCCGCCTCGAAGCTGCAGTTTCCAAGCTTCTGAGATTCACAGAGCAGCCCTCCCTCTTCACTTTCTGTTTTACGTTGTGGTATTAAATACATGTGAACATTTTGTCCCAAAATAAATTATATGCCTATTTCAGCTGGAAAATTGGTCTTTTAGATGATCATATTGATCATAAAACTGGTTACTGGATATATATATATATATATATATATATATATATATATATATATATATATATATATATATATATATATATGTCCTTGTGGCTGGTTGTCCGGTTCGCCCAGAGAATACCACAACATCAAGTCTGGTTTGCCCAATATTAATCAAAAGCACCGGGCAGCAGTAGGAACATCAGGTGTCGCCGCCGCCCCTCTCTGTTCCAGCCGTCTTTCAGAACGCATAACGTACAGCCATAATACAAAAGCAATTTCACAGAAGCATGGAGATCAGCAAAGCAAAAAAAACAAAAAAAGAAAAGCAAACAGCCGACAGCAAATAAATCCGTTTAACCTCCCCGACCTGTCTACTCTGTCGAGGCAAGTTACCAAACGCATAAACGTTTGGGGGCCCGGCGAGCGGAGAGCCTGAATGCGATACGCGGCGCATTCAGGCTGCGGCATTGTGACTGTCGAACCGGCATTATTTCCGTCCTGCATAAATTTCTTTTTCTAGGGCCGCGTTTCGGGGGGTAACGCGCCGCTCCTTTTTGTGCCGCTCGCTCTGCCTTTGCGGCGTTCGCGTGCGAGAGTGAATAGAGGTTCGTCATTAGCTTCTTTATTTTTTTTTCCTTTGGTGACAAAAAGCCAATACTGAAAGTGACCGCCGAGGCCTTTAAGAAACAGCGGGGTCAGACGACAGAGGGAGCCCGCCTTTTCTTCCGCCTGCTAATTAAGCAGAAATGAACTCAGCCACGAACGGCCTTTGATTAGCCAGAAGCAACGCAGGAAACTTCACAGCGAACCTCCAGACCCCCTCCTCCAGTCCAGCTGTTTGGAGGGTCTCACTGGGTTCAGTGTCGGCGAAGAGGACAATTATACCTGGTGGTGCTCACCAGTGGGGATAAGAGGATCACTAACCGCTTAATTATGAGCCGGGAAAACAGATTTCTAGTGAGCAAGCCCTATCTCGCGTTACTCATTAGCGTAGCCTGTAATTAAATGCATCAGCATTAAGAGAAATGCAGAAAGTGCATTATTATTTTTTTTCTACCTGGTTTTGTCTCACATTTATTTCATTTGCAGCCAACACTCATAGAAAACTTGAAATCAAACTGTTGTTTTTTGTAGACGGATCTGGAACAAACTTCCAGAAAACTGCAGAACAACCGAAACACTGAGTTCCTTCAAATCAAGGCTAAAAGCCCAGCTGAGACAGAGCTGGTTTTGGACCATATAATAATTGGAGCATTGACCAACATATTTGACGTGTATTGACGACTTTCAATGGCAAAATGTTTGTTGGCGGTTTTCTCAGTTGGTGACTGTATGAGGCCTTTTATGACTTTTTATTTTTCTGTTTTGATGATGCAAAACACTTTGAATGGCCTGTTGCTGAACGTGCTATGCAAATAAACTTGGTTGCTCGACTGATTGATTGATTAATTGATTGACTGAGTCCAAAGTGTAACTGGGAGACTTTTCATTTATCAAGTGGATTTTCACTTCTACGTCTGTTCCTCACATCGGGTGCTAAATAGAAAACTGTTGTATTTGTAGTGGCTTGCAACAGTATTCGCATTGGAGTCTTTCATATTTTGTGTGAAAGACATAATTAATGCATTTAAAAAAAAAATCTTCTGTTGAGTATTCGTTACCGAATCGATACGTAATCACAATGAAATACTTTGTTTGAATTCAAAGCCAAATATTACAGTTTGGCCTCAAATTGCCAGCTTGGGTTAGTTTTTTTTTTTATTTTGGGTGAAATTTTGCGCCTGAAAATTTGAACCGAGATAAATGTCAACTAATTCAATCTAACCAAAGGTTAATTCAAATAATTAGAAATCGATTTTTTTATTTGAAAGTAAGACAAAAACTACAAATGGATGAAAAACTCAAAAGACTTGGCTGAAATTCAAACCACATATAGCCAATAAAAACCAGAAAAACACACTCTATAAACTAAGTCAAATGAACTGAATTAGAACAAACAAAGAGACACAGTGAAGTAAAACTAAACTATAATAAAGCTGTTATAACCTTGGGACAGACCAAGTAAGCGACGCAGCAAATACAGTGAAGGGGAACACAAGCGGAAAGCAAAAACATCATTACAACACGCAAACCACAATTGGCAGCGATGTAAAATAAATAAATAAATCTAATATGGTGGTAGTTAGATTCTTCATTCGGTCTGAAATCCTCTGACGAAGCTGTCAAACATGAAAGGCTTTCACCGCGGGAGCACCTTCCTCATTTTAACTGTTTCTTGCCTCAGAAGAGCCATTATTAAAGTAGCAGGTGTCTTCTCCCGGACGGGAGCTTCCCCGTGGCGCCGCATTTCCATCCGAATATTATGACTGACAATCATAAAGGAGATGACGAGAGAGGATTAATTAAAGGGGAGAAAGGAAGAAGAAGCAGAAAGGAGCCATGTCACCGTAAAACTATTTCTGCTTCAACAACCGGCAACGTGTCTTGCTCCGCTGTCTTGATTACGTGTATGTATATATAAATGCACAAGCTGGCGAGCGTTTCACATCGCGCCGTATGTGAAAATAGGGAACAGAAACAAATGCGTGACTCAGTCGGGTAAGAAAAGCAGGGTCTCGGTGCCAGGAAGGAAAAAGAAAGGGGGGGAAAAACAAATCTCCTGCTTTAATGCTGACCCACTTCTCTAAAGACAAGCGGTGCGGCTCAAGCGCCAGGCAGAGGAACACGTTGAGCTGTTATATCTTCTGATGTGCATTCAAATTGCCAATGCGTGACTACAGTGTGCGACGCAAACTTTTTAATAGGCTGTCATTCAAACCCTTTAGAGGCGTGCCGGTTCTTTCTGCGGTGCGCTTCATTCGGAAATTTCCCCTTTTGGTCCTACTAACGACGACTAGTTTGGAACTGGCTGCGATCCAGGCCTCGAATTTGGAAAAAATAAGAGAGAAATCATGTTGGAGGTTAGATCTCAACGCTGCAGTTAAATAACTCATGTGAAAACATATTTTTTACATACTTTTTGAAATTGTCAGCATGGTATCAGAGTGAGGAGGAGGGTCTTAGCGCTGACAATCATCCTCTGGTTGAACTGCCAGTGCTAGCAGAGAGCAAGCTGCAGCTGGCAGAGCCAGGAGTGAAGGCTAAAGCTAATTAGCATGGCCACCAATGACAGTGGTTCAATGTTTTTTTTTTTTTTTATGTAATCGTAAGTTGTTTCTCTGCCATTAGCAAATTTAGCAGCAGTACATGAGGATCATTGACAGTGCCAAGACCCGCCTCCCAACTCTGATTGGTTGTTTTCCTTTTCTTCAGACGACAGTAATAGTCGTCTCAAGAGTAGTTCCAGGGGGATATGGAGGAGATGAATTTTTTTATTATTTTTCTTCTCACAAATGATCATAACATACTGTCACAACCTAGTGGCAGTTAAAATAAATATCTAAAAATAAATAAATAAATAATTAAACCAAAAATAAATCCAGATGTAAATTTGATCAGTTGTTTCCATTTTTTGTTTCCTGGATTGGGGCCAACCGTTCCATCGGGAAAGGCGCCCGCCGCACTGCTGACGAGAATCTGAGCCTGAAAGTCGGGACGGGTCGCTGCGAGCGTCCTACTGACACCAGAAGCAATAAACACTTTCTGCTCCCAGCTGGAGTCGAGCCACAGCCACAGCTGCAAGATTAAAAGGCCTCCTGAACGATTGATTGGGAAAAGGTGGGCTCGGCGTACTGTGTGCAATTACACACACTGTGCACCTCTGCTCTGTAAGAGGTGTAAAACGTTTCTGTCAACTGACATTGTGTTGTTGTTCTTTTTATTGCTATTTCTCTGTGAATGTATTCAGGAGGCACTGTGTGAACTACTTTTTTGGGGGGCGGGGTTTCAGCTTAACGTCACGCTATAATGTTAGTCCCTCATCAAAAACACACCCAGAGTGTTGCTTTTGATTCCTTCAAGCATGTTTGAGAAATCCTTTAATCTCCCGTGGCAACCATGCATGGGTGGCTAAACGTTTGCTCGTGCAAAGGCTCCACCTCACAGAGCGGCCCTTTCCTCCTCACCTTCCCCACTCAGCTCCTTCAGACTAGTGACTGCAACAGACAGCAAACAGGAGTGTCAGAAAGAGTAGGAGCTTCTTAAAGAGACAGAGGACAGCAGATTGCGTAGTGAAATGTCTTGTGAATTATGTTTGATATGTGCAGCGTTTTTTTTTTTTTTTTTTACAACTGTTGGTAACATAGTTACTATATTGTGCTATGAAATAGCAGTTTGTGCCCGTTGCATACATAATACTGCTACTTTAAGTCCTCAGAAACAGGAGGGGAGTTAGGACCAATATTTAAGTGAAATCTGCTTCCCAGATCAACAGATGCTGTTGTGTCTTCAAAGGAAGAGAGCTGGATTAAGAATGACATTTTTTATCAATATTTTACTTCTTTAATTTATAAATAAATAAATGTACTACACACAGTGGACCCCTGGCGTTTGTGGTGGTTAGCTAAGAAATAATAGCACAAATATGTGAATTCTTGTTGAGACATCCTCTAAAAATACCTAAAACTTCCTTTCAGTAGCACGAGAACCTTAGCATTTATTAATAAATGTTAAGGAAAGTGTTTTAGTGCCTCCACAGAAGCTAAAAGTCTGCATTTTTTCTCATCGCTGCTCTCGGGGGAACAGCCAATCAGTGTGAAATAAATCAGCTTCTGGATTGGCTGCTTTGCAAACGTTAGCCAATAGCATGTCAAGTAGCATCTCGGATGTTCAGCTTCTCAAAATGGATTTTCTTTCCGATTATTTTAGATGTGTTTCACGAAAAAAAAAAAAATCCACAAGCAGATATGTTTAAATAATCGGAAGTTACGTTCCACAGAAAAAAAAAGGCAAATACTATCTTGTTGTTGGGTACCGCTGAGAGCCACAACTTTATTAGCAGGGAGAAGTGGTGGCTTTTGAAGCCTGCGGATTGTTCTGGTTTGTGACGTATAGAACTCCACATATAAAAACACATGGCACTTAATATGTTTTCATAAAATAATTATCAAAACGAATAGTCTCCCCTCTTCTCTCTCATATGTTCCTGCCTCACTTTTAGTGTCTGTCGCATTAATACCTCTAGCAGTAAACGCTGATGCCTCGTGGGCACAATGTGATGATGTGTGTGTGTGTGTGTGCGTGTGTGTGTGCTGAGAGCTTTGAAAACATTTCCTCTCCTCGGTTATCAACGCGGACGCTTGTTCGAAACTCTGCGTGGTTTTGCTGCTCCTGGTGGAGAACTCTGGTCATTATTAAAATCACAATTGGACGTTTTATGACTTCCAACGACACGCTAAATTTCCCCGGATAGTAAATTTGCTTTCTGTCCTGCTGGGAAATCTCAAGCCATGAAACATTCATCCTCGTGAAGGAAAGTAAAGCCTCCGTTGTTTTTTTTTGGGGGGTTTTTTCACGCGTTCGCAGGGAAACTGGCGGAAAACGACGGCTTGGCGTTCGAGCAGCTCGTCCGCCGCTTGCGATGTTGCGGCCGCGCGGCGTTTCTATCGGGAGCTCTTGGTGAGTGGCAGAGAACTTTTTCATGCTGATGTAGTTAGTTCGAAATAGATAGGTGGGTGGAGTCGTTCATAACGGCAACGGAGCGCGTGATCTTGATAGGCGGACATAAAGAGTCGTTGAACCAATTAGAGGGAGCCTGAACGTGTGACTCGTCTCGACTCTCTCTCACTGGGTTTGAGGTTTACTGCTCGGCCTGTAAAATCCCTGCCAGTCTTAGATGTGACCTCGCAATTAGTGTGGACTTACCAGACGGAGGGAGTCTTTTTTTTTCTTTTTTTTTTCCTTTTCTTTTTGCGTCGTGGGAAGGTCTACATGCGACCTTGCAGCTGCCGTTTCCTCCCCCGTCGGCCCCCTGGGGTCGTACTCGGTGCTTCCCTCCGTTTAAAGGTTATTGACACAACGCTGTGATGCGAGAGAGCTTTGAGACAAACAGACTCTATAATTGGCTTTGTGAGGAACTCTTTTTGAAGACCCAAAGGGTTCTAATGCAATTCCCATGATAGCGCCATTATCTATCATTGCTTCCACCTTCTTAACTGCGATGCGCCCAAAGCGGCGAGTAATCGTGGGCAGAGGGGGAGGAGATTAGGACCATTTGGTCTGCGATTCCTTTGATGGGTGCTCTTTTTGCGAAAATGATTCAGTGCCCTTGTTGTGGTCAAAGATTCCCCAAGCAGATTATAAAGACACCTTTAGCTCACGCTTAGATGGAGGGTGTGTGTGGAGCTGAAGTGTGTGAGGGGCGGGGGATGCGAGGGGGGATTTTAAGGGTGGGGGGGGGGTACATCGTTTGCCGCCGCACTCCTGCACCCGGCAACCCGGGTTCCTAGTATCGAGAAACCATCCTTCAAGTTGTGGGAAAACAACACCAAACAAATTGGCTCTCAGTAGAGGGTAAATGACTCTGTTGCAATCAATGTTATTTTCCTCACATGCTACACATTAGTTACTCCCACGAACAGCTGCTTCGTGCCTTTTTAGCGAGGCTGCATTTCAAGACGGCTTTGTTGTAAAGAAGCGGCGCGCGCGAACACACGCACACGCACACGCACGGCAACACACCTACACGGCGAAGGCTCGATTCAACGTTGGCAGAGCCGTGGAAGAAGACCTCAAGCTTATACGACTCCTTGCAAAAGTAAACATAACCCTGGGACTTTTCCCCGCACTTTTAGAGTAAAAATGTAAACGGAAAAGGTTTGAAAAGTGTAGCGTTGGTATGTATTTAGCCTGGTGAGCTCTGAATCTGCTCAGTGAAAAGCTCAGCTTTTGCTCCACCAGGTTTATGCAACTTGATAATGTTTGGCCATTTTTTTGCAAAGCTGAATGAAGAGCATCTACAGACATCGGTTCCCAGCGCAGACCAGCATCGGTATTGGTCCAATACCTAAAATCGAGTCAATATTGACATATTTATGTCAATCATGTTGACGTTTGTTTCAGGTCATGTGACGGGGACAGTGAAGCAGCAAAGGATTGTGGGGAGTTCAGCTGAAGCACAGAAGCAGTGGTGATGTGGATGTTTGTTGTCAAGGTGTCGAAAGCTATGCTGGGCGAGCGGCATTAACTAACTCACTCATCGTTTGGTTACCTAGCAACAACCTGTTTAGTAACTTGCGCAGGAGCAGTTTAAGGTTTTGGCCTTACAACTGTTTAAACTAATAAAAAATAAATAAATAATGACATACAATGAAAACTATGGATGAAATAACAACAAAAAAAACCCCTAAACAATAATTATCAATATCAACTGATAGGAAATGGTTGCATCTTTATATATTTTTCAGCCCTGGTAATATATGTACATAATATCAGTAAATATGGCAGCATCCTTAATATTGGATATTGACACAGATTTTCATAACAGTGCATTATATTATTAGCTACATATGCTAAAGCTATCTGTTTTGATTGACTGCCATGTTTTTATAGGTCCACATTTGTACCACATCCGTTCTGCTCCGTGTGTTTAAAGCTTGGAGTGTCTCATGGAGAGGAAACCTCTCTGTTGACCCATAATAAATGGAACATACTGGACGTGTGTTTATGATTTTAACAGCGGCGCTCAGCAGGAATCCAATCTCTGTGACAGGTTTTGACGATTGTTGACGTAAAACACTTTGAATTGCCCTGTTGCTGAAAGGTGCTGCACTTGATCGATCGGTTGACTGATTGACGCCACTTTATCCTGGACCTGTCAGCTGCATTTTTTTTTTTTTTTTTTGGGTCAGCATGATAATATTTAACAATCTTCTCTGTTAAACCTCTGACATCCTCATAAACCGGACGGGTTTATCGTGAGATTGATCTGCTACTCAGAGGACGTCGAAAGGTGGTCGGTTTGATTTCCAGGTATCGGAATGAAGGCAGTTGAAAACAAAAGCTCTACAATCTACCGAAACGTCATCAGCCTGTGGCTGTAAATCTTTTGCACTGGAGAACCAACAGAAGTTTGCCGTTGGGACTTCGCTTTCTCTGCAAGGATAGGAGCTGTGGCAGATTATGTTCACATTCCCAGCTTGCAGGACCCTCTCTGTGGCTGTAATGGAATATTATTTCATCTGCGTCTTGTATCATCTCGAGCGAGGGCTGCTTCCTCTTCATCAAACTCCCCGGAACTGTAGCGCTCGGGCACCTGCTCTAATTAAACCGACGCGCCACTCACTGTACATTGCCACGCTTTGTTGCTGGCAGAATAATTGGCAGTATCAATTAGGGTCTAGTCATTGTCTGGCTGTCACGCCGGCACACTTCGGCGCTCTCCGGGGCCGCGAGAAACAAAAAGACGTTTACCCGAGCAAAAGCTTCAGGTAGGAATGTTTTGAACAAATTAAGCTCCTCGTTAACAGACACTCGAGTTGTTCAAACATCAGCAACTTTGATTCCGTTGCGCCGGTTCTGGAGGCTTCCGGGGGAGCGTCCGCTTGATGTGGAATTAAAGTCGGCAGAAACAGGAAGTGGCTCTTGTTTTCCGTTTTAATTCCGGCGAGCCATCCTCTCGATTGCAATTTTTTTAGAAGCAAAACGCAAGCAATAAATGTTAAAATATTTCTTTTTTTTTTTTTCCCTTCTTCCAAATATCCACCGCCTGGGATGAAAAAGCAATTTCTTGATTTCTTAGTTTCTCTCCTACATGCGTAGCGTCGACCTTGAGGAGGAACACTGCTGTGATCATTGTCTCTTTTATTTCCGCCCGTCTAGCGTTCTGTGAGAAAACGGGCCGCTGCTCTGAAAGGCAATAAGCAAAGCTTGCTGGGCTGAATATTAGCCGTTATTTGTTCGACCCTCTCGGCGTGCGAGCGAGTGAGACACACGACGAGAAGTGCTTGTTATTTTACGCTGTGCTTCGCATGCGAAGGAAAAGAAAAACCAACTCTCTCCGGTTCTGACCGTCACGCGAGTACAAAAAGTGATCGACTTGAAAACGAACTTTTGTTTCGCACGCACGAGACCGTCCGCAATTTTTATTCAGTCACCTCCAAGACTGCATAGAAACTGTCAGAGGAAGTGTTGTTGAGCTTTATTCGCTTTCCAATTGTTCGTTCGCGATTTCTTCGCCGAGAGTCAAGAGAACAGATTCCCATCGAGTGAAAGCCGGCTGACAACTTTTTATTTTTCCTCTTTGCTGCTCAGCTCTCGCTCTCAGTGGCTCCGCCTGTTTTGATTGGTAGCATCCAAACAAACTTGATGCCCCTCTGCCAATCAGAAATTTGTGGAGAATCTTCCAAAAGGTAAGGATGTCTGCTTTCGTACCAGGACAAATACATAAAATTACCTATGCACAAGGCTTCTCATAAATGCTCTGGATGCAAAAGGTTTTATTTACGCCCAAATATTCATATTTGCTGAGTTAGGCTAAAATATGAAGCTACATAGCTTTCTTCTACTACTTTTTCTAGTGAATGTAAAGGTAAAACTCTGGAGAGCTGAATCCTAAAAATCCGACAAGACGGTTCTAATAACTCCAGTCAGGGTAAAATTAAAGGCAACTTTATTTAAAAACCTAAAACTTTATATCTTAATTGTAATTTTTTTCCCCTTACTGTACAAGCAATTAAAAAAAGGGGCAAATTTATATCCTTGGATCTTCCAGCACAAATTCAAAGAAATTTTGTAATGAAATTTATAAATTTTAAGTTTCCAGAGCAGAAAGTAAAATATGCCAAGATAGAGAATTAGCCAAAGTTTTATGAGACATGCAAAGTCGAATACTGCTTGTTGGAAAACAATGGATTTATTCATCTTAAAGCAGATTAACAGTGCGATCTGGTTACCGAAACCCATTGGGTGCTGTAATAATTTAATGGTTTCCATATTTTTAGATAAAGAAAGAAAAACCTAGACCGAAGCGTTAATTATATTAACAAAACTTACGCCTTGGAGAGCAGCTTTTTTTCATGTTGGAGAAACTGCTTCCACTTCATAAGCAGCCCTTTATTTTCACGTCTGAGCTTTAACTACGCCGCATGGTATTCTGATTGCTATTATGGTGGAATATGAGCCTGTCTAGACACTTTGTAGCTGATTGTACAGCAGCTAATCTAATCTCATCTGTCTTCATGCACATCTCTTCTGGTAAAGTTACTCAGACATGTTCAAAAGAGCAGAATAAAGGGAACGGCCCTGTTGAAACCATATAGAACCAACTCACAATGAAAGTCATTTCATGACAAATAAAAAAAAAAAATGAACAAATGAAACACCTAGAACAGGTTTAGCTATTTCTCATCCAACAGATTTTTTAAAATCATAATTCATTTTGACATAAAAAAAAGTAATCCTACATAAGTTCATCTGTTTCTTTTTTGTGAGTCTGCTCTGCCTTCTCAAATGTACCGAGCCAGGTTCTGCTTCTGCTGGAGGTTTCTTCCTGTTAACGGTGAGTTTTTCCTGTCCGCTGTCGCTACGTGCTTGCTCCGCATGAGGAACTGCTGTAAAGTCAACGACGAGCAATTTCCCGCCGTTGCTAGGCGCTCGTCAGGGAGGAGTGAACGCCGCAAGTCAGTGACTCCCGTGACTTCGGCTGCATTAAATGCAATTAACTGGGTCGATTGGAATAATGAATGCATAACTGAATTGAAATTATTTTTGTTCACAGTGCGTCAAGACAACATTTGTTGTGATTTGATGCTATAAGGATAAATGAAATCAAATTGAATCTTTCAAACCTACAAACAGGCCATCACTTGCTAATTCTGGATGCTTTTTAAATGTCTTCCCCACTCATAGGCTTATTGAGACAAAGCCTCAAATAAATAATGTGGTTCATTTCACATCTTCCACGAGACAAAGACAAACACAATCTAATTTCCTGACTTCCTGAGCCTTATTTCATGCATTTCAGGTGAAGGCGAATGGCACAGCGAAACGCATCAAGCCTAAGTAACAACAAACTGGCTTATTGAAAAATGCTCTTCCGACTGCATTCTCTCCCCTCCATAGGTCACCGCTGAAACATTAGATGCACTTTCCGCACTGATTGCAGTTGCGCGGCAAACACAGGCGGCTCAAATGCCAGCACGCAAAATAAATGTCCTCTCAGGATAACAAATGCTTCGTCGAGAGAGAAAATGTGCATCACGCATCCGCCGTGGCTAAGGTAAATGAGGCCGGTAATGCTATTCTCAACAATGCACTTATATATATATCTAATTCTATAGATATATGTCTATATGTGTGAGGACGTGTCAACATCAGAACAATCTAAATGCACAATTGCGACAAACCACTGTTGATCGAACGCGATCGGGCGCCGACAGCCGTGTTGTGTTCCAGGTTGTCGGCGAGCGGCGGTCCGACCTCGCCGCCGCTCGCCCACGCACAAACAAACCATGCTCAATTACACCAGGCACAATGTCACACATATATTATACACAAACTATGACCGCTTTAATGCCTAACCACTTACTTCATGAAAGCAAAATGGAGTGGCGCTTGATTCCTTCCTTCCTCTTTTTGTTTTCTCCCCTATAAAATACCAGATTTATACAGCAGCTGAACTCTAAGGTGAACTATTGAAGCAGGCTGCTTTCGATGCGTCACCGAGACCGCATTTATATTCGTTGCCGAACTTTGTTTAGGAGGTAAAACTGATGGATTCGGAGAGGTGAGAAACCGGAAGGGGAGATGCGAAGGAGCGCCGGGCCCCTGCGTTCAAAGGCGGGTCTGTGCGGCGAGTCTCTTCAAACGGCATATTTTACTCCGCGCACACGCAGTCAAATCTGCCTCACAAATATGGAAGCACAGCTGACCAAAGAGTGAGTCATGAAAAAAAAATGTCAGCGGAGAAATAATGCAAATCAACGGACAGGGGTTATTGTTGAGGCTCAAACGATTGCTGAGTTCACCATGATTTGTTTGTTTCTCTTGACTTCATACTTTCCACGTCCAGATTTTACCTCCTCATATCATCCAACGTTTCATACTTCAGGGTTTAGGCAGCTGTGTATTTTGCTTCCTAGTTGAAATAGTTTGATGAGGGATTTTAGAAAAAGTGCCTAAATCTCTCACTATTTTATTTAGTTGTATGTTAACACATTAAAATGTTGTATCTATTATGGTTCTTATCTCCATTTGTCTCCTGCTTAAGTTAAAATATATATATATTTAAAAAAAGCAACTTGTAATGCTATTATGATCAGTGCTTGTACTTTTAGTTTTATTTACGTTTATGTTTTTATATTTATAATTTTTTATTATTAATTATTATTATTATTTATTTTTTACAACAAACATATATTGTTTTTTGGGATCCTATCACCACAGCTCCTTCCAGCAGACTGGGATTAAATTATTAAATTAATTAAAGTAATTAAAATAATTACTTTGCGTGCTTGATTCTCAAGCGAGCGTACTGAAATGCACACATTTTCCAAACCAGTAAAGTCTGGAACAAAACAACCAAACTTCTACATTAGGGAGAAATGATCAATTTCAGTTCGACAGGGAAAAGCTACGCGGTATTTACAATGTACAGACATTTAAAGGAAGAACACAGAAAAAGAAGAGAGAAAAATGTCAAGAAAAGTCATCAATATACCTGAATGTTTTGAATGTTAGGTGGGGAAAAAAAAAAACTTTTATATGGTACTATGTCCAAATTTAAAAGGACAGGTAAAAAAAAAAAATAAAATAACTGAAAATGAATCTGTTCAAATACTCGCATCGCCTAAACATAATGAAGTCAGCGATACGGTTTCTCAGCTGGCAGCGCAATTAAGAAATTTCTGTTTTGACTTTTGGAAGTCCCGAGTGTTGGTAAGCCATGCAGGCCTTTCGGGATAAAAGCGTAGTTACTTATTCAGGCTTGCTTTAAATGACCCTTTTGTCTTGTAAAGCTGCTGACGTTAATCAGGATTACGGCGGAGACGAGACCAAACGAGCCGGAGGCTCCGACACAACCGCGCCCGGCCAGCGCACCTCGTTAGAGAAGCAGAATAATGAAAAACAACGCTATTGAACTTCATATGAAAGCAGTTGAAGTTTTGCTGCTCATAAAAGACGTGCATTTATAATTGTGATGCAAGAGCATAATCCTGAAACAAAGGTTTGACAAATTGGAGTAAGAAGTGTGTAAAATGTTGTTTAAAAAAAAAAAAAAAAAACTCTCATTAGCAAATATGTATGTGCAAATACTGGAATAATTGATTAACTCATAATAGCGCTCACAAGCCAAAATACTAGACAACCAAGGCAAACTAATGAGGTAGGTGCAAGAGTTATGCGATATCATGGTTTAATTACCTGGCCTGATAATTGATTGATTCTCATCTCCCTCTACCAGGTCACTGGAATTTCTCCCATTGACCTGGATTCCTCTGAATTGCTCAAAGACACAACGACAGAGAGGAAATAGAACCGGCAGCCGATCGATTGCGGGGGTGAGCTCCTACCGCCGTAGTGAACGAAGCATCTCGTTCAGCGCCTCCCTCCCGTCAGTGGAGGATGGTCGCTTACGGCGCAAGAAATTACCGGTAAGCTTCACGTGCGTCACGGGCAAACGTTAGCGGCTGGGTAAAAGTTAGGACTTGAACAGAGTCCGCGTCTCCAGCAAGCAGTCGTTCCGTCCAACGGCCCAGACTCTTTGTACGAAGCAAAGCGTGGAACAAGTGGCTGGTTTTTACCAGGCTAACCAGTGCTTCCTCAACAAGTTTAGTTGACAAAGATCTGCTACTCTCTTCCAAACACTTGTACCCAAGTCCCACTGCTTCCCCCGTAAGTTACAGCCGTAAGAGCGTCCCAGCAGACATTTATTCATAAGCTTAATTCTCTGGCAGAAACGCCAAATACTCCACCGTTAAGACTACAACCCCGACCGACTATCCCGAAGGTCATCGGTCGACCAGCTACAGCTCACCATTCTTCCATTTGACTTCAACAATATGCTCAATCTGCGCCTGCAGTTTCGTAACGAGCGCGACGTTACATCGAAAGGCCTGCAGAAAACCCCAACGCAATCGAGATGATGACTGACATTAAATTCATGGTTGTTATTATGACCTTTAAACACGGAGGCCCACAGGCATCGGCTAATAAGCCGATATCAAACCGACAGCAGACTGTGTCCTTCGGTCCTCAACGCGGCGTCATAAACCTTGAGCGAGGTCCGACAATCTGTCACTCCGTTCTGGATTCCAGCCCGATAAGCACATTGCAGAGACGCCAACGACAAAGTGAATTCAGTGGAAAACCATTTGTCAGAAACAAAGCTTAATGAACTCTTATGCAGACGGTTGAAAGGAATAATGAAGTAAAACGCGGAAGAAATTCAATCCATTGCCGAGATATGGGGTGTCTATACAACACGCTCCCACAGCGTGCTTTTTTTTTTTTTAAAGCTATTATTTTCTTTTACTGTGATAACATTCAAAAGGAAAAAAAAAAATCATTTTAACTCATCCTGAGCTTCGGGTTCCTCTATAGCAACTTTATAGCTCTTTTACGGACATATGCTCTCAATATTGTGCTCCATCATCCCATTTCTAATCCGTTTAAACCATCAATGTTCGACATGGAATCAGCTCAGATACTGTTACGGCCCAAACCTTGGGTACTAGTAATGTAATTTTTGATAGCGCAGTGCACCAAGTGCGGTGCGGAGAGATGACCTTCACTTACTGATCCCTCGCAATCACCGGAAGAGCAGAGTCTCACTGCAGCGGCGTACACCAGATAAGACCAGAACCTCCACGGCAGAAAAATAGCGGCTACTGTCAAAAAAAAAAAAAAAAAAAGAAGAGGGGGAAAAAAAAAAAAAGGGTTCTGGCAACCGTCTTTCTAAAACCCAACAAACACCAAAAAGGAGAGACGGGCCAAGAAATGGCAAAGTTACCAGGAATCAATAACTAAAAAATACAATCGTTTTATAACAAATAAAGATTTATTATCTTTATTATTAGCTGCCTAACGTGTTTGAAGTTAAAGCTACATTTGTTAAACCTGTCACCATGTTGGGACAGTATGCTACGAGACCGATCATTTGCCAAAAGGTCCGAGTTACTCCGCCTCCCCCTGGTGCTACCAGTGCATCGCTTCCAGCCAAAAACAACCAATCAGAGACAGGAGGGACAGCGATTGATTGGCGCTGTCAATCAATCGTGTGAATGTGCCGCTCAGTGTGCTAATTGCAGGGAATGTCGGCTATGTCGGCTTTACGCAAACCTGCTGACGTAGCAACTTACTCACAACAGATAGCTGACAGAGCAGAGATTACATTCATGTGTGTCAGGATTCAATACTAATAAACAGACATACTGGACAAGTCAAGCTTGCATAGCTTAGCTACTTCCCTCTCCCTTATTATTTTTTAAAAAACTTTTTACAAATGTGACGCCTACCTTAGTTGTCACAGCATCACGTTTGCTTTCACCTATCGCATACATTTAAGATTTAGCACGTTGTGTTAGCAACCTGACGGGTACAAGCAGCAGCAGTCGTTGTGGTTTTGCTGCCCAGCAGGTGGCATCTTGTGCTCGTGACGTCACGTTTCACTGCCTTTATGCTCCGTCGTATTGTTTCCATGCTGAATTTGTATAAATTCCGATTTCCCCATGAACACACACACACACACACACACACACACACACACACACACCCCCACACACACACACACACACACACACACACACACACAAGTTGCTGTAACGGTCATGCTAACCGTGCTAATTGCCAGTGCACGGGGCGGTAATTGCAATGAAAGACATGAGATCCAAAATGGGAGCTCTATAATCATTTTTACTTTGTTTTGGAACTGGAACGGCCTGGTTTAGAGAGGTTTCTCTTTAAACCAGGCCTCTCTTTAAAGGTTTCTTGTTACGTTGTCTTTGCTTGTGACACCGGAAATTAAAGAAAAAATACGTTCAATGCTCTTCATGTGGCTTCATGTCACTCTTAAAGATAAATCAAAATGATGTTAAGTTTATAAGGCCACATCAAAGATTCATAAAAAGCAGGAACTTAAAACAACTTAAAAATGAGCTGGTATAATCTAAAAAAAAACTAAAAAAAAAGACTATATGTGGGAATAGGTAAATAATAATAATAATAATAATAATAATAAATACGGCATCCCATTAATTTAGAAAAATACATCGATGTTCTGTTGTCGGCCCACATAGAAATAATTACAACATCCGTTCCATACTTAAGATTAATGGCAATCGATTTTCCATTTATGGGACCATTAATGCATAAATCACAAGCATTAGAGATGAATTCCCTCACGAAACCTTAATGTCACCGCCGATAACTCCGGCTGCAAACACAAACAAACGAACGCCGCTGCCTGAACGCGGCGCGTCTGCAGACGGGAGCCCAGGCAGCGGCCGGCCTCACCTTCCAGAAGAGCTTCTTTGTGCTTTCACATGCACGCAGCACCCATCGGAACAGTGCATGGGAACGCCACCTGTTTCCATGGCAACTGCATTTGACAAACCCAAGGGTAAATAAAATGTTTAGACGAAAACACGTTGAGAAGGAGGGAACTCAGAAACGAAGGAACTTGGACATTCAAAAACAAGAAGGAAAAAAAACATGTTGGACCACCCTGTGCTCCAACATGTTCACTGTGAAAGTGATGATGTTTCCGTGAGCCGCCGGTCAGGCTGCTAGCTCAACGCTAACCACAGAGTTACGCCTCTGCCCGGCTTCTCTACGGCTTTGAAAGATGACCTTGGACACTTGTTTTGCACTTTGCAGGAAAAGATTAGAGGAAATCTTGCAGAAACAGACTTTATTTTTTTTTTGTTGTTGTTGTTGCTCTCAGAGATCCGGCTCTACTTTGCCTCGGCATATAAAGAGATGTTTTCTTAACTGCAATATTGACAGAAAAGGGAAAAATCCTTTTCCGTGGAGGGGGCAGGAGAGATGGGGATTTCTCTATCTTTTTCTTTCCTCTATCAAAAGTAGGTCAGAACCACAAGATAAGAAAGATGCAGAGTTTTGGTTCCGTGGGAAGAAAATGAATCCGACGAAAATCAAGCTGAACTCTTGGTTCGCGTGACCTTCAGTTAAAACATTACACCTGATTTAATGAAACCAGGAAGAGCTCTGAGTTACTGGGACGCATTTAGGTGGGTGAATGCGTAACACCCTCTATTGACTGGTGGCTAGAATTACAAAACGGCCTTTTTTTTTTCACTTTTCTAAGCCAGTGTTTTCGTGGCGCTGAGAAGGGAAAACTTCCTCTCTCAATCTCATTTGGATGAAAACAAATGTGTGAAAGCATTTCAAATTGAACTGGACCAAAAGACATACACTCTGTGATCTTTAGTCCTTTTTGGTAAAGAGTTGGCAATACGTTTGCATTTCTCGCTCAAACATTTAAAGGGACTTTTCTTCCTCATATTTTCTGACTTTATTCTTGTCATGCTGTTTTTCTTGTCACCTCAATTTGGTCATGTCTCAGCGTGGACCAAACACTCCGCCATAAATCACAGCGCATTCAGTCAACGATTTTTTTTTGGGGGGGGGGAATAAACACATCTGCTAAAGCACAAAGCAGAGTCAGAGACCAGTGGTGATTATATGGACTCGTGATGCAAGGCAGCAGCAACGAGCAGCCGTGACCTTCTGCAGCAGTTCGCTGCAGCGGAGCCGAGCGACGGCTGCATTAATCTCCTGCTCTGTCTGCTGGAGGTTCAGGAGAATCTGCTCCTGCAGCCCAACCTCACTGAGACAACAATAATAATAATAATAATAATAATAATAATAATAATACTGCATTCCAATCCAAGCTGTTTCCATTCCGTTTGCTGGCGATCCCATTTTCAAAAATGGTGATCAAAGAAGAAGAAGAAAAACAAGTCCACATTTTCTTACTCGTTTTCTCTCACGAGAGCCGCCTCTGCAACTCATGTGGGGTTCGGGGTTTTATTTGAGGTTTCGCTCCTACGTGTGAACGCCTCGGTCTCTGGCATCGTTTTTTGTCATGACGCGTTTTGTTTTTTTTGTATTTTTTTTTCTTTTTTAAAAAGAGCAAGAGGTGAAGTCAAAAATCGACATAAAAAACCCCCACAGGATTCTGTGAATGAGATGTTTCAACTTAAAACAAATGAACAAATGACTCTTGCAGGTTTTTTTTTTGCTCCAAATGGAACTAACTCTAACCCAGTTTCTGTTTAGCAAATAGAAATACTTTCTACTTCTCTAATTGGCCTAAAACAAGAAAGATTTGGTCTGATTCGACTTGAGACTTTTATTCGGTGTTTTTGAACTGTATATACCTTGAGCCACTGTAGCTGTCATTAGCCTTTCTGCAATCAAGCCAATTACTTCTTTTCAACTAGTTGCCCCTGGTTTCTGCTCCATAAGACAAGAGCCACAGAGAGAACACGGCGAACGAAAGCTCGGCTTGAACGCTGGGAGGGAGATGAAGATAATTGGCCTGCTACATTCGACGCCCGAAGCCACGCCGTGAATGAAAAACATAGAGATTTCTTTTTTTTTTTTTTTCTTTGTTTGCTCCTACAAAAGCATGTAGACAAGACTACAGATGTACAGATATCGTTTCCTTATATCTACTCGAGGGCTGTTTATTATCAGAAACCAGAGTTTACAAGGAACCCAGCAGAGTCCCGCTGTCGGCAAACACCCACATGTCCGACAACTGTGTGCTGAGGTCAACGCACAAGCAGACGAACGCTGACCGGGCGCTGGAAGTGACAGGAAGTTGGTGCAGATTCTCACTTTGCATTGATTATATTATACTAAACATTCTGTTAAAGTACCAGATGGTTGTGATGAGCAGAATGTTGTCCATCACCAAAAGGCCCGGGATATTAACAGCTCATCTAAAAGTCAAAGATTCAAACTGTCTTTACGTCCATTGAAACTTTTATCAGGTTGCTACCAAAAGCGACAATGCACTATTCGGTTTAATTAAAGGGGCGGTAGTAGGTTTTCCACGTCCATAGTGGCATTTTATAGCACAACCAAGCAACAATGTTACATTCACGTTTTATGAAAAATGATGCGTATTTTAAATGTAGCCTAAAATAAATTTTGCCGTTTGCTGGCCTGAAATTAGGCTTCTGTCTCTTTAAGAAGCTTCCGCTCTCTCCAACACTCCACTTTTCAGCGCGTCGCAAAGATGTGTCTCCATTATTCCATTTGCAGACGCTCTTAATTCGTACGACGATGAGCTCAGCAGACACGCAGTCCCACCAGGATTTGGCTAACCGCTGCTGCCGCTAGTCTGAAGGAGTCGAGTGGGGAAGGCGTGTAAAGAGGGCGCGTTATCAGAAGATAACGATCGTAATGTTAAACCTTGACCGTTAAAATATAAACCCGCAGTATTACATGGGGATAAATGTGAGCATAAATCGAGCATCATTTCTTTTTTCTTTTTTTTTCTAAGTGCCCCCTTCCTAAAGCCTGACAAAAGGGTTCAAAACCGAGCAGATCCTGTCTTGATGTCGGGGTGCTCAGTGTCTGAGAATGTCATCGGAGGCAACTCCTGTGTGCTGACTCAGAGAAGAGACAGAGGCAAACGGCACCATCACAGAAATGCTGCTCAGTCGGATTCATCTGGCCTGATCGACTCTTATTAGCGTGAGTGGGTGGTGGAGGTATTATGTTCCTTCAACTTCTGAATTTGTCCCTGCTTGGTGTTGCTCTTTCACACGCTATAATATTTATTTTGTGCACCACACTTTGGTTGTAACAGACGTAAAGCAGTGCAGTTCAGGCTTGATCGGGTTAAGCATTCTGAATGTTGAATTAGAGATGATTAAGATGCTAACTTGTTAGTCAAATGGTCACGGTGCCAGTTGTAGTATTTTCACATGTAGTCCAAAGTCTTTTGTTATCCTGGCACTCTGTTTCCCACCAAGTACCCACATATTCTGCCACACAAACAAAAGTTTACATTTTTTTAGGACTTACGTAAACGAGTGTAAAGTAGCCAGCAGCTTCTTCATATGCATCAAGATGAAATAAATAACCAATTTTACGTAAAACCGCCATTTTCTGAGTTTTACGTATTGTTATAATGTTATTCCCTCATTAAAAACATACCTGGACCGTGTCATCAGTCCTTTATGCATGTTTCAGAAATCCTTTAATCTTTTGTGGCAGCCATTCAGCTCCGTCACTCAGTTCCTTCAGACTAGCCAGCAACAATCAGGAAACGTCTGCTGAGCTCATTGAATGAGCTGCTTGTCAGTCAAATGCTGCTAAAAAAAAAAAAAAAACGTTGTTAAAGGGTTAATAGAGGAGACACGTTGCCATGACTTTCCGGAAGGCGGAGTTTCAGAAACGGCAGGAGATTTTAAAGAGACAGAGGCCCAATTTTAAGTTAAACTGCAAAGTTATATTTGATCCAATGTAGCATTTTTTTCCCCCAACAACTCAAGGTAACTTGACGGCTTTTTGATTGTACTATGAAATGGTATTATATCCTCTAAAACACTTAACACATGCCTCTTTAAACATAAATTTAGGCTTAAACTGGATCAGATTTCCATATGTCAACAAATACATTCTTACAAGATTACCATCAGCTTGACATGGCATTTTATCTGGAGAACTTGTGCTCTGAGTCTTTATGGAATCAGAAAAAAAAAAAAAAGCCTCTGGTGCTTATTTTCTAAATTCATATTTAACGGGGGGAAGGTGTCTGTGACTAAGAATATGAAAATAGAATCAAAAGGGAAGCATCTGAAATGAGACAAAGACTGACAGACAGCCTCAAGTCATGACAACTCAATGGCTTTACAGATTCTAGCATAACTGAAGTAATTGCTTCACTAAATAATACAATCACTCCTACATTTTGCATTTGAAATTTGACGAGGCCACCTGCTTGAAATGCAGCCGCCGCGTTACCCCCTGTTAAAACAACGTTAGCCTCGATTTCGCTGTTGAGAAGAGAAGGAAAAAAAAAAAGATGCGGGCCACTTCCTGCAAGCCGGGCGACAACGAGCTCATCGCGCGATCTCATGTCGTTGCCATGCGCAGCCTGCGACGGTCGAAAGCAGACAGGATGTTGGTGCATCCCAGAGCGATTCACTTCATATTCCCGCCCCGTCTCTTTGACATGGATGCAGTTCCCCCTGCGCGGCGGAGGGTATTCATAATTCAAAGGTCAAGTTGCCGGGGCTTTTGCATGCATGACGAACAGGAACATTTCTCACTCCAGCTCGTGGAGAGGTGTCCTTTTCTCGTTCTTATGCAAATGATGAGTCGCTTGTTTTTTTATTTTTTGGAGGGGGGGGGGTTTAAATGCGGCGCACACTCCGTGCGGCTGAATTCGACCTCCTCTCCGGCGTGAAAGCGCAGCAGCTTGTGACGTGCCGTTCCCCGACGACGGCCGGAACGCCGACGTCGATGTGAAATCTGCCTCCCTGCAATCTGTCTCTGTTTTCACCAGGAGAGCAGGCTGCTGCCATCTACACTCAACCGCGTTAATACAATTCTAATGTGTGATTTTTATTGCTCTCGACGGCGTCAGTAGTAACGTAAAAACAATAATTAGTGTAGTTCGCAGCAGTTTGCCAAATGTAACACGTCGTGCTGCGTGATTGTGGAGTTTTGTCGCCAATTCTCTCTCAAATCGTTTGCGCCGATTTAAGCAAATTCAACGTTTATTGATTTTGTTGGGTTTCGCTCTGACGTGTTTGAAATGTGGGGAAATAAATGGTAGAAAAACAAATCGGAGCAATACGGGGGGTTTTTTGATGATGGCTGAGTTGCAATGGAGATTGAACAATGTAGATGAAATGGTCAGTAAATGGTTACTGACCATTTCTACTTTAACTTTAAGTTAACGTTCATGCCCTCATGAACATTGTCAGCATCATGGATCAATATAGAGTAGTTTACCCCTTGTTTTAAAGGAGCTGTATTATGTGTTTTACATGCATATAGTGGCATTTTATAGCACAATCAAGTAGCTATGCTACCTCTAGTTATTATAAAAATCCTATGTATTATGCATGAATTAAAAGAAACAGGACATTCTGATTTAACCGCTAAAAAATGGGGTCTCTGTCTCTTTACAAACTCCTGTTCTTTCTGAAACTCCGCCCACAACATGGCTCCTCTGTTAACTCTTTCTTAACCAGCGTTTTTAATTGAGAAGTAGGTCCTACAATGAGCTCAGCGGATGCCAATTGCTGCTGGCTAGTCGGAAGGAGCTGCTCTGTGAGGCTGGAAGCTTGGAAGCTGCAAACTCTACGGCAGGGGGCTTGGTCCGACCAGACACAGCTGAATGGTTGCCATGGAGATGAAAGGATTTCTAAATCAGCCATAAAACACTCAAGTCAACACTCCAGGTATGTTTTGGTGTGGTAATAATATTACAACATGATTTAAAGCTAAAAAATAAAGCTGAATTTACATAATATTGCCACTTTAATCATCCGTAGCAGGAGTATTAGTGAATGTTGCAAACACTAAACGAACAAAGCACTCCGGTTGTTTACAGTGCTATCTGTTTGACTCCTTTTGTCACTTTCTCCCAGACCGTTACTCGACTTTTCATCTAAGCCAATCAGACATGAAACAAATTACGATCTTAAATCGAATTTCGCCGCAGTCGAGATGTTAAATCTCGCAGTAATTCCACTTTAAACCACACTCCTGTCTCCAGCGACAGCAAAAATCTGCAAACACATAAAGAGCAAACAAACAAACAAAAAAAAGACAGAAAACATTGGCCAAGCTAAACACTGAATCAGTAAATGCACCGTGCTTTATTTAGGAGTGAGCAGGGTAAGCTGTGCTATTTTTCCTCCTGGCACCTTATGACAACGCTGAAAATACAATAAAAAAAAAAAGAAAAAAAAAAAGAAGGAGCCTCACCGCCTCGCCTGCACGCCTCATACATCTTCAGTCATGCGGAAGGCCGTCCGTCAGTTTTACTGCACATTGGCTTCCTCTAAACGCGGCATCGATGACTGATGACCCTAAGTGCAACTAGATAACTACAGCGGGGGATGATAAAAATGTGAGAACACACATCCTAGACAGGAAATTGGCCATTTTTGAGCAATTGGCACAGGGGCGCTGAGGCGACGGCGCTCCCGTTCACGACTCGCTCCCTCGAAAGGCTGGAGAGGCCCGGGTCGTCCACGGGGGAGGGAGTTACAGTCCACTGAACATATTACCGACGTACACAAACTCTGTAGATCTCAATTCTTTTCACTTTAACCGTCACTTTCGCTTGCGACGGCGGGGAAACACGGAAACGCTTGGATCCAAGCGAACCAAAAGGCGCCGAAAAGACACCTTTGGAAAACGAAGGCCCGGTGAAATGAGGGCAACGCGGGAAAAGTGGCCGCCTGTAATAAGGGACGGCTGAAGACCAAGGCCGGCTGGAGCATCAGAAGCGACAGGCAGGTGTTTGAAATTAAGAGGCGACTCACCTGTATTTCACAGTCTGCTGAATTGCTAAGTGGCAGTTTCATCTGATCTTTTAATCTTACACCTACCCCCTTACGACGATTCGTGATTGATGACGATGACAATCTGGAAAGCCATCGCCGTAGCTGAATGACCTGGCCGCCCCCAGCTGAGCTTCACGGCTTTACGTGCGGCGACCAGAGATCAAGATGACGGATAAAAGAGGAAAAATAAAACGTCTGAACGGACAACGCTTGAAATATCAAACGGCTCAACGCTCATCTGACAATACGTGACGGGGCTGAGTTCAAACACCAGCATGTTGTTGATGACCCGGGGTTTTTGGCGACCCCAGAAACCGTTAACCCGACTGCCTGCCACAGCTTTCGCATATTCTCATTTTGTAAACGAAAGATTTGGAAGCTCTTCCGTCGCGTCACGTTGATGCACGTCTTCGTCATAGTCCATGAAGTAAAATGTGAAAATGTTTGCGTCAATGGCTTTTCAACCGATGTCAAGCTTGAATCTTTAATGGGCGGTGAAAGCAACCGCGGTTACTCCGTACGCCAGTGAGTGTGGAAATCCGTTTAGAGGTGATTAATAATTCATAAATATGTTGTAAGAAAGTCCTCTGGGTCTAACCTTGAACTATATCCCATCTCAAAACAGAAAACTGTTTCTTTGATGATACTGCTTTTGAGTTGTGATAATGCTTCTTTAAACCTGAACAGCAAAAACAAAGGACTGCGACTTGCTCTCCTTTCATACCAACGTACTGAGAAAGTCTTTAAAATAATGTTAAAATGAATTAAATAATAATGCCTACTACTGTAGTAAAACATTCCACTGTGATTTTAGTACGTCAGCTTTTTGAAAATGGGCTGAAATAAAGATGGGGGAAAAAAAAGGAACTAGAAAAGCAGGAAGATAACGTAATCTTTTGTAAATCTACATTATTCAGATTTCAGCCACAGTGAAAGCCTTGACATATTTACATCCACCGGCTCTACCTGCCTCTTTTACGGGCAAACTGGGTCATATATCCCTAAAATGCATAATTTCTCTCTCTCCCTGAAACTCTGTGAGTACCCTCATGAAGTGCTCAAACAAATGCAAACCTTCAAATGTCACTTAAAAAGGTCAAACTTTAGATTTGTCTTTGAGGACTGTGATTCCTGTTATTGACCTGCAGCTACAGTCACAGCTTACAATCCGGTCCAAGTGGTGCGTAAAAGTGGAATGGTCGTTCTTCACGTCTGAATTCTCCGCAGACATCTGGCACAAAAAACACATAACCAGGTATTTGGCCACTCTTAAGCATGCAGCATGCTGATGTGAGTGAATCTTCACCTGCACAGACAGAGTGACTGCGTAACGCAGCGCGAGGTAATGTCATCTTCGAGTAACGGCTGCCGGATTAACACATATAATTCAATTTTGTAGCAGTTTGTGTGTGACTTGATTCCACAGGAACATTTTTGATATGACCAACAAATCGATAACAAATCGTTCTCTCATGTGCGAAAACTGGAATTACCCTAACCCTTTTTTTTTTTTAAAGTCAAGTTTATTACTGCCAGAAAAGATGGATATGTTTTTTGATGACTCATCACGTGAACAAGCCTCTTTGTGTGTGATTTTAATTACTCCTTTATTTAATGGAAATAATGCCATTCGTTGTTTTTTTTATGACATCAGTGGAATTTAGGCAACAATGACACATTTGTAATGGAGACGCAGCTAATGGCAGTCGGACCGGATTTAGTTGTGAAATTTCTGACTTTTTGTTTTTAACATAGGTCCGTATAATGCCATCGAAATCGCTGAAATATTATCTCGCCGTATGCATGGAACCGACTCGCCATTCTTCACCTCCACCTAAAAGAGGTCCCCGTTTCTGCAAGCCCATATTTTTACGGCAGGAAAGTCAACCCCCCTCAAACCGTTATGTGACCATCGCTGCTTTCAAGACGGGTAGGACTAATTATACTGGCGAGGGGAAAAGAAAAAGGGGCCCTGCCATCAGCATATGCAATTTCCTTGAAAGGACGCACTTGGTCAGCAACAATACCGGCACGGGGGCAAAACGACACCGGCTTGAATGGCAGGATCCAAGCTTAACATTGCCCCAAGCGTCGCGCCGGCCCTTCCTGCTTTGTCCATGTCAACGGATTTAATCAGAGAAATCACGCGCACGAAACGGAGCTCGCAAAAGATCCGTCTTTGGTGATGCACACAGGTCGGGATGGTCAACCTGACCCGCTTTTAACTTCGTAGAAAATCTGGCAGGCTGTGAAAGAGGAACTTTTCTTTTGTTAACTAGAATAATAAGCCCTGCCGAGCCGCGGAAGCTCATTGACCTTTAGCCGCTTTTTAGCATTTGTTTCCTTCTTAGGAGTTTCTAGTCAAAGTACAGTGACGACGTCCAACAAAAGTGCCGAAGACGTGACAAACAGAGAGTGAAGTTAAAGAAAACGCGACAGCTCTAGGAGATTCGTGTGACGCCTTAGCCACACTTAGGATCTATTTTTTAAAATTTTTATTGCTTTTATTAAAGTAGCTGCAGTTGCAGCTGTCGCCACGGAGACACTAAAGACCAATCGCTTCATGTGAGATCCAGCATAGTTTGTACCTTCAAAAAAAAAAAAAAGTCACATTCCTGATATTTTCTTCTGCCTCTTTAAGCCTCGTCCTTAAACATCGGTGACATTTTAACTCGTTCTGCCGGCGCTCCTACAGCTACGAGCTCCAAGCCGACAGAAGCGGTGCTTTCCGGCCGAGTTCTGACGTCACGCCAAGCCTCATCGGTTACCTTAAGAAAAGTCCCGGGCAGTGATTGGTGGCCTGCTGGTCCCGAAGACGTGCTGGATCTGCTTACTGTGCGGAAAGCGGGAGGCGGGAGGAGGAGTGAGCCGGGTCCCTTCTGCACCTAATCCACATATCCTCGCAGCATTCCCTCCTCAGATGATCAGCCACCTGCAACGACCAACAGGGGAAACTTCACTTACATTTTGCTGGGTAAAAATCGCCACCCGGTTTGTTTGTCGTCGCCTTTTTAATCCCATTAGATCAACGAATTATCTAGATTCGTTAGATAATTAGACGGCAGTGTTACAAGACTATTGTTGGAAGCAAACCAAAATATTCCTCATGAAGATTGAATGTGTCTTTTAACTGAGATGTTTTTTGGGGTTTTTTTGTTTCTGTACTGGTTTTGTCGTTTTTTTGTTGTTTTTTTCCCAGCATTGCAAGTTCATTTTTGACTTGTGCATGGAAATGTTAAACAGGAGCTCAAAACAAATAAATTCATTCATTAAATACGTAATCTTACATTCAACATTTGTGATATATTTTTCTTCTTCTTTTTGTAATTGCTGATTTAAGCACAACAGACATCAAGAATCCAGATCCTCCACAAAACTATCAAGTTAGGCTTTTCTCTTCACATATCTACAAGAGCAAAACGTGACATTACAAACAAATAAATAAGATGAAGTTGATTATTGGATCCTCATCGTTGAATGTATCGTCTCGCGCTGCTGCTTACGTCACTAAAGACCAAATGAAATAAAAAATTGAGGTCCATGCATCCTCTACTCTCTTCTCCACTCTAGAACATAACATCCTATTAGATACAAAACACTACAGAAATCACCTTGTGGGTTTTTTTTTTTTGTTTGTTAGTTTGTTTCTTCAGGGAGGAGAAATAAAACTCCCGGCCCAGAAGCCGTTTCATTCTCACACTAAAACGACAGACATGAATCCTGGAAACCCTAAACTCTGTACATAAAACTCTCCTAAAACATTTGCTCCTCTTCGCCCGGCTGCGGTCTTGATTTGCAAGAAGAAGTTGCTGCTTTATTTTAGTTTTTTTCCCCCCCTGCAAGACATGTTTACCGACAGGAGAAGACCCGAGCAGCCAGGATTAGTTCAAGTTAAAGCCGGAGTTGGCGGTCACAATTAGAGATGCAAAAATGCTCCATGCTGACGACTGCTGCAGCGTTATGAAGGTTTTTTTTTTTTTTTTTTTTTATAGCCTATGAATGAGAAACCCTCCTTGCAACAGATTACAGCAGTATTTCAGACTTCTGGGTTTCACGCCCTGACTTCCCGTCTGAAATAACCACAGGCTTCATTTCCGTCTCTGCCGGGGAGACGATGAGCCTCCAGGATCTCTCCGGAGGCCGGGGGGACGCCGGAGTTAATTTGTTCCTTCATTACATGAAATAAATCTCTAAATAGATGCCGGTGATCTTATTAATATTCACATTTCCAATCACTTTTTTTTAAAATCTTTTTTTTTTTTATCTGCTGCAATGTTTTACATTTATTCCCACTCACAGGGATTCCTGATGACAGTCGGCTCATAATTATTGATGCGTCGGATCAAACAGGGGGGAAAAAAAAAAAAGAAAGAGCAGAATTCACTGCATCAAATTATCATGAAAGCCGACCTGTGACTATCAGCAGAGAGTCCGACGGAGAGAGAACCTGAGCACGGTCAAATGAGTTGGCAATTTTTATTTATTTTTTTGATCTTGTACATTCTGACAGACGCGTGGAGCCGGATGATACATTTAAATCGGGGGAGACGCAACTTCCTTTTGATTTCCTGGCTGGGGAAAAAAAAAAGTCGGCCGGCGACGTCGCTGGGTGAAGCGGAGACGCGTCGACGTTCCTCAAAACCTCAAACTTCCGTGTCGCTTTACTGACTTTTCATATGACGGACTGGCACCGAGCAGCAAATAAACACTAACTCAGGGAAAATCCAATCAGGATCGGTCGTAACTGTTTACAGAGGGAATACGTGATTGAGATTTAATGAACCTAACAAATTGCCAGAGGTGCAAATTTTTCAGTATTAGCCGAGGATTTAATCACATTTCTATGAGTGCTACTTTCAAAGCTCGGGGGAAAATTTGCAGGGTTGTTCTGAGCTTTAAATCGAACACGGAGGCGCAGCTGTTAATTTACGTCCGTCTATTATCCATACCGTGCTCGTCCTTGCAGAGTGTTTGGGTCTATTGACAACAGTCATTGGGTGAAACGCCGGGGCAAGATGCCAGCTCATCGTAGGGCAACCTGTTAACGTGAAACCAAAAACAAAGAATTAAGATTAAATCTACCAGGTATGTTGAAATAAGAATGAGATGATGGATGGAAACGACATTACCAACATCCATACTTTGGATGGCAGGAATTTTTTTTGAAAAATTTGAAATATATAAACCGATGTCTTACTCTGTTATGTCTTACCTTACCATGTATGAAGACACTCTCCTTCTTCTATGGATAGTTTTTTGCGATGGGTTCAGGTGTATTTCTTAAAGGAAACCCTTTTTTTCACAGTAGCCACGTGATCAACAGCCGGTTGTTACTACTGGTGGAAGTGACGAAGAAGACAACAGGAAATGACAGGAGGAGTTTATTTTTTTAATGACTTATCGAGTCAACGAACTTAATTCACGTTTGATATGCATTGCGTTGCTTATTTAACGGAAGCACCGTCATCACAAAGCTGCGGTTCTTTGACATCAGAGGAATACCGATGACGTTTTGTAACGTTCTATGTCTGATCACTTTCACCGCGTCTCGACGCATGCATAGCAGCTGCTGCAATGCGATTGGCCAATTCACCTTTTCTGAGCAGCCGTTGAACAGGTGCAGCTACAATGTGGGTCACAGAGCGCAGATGACGAACTCAGTCTTAGCCTGTGCTAAACTGAGTATTCTGCAGTAACGTATTTGATAAAAGATTATACTATACTGGCATGTTATTGTCGTGTAACAGCAAAACGCAACGTGGACATTCATTAGATTGTCCAAAAACTAATCTCTCTGTTGCTTTACGGTCGAGCTGGACTCAACCGCCGCCCACTTAAAGGCCTGCACCTTGATATTATTCGCCGCTTTGTGATTTCCCTTTCAGCGCACGCAGCTCTTGAAGTGAAATCCAGCCCTGTCCACTTCACATCCGAACGTGCCTCCGGCTGTTTCGGCTGCAGGCAATCGGCCCTATTGTTTCCTCACTCTGAAGCCCTTCACAGTGGGCTTCACAAAAAAAATCATCCCCGCCACTTTGTCACATATACGGGACCTCGGGGAACATCGCTCTCAACGCCGCCGCCTTCCACCTCAGCATGCAGAAGCAGACGCCGCATGTTGTCTGTGAAGCACAGCCGAGACTCGGAAGGCATCAAGGACGCTCGAGTGACATAATTGTGAAGTCAGGGGCGTGTGTGTGTGTGTGTGTGTGTGTGTAGGGTGTGGGGGGTAGGCAGGTATTACAATGCAAGTTGAAAATCAGCAAGCTCTCCATGGAAAAACCTCGACATAGTCACAGCTTAAACCAGACGCACATTTTCACACCTGGCAGGAGAAACGGATGCCAGAAAAACAGACAGAGGAGTCATCAATAAACGGAATCTGCAAATTGTAAATAAAAAAAAAATAATTAAAAAACAGAGAGAGAAGAAACCGGCACATGATGGAAGATGGGGGAGGTTAAGGCTCCAACTGGTGAGCTTGACAGGAAAGCAATTTTAGGGGTGAAGAATGATTTAATAAAGGAGATCCAGTTCAGCAAATGCATGCATAGGTGGATTATGAATGAACAGCAGCTTGTGCACAAGAAAAGAAGAAGAAGAAAGGAAAAAAAAAAAAAAAAGCGGTACATTTGAGGGTACATTTTTTTACAAATAATTTCTGTGAGAAGAAGCATTTGCCGCTGATAGGTGGGGGGGGACTTTCATTTCTACCTCCCCTGTGTTTGTGACAAGATTAGGCTATCTCTCCGCGCGCACATGTATGACTGACTCCTTGGGGCCGCTCGCGTCGCTCCGGTACGCCCTCCCTCCGTCCCAAGGCAGGAAGCATTTCTATTTTCAATGCGATTAGCTCTCACCACAAGCCATCCGACAGGCAAAAGCATCACCCACATGGCACTCCCCCCTCCGGGGCATCGAGCAGAACTTATCACAGCCACTGTGACTAACAGGCATCCCGGGGAGCGTACCTTACAGTAGGACTCACTGCGGGGGACGCGGTTTCACCCTTCGTTATTGTTCAGTCATCTTCATATGAAATGCTTTTCCACAGAGATGCCAATTTCATTTGTTTTTCTGGAACTCCAAATGAAACGGCGTTGGATCCAACAGTGAATTTGCCTTTAAATTCTCTCGTCAATTGCGAACAAACGCTCCGTGTTCGGTCGTTTGTTTTTCCCACCGATTGAGCAGTGAGATCGGACGAAAAGGGACGCTTTTAGCCCGAGCTGGAATTAAAACGATCTTTAACACCCAAACCCACGTCGACTAGATTCTCGCTGCAGCCGCGTTTGTCGCGCCATTTGGGAAATCCTGGTCGAAGCTGGAAGTTTCCTTTCCCCCCCTTGGCGTGCACAATGGCTCCGAGGTGCCTCTTAGCAAGTCACTTAGCCTTAACTGCACTGTCGGGACTAACTGTGCAATATGTGGTAGGAAAGCAGTGTTGTAGATCTGCAAAAATGGGAAGTGATTACGTTAATTGAATACGGTGGAATAAAAAAAGGAATGAATTAAACTGTTGCGAAGCTCGTCAAAGAAAGTTGCATTGCACGGGTTCGCGAACGCGTGGTTGCACGAAACTTTAACAGAAAACATGGGACAAGCGTCACACACACACACACACACACACACACACACACACACACACACACACACACACACACACACACACACACACACGACACTGTGGCAAAACGTGTTTGCAAGTTTCAGAAAACTGGAAGTGTTGCAACCATGAAGTGACCCGAGACGTGCAGCGAGTCCCACCAAAATAACAGCAGTCGTCCAATAGAAAATGTTTAATTTTTCTGTGCATGGAGACTTATGACCCGCCTAGTTGAATCATCGTCCTGTGATTCAACTAGGCCAAGTCGAATTTAATAATTCAGAAAACTTCTTCATAGTTGTTGACATGATTGACGACTTGATAATCGACCATACTGGTAAGAACTGCAATCACAAAACACAAAAACACTGGAATGACTCCTATAATTTACGCCTTATGGTGCATCTTTCACCTGAATCTCAGGTAGCAACCGTGATAGATTTTCTTTTTTTATAAAGTCACAAACGATTTAAGAGATGCTTAGTTTATCACAGTTCTATTGCAAGGCATGACATCTCAGGGGTTAAATCAGGAAATGGTGTTTGGGGGGGGGGGAAGCTTCCCTATTCAGAAAGAATTTCCATCCATTGACTGGATGAAGCCTTTCTCCACAGACACAAACCGAATCAGGCACTGAATGGGAGCTATAATTATTGTCTCTCTTCTCACATTACACCCGCCCATTGTCACAGCCGAACTGCCAGTAAACAATGGCCGTATGCTGATGAAGTGCTGGTGTCTGGGCCAAAATTTCGAGTAAAAAAAAAAAAAATGCTTCACCCGATTCATCCGTTTGAAACGGGCAGTCCGGTCCCGACTCAGAGTCGCTCAGGTTCTCCTGTCTCTCTTGAGTTTTATGCAGGAACCATCAGGTCCCCAGAACCGTTTTTGTAAAATGGCCCGATGTTGAAATCAACTGCAAAATCCATAGGAGTGGTTGAAGAAAAAAAACGAAGCATCTTTCAAAGCATAGCGTCATCTTTCTACTCAGGGTAAACGACATGCTTTTTATGAACGAAATATAATTTCAGGGACTTTCCAGGACATTGTGATCGGATCACATCACACAGTCGATGCTTTGCTCGGATCTCTCACATCCAGTGTGTCACCCTCTCTGTTTCACTCACGGCTCATAGCGTTTATGCCAATTGCTTCTCTCTGTTATTGCTGTAGATGAATGACTGTGGAGATAAATGCATGGCCAGTCCACATGCACACAGCGCCATCGAATCAAAACAGAAGGCAGGAAGCTCTTGATTCGTTTTCATGATTTAAGCTTAACGGTTCTCAAACCGTGGCGCAAGCACCACTGGTAGAGCAGCTAAGCATCGGCAGCCAAAGAGGACGAGACGTTCAAGCGTCTTTGGTTGTCGGAAACGGATGAGAGAGAAGAGAATGGGAAGAGATGGTGAGAATTCCCAGTAATCAGCAGTTCACCAGAAACACGGATCGCTGGAGTTTAGTCCCTTCAAGGTTTGAAAACCAGAAGGATTTTCTACTTGACATGCTCTTTGGAAAAGCTAATTTCGTTTAGCAACACAAGCTAATAAGCATTTCTGTGCACTAAATAAATTTCATACTGCAGCAACATTTACACTAAACAAGACGAGCGTAATCAAAAGCACAGGTGAACTACTTTATTACATTTTTTTTTTCTTTTTCGACAGATGTTACCTGGTTTTAAATTCATGTCGGCCATATTGAATTTTTGAAGTAAGGTTTTGTAAATTATCCTTAATGCCAGACATGGCATTAAGGATAATTGGGTTTTTTCAACTTAAAACCCAAACATTTTAGTTTATAAGTGGAACAAGTTTCAGTGAATAAAAGATTTTCTTTTTTTTTTTTCTTTAACATAAAGATATTTACTCCAGCAGACCTTGTGACAAAAAGTCTGAGAGCCACCGAAAGCACCAGAAAGCTGCTGATCACTTTTGTTATTTATGTACCAAACAAAGCTGCTTTTGATTGCTAGTGTGTGTTTACACCAAATAACACGGAATAAATTGATCGTTTTTAAAAAAATCTGTCCCCACATTTGCAAAGAATTACTTCCAATGTCCGTCTTTGTTTTCTGTTCACATGACGCCGTCGATTGGAGCTTTAGGGCCATGAACCTTTTTCACCGTTGTACCCGACGTGTTCAAAATAAGCAGCGATGCGGACTGAAGGACAAACACTCTTGCTTTAAATGGCTGCAGTAAAAAGCATTTAGGTGAAGTTTAGTATTTCACCCGTTTTCTGAAAGCGTTTCGGCGGGATCTGTTCGAGAGACGACCCCTCGACACGAGTCATCTCGCTCCCCAAAGAAGGCCGCACACATTGTGCATAACAAAGCACTTATAAACAAGATTACGCAACACTGAAAACAAACATAAAAAGGCAGATTTCCACCCACACTTCAATACAAAAGCTCGAATGCATCCATTAATTTAGCAAGGCTCGATAGCGTTTGAAGAGAAATAAACACAAAACTGAGTTTGTATATAATTATGCACGTATGATTTCATATGCGATTTCCAAGCGGCTTTGCTTGTACACGTTTAAAATTGCTCAGCCGTTCCACCGTGTTGCAAATAATTTATCAAACAAGATGTCTGGATTTCTTCCGCGTGCGTGCATTGGGTCGATAATGACGTTTGGGGGCAAATTTCATGTCAATACTCTCATTAAGACACATTAATTGGGGGGGAAAGACATCGATCTACTCGATAGTCATCGTCCACGTTTGCAAGGCAAGCAGCTTGTGATGACAAAACAAGCCCCTCACAGATGTTGTGCCGTCGCATCACATTTCAGCAGACGCATCCACACCCAGGCCCCGGCGAACTCATAACTGTACCAGAGTTTCATCACTCTGCTCTCCCTCTGTCGCTTTTCAGTTTGTTTATTTCTGCTGTGGCGGAGAATAGCTGGTTTTAGCAGTTATTTTGCCACATCTTCAAATTACAGCCTTGTCTCCTCGCATTATTATCCAGGTTTTGCATATAAACAGTTTTGCCGTTTCTTGCACACCTGATAGCTAAATTACACACAGGTCGCGTTATTCTATTTGCTCTGCTGATTAGCACAGTGGAAGCGAAGCTGCTGGATGTGATTTTGTTGCAAGTTTCGGGTTTTTTTTTCTTGTTTTCCCCTCCGACACGGGAGCAGCTGAAATCCATACGTAAAATTTAGGAACGGAAGCAGCGGTCGGGGTCCTGCTTCTCATCCGCACTTGATCGATCGATCGTCAACATGCGCAGGCATTCCTCGCTCGTCCCAGACAACAAACGCCACCTAAAGCCTGGATGAAATCGGGCCTTCGTCCGCAGCTCCGGATAAGTCTGTTGCGACGACCTAGTCAAAGTCGAGACCACAACATGACGGCTTTGTCACACACTAAAAGCACTGGAAAAGGCAGGGGAGCACAAGCACTCAGCAGCAATGTGAGAGACTGGTGAAATCATAAATAAAACCAGCCCATTGAATTTGGGTTCAAATGCTTTTTTGTGTGTGTGTGTATTTTTTTTTTCTCTCAATGTTGTGAAATCTTTGTTCAAGCTAAGTTGCTACCATGACTATTGATTTTCATAGAAAACTGTCTTTTTACAATCACTGTTTGCAATCAGCTTGCCTGTTGTCAGGGCTCCGGTCAACGCAGAGATACAGTTCTGTGTTAAAATAAACTGCACCGAACTACTGAAAACAATGTTTCATGACACGTTAAGTAACACACTCTGTGCGAACAAACAATTTTTAGCTTCATGTTTACATTTTATGCTTGGATTTGGACATGTGAAGATGCATCTCTGTGCGTTCTGGTTTTTGTTGCATTGATTTTGTCACATTCCAGGTTTATTATGGGATAGGTTTGTTGTCTAAATTTATGCTTGAGTAAAAAAAAATAAAGAAAACTCAATGGGACAATGCACACACTGAAATTTCCCCGAGCCGGACAAAGGTTTCATGAGTTTTATGCAGAATTGCTGCCTTGTGTAAGACCATGAAGGCTGTATTACAAACTGTTTCATTGTTTTCATGCCATTAAATTAGCAGTGAGCTACAAGTAACATGAATGTTTGTGAATTGAACTTGAACTGCGGTGCATTCGTGTCCTTTTTTTTACTCCACCAAGCTTAGGTAAGACAAAATTTAACGCCCTAATCGAATTAAGCATTCCTCATTTTTATCATCAACTCGCGGGCCTCTGTTATAATTAGTTGTGGGAGCTTTAAATAACATGTGCGCGTTAAGTGCGAAAACACAAGCCAAATAGACTAACCGAAGCTAACCTCCCATGAGACAACTTTAAAAAAAAAAAACAAAAAACTTTTGACCTGCAAAAGTAATTGCGTTCTCCCTGAGCCCTTGTTTTCATGGTTCACAACTCCTGCCCCCTGCTAGCCTCGAGAAGAACTCTGAACTCATTTTTGCGACTTAATTCGAAAGCACAATACAATCAGGGTAATTAGGGGAACTCACCAAAGTTTGTGTGGCCGCCAGATTTAAAGAGTCACCGGGGAGAAAGATGCCAAAAACGCTGGTCGGTCCTGTTATTTCTTTAATCGAAAAGCAGCGCTTGCACAGGAGCTAATGAGAGAGGCCTGTAAGCGGGGGAACTTTAATTAGTGCAAACAGAATCAATCACTCGTCTGTGTGTCGCAATTAAAAAAAAAACAACAAATCCTCATAATTTGCCCTTTTGGTTCCTTTTATTTTTCATTAAACTGGGATGCGTCTTCATATGTTGTCGTGTTCCCCATGCAAAATCAACATGCCGTCAGATTGAAGTCTTTATGTCAACCTCCCATCTGCACCGATTTTAATAATGTATTTTTTTTGCTTAACTATCAAAAGCAAATCTTTTCTCTTCACAGCAATTTAATCATTGTGCTATAGGTTCAGTTCTAAGGTCATGTTGTAAACGTTAGAGTGAAAAGAGGCTCCAAACCAGCACACACTGTTACATTATGAAAGTCTGTGGTAGCAACTCCAGGCCCTCGTTACGTGGTTTCCATAGCGATGTATGACAAACAACAGGGCTACAAACAAAGATGCTACGAAGACATTACTGACTGGAACTGGAGGATTTTCAGTTTTGCCTTCTGGTTCAAAATGCAAAAACTTTCACCTGCTGCACTGCAACACTCTTCAGTGTAAACGTCGTTACTGTCAGAAGAACACTCAATGTTAGCTAATTGTGTATTGATGTGGAAAGTGGTTTATAGTAAAAATGTACTTTTCTGCTAGCTGCCACAACAGAGAACTGGACCTCCAGGCTTTTTTTACCGTCTCAATTTAAGACGTTTGCTGTTTTGCTTTGTGATGCCAAATATTTGCTATACAAATATTATGAAATTAAATTTCACCCACTCAAAATTTAATACACTGGGATGATTTTTACTTTCGCAATATCACCGCTACGATGATTGCAATGTGACAATCATTCCAGCTTCACTCTGGCACTAAAATAAAGGCCTGACTCCAAATTAGCATTTTGATTATTTTTGAATTAATGACAATAATTTTGTTTCTTTCCCACCAATTTTTTGTGAATCGTCTCATGCAGTGCAGCATGTTTTCTGCTCGCCGACAAAATAATGTCGCGATCCTGTCAGTGTCGGTTGCTCTATTTTAAAACAAAAGCTTAGCATGCAGCGGGTCGTCTGTCTACGACTTCCTTCGAATTGCAACTTTATAGCCGCTTTAATTCGTTGTAGCTCGTTTCTTGCCTGACCCGCAAGACGCGTCGGCTCCAAATGTTTTGTTCTGGCGGGTGACCCGACGGGGAAACTGGGCTCCGTTTCCCGCTGACCGCTGGACCGGCGGCTCAGTCATGAATATTTACGACCACACCGGGAAGGCCATGGAGACTCATTACGACACCAGGCTATTATTTCAGGCCTGCCGTTGTTTGAACAATGTAATCACTCATGCTCTCAAATTGGAAAACTAATGAAATTGTAATCTTGGGATAAAATGATAATCTCACCGTGAGTTTGACTAATCTGGCATGTGGAAAAAGTGAAGGGAGAGTCTAAAGCAGAAGGGAGAGCAAAGACTCTTATGAACTGTTTATTTCAGTTAGTGTGTGTTTTGTTTTTTTTTTGTTCTTTTTTTTTCAGATGGATATTATGAATACGGGTCCAGAGAATTTTGATCTGGATGAATGGGTATTCTTTCAAAACACGCTTTAGAGAAACTCATCAAATTTGCGCACAAAGTAGCATTTTTATTTTCATCGTTACTTTTGCAGCACACGGGTCGACTCACGCTGTGGAAAACGCCGTCTGTAAATGGGAGCGCACCGATTCACTTTTTTAAATTGCCGATTTACAAAAAATTTGTTTCCAAAACTTGTTTTGATTCAGAAAGAGCAATTACATCACATTTTATAATGTAAAATAATTACTAAAGCTCTGAGAACTAAGCATAGAATTAGACTGATTAGGTCTTATTAATTTATTTCTAGTCATTTTGTTGAGCGGCACACTGCTGCTTAAGTTTAGGAAGTCAGAAAATGAAAAAAAAACAATAAGAGACCAACAAGAACAGATTTCGAACACAGAATGTTTTGTGACGGAAATGTCATGCCGGGGAGGAGAAGCCGCAACGAGTCGCGACCGAAGGAGCCGAATAACATCGGTGACCTGTTAAAGGAATCCAAGGACAATGGCAGAAAGTCAAGTGGAAGGAAAAAGTGTGGCACAACAATGTACGAAAGCAGCAGGAATCCCAACAGGCTTCGGAGGCTTGTTAAGCAAAGCTCATTTATGAGTTTGGGAAAAGATTCACAAGACCCGGCCCGCCCCCGGAGCGCGGTGCCTCGGGAGTGGCAACACAACGACATACTCAGGAAGATGGGTTATAGATGTTCCTTTCCTTCTTAAAAGCCTCTTCCGAACCAAAGACCACTTCAGAAGGCTCTTACACCAGCTAAGCAAGGGAGGAAAAAACGTACTCTCGCTCAGCGGGGTTTAAAGTTTTTAGAAGCGCGTAAATGTTTAATTTTTTGTCGGAGTGCAGAGGCACAGCGTCTGAGCTGCTTAAGGTCCTGTGTGGACTTTCCAGACAGTCGTGATTTGGTAAACAATCTCATTTTCCCACTACTGTGAGGTTCTGGCTTCCCTCTGATCAGCTGGTTGCAAATTAAGGAGGTAATTATGGGGCTGTTGTCGTTACATCCAATCATTTGAAGCTGCAGGATTAACTTTTATTAAACATTTTATTTTATTATTTTACATATTTGTTGAAACAGCCACTATGACAGTGAAATACCAGACAAATTGAGCCCTTTCTGACTGCTCCCTCTGCCAACTAAAAACAACCAATCAGAGCCGGGAGGCGGGTCCTAGCGCTGTCAATCACGCCTGCTTACACGCTGAGCTAGTTAGCGTAGCCACCAACGGCGACGGATAAGTGTTTTCTCAGACAATCGGTCTCATTTTATATTGTCACAACATGCAGACAGTTTCAAAACATGTAAATAATGTCGATTTCATTCAAAGGCAAACTAAAAATGAAAACATTGTCATTCTAAGACAAACATCTCTCAAATAATTCATTCTTCAGGTTAAGCTTTCAATGTCCCGTTTGGTGAGTCTAATGTGAGAAAGTATGCAAAGTAAAAGCTAGAATCCATTTCGTTTGCGCTGAACAAACCGAAGGTTGAATCGAATTAAATCAATGATGAAAGTGGACCCTTCTTTCTCATAACTCAGCAGCTTTTAGGTTGCAATAAATTAGAATCACGTCCAACCCGCCCGTCATCTCAAATACGAAGTTCAGATCAACAGAGAGGAAAATAAACACAACAGAAGTAAGAACAGCAGAAGACTTAAGATTCAGTGAAAAGGCTGCCAAAAGAAGTTGAGCTTTTTTTTTGTGTGTGTCTGTGTTTGGAAAATTGAGATAAAGAAAAACTGGAGTAGCGTTTTAGGGAGTTAAGATTAATGGCAAATGCAAATTTGTGGTTCTGTAAGGCGTCCAGCGTCATCGAGCTGGCTAACGCTCAGAAGTGTAAATGCCATAACTTTGGACGGAAAAGATAATATTGTGCTGACACACTTCCACGCAGTTCCTTTCAAAAGTTTAAAAAAAAAAAAAAAAACCTGATTAAAGATTTTCTCTTTTTTGTCCTTTTTTTTTTTAGTCTCCCAGTTTAGTTTGAGACAGTGGAAGAAAACCCGGCGCGTCGTCAAATGAATCATGTTCATTCTACGAGGCATTGCTGTCTTAACTTGGTTTTGGCAGCAGATGCACTTTTATTGGTTTAAAAAAAAAAAAAAGACAGAAAAATAGCTTCTGTTTGAGGACGTCATGTTCCAGATACTCCAAGTATCCTGTGATTGTTCTCAACTGTAGTTGACAGAAAAACAGTCACAAATTATGAACCGCATTTAATTTGGACTCTTAAGCGCGCCTCTGTTTTGCTACTTTTTTCAAAGATTTCACAAAACATCATAAAACCTTAAAATAATAAAAAAAAATATTCTCAACCTCATCCTAAAGATAAACAGTTTAAAAAACCATAACATTCATGGCGGCTAATTTGTGTTGCAATCACTGTTTCCCATTTTGAAACGTTTACCTCGGATTCAAAGATACGACAGGTGAAACTATGTCGGCTCGTTGTTTCTTTCCATATCTAAAAGAAGGCAAAAAAGTTTGTTATTGTAAAACTTTCGGCTTTCGGTTTATCGTTTGTGAAGCAAGTTTTGAGTTTCCCTTACGGAGGAACCGGACAGAGCTCTGCCAGCTGAATTTGACTTGGAAAAGAAAACGCCCTGTCATTTTGAAAACGGGGAGATTTTGTAGCAAATCTAGCATGTTAGTGCAGGGCAGCCATTTTGTTTTATTTGCACTACCAGCACAGAAGCCAGGCTCAATAAAACGGACAAACGCTCAAGTAAAACGTCGGCCAAATGGTCGAGCGAAACTGACATTCCCTCACAGTTCAGCGACGAACCAACCATTTTTTAGCGAGTCGTCGAAATGAGACTATTTCCTCTTCCTTGTTTAAAATGTTCCAACAAAAGAAACAAGATATTTCTTGTAGCCTTTTTTTTTTTTATTCTAGAGGAACGTTAAGTCTTCTTCCTACATATTGTCACCATCTTAACTTAACGACAAGAGGCCTCAGTCTTTTTTCTTTTTTTTTTTTTGCCAATGTGTGACCTCAAAGAAAACCGAAAATTGAATAGCCGGAGAAAGTATGCAAATGTTTAGGGAGGCCAGGAACCCGTGCAGCTTCTCGTTCGGCGTTCGGAGCTGAAGGGAGCCGACATCATGGCCGACTTTCAGCTGAGGAGACTTCAGTTTTATTTCGCAGCTCGCGGCAGAAGTCGAATTACCGATCAACAGACGAGCCCAGATTGTTGTTTAAACAGATGAATGAAACTCCGGTCCGGGTCGTCGTGGTCAAGAACACGACGGTTGTGCTGTGGAACGTTTCTCCGCCTTTGAAGCATCCTCATTGTAAAACATGCAGCCAAACTTCCTTGACCTTTTCTGCTGGCCCGACTCGGGGGAGGAGGGAAATCTGGTTGGAATAAGTGAATATAATCTTATCAGACCTCAGGTGAGGCGCAACACAAAGGTCTCGGTTCTAAGCACAGCCGGTCTACACACACACACACACACACACACACACACACACACACACACACACACACACACACACACACACACACACACACACACACACACACACGCTACCTGAAGCCCTCCATCTCAATAGCCTTATCTGTGATGTGCAACTGATGAACTCCTGCGAGTTTTTCCTGCGTGGATGAACTGCTGGAGGGACGGGGGGCTCGGGTCCGTTTCTCTCACGCTGGTAGATAAGTGCCGTCTGTCAGATTGATTGACGTTTCAAAAGACGGGACAGCCTCTGCCATGGCGGAGGGCCTGCACCTTCCAGCCACACACACACACTCTCTCTCTGCCTGTTTCCCCGAGACTGGCTTCAAACGCAAAACAATCTGCAGACATCAGGAAGGACAACACGACCCGCTTGGCGACGATTTGAATATTGACACAATTAGGTTTCAGACACGAAAAGCCGAGGGAAGCGACGCACTGGTAATTGGGATTCAAGAAACAAGCCTCGACTCAGAGGCCACTGTTAAAGGAACAGCGTCACGTGAAATTGACTCTTTTGAGCTTCACATCATGCGGCTTTATTATTCCCTCGTTAAAAAACATGCAAGGAGTGTTACATTGACCTTTTTCATGCACGTTTGAGGAATACTGTAATCTCCCGTGACAACCTGTGGAAAACGCCTGAATCGTAACTCACGTTCACGAGATGGATTGATTGACAGCGCTGAGCCCCGCCTCCCGGCTCTAATTGGTTGTTTTCGGTCGGGAGCGTTTCTTCAGGCGACAAAAGTCGCCTGGCAAACTGTGAACAAACATTTAAAAACACATATTCTTTATAAAAGTTACATGCCGCAGCTTTAATGGGAGGATCTTTTAGTTTTCACACTACGGCAGTGTTTTTTTTTTTTTTTTTTTTTTATTTTTAGCACTTTAGAATAATTTCTAAAAAAAAAAACTTTCTAACCTTTGTATATTTTAATCCTTTCTGGCAAATAAAAGTTAGGATCAGTGGAGTTCAAGCTGGTAGCGCCTCGTCAATAATATTGATTTAAGACATGACATGATTCAGTCAAACACCATAATCCTGTGTTTTTAGCTAAAAAAAAACAACTAAAAAAACTAAATGAACTACGACAAGTCAAAGTAAACGGAATAGGCAGTGCAAAGAGTAATTATTTACAGATTTTAATAAATAAAAAAAAAAAGTCTTTCACAAACATCGTCTCATACTTCCAGCGCATCCTTCATAACACCTGGCTTGCGAGAGTAATGAACCCAACTGGGAATCGGCGGCGGCGCAATATTAAAAAGCTGCCATGCAGCGTGTGCGCTTATCGCTTCTCCTAATAAGGCGGCAACGGTGAGCCGCAGAATGCATTTTCTTTTCCATTTCAGAAACAAAAACTCATAAATAAATAAGTTGTCCTTTCACAGCGGGGTCTTTGCATTACCTTCTAAATGGAAGAAATGGTAAATTTACTGACACATGCAGCAGTAAACAAAAACCAGTTGCACGTTATAACAAGCAGAGCCGGGACTGTAAAATAGCTGGAAATTTGATAACGGAAAGACTGAAATAATGAGAAAGAAATGGCTCAAATTGAACCGCGTGGTTATAAGAATAGTGTGTAAATCCACGTTGGTCAAGTTAGCAGAATATTCCCCTCACGCCTTCTACATAAATATTGTTTTGAGAATAGCCACTCGTCGGTCAACATTGTTGCAGCGACGCAAAATATCCTGAGTTGTGGAGATTTTTAATATTCTCTTGGTTTTCAAGTTATTGCAGAAGAAAATATAATTAGTTGCTCCAAACAGAAACCAAAGACCAGGAAAAAGTATTCAAACGTTGAAGACATCACGCAAAACAAACCTTTGCCTCAGACTTTTGTTACGTTTAATTCACAGAAGTGCTTTAAATCGATGGTTCAAGTCTGCTGAAGTCGGAAGCAGTGAAATGACAACAAGTGGGAGTTGTGGAGCTAAAATTAGCCTCGCAGCGCCGCAGGGCACAGTGTCAGGCTCCTTAACCCTTTTCAGTTTCCGTTTTAATTTCTTATTTCTGCAGCTTTTTTGCACAAACTTTTGATTGAGAGGAAGCATCACTCCTAAACGTTACAAATAATGAAACTCAACTTAATCGACTGCTTATTTGTAACAATGGTTCCCGGTGCTTAATATAATATTATACCATTGACATCCTCTCCTATGAGGCCACTTTTGTACAAATGTGTTTGCAGGTTGCGTCTGTTATCGATTATGGTTCGATGTGATGTACTGGATGAGACGATAGAAGTTTAGAGAACACAGAGATAATGGCAACTTAATATATTATTCATTCAACAAACGGAGTCCTCCGCACTGACGGGAACGACTGGCCTGGCGGTCGGCCATCTTGGTTTGAGTGAGTTCAGATTACGATTTTCGTATTCCGCCTTAATCCTCTTCCGACCCAACATGGACGCCAAGCAAGGGGTTCCATTTAAAATCACGTTAATATTACAAGCACCTTTCTTCTTTGGTTCACTTTCTGTCAGTAAGGAAGCATCTCCAGGTAGCTATTAAAACCATGAGGCAGGAAAAACATAACTAGACACAATCTGAAAAGCAGCGATTGTGTGGTGAATTAGAAGCTCCCCTGTTGATCTGAATCACGATACCATCACTTATCGAAGAAATCATTAAAGAGATTTAAATGTGACGTTCATTTAATTCTCTCAAGCAGCGCTCAGCCTTGCTGTGAGCGAGTGAACCGCGCTCAAGAACCGATCCGGAGAAGCGACAACTCTGGTATCCACTTCCCGGCTTGTGTTTGCTTCTCCTCCCACACGCTTCAGACGCGCTTGTGAGAGTGAAAGACAAAGGACAGAATAATTTTTTTTCAGACTTATCTGATGAACTGAGAAGTGGTGACCTAAATGTTGTTCCTCTCTTAATTCCCATGTGAACTCGACGGGTGTTTCCTGTTTACTTGTGAGGCAGACGCCATCAGTGAGTCGACGCGCCTCGAGAGGACTTTAAACGTTTTCGCGCTGTGTCAAAAGTGACTCCACAAAGTTAGATGGGTTTTTTTTTCCCGTTTGAAACGAGTTTGGGAAATTGCTGAAATTGTAGCTTTTTTATTTATTTTTTTCTTCCCTCTTTTGTCTTGAAAGACGTTCGAGTTGGTTCGGCGAGCCACACACACTGATTTTCATATCCGCGTTAAAGTAAGACAACGGAGACTTGTTTTCTTGTGTTCCTTCACTTAAAAATCTAAAGCGAGAAATTACCGATTTGTTGATAATCGATGGCCGCATATTTCTGCGCTCCGGAATATAATTGTGTTTTCATCCCTTTTGTAAAAAAATTCAATTCTTTTGCAGTGAGACAGCGGCTATGATTGATTGCTGTTGAATTTTTATGCAACCTTTCTAAAGACGCGAGTAAATGATTAAAACTCAATGTTGTTATTATCATTTAATATACATATTATTGCGCACTGGATGTGGGTTTCTCATGAAGCCAGAGGAAAACTGTCTCTCACTTGAGTCTCGGTGCGTCTTTTCTGTGGGTCGCCTGCTTTTTTCTTTTCCTTTTCCTGTTTTTATTTTGATTTTTTTTTTTAGCTGTAAGCGTTCGGTTATTTAAGATTGACTGTGTGTGCGCTTAGTCATGGGTTTCTCTGTGATGCAGTGTGGAGCTGCGACCTGCGCGCTGGCGCTTCCCCGCCTCGTCCCACTGGGACCGCGGACGGGCCGCATCACTCCGAGGCCTTTAGCGAGACTGATGAGGCAGAGAGGATGCAGAGCCTCACACTGCAGTTTCTCATTCTGATATTCAGACGAAATCATTCCACGGAATCTCTTTTTTTTATTATTAGTAGTAGTATTTCCTGGTGTAAGAGTAAGTAATAATGTAAAAAGAAAGAAAACCAATACAAATACATTTAATATTCCATACATGACAGAGTTTCCTTTGACTAGGATTGTGCTGAGCTTGGGAAGGTGGGTCCTTGTGACAGGAAAAGCTCAAATCTTTCCACCCAAATCTCAAGTAAAGTCCAAGTCCTAAGTGAGACATTTTAAGTCTTAAACAGCACATTTGATCAACTGAATTCATATTTGACATGGTTTTGTTTGCCAGAACAGCAAGAGGAAGTACATTTCAAAAACATTATAGAGTCCTAGTTTTTGCTTTATACGGTAAATATTAACCAGTAAATTGAGAATCTGACTAAAGTGGAAATAAAATACATTTTATGATCCCCAAATGCGACTCGGGTGAATTTTTGGCTTCTGTTTGGATTTCTTTATTGCTTTATTATATCTTGTCATTTTTGTTTATGCTTCATTTGGTTCAGCTATTCTCAATGTTTGTAATTTTTTTTTTTTTGGGGGGGGGTTTGTTCTGTTCAATTTAATATTCATTTGTGTTACTGTGTGTTTTTTAACCTCCTTACCTTTCCCTTTTGTTTTTGTAAGGAGCTGTTTCTCATCTCCCTTTGTGCCCTACTTACTCCCTTCTCCAGCTTTTTGTCATTTCCACTCCCTCCTCTGTAACAAAACAACAACATTTTTTATTTATTTTACAAAATAAATGAAAATATACATGTTTATGATGAGCTAAGACAATGCAAAGCTGATTTAATGAGCTGGCAAAACATAAACGTTGAGGCTCGAATACAAAACTTTGGGGAACGTCAACATTAGCACCAAGCACTTCAAAATAAACACAAAATAAAAAAAAATATATATATATATAAAAAAAAGCTTGATTATTTATTACCTGTATGAAATATTTTTAAGCGTTAAGCAATTTTAAACAAAAAATTTTACATCTTTTTCTCCATCCCTTCGATGATATTAAAATATTCCTAATTAGATCGAATTAACTAATAAATAATCCTCTCAGATTTGATGTTCTGGGAAACATAAAGCAGAGAGAACACGCCTCGTCTCAGAAAACGTTCCTCGAGCCTGTCCAGGAGTCGCCTGAGGAGACCGAAGGTACAATTTGACACGAAATGACATGTAAACGCGTGACGCTAAATAAATCTGAGCGCACCGTTACGCCGAGGCCTGAAATGACTTAGTGGGAAGCAGCGGCCACACGTTTTACTGGTCACTTCCCCGCCCATAATGAGCCAAAAGTGCCTTTGTGTGCAGCACTGCCTGTTCTCGCAACGGCTCCCCGGGGCCATCGCTGTAAACAAGAATATGCTCTTATGGAGGAACGTGGATGAAAGAGAAAGATGAAAGAGAAGGAATTCCTGCAAGGAGGTCGGCTGAAGTTTTGCCGTCCTGTTGCGTTCTGTGACACGTTTGAATTTTAATAACGACAAGAGGTCAACTAAGGTAGCAAAGCCGGCGGGGGGGAGGGGGCTTTTGTTTTTGTTTGTTTCTTTTTCTTTTTTTTTTTTTTAGCTGCGAAACACACATCAAACACTAGACAAAGAGGCAAACCGAATGGAGCATTTGGGAATAGACTAATAGTTTTTGGTCTCTCAGAAAAGGTTGCCTAAGAGTCATGCTTATAGTGCAGCTCAGCGTATAGTTTAAAGAAAAAGGTGGTGGATGGTCAAACATTTCTGCACTTTGTCATGTTGCAAACACATACTTACATTGGTTTACTGAGAACCAGAGAAAGTACACACTTTACAGATGAGTGTAAACCAGGGTAAAGTTCTAAGCTTTGGACGTCACGAGGAACTGGTCTCAGTCCGTCTTCTGAAAATGGAAAGACTGGGGCGCACCTGTCAACCTGATTGACAGGCTGTCCGCCATTAACCAGCCATGAAGTCCAGCGTCAGTCCAGGTGAATCTGCTCAGAGCCGCAAGTTGTACTTTCACAGTTCTGATCCGACAACAGTCAGAACTGCCACACAAAAGCCATAATCAAACATGGCTTTTTGGAGTTTGTGGCAACTTTTTCTGATGAAGAATTCAACCTAAACACACGAGTTTAATCGTGATACATGGCGGCAACAGAATCTCGGAGGCTGGCCAGAGTCGACTCCGCTAGAGGCGTCAAAAGACTTGAGTAGAGGTCCACTTTCTACCAGGAAACAAGACCAAGCACACTGCCAGGTTGTTGAAGTGGATCTTCACCCTTCTCTGCTCTTTTTGGTATCCCACACATCAATATTTTATCAGATGGTGCACAAAACGGATTTTCTGTTCTGGCCAGATCTTTAATTTTACTCAACTGGAAAAGCAACTTGCCTCCCGTCTAACAGCCGATGAGTCAAGGAAGTCACGTTTCGCCTGACGTTGGAGAGGCTGAGGTTTTCTCCTCATGGCTCTCTGAGGGAACAGAACCTGGAACCAGCTGGGATCCATTCCAGACACGGTGTAGACTTTACACCTGAGACGCAAGACATCCGAGTCGGTGATCGTCGCGTTGGTTTGTTTCTTTTTGTTTGCACTTGTCCAGTAACCCGGTTGAACGTCGGACCTGATGTTAATAACATGAGCTTTCTGGGATTCGTGCTGCCCCGATATTTGCTCAACAGACATGTTACGAATAAAGAAAAACATACAACGAGAACTTCCATGTCAGGGTTTGGCTGCGTTAAAGACGCCCAAACTAACACAAAACCTAAATCCAACTTGATGGTTAGAGAGTCTTTTTAACTGAATTTGAGGTTGTTTTAGAGTAAGAATACCTTGGCGAGGTATTTGAGATGTGTTAAGACCATCGTCTCCAGCTCTGTGCTGTACGCCGAGTCAGCAGGGTGAAGGCGGACGATGCCGGGAGACTAATTACGCTGATGTGGCAAACAGAGGCTTCGACGGTGTGGCGGTATGGAAGCCGTCACGGAGGCCATTCGTTGATGCGGACAGAACCAGAGCAGCCCTGAGCCACAGACTGAGATGACAGGAAACCGGGTCGGGACTAATCAACGTCGGCTGGCGCAACATCCTCCCGCATTAACAGCAAAGTCAGCTTTGCATGATGACAAGAGAAATAACACCGGTTGCTATGTTACTTTTTTTTATTTCTTAATCACTTCGGTCAGCAGCTTTTCCAGTTCACTTCCACAACATACGCAACACGGGTTGTTTTTGTTTGTGCAAAGCAAGTGTGCATTAATAACTGCCGCATCTGGAGCCATTTCGTTTTTTGGCGATAAGCTCTGAATTTAGTTTTTGTCGGTGGGGAGGGCAAAAAAAAATAAATAAATAATAACAGCCGCGATTACAAGCATTAACAGATCCTATGGGGTCCGCTCTGTTGTCACAAGAATAGGCGGCGTTTGGTGTTTTATGCGCGCCGTTTGAAAAAGCTGACGCAATTCCCCGCTCTGCTGTGATGTCACTGATGCTAACAATCTGGCTTTCATCTTTTTCAGCTTCGCTGCCTAAGCAGCTACAGCTGGATGGCTGCTTCGTTCTCCCTCTCTCCGTCTCTCTCTCTCTCTAAGCCTGCCTCATTTTGTTCGGCGAGGCAATGTGCCGATTTTTACATATCCTCCGGGCGAGTATAAAAGAAACCTAATTTGACGAAACAATGTCAAATTCTCCAGTGACATGTACCAACCGTGAACCTGCTAGATCTGATCAATTATGAAACAAGTAACATCAGTCATTGACTCTCAATACCCGCTTGTCCAAGCACATTTTCCCAGCTGTCTGTCTGAGCCCTTCCAAATCAAAGCCCTCTCCTATGAGCTTTGACACAATCTGTCTTTGCCTCGCGAAAAGGAAGCAGTCTTCTTGGACTTTTTTTTTTCTTTTTAAAACAAATTCAATACTTTTTCTGCATTGATTGTAGCTTTCTTTTTTTTTTTTTTGTTTCACTCGACAGTGAGGCCATTTAACATAAGGTGAAACGTTGGATCGGTTGTGCAAATGTGGCTGAATCGCACAACAATTGACGGAGAAGATCAACGATAGCTGCAAAAAAGCGATTTCAAAACATGTGAGCTGCGAAATTTGTGTTTTCGATAATGGAACAGTGGCAAAGGGAGAAACGAGATGGAAATGGGAACCGTACAAACACAAATAAAAGATGAGCAACGATGAAAAATTAACAACGTTTGTAAAGCTGAGCTATGCTAGCCAAGGAGGAGATTCTGGTAGTGAGACTTCATGTGGATCACATGTGATTTGACCACGAAACGTTCCGAGATCACACAGATACACGTGCTTTCGCATGCGATTCACATCATCCGCGTGTGAAAAGTCGTGTGAACCGCGTGTGCGGTTTTTGTGGCATCTTCTTGCGAGGCCATGTCTCACCCTGAAACCGAGCGGCATCGTTTTGAAACAAGGTGTGTGTACATCCGCGCACAGGAAACACTGTTTGCTGTTTGCTTAACAAGAGGACGTGATCATCAGTCCAGAGTGCGTGCAACACATAATTCTCCAGCCTTTTCATCACTTTAAATTGCCACGGACTCCTAACTAATCTGCTAACGGCACAACGCCGTTGGCGGTGCAATCCCACTTGAAAAGGAGGCAATAATTTTCAAAGGCGTTCTCTGCGTTTAAATGGCCTCCGTGTGAAAACCCGTCACCACATCTGCAGAAGAGGAGCCGAGTCGCGGTTTGAAAGCATTGGCTAACATTTCTATAGCGGTAAAAACTCAGATGACTCTGGGAACTGACAATTAATTGCTGCTCTTGTTATCATGACTGTGTTGTTGCGCTGGTATGAGCGAAGCACGAATATCCCCCAAAGCTTTTGTTTGAAGGCTTGTTGGAGTATGACAGTGTTTTCATGGTATAGCAAACATTTGATCTCAATCATATGTTGATAAAAAATGACCAAGATTTATTTCCTATTGCTAACAGTAGGTAACAAATAAAGGAGGTGATTAGTTATGTTTTGCTTGGTATCAATACCAGCCTTCCGCAGTGAGGCGTTCACGGCACGATAAAAGAAACCTCTCGTTTAGGGTGGTCCTCTCAACGCAGCGAGTGTGAAGCAGACGGGTTTGCAGCTTGCAAGGCAGAGTGCTGTGTTTGAAAGCTGCATTCATGTGCAACGGAGCCACTTAAAGATGACTGCGAGATTTCCACATCTGCTAGATAAAAATACCACTCAGATTATTATTATTTTTTTTTTTTTTCTTTTTTACCCCCACTCTGCAAAATGACACAGTGCGCCAACACTGCTCTGAAATCTCATTTAAGTCTGACACAAATCATGAGTAACAGCCGGAATCCCATCTCCATTTGCAGAGCAGATTTTTTTACTGAAGAAGCAAAACCAGATGATTTTTTTTCTTTCTTCCTTTTTTTTTCCCTGTGTGCTAAATTTGAAACTTAGCTCCGCTGATCGCGGCTCGTGGTGCTGGTCGGAGGTTTGCACGTCTCTCAAATGCATTTATGTTTAATATAAAGACCTCGTGTTGGACACTTTCAGCCACGTCTTGCTGGTGTTTTCATTGGACAATCCACAACACAACTCTTTTCCTGACCAGTCATAAGCCAGACGCCTCTTTCCTCTTCACCTACAAACTGGTGGAGCTGGCATTTAATTCAGCTGCCAGTTGAGACGCTGAACCGTGTTTGTCTCAAAGTTCACTCTCGGATGTTTGCTTTCTTGTGGTGATGTATGTCAGGGCCTCTCGCTCCTTTTTGAGCTCCTGTTAAATTCAGTTTGTGTTGCTTGACAGCATCATGCGAGAGTTCAGGTTCCCCTTCCTGTTTCTGTCCTTATGCTGTTCTGTTTTGAAAGCACAGTGGTAGACTGACGGGCCTTCACAAGAAACACATTTATTTCTGGGCAATAGTTCTGGCAATAGTTCATACTTTAGAAAATAAAGTATGCATACTAACATAACGCCAACATCTGGTACTAAATTAACTCTAATTTCAGATATAAAGACTTTAGGAATGTCAGGTTTTTGCAACCCAGCTCCCGAAGGTTTTTCCAAAGCCAAACTTCCAAGGCTTTGCAGTGCAAACAAAGTGGCAAAGCAGAGTTTGGTGTTTCTTGTGCGCCGCTCGGCGCATTTGAGAGAGTCATTTAAATGAGCCAGGACTCGTTCCCACTTTGATACACACCAAGTGCGCGCACCTTTGTTGATAACATTTTAATTAGCTCCAGACCCCTTTACTTGTGCACACGCTGACAGAGGGTTCATTATATTCCTATTACAACGCTCTAATTCAACGTCTGTTGCGTTATTGGTGTCTGCGATTCACACTGACGCGCCACGCACGCACACACACACACTGCGCCGTCGGAAATCAGAACCGAGTTCACACCAGTGGCACATGATTATTTGCAACGTAAAATGGGTTTTGATGGCCTTTTACGTGTTGCATCATGCTTTTTGTCTTCTCTGCGCTCTCTACTCTTTATTCACTTGGTTTATGAAATCATGAAATCGCTTGTACTTAACGACTGATTATTTTTGCCGTCATGTAATGTGTCATTGTTTCACAGTGAAATGCACATGTTTCTATCCCAAAAGTGAACTTCTGTTTAACAATAATCCTCGATGCATCGATTCTGCAGGAAAGATGAATATGAGTTTTAAAAGAGTAGCAAAAATTGGATTTTATTTTCTCGAAAAATTGGCTTCATAGGCAGGATGATGCAGCTCCCTGACTGTGGCGAGAGCCAGGCACCAAAAATAGCCTTAAGACATTCATAAGAGTGTGAGAATCCATTGGGCCTGTGTGTGTGTGTGTGTGTGTGTGTGTGTGTGTGTGTGTGTGTGTGTGTGTGTGTGTGTGTGTGTGTGTGTGCATGCTCTGGTTTTCTAACCAGTTTACAACACAGAGGTTTGAACCTGCCAAACTGCTCCACACTGCAGAAACACAAAATCCTACCAAGTATTTCTTGCCAATTACTCATCCAAATATTTTAGTGCATCTGAAATATAACAAAACTTACTTACAATAACCTTTCAGCAAGATATAGAAATGTTTTAAATCAATAATTCCTCACTATTGATGAGAAAGTATTAATAGTTCCAGTTCCACTGGGAGATTTGTTGAACTGTAACAGCATTTTTCCGATGAGTGAAAAAACTTTTTCATAAAAGTAAGAAAACGTTGACTTAAACCAAGTTCATATATCTAGCTGAAAAGTTCTCTTAAGTTAGTTTTGTCGTCTTTCAAGTGGACGGAGATATTTCCAATAGAAAGTAGGTCAAAAATATTTGGTGAGATTTTGTGGTTTTGCAGCGCAGCCACTGCTGCCTTCTCTGTGTGAATCCCTAGTAAATTAAATCAGTTGTAATCAAGGACAAATACCGACGACCTGCCTTGGAAACCACCGACCTTCAAACAGCTGGCAATTTAGAACAAAAACGTGTTTTTTATGGTTTCTAAAGCCGCTCCCTGCCCGTCATTAGAGCCTAAAATCGAAACTAATATTTGGAACCGACGAACTAAAAAAAAAGGAAATCGCATGAATGCCTGGTTTTTTTTCCAGGAATAATTAGCTTCTGTTCTCTGAAGGAGAAACGCCACACTTTTTAGTGGTACCTTTGAGAGGGCTCTTTTATGTTTTCTGTTTTTTCTTTCTTTCTTTACTTCTTCTTCTTTTCTGGCCACAGTAGACTTCAAGGGTTTAGCTCTTCAGGTGCCGCGGCTCTTTATACATTCGAGCTTCTTTTAGATGTGTTTTCATCAGTAGCTCCTGTGCCATTACTGGAGCCTCTAAAAAGCCACAGTGGGGTTTAATTTTGGTGTCCTTAAGCCCTAAAAGGGAGCTTTACTGCACAACAGAGGTCCTTAAAAGTCCAAGACTCTGATTCAGGGAAATTCACCTGCAGATTAATAGAGGTTTAAAGTACCTATATGAGAGTGTAATTTAAAAAAGGTGAAAGTCACGACGGCAGGAGAAGGAAGCGGCGGGTGCGACCGAAGCGACGCGGGCGCGTTCAAAGCCGGCTTTGTCTAACGGCGTAGCTGAGAGCAGGATGAAAGGATTTGCTAAGAGGAAGTAAAGTGTGAGCAGTGATTGAGGGAAGGAGGAGAAGAGCGCAAAGGAGGAGAAAAAAATGACGGCACCGAATCTAAAATGAGTTGCGGTTCCCACTGTCCCTCCTTCCCTCTCATCGTCACTTTGGTCATTTCCATTTTCTCCTCTGCAGCATGCGTCGAGCACCAGGCAGGTTGCATCTGTCGTCGAGATTATTTGCGCGCGTAAGCAGTAGTGGAAGGACTGTAGGTATCTTCGGTTGCGTTGGATACATGTGTTCCCTGAACATACGTCGACCCGTCTGGTAGAAAAGGAAAAAGGCTGGACTGAGAGCGGAAGCAGGAAGAGACGACAGAGACAGCTTGTGCTTATGGAAAGAACAGGTCGAGTTGGTCAACGCGACCTTGTCGGGTTTGAGCTCTCATAACTGTGTTAACAAAAATAAGTGCCACTTACGGTACTTAAGGCCATGTCGTGCGGTCAATACGAGATCCTTAAACATACAAAAAGCGCAAATTAGAATGGATTAAACCAAACCGTCTTCAATTGCGAGGAAAGCTATTTGTGGGCTAAAAGCGAAAGGGGCAGAGATGGAGGAACAAGTCCACAGAAGAACACCCTTGCAGTTCTTAAGGAGATGCGAGGCAGATAGGTTTCCTCAGCGTTTCTTACAATCCAACCGCTTCGATTTACACTGCGTGCGTCTCTGCTCCACTGCGCTCTTTATCGGCGCAGCAGAATCTTCCCTAACTGTGTTGACTTAGAGCACAAACTTCGGAGCGTCAGAAACTGTCAACAGACTTCCAAACCAGGGTTGACGGTTTTCGTAGGCAGGTAACAAAACAAAACGTGTCGCAGTAACATCAACACGGACAAGACTTGTAGGCCAGAGATCACAGTGTGTACGTTCACACATGTTTGGATGTTGATCCGGAGGCCGAATCCACAATCTGTGCAACTTCAGTCAAAGACGTTGCCACCATCGTCCCTTAGACGTTTCTCGACAAATGAGACGAGAGTCAATCTCAGAGATGGTATATAGATGAGAATTTTTTTTTTTTTTCTTTTCGATTTATTTAGTTAAATTGATTAACTTGCTAACCAGCGGACACGATGAGGAATGTCTGGGCTCAGCAGGAATTGGTTTTTGACGTGACGGTCCCCGTCCACTAAGATGGCACTTTGCTCAATGCTAACACAGCTAGCCCTTCCGGGCAGTGCAAAAAAAAAAAAAAAAAAGCCTTTTTAATGTTCCTGGATGTTCATATTAATCTTTCTATGCTAAAGTACTTCTGGTCATAAAAGCATGACGGCAAAAAATAAACCAAAAGAACTGCTTGATCCTGAAAATGCTTTAATATACTTTTTGACACTGTTGCTTTTTGTAATTTGTAAATAAAAATACGTAGTTATGATATTTCTGAGACCTGTAAGGCTGACAATGAACAAGAGCTCTGCTTCTAATCTGAAGACATAATTCAAGGAAGATACTAACTGCTCAAAATCACACCTTTGATTTCATTTTTTTTTTTCTTTCGATTTCTGAAAATGTACACAACGATATAACATGGCGTTTGATATCCAGCAGCATCCATTATATTTCCAGTATTATTGATGAATCTGATTTCTCGCTCACCTCTGCATTAGCTGTTCGTTTCTTCAACAGTTTTGTAGCAAAAGAGCCTTTTTTTTTGTTTGTTTGTTTTTTATACATACTCGAGTGCATTTTTTTTCTGCAGCGGTATCGATATGGATTATTATTTTTTTTTTTTTTAACGTTCCTGCTGGTTTCAGGATGAGAGAAACTCCATCACGTTTAATTAGGGGAGCGGCGGTGTGCACCAGTCCATATGGGGATAGTGCATCTGTTCACTCAGCATAGCGCGTGCGACATGAGAGCATAATTTCAGCAGACACCTTTAATCTCACTCAGGCTTACCAATGTTAACACGCAGCGCAAGAAAGATGAGCTTTGCACCCGTAAGATTTGAGGAATTTGCTCGACGTGTCGACATGGAGGAAGTCGCGCTTATGCAGAGCAGAACTTAGTATTTAAGTAAATAAAGTCAAAGTTTGTTCAGGCTCTGATTTCCTTTCTTTTGCTTTTTTTTTTTTTGTTTATTTGTGAAATCTGGTGACGTGTTTACAACCAATATAATCTTGAGGATCATGTTGATTAACCTGAGGAGCACTTGAAAGAAGGAATCCCTGTGATTACAGTGAAAAAAAAAAAGGGCCATCCATTCATTCAACTCATGAATTAGATCCAAATATCGGCTTTTATTACGCACAAAATAATTCCTGTGAAAGATACCGATTCCATAGATAATTATAGGAGCTAAGTCATTGACAAATATGTGTGAAAAGATTACCCCCCACACCCCCCCCCTCCCCCCCTCAAAATAGCTGTAAGCTTTAATCAAGCCAACTGAGAGTCTCTTCATACTGATTTTCAATTAGGCTGATGGTGGAAAATAAATAAATAAATGAAACCATTAAAACTCAATTGAGAGTCTCTGCTTCATATGCAAGATTACATCTCACCAGTACTTTTTTTTTTTCTTTTTTTTTTTTTTCTCTCAGCGAACAATTTGATTAACAATTAATTTGTTTTGAAAGCAGAAAATGGCTCTTAAGACGCTCGAGTGAAAATGTCAAGGAAGCGGCGCGCCCGTTCGGTGACGGAAGTTGTCGTGTGAGTGGAGCACCGATCTCAGTTTCCCGACCGTTCCTGGAAAAAAACCAACAAAAAAAAACAACTCATCCAATTTAGTCACAAAGATGGAAGAATTTTCAATAGTGCATTAATTTTCTTATGTGTTCCCTTTCTTACCGAAGTGTTATATATCATAGAAGTTCAAATTTAAAGCACACAGTGTGTTGCACTCTACGCATCGTCTCCAGTGAACCCTTTCTACGCATCTTAAGTTTTCTATAATTTGTATATATAAGCTGCAAAAGAGCTCTTCTGTACAAAACCATTAGAGAAAATCCATTGTCTCATGCTGCTCTGTTTCTTTCTGCAAATAAAATAAAATAAAATAAAATAAAATAAAAAAATTACACCGGGCTGAAACCATCTCACGAGCCTAATTATGTTTCCTCGTAGCACAAAATTGCGGTGCTAAATCTTGCATGCCCTTTAGCCATGGGTGCTGCTGTGTGTCAACAGAATTATGTATAAGGATGGCATCCGACCTGCTCCCCTCATAAGGCTGCTGATTGCCGGTTCTTATTACTTGACTTCATATTGATTTCACAGCGCGTCAGCATGTGGCCGTGATTCACGGGCGCTCCGAGTGCCGGATCCAACATTCTCCCCCCCTCTGCGATCCGACTCGATAGGACTTTGGCGGCCGCCGTCCTTGGACCGGCTTTGTAACATTAACCCAGGTTTACAGCTGTCATTATCCCCGGCTGATGACAGAAAATGTCAATTACAAGTATTAGTTACAAGTCCTCTATTGATTTTTTTCACTGGTATATATATATATATATATTTTTAATCCAACAGGAAGGTGAAAGGTCGTTCTGCATGCTGCTTTCGACCCATCTTGAGGAGAAATAATTGTATCCTCAACAGAGGAGGCTGACGTGTCTCTAATTGCCGCAAGAAGTTTCTTGACATATTTGCACAACAGGAAGTCATGCTATTATTGATGTCAAAAAAAAACAACAACAAAAAAAAACAAAACACCGTCTGTAGTGACAGAATGCCAAACACATCGGCTGATTTATGAGACCCGTTTTGAAATTTTGTGAAAAGAAGTTTTGACTTTTCCAGTTTGACCTCGTCAGCTGAATTTTTTTTTTTTTTTTTTTAACAGTACAGGTGGAACGAGATCTAAACCCGTTAAAATGTATCAAAGTTTCTATTTAAATTGAAATCTGTCTCAATCTGCTGTGCAGTTGCTGTCGGTTTGCGCCGCCGCCAGCCCCGTTTCCTCTACAAAGGTGCGCAAAACGGCTGATGTTCCGCTCACGTCGAAAAAAAAACACAGTTTCACCTCCCCCAAAAAAAGAGTTTGCCTTTTTTGGTCCGCATCAAGAGTTTGATTCACACCTCCCCAAACTACCTAGTCTTCCTGGACAAAAGGTCGAGAGTTCGACTGAAGTGAACTAAACGTGGCTGGTGTGAATGCAGCCTCATTTTTTTCTCCATGGGTGTATGACCATCTGACTGAAGAGGCCGCCATTCGATGTCTCAACTTTGATTTCCAGCTCAGGCCGGCGTGAGTTGGATGGAATTGGCTCGGCGGTGAAAGAAGATGCAACTAAAAATTTAGTGTTACTTTCACGTTAGTTTAATTTGGTTAAAAACATCAAAACGGGAATCAGCATTTATTTAGTCATTTGTTTGGCTAATGGGATTTGGGGGAGGAAACTAAAAAGACGGAGCTCTGGCTCATGTTGCTTCATTACCCCAGGATTATTTTTATGCTCAATGAGACCATAAGTATTCAGCGGATGTATCACACAGTTTTCAGCTGCTCCGCTGGAATTATATTTCATAGTCCTGCCATCCATAATATAACACCCCAAAGTGCTCCAGCCACCAGATTTCATAATTTTCATGTGACTGCTGGGAGTGTGTTTGGACTCACACTCGTACTCGTAAATGTCTTTCCTCGGGCGCCCCTGAAAAATGTGAAGTGAAGTTTTGTCCAGTTTTTACACCAACAAGCGTTCGTGGTCTATCCATAAATGTCATCTTTTATGCATCCCTTACACTTATGCAGCACTTCAGAAGCACGCTCTCATTTGTCACAGTCATCATTACTGTCCTCAGGAAGTCAAAGCCGAAATAAAGTCGGCCCATAAGAAATTTATTTCCTCGGATGTAAAATGACAAAACAGACACACGCACAAAAAAAAGTCCTACAAAGTGACCTTGATTATTCTGGCTCCTCGCCATTTTCAGTTCAAGTTATTTCGATTTACACATCATGGACAATCTTATCCGACTTTATTTTCTTCTTGGCTTTCTTTACATCTTTCTATAAAGTTTGCAGTCTCTGTGGCCCAAAATTGTGGCTCTTTATAGGTTCATTTTGTCCCTCTTCGCTACTTTGCTGAGTCACGTTTGATTGCTGTTGTCTTCACGTTGAGCTACAAGCAGCTAGCATGTCGGTGAAGCTATTCTAGCCTAAACCAGCATCTCAAGGCTGAGCATGTCGCAGCAACACGGACGACCCCAATGCTAATGCTAGCGTCCAGAGTTTTTTTCCAATTTGTTCCTTGAATGATCAAAGGTTTCCGTTCACTTGAAGGGATTGAGCAGCACTGTGCTACTGAAAAACCTGAATAAAAGATGTTAGAAAGTAAATATCTTTACTGTTGAGGTCAATGCGACCTCAGTAAAATATTAGCTGCCTCCACTTGACTTAGTCTAGTTTCTTTCTTGCTTTAACTCAGTAGAGTTGCATCAACTTTAGTTGCCCAGTTGAAAACACTTAACTGAAGAAGCAGCAACTTTTTGTTTTTTTACACTGAGTTGATTGTCGTTAGCAATTGTACTGGACTAAAAATGAGGTTGGGGTAAATTTATTTACTCAAGTACATTTTTTTTAAATTTGCCCCAGCTTAACTTTTTTAATTAACACATCGAGTTGACTTGACGTAAAATTTTACGTTTATAATTTAACACATTTCTAAGTCAATTTCGCAATGTTAATTTTCTTTTTTTTTTAACCATCTTTATTTATTCAATTGTTTAAGGGTTTAACTGAAAATGTGATTTATTTGATTAAAATCCAGTTAATTGTAATTATTTAATTACAGACAGTCAACTTGACTAGAAATTGCATTTGGGTCCCATCACTATTTACACGTCTGTCTTGTCTTTTGGTCTCCGTGTCTCTGTTTTGCTCATTAATGTCCCCTAACAAACCAAATGGCTGCACTTCAGTGTGAATAAACACACACAGATGGACGCTAACTACACATTTAAAAGTTCTATTTCATGGAATAAAGTAAAATAGGCCCCAAAGAAAAACATGTCACACTTCCAAGATGAGGAAAAAAGTCTCTTTTTTCCCCCCCACTTCTCATTTACCTGCTGTACAATAAAAAAGTGTTGCTGTTTTTAAAAATCACTTACTTTTTCCAAAACACAATTTGTCTCCGCATCAACCTCTGAGGCAGAAGATGCTTAACAGGCTGTTAATTATAAAAATGAACCATCGCAAACTTCATCTTAAATCTGCAAAAGGAAAAAAAACAAAAAAAACAAAAAACCGTTCAATAATTCTGCCGCGCCAAGAGATATGGAGCGAGAAGGGTCGAGTACTTCCCGGGGTGTTTTCATTAGAGCCAGCAGCCTGTCCTTCACTCCCTGTCACGTTGCCATGGAAACAGGATGAGAACAAAGGAAATAAATTTTTATTTTCATGCACTGCAAGGACTTGTCAAGTTCTCGGGCTGAGTGCTATAATTTGCGAAAATAAAGGAAAGAACAAACCCACACATGAGGCTCAGGAAGTAATCAAGTAAACAGACATATATGGGCTTCCTGTCTGTGAAGGTCAGAGCTGATCAGAGCGTCAGTCTGTTTCGGCTGCCAAGTTTTTGAATGGAAAACTGTCAGAAATGCAAATATTCATATGTAGGCTCTGTTCAATTAAATAATTCAACAACTTCAATTGAACGTACGTCTTGAATCTGCACAGTCTGGGAAGTGGGGGATTGAAGAAAACCTTAATAGCAGCTCGAGCAAAATGTTACAGGAAGCAAGCAGTTGGCCGACTGTGGGGTTTCTGAAAAAGTACGTAGAGAAAAGTGATGAAGATTTTAAAGAACGAGACGCCGTCTGGGAGGGATCCTCCAGAACTGCGTGTTTGCACTGAGGGTCCTGTGAGGTTCCCGAACCGAGAAACGTGTTGTTCCGATGCGCACTTAATGAAAGATTGATAATAACGGCTGACGGCACCGGAGGGCGGCTTGTTTCCGCCGGCGGCGGCACTTGCCGTCTGATTTCCAATATCTTTGTGTACGCTCGAGCTGAAATGTACATTGTGTGAGCTTGTTTGTGCAAATGCGAGCATTTTATGTCAGCAGATTATCGAGACGCAAACAAAAGCTGAAAGGCAGATCAGTCTCCAGCTGTCCCCTCTTTCCTCCCTTTCATGTCATTGTAAACGTCAAAGTTTTGCGCTTGAAGCGATCAAATAAATGCAGGCGCTAACATCAACATGAAGGTTGGCTCGAGGTTTCTTCCCTCGAATCACGTGGAAATCGTCTCCTCCTCTCCCGCCGAGCTCGAAGCGTTGAATTTCACTCGGGTGTTTGTGGATTTGAAATTTTGGGGCAACCTTGATGTGCTCTTAGTCTCTACGCCGACATTTTGAGGGATAATTACGCAGCTTCCAGACAGACGAAAAGGTCGGGGGCTCTGACAGACCAGAACTAGTTTTCGGAAGAAAAAAAAAAAAAAAAACATCTGCTAAAAGCTGGTAAAAGTGTTGGCGGTAAAACATGCCAGGAACGTCCCAGATGGTAGAATTCATCGTCTGGCCCGGTACGTTTGGGGCGGGGGAGAACTGTAATCCAATAAATGTAGTTTTCCCATTTCAGAATTCACATGTGATGATTACGGAGTATTTCAACCCACAAGCTAACAGAACAGCTAACACACAGCAGGTAGAAAGTACAAGCTAGTACAGCAGATTTATGTAGACCACATGGAATAAGTTTATTACAATTTTGGTTTTTCCTTTTTTAATCAGTTGCATAGAGGCATCATTCCCTTCATCGTGTGCATTAATGCTAATTCAGAAACACAATGTCGATGTAAACTGTCCAGCGAGATGTTTTTTTCCGTCAGGTTTTCAAGAACTCCTCCGAGGTCAGGACATGGATATAAGCTGTAATTAAAATATTCATGAAGTACTTTGATCCCGTCGGGAGAACAAAATGGGACACCACGCATTTGGCTTCAGTTGTGTCCCATATTGTGGAATATTTTAATCAACCCTACAGATTCTGTCAAGAAAAGCGGTGAGACGTCGACACGGACTTCCTCCAAAAGCTTGTGGATGGTTCAAATAAAAAAAAAAATCAAACAGTTTGAAGGATTAAATGCGGGAGCGTCGCGTCGACGTTTATCGTTTTTAACGCGTGGATCCGAAAAGTATTAAAATAAGGTGAAATTTGTTCACCCCCATTTTGCTTTAGAAGAATCCTTTGAGGCGTTTGAGCTTAACGTTTCCTGAGAGACGTTTATGAACCTCTTTAAAAAAAAATGTAAATTAAAAAATGAACATATTGATGCTCAAAACGCGACTATAGAGACGTCTCTCTGCCATTGTGTCCGTATGGAAAGCAGGAAAATACATGTATCCGAAGCACAAATACCTATATTTTCTATATTTATAAAAGAAAAAAAAAAAAGAAATACACCATGGAGCGTCGGGATTTTGTGTGTCATCATAACGTCTCATAAACCCCCAGTCTCGGGGATTTCATGACTAAAATCTAAAGATGTATTTCTACATTCTCGGCTTTGTGCTGGCTCAGTCTGCAGATCGCCGCACAAAAGGCGGATAATTAGTCACACCTCATTCATCCGGCTGACTCAAGGTTATTTGACTAATTATACCCAGGTAGGGACACTCATGCAAATACGAGCAAGTGGATGGCGGTTCTCTCGAAGCAGCGGAAAGGTCATTGTTTCTCGCCGTTGCCCGACAACGGCGCAAGGCAAACGTGGTTAAATGGCGCCCGGCAAGAGAAGCGCGGAGTCACGTACGAGACAGAACCCCCCCCCGTCTGGTGATGAACACAAAGGTCACCGTCGGTTTGTGTCGAACGATGACAGCTGATGGATAAATGTAGCGCGCGTTAATGAGCGACGTCTCCCAATCCGGCCACATTTGCACGTGATTTGGACCGATTCAGGTTGAACACGAACACGTGTAAACTGCACGTCTGTAATATAAAATATTACAGAAAGTTGATTTCGTGAGTGAGAGGGTTAGGTTTTATTTTCAAAATGACTGTGTGGTTTACATACTGTTTCCTGAGTCAGTCCCATCTGCAGAAGTCTTGATGTGTTTCCAATCGCCGATCGTTTGAAATGGAGCTCCTGCCTACAAGCAGTCGCCAAAACCTGTTGCCGTGTGCGGTTTTCTGCCAGACGCAACCGAATGCAGCAACTTCTGTGGCTGCAGGCTCTGGGCGTCACGTCCCCATTTCACTTGCAACACATGGAAAACTCCAATACAGACTGCACAATATTCGATTTGCAAAATGAGTCTGAGAGACGACAAGCACCTGACAGCAGAAAATCAGACACCGGCAGATGATTCCAAGCCACGCCTCTCTCAAACTGTTTCAATTAGCCAGAATTTACTGGTTTTGCGTCTTTATTTTGAATAACTTGAGGGGTTTAAACCAACTAGTTTCCGAAACAAACTTGAGCCCAAGTAGCAACAGAATCCTACAATAACACTAAAACTAGCCAAGAATACTTGTGGGACTCTGCTTATCTTTGTATTTTCTCCTTGTAGTTTCCTCCAGCTTTCATTCACGTTTTCAGCTGCTTAAACGTTCTCTCCTTGAATCAATGCGCAACACAGGCTATACCTTCGCGTATCCCCTGTAGATTCAAACAGTGTGAGGAAAACAGGGAAATATCAAAGACATTTCAAGCTTTGGTATTTGATTAATTAGTAACAATCCAGTCGGGGCGTTTTAAGGTCAAGGCTTGAGTCAAAAGCCTCTGATATCTGCACTGTTGCGGTCAGCAGAGAGCCGTCAGGATTCACCTCTGCAAACCCATAAGATCTCATAAAGACCCTCAGTTATGCACAGATTCACATCAAACATCAAATGTTTTCATATGAAGGAAAACCAAAAAGGCCTCTGATACGCATACGATCTGTTTAGTCTGCATTAGGTAAAGGTAGATCTGCTAGCTAGGCTAAGTCACCACAACGAACGCGAGCGAGATGACTGATGCATCGTGGGAGATGAAGTCATACATGAATAAATAACCGGAGTTCACTATGAAGCCGACCGCAAGTGCAGCCTGAGTGAAACCAAAGCAGACAGAGACGGACTGTTTTCATTGCAGTGGTCACAGTGGGATCCATCATCCCCCTCTTCCTCTTTCTCTCTCTCTCACCCACACACACACACACACACACACACACACACACACACACACGCATTCACACCCCAATGTGCAGGAGTGGTGGCAAGTGATGGTGTTTTCCACTCAATAAAGTCTGCATCCCATTAGTCCAACTCTCCAATCCTTCTTATTACCTATTTAACTGATAACACTAAATCAAGACATTGACTGAACAACTGTTCATTACCAACAAAAGTGGAATTTACAGCTTGCAGCTCGTTTCTAACTTTAAAAAAAAGTTTTGTCTTTTTCTCCTCGCTGATGTGAACACAGCAAAAGTTACTAATCTTCCCAAGTATTTTTTTTTTTGGTTTAGTTTACAGTGTGTTTGTGCACTTGAAATAATTCAAAACCAAGCTCTCAGGTAGCTTTTCAGAAAGATGGAGCTGGTTTAGGGTCAACCATTCCTCAATATTGATAAAAAAAAAAGTTCTGGTTCGACTGGCAGATTATTTCACTTCTGAGAAGGTGTTTTTCCCAAAAGTGAAATAATGTGCCAGAACTTTCTTAAATCAATATTAAGGAATTATTTGATATAAAACCAACTCTTGTATCTCGCTGAAAAGTTACTTGTAAGTTGTTTTTGTTTTAGTTGTAAAAAGGGGGACGCCTCGGTCTTGTTGTTTGGTCCAGACCAGGATCCGGTTCAGTGTATTCACACCTGCACGAAAAGTTCTGGACCTCTGAAGTCTGCTCTGTTTAAAGAAACCCGAAAACTGGACCTTTAAATCAAATGGTCCACTTTGGGTACCAACCAGAAACCCATTAATACACTATTTGTTAACATTTGGTCCTCCAGAATATATAAGATCCATTATGCCTAGACCTTTTTTTGGTTGATTCTTGTTGGTAAATAGATGAAGATTCACACTTTTGGCCTTTTTTAAAAAATATATCAACACCTTTAATTTACAAATGCATTTATTATGCTGTTTGTTGTTTGTGTTGGATCTAAATGTGAACATATTTGGGTAATAGTCCAGTGCAGAGAAGTGGAACTAAAATGAATTTGAAAACCATTTTCCACTTTCCATTTCCATTAAAGCTCCAGGATGTAACTTTTACAAAAAAATATGTTTTTCACAAACTTGCAGAAATAACTACTGTGTTGTGAGAGTATGTTATTAATAAGAAAATTTGTGGAAAAAATAACAATTAAACTTCTCTGCCTCCTGCAATCTTCAAAAATGCAGCACTCCAGACCAAAAACAGGGTCTCGTCCTTGTCAATCAGCTCGTGTATGCGCCACTCGCATGCTGACTGCTATGCTAAAGCTGGTTCACCGCAACCTAGCCTGCCACGAATGCTATGCTAGCTAGCATGGCCACCAGTGACAGCAGATAAACAGTTTTGCTTGAACGGAAAGTTGTTTCTCTGCCATTAGGACATTTAGCAGCTCGTACACGGGTGTTATTGGCAGCGCTAAAACCCTCTTCCTCGCTCTGATTAGTTGTTTTCTTTTTTTTTTAATCGGGAGTGGTGCATTTCACAAATTATGTGTCTCAAACTGTCACCACATTGTGACTCTGGCGATAAATATGGAAAAAAAATATTTTACCACAGCATCGTTACCTAAAACATCAACTTGACAACAAAGAAAAAAAACAATAGCCTTTTTCATAAGCAAATCTAGTTTTTGGCTGGAGTTTTCCCCTCCTTTTAGCTCCGTTGTTGTCTGAAAAACGACCCAGTTCCACGCAGCGACTCCAACGCACCTGTGCCACGGCCATAAAAACAGCGGCGTAAGGGGTTTTAAGCAGCTGTTAACAACTACTGCAAAAACGAGGACAGCAGGTATATTGATGTCATAAACCATTCCCGGATCCGAAACAGACCGGTGTTGCGGGGCGCCACATTAGGAGACGCAACGTAATCAGCACTGAAAACGTTCAAGCGCGTCTTTGCTGTCGAACCTGAAAGGAACGGCGCAGAGGTCGTGCTTCACGCTGGAAGTTCAACGAGACGCAGCCTCACCCAAGAGATAGAGCCACGAGACGCGTCAGAAAACCCGAGTGGCACTCAAGAGTTTGAAAAATCACCAAACGCGGGCTCACTTAGACAAAAGGAGAAAGAGAAAGGCTCGGAGGACAGCACTTTGTAGCACTATCAATAAATAGCACCTCAAACTCGGTGGAAGTTTTGTGTGCGCCCGCAGCTATTTTTGGCCCATCATGTGTTCCAGGTAACAGATTGTTTGGAGCCGCGTCAAGCTGTGAGCGACGCAGGCGGCAGCAGACACTGCCATGTCTGTGTTACACTCCAACAACAATAATAATAATAATAATAATAATAATAAAAGACAAAGAAAAAATTATAATAACACATATACAATAAAAACAAAGCGATGATGTTTTCAGAGAACATCAGGACTTTCGGGGGAAAATCGAAACAAAACAAAACAACAAAAAAAAGAAACAAACAGGAAAATAAAGCTGCATTATTTCGGTTATCGGTTAAGATTGTGCAGTTGACACGAATGAAATTTAAATGTCAAGCATTTGAAAGTTTTGAGGAACACATTTTGACAAATGCCACAGGAATGAGTCGTAACTGTAAATGCCAAAGAGCTGAAAATAACAAGATGATAATCCAAACACATGTGCATTCCTAACTCTGATGGAGCAAAAATAATGATTAAAAAAAAAAAAAAGCATCAACAAAATCGCTCTGATTTCCCTCATACATTCGGTTTCTTCTGAGGACGCGTGATTGGACCGCGTTTGTTTCATGGGCTCCAGATCAAAACTTTTTGTTGGGAAAAAACAAAAAGGAATAAAAAAAAGGGGGTTAGAAGAGACTCTGACACACAGTTTGAGCTTTAAAATGTTTGAAACGTTCCAGTCTGACACAAAAGGCTAATGGATCCCACGTCCAGATGGGCTTGGTCGTTGGCTCGTGACGGAGGTCGACGCAGTCGGGCCGCTCTTCCCTCACGTGACGACGGGTCTGTGAAGGACGTCGCTTCTTGCTCCACGCGGCCCAAACGGTTCGCTGGACACGGCTGTCATTTCGCGAGCCGTGACTGGCTGCGCTGCGGCTCTTTAATCAGCGAGAGGAGAGATATTAAATCAGAGCTGTGACAAATTTTTCAAATTACTCATTCTTGTTGCCAAAACTATCCTACAGTTGTATTTTCATCTCTCGACGCCTTTTGAAATTGCACTTCAGAAGTAATTATGGCTTCCCGTGATTGTAAATGCTAATAAAAAAGAAAAAGAGAAAGAAATGGAAAAGCGAAGACGGTCCTATCCTTGCAGCTAACAAGTTACGTTACTTAAAAGACAGCATCTGAACAGAGACGTCCTAAAAGCAAACGTCCGCCACTGATCTTGCAGAGACGACGGTGCGGCTGTTGAATTAATTTTACCTTTACAAAGAAATAGTTTCAACGGCAGAGTGGAGAAGAAAAACAAGAGTCGCGGGCTCAACTGGAGTGCAGTAATTCATCATACCTGAAGTGACTCTGACAACGAAAAGGTCAGATGTCTTTTTAAGCACCGTGTAAAAGCTTGTAAGGACTCGGGCTTGGCGACGTTACACTGCCGTGGGAGGAAACGCTGAGCTGTGTCAGCAGAATGAAGAAAGTTTCCTGCTCAGACGAGGCGGAAATATTGTATTTTCTCTTAGAGCTGCGAAAGTCGTCCCGAGAAATCCCGGCCTAATCTGAATTGGGGTTTTGACGGTGACTGAACAGGCACTGGTTGTCTCGGCGTCACATCGCTCCCTCTAACGTCCGATGTCGTCAGAGGCGAATGCTGTCCAACCTCGTTTAGCGCCGTCGTCATTTCTTTCCGGTGAAATATTCCCCTTTGCGTTGAAGCTGCGACATGGAACTTCTGCAAAAATATGTTTCTTGCGTGTTTGTTGAAGCTGTCACCATGTCGTGACAGATAGTCTGTGAAAAGATCGACGTCCTCGACCTTCTGCTTCTGTCTGACCACGTCAACTGTTCCCAACCAAAAACAACCGACAGGAGCCAGGAGGCGGGTCTTAGCGCTGTCAATCGACCTCGTGAACATGCCGCTGAACTACTGCATTTCCACTGTCACTGTCTGACTGGCCTTAGTATTTGTGGCAGGCCATGTTGTGGTGAACAAGTTGTTGCAGTGTAGGAGTTTGCGTCCAAGCTCCTCCTCTGTTTGGTGATTTCTGACTGAGTGGTGCATTTCTGAGGTTAGCGCAGGGCGCAAGACAGGAAGATCTTGATTTTCACAGATTAAATCTTTGCAAATGTGTAAGAATAAGCACCACATTTTTCCTAAGTATCGCAGCTTTGGCCGGGGAGATTCTTGTCAAACATTTTGCAGGAATAAAAGTAAGCGGTACAGTATGTTCCAAAGACAGTGCCGGGCTGATTGGGATGAAAACATTTTTATCCCAATCAACCTTTAAACATCTTAAGCAAGACGGCGCTACACAGATAATCAGGAGAAAATTACACGAGCTGCCATCTCCAAAGCAGCGAAGCCAAAGGACAGCCTGTGCACACATGGCTCCCACGTGGCTGATGAACCACATGCACCATGTGACGAGACACACTGGCAATTAGCATACTGTCTTGTCTGCACAGACATTACCGAATTGTTACAGAGCTCAGCCTTTTAGTCATCCGTTACAAGTGAAGCCCTGTTCGCCGACCTCTAACCCTGTGGGAATATGCTGCAAAGCGGTCTTTGTGTTGGTACCATTTTGAAAACTCTTTATTAAGTGGCTGATCCTGTCAGTTGTATGAGCGGGCTTTCACTGTCGCCTGAGCATTGTTTCGCCGTCCAGGCTGTATTTTGGCTGTTGCTGTACGCGTGGAGACTCAATGGATGCACAAATGTTAGCACCCTGTCATAGCGCTGCAGCGACATATAACATAGGGGTACCTAGTTCAGGACATCAAAAGGATGATGATTCGTTATTAAGGAAGATTGTTATCTGTTGTACCGCATGAGAGATTTGGAAATGCCAGGACAGTACTTGTCCTTGCCTCGACATGTTGGCCACAGCGGCTTGGACAAACAGCGAAATATGATGAATAATGACAACGAATCGATATCAATAGATTGCAATAGATGGGATCAATATCAATAGGCGATGCGTCTGAAAGAAGTTTCAATAATTTCACTAAACTCCAATCCAGAACCACACAGCATTCTGGGGGATGTAGGAAGAGGAAAGCCTTCAGCTGCTCGACCTTTCACAGGGTGGCATCGACTGACTCGCTCTCTCATTAGTTACCTAGCAACAGCCGTTTAACGTTTCACCACCATAACTGCTTACAATAAAAAAAAAAAAAAGAAACGCCACCATTTTGTCTTGATTTCAAGAACTTAAGATAAAACCGATTAATATCAAACAACTGACATTAAACACTAATATCGTGACACATTTCTCAGCCGTATCGTCCAGCCTCTCAACTCTTCCACCAAACTTTCCACTTGACAAAATGGAGGCAGAACAATACCGAAACTCAAACAAGCCCATTGGATTTATTGGGCAGGGGATGTGTAATTTGGTACTTCAGAGAACATGCCTCCCGTTATTTATAATCCCGTAGCCGTTTGCTTTATGCCGCCGCATCCATCGAGTTGATGAAGAGAGGCTTTTGATGCCGCGTTCCAGACACTGGAAAAGCATTCGATGAAGCTCCACGTGCGCCGACGTGGAGCTAATCTGTCGGCCTCGTGAGGTCTGGAGGTCTGGATTTACGGACTGCCGCAAGTTGGCAAACTCTCCACAGAACATCTGGATGCATCCACTCCGTGTGCCGCTCTGGAAAGTGACCCATTCTTTCAGAAATGTTTGGCGAAGCCGTCTCCATGGTGGGCTGATAATTCAGACGCCAAAAACAGAAAGGAGGATGGAAATCAATGGGAGTCAGTGGTACATATTATTATTCTTGCGCTTCCCTTTTGAGGGCACATCCCGCTTCAGAACTTGCTGTGTTTTGTTTGATTAACAGTGATTAACTACATGAAAAACAATTAAAATCTTTTCTTTTTTTTTTTCTTTTTTTTCAAATATTATTCCATCCGGTCGACAAGCTCCCTAATGAGATCTCCGTTTCTGCTGCCACATGAAAGCAATGCGTAGCGGAGATTTAAAAAAAAAAAAATCATCTGCTTTGTTTCGACTAAATATAGACACCAGCAGATCGCAACGAAATGACTAAAAATGACAGAAAAGGGCCTCACGCTGGAACTCGGGCGAGAACAGCTCCCATCTCTGTGCACAACAAAAGTACACAGAAAAGGGAAAACACTGGCGGTGTGAAACCAGCTCCCCGCGGTGGGAGAGAGTCCATCTGTTTGTGGCTCCAGCACGATGAAATGAAACTTTGATGACTTTTTCCAGGAAATTGGGCCACTGCAGAAAGACGCCGTGGCAGCAAATCTGGTGTAAATAAAATGGCATTAAGGTCTGCTGGGTGACACTCCTGGCACACCTCTAATATCAACGCTCTTGTGGCGTGCGCTCATCGCGCATTCAACGCTGCGAAGCCTTTGTGTGGGATGAAAAAAAAGAATGATATCTCAGAGAAACCCGAATGCACTGCAGCACACATTTACACAAAGCTGCAAATTCGAAAGAAAAAAAAAATGTATCCGCGGTGTGTGCGTGTGTGTGTGTGTGTGTGTGTGTGTGTGCGTGTGTGTGTGTGTGTGTGTGTTTTGTGTCGCTCACGCTCCCTGTTATCAGAAAACCCCAGATGGAAGAACAATATGTGCTGGAAAATGACAGTATGTACAGCATGCCTGCAGATTATTGTCTTTCATCCGCGCTGCAGTGATGTTCAGAATGTTGTCATCAACATAGTTTGGATTGGAGATGAAAAGACTTCAAGGGTAGAAGTGTGTTTCTGCATGAAGCTCAACATGATAAATCTGCGCTTTTGTTCTGCTCTTGCTCAGCTTTCCTCTCTCCGGCACAGCGTGCCGCACACGCGTGTTCGTGCTAGGGGCGCGCCCGTTTATTAGTCCCCGTTTTGCCCATTTCCTTTCTGAAAACGCAACGACGTCCAAAAGTATCTTCAAACTAAACAACGTCCAAATTCACAGTCCTACTGTTATAAAACAATACGCCAAGCTGTAAACGTCTCACAAGTCTTGTTCAATCGATTGTCCTAAAAAGGGCAGATTGTGGCACCAAAAGGTCTGGGACACGCCCAAGAGGAACGTCATAACTCTAGACGAGCTACGACTCAGGTTGGAGAATCTCTTGACTGGAATTGCATTAGTTGTACCGTCTGAAAAACGATGCCTTTCGTTCCAAAGGTTTCCCACAAAGGCAGCACATGAAAGATGTCTTAGTTCCAGTCAGTAGGGACTAAGACAAACAATTGTTCTCACTTCAGTTAATTGAATCGTAAATACATTCAATCTGACTGAGCTTGAACTACCTCAATGGCAGACAACAATAGGCAAAGATTCAGTTTCCAACTGCGCGAGAGCTGGTACATACAAAGCGCAAGACCAGTGCAGAAAGAAGATTACGAGAGGAGTTTGGAGACCCTATCCCTGTGAAATAGAGGGTTTATTACCATGTAAATTCCCCCTCTAGTTGCACCTGACTCTGCTGAGACATCCAATTTCCAGGTGTAGGAGTCTGCTGACATATTTCGCGTCACGGTCTCGGTTGAGCTCTCGCTTACTGAGCATCTGTCCCCCTTTTTCCCCTGTGCAAGCCAGGTGCTTTGCAGTCTTGTGTAAAGCCTTCGGTTAATCCTCTTTTTTTTTTTTTTTTTTTAGTCAGAAATCAGGTATTCCAGCTGGCCCTACTGTCTGTTCTTGCCAGGACTTCGGTCATCACTGCCGGCATCCAGCCTAACCCCCAGGGGGCCTGTTTCACCGGTCCCTGGCCCGGCTCCTGGAGAGACGCCTGCTCCTTTTGCATCTTCTGCCTGCTGTCGCGACTCCCAGAGGGAGTTTTCCTGTCCCATTGTTGGACAGAGTTTATCCTCATCGCTGGTCTTATCGGTTTTGGCTCGGCCTCACGACCGCCTTCCAGAACGCGTCACATCTGCATGTCCAGCCGTCGCATAGGTCAATTTCCTATCCTGTGCGAAATCTCTGAAATTCCCAGATTTTTCTTCTCATCACATCAATTCCTCAAACTGTACCGCTGCTTCAGTTGATGCTTTCGCAAACTCCCAGGAGTCTACACGGTGATAAGTGATGCAATCTGCGAGCCGAGGATGATTATTTGAGCAAGACTTGAGATCCATAATCCAAACAGAAGACTCCTTCAGACTTTTGTGCATCAGCTACCGTAGGGAACCTTTTTCTCTTCCTCTGCCACGGTTCGTGTGATCACATCGTGACATTTTTCTCCTCGTTTTTTTTTTTTTGTCTTTTTTTTTTCTCTGCAACATCATTCTGTCTGAGCTGAAAAACAGTTCAAGATGCCGAGGCAAGGCACCATGCGAATGTGGCCTCGGGCTGGCTTTAAACGCTCGGGTTCCCGGTGTCGCCTTATTTAAAGTATTCACTTGCACAGCTGTCGCACACTTTGAATAAAGGAGTCCAGAAAGTATTAAAACGGCAAGCATGTTTTATGACAGTTTCTAAATGAGAACGGTTTGAAACGCACACACACACACACACACACACACACACACACACACACACACACACATCTAAATGAGAACGGTTTGAAACCACCACACACACACACACACACACACACACACACACACACACACACACACACACACACCCACACACACACACACACACACACATACACACACACATACACACACGCACGCCGTTTCATATAGTTCAAGTCAGATTAGGAGGAAAGTGAGGCCACTTTGATTACAGCAGTATAAAATGAACCACTTCAAAAACAAATTCATCTCATTTTGGTTCCAGGTGAAGAGTCAGCTTTGGTTTTGAGAAATAAAAAGTTAGTCTCATGTGAAATTTGCAACACTAAATGGCATTTTGTGAAATGGGCTGAGCAGAAGTTTTTTTTTTCCCCCTTTTTTGTTTTTGTAAACTGTAAACTCGCAGTCTCTCAGTCAATGGTTAATCCTCACAATCCAAGTAGAAATAGTTGTCTTTTTTTTTTAACCATTAAGAGGTATAACAAGGTGGGTCCAAATCCTGGCCGGGTGGCTTTGCTTGTTCTCCCTGTGCTCGCATCGGTTCTCTCTGGTTGCTCCGACTTCCTCACACGGTTTAAAAAGTTGTTGGGAAACAAGTTGCTCAAGACACTTTATCAATCAGCCGATCAACTGTTTAGTCCGTTAATATAATTTTACAACCAGACAAGTGTTGTACGACGTTAGACGACGCTCGTGCAGAAACCGAGAGTTTTCTCCATTCCTGGCAGAGCTAGACGGCACGGAGATCACCCGGATCAACCAATCAATCTTCATATAGGAGCCTGGATGTTGCCCTGTTAGCGTCATTCTGTGTCACATGTTCAGTAAAATTTCTGAGAAGGCTTCATATTTGTTTAATGAAGACGTTGTTTATATTGAGTCGGGGACGGGTTACTGTTCACGGCGAGGTGGAAGCTGGGGGTCAAAAGGGCGTGTTCGATGACGGCGCCATCCGGTGGCAATGAGCAGGGGTTGAACACAAGGACACGGTGACATCCAGGACACATTGACCGGCGTCACAACAAACAGCTTTCAACCAGAGTTTGTCGTGTCTAAGACCTTAATTGACTTCTGACGGGAAGAAATGAGGGGCATTCATAGTTTTCCTAAACATACCGCTAAAATATAAAATCCTAAAATATCGTCTTGTTCCTAAATCTTCCATATTATTCTCTCTTTTATCAGTTGGATGCATCATTATTAACCAGCAATGAGAACTAAATCACGGCTTTGTTTCTTTTCTCAATCCAGCCGTTCTGAATTGAGCTACAGAACGATTCGTTGCCTAACCCGTAGGACGAGTTGCTGCATCACCTTTCCTAAACCCTTCAAAGACACGTCTCCACCAGCTTCACCATTACTACTCAATCGCTTCTCCTATATGACCTAAATATAGAACCGTACCTGAGCCTGGCCCCAACTCAGGCCATTAAAGCTGGAAACTGCAGACGCACAGAGATTTCCCCATGAAAACCTCCTGCATCCAAATCTCCTTCCGGTGCCTCCTGACAGCCTTTGCTCCCCGCTGAACCAGTTATAAGGAGCGGGAGCGCAGCAATAACATCATGCCACGAAGATCACTTGTCCCAGGTGGCGATGACACTCATTTGCAAACACGTGGAGCCGCCATGTGCCGTGAGGCGCCCAACGCTTGCGCATGCAGGCGGTTCGTTGTCTGGCAGAACCAGCCACCAATTGCTTTTCTCTCCCCTCCTCCCCCTCTTCCTTCTTGCACCTCACAAACGCTGCGTGTAAACTGTCTGCTGACTTGCTCGCCGAACACATACATGTGCGGATGCGAGGCGAGATCTCTGCGGATGAAATAGGTTACATTTAGCAGCTGTTCAACGACTACAAACCATGCATGCGTGTGCAGCCGTAACTTCCGGCAGCAGGCTACCGGCTACAAACTGCATAGACTATCAAGCAAATCTCTCCAGAGTGTGCTCCAAAGGAAAGAAACTCTGCGCTGAAATGATTGCCAAAGTGAATGTGACAGCCTGGCGCAGGCTATCTAAAAATGTCTGTTCTCCGTGGAAAGACAGTGTTGTTAAAGGAGAACGAATGATCTGTGTTTCACTGCCGAATGGCCGCAAATGTACATGAAATATCGGCACAGACAGGCCAAATTGTTTAAAAAAAACAAAGATGGAAAAAGATGAGTCCTTCTCTCAAGAGGTGTTGACTGAGTCCAATTCATTCAGCTTCAGTGCAGTGGAAATAGGACATGGGTGTTGCTATTTTGCAACAGATACTTGGCCCCATAAGAAGGTGTGTGTGTGTGTGTGTGTGTATGTGTGTGTGTGTAGTGATGCTATCGCTAAAGGTGTTAAAAAAAAAGAAAAAAAAATCTTGCAGGGGGCAAATTAAAGTTGCAAATGACTCTGAATTACTGTTAGCTGACACGCCACACACAGCAATATAATGTGATGGTTCGGCACATAAAATGGATTTGCTCCGGTTTCACACCAACAACCAAAATTTGAGATCAGACAAGGACATCCTGAGTAAATAAAATGCTCACTGCCGAAACAATGATTTGAATCATGATAGTTGAGCCGTGGCCAAACAAAGTTTCTGGTGTCGCGAGGTGAGAGCTGGAAAGAAAGAATCAGAACCGAAGGGGGGGGGCGAGACAAAGTCCAATTTCACGCTTGTCAAAAAATAGAATAAAACAAAGTAAAATAAAACAAAACAAAAAAAAAAAACATGATGATAATCCCCACGGATCTGGAGATAATCATTTGAATCACTTGGAAAAAGAGACAGAGGCGTGACCTCAAGTGAGGACGAAAAAGAAAATAGCGTTTCCGTAAAAAGGCAGACACGTAAGATCTGCCATTATCCGTGGCAGATCTAGATCAGAAATCATAAATATTGTTTAAGAAAAGGTCGCGTGACCTTTTACAGTTCTGCACAAGTTATTTGGGTGGAATCGGGGCAAAGCTGGATCCTTGGGGTTGTAAAGGCTGCAGATGAAAAAAAACAAAAAAAAACGACCGCCTCCACATTCACGAGCCGAATAACTGACGTTGCTCCAGTGACCTTAAGATAAATGATTCATTGACTTGGTAGCGGGCTGTTCACTTCACACCTTTCATCCCAATCCATATGCGCTCCGCGAAACTGGGAGGCGTCTTGGGAGACACACATACGTCAGTGACATGACGGGTCTATTCTTTTCCAAAATATGCCCCATCTGTTCACCTTTAGGCCGATGTCAAACACTCTTTGATGCATCCTAGCGCAACATGACACATTCGCTGTAAAGAATGCAGCCAACGACACATTGGCTCCTTTTGTTTGTCTGAGTCAGCAGAACGAGCCAAGCTGCTACAAAAAGGAACGAAACTAAAATGTGCGCGTCAGAGAAACAACCTCAGGTCCGTGCGCCGCTTGCTAGCCCGTGTTGGGTCCTGGCATTACCGTTTCATTCCCCCTCCTATTGAATGCCAAGACCCTCTGTAGATGGTTTCATTTAAGAGAGCAAGTGCAGGAGGTAGAGGAGGTGATTGGCTGCACATAAACCCTCCCCCTGGCTCTGATTGGTTGTTTTTAGTTAGCACTGGCAGCAGGCATAGAGTCTCAATTTTTTCACAGATTATCTGGAAAAAAAAAAAAACAGATTCAGATAATCTGTGATGATCATATTATCACAGATTATTACGTTTTATTTTTTTTATAAAAAGTTACATACTGCAGGTTTCAACCTTCTACTGCCCAGCAAGAACCTTTCGCACATTAATGTCTAATCTTATTATTAAATTTTTCTTGCTAACAACAACATAAAAAACCTTGGTGCACATACTGCAGCTGAGACTCTTTCTGGAATTTTTTTTCCATTTCCATGAAGTGTATTTATGTCCAAAAACATTAAAAACAAACTAGCTGGGGTTTTTTTTTGTTTGTTTGTTTGTTTGTTTGTTTTTGCACATGGACGTTGTTGCACATTCAGAACACACGCAGCCATCGACTGCTGCAGAGACGCGACTTAATGAGACCGGCAGGTGAAAAGAACAAATTATGATGCAAGTGTCCAGAAAAAGAGATACTTTGCATCCAACACGCTTCATGCGATAGATGTGATGATGAGCAGGGCGAGACCAGAAGGTTGAGCCAAACAAATTGATACTCTCTCCTTGATGTTTAATAGTACATTTGTATTTATATATTTATTTATTTTAAGTATGTATCACTTTAATTTTACACGTCTTTTTCCAAGGACTCTGAGGTTGAAACTTTTCTGCTGAACCAAAAATAGACCTCCGGGTGCATCATGTGAAATAATTGGAGCTGCCGGCAGCTCGCTCGAGCCCGTGTTTTCACTCATCTCTGACGTTAATCATAGAGGAGGCAGGAGAGCGCCGTCAGGACTGGGAAAGGATCCAGCAGCGACGCTCTCGGAGAAAGGCCCTCCTAGCCCCAGCTGTGCTAGCGCGCTAATCTAGCTCCTTTGAGCCCAAAATTGATCAAAAAACACAACAAATAAATAGTTTCAATGGCTTAATCACATCTTTCCCTGGTATGTTTCCAAGCAAGCTGCGAGCGCCGCGGCGTCTGAGCTATTAGTAACGGAGAACAGTTTCTGAGGAGAGTTTCCAGAGCATCAGAATCAGCCACATTGCTAGAGGGATGACTTCTTAATTAGAACATTTTTTTCTTTTTTTAAATTTTTTTTTTGCACCTATATTAGTCCTTGTGGGAAGGAAGGGAGCAGTTTTACAAAAAAAAAAAAAAAATTGTTTAAATAAGAGTTTCTATTTTAATACTTTAACACTAGTAGTGGTGAGCTGGGTTTTTTTAAAGGGCCATACCGTATGGTCAGTTGTCCATTTGAAGGGGAGCGCATGCGCCCCAGACTATAAAAGTAGAGCCGTCAGTCGATTAAAACATTTAACGCGATTAATCACACTCCACTGCTGTGATTAATCATGATACATCACTAAAATATGTGAGAAAGTTGTGTTTCTTGCAGGAACGGCGGTGTGGGCGAGCCCCTCCTCCTCCTGCACTCCAACCAATTCAAATGCAAGCAATTGGCTGATATTTTTTTTATTTTTATTACATAGCAAGTTATAAAAGTAATAAGGAGTAAATTCTTAAAAAAAAAGAAAAAAGTAAAAAGACGTTGTTGCATTTCATTCAACTTTTGGTGACACAACACGCATAAAATTAGAGCAAAACAAACCAATTTTGAACGCGAGACGTTTTCATTCGATTAGATCTTGTGACCCAGAAAGAATAGAATTGGGCTCAAAGGTGGATTGCTTTACTGCGTATTCATGTTTCAAGTAATTGAGAAACTAATTACTTTTGAAATCAAATCAATAAAGTAACTGGAATACTTTCTCTGGGAATTAATCAGTAATCAGTAACTAATTACTATTTCCAAGTAGCTTGACCAACACGGTTTACTGCATTAATCATATATAACCGTCTTTAAGCAGCACAACTCTGCTGTAGTCTACCGTCACGAACTGACATAGCAGGAAGTGTTAACCTGCGCGCCTCCATTTTCCAGGCGTGCATGAAGCACATGAAGCATAAACGGCCGTTATTCAAGTGCATCAGAGCACCTTTTCAAGACACAGTCGCCACGTTACGATCAACAAATGCAGCAGAGTGTTGTGTTCCAGTAATTACTGTGTACATGGTGTTGTTTTTTTTTGTTTTGTTTTTTTTTAATGGAGGCCAGACTTCATTAGGGAGAACAAATTAGATTATCCATAACAGCATTAAACCTGATCATCATGTCATAGTTGCAAATGTGTTTGTCCATGTTGTTTATGAGTTATGCCTCGGATTATTCTCAGTGGTGATGCTTTTTTTTTTTCTTCTTCTTCTTGCTGTGCCTGTAGTCCAAAGGGAAATGTGGAGGGAGCTTGCGGCAGGATGTTCGGTCGGTCATGAATATGCCGAAGAGAGAAATCAGAATGCTCTGAGGCTTAAAGCTGCATTATGTAATTTCAATAAACTATATAGGTTTTTTTTTTTTTACATATTTGTTCCAAACTTTCACCATTTCATGACAGTACGGCGTGAACCAGATACTCAGTGGGGGAAAAACATTCAAAATCGAGCTCCTCTGCCGCTTTCCTGTGGTCCTACAGCCATCTGCAGAAATACACCTCTCCCAGTTTGGAAGCAACCAATCAGAGCGCAGGTGAGCTGAAGGCGGAAAAACAATTTACTGTGACAGAAAAACTGCCATTAACGGTGGTCACTAATGCTAAGGCTAGTTAGCATTGGTGGAACTAGCTATAGCCTAGCAGACAGCAAGACGGAGACTGTGAGTAACAAGTACATGAACGTCACTAGCAATGCTAAGAACCACCAAACTCATAGTTACGATGCCTGTAATCAATTTTAGATCATTTTAAGACAAATAAAAAGTGATTCTCCTCATAAACATTTTCCAGTTGGGCGTCAAAACTAACAATCCTCACTGAAAACAGCACAGAAGGGAGATATTCAGGACAGCACGTCAGTTTGAAAGAGAAACTAAACTGCAAGTCATTTTTTAAAATAAGTTGTATCAATTGGGCTTTAAGATCGCCGTCATCTGTTACTGTGACATTTCCATGGAAACGTGCAATTTAGCATTTAGTGCTGCCCTCTTTGGTTTAAGGCTGGCTACTGCAGTTGAATTTTCCTATTGGTGAGCGATGATACGGATCCTCAGGATGGTTCCTGCGGATCGATTGGTGCGTTCACATTTTGAAAAATGTGGCTGGAGTTGTTGTTTGCTTTTAGTTCCGCCTTAAGCAGCTTAGAAAAAAAATAAAATAAAATAAGCATCTTTTTATTTTAATGTAACATAGGCATTCAGAAAAAGATTGTAAAATTGTGAGAAAACATAAAAACACATGAGCTCAGAGGTTTTGGGTTGGCTACGTACTAATAGATGTTTTTAAGTTTGCAGATACTCTAATCTTTAAAAATGATTTTTAAAAAACAGACTTTAGTCATGTGGAGTTAATAACAGTGGTATAGAGCAGAACATTTTTAACAAATAATTATCTTTAGTTGAAAAAAAAAATGAAAAAAAATAGACCTGACAATCAGAAATAATAACTGACGAATCTGACATTAAAATGCAACATTTAAAGCTGTATTGTGAAATAATTGCCAGCGTAGATTGTTGTGTTGTTCAGCCAAACATTTTCACCCTGAGTATTTAATAAACGCTCAATCGCAATTTTCAGACACACATCCTCCTCCGCAGAGCCTCAAATATATAAAACAAATGTTGGCACTTTATTTCAAACAACTACTTCTTTAAAAAAAAAAAAAAAAAAGAAGTAAAGGTCATGACCTCGTGCACCACTCAAAGTTTGCCAACTCCAACATTTTGAAATGAACAATCTGCCCCTGGCCAAACCTTGGGGGGTGTAATTTCTGTTTGTCCTTGTTTGCAATCACTTTCTTTTTAAAACGGTGAGCCTTTCTCCGTGTTTGTTTTTGTTGGAATCCTCTGAAGGTTTTTCTGCTGTACAGCCAGAGACTGTGGCACACTTTAGCTCTGCAAACTCAACCCTGGTGGGGTTTTTTTTTTTTCCTCAAGATAAATAAATAAATAGATAAATAAATACCTGTGCTCAATGCCGATTGTTCCAGAAATCCCACTGACAAACAAGAACGCATGATCAAATTGAAATGTTGCCAATCAGTGTTTTGACCTTTTTAAAGAATACTAATAAAAACTTTTTTAAAAAAAAAAACACAATAAGGAATCACGTGTTTGAAATAATAAAAAAGTAAGTAAATCGTGGAGCCCTCCTCTGGGAATTGCACTGCAGCGAAGCCCCAGTTTTAGCTGCTAATTTGAAAATAGCTCAGAAAACGAGGTTTAAAGGTGCATCAAATGTTTGGTGACCTTTTTCTCAACAATGCCAGTCTTTTCAAAGGAAGGCAGGCATGAAGAGGACAGTAATGATCGTTCCATAACTGCACTATTCCGCTTTCAGGGTCACTCAAGGTACTTCATTATTGCCAGCCTTTGGTAAAAATTAGCCCGATGGTCATCTAGAAAACATTGACAATGCCTGGAAAATCATAAAATATTTAATCAAAATGTCCCTCAGAAATTATTCTCTCGTGTTCAGGCGTGGTGCCAGAATTTTCTGTTCTAACTACTTACAAAAACATCAAATATATGTATTTTCCAGGCCTGTAGTGCCATTTAATAGCACAATTAAGTAACTATGTTAACGTCAGTCGTTATAAAAATCCTCTATAGATCAGGCGAGAAATTTGAATTTCAAATCAACATCTTAGAATTGGGCCTCTGTCTCTTTAAAAACTCCTGCTCTTCCTCAAACGCCGCCTTCAGGAAGTCGTCGCAACATGGTTCCCCTATTAAAAATGACAAGTATCTCATGTAATGAGCTCCGCAGATGCTCGGCTCCACGAAGTGTTAGCTAATCGCTGTGGGCTAGTCTGAAGGAGCGAAGGGAGTCGCGGGGCAGGCAGGGCTGCTCCTTCAGGAGGAAGCTCGGACACCGAAGCTCAGAGGAGGAGCTGGGTGTCACACAGATGAATGGTTGCCATGGGTAGATTAAAACAAAATCCTCAAACATGCATGGAACCCCCAAAACAACACTCCATGTATGATTTTATGACGAAACAACACAATGTCAAGCTCAAAAAAGTACATTTTAGATAATACTCCCCCTTTAAAAAAAAACCCTTTCGTTTATAGGGCAAACATCCTTTAATCTTTAGACTGACGCAGCAATATTGCTGGTGTTTAAATAGTCGAGTTACCGTAGATTCAGTTCTTTGCTTATTTCGTGAAGAAGAACAAAATTGCCTTGGTGACAAAAAAAATGACTCTGAGGCAGAGTGTCCCGAGTGGAAACTAGGCCACACGGCGAAGCATATTCATGTGATTTTGCCAAAAAAAACAACAACAAAAGGTCACAGAAAGGTTGTTCTTTTCCCAAGCATGCAACACGAGCGATTCACTTCCGCGCGCCCAAATGCACGAGATGAAAGCAGTTCCTATGTTATTTATTTATAAATGTATATATTTAAAGAAACAAATACAAATCTAATTTATAGTATTTACATTTAGTGGGCCAGGCAGAAGAAACAGAAAAGACAAGGGAAGAGAACAAAAATAGCAATCTCATCCTTCACAAGTGGAGGGTTAATGTCTCTAACCCAGTTCCAGCTGACTCCAGCTAGAAGTCCCAAATGTGTTTGCAGGTGTGAGGATTACCAGGGCTTTACCCAGAACAACTTTAAAAACTTATTTTGCGTGCATCAGTGTGATTACTAATTAACGGGGCGATAAAATAATTTAATGGGAAAAGAAAAAGAAAAAAAAAAGGAAAACGGAACAAGTTAAGTCCTATATCTGTTGTGTGCAAGCGACGGAGGGGATGCAAACAGGGGCTCAGGAAGCAGCCAGGAGGATGTACTAGGAAGTGGGATTAACGGCTTAGCCGGCTCTGTTGGGCTAATCGTGAAGGTTTTCGGGGCCCTGAAGTTGGCTGCGTTCAAAACGCGGCAACATACGCTGAACTCCTCACCTGCTCCGGAGCGGTTTCTGTTCCGAGTGGCGGGTTGCGTTGCGAGCGACTCCAGAGATTCCCGGGCACGCACGCCTGGCGGCGTTTGTTGTTTTCGCCCGACGGAGCTGATTTTTATTCATTTCAAACTCATTTTTCCACAACAACTTTCTGAAGAGACATTTTAAGCGGCTAGGTCTGCCTAGCGCCAGACCGGGTCCCAAAAGCTTTGGAAAGAACGGAAAAATGAAAAGTCATTGATGCGGTTGAGACACTTGTCGCTGGTTTTTGTTTTTACAGAAATGGACGCGGTCTCTTCTGTGCTCTTGTGGACAAGGACCCACCGTGTGTTGGGTTTGTTTCATTAAACTGTGTAACAGAGGAACATTTTTTATAACCTTCTAAAATATCCAAACAGCAAAATACCGTCTTCCCAAAACAAACGATTGCTAAAATTCTGCCACAGCGGAATGAATACAGAAATCATGTAAATATTCAGTCGCATTTGGGTTTAGTGTGTGTTTTTTTTTAATAGACAAGAGAAGTCATGCATCCTATTTTATATCCTCAAGGTTTTTATATTTATACCTAGCTACATTATGCAACTTTTACAAAAATATGTTCTCACGACTGTCACCGTGTCGTGGAAGAATATAAGACAAATAATCTGAGAAACGATTGAGCTCCTCCTCCTACCTGAGTTGCTATTGAAATTTGAAAAAAAAAAAAACAACAATAAAAAAAAATCGCATGGCTCCTGGTCAAAAACAACCAATCAGAGATAGGAAGAGGGTCTTGGCAATGTCAATCATCCTAGTGTACGCTTCAGAATGTGCTAATGCTGGAGAAGCAAGTCACCGTTAAAGAAAAATTCTTAATCTGCTGTCGTCGATGCTGACTAGCCTTAGCATTCACGTCAGGCTATGTTGTGGTGAATCAGCAGAAGCGTAGCACACAGAAAGGCAAAGGGCGTGAGCAGCGTGTACGTTAAGAGTGATTGACAGCGCTAATACCCTCCTCCTGGTTCTGCTGGGTCGTTTCTGACTGAGCTGTGCGTTTCTGTAGTTATAGCACTGAGAAAAGGCAGAGGAGCTTGATTCTTGTTTCAGATTATTTGTCTCACACAGTTACTGTCTGCATGATGTGAGCAAGGGAAACTGAAGTCACATTTCTTGCCTGTGTGCACAACCCAGGCCAAAACAGCCGAATATTATTCTGCCAACAATAGAAAAGCTACATATTGTCTTTTTCCAGGGCCCAGGATAAAAAGGAACAAGACTTAAATACTCCTAACACTGTTGTTAGAGCCCATTATATCCTATTTACATTATCAGCAAAGTTAATTATTTGCTAATCAATACGCAGAGGGAAGATAATGGAAGAACTCCACACTGTTTACTCAAAAATAGCTGAGCGGTGAGCCAACAGGATTTGGAGACATTATGTTCCAGTCTTTGGCACATTACTCTGAAGTAGTTTCACATCCTTTCTGTCATTGTGAAGTGCATTGATGTCCGGGCGTCACGAAATCACATTTGGGAACGCGGCTCGACCGCGTCGCAGCGAATCTCTGTTGTTTAGACGTCCTGCGTGTCCAACCGCGTCCCGATGGCAGGCTCGCTCCAAAGCCCACAGAACTTTCCGACGGGCGCGCGCCGCCGCGGACACCATTAGCTGTCAATTGCTGTAACTAATTTGCCAACTTCATTTCATGCATCATGCTAAATTATGAAGCCGCATCGGTAATAACCATTATTCGCTGTAATGACCATGAGAAAAGCTGCTGTGGAAGTTGAGGGGACTGGAGGGTTTGGTGCGGTGGGGTTGGTCATTTCTCAGTCGGTGATGGGTGGTATCGGCGCGTCGTCGCCGTGGGAGGAGGGGCATGCACGGCCGGCGTGAGTCACTCTTGTCACCTACTGCCTCTTTACCGCTGCCGAGGAGGAGGAGAAAAAAGAAAAAGAACAGACTCCTCCTAGAGGCCTGGTGTTTTGTGTGAGTGTTTTGGAATTTTAAAAAGTGGATCCGTTACTTAAAAAAAGAAAAATAGAAACACTAAATTAGATGTTCAGTCGTAAGAAAGAAACTCGTTTCCATCTTGGCCCAGATCTAGATCATGAATGTCCTTAAAGGGCCGGATGCGCCAGAATGTCTGCATTCAATGAACACGTCCTAAATTGGGGATAATACTGAACATCTTCTCACATTGATGTAATTTGGCAGCAGAGTTGCTTCGGGTTGATTGATACAATAAAATTAAAGTACACAACCTGAAGGTTTTATTTATGTGGCTCTAAAGTCTAGAGGGCCACATAAAATCTTATGGCGGAATCAGATTTAGTTTGCTTTAAGTTTCCAAAGATTTTCTGGGCCCCTCTATGGATTACAATAAACCCCTCCCCAAAAAAAGAAAAAGAAAACCAACTGGGCACATGCATCGTTCAACCAGACATAAACCTATAAACATATTATGTTTTCAAATTCCACTGAAGTTTATTTCACACTTCAGGTTGCAACAAAACACGCTACAATTTGCAGTGAAACACATTCATGTTACAGTTTTTTTTTTTTTTTTTTCATCCATACCACTTTCCCAGCCATCCCTCCTGCAATGGCACTGCGCCTCCATAAGGGGGCGCGCCCCACACTTTGGGAACCACTGCTCTAAGGTATTTAGGGCAACATTTTCAAAATAAAAAAAAGGTAAAACACAATCTGGGTGATTTTACTTTAAAGAAAATAAGAGGGAAAACTGCTGCTAAACGCATACACTGACCATCACAGTTGCAACGTCATCTATTGCAATTGATTATCATTTTAACACATGCAGATATTTAAAAAGTATTCCCCCTCTTGGATGTTTTTCCTCTTTTAAATGCTTCTACAAATCACATCTGGTCAACAAAGTTTCACCGTCTGGAGATAAAAACAAACAGATTTTTACAAAATAATGGCAAATAAAAATATAAATAAATACATAAATAAGTGCATAAATATTTACCATCGTTAAAGTTTTGTGGTGGTTTTTAAGTACAGTGCTGAATGTTGCGTGTTTTTTGCCTTTCTTTTCTTTAGAATAACAGGTAAATCAAGGCGGTTCATTAGTCAAGCTAGCCCTTTGTGTAGCTGCGCGGAAATATTGCTGCAGCTTGCCAAATGTACTTTTAAAACAGTAAGGACACTATCCGGCAGCGTGTGTTATTTTTGCTCTACCAAAAGCACGCTGCTACTAGGAAACCACCAGGTTGTAAAAATATGGATTGCCACAGCAGAATTTGAGAAAATACATTTTTTTTTAAAGGAGAGCTTTGAAATTTAAGAGATAATTCTGCTTCATGTGCGTTTGGGTCGATGACGTTGCAAGTTTGCACAAGAACGGAGCGGCTCAGCTTGTAAATGCTTTGGCGGTGGAAAGGCTTTTAAGAGTTTCTGACATAAATTCTGAAGAATTTGAGTCTTGCTCCAGTCGGCCCTTGTCCTCAAATAAACAGCCCAAAACAGGGCCGGATCGAGGCATGGGTACGTGAGGGGGCGTCATTATGCGCACATATTTATTGACATTGTTGATTTGTGTTTTCTTCGTTGGCTTGGGGTAAACCAACAAAAAAAAAAAAAAAAAGCATACCCCAAGACCTTTAAAATAGTCTTTATCCAAGACTGAACACCCAACAACATAACATTTATCTACTTGCATAGTCTTCATGCAGTTATATGTCTTACACTAATTTGAACCTAAAATCAAAAAGCTACACTTCATATAGGATTAACAAACAGTTTGGCCAAAGCACAGTTTTTCTTACTAATCCTACTTTTCTACTCTTTCTTCGCATCTTGCAGGGCAGAAGGCGTCAGCCATGTTTATGTGGGGAAGCTGGCAGGACTGTATGACCTTAATGCGTCATTGTGTGTCCTAATAAAGTTCTCAGAACTTGGACGTCTGGACTCCCGTCTGTTCTGCCTGACCCGAGAATCTAAACAGCATAACATTTTGGGCCCCACAGGTTCAACCTTTCACTGCAGGGGTCTCAGACGCCAGTCCTCGAGGGCCAGTCTCCTGCGACGTTTAGGTGTCTCTCTGCTTCAGCACACCTGGCTCCTATGTTACCTCACTGGAAGAGCTCTGACTGCGAGCCAGTGAGGCACGTCCACCATTTTAATTCCAGTGTGGAAGACGAGGAGCACATCTTGTTGCTGCTGGTTTCTTTACTGGATCTCTTGCTGAACAAGCTGGATCAAAGCTCCTTGCACCAGGTCTTCACCAGATGCTGATGTCCTTGGCGAACCGCACCACCATCGATTCCATTTGTCTGCCCACTCTCCAACGCCTTCACCGTCCAGACTTAGCCCTCACAAGCAATCTTAGCCCTGTGTGCCTCTGGACTAGACTCCAACCAAGACTCTGCACAACTTGGACCTCTGCCTTCCACACTTCCGCACGTCTACGCCACTTCACTAGACCGCGACCTCCGTCTCATTGTTTATTCTGCACATTGTTATCCGTCTCACGCATCCGTTCCAGAAGTCCTAGCCCCAAATCTATTGCACATCCCTTTTACAAATAAACCATTTTCCTTTTTTTACCTCGAGTCCTCGGCGAGATTCTGCGAGGGAACTACCCACCCTATGTTCTTTGTACTACAGACCTTTTGAGATGTATTGACCGAGAAATCCATTAATGCTTAAAAAAAAAAAAAGAGAAAAAGCACAATACAGCCTCCTCTGCTGCTATACAGTGTCTTCCTATTATCATTGCAAATGTAATCCCAGCTCCTCGCTACAGCCGGCGAGAACACGAGTCGCCGTGCTGCACCTGTATTTCAATATGCAGTGGGATCCAGCCAAAATTGGCTAAGTGCTAGGAAGGAATCCTAAATGAAACAGCAGCAGAAGGTCCACCCGAGGTGGGGTAATTTGATTTATCTTTTATTATTTTCCCATCTCCTGGCGTTACCACAGTTTGCTCTTTTGAAATGGAAAATGTGATAAATATTGATGTCCCTTGCAAGAAACGCAGCCAGCCAGGCGCGAGGGTGCAGGTCTAAGGTGATCTATAGCGCTTTCCTACTCCCGTCAGAGAGAACCTGAAGGCGCGTGTGTGTGTGTGTGTGTGTGTGTGTGTGTGTGCGTGTGTGTGTGTGTGTGTGTGTGCGTGTGTGTGTAAACTGACCCCAGCTGCCAAAAGCCTGGCAATCAGAAGAGGCTTGGCTGTCTAAAAAGCTCTTACTGAGCTGTATTAAAACACACAAGCGCGCGCGCGACTCGTCTTCTCACTCACTTCAGTTCTCGTGTCTCCTGTCAATCTGTCATTCCGAACTTCGTGATCCTTTTGTTCTCTTGCTTCCATCACTGCTTTTAGCAACTGAGATCCCTCATTTCTTTCCTCCGGGCAATCCGTTTTCTCCTGGAAAGAGCTCAGAGACGAGAGGGGGAGACGAACAGCGACCGGCCGACGTGAGCCGACCCGAAACATCTGCGTCGACTTCGCCGGGCTGGTAAAGTGAAAACAAGTGGGAGGCAAACGCTCTTGACTGAGTAAAATAAGTCAGCTAAGATACATACAAATGAAATAAACAGGAGCTCAGTGGTGGATTTGCAAGTTGAGGCAGATCTCTCTCGGGAACTGGTCAGAACTCCAGGCAACTATCGCCTCTCCAAAAAAAAAAAATGGCTGCCAGAACAGGAAGTGAGCATCAAATAATGGAGCGACTTGGGAGTCCAACTGCGCTGCACCAGACGTTGTTGCAGGAGATAAAGTCTCCGTGGTTTCGTGAAGATGGGAATAAATATCACCCACACCTCGGCGGATTTAGCTCTGCACGCCCACCCAGCTGCATCCATGCATCTCGTTCCGGCCAAGCGGCTCCGAGTCGCGCAGGTGGAGCGACGAGAAGTTGTCTGGGATGGAAGCTGAAAATAACCAGCAGATCAGTGCGCAGAAGCAGCGAACGGGAGGACAGTAAAACATCTCGCTGCTCTTTACCTGACTGCTTTCACTAACCCAAAGGCAGACACCCCCAGCCCCCCCACCCTCTCGCTATATATATCTGTGTCCCATTTAAAATGGCCAGCTCAGCTCAGCTCAGCTCAGCTCAGCTCAGTTTTGACGGCTCCCCTCCACATGATAGCGCGCGCTCTGCGTTCACCTGTCAGTGTCTGATGACAAGTGAATTTGGGGTGTGTGGGGGGAGGGGGTTGGAGACTTACCAAGCGCCGTAACGGAGGAAATCCAAAGATTGCTCGTTTTCCATTCACGGCGTCCTGCTCATTAAATCCAATATGCTGGAGGAAGGATGGAAGATGCCATCAGAGATGCTGCCTCAAGAGGAGGAAGATGAGATTTCTCTAACGGAACGGCGTGGCAGCGGGTGTTAAGAAAGGGGGTAAGTGTGCATAAGGACGGGCTGGAGGTTGGGGGGTGGGGAGGAAACCCGGCATCCAGTCCACGGCCGTCTCCCGTCAGCGGCGGAGCCACGCGTGAACACGCGCTGACACATGCGGTCCGCGCAGAGAACGAGCGAGCGAGGGAGGGGGAGAGGGAGAGGGAGAGAGAGAGAGAGAGAGGGAGGGTGTGTCCAGGCTGAGAGACTGAGGAGGGAGAATGGAAAAGTGGGATGGAGACCGGCAGGGGGAAGGAGGGAAAAAGAGGAAGAGAGACGGAGAGGAAGAGGAGGAGGAGGAGCTGATGGTGAGAGATGGAGAAAAGAGAGGGAGAGTCTATCCTTATTTTTCAGTCGATCTAAATAAAAGTATCCCATATATGATGGATGGACATGCAATGAAGTGTTGAAACGCATTTCTGCATTTTGTTTTAACTCCTCCACACCTAGAAGACAATGTGTTTGTAACCCCCAAAGATTCTACCCTCAAATATCAAAATTCACACAAACATATTTCTTTGACCAAACGTTTTTTGTTTTTATGGCTCTCAGTAGATTGATAGCAAAGCGTGTTGTTATTTTAAAAATGGCCAAACTAGCATTGATTTTAGGTCCTTTCGTCGCGTTTTTGTGTTTCAAAAGCCGAACTGAGCGGAAATGTGTGGCCATAACGAATTTCAAAGGAACTCTGCCGATCCTGTCAACAGAACACAAGACGAATAAAAACGACTGACTGATTTATATGATCTGGATCAGAACTGAAATCCCTCAGGAGAATTTTGCAAAAATCCACAAAGCCTGAATTTTTAATGCTTCTGAAACGTGTCTAGACAAACTGTACCCACGTGCGCTGCGTCGTTTCTGGCCTATTCAAGTTTAAAGCAAATGTTTTGTTGAATGATGGACAACTCTCGGCAGTTGTTTATGTCTTCAATCTGCATCTCGGAACGTAAACCCTGAAAATAGCGTGACGGCTTCGATGCGAGCTTAACTCTCTCTGCACTTCCTCCCGTCAAATAGATCCACTAAAGCTGAAGGATTTTATTAATATATTTAAATGCTGTGTTTACATAAAGCTGGGGTCATTCAGCCAATGAGGAATGTTTCGCATCCTCCAATATCGAAGCTAAGCTAAGAGGTTAATCCAAAAGAATATCATGATGGGGATATTTTCTGTTTCTTTTACCACCAGATGACGAGATGAAAACTTTAATCTTTTGCTCTCTGCTCCAGCAATCACACATCTTCTGGATTTTTTTTTTCTTTTCCAAAAAAAACGACCGCACATATTGCAAGTAATCTACACCGACGCATCCTTCGCAGAGTGCAACGGGCATCCCTTTGCTGATATGACTCACTCCATATAAATCCTACACTGATGATTCATGCGCCGAACCGGCGTACAATCGGAGGCAGGGGTTAAGAGTATGGGTGGCATAAGCGGTCAGGACGCCCCGCAGCGAAGAGCTTACAGACAGGATTAGGAATCTGTGGCGGCGGTGGGTGGAAGTCTCTGGTTATCGCTTCCCTCAGTGAAACCGTCAGTGTCAGTCAGAGAGAGTCAGAGGTTGAACTGACAGGATGAACACCGCTGTCTTTTTATGCAAAAAAAAAAAAAAAGTTGATTAACACAATGTGAAAGATTTACTGTTCCTGCAGAGGCAAAGTCAGAGTGGCAGCTGGGGATCCTTTAGTTTAAGGAGATTTTATGAAAATGACGTTAAAGGCCGTTTCATGCGCAGGGAGATGAGATGTGGCGCATGTGGGTGCGATCCAGTTGAAGGTGGACACACCGCCGGAGCGATATTCTTGTTTTTATTTCCGCACACCACGAATGATCGCTAATTATTGCTCGTGTGACGGCACATTCGGCGACGGAAAAAGATCAGGGCGACTGAAAACAACTCCAACACCAACAGATTTCTGACTTTAATCCCAGGAAATTAAACTCAGAATTCTGAGGGGAAAAAAGTCTGATTTTTTAATTTATTTTTGTTTTGTCCTTCAGTGGTCCTTGTCCTCTTCCGTCCTCACCTGCTACGATGAGAAGACCTTTAAAGGGTTACTAGCGAGGTACTTAAGAAGCCCTTTTCTTTATGTTGTGTTTTAAGGAATTTTTTTTTTATATAGTGGTCCAGTCCAAGTTTGACGCGTCTGTGACTCAAATTCAGCAGCAAGAATCGCGACAAGGACCAGAACGCCACTTCACAGAGCTCAGCTCATTGTGTTGATTTTCAAGTCTCTCTCTCATCGTATACATCGCTGCTGATTTATTGCCCAGTTTTATTGTGTTCTAACCAAATGATTTGAACCAATTAGGCATATTTTTATTGTTGTTGTTTTTATTTTTTTTAGTTTGAGTGGTAAATCCAGGAAACGACATCTTTGTTAGCCTGCTCGGTTTACGGTTTGTACTTCTGAATAACGGTGCAAAGTGGAAGCCAGCAGACATGGAGTCAATATTTACAGATCAGCCTAAGCTGGGTTATTGAATTCATCTCCGGCTCGGCATATATAACCTGCCTTTACGCCCACGTGCAAGTTTTTTTTTTTTTTTTCCCTTCTTTCTCTTTTGCCTTTACTGAAGTTTATGTAAACGGCAACATTACGAAAATATCGCACCGGAACCTTCTCCATCGGAGGTAAACAGGGCCTCTTCTGCAGGCTTATGGAGAAAGGTTGTCCCTTGTATCCAATCATACTCAGTCATGAATTAATAAACAGCTCCTCTAGCCAAGCCCTGGCTTTTCTTCTTCTTCTTCTTCTTCTCCTTTTTCTTTTTTTAACACGAGACAATCCCGGCTTTAACTGCAATCCGGGCGTTTGCTCTCGTCCGTGTTTAGCATTTGCAGTGTTCTCCCCCGGGGGGAATGTGGCCACAAAATTGTCGCTCGGTGCATGACAGCTTTTTCCCTTCCCCCCTAGAAACCGTTCTGACCCACCAGAAGTGTTCTGTCACTGAATTCCCAGTAGATCCCGGGAACCGTGGAACTAATCTGTGTGTGTGTGTGTGCGTGTGTGTGGTCAGCAGAGAAAATGCGTTAACAGCTAAACAGAAAGTCAAAATGTTCCAAACACTGCATCTGTTGACATTAAAAAGTAATATTGGTAGCAGCTAATACATTGTGGCTGAAGTTATTTTTATTGAAGATTAGCCTCTGGTGGCCCTCTGGTTATATACTAGTTATGTAACGTTACACATTTCTATCTATTGGTTTTGGAATAAAAATGTTAAAAAAAATCAACACATTGATCCCAAAGGGAAATCAAATGTTTCATTTCAATTATTCACAATTCTTAAGAGAGTTATTGCAGATAGTGACGGCTGTGGACTAGAGGGATCTCCTGTAGCAGTCTGTGCTGCAGCAAATCTGAAGAAGCTGTTTTTCTGACAGTCCACATGAAGTGGATTAGGTTTTCCATAATGTTCTTGATTGTGAAACAGGATTCCTATATATCCTCTACCAAATTCTTAAAAGGACAGATAACTTAATTTAAAGTTAAATTTGAAATATCTAACTCTAAATTTCAATAAAGGGACAGTGCTTTCACAAAAAAAAAAACAAAGAGGAAAGTAAGATTAAAGAAAAGAACATCAGAGTTAAGGGAAAGCAGAGGAGAGATATGACACAACGGTAACGGCACATAAGGCAAAAAAACAGATGCAGGAGATGCAAGGCGAAAGAGACAAAAACAAGGAAAGGACAAAGAAAAACAAAGGGAAGGAAGGCAGGTAGGACACAAGGGAGCGATAAAAGGACAGAATAACTAATTCAAGGAAGGAAGAGAATATAGGAAAGAAAAAAACTGGATGTAAAACAAAAGGAAGAGAGACAAAAAGATGGAAGCAGGAAAGAAGAAGGGATCGACACAGATACTCTGCATCCAGTCATCCTTGCAATAATGGACGAGCAAATATTCTGTCTGAGACACACCTAAAAAAAAACAATTTGTAATTGCAGCAAAATGTTGTTCTCAGGTGCTGATTACAACAAATGGCTCTTTGTTTGGATTATTATTGCCCAATAATTTATCGGCCTCCTTCCATTTCACCCATATGCATAACTTTGTCCCCTGATATGTGTCTAGCGGTACTAATTTGATTTTAAAACTTATGTTTGGCATCAAAACAACAACAGAAATGCCTTTTTCTTGTCCCGCCCCCACAGTTTATGCACACATGACAGAGGATTCCACCGGTTTACTGCCGGGCGACATGAGAACAAGCCGTGTTTCCGGCACCCGGCCCACCTCGGTGCCCCCGTGTCGGCGGACGCGGCTCTCCCTGCAGCCTCGTCTCATTAGCCTGACCTCTAACCCCAAAGTTTTAATAATCCGCAGTATTATTACCTCTTGTGGCCCATGCATATTTATAAGGCCCTCATTATGCCATCAGTCAAAGTAATCATTATCCTGGGGCCCATTAGAGGGTGAGTTTTGGCCCCTTTTCACCACTGGGCTGTTTTCTGACAGACGCGGCCCGGATGAGCCTGGCAGCCGCCGAGGCTTTGGGGGATTGCAGGGACCACGGGAGGCACTTGGACCCTGCCCGCGCACTTTCACAAACAAGCAACACGTCTGGATAAATACGCGGCCAGAAGAGCACCGGCGCGCAGAAGACTCACGCGACGACTCGTGGCAGGAGGAGGACTGTTTTGGCGAAGGGAAGGCAGGCAGCGACGTTCCTTCTCGACCCACGAAGCCAGCTCTTGCAAACCTGCTGCCTTTTCGCTTCAATAACTGCAGCTTTTTTATGCACGTTTTGTTTTAAGGCGAGTTCTGAACACTTCTCCTTTTGGCTGACTGAAAGTCAAAGACAGGACGTTTGTTGTTGTTCCTTTGTTGTGAGCGTCTGTTCGTAATATTTGCATTTTTATTACTGTGTGATTAATTTCCCTCGGCTGGCCGTGCAACAGTTGGCCAAGTAGCTCTGCATAATGTTACACTAAGCAAAGGAGCCACGAGGCGACACTGCGGGTTGTGCGATTGAGATTAGCCGAGTTCTAAGGACCTAATTTACTTTTTAAATGGGGCCTTGTAAAAACATCCAAAAAGGTACATTTTTCCGTGCACATTTTGTCACTTTACAACCTCAAACTGTGAAGCTTTTGCTGAAAATTTCTGCAAAACAGATTCTCCAAACGTTTCGCAGTAATGCTAAAACGTACAGAAAAAAAAATCAGACCATTTTTTTTTTGTTTTCTTCTGTCTTTTTTTTTCCCCGCTGAAGTTTCTGTGAAACCCAAGGTTGATTACAACAGGGAATTATTAGAGAAAAGGAAAATAACAATAAAAATCAGAGGAAAAAAAAGCATCCAAACCCACATGAGCTGAAAACAATAAAATTTTTGTTTGTGTTTTATCCATTTTAATGCTCTTTTTCTTTGTTTTATGATTTTGTTTTGTTTCGTTGCTGGTGTTAGTGCTCTTCTCTGGTTGGTTATGTGTTATTTTGCCGATCAATACCTCCGTTTGTCAGTCCGATGTTTGCTCTGTATGGAGCAAATGGCGAATTAACAGTAAAAACATCAGACCAGCCACACTGACCGTCATGTTTCGAATGGAAACAAACGTACTTTCTGCTGGCTGCAAAACCCAGCAGCCTCGCCTTACCTGAAGTGCGCTGCAGTCGCGGCGCGCCTTCAGAATAGGGATTGATTCTGTCGTTAATTTGCTCCGGAATATGAGGGTTTTGTCAGGAAAGCTCTCGAGGGTAATTCCGTCCTCACAAAAGAGAGGCTGATTAAATGAGAAGTGGCAGTCTCGCACACAAAAGGTACATTGTGCATGCGGCGACTCAGCGCTGGTATTATGGCTGTTTTAGGGCTTTAACCTTCACTTCAACACCAAGGTTGCCATCTCCACCTACCACAGCGAAGAGGAGCTAAGTTGGGTCGGCCTCTGAATTTTAATTTACACGGATCGTCAAAAGAAACCTCGAAGTCTAAAGCTGCTCTGGCAGATTCACGGCATCGTGTATTTGGTTTTGTTGAGCAACAGAAGCGCCTGATTCTGAGTGTTTTGGTTACGACGCGTAAAGTTTTACTTTCACTTGCTGTGGTACGATAGACGTGAGGCTCCACTTTCCGTTCCATAAGCCTCGGAAACCTCGAGTGCATCGTTTTGTAAGCTCTTACAAATACCAGGACGTCTGCGTGAAAAGCGAGAAGGACTCCACCCGAAGAAGTGAGGTCATCACCGAGTCTCTCGGCCAACATAAACGGTTGAATAATCCCAGAAATGATCGTCGGACAGATGATATAACTGGTCACGTGACCTCAACATGCAGAAGCTGCAGTCACTCTTAAAAGACTCGCTTTTATGAACTGGCTTTCCGTTCATGTTAACCGGCTAATTATTTATTATTGTCTTATTGCCGTTTCAGCGCCTTTTTTATATATGCCACTGTTATGAACTCGTACTCGTCCTCATTTGCATTTTTAACTCGTGAAGCACTTTGTGCAGTTCGAGCTGTTGGAAATGTGCAGTTTGAATAAATTTGACATTGACCTTCTGTTACCAGACGAAAGATGAAAGCTGTTCGCGGGGGACACATTTGGATTCATAATGACGGCAATAAGCGACGTAGAGAAACTAATGATGTAAAAAAAAAAAACATTTTTTTAATTAAAGAAAAAAAAAAAAAAAAAAAAAAGAAACTGCAGAATAACAATAAATTTTCCTTTAAAATAACTGAAGAAAATGTAAGTACATCATAATAACAACAAACGATGGGAAAATCTTTACTGCCATTACAAACATACTTGCTAACACTGACCAGCTTTTCACATATTTCCTCTGGTGCTCTGTTTCGCTCCAAGTCTTTAATATTTATATTTGCTCGTGAGTATCTAAACTTGCCCATCATTTACGGTTAAGTGTCATGGTATTTGGTCTGTAAACAGCATTTATGTGGTGACACAACAAAATGTATCATTTCAGCATCTTAGGAAAAAAAAAAAACCCTCAATCATCAAGGAGAAAGGAGATTAAAAAAAGTCAAGGTGTCATGCTGCGCAAAAAGCCATTTTCGCCCCGTCTGCCAGCTATCAGTGTCCACAGACTCATCTGAGGCGTCGTCCTTTAGGGATCAGTGTGGAAAGGTGGGTGATTTCTAGTCGCCTCTCTATGACTGTTGCAGACGGAAAAGGAAGGAAAAACCCGGCGCTGGAAGCTCGGGATGTCGCTCGATGACCTAACGCTGCATAACGGAGCAGGAAGGTCCAAACGTTTTGTCACCAAAGTCACAGAGTTAAAATAACTCGCAGGTCAAGAAAATAAATCAAGCTAATAAAGTACTTTTTTGTTTTCAAAATGGATGTTATTCATTGCATGTTTGTTGTATTAAAAAAATACAGCTAGTTCTCAGTTTCTTTTGGGGATCAATTTTTGCAATATTAACGTTTGAATGTTGTTGTTTTTACACCCTACAACACCTGAGGGCACGGACCTACTTCCATCTCCCTCGCGATTTTAATTAAAACTTTCTATTGGCCGGTGAAATGCGATGCCTTTGGAATTTGTTTTCCAGTCGCCCTATTGATAGCAAAGCCTTTATCTCTAGAATATCACAGCTACATGTCAGATTTGAAGGGTTACGTTGACGGCTAAAACCACCGGCAGTCATCGTTGGCGAGGTGGGGCATTTCAAATTGCATTTTAAAAACGGCAACGTGTCATTTTTAAAATCTTTTGTCATGTCATTTGGGGAAGCTGCGCAAAGTCAGCCACAAATGTCCCCCGGGACACTTTGGACTCACCTGACAAAGAGCATTAAAGTCCAACAAAGGAGCGCTAAGAAAAGCAACAAGCCTAATAAAACCAATCCGGCTCGAATATAACCGAGTGTTACATCATGCTAACCAGTATAATTATTGGGAGCTGTTTTTTTTTATGCTTCCTCTGACGCCTTTGTCTGTAAGAGGCGCAGTCATTCCTTTGGTCTCATCGTCTCGCTTTCCCATAGTGTCTCTTCTGTGGATTTTACAGTCTAATAATCACACGCACACACGCACCCACACACACACACACACGCACACACACACACACACACACAAAAAAAACTGTCAGAGTTAGTCTTTTATGTTTTTCATTGTGATGACATTAACAGCTAAAAAAAAAAAAGTCTGTTCCGTTCTGTTTGTTTTTATGCTTATGTTCGCATCAAGTAAATCCAAAAATAGGCTTGAGGATGAAAAGAGTCTGGGGCGAGCGAGCCTTTGATTCCAGTCCGAGGTCCAGTTGTGTTTACGTTCCATAAAGTGCTGAGGCCAGACTTGACTCAGAGCTTGTCTGAAGCAGAATCATCACACTGAGTGCAGCAGAACGTCTGATAGAGTTGGAGTTTGTATTTTACCGGAGGAAGAAGGTCACGCAGAGTGCTTCCCCAAAGGGGCTGGTCAAAATGGTGCCAATGTTCATTCTGCTGCACCACAGCCATGTCAACCTTTAAGGGTAAATGTGTGTGTGTGTGTGTGTGTTTTGTGTGTGTGTGTGTGTGTGTGTGTGTGTGTACTTTTATATACTATATCAAGAGGACCATTTCCACTACATTTCCCAATAAAGAGAGAGGAAAAGGAGGATTTTTTTTTGCACCTGTAGTGTGCTCTACTAGTTAGATTTCGAGGTCAGATGTGAATTACATTTCCAGGCACAGACTGGTAGTGGTAAGAATAACAGGGGACGTCTACATTAGGCGCAAATGCAGTTACTTACTAAAATGAATAGAAGTCAATACAAAGTCCCCAGTTTGCATAGAAGTACGAGGATGCGTGTGTATGTTGTGTGTGTGTGTGTGTGTGTGAGAGAAAGAGCCTCAAATCCTAAAGCCATACCCTCCATCCCATGTTCCCATGCGTGTCCATGTGTGTGTTTCACTGCCATGGAAACACACGGCCTCTGGGTCCGTGGGCTCTCACTTTATTCAGACTGCAGCTCACCACTCTTCAGTCATTGTGATTTTTGAGGTGAATAAACACGACAAATGACACGAGCTTAAATATTTAGTAAATGACTGATGACGATTTAGCTAAGAAATTATCATTTTCGCTCGTTTATTCAGCGAAAAAGAAAAAAAAAAAGATCTACTGATTTATTTGACAAATGCATCTTCAGGTGAAAATAGATTAATATAAAGTTTGTCGCTATAGCGGTAGATTATGAGAAACCTACCACTATTGAGTATCTTCCCGCGACACTCCTCTGCTTAATTTTTTTTTATATCTCCACACATATTTGTGGACGTTATATTTCATCATCACAGGGTGATCTTAAATGGCGTTCTTCATTTGTGGTTCCCCCGGATATCTGAGCGCCACATTATCCTGGCGTGTCGCGCCAGGCGCAGTCAAAGGGACCTGTCAGCATGGGGATAAAGTCAGCTTAATCTTAAAGGTATCCCTTTTTCTCTTTAATGCTTACAGTGATAACTGAAGGTTACTCGCTGAATAGAGCTGCCATGATAATTGACATTTAGTGATGAAATGCCTCGCACAATGGAACCTAAAGGGGTAGCTAATTACCGCCTATCCAAGTGTCAATAGCGTCATCTGCTCTCTTCTAAATGTCAGTTTTACATTGAAATGCTCGAAGGCGAGCTCGCCAAGCGCTAATGGCTGGTTACTGGCACCGAGGCGCGTCGGAGCCCCGCTCCCAGGTAGGATTCGAAAGGCGACTCGTTCCCGCAGAATACCCCTCGCCTCTAAAAGCTCTAAAACTGTTCGGCTTTCAAAACTGGATTTCATACAGAGAAGGTGACCCGGCGACTCGGCGTCGGCCTTAATGTCATGACGACTGTAAATTCGCTGCTCCCCAATTTGAGGTCCTGCGTTACGTATCGTTTTGTCGCTCCGTGAGACGGGTTAGCAGAACGGCAGTGGGTTGGGAAGAGGCCTTGTGGCTTAATCAGCTGCACGGTAGTTAGTGTGTGAAGCGCTGTAATGGCATGGGCTCCATACAGCCCCTCTACCAACAATCATCCTGGCGTGGTTCCACCGCAGTCCATTACGCCTAATTCTTACGATCATTCAGACACATTGGAACAGCAGGGGTGCCCGTGGGGGTTTTGATTTGATTGATTTATTTATTTTAAGATTAAAGTTGTACTTGTTTTGCTGGCGAACGGCGATAAATCAGGTAGGGAACTAGAGCTGGAACAAACAGGAAAGGGTTAAAAGAGGGGCGAATTTGAGATGACTTCCTGGAGGCAGAGTTTCAGAAAGAGCAGGAGTTTTTAAAGAGACAGAGGCCTGATTTTGATTTTACAATGTCAAGATTTTATGAAGACATAATTGATATTTAAAACATTTTTGTAATAATTGAAGGTGAAATACTTATTTGATTGTGTTAAGTGTAAGTATTTACATTCAGATTTGAGGGCACAGAGAACATATTAGACAGGTCATGGACAAAATTGAAGATTGAAGTATTCAGTATCACTTGAACGTCTCAAAGATATAGTCATTTTGTATTGCAAAAATCAAAGATTAAGTTTTTAGAAAGTAAGTCAGGAGAAAATCATTATTGGAAGAAATTTTTAATTGTAACACAATCCAAATAACAGCAAATGTGGAAGAAGTTGCTCTTTCAGATCAGACCAAAGTTTGTTGGTCTGCAGTCGGCAGTGAGCACATCCGACATTTGGTGAGAAGTTTATATTCCACTCTCATTTACTCTGTAAACATGACGTTTACCATCTCAAAACGTCCAAAACTGCCATTTGAATCATGGGGCACTTTCTTTCAGACTTCAATTATTAAAAAAAACAAACAAAAAAAACTATTTTCTCAGAAATAGTTGGGGTTTTTTTTAAGTTTTTCTCTATTTCTGCTCTGGCAAATTGTTCCTGGTTTTGATGTAGAGCGTCACCTGGTTCAATGATTTCATAAATGAAAAAAAAAAGATACATATTGAGAAATATAACAGAAAGGTGGAACAAAAAAACAAAACATCTAAGTTTGGCCATGAACCACTTGTGGTCAAGGCTCACATCACCCAGTTGAGGGTGACAACAAAACCCTGAAAAAAACATTTGGAAAACTGCATAACCTCGCCAACCGTTCATCCACGTAGAAGCTAAATCAGCCCGATAAACAACATCGCGCCCTTTCAACATTAATTGAATGATCCTCTTTGACCCTTTATGAATTAACTATAAGATTAATTCATAAACATAGCGTTTTCTACAGGCTAGGTTGCAAAGCCAGCAAGCTAGGAGTGTTTCAACCTAGCTAGCAAGCTAGCTCTGCTTTACCTGTGCATTGGAGCGAAGACGGTGCCCGCGCTCGTGCGTCTGATTGGTTGATTTGCCTTTTAATCTGACACCGTCACAGCCGAGGTTCTGCTTCTCATTACCAGTTGCTACATGGGGTCAGAACCGCGCTGGTCTCGGAGACGGAAGGTCAGGGCTAATTACAGTGACGCAGCTATGCTAGTTGAGGGAGCGCTAAATGTCAGAGCTCATTATGCCAGAGAGGACACTGAAGGCATGTAAGCAGTCGGCGCATCTTTACCTCGGTCTCTCAGAGGGAGGTCAAGGCACAGTTCAGCGCGCCAAGCATTTGTTTAACCTCGTCCGCACATAATTGAAAAGGTGCTTGTAATACTAAGCATTAAGTATTACAAAGTGTGTCGCGGTGAGACAAGTTTGGGATTTTGGTTCATGTCAGTTCAGTTTGTTCATAAAGAGCCAGTGCAAAAGAGACGTCCTCTCAATTCACTTTACAAAAAGAGAAAAAGTCCATCCAATTCAATCCAATCATTTACGCATCCCAATTGGTCCAGAGTGTCAAACAGTGGAGTCAGGTTGAGCTTATTATTCAAAATTGGTTGAAATGTTCTGAGGGAAACCAGCAGATTCAGTCATCCAGTCACTAGTTAAGCTCCCATATCATTTTGGCAATTGGAATTACAAAAAAATAAAAAAGTTCTTAATGGACCTGCCAATTAAAAAAAAAAAAACAACAAAAAACTGTTTTCAAAAGTTATAGAGCTAGGATGAGGTGGGTTTTCTGCTGTTCAAATTAGTGTATTTAGCAAGACTGCAACAGAAACTTTTTTTCCACATCACACCAGTCACATGATCCACAGATACTACAGCGGAAATGACAAAGAAGACAGGAAGTGACAGGAGGACGACGGCACGGCATGTTTTTTAATGACATACCGCGTGAAAAAACATGTTCACGTGTCATTTTAATTGCGCTTCATGTTTAATGGAAACACTCAATTGCAAGAAAAAAAAAATTTTTTTTCTTTCTTTTTACATAAACGGAATATTAACACTGTCTTGCAACCATTTGTAATGGAAACGCAGCATTTGTTCCTCCTGGGTGAAAATGTAGCCGGTCAGCTGCTCGCATTGTTCTGTTGACATTGACGATCGTCAAGGGGAGCACGCGTGCAGCGACAGTGGAGAGGAAAACTCCCCTTTAACAGTAGAAACATCCAGCGGACCTCGGCTTGGTAAGCCACTGGTAAAATGCAAAAAGGTAAACGGCAGCAGAACGTCCTTTAGTGGCTTCATCTCTACGAAAACAAAGAAGCTCTGATTCCATTTCAAAGGCTACGGTTTGAAAGAGCGTGCAAGAAAAGATCAGCTGCTGCCTTTGTCTAGGAGAGAGACGGGGTTAAACTAAAGGACTTAAACATTGTAGTATCTGTTGAAGAACATTAAGTTGTTGGTTTCAATAGCGAAGCTGATGCTCCTCTTCAGGAAGGTATCGCAGAGTAACAGAGCTGTTATTTCTTCATTTAATAATCCTGTTCTTTTACACAAAGGAATTAAGAGCTCTGTCACTTATCTTTGGCATAAGCTTGAGAAATGTTTTTACTCAACAGTTTTCACACACTTACCATACTTCTTCAGTGAAAAATGATAGTCATGTTGTTCATTTGTAGTTAAAGAAGATTACCTGCACTCATTAGCAGATCATTAAGCGAACAAAAACACATGATCCTCAATCAACTTTTGTTTTTGTAGTATTGTCTTGGCACTTTCGACATTACGAGCAGGCTCTGAACTGAAAGCTACGGCTGTGTGTGTTGTGCAGCTGTGCTTTGAAAACTCCGTTTATGAAACGATAAGGACCGAAAAAGTGGCGAAATGTCGCTTCGCCGGGTAAGGACTGACACATGGTCAGGTCAAAACGTCCCGACCAATTGTCTCAAAATAAACTTCCCAGTTTAACAGGAGTCATTTTGTTCCAAATGTAATTGGGAAATGTTTTGTTGCAATAGGCTAAACACTATGTTGGTTTTATTCAAACATCCATTGTGCTTTACTTTTATTGTTTAGGGTTTGTGGTTGTTTTCTTTTGTTTGTTTGTTTGTTTGTCTTTTTTTGCACTAGTTTCCTTAATTTTGGCAGGATTACCAATCGTTTTGCAAATGACCTCATCCAAATCAGCAGCTAGCTCATGTAATATAAATATAATAATTCAGAGGCTTGCTCGTTTAATTATATGTATGGAAAATGGACGAGCTAAAAACGTCAGTTTTCATCATCTAGTTCTGCAGTAGAATAATTAAGATCCAAACATTTGCAGTAACAGTCCTTAATAATAATAATAATAATAATAATAATAATAATAATGATAATAAATTGCACCGGTGTTCAAATCGTCATAGACTTTGCTTCTTGTGAGCCGATTCTGTCTGCACTCGTCTGTCGAGAGCCACTGATGCTCCCGCTGCTCGCAGGACTAAATGGGCTCTTCCTCTACTGTATGAGAAGCAAACATCTGGTCGGAGATGAGGGTTGACAATGCTTTTACATTTAGGCCCAGCGTACACGACTCGGCATCTGTGCCGCGTGCTAATTGCCGCCATCATCGCGGCTCTAACAGTCATTTAAAGACACGGCAGCTGTAAAATTAGTGTTACGTGGCATCAGAGTCATACGGAGTGAAAAGTACAAGGTACGGTTTAGGGCGTCAGATTAATGGTCTCTAAGTAATTTCAGATGATGTACAGTTGAGTTCCTATATTTCTGTTCAGATTTAGTGTTAGATCTTTTTGCGAGCGGCTAATGAGAAGGGAAGTTGTACTTTGAGCATAAAGGATGGGGCTTTCAAAAAGAGTCATTGATGAATTTTTTTTTTTTTTAACGTGGCGGTTCTGTTAAAAGATAATAATCACTTAGTAACTGACTTGTAGTAGATAATCCTCTTCATATTTGGAATAAATATTAAATCGATTTCTGTTCCCTGCAGGTTTCAGCTAACAACTTGCCTGAGGGGAGCCAAGACCAAAGCATATTTCTACCATTTTGTAGAAATTTTCCAAACAGTATTTTCTGAAGCATTAATCTGCCACTTTATTCGAATGAAGCAACAACGTATGTGGACTTCGACACTTATTTGCATCCCGTTTCCCCGCATCCCCCGGGTTGAGCCGTCAGAGTTTTTCATCTGCGAAGCAACGCGCCTCGCTATGATAAGGTGTGAACCCAGTGGTTTAAAATGTTGGACATGTACATGTGGTAGTTTAAGAGAGAGAGAGAGAAAAAAAGCAGGTCATTCGAAACAGTTCCCACTTCGATCACAAAATCCCTGACTCCAGAGCTTACCAGAGATTTAAAGAAGAGCGGCAAAAGCAAACGAGGCGGATTAGCAGTGATTGCCGACAGCTGATGGAGTCATCCAGGATACGCTAGCGAGTGTCGACAGTCCTGAGGCCGTCAGCAGCTGTATTCAGGCAGAAGTCTCTTCGTAACACTTAGAAATTCATCGTCATCATCATCATCATATCTTTATTCCAGATGCATAAGAAGGTTCACAGTAAAAAAAATAAATAAATAAATAAATAAAAATAAAAAAAATTCTGTAAACAAAAATAGAAAATTACGAGAAAAATATAAACGCAGATTGCAGCAGAATTGTCTAAAAATGAATTATGCAAAGCAAAGCGTTGTTTATCTTCTAATTTTGTCGTCAGAGGTCAGCTGGAAGTTCCTACCGAGTGAATGTTTTGTCTGTACGTGCAAACATTTTTAAAATAAGTGCGGTGAACCACATCCATATGTTTTAGACTCGACTGCTCTTAGAGTTAGAGTCGTGTGTCGGGGAACGCCAGATACGGAACCACGGAGGCTCAGTAGCGCTTCTTCTGACATTTGGCACGAGATTCCTCCGGTCCAACGCACCGATCTGGGTCGTCTGATGTGGAAATAAAATCCTCCTTTGTTCAGCGAAGTCTGTTGTCAACAGAGAGCTTTTGCTTCGGCGTTTTGGCGTCAGCAGTTTGAAGGTCGCCGGCTCGTCACACACAACACTGCAGACGCGTTTCACAGTTTGTCCTTCCTATGAGCACGCAGGCCAGAGAACCAAGGAGTCAACTAATAGTTTTCAGTGTTATTTCATTATCCTGGGCCATAAGCACAAGATTTCCACTCAATCCACACTTCCTATTTAAGAAATTATTTAAGAAATTCCTATTTAAGAAATCATTATTTTTACTCTCCCACCGCAGAACGTCTGTAAATGAGTTTTTGTTGTCAGCCGACTGCAACGTACATTGGAGTCCGACCTTTGACTGGCATTCAAGTCTGGATTTCTTAATTCATTTTTATCTACAGAACTGATCATCAGGGTCCTAAATAAGCTGCATTTCTGTCTTACTGTTTATGTGTTGAATTTTTACATCAGTGCTCACAATCCCTCTGTGAAGACATCTTTTTTTTTTCCTTAGAGCTTTGTGCTGCTGTTTATGTCCACCTAGGTATTACTATGTGGCAGTGGGTTCCATAAAGCAGTAAATAAATAAATAAGAGCTTTTACAATGACTACACCTAATGGAAATCCCCCAAAGTGCTCAGCGTACAACAGGGATCTATTTGGCATGCAAAATGATTGCGGGGTGGCAAGAAAAAAACAGAATATTAAAATCACACGGGCATTTTATTCGCTGCTGCTTCACCTTGGAAACCCAACAATGCTTGTAAAGTGCGACTTCTTTCCGCTGCCTTCTTTGAGGGTAATGATCTCGCCACCGGAATTACAGGCCCCGGCGTTAGCTCCTACTCTGCTTTTAATTAAGTGCCAGATCAGCCGCAGATTGCTCATCACTGCCTCTTCAATTTTCACAGGTTTAATTATTGAGATCTTTGTTCAGCTGGTGATCTGTGCCCCTTCAAAGCGTCCAAATTAACAGGCGACGTGTTTGTGGGAAAAGTCATGTAATGCCGACTTTCGAAGATGCTCTGATAATTAACGGCATCTGAATTTGCATATTTACACAATGTATTTAATGAGGGAGGGAAAGAGGGGATGAAATATAAGCTCAACGAAATCAATATTTGGCTAACTATCTGATAAAGGGACAGCAGACGGAGGGACGTGCCTTCATGCAACCATGTTTGGAGTTCTGCTCATCGCTACTGAGGGGATTCCAGAGAAAATATTAACTATATATAACAGTTAATCACTTTAGCACACAACGAATATCTTCTCTTTACTTTCTCAACTGCAGTACTTCACTGGTACAAGACTTGCCTGAAGAACAGGAACTTTCTCATTTCAGTAGGTGACAAAAATCACATGCGGGGTACCCCAAGGCTCCATCTTAGTGTCCCTCTTTTTTAGTATCTAAATGCTCCTGCTAGCTCAGATTAAAACAAGCAATAAAATAAGGTACCATAACTATGCAGATGATACAAAGCTCTTCTTTATCATATCACCAGCTGACTATGAATCCATTCAGGCATTGAGCAGATTCTTAGGTCAAGCTAATGTCTGGATCTGCCATAACTTTCTTTTGCCATACAGAAACTGAATTAATTATTGTTGGACCTCACAACATATGTTACAGACAGAAACTAGTGGTCAGACCTGAAATCTGGGTGTAGTGATGGAGTCTGACCTGAACTTTCAGACACGTAAAAGCAGTTACAAAGTCGGCCTTCTATCACTGCCAGGACATTTTCAGGCTCTAAGGACGAATGTTCTAGCATGATCTTGAGAAACGATACGTTTATCTGCTGTTGTCATTTTACAATCTTGCCAGATCACTCAAGTCTTCTGGTTGATTTATTCTGCATCCCAAGAATCAGATCTAAACATGGAGAAGCAGCATTGAGTTTTTATCTGGACTAAACATCCAGAAAACTGCAAAAATGCTAAAACACTAAGTTCCTTTAAATCAAGGCTGAAACAAATAATCCATTTAGAGTAGACTAATAATAATAATAATAATAAGTGGGATGTCTCGAGCAACATAATGTTGAACCTTTCATCATGTAAAGCACTTTGAAATGCCCTGCTGCTGAAATGCATGATACAAATAAACTGAGCTTTCATTGATCTGGAGCTAAATTGGTAGCGAAATTCAAATTCATGCATAGTTTTTGTTTGCTGCTGTATTACATGTTTTAGATTGATCCTGCTCTTCTTTGTCTAAATGTCTGTCACTCATCGGTTCTCTGCTATCTTTTTGTAAGACGTGTTTATTTATTTCTCTTTGAAATAAACCTCATCTGGATGCGATAAATCCCTCTCGTGGCGGCGGTCCGTCAGACTCCCAGCATGCTCCCGGACCCTTCATGGCCCGATATCATGACTTCACGAGATGGCACTTTGTGTAGCAGCTCCTCCCTCGTTCCCGTGTTGCATTTTGTTCAGGGTAAAGCATCTGTGACGTGCGGTGAGGTTCGTAGCTGGTGTTAATCAGAATCAGATTTACAAATACGGACACCTTGCATGGTATTGTTTACAGACCGTACGCAAAAGGACTATTCTGTTACATGCCGTCCACAGCTGGATTATTTATTATTCCCCCCTGACTGGTGAAAAATACTCCTGCTGATTTCGAGAGGAGACTCTGCAGCTTCACATTGTGTGAGTGGCAGACTGGCTGTACAGTTCTGTCCCACTGTGCCATATTTGGACAGTTTAAAAGATAATTATGTCCCGGGAATCTCTTCATATTTTTAATAACAGTATTCGATTGTTATTTGTGTTTCTTTTCACTCAGCTGCAGAGAGCGGGAGAAATGAAAAATGCAATGTGAATGAAAGAACACATTTATTCTCAACATTTGCATAACAATCCGTGGCCTTTCTCTGACATTTAATATAGCGTATGAATTATAATCAGCTCCAATAATGAGATGAGAAATACCAAGTGTGTCACTAAAAGGTTTGCCTCAAATAAATAGCAAAGCCTCCGTCCAGATAGCTGTGCTTTTGTTTTTTTGTTTTTTTTTTGCTTTTTTAATGTTTTCTGCTGAATTAAACATAAAACAAATACACATTTTAACTTAAAGGCACAGTCCGTTTTGCTGACTAAAACCTCTTTGGTGCTTCGTTGAAGGTCGTGCGACGTTTTGAGCCGTTTGACCCGGTTTCAAAGTTCACAGAAGAAGGACAGAAAAGTTTACATTAGAGCAGTTTAACCTGAACCTTCCTTGGCTCTTTTTCTTTTAAACGCTCTTTTAGCTTTTCACCACATTTATGCTGTGCAATGCATAATGCTTGGGTCCAGAAAACACAAAGTTAACAGCAGACACTTTGGCAACATGGGAGAAAGGCTTTCACTGTGTTTTTTTTAACTTCTTCATGCCACATTTTTATAGAGCGTCAGACATTTTTTCAGGTTATCTTTGTCAGCCAAATGCGTTTGTCGAGAATGTTATTGTGACAAAAACTTAAGGAATCTGTGAGGACCGTACTCGGCATTTTATGTGCAGTTTGGACCCTGTGTGGATTAGCGATAAAGTACGGCGAAGTCATTTCAAACCTACACACCCGTTAGGCCCGTTAGGCCCGTCACAAGAACAAATTTTGCCCGAACAATAAATTGCCCCGGAACGTCTCGCTATAAACGACAGCATTGTTGCTTTGAGAACATTTTCAGGTGATGTAACAGTAATTAGGGCATAAAAATGCAAAAACACGTTCTCCAATGTCAATAAACTTTCATTTCTACTTTGGAATATCCAAAATAAATGAAGAAAACAACAGAAACAACAAGTAGAAAAAATTATAAAGTCTCTGAAGACAACATTATCTTTCAAAAACCAAAACACCAAACGAAGACTTTTATCATTTGGTTTTTGGTAAAAAAAAAAAAAAAAAAAAAAAAAAAAAAAGAAATAGAATCCATAACACCAAACTGAAATGCAATGAATTTATTTATTGTTTATTGTAACAGGCCTAACAGCCAGTTCTAGTCTGTTAGTTCAAATTTGATGCTATATATCAGGAGAAACAGGGACGTACATTCAGGTCCGTGATGGATAATCATCTGACTGCAGGTGTCTGGCGCGGCACGCAGGATTTTTAAAATTTTTTTAAGTTTTTTTTTTTTTAAGTAAAACATTGTCCTGTTTCAAAATGCACACAAACGTTTTCAGGGAGAATTGGTGGACGGAGAAGAAGCCCGACGAAATGATAATCGGTCGTTGCTCAATGTTTGTTTTGCTGCCACAGGTTCAGTCTCTGCTGACTTGCTCCACATTCAAGCAATTGAATTACCTAAGAAAAGAAACCGAGATCCCCGAGAGCCTTTGTGTAATTGTGTAAAATTTCATAGCGCAGGATGATGCTTCGTATTCGCCGCTGTGTTGAAATGGAGGAAAACATTTGCATCTGGTTTAGAGGAACAGTGCTGAGTTCACCTAAATAGTAACTTTAATTAAATTCCAACTGTTCAAAAAGGATTTGGTGACAGAAAGCCCTTTTTGTTTCTCCGTTGGGAGACAGTAGGTGTTCCGGTGCAAGAATGGCTTCGCTTTATGAGCGTTTTTAGCGTGGAGAATGTTCTTTTTCTTCATGACAGCCACTTCTTTTTTCCTCTTCTTTCTTCTTTTCTTTTCTGCGTATCACATAAAAACAGGAGTCACTTTTCAGATACTTTCTCTGCCCAAACTTTACAAGGAGTTTTGACGAGACACAAAGATGCCTAAACTCCAAGAACGCAGCAAAATGTAGAGCTTTGTATTTTTAATGCGACAGGTTGCAATGTGCAATAAACACTGTCGTCAAAGTTAAACGTATCAAAAGAAAGATAGGTTAAATACTTTGGTGTTTTAATGTTCTGTGCAATTTAATCAAGCTGTACCGACCCTTAATAAACACACTATTTAAAAAAAGCGTACAATTTCAGCTGCGTTTCCCAATGACCGTATAGTTACGCAAATTGGAAAGGCGAAAATAAATCTGCTCAATGGTAAGCTGCCAATTTCGAGAAGAAAACAAATATGTATTTCAATAAAAACCACCCCGCTGGTCAGGCGTAAACGTCTCCGTGCAGGGAGGTTTTTGTAAGCGTTTCAGCACTTTGTGGAACAATAGACTCGACATTTAATATTAAAACAATTTAAGAAATATAACTCGGGCAACACGATCTGCTGTGGACCCTTAGAGACACCGCCAGACTCCTGGACTGGAATCTCAACATAGTAATCTCGGATTAAATTTGCTAATTCGGTTTCATAAAAACGTGACCGACGGAGTGAGAGTCTCTGAGTGCAGCGCAAATCTACATTCATCACCAACCAGATGGACTTTTTGGGGCGCGGCGGGGTCGCGTTGTTCCACCTGGTCGGTTCTGACCGGGCTGCTAAAATAACAGCGGATCACACTGAATTGTTTCACCTTCAAATATGCCCAGTCTCAAATGTAAACCCTGCAAATTATGGCACAATGACCTTTTGAGAGATGTTGCGCAAACACTCGCAAAGAAATGTCGACACTGAAACAGTCGCACAGGAGCATAAAGTACATGACGAGGTTAGTTTGGGCCCGAACACTTGCCGACGACGACATGCATACGAGGATTTGAACGTGATTTTGTCACGTTCAGATTTGATGCGTTTTAAAGCATCAAATCTTCCTGCTTAACGGTCTAGTTAAGCAGGAAGAAACTCTGAGCACTTTGAACACTTTAACATGCCCATAATCTGAACTACACTCTTTAAATATACTTTCAAATCATACTGCTGCCTGAAAATTCACCCCCCCACCCTCCCTGATGTTTCAGGATTACATCAATGCCTCTGATCAGATCTATAAAGATGTATAAGATCCAAGCTTGTCTGTGATTGGCTGCCAGTTTTCTCTGGAGGAAGCCCAACAGGGAGGCGGTCGGCAGTCCTGGTTCCTCTCATAATGAGGCGTTACCGCGTCAGGGTCTCCGAACAAATCGACTTCTAGTCAGACTCCCATGAAAGCACATCGCACAATATTGCTTTGAACTTTCAATCTAAAATTTCAATATGCCATCCGAGCTGCTCCGTGCTGATGTTTGTAGTTAATTACTGCATGCTCCGCTGAGGGACTGCTGGATATTAAAACTTGGAACTGTAAAAAGGCACAGGCATACGTTGCAAAATCTGACGGATGCGTCAGAAACAAACGTTTCTTATCGAGCCGTTTTCAGATGTGGCTCGATTTTATGTGAAACGCTCAAAAGTTAACAAGCGCCCTGTTCCTAAATTACTGTATAATCAGATTATCTCTACCTTCTTAACATAAGGCAAACGAGGCAGAAATGACACAATGCATATTTTAGGACCTGGAGCACCTGGTTGCTCACAGTGGGCAGCTTCACAGTCAGCTGGAGGAACAGATTGTTCCCTCGCATTTTCTGTCCCGTCATCAGATCCGGCGGCTGAAAGAATTGGCTGATCCTGGCTCTGCTGGGGGTCAAAGTCTTGGCATTTTGTCCGACTCTCTGGTGGATGATGAGGCAACACTTAAGTGCTGGTGCTATATGTTACCTTTTTTAGTTATTATTACTATCATTATTATTATTATTATTATTACTATTATTATTGGGATTGATGCCCAGCACAAGAGAAACCCAAATTTCACAGGAATCGGTAGACATGTTTCACGCTTACCGCTCGTCACGCTAGACGTTTTTGTTGTTCTTTTCTTTTCTTTTTTTTTTTTATGCCGTCAGTCAAAACAACAACAAAAAAAATAGAGCAATTTAGCTCTCATATTTTAGAATGACCCCAATTACGTAGGCTGTCCATTCAATTTAATTAATATTCAACAAACAGATGAAGCACATGTAACTTTTTCTCCACGGTGACAGACATGACTGACTGTGACCCCAGCGACCTTCAAATTTCTCAGTCGATTTCGAAAGAAAAAAGCACAAAACAAAACAAAAAAAGTTGAAGTACGGAAATTATTCTGCCAGTGCGTCCCGTGGGTCAAATGTCTGTGCAGCAAAAATGTGTTTTAGTTTTGTTCCACTATCATATTAAAGATATTAAGAAATGTTTCCAGAGGTCATGAAAGGTCAACCAGCCCTTCCCCCCACTTTTTCCTTCAAATCAGGTAAAATTGGGGTCAATCAACTGGACTACGTTTGTGCGGTGTACATTTTTGTTTGTGCTGCTTTGGCTTTGAAGATATGAATAAAATTTAAGGTGGGGGCTTGTTGACCTTTCATGACCTCTGGGAACATTTCTCGTCTGAGTTGAAGGAGGTGGGCGGGGCGACGCGGGTGGAAGTGACCATGGCAACAGCTCAAACCTCAACAGATGCAACTCCGTCTTCAAACGTTTAGCCGATGGCTGTTAAAACGACTGAAATCAGTAACACGGTGATGTAATGGCAGGTGTGAACCTCTAGCTGGTGGGAAATAAAAACTGTGCATTTGTACGGCCGAGGAGAACCAGCTTGTATTGTCATCTCATGACCATGATGGATGAGTCGTCGTTAAGGGGAGCACGCTCCTCCGTTTTCCCCACAACCTCCTGAAAGCGCCCTACGACTCCACTGATGACTCTCCTGTTATTCTAAATGTGGCTCCTGGTTAGACATCAAGTCTGCGGTTTTCCTTTAATATTTTATCGGTTTCAGTCGAACGCTGCAGGAATAACACAAGTGGGGGGAATAAGTCATAACCGGGTGCTGCATGGGTAGTTTCTGAAAATCAATGTTTCTTATTTTCATTGATTAATTGCTTGGCTGTGTACCAACAAAAAAAAAAACAAGAAAAAAAAACAATATTGAATTTATTCATTTATATCCATTTATTTTGTTTCCAATGGGTTTTATATTAACTTCTCTGTTGAAGATTCATGAGATGACGTCGGTCGGCTCAAGAGGAGGAACGCCGTTCTGCGGTGGCTGACCGTCGGCCGTGAAGGCTGGAGAACTAGTTTGTGCAAAACAAATGCGCGCTCACTCCGCCGCGCGCTGCACTCCGATGGGACAGAGAAAACTCCACCTCCTTGTTTAGAAGTAAGAACAGAAAACGAAAAGAGCCTGCAGCAAAAGCACAGATAGGTCAAATGAACGGCCAGAAATATGCGAGGACATTGACAACTGTCTGTGTCTCCGCTCCTGTGGCTTCAGCTTCTGCGCATCACAAATCTGGAGCAAACGTCCAGGAAACTGCAAAACAGCCGAAACACTGAGTTCCTCCTCCGCCTGTTTGGAGTTGCCTTTGATTAGAGGTGAGTGGGACGCTGTGACGCCCTTTGGATTGCCTTGTTGCTGAAATGTGCTACACGTATTAACTCAACTTGGACGTGCAGAGAAATAAGCGCAAACTTATCGTGACATCCATGCCAATGATGAGTGACCTTCTGAAAAGAACTGCATTCAAACAGTGATTAAAAATGAGAGATCGTAATAACATAAGACCTTATCGGGTCCACTGATTTGCAGATGGAGCAGAGAAGCAACATTCAAAACAGGAGTTGATGGCCCCCAGCCCACAAACACACACCGTCCACTTGGTTTCCTGAGTCAAGGCCAGAAACCACGCCAGCAAAGGCCTTTACAGTCGCTCCACTTTTTCAGCCCAGGCAGCACCATTGCAGGAGCGCCCCGAGACGACTCATCGATTTCTGATGAACAAAACAAGCATTTCATTTGCACCGTGCAGGACATCGTGTTGCCCCGCGCCGAATGCCTTCCAACGCTCCAACAGGAGAGAGGAGGCGGACGAGGCGACGCTCGCGCTCCCAAACGACGACTCTGCGATTTGAAGCGATGTCGGAATAGTCTGGAGAATCCGATTTCATTCACCAAGCCTCGGTCACCACTTCCTGCCAGCGTACGGCAGAAAGGAAAGAGAGAAAGGAAGAAAGGAAAAAAAAAAAAGGAAAGAAGAAGAAGGCCTTGTTGCCATGGTTACCAAAACACCGACTGTGTCGACTCCTACCCAGAAATTTGCATTTGCTGTGCACGGTATAGGAGTCGGATGAAATGAAGCAAAGACGCAGTGATTCGGGTTTATCTGCAGGGCTGTCTGCCCTTGGGAGCCCAGCCATGTGTGCAACACTTGAAGGGAAGTCAATTAAGGGACGTACATTAAAGCCGGGAATACGCTGAAAAGTTCATTCTGCGGGAAGACAGTGATCACCGCTCCTCCTAATGATGTTTGCATTCAGTTATTTACACAAATGAGAAAACACAATACATCACCTTCGCCCCCCCGCAAGAGTCACACACACAAACGATCTGCCGTCTAATGTACGCCTGCTGCAAATTGCCGTGGCCCTTTAAGTGCTGTGTGAAACGCAGTAGACCTTGCAAAGGTATTTAAGCGCTGTGAAGTTTTTTTTTTTTTTCACTAGAAACGCCGGTGTTTCATCGTGGAGGATCGTGACGAGATGCCAGACGCCACGCAATTCAGAAGACCGGAAAAATGTGCATTCTTTCACTTCGGGTTTATGCAGTTCAAGGCATCCGTCACATAAACGAAATAAATAAAAAGAAACATTTTTAAATCGCAGTAAAATGCAACGACGTTTGTGGCTGATGGGTTATTCCCTACTGGACTGCACGCTGTCCATCAGATTACCTCTCCTCTCAGTTCATGCTTCCTCTCTTCCATAACAACAAGGACAAGAGGAGCTGAATTTGAATTTTAACCGGCTCGACTGTCACGCTCGCAGCCGGCTCTGTTGTCATCCCTGAGATGAACAAAGATACCTGTCGCATTGCCATGTTCTCGTTTCCGCGCTAACCCCAATAGGAGATGAAGCCTCGTCGAACAGAAGGTTTGTTGCCGTCGATGCGTGCAGTTCGGGACACATGTGCGCGCGATACCTGCTTCTTCGGCTACATTTCTGCTTGGTAAGCTTTCAAAGTTTCATGATTCTTTTGTTTTTGCTTTTTATAAAAAAAAAACAAAAAGAAAAAAGGCTGTGTAACATGAGCTCCAGAGAATCAAAACTGACAACTACAACATTCTACCGACACTGACAAGTACAGCTATTGAAGCAAAACTAACAACTTTGTCTTTTTTTTTTTTTACACCATGCAACTGTTTTCATTTATCCTTTTAAGTAGAATTTCCAATTTGCTACAGACTTATATGTTCATCCGTTTCAAGGGTGCAGAATGTAACTTTTATAATAAAAAAAAAATTAAAAATGTCTTTTTTTTTTTTTTTTTTTTTAATATTTGTTTAAACAGTCACCATGTCCTGACAGTGTGAGACAAAGAAAAGAAAAAAATCTAAATCAAGCTCTTCCATCTCCTCCATGTCCGGCTAAAAAGCACCTCTCCAAGTCAAAAACAACCAATCAGAGCGAGGAGGCGGGTCTTAATGCCGTCAATCAACTATGTGTAAACATTATTAAATGTGCTGGTGGAAACTCAACTTGTCGTTACAGGAAAATCTGTCATCTGTCGTCATCGGTTGATATGCTAACCTGGCATACCAGAGAGCAAGCTTGGGAAGGAAGAGTGATTAGCAGCGCTGAAACCCGCCTCCTGGCTCTGATTGGTTGGTTCCAGTTAGATCTAGAAGGTGTCAGAGTAGCTTGATTCTTTTTTCCGCAGATCGTCTGTCTCGTGCCAAGCTGTAGCGACACATCGACAGGTTCAATAAATAAGGTAAAAAAATGCTATTTTTTATAAGAGTTACACACCGCAGCTTTGAAGCAATGGAAACTTCAAATCTGAACATCTGCAGTGTCGGCACTTCACCCCAAACACCTTATTTTTCATGCATGTGTTTTCATGGCTGGCTGGCCTGAGTCTGAATCAATCAGCCGCAGCGAGCGAATCAAGGTGTGCCACCGTTTAAAAGGAACGACCACGCTGGAACCACGGCGCTCTTTAAAAGGAAGGACGATCGGACGCGATGCATCTTTCTTTTTGTTTTTTTTTTTGTCAGCACTTATGCATTCTGACAACTGAGCCGACATTTCTCCCACAAAGACACTTCCTCCAGAGAGGCAGCCATACATTAGACCAGCCTCAGGCAACTAAGATAAATGCTCTGGTACCGTTTGCTTCTTTGTGGATTTTTGGGTCTCTTGGTGGGTTTGGATTCACATTCGACACAGAGGTATAAAAACAGAAGTAAGGTGACAGCTTTTCATGCAAAAAAAAAAAAAAGATACTTTATATTTGTATTTTGATTTATGTGGCTTAGGGTCACTTCTCTTGAAGAAGCTTCGGCTTTTACGGTAGTTTTCTCGTTCGGGTCGCAGCATCATCTTTGAAGATGTGAGGCCAGTAAACGCTGTCGACATTAAATGCGTTATATATGGATGCTGCTTTTATTAGTGCTTTTGTTATTTGCGACAAAGCACTTTAAGCGCTATAAACCGTCGTCGCGTTCGGTTCGATGATAAATCACCGCCGGGCCGAAAATGACAAAAAAGTATTTAATGCGTCTTTCATGTAAAACGAGGGTTTAGTCGGGGCTGAGTTCCTGCTCGCGTCTCGGAGTTATTTTTCTGCACTTTACTAAAGAATGCTTTCACTGCCGGATAAGCCGGCGATGAAACCAGGCGGTGGCCGTTTGAACCGCGAGCCGATGTTGTCGTTTCGGAGCTTTCGGAAAGTGACCTCGTCACAGAAAGATACTGAGACGCTCGTCTCTTTCTAAAAACCGGCCTGCTGAGGGCAGAAATGACCCCGAGCTGCTGCAAATTCCCCCCGTCGGTGTTCGTCCTTTCACATCCTTCTCTGTGTCTTGAAGAGCTGATGTTTTTTTTTTTTTCTTTTTCCAAAGATGTTTTGGACTCACTTTTGTGAAGTTACTTTCTGTTATTTATTGGAAAGGGAAATGTTGCTGTGCAGAAGGTCGCGCAGTCGTCTTGGTTTGGTCAGAATCTGTCAGGAGGGCCAGTGAGGGATGAGAACTGGATTCAGCTGAGGTACGGTGAAATAGAAGATCTTCAAAAGATATTGCAAGACCGAAAAGAAAATCCTGATTTTGTAATCTGTTGCAGCCCAAGACCTTTCCTCTGAGTCCCTCACATCCCTGTTAATTGCTTATTGCAGTCAGGCAAAACCGACACAGTAATACAAGCAGCTTTATTGACATGTTTTGAATTTTAGCGACCAAATCCTTATAGCCCATAAAATGACCTCTGCTGTCATTTCATGAACACTCAGAACAAGAGAAGACGTCTAGTTCAAGGAACAAGAAAGGGCGCGACAGGATTAATCAGAAAGCAAAGAAAAACCAAGTTTCCCCTGCCAAACAACTGCAAACAGCCCAATCGTGGTCCTCAAGGCACACTGCCCTGCATGCTTTCGCCCTTTCCCTGCTTTAAAACACCTGCTTCAAATGATTGCGCTGCAGCAAAAGCCCCTTAAATCGTCCGTCGCCTGAAATCGGTTGTGCTGAAGCAGGGAAACAGCTGAAACGTGCAGGGCGCTGCGCCTGCAGGGCCGAGGCTGAGAAACGCAATGCTGGAGAGCGGCTTCGACGGCCGGCGAGCAAAAACGCAAGCTAAGGGCTAAATCCTAAAGTATAATCCATTAGCCTGCATATAAGTCACGGTGATTAATAATATCACGGAGAACTTCCACGTTTTATTTCCCCGTTGCACATTTTTACATTTTTAGACTCCTCACCTTTAAGTGGTAAACTGATGAGTTACTTTATTTTATTTTTTTTACCATACAAGACGAAGTTGAGCGTTGACACGAAGGCTCCTGTGAGCTCTGGCTACTACAGGCACACACAGAGTCGAAGGGTAATGATCAGCCGATGAAACAAGAATATTTCTGCAATATCACTGGAGGCTTGGCGTTTTGATGATTCCTGATTCCAGCTGTTCCCCTACTGCAGCTTGCAGACGCACAATCCACTAGAAACACTCCAAAGAGACGGAGATGTTTGTGTTTCTGCACATGCAGCAGTGAGGCTACTTCATTATTTAGCTTTACTTTCCAACAAAATGCACCTTTGTGCTCAGTAGTGTAACTTACTATTGGAATGTTAATGTGGCAGCCTTTACAAAGAGTTGATTTTCGTTTTGTGTTTGAATCGGTACGGGAGTGCAGGAAAAGTCACGTGGCTTCCTTTCTTTCTTCGTTGAAGAACAAATGATCATAGGAATACTTTGATTTTTTTCAGCCTTAAAATGTAGAAAACCGGAGAAAATCTAAATAATATTTAGTTTCGTTTTCAGAAAGCAAAACTATTTTTCGAAGATTACTGTCACCGTCCCAAAACTGTCCAACTGTGCATGTTTGTTCATTTTGTTGCTGTTTCATTTTAAAACAAATGATTACATTTAAACAATTTGCAACCAATAAACTCATTAAAGCAATTGTTTTCTTTTTTTCCCAGACAAGTTAAAAATTGTGGCGAAAAAAAAAACAAGATTTGAGCGTTGTTCTTACCATTTTTAATAACATATATGAAAACCGCTGAGTGCATTCAATGTAAAATATTGACTTTTATCAATAATTTGGATCTCAGGGCAAATTAACGTTATGGAACTAAACTGTCTCTTTCACATCCCATTTTTACGTTTCAACTAATTTCTTATTAAACGTGTAAAATATAACAGTTTTGCAACAACAACTTTTATCAGACAATATGAATCACTGGCTAAAGATAAATCGTCACGGCACATTTCCTCAATCAGAATTAAACCCGTCAATCCTGTCAACACCACAATCTGCAGATTTGCTCTGATAACCAATTGATCAACTCGTTGGTTTAACAAATGCACAATGAGCTCTCTGTTGAAGGAAATCATTTTAAGTCAACGTTCCCATTCATCTCTAACACGGTCGCAAACAAGGAGGCCGAGTTCGTTTTCGACCCGGCTGCTTTGCGCTTCTGTCCAGTTGTCCCGCTGCAGGACGCGCGGCGTCTCCTTCGGAGTCGGGCCGATTGAATTGCGCCGACGCGTTGCGTCGAGCTGATGCGTCCCGCTTGGCCGTACCTCACCACTCGAATGTGCAGATGAGTGTGGAAAGAAGTAAAGTGCTCTCCGTCTGTCTGCCCGGCGGGCCATTCGCTGGATGGCGGTGCCAGAAGATGTCAAATAAAGAGGTTCCAGAGAGCATTCTGAAAGCCCAGTGGAGACAGATGGAGGACATTTAGACAAGCACTACTCGTCTCGTCGCCGAAAACATGCGAGGTGCATTTTACGCCCGTCATCAGAAACAGTATAAATGACTCATCAGCCCGAAAGGAAGGGCTATTACAACACGAGAGAGAGAGAAAGTGGTTTGAATAGTCCCTGCATTAAGCGCCGTCTCTCACAGCACCCTGATATTACCCTGAAGGAGGCGAGCAAATTTACACCTTCAGACTTTGGTGCTTGATGCATTACTCATGGATTTAAAGTATGATGAAAATAATCACAATCATTCACTTAACAGGGTCGTATGTGGAAAAAAAAAAAAAAAAAAACAAGAAAAAAAACCCCCCGATCTGGTCTGTCAGATTCTCAAAGTACTTTAAACAAACCTCAAGTACACTAATCAGAGAAAAGGTTCCAAATGATCCTAAATAAGTTAACAAACGCAGATCTAAGATGCAAATGCATTTCGCTCTCGTCAGAAATGTTCCCCAGTGCATGATAATAAAGGACACTTCTCCTCTTTTCTAGAGCCTTTGTGCGGAAAGCAGCAGCTGATCAAATGCGCTACAACTGATCAGGGTTTTGAACGTGTTCTGGTCTCAAGCGCGGTTTCGTTTTAACACATTACTGAGATGAGAAGAGATCAGCAATGACTAATGAAGGGATTACTGTTCTCAATCAATCTGGGAGGGTTATAAAGCCATTTCCAAACCACTTGAATTCCTTGACTCTTGCGTTGCACACGGAGGCCGTGTGACTGTACAAGCGACGTGGACAGATGTGAGGCAATATGATGGTTTGGACAAAGTTTGCTACAAAGCTTAGAGTGGATACACAACCGAACTCTGAAGCGCACTAGAATAAACGAACTCCAGCCCACCTGAAAACTTTGGCCTCGGTTCGGTTGATGTGAACTTTGGAGAGGTCCAAATGCATTTGCTTGCAAGCAGACTGGAGACCGTAGCGCCGGGGGATTCCGGGTCAACGAAAACCAAACAAACGCGCAAGCCTGAGAAAAGGTTCGTACTCTTTCACCAGAGACAAAAAAGAAATTCTGGTCTTTCAATTTGTTTAGTTCATTTGTCTCAGAGCAGAGTGAAAGTAAATCACAGCAGGTGAAAACGTAGCAAATATTGCAGGCTTGGTATCCAATCGAACCGAATTTACCCGAACGTGAGCTCGGTAGAGGACGACGACTCAAGTTTGAAGTGATGACCCAGTCTTCATTTCTTTGCTGAGCACTTTTTTTTGTTTGTTTGTTTTGTTTTGCATCTCCTGTTAATAGCTTTATGCGAGACTCCACGGCGTAACTTCATAGGAGACGTTTCTACAACAACAGAGGAATCGTACTCAGCACCAGGTCATTGGCCTTAATGTTTCGTCTGATCTTTACATCTAAAGACTTGACTAGAAAAAAAAGCAAACTGCATCACGATCTCAAATTACGTGTTGCAGTAAATGAGTCTTTTCAAGTCGCCTCTCGCTGTGGAGCCCAGCCTGATTAGCATTGTGGAGGTAAATCGGGGGGAGTGCCACAGTCATTACTGAGGCCTTTGATATTGATGCACTAATTCAGCCGTGAGTTACATCCGTGCTTAAAATAATGCTTCAACAATGCATGACTTTCCACTAACAAACTCATCCTGCCTGTAAAGTCGTCTTTAGAGTGTAACCATCCAGCCAGTTTTTCTGATCTCCTTCACTCCAGGGATTAGCTGCGATGGAAAATTTGCTGCTGGCAACGCGTGTATATTTCTTTACTTTGATCACAGGAATTTCTTTAATCTGCAGTACGCAGATCACATTTAGTCAAGGAGCGATGAATTATCAACCACTCATGGTAAGGACATTAGTATTGATCTTTACAGAGCCGTGATGTTTTGGAAGTTCTCAGGACGCCTTAATTTAGCAGGCGCTTTCAGAACCAACTCCTTCTTCAACGGGTTAACGGAGCTTGGCATTTGCGGAGTTCTGGAGGGCGTCCTTCCCTCTCGGCCTCCCAGGGGCTTTACTCACCAGGTGAGATTATAACGTGTTCACCTTGGTTTAGGCTCTCTGAGTTTAAGTTTGTCATTAAAGACTATTTGTACGGAAGAGGCAAAAACTATAATAAATAAATAGATAAAAAAAGATTTGCTTATATTAGAAAAGTAGACTGTCAATCACCCTTGTGTACGTGTTTTTCACACTTTTTCATTTGCTGTATTCCTTCCCTGTGACTCCACACTCAACTCCTCCAGACTAGCCAGCAGCAATTAGCAAACACCTGGTGGAGCTGAGCATTCGCTGAGCTCATTACAGGAGCTGCTTCTCAGTGAAAGCCTGGTAAACGTTGTTAAAAGGTTAATAGAAAAGTGATGCTGTGATGACTTCCTGAAAGCGGGATTCAGAAAGAGCAGGAGTTTTTAAAGAGATTTCAAAAATCGGCAAAGAATGTCAATTGAAAAATCCTCCAGAGTTCTGCAGCCGGGCCAGTAATTGGTGTAAAAGAAGACAGACTTGAGCCCAAAGGAGACCCGGCCTCTGCTGTGCAGGATCTTTGAACTGAACATTTTGGAAGTGGACAGAGAGAGGGAGAAAGAGAGGAAGTGAAACAGACAGTCACTCATAGAATTGTTGGTGAACGGACGAGTCGAAGCGTGCAGAAGGCGAGGCGCTGTGGGTGGAGCGCTGTGGGTGGAGCGCTGTGGGTGGAGCGCAGGGCGCGCACGGTCTGGAAGTGAGTCATAAAGACGACGCCGGTAAGACGTTGGGGGAAGTGGCGAAGGTCAGGCATCGAGACAGAGTGGCAGTCGTGGGTCTGCCTTTTCATAAGCACGGTTTTAATGAACTGGTGGTCTGCCGAGAGGGGCCGGACATGTGCAGGAGCCATGACAGCAAAGACATCGTCTGAGAGATTGCTGACATGGAAGTCAGCGGAGCGGGGCCACCAGGAGAGCCGACCTCAGAACAGAGTAAATGATGCATACTTTGGACTTCGAAGACTTTATTAGTACAGCTGAGATGGAAATGTGGATTTAAATTTGAACAGCGTCAACGTAGGATTGTGTGTAACCATGTTTGGTTTTGTTTTTTGGTTTTTTTTTTTAATTAAGGAAGATAGACAAGATCTTGTTGAGCTGGAATAATCAAGTTTTATCTCATGTCACCTCTTTGACATTTTCAATGGATTTCACAGTTTTTTTAACCAAATTTCACTTTAAGCCAATATTTGTTCCTGTCATGCAAGATTCCTCAAGCATTATGTATTTTAAAAAAAATTCAACTATTTTTTTTAACCACCTATTATTTCCATCCTACTTCACAATTATCCACATTTCTTGAGATGTTGTCAAACATTGTACATGAATGTGAGTGATAAATACTTTTGTAAGACACCAGTTTAAAAAAAATCAACTAATAATTGCAAAATGAAGCGGAAAAGGGATCTGAAGGCAGTTCTAACAATTTATTATTTCCATACTGTCTTAAACAAAACAATTGTAATACACAAAACAAGTCAGACACCAAACACAATGTCAGGTGCTTTTCAAAGCCAAACTCCTGACACTCACAAGACCCGTTGCATTTATCTTACCATTACACACAAGCTGTTTACAATTTCCTGCCCATCAAACAAAAGCTCGCGGCCTATCAAGGGGTAAAAACCCATCAAACTACAACGCTGGGAACCAAACATGTGGCATCGTAAAAAAAATAAAATAAAAAAGAGTGAGGAAAAACAGAAACGAAGATCACTTTTTTGACATAAACGCTGACAAGCCGCAGGTTGAATTAAGAATTAAAAGGATATCGTCGCTGCTGACCCGGGGGATCGCACCAATGTGACCTGACATCTGTTCAGAATCACTGACGCAAGCGAGAAAGAAGTTTCTGCTCTGTCTGCTTGTTGTGGTGCTTTACTTGCATGGCAGACGACCCGGAAGATTCTCTTTGTTTTGGAGAGAGGACGCATTGCTGGTTCAACGGGAAGCTCCTGCTCAGACTTTGCTGTGAATGAGCAGTCTTTTTGATCTCCGACTATTTTCCGCCTGATCTCCTTTTGTTGCAGCCAAGTGTTTCAGATCAAACCGATTTTAACATCAGCCAGAGATAATCTGAGGAGCAGTTTTCAAACGATGACGGCGCGTATTAAGGAAATAAGGTACCCAAACCAAGCTGGGTGTGCAAATAAAACAACTCTTCCCTAACTGCTCGAGAGCCGAGCAGCGGCGAGTGTCACTCGTCTCTCGACAGAAATCCGAGAACAGATGAGGCGCAGAGTCACTGACAGCCATCGGTCTGAAAACAATTACGAAGCTATTTCTTATGCTGAAGCAAAGCACAGTGGAGAGCCGTTATCACAGAAGTGGCCGGCCCACTAAAATTGGTCCAAGAGCACCCTGATGGATGCCAGATACATTTGGCATACATTTCATGACAGACCTACAAGAGGGAGTCCAAAATGGTGCGAGTCCTGGCTGAGAACCACCGCTGGCGATAAAGAAAGCAGAGATGTGCCCAATGTGGGTGACTTTATCGTACATGTGGCCCAAAAAAAATCTAAAACAGCATTTCAGAAAAAGAACAGAGCAGATATCGTCGGGCGTGTTTGCTTTATTTTGGGACAATGTGCAGCCGGAGCCACCAGAAACTCTCACAGCGTCGAACGGTCCACCAAACGTGACGCGTCGTTCAGACGTGTCGCCTCCACAGCACCGCGGTAAAATCGCCGTCTCTCCGACTTTTTCCAAAAACGCCGCAAATACAGCCGCTATTGAACTTTCCGTACATTTTCACGCAAACGTTTTGTTTGAATCTCGTTAAACCGTTGCGTTTTGCTTTGCAACTGCACCAACGGGCCTGACTCCTTCCTGATGTGGCTCGACAGAAAACCGAAAAAGCAGCTTTTCTACCAAACGTGAAGCTCAGTTTCACCGCAAAACCGTTTTCTCGTCGTGCTCCAGCTCTGTTGTTTTCCTCGACGCCAAGAGTCCGCCACCACTAAACCAACTTTATTATTAATTAAAAGTCCCGTCAGTCATCCAAGGTTGTTGTTAGAAATGCCATGGAAGCCCAGCGCCTGACATTCAACAGGGGCTTAACAGAGACAGAAATCAATATCCCGATTCCGTCAGCGTTACAGAACAGCAATCATTTTTCTGGCCGGCGCCGGGGTCGCCACATTCTGAGCTTTTGTGTTCTGAATTCAAATGTACCGTTAATTCATTCTAATTTGACCCCCTTCTCTTTCTAATACTTGTACATTTTTAACTTGTTTTGTCGATGCGGTGGTGGCGGCAGCAATTCTCCGCTTTCAGCAGGCTGGACCACAGCACTTTCATTCAGGAAGAAATTCCCGAGAAGCCAACTCTTCAAACACAGTTCGGTGAGCAAAGTGAGGAAGGTGGAAAGTGTAAAAATAAGACTCAAAATCTACCTCCTCTGACCTGACGGAGCAGGTCAGAGCCTTTAATTACCTGAGAATGGAAATGAGCCGCCTTCTGCTGAGAGGCTTTGCGAGAATCCGCTGCACATTTCTTTCAGTGAAGCTGAAGGTGTTTAAAGCTCTGGTTAATTGTTGCTTCACAGAATCTTTTTCAAGTGCAGTCGGTAACGCTGACAGGGTCCAAGTTGTGAGAAAAAAAAAAAAAAAAAAAGAAAAAAAAAGCACAAACAGTGATCAGAAAATTATTGAGCTCCTTATAGATTTTCTTTTTTTTTGTTTCGTTTTTGCTTTTTGGACAGATTGAAATATTTCGATCCAGACAAAGGAGTTCGGAGAAGTGTACTATGCACACAAACGGGATTATAAATCACTGGCCACGCCCGGCCGGTGAGATTCATCATTGAAACTGTATGTAGCTGCGCTTCCATTCACCACAGAACTTGACATTGCAAAAAGAAACCAGCTTGATGCTAAAACACCAATTTATTAAAAAAAATCAAGTTTGTTTTGCCGAACAGTTTGTGTGGAAACCGCAGTTGGGAAAATACATGTCAAAGACTTGCAAACACTTGTAGTGGAAACGCAAACTCAGATTGAGGTCTGATGAAGTTAAAAGCAAAACAATTGCTCCTGTTAGCTTAGCTTTAAAAAAATATATATATGTTATTGTGCAATTGAGATGTGACTTATGATGGTTTGTATGGAGTGATTACTTTTATTCATCCTCATGTTTTGAATCGATACATGTTGAATTTCAATCCTACTGTTTATTTTAGGGACTACAGGTGGACTTGCATTTGTCGCTATAAACCGGTGCAGCGCATCTCTCCGCGGTGGTTAAACGTATGTGGTGCGTTGCCTCGTTTTCAAGTCAACTCGTTCCTTCTCCCTCTGTTACAGACTATGTGCCACAACACACAGCTTGAAAAAAAAAAAAAAAAGGCTGGAGTCGGACAGAAGCTGCGGCGCAGGAGATTGAGTCCTTAAAAGAAAACGACTCGTTTCCACCGACCGCTCACCGCCGAAGATAAAACTGCAGTGGGAGGAGGTAGATGGGTTTTCACAGTGAAGGATCATGTAAATGGAGGCCAAACTCACAATGCCAGGCATGTGGCAAAAGGATACAGTCAAGCATCTGGTACAGACTGGAATAAAACATTCACAGCGACAGCAGGTACGCGGCCTAATACAAATGGCAGCTCAGTGTGATGTAGCGTCGTGGCAGATGGACGTCACGACGGCCTGGTTCAATGCCACTATCGACTGTGAGCTGAATGTGGAGCAGTCTGAGGGCATCGGGTGAAAAACCGGTTCGTGACTAAGTAAGCCGTCGTTTGGCTCAACGCAAACTCATGACTGACCTGAAACGAAGCAAGTTTGGTTTGATTTATCTTTGCACTGTAAGAAAAAGAGTGCATGTCTTTTTATTTGGTGCATGTAAACGTCTGTTTTTGGGAGGGGATGGAAATGAAGTGAAATTCCAACGCGGTGCATATAGAGATGCAGGCTGGTCGAGTTTCTAGTGCAAACATCTCGGCACACTTGAATGAAACAAAACCAACTTTTGGTTAAATAATGAGCTACTTTTGAGCAAGATACAGGATCTTGTTTTTAGTAAATAATGCCTTAATATTGATGAAAAAGTGCTTGATCCATTAGCAGGCCAGATTGGTTTGAATGCATTTTCCTCCTCCATTAGTCCATGGAAACTGCATTTTATATATGCAGATGTTGATTTTGACTGATATTAAGCCTCGTTTGTTGATCTTAAATATTTAAAGGTGACCAGAAAGCAGAAACAAGAGAAGTGTATTTCACAACGCCCGGTCAAAGCCAGCACCCAACAGCTGGAAACTTTGATACAAACGGTTTGATTATATTGGGTTGCAGCTGAAGCTCTCGCCTCCAAGCAACGAACCACAAACCATGGCTCACCTGGTAATACAAGGGAGTCTTTGTGAACTGGAGAGTGGATTGTAATTACGCTGCTGTTCTCGTTTTCATTTGAAAAAGGGCCATTGGTTCAGGGGGGGGAATGAAGCACGATCACGGCCTTGCCCTGTTCATTTCTCGGGAGATAAAGGTTCATTGCTGCGGCGATGTCAGCTTTCCAATAAAAGCAACAGAAACACTGTGAGATATTCTGAAAGGAGCAAAAACAAACGAGTCATTCTGTGTGACAGAGTGCACCTTATCTGTAGTCTATTTTATAAAAGAGTGCAGGTTTTCCCCCAGTGTATTATAAGCCTGGCGGCCCGCCATGCTTTACTAGCCTCCCCACCCCCCGCCAGGCTCAGCGAAATAAATAAATAAAAAAACACTCCTATTTTTAAATCTGAGCGAGGGGGAGTAGTTTCACTGGTCAACCTGAAAGGTTTACTAATTTGTATTTGTGAACAAACAGCTCAAACTCAAAGATTAGACTCACAGCATCAGATCGTCGCTGTGGTAACAACAACAAAAATCGAACTATGAAAACTGTTCTTTGAAGATTTACAAAGTAAACTTGCCAGCTCCTTTAACACCAATGATCATCTCAGTAAATAAATGTTACGTTTATACATCTGTGGTCTGTGTTAAAACTTTAGCACTTATGGGCCCTGAAGCTCCGGGGGGGCCTGATGGAGCCGCTGACTTAATTTGGATTAAACAGAAGTGAAAACAATTGATATTCATTTGAATTGGACTTTTTCATTTGTTGTTCTCAAGACTAGTTCTGGGTTTAAAAAGCGTTTTCTGGGGGAAACCCTGGAGTGGAGCGAAGTGTTGTTTTTTTTTTAAAACACTGGTTTTCACATTAAAACAATGTCTGTAATTTAGCTAAGCGGAGCACTTCACCCCTTAATCAGACGTTTAAAGGAAAGGTGTTACCACGGTAACTGAGATGTGTTTTTTTTTTTACCGACTTATGCACAAGGTTGATATTTTAACTGCAGCAAACATGTGATTAAGTCATTATGTTCATTCATTCGTATAGGCTGGATGCCTACATGGGCACACATTTCTATAAAACTATTGTAGAACATTACACTATTTATATTTATATATATATATATATATATATATATATACATATATATATATATATATATATATATATATATATTTTACTCTAAAAAATCACGTCCTCCTCTGGCGTTCACTAACTCCCGACAAGTGTCGGGACGGCATCTAAGAAAATATTTGGAGTTTTCTTCTAACAAGATAAAGGCGTTTAGACCATGAGAGCGAAGGCGGCTAGAATCTAACGTGGCATTTGAAGAAGATAAGTGCTTTTTTTTTTTTTTTTTTTTAAAGCCTGGCTGTAGATGGAATCTGGAACCTTCAGAAGTTAAATATGAGGTTTGATGCCCATTACAGATATTTCCTTCTTTTATCAGCTGGAAAACCAATGAGATTATCCTCTCCCTCCTAATTACTCTTTTAAGAGTTGGAGTTCTCAAACCGTTTGCCTCTTAAATCACTGTACTCTCTCCATCTGATACGCTCAGGATTTATTTACCATGAAGCTGAAAGTGTGTGACTTTGATCCGGCCAGATTGCGCTCCTTTGCAGAATCATGAGTTCGTTTCATGACGCTGCCGCCGTTTAAATCCCCCACAGAACAGTTTGGTTTTCGGTGAGGTGCCATCGTTTTTGGCAAACGCACATTGTCCAGTTTCACTTGAAAAACCTTCATATGTGAAAAGCAGGATTTTAAATATGTATTTACGTATGCAGACCAGTCGCAAATTGTAATAGATCAATTAGATGCTTAATAATCTAAAACAAGCTCAATTATTTCCATTTGCATGATTTATTATTTTTCTTTTCTTCCTCTTTTTTCAACCAAAAATTAAATGGAAAAAGCTTTCAGTCTGGTGCTGAGGTCTCCACCAGCCCTTTAATTTGAAGGATACTATTGTTTACTGCTTCTAATTCATTTTGTTCATTTCTGTTGGATAATATCCCAGTTCCAGTGTTAAATGTTAATTAGAATTGAAAGTTTATTAATCTTTGAGAGATGATCTTTGAGCTGCGAGATGTTCTTGCAACGATATTATCGTTTATCGCAATAACTTCTGGTACAATTTATCGTCCAGCAGAAGTTATTGTCCAGAGTTTACACAGTGATGGCTCTGATATTAAAAAAATAAATACATAAAGCGAGCGAGTGACTGAATTAAAACAAAATTCTCCACTCCTCGTAATCCCTTTCTCTTTTCAACGACTCTCACAAAGTCAAATTTGCACACCTTAAAGGTATCCGAGCTATTTTAAGCTCTCTTTATCACCTACTGCGCTTCAGGGAGAAAGCTCTTTGAATCAATTACGCTCCTCCCCACAGCCTTTGCCGCCATGTCCTGCTGCGGGTTCTGGAACGCAGTAACCCGCAGCCATATGCTAATCAGACACCCATATGTCGCCTGTGAGACTATCAAAGAGCCCCGAGGACCCAAAGGACAGAGGACGGCACTGAGACTAGGGAGGGTGGTGTTGGATAAGAGGCGAGTTGTTGCCCTCTGCACGTCTTTGCGCCGCAGCGAGGCGAGAGAGAGAGAGAGAGAGAGAGACAGTTGGTGGAAGTGATGGGGACAGTCTGGCCTGTAGTGTACTGCCAGATGGAGTGATCGCCTGCGGACATTCGCACTTAGTCGGAGATGAGTGGATGCATGTTGGTGCCAGGGAGCATCCAGAATAGTCTCTCCTTTCCTTAGTTACCTCTGATGGCACAGAAAAACCTTCTTAACATTTGAAGGAGTTTTTATGCTAACATCCGCCGCCGAGAGCAGAAGATTCGATTAAACTTTCAGAAACGCAAAGTGTGTCCCGGGACGATGACGGCTTCGCAGAAATGAGAGTTGCTTAAATGCCGGATCGCTTAAAGCTGCAGCATGTCACTTTTATGAGACACATATTTGTTGAAGCCGTCACTATGCCCCCACCCATGTTGCTGGAAAAATTTCTTCCAACAACGTTTTTATTGCCTTTTTGCATATGTGAAACACAAGAAACTGTGAACCCCTCGGCCACAATCAACAAGCAGCGTACAAAATCAAATTCAGCTAAAAAAGAGACAAAAATGTTTTAAAAAAAAATGTTAAAAAAAAGATAAATATTCCATTCCACTCACTGATCTCAGCTTGGTTATTGTCCAAAACTTGCATGAAGTTGTGCCATGTTTCTTCAAGTTTAATGTTCCCAAACAACCAATCAGAGCCAGGAGGCAGGTCTTAGCCGTGTCCATCAATCACCCTCCAAGTTTTGCCACTCGTCCTCTAATCCCCCTCCCACTGTCGCTCTTCTACAGTCCAGCCTCTTCCCAAAAGCAAAGCCTGTTATGAATGTTAAAGCTGGTTAGCATGGCCACCGAATGAACGCAGCAGATGAACCATTTTGCTGTAGTAGTGACTGAGTTGTTTCTAGGCCATTAGCACATTTAGCAGCGTATTCACCAGATTGACTGGCAGCGCTAAGACCCTCCTCCTGTCTCTGATTTTGGCCATAGCCGCTCCGGGAGGAGGTGGAGGAAACTGATATCTTCACAGTTTCTCCGTTTTAACAAATATGTGACAGTTTTAACAAATATGTGGAGAAATAAAGATATTTTCTACTAAAGAGGGACACTGCAGCTTTAAGACTCGCCAGTCTGGATGTGGGCTTGATCTGAAGACAGACTCTCCTCTGCCATCATGCGAGACGTCAATATAACCTGGAAAAATACTTCTGCAGAAAAGCTTTAAGCGTCGCTGCGGTGAAGCCTTGCTCCCAGGTTTATCCCGCTGTCTCCCTCACAATGCGCAGTTTCCCCTCCTTACTATTCTGATTGATTTCTAGACTAATTAAGTATCAGTTGCGCGCAACGTGGAAGGCTCACTTGATATTTTGTGTTAATTACAGCCTCTTGGTGGTGAATAGAGGGATGATGCAAGTTGACCTTAACTCCAGAGGCTTCTTCCTGATGAGAGCAGCCAATTACTTTAAGCTCCTTTAAAAAAAGAAAGAAAGAGAAAGAAAAGCTCAAGCCTGCTTTGAAGACTTCCGATCGCTTTCATCTTACACTGCAGATAATAGAAAAGGAAAGTGAAGTGTCCAAGGCCGCTGAAAGTAAGGTAAAGCACAATAGGCCTTGAATGAACGGGACAGGTGGGTGAAATAAAACCGGGGGGGGGAAACAACACGAGTCAGTGAGCCGCGCTTCGCGTTGGGAGCCGGTGAGCACTGCTGAGCTTCGGAGAAACATTTACTGCGAAACTCCAGACATCCAGACGGCCTTGAGGCAAAGCTGCGGACCTGACAGCGAGAGAGCAGCTGGGGTCGCTGGATATTCTGCTACCGCTGACAAAAGTCATGTCTGACATGTTTCCCATGTATCAGGGACTGACATGTCCTCAGTTTGAGACACAGCGACACTCCCACCCCCACCCCACTGTGGCCGACCACGAAAAACGCTTGGTGTAGTTACTTTACACTCAGATTTAGCTTGTTACGCTTAAAAATCATCCAACGTGTTAACATGTTTCATCAAGATGTCCGTTTTTCCCTCTCGGGGGCATTCACTCGCACATAAATCGGCTGGACATGATTTAGGTCACAATAATCAGTAAATCAGTTATTGGTTTGATCAATTAAAACAAGCTCAATAATTTCCACGTGAATGATTTATTGTTTTTCTCTGCTCTCTTTATACTTGATGACCAAAAGTCTTCAGCTTTGGTCTCAAATTGCCCTTTTTATGAAGGACAATTTTGTTTACAGAGACTTTATTATTCATTTTATTTGTTATTTCTGTTGTTTTGTTTGTTTATTTTGGATATTTCAAATTGGTTAAAAAAAAAAAATTGGCAAAAGTTCATTAGAATTGAAAGTTTCTTGTTCCTCCATTATTATGCCATTTCCATTATATTACTTGAAAAAGGTCTCAACATAACAATACTATTATTTATCATAACACATCGTCCAGCAAACATCGTCATGGTTACGGGCCAAAATTAAATATTCCCTCTTTTTACAGGAGACATTTATGAATAAAAACAAAATGCTTCTCAAAATTTGTCTCATTGTTGTTCACAGAAGCTCCTAACAAACACGTGCAGCTTTCTTGTTTGAGTCCAGTGTAGCGTTTCCTCCTCGCTTAATATCGGTCAGTATGAATTCATATTTAAGGCATCGATCAAAAAATGATTCTTCAAACAATATCTAAAAATGTGTACTACTGAAACTATGGAAATAAAAAATATGGCACTTTCACAAGTGGAGCATTAGAGCTTTAGATATACTGCTCCACTTAATATATAAATAAACAAAAAACTGTGGTACAAATTACTTTGGGTTCATTTCAAATGCAATGCACAGAGACTGAACAGAAAGTGAAAAACAAACAAAGATATGATGTGGAAAGATAAAAAGGCATCAGAGATAAAAGTAGAAGAGAAAGAAAATGCAAGAGTTTAGAAATTTGCTTCTACACCTGCAGAAAGTGGTATAAAAAAAATCAACATACATGTATAACAACAATAAAAGTACATTGTACCAAATCATTACAAACACCTGAATCCCAACATTGTTCCAATTTTTCTACTCGTTAGTGTAATATTCCTCTTACTCTTGTATGGCTGCTGTCACCACAGAGGGCAAAGACACGGTCTAAGGAACGTCTGAGACAATAAAAAAGTGGGTCAGACCGTCTGCACGACTCCCTGACATTGCCGAAGTGGGTCAGAGGATCTCTGGGTAACCAAACTCCACAGGAAATCTGGATTTTTTTTTTCCAATCCCTGCTCGTCTGCGACGCCACCCCTCACCATTTTACAGCAAACTCCGTTGAATTAGCTCATTATTTAATCTTCTCTGCCGCTCCCATGAGTTGCGCCTCTGGTGATCATCGTTTCGCATCAACCTTGGTAAATAAGTGACCCAGAATTGCAGGCGCACCACATTAAACTCGGTCTCCAGAGCAGCTCAGGTACTCTGTGGGGACTTCACTTCTGCAGCAAGCCAGTCTTGCTTCACTGGGCAGCAGAAGCCGTCTTCATAATGTGAACTGTATGTTTCATATCTAAGTTAATCACCCTTGTATGGTGTACCTGTGAGCCACAAAACAGCGTACTATTGTCTGCAATAAATCAAGCGGCTCCACCTGAGAATTTGTCGCCCTGGGCCAACAGAATACTGAACTATATTTCTGAGTCTAATTGGATGAAAAAGTGTCCTCAATGAAGTGTGTTGGGCTTGATGTACTTTCCGTCTGGATGTCATTTATCAGAGTCAAATGATCTTCTCAGCGCCAAACGCAGCACTGCAGAACACATTCAAACAGGCTTTTTGAAAGGTGCCGGCGCCATAAAGCCAATTTAGGAAGACGAAAGTTTGGGATCGCTTATGCAGAGGTAGTTTGTACGGCACTACTTTCCGCTTTGGCCTTGGAAAGCCTCGTTCTTTTGGGGTTTTTTTAGGCCAAAAAAAAACCTCACCCCCTGGATAAGAAGTTATTTAAACCGATAGTGTTTAAATTCGCAAGCATGAACAAAGCACCCAAACTATAAAAGAGAGAGGAAAAAAAAAAAACACCACCCGAAGCCTGCTCTAAAGCTATTGCTTGTCTTGTTTTTCCATGTAGTACTTTACCTGTGCTGCAAAGCCACGGGAGTAATCTTACATTCAGATATAAATTACACTTTAGTCCGAAGTAATCAAACACAACTGCCCTTGTACATAGATCCGGGAAAAGCTTCCAGAAGGCAGGAGAAAAGGGTTCACATGAAAGAGTTTTCTGCAGTTCCACACTCATCAAACCATTTAGATGCACTGCCTGCGTAGCTGTTAGGTTATATAAAAGGTGTGGACTGTGGGGGGAACAAACATCTAAAGGTTTAGGTTGACCTACAGCCATGTAAAGAAAATGGTTTTAAGTTTTCGCCTCACTCTGCACTGCTTTGGGGTTACACGGTTGAAGGCCAAGGCACACAACAAGATTAATGTTTAATTTGTTTTTAAATCCTAGTGAACGTTTTTTTTTTTTTTTTTTTAGCTGCACTGAACACCTTTGTTCACGATCCATGAAATGAAACTTGAAAGCATATTAGACCTCACTGATTTTTTTCCCCATGTCGTTTTGACGAAGTCTTGACCAACATAATTTTGACTCTTTTTTTTTTTGCCTGGAGTTGTTCTAAATAATGAGAAAACAGGTTTTTACTCATTTAAGAGAGGTACAGCGATGTAATGCCACCAACCCACCCAATATACCTTAAAACTTCAATGCAATCTTTCCCTTAAGTGACCAAAAGGCAAACATGAGACTCCAGATCAATCGGATGAAGGTTCTTTGTTCTGATGGGATGAAAATGAAGGTTTCTGGCTGTCCGACCAAATGCTATGTTTGGTGAACACTGCAGATCACCAACAAGGTCCTATCGCCACTGTGGAGCCGTGGCATCATGCTGTGGGTATTGATCCCACTAGTGGTGCCAGAGGGGAGTATAGATGAGAAAGTGTACAGCCAAATCTGATGTCTTGGTGGAAGATATAATGGCCAACAAAAGTAAATAAGGTGAATGTTCCAGAGTTACCGAGTCAAACGCCCAAAACTAAATGCCGCTAATGAGGATTTTTCCTTTCACGATTCAGATGACACCACAGAGGAAATGTCCACATGTTTTTCAAACACAAAAATAATGTCCGCTTATCTTGACTAAGTCTTAAACCCCGTCGACAGTCCCAGTGCCTCGCCTTCTGACTCAGCGTCTTCCAAAATTGTGCTGCCTCTGGATGATATGGACTACTAGCTTCATTCCAGGAAACATCTGTCCCTTGCTGATTCGGAGAAAGAAAAAAACCTCCCTCACAATTATTTTAACAAAGCAGAAATGGCCACATAATGGACAGACAGATGAAAGGAAGAAGTGGCCATCTGCTACTATCTGCTGAAACAGGGGGAAAAAAATGCCCAAAGATAATATTTATATAAGCCTCAGTGGGAGTTTTCAGTGGATTTTGTTATCCCTGGTAAGTTTAATCACGGAGGGAAAAAAAAACATTAATCTCCCTACTAAGACATTGCTTGATATGACGTAACTAGTAAGGGAAATATTCCTTAAGAAGGTGTTCAATATTTGAATCGAATCGCAGCGTTCACATTGGATCACAAGTCTTTCGTTGCTAGAGGTAATCTGCTTCACCAGATTCAGATCTTTCCTGGACAGCCTTTTAGTTCATGTCTGTTTTTAAAATAACACATTTGGGTCACAGAACCGAGCGCCATCGCGATTGTTGTTTAGGTGAGGATAAAAGATGTGAGAAACACAAAGGGTAGCACTAAGTGGGCCACGTCCTTCTCCACCAGTCCCCAGTGAAAGTAGGGAAAATGTAGCAGTCGCTTAGAAATAAGAGCATTTTCATTTATCAAGAGGTGAATAGCTGGTACTGCAACAAAATGATGCTATTCGTTTATGTGTTTGTTGGAACAAAACGTTCTCTGTTGCCTCAGAGATGACGCTTTCATAGAACGATCGGCGACCAACAAGTAGCCACTGAATACGTGTTGTGTTTGCATCAAGCAGAGCGCTGCCTTGAAAGTGGACTGTCGTATCAAAAATGCGCAAATTGGTACGTGGCACGCTTGATCATTTGTTCTGAGCTAAATAGCAATTATGTGATTTGGAAGATGTGTGATTTTTAAAAAATATTTTGTGTAAAATGGGAAGCGTGGTAAGGGTTCAGGCCCCGGGCCCTCGCCTGCCACCTGACTGGTTAATTGGCGAATCTCGCTTAGATCAGAGAGGCAATGGGGGAAACCTCCAGGAGCCACAAAGGCTCCAGGAGGCCAGAAGGCTGGAGCTCTCTGATCCAAGCCAAATTCGTCAATTAACACAGTGTGCTGTTATCGAGATCCATGAATCACTCCGAGTCTGACTTGCCTCCTGACGCCTGATATTCCAGCAGGCGCTAAGACTTTAGACGACGCAGCCTCTAGGTCCACACGTCTAGTCAAACGTCTCCATAAGACGGGAGGGGAGAGTCAAAACAAAATCTACACCAATTATATTTGTGTGCTGAGGTGATTAGAAGGTAAATCGGAACTGGGATGTCCAACCTCAAAGAAAACAGGATGTCGGTACTGGGAAGCTCAAGCTGGACGCCTGAGTTTCTGAAAGAAACTTTTAGTTTGTTCTCTTTGTGACACAGCAGTCCTGTATCTGACCCATCGCAGCAGACCTGTTACGATAACTTGGTACAAAACTCCCTCTCGAGCTTCATAAAAAAAACAAATATTTTATGTTGCAAAACAACATGAAGCAATGAATAACAGGAGCGTTTCACTGCGTTGCTCTTTTTGTTCATATGTCATTTGTAAGAGCTTCCAGCCTAAATGCTCTAAACAACGTTTTAACCTATAATGAATTAAACATTTATGCCCTAATAAATATTTAGGATTTGCAAGGACAGTTTGTTGCCACGGAGGAACTTCATACGCGCAATTTGAGCTCAATCATTTAAAATTAGGCGTGTTATCCCCACATAAAAAAAAAAAAAAAAAAATCAAGTGAAAGAGATCCCTAACCGACCAATTAGTAACCATCTCAATGCTCATCAAGGCCAATTAATTATGGAGGCTAGAATGAAAACAGCAATCCACAGCGGGCCAGCTGGAATAATGTGGAATGCAGCCCCGGTGCTCTAATGAAAGCTGGTGGTGATGGGGTTGAAAGCGAGGTCATTCAAGGTGGGAGCTCAGGGTTTTTGGTCGAAACACCATCCTGCTGATTCAGATGCTCTCCCGAGATAATCAGCACCAGCAGAGATCTGGGTTCTAGAAACAGGAGGGGGGCATAAATCAATGCGGACGTACCGGGAGCAGCACGGAGCACACATGCTAATGAGTCTGACTGCGAACAACACCACTGTGTTAAAGCGGCTAAATTTAAACGGAAAATTTGAAGCGGAAAAAATTTGACTTGCGTTGAACTTTTCCTCCGGGCTTTTTATAGGTCGAGAGTAACGTCTTGATCAGTTTTGCGGATCTGGACTCTTGATAATTCGCAGGCACTTTCAGAATCACAAAGTGAATTTGTTGCCTAACGTCTAATAGACCTGTCAATATCGCTTGCATTATATTCTGTGGGCATTTTTCAAAGGCCAGTCTATCATTATAATCCAAGGTTTATTTTATGCAAAGACGGCTAAGGTTTTTTATAAATGATGAGATATTCCATTACCTTCTATTTACCCAGTGGTAATTAAAACCTTAAAACTGAAGGACGTGTTCAGGGCTTGACGAGTTTTGAGGACTTTTTGAAACAACTACAGACGACCGGTTGATGAGAAGGTCTGCTGCGGTTTTGCTCGCAGGAGCTTAAAATCGTGGATGGGAGAAAGTCAGGCTGTCAAGACTTTCAGTTGGCATCAGGGACGTTCTAGAAAACCTTTGGGCAAATCAGAGAGAGAGGGGCAACAATCACAAGATCCTCTCTAGGGAAGTCTGAGGCCTCAAGAGAAGCCAAGTTCTTTACCAAGACAGCAGTTGCCAGGATAATGGAAAAGGTCCCCGAGGAAAAGGACGCAAGGGCAGATAAGATTCATCCCAAAAATACCAGAGACTCCAGGCTTTATTGGCCCATTGTGTTTGACCGACCTCTTCGGTGCCAAACAAAGGATTAGAGCGATATCTCAAGCGTTGCAAACGGGGACTGTAGTGGAACAGAGAACGTATTCCAGTTATTAAAGGATCACACTTCTCCGCCTCCCTGAGAGTCAACTCTTCAGTGTTGGAAACGAGGCTGCAACTATCAAACCTCGCATTCAGGAGGAAAGGCTGCCTGTGGAATATTGAATAACTCAATTGATTCTTTGAATTCCCAAATCCGGAGCCGTGTTTGCGATCTCAGCGCAAAGTTCAATTTGTTCCCATTGTTTGGTGCTGACACTTTCGTGAGCCTCTTAGTGGTTTTAATGAGCTGAACCTGAAACTGAAGCTATAGAGGGAAGCATGTTTGCTTTCTCAAAACTAACACTCCAAGGATCCTCAAATCCAGGCCTGAAGGGCCAAAGTCTCTGTTCTAACAGAGCCAGATGAAATGGATGACTCACCTCCTCAGTCCAGTCATCTTAATGACCTCATTAATCGACTGAGGTGTGTTGAAGAGGAGACACATCTAAAAGTTGCAGGACATCAACCCATGAGGGCCCCCATTACTCCTCGACATCCTTAAAACCAGTGTGTCCTTGACTTTGAATTTTGCCTGAATTGGCTCCAAGAGGATCATCCTTGATTATTCTCAAGTTGAAATAGACTTAGAGCAAAAGTAAAAGCTGGAGAAAGTCTGTCAGTGTCGCGACCCTCGACTACAATCATAAGAAGCAGAGCACAGCCATCGGGCGGCCGGACTCAGGCTTAGAGATCAGCGATGTGGAGCCCATGTTCCTCTCCACTGAAACAAATTAGTTGAGATGGCTTGGGGATTCGATCAGGATGCCTCCAAAGCACCTACTTTTGGATGAAACTTGTGGCTCTAGTGGCTGTGTGTTCCCACTGGATGCAGACCTTGGATCTGTGGCCAGAACTCACTAGTTCAAGCCGTCTGCATTTTAATGCCTGGTCCCATGTGACTCAATTTTGGTCAAGGAGAAGCGGACGATGACGGACAGTTACTAGTAATTTACTAATTACTGGTCAATTTGAGTGGTCACAATTTGTTCTACTCCCATCAGTCTAAGAAAATGATCTGTATTTTGATATGTTATGTCTTTATAAAGCAAAGGTTAAAACTGGTAAAAAAAACAAAAACAAAAAGGGATTCTTTGACATCTCAGTGGACTGTGCCGTTCATAAACCCCCCCCATCTTTTCTTCTGTTGCAACGCCGGGCAACCGCCTGGTCCTCCCCCCCCTAATTAGTCACATGGTAGAAATGATGTGGGAAACAATCTAATTAAGAGGCGGCTGACTCGATTTGCTTGAATAATGGAAGTGGAAAGAGTGAAGTTGCGAAACAAAGAAGGGCTGAAGAAGCTGACGTTTGTCTTTCCTTATCTTCAAGACGGACTCCGTCCTACGAGTTTCAAGTCGCAATGTTTGCCTCTGCCGCGTCTTTTCCTTTCATCGGGACTATTAAGTGAGTTCATTTTGCAGCAGGTGAGTTATTATTTAGGAAATCTTAAAAGTGGCCATTCATGATTTCTCTAAATCTCCCTTAAGAATTGTTACAGTTCAAGTCTCTGTATTATACTGTAGGTAACACGGGGTGGGAATGAGCTCCCGCCACTGGACAAAAGCAGGTAAATGTGTGAAGTGGCGTGTAAATTGGAGCAACGCAGTTGTCATAATTCAACAAAAGAAAAAAGTAACAATATCATTTTTATCGTTTGCGACAGCCCATCGGTTGATTTTATTGCCGGGCATCGGGCTTATCCAGTGAAACCCCTCAGTCCTCCTCCAAGGTCATAAATAGCTCAATACGAGACGGGGCGAGTCACAGGGGCTGCGACGACAAAAGCTGAAAAGAGCATTCAGGAAAATGAGTGAAACCGACAGATATGTTTACGGCACAAACTTTTTACCCGCTGAAGCAGATCCAGTAGCGGAGAAGGAGGGAGGACTGGTGATTTAAGAGATTCGTGATCATCATCAGAGGAGGAGGAAGACGAGAAAGGCGTGGCCGGGGATGACACAGGAATGGCGATGGCCCGTGGAATTAATAATAATTAAGTAGAAATTAATAATAAACGCTCATCTCTTTCATAATTACGTGCTAATTTGTGTTGGTCTATCACACAGCCTTCCAAGTTTTTGCTTGTAAAGTGACAAAACGGGAAAAACATCAAAGGGTCTTGAAACACATTTGTGAGTCATTGCACCGTCTGCAATGTATGCAAAATACATGTAAAGACTGTTTTGTTTTGTGTTTTTTCCAAGTTGCATTTTACATATCCTCTGATCTGTGATTTTATGTGCCAGAGGAGAGAAGAACAAGGAGTTCTCGTCTTCTCTGAGCAAACGTGAGATTTTGGCTCCTTCTTCGCCGTTGCCGCGCTCACTGCCGCCGCATCAACAAACAGACACAGTAGGGCTTCTCTTAATGATACGCGCCGGGTATATCGCCCAGAATAAATTATGTTCTGGACATCAAACACAGGGGGAAGGTATTTTGGCAGCATTTTCCCTTCACGTGGGGCCAGATCGGGTGACCAGGTCGCCCTGCAGTGATGCCCAGGACGCCGTCTATTGAAAGACGTCTCACACGTACCTAAAACTCTGCTTCATGGTTCGTGTGCGTTTCCACTGGAGCGTAACAGAATGAGGACTACCTCCAAATTCTTCACCTCAAATCAACAGAAGTTTATGAATAAAACTTGGACGAAGTAGCAGGACAAATAACTCCAAAAACACGTGAACAGCTTTTTATTGAAAACCCATGAACATCTAAAGCACCATGAATTCAGTCAACTTAAATCATGTCTCCCAATTCTGAAAGTGGCCAAATATCGGGGCAAAATATTAGTGAGTGTGAATATGTGTTATTTAGGTCTTTATTGATAATTTTGACTTTGTGTAAGTTTGCAAAAAAAATAAAATAAAATAAAATAAAATGAACAGGAACTTGTATCCAGTTCAGTCAAATCTTGCTTTTAAAAATCAGTAAGGTTTTGTCCCACCATCCCATCCTGGATAAAGATAAAACAAAAAATAAACTAGACCTCATAGCTTCTGACTTTAATGTTCTTGTTCATTTTCAATATCCCAACACACCCCTTTTTTTTTTCTTTGTTCAAGAAGATACGAAGTTCCTCTAACTTCATGCAAAAATGTGAAACTGCTCATCCATACGTCGCATCCAATTAACGCAACTAAGAACCGAACGATTAACCGTCGGTCGGCAATTACTTCTCAGCCCGGGAGCACACCTAATACTTACAGTACCGTTCTCATTAGGTGGTGTGAAACGGAGGCTGCAATCTGGAGGCAACCAGGTGAAGGTAATAATTACATGTTAACAAAGACAAAACGCACTGCAAAGGCAGCGCTGAAAATAAAACACCCCGAAAACAAAGAATCAAATGCAACTGATAGAGAAGATGCTGACCTGCAGCAAGGAAACGACTTAAGTTAATTAATAATTGATTAGCCAATTAGTTAAATAAATTAAAGGCTTAAAACAGCTACTAAATAATTCATCTTTTACTGCATGATAATCTAACTCTGCAGTTCTTTGATGGACAGATTATTGTAAACAATAAGTGATTCTCAAACATTTTTTTTTTTTACCTGGTGAAATAAGAGTTGAATGATGATAATTCCAGAAAACTTTTGATTTATTTATTTTTTTAATTCTCCAAGTGTGCACTAGGAGAATAGTGAGAGCTTCAGAAATATTTATTTAACTGTACTTAGGGTCAAGATTTGATGAGGATCTTTTATAAAGATCAACGCACATCAGCTTCACTTTGTTCCCGGATCTTTCCGACGTTGGTGACGAGTTTCTCCGTTTGACCCTGATCCAAATAAAGCAATAGATTGCTGGTTAAGAGATTGTTAACATGGATCCACAAAAACAAACAAAACAAAGTGATCACACTTCACTTGTGATTACCGGCACCTCTGATTTGTAAAGGAACAATTATCTCAAGCATAAAATTTTGCGCATTTTGGTGAGCAAAGGTGTGTAAAAACGGCGAGTTTTCCCACATGAGACTGCAATAAAAGGTGACTTATTTGAGGAGCTCACACCTAACAAACGGCAGGCGTGTTAATCGGGCCCAAAACTATACTGACTTCAATAAATGTTGCAAACGAGCAATCGTCAGGAAAATCAAAACTGGAACCATCGTAATTGATGGAACTTAAAAACGCAACAGGACTAAATGCTAAAATTAAATCAAAGATGCCTTTTCATTTTGTTCTAACAGATTAGATTACTGCAATTAGACAACAGATACGTCACATGAATTTAAAATTAGTTTACGTTAAAGTGGGGGGTTATGGACGGAAATGATTTATCTCAACATTTTGTGGTAATGTTGTGATAACAATAAAAACTATGACAGAAGGTGCGTCACAGTGATTATAGCCCCACACACACGAATTTGCTTCTGATAAACATTCCGAACTGTAACGCGCTTCAATCGCACGTTAAATCACTCAGATTTTATAGAAACATAAATCATGACACCAAACTAATGAAACAAGTCACTCTTAGCATTAGTCTGTAAACATGGAGAACGTTACAAAACGTTTCCCTTTTTGTAAAGTCTGCTTAGAAATCACAGGACCCTTACAAAACAACCGCCTCTCTAAATGTCATCGTCATTACTGATGGAGCCGCACCAACAGGGAGAAAGTGACCCCCTGTCATTTCTGGAGGGGGTTTGGGACGGTGGCCAATCGGCTGCTAAGTAACATTCACGCACATTGCTCCGATATCCCTATGCGTACGATTGGTGTTCCGTGTGAAGTAATGTATCACTGCTTGACAAGATCTTTTATTTTTTTGTGCCCATTTAGAAGATGAATTTGAACTGGCAAGACTCGCTCCTTTTGGCACGTACTTTTATTCGCAAAGAAAGAGTCCAACAAAAGGAGAAGGTAATGAATGGACTCTCTGAAGGTCACTGCACTGCCCACTAATGGGTAAAGCACTCCCTGTGGTATCACTGAATAAGTCCCTTTTCTAGAACAGTGATTTCTGACAATGAAGCGAAATTAGGAAGAATCTGGGAGCGGGCCGTGAGGGGAATGAGGCTACGGGGTGAATTCTTGACCTATAATGTACTTTGAAGATTACAACTTCGCTCCGCACAAGGTCGGCGGGCCGTTCCACCGGCGGGGGACATCTGTACGTTTTGGTGAGAGGCGGCGCTTCCTGCGCAGTCCATGTCTCGTGTGGGGTTGATGGGGTGCCTTGCAAAAGTATTCGTAACCATTGAAGGTTTCCACATTCTGACACGTTCCAGCCTCAATGCATTGATGTGCCAGAGCAGCACTAAATTGAACACGATTGTGAAAAGGAGGGAAAGTGATGGGATTTCAAAAATGTTGACATATAAAAATCTGCAGATTGTGCATTTGTATTTAACCCCAAGTTGATATTTTAAAACTTAGGTAAAACTGACTTGTTTGAGATTTTTTCAACTACTCACGACAAATTTGGCCAGATGATAAATTCCAGCAAACTGCTGCTGGTGGCCGGCTCTAGCGGCCCTACGTCCACTCTCAGCAGGTTTTCTGGTTATCACCAAAACTAAACACAACAATTTTGTTGCTGCACAACAAAATAAAAAAAATAAAAAAAACTGAAAAAGTATGTCTTTGTTCTACTTTACAATTTACAATTCATCCTTTGTATCATCAAATCTCAACAAACTCCATTAAGATTCGCAAAGTCTGGAAACATTCAAGTGCTTTTGCAAGGCTTTGTACGATACAAACTTTAGGTCCTCTGCTGTTTATCCAATAGCAAGGAAAACGTGTGATGGAAGAGGGACAGCATTTTTAGGTGACTGCAACAACCCGCAATGTCAAATATGGTCAGTCGCTAAAGTGAAAATATAATAGTTTTAAATTGGACAAAATTATGGGAAGTGAGTCCAAAACAATTTGCCAGAGTAAACAGCCAAAGGCAATGCTCATCTGTGGCCAAAACAGTTTGTATCCATGAATCCTGGCCAAAGTAATTACAAAATGCCAGGCAGGTTTTAAAGAGAACAAATCAAATGTCTATTTTTAAACTGACCCATGTCCATTGCTTTTATTCCCTTACGGCAACCAGGCTTTTTTAAAATGCTCCATATGTGTCTGGACACGCCATACAAGTTTAGCTGGTGAGCACAGACAAAAGCCAACATAGCATCCTGTTACACATGTAGGTCTGTCAGTATTTCTGACAGGCATGTTTTAGTCATAGTTAGTCATTTTCTAACTCCTGGGAGCTCTAAAGGAATAGTTTTGACTTTTGGCAGCTAATTGAAGTGTTAAAATAAAATAATAGCGCATCAACGCTAAGCAATATCAATTGCATGCATCAAGTGTGAAAGGTCACATGACCAGACCTCTTTACTTCCTGCCTGTAACGCCGGCAGGAAGTAAATGTGTGTCACAAACCTGTTCAAGAGGAAGTCAGTAAACTATTTAAATAAACAAATAGAAATAAAATATTTTGTACTTATGTTCTTTCAAGTGTCTTCTACTGACATATAAAGAAGATTGTATCCATTAATCTCTTAATCATAAGAAGAGTGAACGTAAGTGTGGCAACAATTGTTGGACAGCACGATGCTGGACGTCCGTATAGCTTTGCTGTTTATTCTATATGTTGCTGTTCCCACACAGCTTAAAACTGCCAGATATTTTAGATCTCCTAGACCTGAAGGAACCTGAAAGTGAGGTCTTCTCCATCTCACTAAGTCGAACGCCTCCCCACTTCCCACCCCTCAAAAGCTGATCCTTTCCACAAATTGTGGTTTATTCACTGAATGGCCTCATGATGGCGCCACGCCTGAAACTAGTTCAGCAAAAGGCCAGGGTGTAGTGATTGGTCTGGTGCAACAGGGGCAATGCCAGTGTCAGATTTGTTCATACTAACATTTTCACCTGATTTTGCCGAATTGCTGAAATAATGAGGTCAAAGGTCGCTTGGCACATTGAGACAATTGACATCTGCAGGATCTGGCATTGAACCTTTGTGCATCTGAAATATTTCTGAACACTCTTGTAACCATTCTTTGTTATATTTTCATGATTTTTCTTATTTTTTCTTCTATATGTATAAAAAGGTGAGGTTTCTGTAATTTAGACTATGCCGCTTCCCACCGGCAATGAGTATAAAACCTACATTTTCACTGACATTACCAACATAAAATGTAATAATTCATAAATATGATGTGTTAGGGAGGCCCAAGGATTGAAATGCATGCACTTATTTTGCAGGAAAAAAAATTGGGATTCAACGGGTTAATGTTTGAACACGTGTTTAAACCAGTTCCCTCCTCGAATTGATCAATAGAGGATAAAATGAAAACAACAGTGACCTTTGTCTTCATCAATGATTTAGAAAAGAAGGCTTCATTCCAGCAATACTCTTAAGATAATAACATACCAATTACCCAAGCTGTTGTCGATTCAGACACATTGTAATGAAAACCAAAGATTATGAAAAGTGGTATTTTTTTAAACGACGGCCAATCAAATCAAGAGTCTTTGCTTTGTCTGTGTTAAGTTAAAGAAAATAATCACAGTCTTCTATAGATTCTGACTGAGTAAATATTAATGATATGTTAACTAGAACTGTGCTGCTAAACAGCCGTTGCTTTTATGTCCCTCTCCTCATCTCTTTGGCTGTGGAGATGAGAATATATAAAACCAAAACACATTGGACTATTAAAAACACAGTGCAAGCGCAAAAAGCAATCACATCGTACGGAGTTCTGTAGTTATACACAAGCCACAGTTAATTTTCTTCTTGTACGATTGCCATTATAGGAAAACCACCTAATTATGAAACCCCTTGATTGCGTTCACTTCCTGTTATTAGACTGACTTTATGTGCCCAATCTTCAAGCACAAGAAATGAACACCCTTCTGCAAACAAGAACTCTAAATGTAAAATCTGGAGGATGATAGATTAGCAAAAATTTTGAGATAAAAGCAGGTGTGGATTGACTTGGCTAAATTAAGTTTTAGTCACCAAAAACCTCTAATCTTTCAGCAACATAATTTCTTTGGATTGACAATCAACCAACCATCCATCCAGCAGCCTTTAAGCCTCAGAGTTGTTTTCCTGGACAGATAGTTGCCACGTCTCCATTCTGTTTCCGGTTTTTATACACATTTTGAAGTATCGAATTAGTTTTTAGGCTTAGTTGAGGTGGCTTTTGGCATTCCATTTAAGAGTTAATGCACAAAAGTGGAGATAAAAACAGGACATGCTGAATAAGTGCTGACGTAACAAACACTCACATCCACCGGCGTGTCTCTGCCTGACCAGAGGCACGAAACTTGGCCGAATTTCTATGTACAAAGGTATGTGAGTCATGCTAGTTTGCAACATCTACTTCCTGTTTATTACGTTTGTAGCGTCAGGGTGTCATGATTCGCTCCAAACCAATAGATGGACACGACTAATTCGCTTTTTTTTTTTTTTTTCAATATTTTAAACGTTTGTGCAAAACTCGCATGGCAATTGGATGGACGCATAGCTAGCACCTGTGTGAGCCAATGTTGACAATCCTTTCTGTTCTAATAAGAGCGGAGAGGAGAGCTGACAGAACCTAAAAAGGAGGCCCAAGCTGTTTCTGATAAACCAAACAGCATCTCACCTAAAATGGAAGTGCTCCCCATTCTGAGACATGATATGTATCTATTTTTACCCTCTTGTCTTAGTGCGATCCTCAGGGGAAACACAACAGATGTCAGGATTGGGCAGCAGGGAAAAGGGCGCTGTACCGTCAGACCGTCAGTTCCCAAAACAACACACAAAGAGAGAGTCGTAAAAGCACAAGCAGGGTCAGTGCGAGACTGCGCATAAAGTAAATAGCTCATGGGGTGCAAATGACCCCATCTCTTAAGACAGTGTGAGGTTTAAAGCATGATGAAAAACTAACATTGATGAGTTGAAATGTGAAACTTTTGATCATTTGTGGGAAAAAATGCGCTCTCGTTATTTGCCACACGCCTTGCTGAGAGGCAGAATCAATTTTCTTAGCAATATTTGTAACATTTAAAAAATGATAAGAAATCAACTTTGGCTGTAAACCTCCAAAATGGTTGATGTTATGAGCAACACAGGGCCTTCAGAGCTTCAGAAGCAAATGCATTTTTTTTATGCAATCCACCACCACAGTGACATAAAGGTTAAAGAGTTTATCTTTACATAAATGCAAACCTGCTTACTTTGTACTCTTCCATTACACGCTACACATTCAGCAAAAGCTGGTGCAGAACTTATCTGACAGGTCTGCTTGCTTTTTCTTTTTTGCATTATTGTAATGTGGTTTTCTTGAAGTTTAAACTTCCCTGGAGTGAGCGACTGCCCCATGCTGGGCTACTATGTTCCTGCCCTGCAGAAGGCTCCCCCCATGTGGAGCGAAAGCTATTTCCGTTGGATGTGGGAGTCTGAGGAGCAGTGCAATTTGACAATTCGCCTTTAAATGTCTGCAGTATTTTCACTGTGCATCGCCCATCCTAGAATGGATTAGCAGGTAATTGGTCTTCTTTATCCCTCGGTATATCTTTGTGCAGCTAATAGAGAGGGGTGAAGGAGGTGTCTTGTGAAGGGAAACCACACGTTCGTGGAACCCACCGGCGCCGAGTTCCGGTGCGAAATTTATGACAGGGAATCTCACTTTCCACATAGAGAGGCTGTGAAAACTGCTTGCCATAGTGGGCTGGGAATAATGACCTTCGCCATCTTTCTTTTGGTGGTAATTTTCTGTCGATGTCAAGAAGTTTTCCCGCTTATCTCACGCAGATTAAAGACACCTGCACGCATGCGTTTTGTCTGCAGTCGTTTGAAATAAAGCGTGGCAGCAAGTTTCCTCGTGTACGCTCGTCGGCCTTGATGTGAAATTATTTTTGGCGAGCCTATTGGGCAGAAACAACAGCGCGATGTAAAGTGTGCCACTCAAGAAACGGTTGAAGGCAGATCTGGCAGCAGAAAAAAATACAAGAAAATAGAACCGGGCGGGAACAGCTTGTGTTTTGCAGGCAGCAGGCAGGAGGGTAGAGCAAAGGATGAGAGCTCCGGGGTTTGATAAATGAGGCTGCATGGTGGCTGCAGTACTAAACTGCTTTCCCGCTCAGCCGCGGTGACAATGTGATTAATATTTGCTCTGCATTACGCTAATTCATCACGGGCCACGTGCGAGCCAATGGGAGAGTCGGCTGTCACATGGATGCCCGGGCGAAGGGAGGAGCGCAGGCTCTGGCAGCGGGAAGCGATTGTTTGTACGCCAACGAAAGCAAACACAGAGAGGAAGCTCAGAGAGAAGGCGGAGAGCTGCCAAGCACAAGATGCTAACGTACGAGTTCAAAATGCAGTTTTGCGGAACAGCATCCTTGGATTGATTTCACGAGGGTGTGCCTTCAAAAATTCAGCTGAACTCGTACGTGTTTGGAAATGCAGAGAATGCAAAGACACAAGAGGTTCTAATCCTGAATAATAGTGTGTAAAAGCACTACAGTCTGCAGGGAACATATGTACAAATAAAAAGAAAAATATTTCTAAATGTAAAAATTATGTTGATAGACATTGGTATTTTTTTCACATTTTGTATGTTTCCCAGGCAGATTGTACCATTTCATAGCACAATCAAGTAACTGATAAGAAATTGATATAAATATCCAACCTGACTTGAAAGTAATTGGACTTTGTAAATTAACGCTTTGAAATTGGGTCTCTGTCTCTTTATAAAGTCCTGCTCTCTGGAACTCCTCCCACAGAAAGTAATCGCAACAAGGCTCCTCCATTAACACTTTAAAAACGTTTTTAATGGTGTTTAATTGAGAAGAAGCTCCTATAACGAGCTCAGCATATGTCCTAGGTGTTTGCTAGTTTGAATGAGTTGAGTTGGGGCGAAGGCAGATTTAGGTTCATTCAGGTATTTTGTGCAACTTAATGGTTGCCATGGGAGATTAAATGATTTCTCGGACGTGCAAGTGCCCTTTGAGAATCAGTAAGTGGACGTGGTCTGCATAGAGATTGAAACAATGTTTTCTTTCAATTAAATTCACGTAGTGTGAAGCTCTTGTGTCTAAGCATTTGAGCAGTACTCCAAAAGCACTTATGCTTAATAAATAACTAAGTGTGATGACATGTTTTAAAATAGCTGAAGAATTCCAACATTTTTTCAGCAATAAACATTTGTTGATGAGCTGTTGCTAAGAGACGAGCGTGTTTTCTGGTAACGAATTAAACGAAGTTAACGTTTGATTTTTTGTAAATTTACTACGTGAAGCTCTTGTGTCTAAGGATTTAAGGAGTACTCCAAAAGCACTTATATTTTATAAGTAATTACAGTGTTCAGACATTTTAAAATAGCAGAAGAATTCCAATATTCTTTCAACACTAAACATTATATATTGATGCGCTGTTTCTAAGAGACGAGAGTGTTTTCTGGTAATGAATTGAAACTAAGTTAACGTTTGTTGTTTTTGTACAATTTACGTACTGTGAAGCTCTGCTGTCTAAGCATTTAAGTAGTTCTTCAAAAACATTTACGCTTATTAAATAACTAAGAGTGTTGACACGTTTTAAAATAGCCGAAAAATTACTAGATTTTTTCAACAGTAAACATTATTTGTTGAGCTGTTGCTAAAAGACGAACGTGTTTTCTGGTAACAAATTCAAACGAAGTTAACGTTTGTTCTTTTTTGTAAAATGTATGTTCTGTTAAGCTCCTATGTCTGAGCATTAAGGAGTACTCCAAAAGCACTTATATTTTATAAATAATTATGGTGTTCAGACATTTTAAAATAGCGGAAGAATTACTATATTCTTTCAACATTAAGCATTATTTGTTGATGCGCTGTTGCTAAGAAGACGAGCGTGTTTTCTGGTAGCAGATTGAAAGCGAAGTTAACGTTTTTTGTTTTTTTTTAAATGTACGTAGCGTGAAGCTCTTGTGTCTAAGGATTTAAGAAGTACTCCAAAAGCACATATATGTTATACATAATTACAGTGCTCAAACATTTTAAAAATAGCGGAAGACATTTTTTAAAAAGCGAAAGAATTCCAATAATCTTTGAACACAAAGCATTATTCATTTATTAGCTGTTGCTAAGAGGCGAGCATGTTTTCTGGTAGCGAATTCAAACGAAGTTAACGTTTGTTTTTTTTTGTAAAATGTACGAAGTGTGAAGCTCTTGTGTCTAAGGATTTAAGGAGTACACCAAAAATCAGTTATATTTTATAAATAATTACAGTGTTCAGACATTTTAAAATAGCGGAAAACATTTTAAAATGGCGGAAGAATTCCAATATTCTTTCAACGCTAAGCATTATTTGTTGATGCGCTGTTGCTAAGAGACGAGCCTGTTTTCTGGTAACGAATTGAAACGAAGTTAACGTTTGATTTTTTGTAAAGTTTACGCACTATGAAGCTCTTGTGTCTACGTAGGATTTAAGAAGTACTCCAAAAGCACATATATGTTATACATAATTAGTGTTCAGACATTTTAAAATAGCGGGAAGACCTTTTTTAAAAGCGGAAGAATATCTATATACTTTGAACACAAAGCATTATTCATTTATTAGCTGTTGCTAAGAGACGAGCGTGTTTTCTGGTAACGAATTGAAACGAAGTTAATGTTTGTTTTTTTTTGTAAAATGTATGTTCTGTTAAGCTCCTATGTCTGAGCATTAAGGAGTACTCCAAAAGCACTTATATTTTATAAATAATTATGGTGTTCAGACATTTTAAAATAGCGGAAGAATTACTATATTCTTTCAACATTAAGCATTATTTGTTGATGCGCTGTTGCTAAGAGACGAGCGTGTTTTCTGGTAACGAATTGAAACGAAGTTAACGTTTTTTTGTTTTTTTTTAAATGTACGTAGCGTGAAGCTCTTGTGTCTAAGGATTTAAGAAGTACTCCAAAAGCACATATATGTTATACATAATTACAGTGCTCAAACATTTTAAAATAGCGGAAGACATTTTTAAAAAGCGAAAGAATTCCAATAATCTTTGAACACAAAGCATTATTCATTTATTAGCTGTTGCTAAGAGACGAGCGTGTTTTCTGGTAACGAATTCAAACGAAGTTAACGTTTGTTTTTTTGTAATATGTATGTAGGGTGAAGCTCTTGTGTCTAAGGATTTAAGAAGTACTCCAAAAGCACTTATATTTTATAAATAATTACAGTGTTCAGACATTTTAAAATAGCGGAAGACGTTTTAAAATGGCGGAAGAATTCCTATATTCTTTCAACGCTAAGCATTATTTGTTGATGCGCTGTTGCTAAGAGACGAGCCTGTTTTCTGGTAACGAAACGAAGTTAACGTTTGATTTTTTGTAAAGTTTACGCACTATGAAGCTCTTGTGTCTAAGCATTTAAGGAGTACTCCAAAAGCACTTATATTTTATAAATAATTACAGTGTTCAGACATTTTAAAATAGCGGAAGACATTTTTAAAAAGCGGAAGAATATCAATATTCTTTGAACACAAAGCATTATTCATTTATTAGCTGTTGCTAAGAGACGAGCTGTTTTCTGGTAACGAATTGAAACGAAGTTAACGTTTGTTTTTTTTTTGTAAAATGTACGTAGTGTGAAGCTCTTGTGTCTAAGGATTTAAGAAGTACTCCAAAAGCACATATATGTTATATATAATTATAGTGTTCAGACATTTTAAAATAGCGGAAGACATTTTTAAAAACCGAAAGAATTCCAATATACTTTGAACACAAAGCATTATTCGTTTATTAGCTGTTGCTAATAGACGAGCATTTTTTCTGGTAACAAATTGAAACGAAGTTAACGTTTGATTTTTTGTAAAATGTATGTTCTGTTAAGCTCCTATGTCTGAGCATTAAGGAGTACTCCAAAAGCACTTATATTTTATAAATAATTATGGTGTTCAGACATTTTAAAATAGCGGAAGAATTACTATATTCTTTCAACATTAAGCATTATTTGTTGATGCGCTGTTGCTAAGAGACGAGCGTGTTTTCTGGTAACGAATTGAAACGAAGTTAACGTTTTTTTGTTTTTTTTTAAATGTACGTAGCGTGAAGCTCTTGTGTCTAAGGATTTAAGAAGTACTCCAAAAGCACATATATGTTATACATAATTACAGTGCTCAAACATTTTAAAATAGCGGAAGACATTTTTAAAAAGCGAAAGAATTCCAATAATCTTTGAACACAAAGCATTATTCATTTATTAGCTGTTGCTAAGAGACGAGCGTGTTTTCTGGTAACGAATTGAAACTAAGTTAACGTTTGTTTTTTTTGTACAATTTACGTACTGTGAAGCTCTGCTGTCTAAGCATTTAAGGAGTACTTCAAAAGCACTTACGCTTATTAAATAACTAAGACTGTTGACACGTTTTAAAATAGCCGAACAATTCCTATATTTTTTTCAACAGTAAACATTATTTATTGAGCTGTTGCTAAGAGACGAACGTGTTTTCTGGTAACGTATTCAAACGAAGTTAACGTTTGTTCTTTTTTCTAAAATTTATGTTCTGTTAAGCTCCTATGTCTGAGCATTAAGGAGTACTCCAAAAGCAGGTATATTTTATAAATAATTGCAGTGTTCAGACATTTTAAAACGGCCGAAGAATTCCAATATTCTTTCAACACTAAGCATTGTTTGTTGATGTGCTGTTGCTAAGAGACTAGCGTGTTTTCTGGTAACGAATTGAAACTAAGTTAATGTTTGTTTTTTTGTTAAACATAAAAATGTAGGTTAAATGTGACAAGACGTTCATATACATATGTCTGGTTACGTCTTAATTTCAGTTGAGAGCTGATTTAAATGAACCGATGCAGTCCGAATCTCAATCAGAGACGTAACGGAGACCAGTGGTTCCATTATTCATGAAGTATGATTCTTGATATTGTGTTACAACTGGGCTTCAGATCAAGTGTTTTATTTCAGCTCTTTTTTTGGTTCTGTTCAGACATTTGGGAGGATATTTGCGAGAAAGCAAAGAAAAGAGTTAAGATTACAAATGTGTTCTTAAATTTCTGCCAGTCCAACTCATGAGTTACACCGATTCAATCGTTTGGGGGTGTTTTAGCATCAAGAAATGTTTAAATGGTAAGTGACTTATTCAAAAAATGTTTACATATTCGTCAAAACTGTCACCATGTTGTGACCATGTGAGACAGATAATCTGTGAAAACATCGATTGCCTCCTTCTGCTGTCTTAAGAAATATACAAAAAACAAGCCGTCAGTCAGGAGGCGGGACTTGGTGCCGCCAACCATAATCATGTACTTGCTGCTTAAGGTGCTAATGGAAAAGAAACAGCTTACAATTACAGGAAAACCACTTCTGTGGCCATGCTAACTACATCCTGTATTCACAACATACAACGTGAGCAGCGCTACACGAGGTTGTGGCTCTGATTGGTTGTTTCCGGTTTGCACTTGTAGCACCGGGAGAAGACAGAGGAGCTCGACATTTCACAGAATCAGTGTCTCATAGCGAACTGTCACGACGAGGTAACAGTTTCAACAATCAAATAAAGATATTTTTTTACAGAAGCTACACGATGCAGCTTTAATGCTTGGTCTTGATGTAGAGGCAAGAGTGTGGTCATTGTTATAAAGCTGAAGCTCAATGAAATTACAATTTGGAAATCAAGTTATTGCTATCTGGTTTTATTAAATGTTCTCCGAAAAAAAAGAGAAAAAAAAACATGAATTTTTGCAATGAAATACGAGTTTGATACCAAAGAAAACAGTTTTATTTTTTTTGTAATCAGCCCTGAAAACCATCTAAAACATAAATCTGGATGTTGGTTCACCGTCCGCCCCAAAAAACGGAAAATATTCCATTTTGTTTACTTTACCCCCAGGCCTGAAATAAGAGTCTTCTCGTTTGAGCGTTTCGTGAAATTGACTGACTTGTCCCCCACGTTGCCGTGTCAGTCAGCCCCTCTGCTGCGCCGGGCCGAACGGCCCCAGCATCTGCCACTTGGCAGCGAATCTGCCGGCCCTGCTCTGCAGGCAGTATTAAGATGCTACTGCTGTCAAGGGAGGCTGGAAGGGAAACCAATAGCCAAAGCAGTAACTCACCCTTTAAGACCATTGCCTTGTTTAGGAAAGTAATCTACCCCCAAGCCGCTCCCTTCCTCCACAAACGATACATCATTGACAAACACTGGCACAGCAGTATTCACAGCAGCCACACTCAGCCTCCACGCTGCCAAGCATCACTCAGCTCGGCCTTGCACTTTGGAATATTGAACCCCAGCCTTGAGCTAGGCCAAGAAGGGCTGTCAAAAATCAAGACGCTGTGCGGGGAATTGTCACGCATGCATATGTGTGCAGCTTTATTTCAAGCCAGTCACATCCCAGCTCTGCTCCGTCGTTGCCGGGGCTCTCCGGAGAGAGAGAGGCCCGGGGTGTCGTTTTTCCATCATCAGCACGTTCGCTCATGTCCTCAGCAGATGCTTTGGCAAGGGCGAAATTTTCACCGATCTATTACTTTTACTGTATTTATGCGCATTAAGAATGGAATTGCCGAATTGAGAAACGGAGGACTGAGAAAAAGGATGTTTTCTTGCCACATAGCGCAACTTTATAGCTTCATCACTTGTCATAAAAACACCATGTTTATCAAGTAAAACTACCTGTTCATTTGAAAATTGACTTTGCAATTTAGCGTCTTGAAATTGGACCTCGAAGAGGAGCTGCTCTCCGAGGCCGGCACTCGGTCTACCCTGGCGTTTTCCACAGCTGAACGGTTGCCACGGGAGATTAAAGGATTTCTCAAACATACGGAGAAGAATCAAAGGAACCCTCCAGGAATGTTTTTAATGAGGGAATAACATTATAAAATGATGTAAAGCTCAGAAAAGTCCTTTTTACATAACACTACAGATTAATTTATGCAGCTCGTCTCTCTCTTGACTTATCCATGAACGAATTACAAATATATTATAGCACAGGCAAATACAGTGGAGCTACAATGTTTCCTGATATTTGTAACAATAATGCAATGAGAATTTGTTAAACGGTGCAAGACGTTTAACTGGATTTCCTTGGTTTTGTGCTCTGCAGATGTAAGATGTTCACGAGGTTTGATGATATTCACTGGTTTATTGTTTTAAACCAACCGTAAAGCGTCAAATGCAAGCAGCTTCATTCTGCTTCCGCGACACAATCCATGAGCAGCAGATATTTAACCGCTCCAAAACTACTCCTAAAATCAGCGCCACGTGTCAGTAGCAAAATATCCGGCTTTGTTTTAAATTAGCACACAATCTTCATTAGTGTTTCATATGAGAGGCACTTGTTTTGCTTCCCAATAACGTTTCAGAAACTGCAATATGCACTTTTCATTAACGAGTCCCATTAAGAGTTTCTGCCGACAATCAGCTGCTCCAACATGGGTTGACTGGGTTAGGACGCACATGATATCCCAAACATTTTTCTCCTGAGGCATGCGAAGCTTTATCATCTGACTTTAAAACCATATCTGACTGAACACATAAAGCTTAATTCTTCAATAAGCTCATGTCTTAATTACGCTGATTATGTTTCTATCTGGAGCAGTTTGCTGAAGCGCTTGGGATCCGTTTGGATTTTACTCTCTCACTTTTACTTATCAGTTTAGTTGACTCCTACCGTCTGAGTGAGTTTGTTGAATGAAGTGTTTCAGCTGCAGTTTTTGAATTACGTTGTTAGTAAAGATCTTGAGTTCGGCGCTTATTCTGAATGCGTGTGCAGAACTCGCCTTTTGAAAACATCAGTGATCCTTCGTTTATTGTTATCACCAGACAGACGTTGATAATACAATAACCGTTTGGCGATTATTTGCCAAATTGCTCATTATTTTAAGCAATTTGATCTAAATTACTAGTTTATTGAAGAATAGCATAGTTATTTAGAGCCAAGCCAAACAAACAATGCACAAGTTCATCCAAAAATGTATGTTTAAAATATGAATAGCTTACATTAACGAATACAGTGAAGTGCTAAGGCCATAGTGGATAGGAAAAAAAAAAACAAAAAAAAAAGTATTAGTACATTTATGCCAAAAAAAAAAAGAAATTTTTCTTTCTAGAAAAGTTTTGAGATTATTCCAGAAAAATGTTTTGTTTGTTTTTTTCTTGCAAATTTTGAACCTATGGAGCTGGGAAATTCCTTAGTTTTTATCCAACATGCTGTCATAAAACAATGCGCATTTTTTTCATAGTCGCCTGTTTACCCTCAGAGAGCAAATGGGCGTGTGAAGCATGAAATATCGAAGGCATTACTGAGCATTTGCACATGTAAACAATCCAGCTATCTGACCCGACGTTCTTGTAGGAACAGATTTCATCAGTGCCAGACATGCTGCGCATTAGAGCCAATATGGAACCAGGAAAAATGAATACGTGTCAATTAACACAACAAAACAAGGGCCGTGGCGCTTGTTGCATTTTCTGGTCCGTTAACTGCTGGATTACTCAACAACCTGTCTTTTTTTTTTTTTTTTTTTTAAATAAACTTGCATCTCCTCCCTTTGTGACAGTACACAAGTCAAACCAAGTCGATAAAATTTACATAACACCTCCTGTTCTTAGACCCTGGGAAAACCCTCGCCCGGGTCGTCCCTGCTGGCTCAGCAGAATGTAGATTCTTCACCAAGAGATCAATAAATCCAAGCTGAGGCTGCAGTCAGTCGCGGCGAAGCTTTGCGCTTGTAAAGCTGGGTTAATTTCGGATCCAATTACCATCTTTATACTAGTAGAGAAAAGAAATCTCATTGTTTTATTCTTGGTGGGGAAAAAAAAAAAAAAAAAGATTACGCCACATTTATGGGAATAAAGAGTCTGTTTCTGATGTGCAGAAAGAGTGTCATGGAATGCCGTTGTAAAATGAGCTCGTCCTCACGACCTGACATTGCAAGCCAGTTGATTATTAATACCTCGTTAGCAAATGTCAACAGTGCTTTAAAGGTTTTCTGCTGCTATGACGGAAAAGCCTTGGCTTTATGAACGTCTCATAAATCTGACACGGCAGGTTTTAAGTACTGTGATGTACTTCTGGATGCTTCTGTTGTATTGCCATGCATAATTGCTTTGAATAAAGTGTTCGAGTCAAAGATGCAACGAGGTGCAATGGCAACCACTGTCAACAATAAGAACAGGATTCATTACGCTGTCAACCCTAACCCTGCTGCTGAGGTGTGTAGATGCAGAAAGTATCACGTATAAATATTGTTTGACTCTTGTCTGCAGGTGGATACAGGCATTGAAGGCAATGAATATTTACCCACCTTCTGCAGTGATGAGACACCTGTACAAAAAACTTGCAACTCGTCAACGACAGCCGCAACTACAGCCCACCCCTCCCCGCTTTCGGGAAGGGGTGTCCCCCTGCGTCTCTCTCGCGCAGGGGGACACCCGTGAGGACATGTCGGCACAGATACACACTGACAGCAGTTCTGGCACAGGCATCAGTCGTGACCTTTATTCTTTGGCGAAAGAATATGATGTGTTTCGAAAACCAGCAGATATGACACGCTTTGTCACATCCAGTGAGGGTTAAAAGGTGCTTGACAAACTGCAACAGATGGACATCTTTCTGGCGTGTGACACTCCGCGAGTCAGGATCTGAAAGCAGCAGCAAAAACAGAATCTATGGAGGGGAAAAAAAAGGGTGTTGTGCGATTGCACTATGGATCTGAGACAGCAAGAAGGGGAACACATTCAGAATATCTTTGTGCATTTTCTTGGCTTCCAATACAAGACTTGGTACCGTACATTCAGTATGAAGGTATGAAAACCCAACGTTTACGTCCTCCATCAGAACTGGGAGCTGAATGGTCACATCAGTGTCTTGGGCGTCTAAGTCTGATGATCCCTTTACTCAAATATATCAGAAGTTGTTCTTGGAATTTGCAGGAGCTCCTGTCCAAGTTCGTCACGGCCACTGGCATGAGTCTGGCTTTTCCCACGACTTCTTCCTTGCCCTCTAAATTGATTTCTTATTCGTGATCTTGCTGTCACTCTGGATTTCTACACCATCGGTTCTTCCCGTAAGTCGACTTTGTTCATCGCAACGTTGGCTTGGCTAGCAGTGATGCGTATGTCTGTACGCTCCATTATTCTCCCAGTCGGAAATTCCAACTCGAATCTCATGTTGAATCGGTGGCGAGAGCTAAAGGTTAGGGTGATGGCAAAGAATCCTTCCAAACGCAAAGACTGGAAGCTGGACTCTCAAGATAAATGATCAGAAATACTCGTGAAAAAAGGCGAAAAGTTCAGAAGGAATTCTAAGGGTTGGAGCCGATCTGAATGGTGAGGAAGGAGCTGCATAAAAATGCGAGGCTCTCAATTTAACCAAGGCAACTATTTCTTCATATCAAGAGGATCCAGTTTGGTTTGCCTCCCTGGGTAGGTGTCCTGTGCCTCACCACAGGACACCTACCCAATCAGGAGGAGACCGAGAGGAATACCCAGGACTCACTGGAGGGACTAGGAACACCTTGGGATTCCCTTGGAGGAGTTGACCCACATGGCCGGGGAGAGGGCAGCTGCCCCTGCGACCCGACCCGGGGTAAGCAGAAGATGATGGATGTTGAGAAGCGCATACAAATGTTTACATGAAAGTCAATGGGCCCAACAGGTCACCAGTGTCATCATGACAGTTCAGACGTTAAAGCTATTTGAGGGTTTAAATCTGTTTTGGACGGTGGCTCTAAAGCTCATTGGTTCCCTTTAGCCTACAGAGCAGGAGGCTTTTATATCTTTATATCAGGAGCCTGAGAGTCTCACCAGTAATTCACAGAGTCCAAAAAAAAAAAGTGCCACCATCATCAAATTACTGTATTATGCATATAATTTGCATTAGTTCTGTAGCAGACAAAGGCTGCGATATGCACTTCTGTCGGAAAGCTGCATCACATCCAGAGACGGAGATTTCACAGCAACATAAAATGACAGAAATGGGACCTTATTCAGCTAGAAATTATAGAGTAAAACATTAAGACTTTTTGCGGCTGGCACTTTAAGACATATAAAGCACATAGTGTTCATATCTGAACTGTACAAATGTGTGTGTGACAATGCGTCTCTCTTGCATGCTTCCGACGTCTTTCACAAGAGAGCTTTCAATACGCCTATACTCAGCCCTTTGAGACCTAAACGTGTTCTGAGACATTATTAGGAAGACTGTATTTCCAAACAACTATTTTGTGTAGTTTTGTGTAATTGCAGCCACTTTTACATGCTGTTTGAGTGCATAATAGCAGCCAAGCTGCTATTCGTCTGGAGATTTTATTTTAAGTGCCTTTTAAAACATTATACACATTTTTCTTTTCTGAATAGTAGATCTCGGTGGGTTTGAAACGTTCGCCCCGCATATGTTAGTGGCACGTTCAACACGTCAAAAACATGAGGGATGCTGGGGAGCAGCAGTCTGCCTTCCAGCTGTTGCTCTGTGTGGTTTTCCTTCCTTTTTGGTTCTGCGCCAAACATTGTCATAGGCAAAGCATCGGTCTTCAAGGGCAAACTACACATAAAACAAACATAGCTGAGTCTAGTATTGTTTCATGTTCATCATTAGCTGATGATAAAAGGAAAACGACCTCCAACATTTGATTCATCCGCTTTATGTAAGAAAGCATGAACATTTTCTGATTAACTTTGAGCGTATTAAAATTGACAGCCCTGTTATTTAGGGCTGCTGATGAAAGTCTGTGGGTGAGTCTCAAAACGAATGCTTTTTGAAAGTAACCGGCCTATTCATCAAGGCCTAAACGATCAAATGTTCAATTTCACAATAAGGGAGTTTCTGCATCAGAAATCTACGCCGCGAACAGTCGGGGGCCCTAAGTAGTCCAACAACAAAGCAAAAGGATACTAAACCTTATGTTCTAAAATGAAAAATCTTTTCTCTGACTGTTTGGCTTTAAATATCCTGCACACACACATCTCCATGCAGCTTGTGTGTAAATCTTGCAGCAGAGTGTTGTGTGAAAATGTTTTAGTTAATCCACATGTTAATGACAAGCAGTGACTGGAGAACTTCAACACTTTAACGTTTTTTTGTTTGTTTGTTTGTTTTTTTTTACCCGACAAACTTTACGTGACTCTTTGCTTGCAGGTCAAACAGTTCAATGTTGGCCTCATCAAGCCAGAGCCGCTTTCTCCGTTCATTTGCTGCGTCCTCTAAATGGCTTATTCCTTTCTTTTGTTCCCTCTGAGGCCTTCGCCGAACAGCTGTATGTTTACTGATTATACGTCAGACTCCGTGTTATGGAATAATGAGCTGTTCCAGGTGAACCCTGCCTCTCGTCTAATGACAGCCAGAGACATGGTGGTGATCCTGAGGAGGTCTAGGAAATGGATGGATGGGTAGAACGATGGATGGTGCATTCTCTCCTTTGCACATTACAACTATACAGTCATTTGTGTTGGCTATTAAATCATTAAATCTGGATAAATACAAAAAGGTTTGTGGATGTCACACGTTGAATCGGAAGACGATCCTCAAATAAAATGAGTGCTTTTGCGAGGCACTGCAGATAACAAGTCACAGCAGAAATCAGACATTTTCAAAGGTTTAGTCAGTTGTTGGTTCTCATTAGTGGCAGCAGTTCACATTGAACTCAGCCTGGTAAAAGCAGCCTCTTCCTCTACGCTTCACTTCATACAGACGGTCTGGACCCTCGACTGTTGAATAACGATTTCTTCCTGGAGATGTGGACTCTGCTGACGTTTCAAAGTTCACCCAATCGCTAAAGTTTGGCTGTGACGTATCTAAGGCGCCAGTTCGACGCAATGAAGCGTACCCGCAAACGATCGTGTCAAGCTGAACAACCATGGCCGACATGAACATGAAAGGCTTCTATCCCTTGATAAAACTACAGGCAGACTACAATTCTATCCATTCATCCGTCCATTTTCTGTTCACCCTTATCCCTAACGGGGTCGGGAGGTGCTGGTGCCTCTCTCCAGCTGCGTTCCGGGCGAGAGGCGGGGCACGCCCTGGACAGGTCGCCAGTCTAAAGCAGCACAGAAAATCAAATTTGGTTGCGAACAACACAATCCAAGTTTGAAATTCTACCAGAAGAATCCAAGTCAATGGGACGAATCCTAGATGGAGGGAAATTAGAATCAAGCTGATTTGCATATAGGCAATAGCTGTGCTAGACTGAAATGGGAACGCTGCTGCTCCAACCGCACAGACTAAGCTGGTTTCTTTCTTTCACAATCAGGTAAAACTGACTTTTGAAACTTATCAGAGTCTTCAAGGTTCCTCACACAATGATGCATGCGTTCCATGCCAAAGCAGGAAAATATCCACAACCGCAGCCAGGCATGCTCTTTCCCTTCAATGGCCGGGCGTACTCTTCAGGGCTTTGAACGTGCCGATCAGAAATGTTTGCTGAAGGTAATCGGGATGACGGCAGAGCCGGGTTCATGCGGCGGACTGTTTGAGAGTGATACGGATTGAGAGGGAACATCACAAGTCCCCGAGGTGGAGTTTGTTTTTTTTTTTCCGTCAGCCAGCGATCCCCACGGCTCGCCCCGAGGTCTGTCGGCAGAGAAGAGTTCCCAGAGCTTCCCCACCTGCAATGTCACAAATGTCACGTTGATTACACAGCAGGATGAGCAGAAAGGAGGCTGCTGATCACGTTCGCTCTCCGTCGGTGGTTCTCTTTTCCGTTCTGACTCGGTTCTCTTTTTCGCCGAACAACAACCAGGACGGGGTCAATCCTCTCGATTCCAGTTGCCCATAAGGCTTAACACGTCCGTCAGAACCTGCCAAAGAAAGCTGAAATAAAGGAGTGTTGCCATGACAACAGCTCTGCCACTTTGCAACATGCGGATGTCCTGTGGGGGAGGACGAGGTAACACCTCGCTCGCCGGCATCGGTGACTTTTCTCACCTTGCTGTTGCAGAGAAGCGCTTCATCGCGAACACTTTGAAGGGTTGATGGTGGTGTTTTTCTGAAATCTGCCCTGATGTTAGACACAAAAAAAAAAAAAAAAAAGCTTATGCCATGAAGAGTTTTGCCTTGCTTATTAAAGTTTGATCCACATTTCTCATGTTTTTCGTCGGGTCCCTTTTTCGGAAAGTCGTCAATTTTGCCGGTTTGTCAGCGCATCTTAAAAGGAACTTCGAATGAGTGCGAGCACAGGAAGAAAAAGCTTCCTCTGTCATTACGGCTCCTTGTTATCCTGGTTCGACAGAACAAGGAACAACAACCATCTGAACAAGCTTAAAGTACACTCGAGGCTTTTTCCGTCAAGCTAACACACCAATAAGTTTCCAGGAGAAAGAGCTGAGAGAGAAAAAAAAACACCTGCCACCTATGTGCTTGGTTGATCTAAGGCTAAGGGTATGGTGTGTTTCTTCCCTCTAATTGGTCCAACTCCCTGCTCGGACTTTCAGTGGCTTCACTTCTCTTATCAGTGGCCACACAGAGGGAGAACGGTGAAGTTCTGGATGGGGGAGCTTGACAGCTGGGAGGGAAATCATTGAGGAACATCCAAGAGGAACAATAAACTTCTTTTTATACCGTCAATTGTGTCATTGACAGACTTAGTGGAACGTTAGTTGATCTGGAGTAGGGAGCGCTGGAGCCATGCTTTAAATCAGAGGTAGGGTTTTAAATCGTCTATTTTTTTTATGCACATTTTAGTTTACAAAAATGTTTTTTAATTGACCTTATGCAATTTTAAATTTCTGAGACACGACATTTTGGGCTTTCACTTTCTTAAAATGGGCAGTTTTATGTATTTTCAAGGCACATGGTGCCATTTTATGGCACAATAAAATAACTATGTTGTCTCTATATGTCAATTTAAGAAGCACCTGCTCTTTCAGAAACTCAGCCTTCAAGAAGTCATCACAACATCGCTCCTCTATTAACCTTCAAACAGTATGTTTAGCAGTGTTTCACTGAGAAGTGGCTTGTATAATGAGCTCAGCAGATGCTCAGCTCCACCAAGTGTTTGCTAATTACTGCTGGCTAGTCTGCAGGAGCTGCTCCCCCACGAGCTCCGGCTCCAACGAGGAGCTTCGTCCTCAAAGGAGGTGCTGGCTCCACCCAGGCATTTTACACAGCTAAATGGTTGCCATGGATATTAAAGGATTTCTCAAACTTGGATGGAAAAAGAAGTCATGGCAACCCTCCAGGTATGTTTTTGAAGATGGAATAACATTATAATATGACGTAAAGCTAAAATGACGTAAAGCTAAAATCTGCCCCTTTAAGCCGCAATCCTCCAATTACCAGATGGAAAGGTTTACTTTTTTTTTTTATCTCTGTTTGATGAATATACTGTATATAAACATGAATTTTGTTTCTGAAATGAGTAACAAAAAATATTTGACCTATTGAGTACATTTAAATTTTGTCTTTTTTTTTCAAACTTTTTATTTTTTTTATTTTTAACTTAGCATGAACTTTATTCATTTAAAAATGAATAAATTTCATCTAATTATTCTGTACAACACTTTGTGCGCTGGAATCTTTTTCCAAACAACTCAGCACTACAACAAGCTTAAGTGGTTCACCAAGGCTCGGGTTTCTACACTGTTGCACTCGTTGAGTCGAATGCAATGAAGCGTCTAAATGATGTTTTTTATTGGCTCTCTTGTTTGAGCAAATATAAACCGCCATTAGATGAGAAGTGCTCAAAGCAGCCGTTCATTACTGACACCACCGAAGCTGTGAGCCAAACAGGCTCTGCAGACCTTGGAGTCCAACAGCAACATCTAACAGAAAGGGCTTCGATCAAAACTGCTAAGTGACTGCTAGGTGATTTCCGTGCCGCTTTATTGGAACTCCGACGAAAGCTCTGCAGTGTGGGTGAAGTCTTAACTTTTGGGAAGAAGTTAGACTTTACATTGCATTTGAATCTGGATGCATTATTCAGTCAGAGTGGATGTGACTGTGTGAAGAAACTGAATTAAATGCAGTCTTTTTATTTTACTTTCAAGTGTTGTATTTTAGATCAAGAAAACACAAACACATAAAAAAAAATTTAAAAATGGGATTAAAAAAAACCCCAAAGTAATTTCAGTGGTGCCATATTTAGAAAAACATGCATTTGTGAGTTGAGCAGCACAATTTAGTAATGTGTGACACTGCCTCCACCAAAGTTTGTCATCACTGAAGTCTCTGTGCAGAGATGCAACAAGATAAACCATATCTTCACTTTTAGTATGTTTTAATAGTGGAAAAGAACAACAACAAAAAAAAAACACAAAAATGGCACCGTTTTGTGCAAAACAACATATTTAACTCTGCTGCTCAGATGTGGTGCAGTTTAAAGGCCATCCAGTTGTGTAAAATTCACCGTCGAGTGTGTTACAACAAACACAATAATAATCACACATTTTTATTTTTTTTATTTTTGTTCAAACTTTTTGCATTTTGCAGCATTTTCCTGACTGATACTTTGGCGCAATGTGAACGCTTGAGTGATTTCTCACTTTTGTGCAGGCCGGGGATTTAGCTCAAGGATGCAAGAAAACAAAATGTCAATAAAACCCTAGAAGGACACCGTACTCTTCCCGGTTCTTCTAGTTTAAATTTTTGATGCGTTTCCCAGCCACGCCGTGTGTCTGTGTTTCAGTTCAATTGTACATAACATATGGATGGTGGAAGTTTGGAGACGATGATGTGAATTATTTAAGTCGTATTTTTGAGAGCCACTGTGTTTGTTCCTAAAAATATATATAGTTCGCAGCTGTTTTCCAAAGCTTAACATCAAAAGTGGTTTAAATATTTGGGTAAAAAAAAAGAATATTTTCCGAAATACATTTCTGACCCGTTGGAAACACCGGTTTTGTGGGGTTTTTTTCCAATGACTTGCTCGTCATTTCCCCTGAGATAAAAGCTATTGTGGCTGTGTGGTAGAGTAGTCGTCTTGTGATCAGGAGGTTGTAGGTTCAATTCCAGCTTCCTCCTGCCACATGTTGTTTCCACAGGAATGCCTGAAGAATTGTTGATGTGGTAATCAAGCCTTTTGCAGGCTGGTTAGACATGAAATTATACTTATATCCCACTCAACAGGCAGCTGGTTATTCTTCCCTCAGACTGGTTCCTGATGAGGAGGGAGTACAAGGTAATGTTCAATAAATAAATAACACTATCTGAAGAAAAAAAAGAAATCCACAAAGCAGGTTTCAGATACAACAATGTAGAGTAACGAGAGGCAGCCAAAATATGACAGCAGCTGGTCAGGGCGCATACTGAGCAGCTCTCTTAATGAAATTTCCATCTGCGAGTCTTATTACGGAGCTGTGCGACTGATACAAATGGCAGCCTGACGACGTCCCCTGACCTGAACCGATTCTATCTCCCTGTTATCAGCCTCATTGGTGTATTCCTGGGTGAAGGACACGGTAAAAGGCTGCAGACAGTCATTGATCTGACGCCTTTGACTCGAAAATGCAATTAGGGTTTGGCCACGACTTCGCTGGCGGTTATCTCTCGGTGCATTCGGATGTCTAAATCTGGATGCACGCGGTAATGATTCTTCCCTAATTACTCGGGCTTGATTCCATGGACTTCATGGCTGTGCAAAAAAGGAAAAAAAATCAATATAAATGTGGGTTTTCTTGCAGAAACTACTCGATATTTGTAAGTATTTTTAGTTTTTAAATCCCGGTTGATTTATTTAATTTTTTTTTTTTTGCCTCTCACCGGTGTGAAAACGTCCTGACGCCAACGCTGGGGAACGTCTGCTTCACACGAAGGATGACGCCGTAACAAGCACGGCGAGTCGGTTGTGGTTACTGTCAGCGTTTAAAGTCCATCCACTGTGTTTCATCTGCTGCAATCTGCCTCCCTCTGTTCCTAAATCATTTGTGAAGAAGATGAAAATGTTTAAATGTCACCCCGCTCACCGTCACTCTGTCCAGGCGGAGCGTTATTGAAATTTGTGTCATTCTGGTCAAATTGACGTTATGCGTTAGAACTATAAAATGAAATTTAAATGGAGGCAAGGATTCTTTTTTTTTCTCTCAGATGAGTGAACGTTCAAAGATCTGTTAATGTATAAATGTCCTTCCATTATCTCTCAAAATCCAAAAAAAAAAAAAAAGATATTTAATTAACAGGGAATACAATAACCTAATTTAAAAAAATGTGTTTTTTAAATAAGAGAGGAAAGTACAAAAAGGCCTGGAATGAAAGTGTCTGAATACAAATGGGGAGTTTGTGGTTCTACAGAATATTCCTGATTTTAGGGAAATATGTCTCATAAACACGACTGACCTGCATTCACTTAGATTTTAAGCGCTAAAACATGGAGTACAGGAGAACAGAAAACTCCAAAGTAACACTAATGTGAAAATCAAGCACAAAAACAAACTAACATTCTGCCTTTAGAAACATTTTTCTTCTTTTCTTTTGAAATCTTTACAGTAAATTGCATTTGGGAAGCTTGTTTGCTTATAGGAAGACAACCTTCCAAGCTGTATAACATAGTGTTTCATTTTCCTACCAGCACAGTGAAAAATATCACTCATTTAGACATTTCATGGCTTTTTTTTTTTTTTATCCTCAGTGTTCAATGACAAGACATTGACTGTTGCGAATGTGCAAAACCGTGAGCACGATTTACACAAAGCTGCTCCAGAAACCGGCCGATGGATTTTCAGCTTCGCTCCTCAAGTCGTCGACGTGGTTTCAGACACATCCATCCACCTGACGCTCCGACCCGACCGAGATCCAATGAACTAACAGCGAACTCGTGATCACGTTGAAGGAACTTATCCGAGATGATTCGCGCTTTCTGGCACAAATGCTGGAAGGTAATCGCTGAAAGACAGAACGCCGTGGTGATGAAGTGGCTCAGGTTGCCTGTGGTGTGTGAGGATGTTTTCGCACCTCGTCGTTCGGGACACTCTGTTCTATTGGTGACCAAAATGACTTGTGCCACATTTTCAGCTGGTGTGGTTTTTGCTGTCACGCTGCACAAAAACCTCTGAACAACCTGTTCACCCCCGTCGCCTGTGGTGGCGCTGCACCAAGAACAACTCCAGAAAACAGAAACCGGAAAATACTGAAATACTTTAAGAAATCTTCAGACCATCACATCTGGCACCAACAACGGAAGCAATTAAACTCACGCTCTTTCCAATTGTGGTTCTCCAATTAAATTAAGAGGTTATGAGCTTGAAATCCTTTTTGCCAGACAGCACTGAGTTGCTGCCATGTGATTGGCTGATACGCTCTGTGCCAACAAGCGCCTGAAGCCGGGCAAACGAATCAAGCGAGCTTCAATTTCAGGACGGGGGATTCTGGGCAGGTGAAATTCGTTTTCTTTTTGAGATTCAAAGTTTCATCACCACTGATGCTTTGATTGGTTTCTGTTTGAAGCACACTGAAACCTGGACAGTGTGTCCCACTGTAAAAAAAAAAAAATTGAGGCCGACCATATTTTAGTGGTCACGCATCAAACAAATGGCTTTGTCAGTTTTCACTTTAGGATTTGCGTGAACAGCACAAAAAACAGAGCATCCGAACTTGGCGTTTGGGTTTGCCTGATATGTCAGAATAACAGATTTACAGGAGCAACCTTCTATTGATGACTCCCCCCGGCTTTCTTGAGTATAAAAGAAGAGTATTTTAAATCTTTTCAATGTTCCAGTCACCTTTATTCATCCCTCATCACAAGTTTAGGAAGAAATCTAAAGCATATATTGTATTAGCTCTTTCAACCCTGTTAACAGCGTGACGTATATTTGAAAAAGGTCAGTGTGCCGCTTTAGTGAACCATGATCTCCTGCATGTCAGCTTCTACTTACTGTAGACTAAAACCTCGTTACGGCTTCTTGTGCTAAACACTCAGTATTTTGATTAAAAAATAAAAAAAGACTCCATGGATTCAGCGGAGCGTCACATGGTGCAAATTTAAATACTGCTGTGCAGTCGGACTTTAACAACGGAGGAAAGAAATGGATTTTATTGCGTTTATGCAGCATTTCTGCAGGACCAAGTTACCTCTTCATTCAAGAAGCCAAGTACAACACCCAGCAGAGCTGAGCAACGTTGCCGTTGGTTACCAAGGAGACTGAACTGAGGCTGGTAGACAGACATTGCATAAGTAACTGCTGTCAGCCCGATTGCTGACTTACAGCGGGGATATTCAACATGCTTCTTGCATGGCACTCCAGAAAGTCCTGCTTAGACTTCTTTTGATATTGGATTTTCCCATCAAACGAAGTCCACAAACTATCGCCATGGCTTCTTGTCACCTTTCTTCACTCTGAACTCACGTTTAATTCTGAGAGGTTTGGCGAGTTTTCCCGCCTGGCACCCGAACGTCGGTGAGTTGTTCCTGCCATGTGGCTGGATGCCACACACTGCATGACCAAACCTGTGACAATAATATTTTTTTATTGATCTCTAGGTTTTGAAAATTGTCAGTCAATTTTAAAATGCATGACCTCTTGTAATCAGAGAATAACATGCCATTTTTTGACAATTTACTAATTAAATTACTTCTATTGAATGTACATATTTACTAAAAGCTTTTAATGAATTAAGGCAATATGTGGTCAGTCAATAACTTGGATTAAGTCTGCAATTCCTCACACTGCTACGGTTAATGTCAGCAGCTACTAAGTGACTGCATGTGTTTTGATTCCTTTATGTCAATAAATATAAGATAATCTAACTGAGCTGTGCATTTACACCAATACACCAATCTAAATCTTTTGTCTGAAAAAGGAAATATATTCAAGAGAAACCATACAGTTAATATTTTACATATGTATGAAATTCATGAACACACACACACACACACGCACACACACCTTCTCCTGACAGCCATTCTGTATGTTAATTTCTGCTGTGCTACCTTCAAATGTTTAAGGAACTGATTTCCTGGGGAGTGGACCAGGAAAAAGGACATCTGCACTGACCGCTGCTTTATTTACTGTCACTGCAGGAAGGGACATAAGAAGCAAACACAGGACACTTTATGATAAAACTCGTGAGAGCAGAAGGACGTGAAAACATTCAGGGAGAAAAGTTTTCTGCCCGTGTGATGTCCCATTAGATGTGGGAAACCCAAACCCACCGTTAGTGTCATTTGTGTCCAGTTTGAAACCACAATTCGAAAACGGCGCAGGTTCCCGCCGCTTCGCTGAAGGCGAGATTTCCCCTGGCGCGACGCCGTTCACTGAAGATGCTGATGAAAATAAATTCCACGATACATTAAAGATCTGCTGGGTGGTACCAACCTTCCAGACCGCTCGGGTCTTCTGGTTCCGGTTCTGGCTCTGCTCTGCGTCACCAGAACCAGAACCAAACATGGAGGAGCAGCATTCAGCTTCTTTGCTCTTCTGATCTGGAGGATTAGAGGAGCAAAACCGCAAAACAGCTGAAACACTGACTTCCTTCAAACGAAGGCCGGCAACCCAAATGTGCGGCGCTGCTATTGATTAGCAATAAATGGAACATCGATTGGTAAATTTGAAGATTTTTGATGATGGACTTGACTGAATGTACTGGCACTGATGCATAATGTCTTTATGATTTGAAGCACTTTTGCACTTTGCACCTCGTCTATCTGTGCCACACAGATAAACTTGACTTGGTAAATCCACATTTATTCAGGAAGTGTTTCAATGCAGAGGCCTTTGTGTCTTTTTTCAGAATGATAGGTGGTGTATATGGGAGTCATTGTTTGCTTTTTGTTTGTTTTATATATTTATCAGGATTAGTAGAGCTGGGGGGTTTTTTTGCACTGCTGAGGGGAAAAAAAAAAAGAAACAGAACTTATATTTACTTCTGCTTTATTTTGTATTTCTGCGTGATGAAATACACCAATGTTTTACACAATGCACCGCCATAGGGGAGTGAAGCTTGAGAGGAATATTGTTTACATACGGTTCATTAATTTTTCGTGAGTTGGGTTTCTGCCTGCGGGCGCCCTCCGCGCTTTGCAATGCTTTCCCTGATTTTAGCACCTGCAATTAGCTTAGTGCATCAATGTGGCTGTTCATGTATGACTAATTGTGAGTATTTATCACATCCGGCAAAGCAGGAGGGCCTCCCCAAATAACAGCATGCTGCGTCGAGTGTTTGGAGGAAAATCCTTGTTTTAAACAATCCTGATCTAAAGCTTGCTTTGTTTTTGATGAAACGATGAAACCCGATCAGAAATCATTATGGAGGATTTATTTCAGTTTTGTCCAAGAAATGGGAAAATGGAGGAAAGTCGAGGCCTGATGCAAAGGCGTACATACGTCGTGTTTGTCACATTAAGGCGTCTAAATATAAAGAAATCAACTTCAATTTTGATTTTGAAATTTGTGTTTGTGTTTTTGTTGAAAAAAAAAACAAAAAAAAAAACATACTGGACATCTACTTTCATTTGCCAATTAATTCAGTTGTTTTATTTTTTTTTGCTTATCCCCAAATCGCCACAAACATCTTTACACTGAAAAACAAGAAGAAGTTGGAATGCAGATCAATTCAAAGTGAAATCAAACAATTTCCACTTCCTTTCAATGCAACGCAATCATTTCATCATACGCAAAATCCAGTTCAGTCCTAAACCGGCAGTGAAGAATCATCAAAACTGTTCAATTTTTGCATAACTTTGCTTCCGTAATAAGATGCTAATTATCGGCTGTGGGTGAGCAGCTCCACGCAATCACCAGTACTGAACTGGGACTGGTTTGGCCTTCAAACAGCCAGGCCTCATTAAGCACAGCGGCTGCAGAGGCATGAGGACGCCCGATTCTCTCATCGACAACGGCGGCTGGACGTTACAAACCTCCTCAGAGTTTCACGATGTTAATGTTGCGCTCCAAGTCCAAAGTTTCAAAATCACCAATACAGGTAAGCCTAATGAGAAGGTTATTTCTTCTTCTTCTCAACTTCTGTTTAAGTGCTTTGGAAGCAGAATAAATGTTTTGCTTTTTTTTTTTTTTTTGTAAAGCATTCTCGTCTTTTCTTTTATCGCGTCATTGCAATCAGTGTGGTCGTGATAATGAACTCATGAGGATAATCTCCTATATTAGGTGTTAAACCTTTCTAACTACATTTACGTGAAACTGGAGTTTTTGGACCATCTGATGCAAAACCAAGTCTGAAAAGTTAGTCTGTTGTTTAGTCAGGCTGATATCCAGGAAGTGAACAAACGCTTAGAACAAATCAACGTGTGGATTTGGCATAACTAGCTGCTATTACAGCTAGAAATTAGCCACCAGGCCTGACATTTGGGTGGAGCGACAGAATCATTCTTGAGCCTTCGGAGTCACTTAAAGACGGTTGGAAAGTCAGTCTTCTATCGCATGAGAAACATTTCCAGGACTAAAAGATAAATGTTCCGACAAAACCTTGAGAAACTCTTTCACGCATTTATCTATAGACAGATTGATCACTGCAACATTTTTATTTGAACGTGACTGATCCAAGAGATGAGGCTGAACCGGTTGTGCAATCGCAAAGCCCTCTACGCTCCCAAAGTGCCTGCGACTGGGATCTGTGAAAGCGTCCCTTCCGTTCTCCCTCTGGTTCCGGCGGGGAGCGCGGCCCGGTTCGCATACATTAGTCAAAGCCGCCATGTGGATTTGTGCGGCGCTTTGATGCGGTATTTGTTTGTAATCTACTGTCCCGCTCTGCGGCGCCAGCACGCGGCGCCAGATGACGTTCAAAAGCGGGCAAGGAAGTGTCGATGGCGAAAAGAGAACCGAAGGCCTCCTCGGGTCAGAACACCTTCGACCCCGTTGAGCCGAGGCCGTGAAAATTTGGCTCACGGCGAAAACGATCGTGAAACAGAAGAAGAAGAACGGGATTATCAAAATCCCGGTCACACGTTTACAGGAAGAATCGGTTGTTCCACCGAGTCGGTTTTTATCACCCTTTTGGGAAAAGCATTTTCTCTCACTCTGCACCTCATTTTTGCGAAACAGGCTTCAAAAACGGGATTCTTTAAATGTTCACTCCAACACACACACACACACACACAAACCGACTAATCAATATATATGGCTTACAATAATGTATGCGTCCCAGTAAAATATTGTCACAATTAACCCAATTTGTCGCCATCTCGGCAAATTAAAAAGTTCTAAAGCGTCTCCCGTCATTCCGTCTCGTTTATACAACATAACTTTCTCTTAATGTCTCAGAAGGGTTTATTAATGCCGCAATTATGCGAGCTCATGAATCTCAACTCTGTCGCTCTCCCAGTGGGCTCGGATAGAAATATCACTGGTGCCTTTCTAAAGTGAGCGTTTCATGATCTTTATGTGCCTGACACTTTAGGGTTTTAGATATTTATGGCGAAAGCTTCATTTTGCATGACGGACTGCGACTGTTCCAACTGTTTGCGCAGTGAGGATGTGCGTTCATTTCCCACCGTATTGGTAAATATAGTCCGGTCCACGCCGTGTTCAGTCAGCGGTTCAGATTCTTTATCGGCTCCCTAAATAACAGAGAGCGGCTCATGAAGCAGGGAAATTGAAAGGAAGCAAGAGAGACGCCTGCCACTGGACTTTGATAAAACAGCAGTGGGAGATTTTTTTTTTTTTTTTTTTCTTTAGTTTTCCTAAGGGACCTTGCTCTAATCACACACAGAAATAATGTTCAGTCAGCAGCTAAACAGCGACCCATATGACCTTTCAGCTTCAAAATACTTAAAGGCCCGCTCTTTAATTACGGTAATTTGCCCCTGATGGAACGAACGCTCCTCTCATCTTCTTGCTAAACGCAGCGATTATTATACCAACAAATGTACCATAAATTGGTCATAAAAGGATTTATGGATATTTTTTTATCAATGTGGGGCTGAGTGTGGAAATATTTATTTACCAATAAATTCGTCTCTGCTGCAAGCATTTGCCGAACGGAAACACTCAAATTCGGTAAAAAAACAACGAAAATAAAATTTTTTGATACAAAAACACTTTTCCACAAAATAGTTTTGACAACTGTGTCTTTAACATCCACAGTAAGAATATATTCCAGTGTTCTGTGATTAAAACTGTAAACCAGGATTTCAAACGGTTGGGTTGTTTTTTTTTTTTTTTGTTCCTCTTTGGATGCGAATCCAAAACCCCGTTATTCTCCAAAAGCCTTCGCTGTTCTTTTTTGATAGAATAGTATGAATTTTCACTGTTGCGCACTTGTCAACTCTTGTAACAAGGTGATGAAACCCTCATACCTCGTGTCCTGGTCCATTTTAACCGTCTGAAACAACTCAAAGACGCGATGAATTTCATCCTTCGAATACAACGTCTTCGTTTTCACAAGATGCAGTTCATGTTTTCTCTGCCAAACGACGTTTGTGTCACTACAATAAAGCCACGTTCGCCCCAAGGCATCAAAGATGGCACTACTTCTAGTGTCGTAAATCTCTGGCATGCAGCCATAATATGTTTCCTAAGAGCAAAAGAATCTGATGATATGAACAACTTAACCCTCCGTCACGATGTGGTTCGATTCTCTGCGTTTAGGATAAACAAAGTGGAAGCGATGAAATCTGGAAGGGGGTCAGGTAATGCAAATGTTTGATTGTCTTCAGAAATATTGTTCACAAATGGATTATACTTTTTTTTCATAGCACTGTGCATGCCTCCACATTGCTGTTTCTGTCACTGGTTTCATGCATTTTCAATTGGTGATTTAAAAAAAAGTAATAATAATAATTTGATCACGAATCAGCTTAAGAAATCAGGCCTGGAGACGCGAGTGTGATGCTTTTTAATATGGATGAACGTAAACAAAGATTGTTGATGAACAACATTTAGAGATGCGGCGTTCAATAAGGACGCCCTAATTAGCTGAACGCAGCCAAAAACTGAGCCAGATTAGCATCTCATCATCAGGTCGGAAGCAAAAGGTCGCGCGGCGCGATCGCTCCCGACGCTTTGACGGCTTTCGCCGAGACGCCGCGCGAGACAAGCTGGCGTTTGTGGGGAAGAGCCGTTCATTTGTGACAGACTGACAAAATTTCGATGTCAAAATTGGCAGCTTTTAAAAAAATTTCATTTATAAACTATTCAAGGGCCGTGTGACAAATTTGAATTACAGAACACGTGGCGATTACAGCATATTTACCCCGAGAGATCACACTAAAGGCTGTAGAACCAAAACGATGAAAAAAGAAACAATAACACTGGCAGTGAGTCTGAGAGAACAATCCTGTTTTAATTCATGTGACTGATCACAGTTTTCTTCAAGAGGCCACTTTGATCAAATGAGGACAACAGCCACGTTCTTACCAACATGTCAAATGTTGAAAACGATTGCCCTGAACAAATCCCCTCCCAACCTAAAAACTAGTTTTTGGTTTATGCAACGCCGTGAGGACGGAATGATTCGGATCAATTCTTGGGTTTGAAATGGCCTAGTCAAAGTCCAGACAGCCAATTGAGAGTCTGCATTAAGACTCGAACCTTGATGTTCACAGATACTCTCCAACAAACGTTAAATCTTCCAATTGCAAAAGACTGACTGAAAGTTATTATTCATTTTTTTAATTTGTAAAAAGAAATAAAAAGAAAACAACCTCAATAGCGTGATTTTCTTTCGACGTGAGAATTACTTGCAACTTTGTTTTGGAGTCTCGAGTAAATTATTCCAAACCCTTAAATTTGTGGTCGTAAGATGACAAAAGTTAAGGGAAGTAAATACTTTTAGCCAGAACCTCGGGTTGCAATATTGGCTTTCGCGCGAATGGTACCTCTCATTTCAATATTTAAAATTAAGCGCATTTCCGTTTAATACCTGTCTTCAGACAAAAAAAAAATAAAAAATCTATGTCCAGCAAAGGAGCGAAGGAAAACAAAATGGTTACTTTGTTGTCGAATGACCCGTTTAACATCAAAATGAATGAAAACACAGGCAGAAGGAGCCAAACTTCCCGACACAAAATGATTAGAGATCATGAGACGGTATCGTCATTTCTCAATATGGAGAGTCAAACAATGTTTTCTGCCGAAGGTGTAAACATCTGATTGGCTCGTCGGGGGCAGAGAGAAGCTCTCAGACGGTGCATTCATGCTTCCCGCAGTGCAATCTGACCTACTTCAGACGCCTCACAAAGCATTGGACTCCAGCTTTGTATGATGGTGACACAGAACAACAAAGCGAGGACCGTTTCAGATGTTCTCTCCAGACTTCCTGGAAACACTTTTCATGTTTCTTTATACTAAATGTGTTCTCTGTAAAGCTGTCAAGCAAGAGGCTAAATAAATACATAAATAAATAAAATAGATCCAGACTTACGAAATACAGAGAAAGAAGAGTTTGAGGGGGTAAACAGACCTTCGTCGCCTACACCTGACAGCGGAGGTCTGACGCGGTCTGGGTTTGTTTTTAGCGTCTGCACTCAAAATAAGTTTCATGGCAGGAGTTATGTCAGCTACCTGCCAGACACGTTCGATACCTGAAACCTGTGAGGACAAAAAGAGCAAGTGTTCAGCACTGCAAGCGCCCAGTTCCTGTGAAAATATCCAAACCGCTCAAAAGGATGAGACTTCTCCGACTCGGAAACGAGCATGAAAGCAACACAAATTAGTGGATTGAATTCGTCTGAAAGCGTGAAACGAAAAAGTAAGGTATGTATGTAAGTTTGTGTTAAAAAGCCATAAACACCAAACGATGATGTAGGTTTATAATGCAGCATCTGTTTCAATGCAAACATCTGCAAAGAAACAATATTCTGAACTGAGATTTATTTTTCAAAATGCCATAAATTGCATAAACTATTCATAGCACAATCAAGTAATTATGTTCCCTTCAAAAAACGCCACATACATCAAATATGGAGTAAAGGAAATTTGACTTTAAAATTGAAATTGGACTTCTGTCTCTTTAAGAGCACTCCGCTTTCTGCACTTCACCACAGCAGTGCGTCTTACTGTGTTGTTTACTGCTGCTTTTAGGAGCGTTGCGCCGAGAAGTACGACGAGCTCAGCCGATACGCAGCTCCACCAGGTTTTTACTAGTTGCTGCTGCCACTAGTCTGAAGGAGCGGAGTGAGGAAGACACGAGGAGCCTCAGCTGGGGACTGCGGCTCCACGGACGGGTTTTGTGGAATTGGGTGACGCTTTGTAGGGAGGAAACCTTCAAGCACCCCGAATGGTGGCTACGGGAGATTCAAGGATTCCTCAAACACGTGCAAAAGAATCAAATCAACTCTCCAGGTGCGCTACAGGCGAGGGAATAAAATGACAGCGTAAAGTACAGCGCAAAAAGAGTTGATTTTACACAATGCCCCCTTCTACATTCCCTAACTAAGCTTTTCTTCACCTTGTACAAAAGCTTGTAGGACACAGTGCCTGAAAGGCGCCACAACCTACACAACTGCTTCTAGAGGGGAGGCCAATTCCAGAAACTACAGAACGACAGTGTTGATTTTCTTTGACTAAACTGATCAACAAAACACAGTAAACTTAGAAAGCAAATGTCTCATTATTTTCTCTAAAGGTTTTCACTCCCGTTCACAAAATGCTAACGAAACAGCTCACTGTGCATATCAAAACCTGTTTGTTTGCTAATTTGAAACAGAAAACAAAAGATAATTTAGTTGTCTTTTGTGGGTTTTTTTTTTTTTTTTTGCTGATTTGTGTGTTACAGTTTGAGAGAGCAGGCCGACACGCAGAATAAATTATGCTTCAGCATGCAAACAGCTCGTTTCTTCAGCTCATTGCGTGACAAGAGATTTGGATGCAGAATGCCTTTTTGCAGGTTCGCATGCGAGTCGTCGCCTGGATACGGTGCGGCCTGTTTGTTGCAAACCTTTCTTCAAACCGGACAGCAAACAGTAATTGGTTCCATTTGAAGGTGAAAATCGAGGAATGCGGCCATCGAGTCTTTCCCAAGTCGTTAGCAGCAACACATGTCAGGTTGAATGTGGCTAAATCTACTCTTTGGGGCTTTGTTATTTTCACAGATATCGATCCCTCCCTATGTGATCTGTCTGAAGAGGTTCTTTTTATTTTCCTTCTGAGGGCCCCATCATCGGGTCTCGTATCACCCGGCCGGCGCGGTGGAATTGATTTGAGTTGCTCTTTAATTATCAAGGTTTATCAAACATGTGTTTGTTTTTGTTTTGTTTTTTTTTTTTGGTTCGTTTGTTTTTCTCAAATCGCATCCACCTCAGACGTTTGATATCTTCTCTTCTGTCTAATCAAATGGCTGAACTTGTGTTTCAGGAATTTGATATTTCATTTCAAAGTAATCATGACTAATGGGTTTACAGGCATCGCTAGGCAATAGCTGCCTCTTTAGATACCTGTCAGATCTGCTTCAGCCTCAGATCTGAGTGCGTTTGTTTGTTTGAGGCCTCGGCGCCGGCTGAGGCGGGTTTCAAGAGAGCTGTTTTGTTCGTCGCCTGTCAAAAAACTGCCACGTTTGCATCCACCGCAGCTCTCACAGCGCATTTAAAACTGTACATTTGCACTGCCGTAACAACGTCTAGACTCCTGCTGCTCATTGCTGCAGGATCGTGCCGCTAACAAATCACTTGATTCCACACGGTATCATGAAAACGCCCTGTCCGCGCCAGTTTGGATTAACTCACGTCGGGATGGCAGATACTTGAAACTCAAAACTGACCTCTTTTCTGAAATAAATAGAACTGCTATTAAGCTGAACACTTTGGAGTTTTAAGACCAAAACTGACAAAGTAGCAGGAAGTGATATTAATTTGAGGGTCTTTCTTTTTTTTTTAATAGACGGTAAATTGCAAAAATAACTCGCTGGACACTGTTACGAACTACAACCACAAATACCTGTTAGTGCATATTCTTTGCACACCACAGATGATATGGGAGCGACTGCACCAACCTGTAACCTGAGCAGCCAAAACTAACATCTACTGGATGTGCTGAGTTCAAAGGAATAATAAAAACACAAACTGTTCTTATTTTACTTTGAGTAAGTCCCGGCAGTAAATGGGTTAGAGACGTTACTGCGAAACCTTCGCCAACTAGAGCAGCTGGAAATATCCAACTGTTGCTCTTAATCAGACCCTCATTTTCTTTTTGTGTTGAAACTCGGACAGTCTGAGCAGATTGTTCTCAGATCCACCTCTTCTTCTTGCTTTCTTTTCTCCTCATGTGCGACGGAGCGCAGCAGCTTCTGTGGCGTAAACTTTACATGGCGGGACAATAAGAGAAGCGCTTCGTCTCTGAAAGGCGAGCGCAGAGATCACGCCTTGTTCATTCCGGGGCCGCTTTCTAGGGTTAATGTAACCTAAAAAAACACTGATCTATTCAACACATGGAAAGAAAAAAAAACAACATCTTGCATTGAAGAGCAATAACTGTTTTCATGGATGGAACAAACTCTGTGCAGTATTGTGCAGGAGTGATTGATTTCTGGTCACGGAAATGGCCCAGTTCATATTGAACAGGGTTGAACATGTTTGAGTAAAGCGTCGTATCTGGAATATGTTACAGACAAGCTGCGTTTCCGTTATTTATATGACAGTGCAAATTGGAAATGCTTCATGGAAACAACTCGTGTTTTTCAATTAGAAAAAGTTTTTGTGTGAGGTGAGGTGGGGTTTTTTTAGACTGCACTAAAAATATTTGCAAAATTGCAGTTACTGGCGAGAAATATGGAGAAGGCGACAGGAAGCTGCGGCATGAAGATGGCGTGGCGTGCCTTTCAATGACTTCAGTGGATCTGTCTAAAAAGGTTCAACTTATTCATCGGATGGATGGATGGATGGATGGATGGATGGATGGATGGATGGATGGATGGATGGATGGATGGATGGATGGATGGATGGATGGATGGATGGATGGATGGATGGATGGATGGATGGATGGATGGATGGATGGATGGATGGATGGATGGATGGATGGATGGATGGATGGAATGTATTCATATTGTAAAACCATAATTACGTTTGGATGTATAACGTAGAATGTCTGAGCAACGTAGCTCACCGAAACCAATAATGCTTCTGGCACCACTGTGAAACTGCCAGCGCCCTCCTTTAACGTCGACGACCCCTTTGACCCTTACAGGTTCTGGCTCGAAGGCATGGCCTGGTGACAAAACCTCATACATGCATATCAGCACCGTATATAGTCAGGATCACATAAATAATCTATTTTGATCCTGTGGCCTTTCCTTGAACACCTGTTCTGCTCTGTCATATTCATTATGCAAATCAGGTGGACGGGACCAGTGGAGTTGTCAACAGAAACGGAGCGACCTGGTTCCAGCGAGGCAGCGCGTTCGTTCGTCTCTCGGAGCTCTGCGGCGTGCGAGATGAAAGTCGCGAGAAAGTCAAACTCATTTCCAAGTTACTGCCAGCTATTGGCAGGAGCGCATCGCCAGGTTTGCCAGCGTATCCTTTTATGAGCAACAGAGCTCCTTGTTGTGCTGCTGGACGCGCTTATCCTTACTTGATTTGTCGGGGAAGGAATCCTCTGTTCTTTTTCCACACAGAACAGGAAGACAGCGAGGCTCTTTGTAAGAATTTTAAGATGTGTTTTTCAGCTGGCTGGGATCTGTACCGCAGGGACGGCTGTTGAATCCGAGAACTGTAGCTTCTATTTGCATTCAGTGCAAAGATGTTCTTTTTTTATTATTCTTCTTATTATTATTACTTCAGAGATTAGATACACTAGTGCAGTCTGTATGTTATCCCAGGTTGATAACGGTCTGAAAGGCCCGTCAAATCCCTTCCCATGATGATGCTCTTAACTTCGGCTCCAAATTCAGCTGCAGATGGCGAAATGCAGTCAACATGAAGAGTGTCCACAGAGCGTCACTTTTACTACATTTTGCTATGTTACAGCTTCATTTCACAATGAAATCACTATTTTAAAAAAAAAACAAAAAAACAATATCATGCCTAATCACAACAACATGACTTTAAATTTGAAGATTCTCCTGAAAAATGTCCTGGACCATGCAAAGTTTGCTTATCAAAAAAAAAAAAAAATAGTGTAAGGGCTTTTGGTATGCATACATGGATGCAATCAGACCAGAGACAGCTCCAAAAGCAGGAAGTGGACAGTAGCGCGAGGCATTCTGGGTAATGGGTAATATTTTATATATATATATTTTCCTCGGATACTGTCACTGGAAGAAACCTCGTGCAGCAAAAAAGAAGCTTCACATTCATCATCAAAATGTCAAGCCCTCCATCGGAGACCCGTGCAGCTCATTGGCACACATCTCACATCGCCGAACTCTGACCTGCGTCGAAATCTGCTGGCCGCGTAAGGAAACGCTCGGAGGACAATGACAGAGGGGTTAATAGGACCCTCCCAGCTAGTTGAACTGCCTCCGCCGGACTACCTGCTCGCACCGCGGGGTGCCTCCCGCGCCTCTTTTGACTGATGTGCTGAGAATTGGATTCTGTCACTTAAACCCCTTACCAGGCGACACGCACGGACTCTTTCATTGGACGTCGACCGAGGTCAGCCCGCGTGGAACGGGAAGAAACGAGAACAAGGTCACTTTCAAGTTTCTTCACTTCCAGCTTGGCGCTCGACTGCTGGTTCGGGTGAACAAATCTACAGGAGAGACAACATGTGATGAAGTACAGCGGCGTGTGGTCTGGATAATAACGCTTCTGGGGTGGAGATACAATACATGATATTTCACCACCTGAACTTTCTGAACTCTGTTCAAAGCAAAATCAAGAGCATCAAGCTTGGTCTGACGTAAAGTTTACAAAATTGATGCACTTTTATCGTATTCACCAAAGTATGTTTTTCCTCCGGTAGCGCTTCCTTCTAAAACATCTGAATTCCCAAAACAGCTCATCTCCAGAATGAATGAAAGTTGGAAAAAAATGTAACAAATATTGCAATTTTGCTCTCCCACTGAAGCTAGATGTGGACACAAAGCTTTTTCTTTTGTTTTTTTTTTTCTTTTTTTTCTTTAGACGTTTTCATTTTTTATTTTTAGCATGCTAATAAATTAATCAAACCGCAACATTTCTTTAAGGAAGTCAGCGTCGATCCCGTGGCCAGAAGTGGAGGAAGCACAAACAGAAGGTTTGTTCACTTTTGGGGAAAGAAAGTCGACATTGAAACAGATTCTTGCTTCAACTTATTTTAAGAAGAAGTTTATTTGGCCATATGAGCTTTAGGCAACTTTGGAGTGCTGAATTTTTTTTTTTTTTCTTTTTTAGCTTGAGAAAAAAAATGTTCAGGTGAGCCGAGAGACTAGAAAAGCATGAATGTGGCTTTTTTTCTTTCTTTTTTTTTGCCAGCATCAACTCTGACAGCAGAGGTTGCTCAATCCAAAGTAAACAACAGAAGCACAGAGCAGAAAAGTGTATTTCTGGAGGGCACTGACAGCCACACGCTCTGCCCCGCTCTCAGCTACTTCACCTATTTGCCAACAGTTTTCCCTCCGGACGACAGAGGAATTTATTCAGACTTTTTCTGATCTGCTAAATGAAAATGAACGACCGGTTGATTTGCTACGGCATCAGTAACATAAAACAAAAACACTGCTACTGATTGCAAATCTTACACTCCATTGTTTACCGCGACTTCAACAGGAAATTCCTCGTTGCTGTCGTTCAGTCATGTTTGGACATTTTGGGAAATAATAAAAATGTTGGGTTTTTTTTTTGTTGTTGATTATCAGCTGGAAAGTGGGACACACATATTGAATCAATGCTTTGCCCGCCTTATATCAGATGTGCAGCTGCAGCTGTTTATGGATGATTTTCTGTATGTTTTCTCATGAAAGTCGCAGAATGTGAGAGCTACGGTGGCCTTGAAGTGCAAAGCGCTACAGCAAATTGAAAGCACAATTACAAATTGCCGAGATAACGATTTGTCCTTCATGCAAAGGACATCAAAATCAAATCGAAATGAGCGCGTTCCGCAAAATTGCAAAGGAAACAACTCTTTCTTGCATCCCACAAGTCAACAGGTGATCAACAACCGGATGCTGAAAAGACGATGATGACGACGGGAAGCGGAAGGACGTGTTTTAGCAGGTGGACGAACTTGTAAACGTTTGACTCCCAACTGCGTTTCTTACTGAAAGGAAACACGTTGACTGCGAAACTGTGCAATATCGGCAAAATTTTGCAAACATTTGTAATGGAAACGCAGCTACTGACGTTCTTAAAAAGGGAATGAGATCACGAGGCCCAACACTCGATGTTACGTACGACTGTAGCGTCACATGTCAAAAACATGTTACGACGCGCAGCAAGGCATGCATGGAAATCCAGACTTTGCATGGAGAAAACCTCGTCAGAATTTCCAACCACGAGGGACGGAGACGATGATCCTTGACGCCGAATCGCACAATAAAATCTTCCTTTGCTTAAGGGCCACAAAAAAAAAGAAAAAAAAAAAAAGAGCGGCGCAAGATCTGCTCAGTATGCCACGCAGGCCTCGGCAGATCACAGCCCTCGGTGAGCATTAATATTCCTATTTCTGCTTCAGCGCTCAAACCTGCAGTACGGCTCGCTGCAAGAGCTGTAATGTCTTCAAAGTGCCGTATAGTGGGAAAGTTAAAGTGTTACAGTGGAAGCCATGTGAGCAGCGAGAACTCCTCTGCACTGAATGCACCGATATTAAGGAGAGATGATAACGAACAACGGATTCACCTAATTCGCACAAAAAGGTGGGACTCAAACATCTGGACGACCCAAAATCGGGGACACGAGAAGCAGCCGCACGCAGTGACATTCAAACACTAAAGTTCTGTGTTGCCTTTTGAACTGTTGTGCAGGATAAAACAAAGACTGCTTGAGGAAACAAGACCACATTCCCCACCCCAGGCCTATGCTGAAAGACATAGTCAGTCGCTTTTTCTAATTATACGCCTCTCCACAGGTGACTAGCGCCACAGCAAATTATGCAAATTTGGAAACATTACCCATTGATTTTTATCTGGCCCCACGAGACGCAGCGAACTCTGGAATCACGACGGTGTCACTCAAACAGTGTGCACGCACTGTAAAAGATATATATACACACACTCTTGTATATTTAACAGCGATGAGCAGTAAAAATCCATAAACTACAACAACAATTTAAAACTGTCGATTTGGTGTAAAGTTGCTGTAAATGATTTCATTGGTAGAAACTGTCATTTGCACATTTTTGCATTTGCAAGTTCATTTTAGAGAAAACCTTTATTTATTTTTGCTTAAATTAGAACATTTTTCTTACAGTGAAACACCGACTCCAATCATAATGCCTTCTAACCGTGAAAGAAAAAAACAATTTTCCCACCATAAACCATAAATTTTACCATAAATTTGCCTTTTTACAGATCAAGTGAAATCTCATCCGCAAGGCTTTTCAATCAGAATGATTGAGTACGTACACCAACTCTTCTTTTTGTAAACAGAAAGAGTTGTTGGGTGCAGGCAGAAGGATTTCAGGCTTCAGGTCAGCAGCTGTTGCACCGCTGATGGGACAATGATTGCATGGGGCAGGGGGATCCATATCGCGGGGGAAGGGGATGAATAGCTGCGGCGCTCTGCCCCCCTGGAGGGTCAGGGAGCTCAGAGAAGACAGAAATGAGGTGAGTGGCCTCTTGTCTGACAGGTGCAATTGAAAGTTGTAGCGTTTTTCTCAGCCAGAGTAATCAACCAGAGGCCAGCAGTGATTAAGATGTTGAACACTGAAAAAGGTTAAAATTTGCACACAGGTCCCCCTTTGCCTTGTAGGAAATTTTTTTTTTTTTTTTTTTCCTCGCCACTCCTGAAATTGCAAATTCAGGAGTAGCTCAATGGCGTAAAATTGCATTGGCGAGCCACTGCATGAAGGATTTTTTTCACGTTTTTGTCGCATTTTAACCACAAAAGGATTTTTATGTAGTTAGAAAAAGGGAGTTGTACGTTGTTTTCAGAGACGTTACTAATTGAAAATTCATCTATTTGCCAGACTTCAATCAGATTCTCATGAGTAAAACAAGCCAAATCCAATAGTCCACCTGTGTGTGATGTTAAGAGTGAGCAAAAAATAAATAAATAAAAATACCACCTTTATTACCAAAAGATGATTTGGACGGAAAAAAAGCAAAAGGAAAACACTTTCTGCAAAGAATTACTTATCACCTTCTATTATTGTAGGTATATGACAATATGAAGGCATGCGTCATGTTCGAGGGTAGGATCCTGTCGGATCTAAACAACTAGAACATTCAGATCCTGACGCAGGAAAGACAAGAGGCTTCGCTTCTTTTCACTTGCGAGGAGAACAGACAGAGATGTGTTTCACTTACATTCTCCTACTGCTCTGAAAACACATCCTGCCGAACCCTCTCTTTTTATTTGTTTCCTAGTTACGTGCACGTAACGTTGCACACGTCAATGTACAGTTTGTATCATGGGTGCAGGAACTTCTTGACGAGCCGTTATCTGCCGGAAGCGGGGCTGCGACTTCAGAGCATTCATGACGACGGCTCCCGTCAGTGAGGCCTCCTTAAAGCACATTCAGAAACACAGTTCAAGCAATTCAGAATGCATAATATTTGAACAAATGTCTGGTGGATATATGCGATTTTCCCAACAGCTTCAGGCCCACATGCAGAATCAAACCCGGGAAACAGCAGGTTAAGACTTTATATACAAAATGCAGTCACAGGTGATTCTTTGGATCGGGGCCGGCGTTCGCCTGGAAGCGGAGGGACGGGTCAGTACCTGGGAATGAGAGAAGGCTAGAGACGACCGTGAGGAAGTAATCACCCGGCAGAGAGGTGAGGTCTGGCAGCTCCTTAAATCCTCTCCGGCTGATGATCCCAGCTCCGCTCCAGGCGCCTCCCAACGGGGAGAGACACTTTCATAAACCCAGATCCCGACAGCGTGTTTGTTGCTGAACTTATTAAAATTTACCTGTGTGTGTGTGGGGTTTTTTTTTTGTTTTTTTTTACAGTGTGGATCTCGGTTACTGGACTTTAGCTGTTTGGAGACGGCTGTCGTCCTTACCCAGAGTTCATTGTGTTTCTCTGCTGTTGCGAAGCTCTGACAGTTTTTCAACCTCAATAGACTCTGGAAATTCAAACATGTTTTCTGTTCTGTCTATTTCGTTGCAGTATGTGTTGTTTGGATGATGACAGTTAATTTATATGTGTCTTTGATACGAAACAGTTTTTTGTTTTTTTTCAACTGGATTAAATATTTCACTTAGATACCGATCATGCTGGTAATCTGAAGATATGTGTTAGAATTTCCTAGGTAAAGTGTTTCCCTTTAATTTGTAGGAAATGGAAAAAAAAATAAGAACATTATCTGCTGTTTTATATTGGGCGAATGTCTAACAAATGCGTTTAACTGAGCCTGTCAAGATTTTCCAAATAAACATGAATACTCTTTTTTTTTTTTTACATGCTTACCTGTCTTTTCTCTGCAATCACTTCCACCAAAAAACTACATGAAAATCTCAGTTTAGCTCAAGGAAATTCTATCCTCCAGGTTATTTAGGAGCCACTGAGCAGAATATTTACTTTTCACACCATTCTTTTTTTCTCTCTCTCTCTCTTGGTGCCTCCAAGTAAATAAAAACTTAAGAGACTGTGAGAATGAAAATAAATAAATAAATAAATCCTCCAAGTGGAAATATGTTGCCTAGTAGGCAATTCATCAAGCTGTTCAGACAAAGTCCTCCCATTGCATTGCAGCGACTTAACGCATAAAGTGCAAGCCGGGATGATACTCGCAGAAACAGAAGGCGACTCTGTGTCTCCGTGTTCAGAACCGGAAGGATTCGCACAAACAAGACGAAGGTTAGATATACAGAGAGAGTCGCATGATGCTGTTTTCACCAGTGGACCTTTTCATATTTTGTCACGATACAAACCTTAAAAACCAGAATGTTTTTTTTTTTTAACTGAGATTTAATTATCAAAAAAAAATTGTAACTCATCCACACGATTAAAAAAACATCGTCCTCCTGCCGTTTCCTGTCGTCTTCTTTGTCTTTTTTCCCCAGTAGCAACGTCCGGTTGTTGATCACACGACAGGAGTGTTTCCGCTGCGGTTTTGCTCAATTCACCAATTTCGATACATCTGAAAAAAAAAAACAACAAAAAAAAAAAACGCTTCATCGGAGAACTTGAGGTTTTCTTTTTTCTGTATTTGTGAAGTCAGCACGTTTCCAGTAAGCAAATTTATTTCTGTAATTAGAATTTGTGCAACTTGACGGCGGAGAGGATGAGGACGGTCACGGTGCGCCACCTTCTTTGTTTCTTCTTTGCTCCGTGGTGAATGTCCATATTTTCGTGTTTGCTGTCAGCGCGTTCCTTTAATTGTTCTACTACGTGGAGCAGAAAACGAGTTTTGTCTGTGCCAAAGCCTCTCAAGTCCACTTTTCCCACCATTTGTTACATTTTCCCCCCATTTTACAAACTGGACTAAAATGTCACTAATAATTTCAACTCCCAACTGTGTGCACTTGGCGTTTAAATATTTACACTTTGTGTTTTATTCTGTGAGAGCGTACAGCGGTTATTCGATCAATGCAGACGATTCAACTTTTTTATTTGATAAGTTCACCCATGAAAACTATGTCACAGACAAAATGACTTTTTTTTTTTTTTACAAATGTACAATCCTGAAGATTCGGTTTCCTTAACAGAGCCATTGGATTTTACCATTCATTTTACTTGTATGCCACCAATTTCAACTTGGCACTTCGTGGCACTTTCTTCCTTCAACCAGAACTTATGAGGACTTTCATTCAGCTATTCGACAGATTAGTGGAATGATAATGATGGAGGGATTTTCCAGCTCTTTCTGGGTGCTCCGTCTATCCGAACGCCACCTCCAAGTGAAGTAGAACCACCGACACTGTAATTGCTTTCCGTCTCCCAGCAGACTTTTCTGGGCTGGTGCCTCTGGGACTCCCCACCGGTTTCTTTGGGTGCTTTGGATGGTGACGTCCAGATAGGCGGAAACGTCCATTGTGTGTAGACGCAGCATCCGGTCCATTAAAAGGTGGATGGAGTACCGAAAAAGCTGGGCAGGAGAGTCATAAACTAAACGGAGTGGAGAAGGGTGTTTTGTTTTTTTTGTTTTTTTGTTGTTGTTGTTGCTGGGACTCTGGAGACGACGCTATCTGCCAGAAGCCTTTAGCCAAATCCTGCGTTGTGAAAAAGCGAGCAGTGCCGAGCCGAGGCCGTTTCCCCGCCGCGGAGGAAAGGCGGTAATGCCGTGCCAGTCAGCCTTTCAGTGAAGACTGAGACGACTCCTATCCCAGGCAGATTTGGGTTTTAAAGTTATCTTTTAATTTAACCAGTCAGAGTGATGGCGAGGAGGCGGTCCAGCCTCAGAGTCACTGATGAAGATAAATCATTTAAATCCTGGTGAGAACGTGGACAAAGCTGTGCGGCAATTAGAGAAACGACTTCCAGGCTCTAATGCCAATGAGGATTTTTCCACTGAATATGGAAAAGTGTATAATTTATGACATGCCCCTTTTAAATTGGACGGATCTGAGATGTAGCTCTGTTTATTTCACTTTAAACTAATTGCACTCTTAGGCTGTAAAGTCCGGTTCGTTTGGGGAGGTTTGAATGCTTAATCAAAATCGGGGGGGAAAAAAAGCGAACTATTGTCAACCTAAAAACTTCGGTCTGGGTTCATTTGGTGGGAACTCTGGCATGGACTATACTGCAAAGCATTCTGGGTAAATAGGACAAAAACAAATGCTTGTATCTTGCGGCAGCAGGAGAAATTGCTCGTTGTCTAGCACCAAAGACAGAAGAGAAATCCTACAACCTCCAAAGTGTGACGACACAACATTTTTGTCTCCATCTCATGAATAAGGAATGTCTTGTTCAGAGGCTTTCGTGTCATTTCCGTCAGTAGTTCTCGGTGCAGCGCCGCCACCAGGCGAGGAGGGGAACGGGCTTTTCAGTGAGTTAGGATCGTTTGACGGCGCAACGTGAAAGTGAATCGCAGCTGAAAATGTCACCAATGTTGCAACTTTGGCCCCCAGTTTGAACCAAGTCTACCGGACTCTCGGGGTGGGAAAGCCAATAACTTGGAAAGCAAACCGAACGTCAAGGCTTAGCAGAAGGGATCAATGAGTCAGACTAGCAAATATTAGCAGAGATGAGCAGTTCCTGTCAATTCACTATCAAATAAAGGAGCCGATAAAACCTCAAAATAAAGGCCTGGACATTTTTGTCAAAGACTTAAGCCACAGTACCCTCAAAGTGAACAATCCGGTTTTTCTGCATAATGACAGAAATGTTAGTAAGAGCAAGCTTTAGCGTATTCAGTTCAGATCACATGAATATTTGGCTTGGCTAACAGGTATTCCTTGTTTAGCCTCCCGTCTTTTAAGGGAAACAAAGTAAAGCTTCTGCTTAAGCCTTGAATATTAGATCTATTTTTTTTTTATTTTTTTTTATTAATTTTGTGGAGATGATATTTGCTGACTGACAGATGTGACTTTATCCGGCGCAGGCCTGTCACCGCGGGGCTCTGCCAGGCGGAGGTGGGCCGTCACGCGGCTTTGGCTTCACCTGCTCTGGCTCTGCTCCGTGCGGTGGTGGCACTCGGCCAGCCAGGCCCCCCCCCCCACACCTCCCTCCGCCTTCCACCTCATTAGGTTTCATTTCCTACATGTATGTGAGGCGTGGGGCCACGCTCTGGCGGGGTACGAGTTTCTATTTACGGGGCCATTTCGGTTTTGTGCTTTCGCTTTGGAGTCATCTACTCAAGATGCACGTTGTCTTCTAACAGCTTCGATTTTGGACCTTATTAAGGATAATTAAAGGAGCACCTGCGTGCTTCAGTCCTCGTGCAGGTTCACGTTCCACTCAACCACAGACGGCAAATCTGCCAACGTCAGCGAAATAAAGCAGAAGAGAGAGCGTTATTCATCATGGATAGAAAAGAAGTAGAAGGAAAAGATACATCTCTTTCCAACTCTTTCTACAATTTGTCTTCTACATACGTGTTTTAGGCCCTCCCCTTTACCATATTGCCCTTGAATAAAATAAATAAATCCTTGCTAATGTAATTACACCTGTGTGTGATTCAAATCTCGCCTCACAGCTCCGTCTGCACTTTCTCCCATTGACTTGGATTCCTTTGGCAGAATTTCAGCTGGGCAAACAGAAGGAGAAGCTGTGAATGACGACGTCGATTTCCTGCGCCATTTTAGAGTCGTAGTCGGCCTGCAGTCAAAGCGTGACCTAATTTGGTTTGTGGCAGGATTTGAGGATTTCAGAAGTCCGCAGTTCTACGGTCTAGAAATTCAGGCTTCGTTGGCCGGCGTCCCGCCGCCTTTTACGCGCCTCAGCATCGACGGACCTGCGTCAAATAATTGGGTCATTATAGCAGGAGTGGAGAAGCTGACTGCATGCGGGATTCAGGCGTGTCGGACCAGGGAGGCGTTTAAAGGTTGAGGTTCGCGGGTCTTCAAGGTCTGGATTTGAAGACTTCTGTCTGCGATGTTCAAAACTGATGGAAAACATCCCCAAAAGACCGGAAGCTGTGATTGCAGCTAATGTTGGCACTCAAATAAAAGGAATTAGAAAGACGTGCTCTGTTCCTTCAAATGTACAACTCTGCATTACTTTGTATTGGTCAGAAAATGTATGTGAACGTAACCTAAATGCATGGCTGTGTGTTTAAAGCCACTCAAAGACAAACCGAGACTCAACCGAGACTAATTCTACGCAATGAAGCAAAACCTGGGCATCCGAAACAACAGTTCTGTTCCAGCTTCCCCCCTGCAACCTCTGTGGATACATTTCATCACTCACTGAAAGAGTATCATCGTTCAGCCTCCACTGTGTTGCACAACTCCAACGAGAAGAGAAAGAGAATGGGGAAGGCATTGTTCACAGGAATCCTACAACTTTTGTCAAAACAACACCGCTGTTGCCAAAACGTTTGAACACGTTACAGAGCGGGCAGCTACTCTGAGTTGCATGAAATATGAACACTGTCTCTGTGGAAACTGTAATGCACACGGACATATAGATGCAACGCTCCCTTTTAGTGGAGAAAATAAATAAAGTCGAGTTTATTTGTCCAGCACATTTCAGGCACAAGTCACTTCTAAGTACTTTAGATACTAAAACCGTCCAATAAACTGTCACCAATAAAGAAACAAGCAATAAACATTAAATTTTTTTTTTTTACAAATGCTTTTAAAATGATCAACTCAAAACCCCCGTATTTTTAATTTTTTTTTTTCCTTTTGTGGCTGCACGCCACTCAGACTCTTTGCCATGGCAACTGACAACAGATCCATGACACCAAACATTTCCCAGAACATGCAGTCTGTTATAGTTTTCTGTTTTCAGGCTCCATGTTTATTTTGTGGTTCTCTCAGAAGTCAATATAATACGAGAATAATATAAGACGTCCTGGCGTTTTCTTTCCACCGCTATGTTTTATTATTATTTTCAAACACGATCATTTCATAAGGTAACCGTATGCGTCACACTTTGAGCTCAAGTGGCATATAAATAGCTGTTTGCATGCAGTACCCTGCTGACCACCAGGGGGCGCCTGCATAAGACAGTTTGAGAAAACTTGTTACAGATTTTTTTTCTTTTTAATTTTACTTTTTCCCTCAGAATGACTGAATGAACACAGATCAGAGTTTCTTCAAAGAAACATCCTAACGGTGAATACGAACCTCTGACAGTGTGACAAACTTTTATGTTCTTCTCTGCGAAGGCTTCATATATTTGACAAAAGTTTTTGAAGAACCATAAAAAAAAAAAAAAGAAAAAAAAATGAATATGAAAACACGCTTTACTTAAGTCATTTGTAATAGAGGGCAAGAATGATGAAACAACTTCACACTGTGAGTGCAAGCCTCTCTGACAGGCCCTCTCTGAAGCATTAATGAGAAGGACCCAGTATTTGATACCAAATTCACGGCTCATTAGCAGAATATGCCACTTCCTCTGGCGTGCCGCTTCCCTGTCCTCGGGAAAACCGGCGTCTCAGTCGAACGGCACCGACTCGCTGCCAGGGCCGTGCAGGGTGCCGGGGTTCTTTGTCAAACCCGAATGGGGAGCCTCTTGGTTTAACTAATGAGAGTGGTGATGGAATATTCTAGTCCCACAACTAAAGTCCCCGTTTTACAATCGGGGTTACCCAAGAATCTTGCAAATAGCTCGTGTAATGCTACTTGTTTTACGCGTTGTCTCTCCGGAACTAATTCAATCACGTTTTGCGCTCTGGCCGTCAAATTTACAAGAACATTTCAAGGCCAGATGTTTCGCCAACAACAGATTGGGCAAAATGAAAATCATTCACTGGTGAATGATGTGTATGTGGCGCTTTAGGAAAGCGGTCACACCCAGAGGCGTGGGAACCGGGTTGGAATGGGGTGGGGGAGGGGGGAGTCGCATTTGTCCCACCCAATAATTTCACATGCTTTTATTTTGAAGGCGCACCACAGCGCCTTCAGCGCAGCGCTTCCTCTGAACGGCTCAGAGTGTTTAGGAGGCAGCGGGAGTCAGAAAGAGTTTACTTTCACATATATAACGAAATATCTGTGGTTAAGCCGTTTTGCCGTATCAGTTTTGATACTCTCCATCAAAATTGATTGCGCTTCAGGGTTTTTTTTTTCTCTCTCTCTCTTTTAATTACTCATTGTATTTATTGTCAATATCTGCTAAACTAGCCGAATCCAGTCATTGAGTCAGACCACATAAAGGATTTGTAATTATAATTACACTAAATCAGGGCTTCACGCAGTGTCGAGTCAAAGTGGGGTGAAAATAAATGCACGCCACACTTTTCAGTTTTGTATCGGTAAAATAAAAATAAAAATAAAAAAAAGTCTAAGTTTGTCGCATTTGTAAATGGCAAAAACACAAGCCGGAGCTGCACTGCAGGTTGTTGGCGAGCTACAAAAGACGCATGACAACCTGGATGAGACACGCCGGAAGCGCGCCGATGCCTCTAAATTAATGATCAGGTGAGAAAATCTATAACGTATTCCACTTGATGTCTCACTTAAGTGCATGACTCGGTGCTCTTCAAAAAGCCCAGGCTTAACTGTCTTTAAAAGTCTTTTGATGATTTTTCATCCTGTCAAAAGTAAGTCTCATAATACTGGAAGCCACTTTTTCAAAGTTGATGGAGCGAGAAAAGAAGAAGATAAAAAAAAACGAAAAAAAAAAAACGATCATGATAGAATAGAAAACTTTCCCAGATGTTTCGCCACCACGGCGCTGCCACGGTGACGCAGCCTGCGTCGCTCTAATGCAGACGATATTTCAAGCCTACATCTTAGCGTAGTGCGAGATGCATGAGTAAAATCCAAACAGTAGCATTTGATACAAAAAAAACGTGTTTACACGTCAAATCCGAGCCTCGTTTTCACTCGACTTTAACTCTTTTCCGTGTTCTTTTCGCAGTCCAAGTCATATCTGTGCAGTGCCAAGCATTCTGCTGCTGGTCGTGCTCCAGGGACCCGGGTTTCTGCTTATTAAGACTTGTCCAAGAAAATACAGATAGAGGCAAATTCCCACTTCAGGGGAGTACCACTGAATTTCAGCCAGGTTGAAAAATAAATAAATAAACACATAAAACGCTCTCGGTGCTCGATATGTGCAACATCATCAAGCCCTGAACGCTGGGCTGAGACTTTTCCTGACTTCATTCCTCTGCACTCCAGACGGATCCACTGGAAACAAACTTTTTGACATTTTTAGTCGTCTGTGGAGCTCATATTCCATGTTGTACAGCTGTTTGTTTGGAACGGCAGAAAAACAGAAATCCCTAAAGGCGTCCACGTCGAGCATTTCAGTTTTTTTTCCTTCTTCAATTATTAAGCCGAGGGCCGAGGTACTCATCCTCACTCTGAATATTTCGGCAGCATATTTCTGCTCATGCGTGGCACTTCATGAGCAGAAAAATGCTTTCATATCCAAGCAAATATCTGACTTGCTGCTTTTCCTGATGCTTCATGTGCGGCAGCGCATCGCTGGTGATTTTATAGAGGGAAGGAAGATTCATATTGGCTTGTTTTCGGCAGAGCTTGTTGTCTGCAGAGAGCAAATTCAATCAAAACGAAACGCGGACTGATCTTCAGTCATCGACAGTACCAGCGGGTTTTCTCTTCTGTTCAGTCGAGAACCTAATAACTGTTAAAAAGCAAACGAATAAAAAAAATAAAGCCAGTAGGATGAAATTGTGCCACCCTATGAACTTCCAGTGAATCACAGCTCAGAGTTTTGTTGGTGCAGGTTATGGAAAAGCATGACTTACTTTTTCTAGGAATAATAATAATTAAAAAAAATAAATAATAAATTCTTCCCAAAATCTTAATTTTTACTAGAATTCTAGTAAAAAAATAACTGCAAAAGTAAATGTTTAATGTTCACAACATGAAACGCTTAAAATATGAGTTTGCCAGTAACGGCTGACAAATGACTTATTTTTGTATGGACACAATTATCTTCCTGTAAGAGAGATTTCATCAGAAGCAATGTTTGAGATGAACGTCCCGAGTTGTTCAGGTTTTTTGTTTTTTAAGGAAACAGAAAAAAGGATTCAGAAGGCGACGCTGGACTGACGTCATCAGCTCCATCAGCTTCTCCTCCTCCTTTGGTGTTAAAAAAATGCACAACCCCCAAATTTTGGTAAATAGTTTATTGCACATCTGGCAACTGTCCAGTACGAATTGCAAGTGGCAAGGATCTGAAAGCACAGGTGGACTTTCAAGGTGTACAGAGCGACATCATGCAACCCAACCTGCAGTGCAGTCAGAGGACCTGCATGAGCAGATTAAAGAGAGGAGACGGCCAAAGACCTGGAAGACACTTTCCCCAGATCAATGCACACCCAAACCTCAGAGATCTACTGTGACAAGAATAAAGTGTTACAAATATCCATTAAAAAAAATTCAGAGGACAGCCATAAGGGAAGGGTCTTCAATAAAACTGAAAAATCGAGTTGTTGGTTGTTTTTTTTTTTTTTAATTCAACACCAGGACAGGAAGTTCCACATTTCCTTTCATCGACTGCTGCTGGAAACTTTCAAAGCACCTTCACACTGTTTGAAAATGTTCCAGAAAACTGAAGAATATTTTCTCTTTTCTAGCTAGCCAGCTGAAAGGAGCTAACTAGCCACATAGCAATAGATCCATCTATGTCCGTAGCAAGATATATACGCCGATGCTTTTCCAGCCATATCCGTATGCCTTCCTGTTACTTGATTCGCTTGTATTTTCAGGTAGAAGGCTTTGCAGCCCTCTAGCAGCAACGTGTTTTTCCAAGGTTGCTCTAAATATGAGAGGTAGGAAGCTGCAGAACGTTTGGAACAGCTCACAAATGCGACCGTGTAACATTTGTGTAAAGGGACGTGTTTGAAGGTAATTGTTTTATTTACATATGGCAGAGCAGAGGAGATGGTGAGCAAACAATAAAAAGAAGTTAAAATACTATTACAGAGACATTGAAAAATGGATAAATGTCACTGAAGCCCAAGGATAAAACAGACTGACACAAAGTTGTTCGTGTCAGCTGACGGACACGCAGGACGACGGACACGCAGGACGACGGACACGCAGGACGATGTGCACGTAGCGCCGTGGCGACGACGTGTCGAAAAGAGCAGGAGCTTCTTAAAGAGACGGGTCAATTCCAAAGCATCAAACTTCAAAGTCAGATTGATTTTAAGTCATGTTCTGCATTCAGCATTTTTATGACAACTGAAGGTAAACACAGTCACTCGGTTGTGCTATAAAATGATACTTTGTGGCTGGAAAATACATTACAAGCCCTTTCCCCTTTACAGAACAAAATAGTCTAATATTACAGTAACGCAAATAAATGAATTTTTTTTTTTCCTTTACCGTGATATAGACATATCAGTTCAGATTTTAAAATCAAGGTAGCAAACAGAAATAAAAACTGGAGGAGAATCCAGTGGCGTTCTTTAGGCATTCGTAGAACAGAGTGTGTTTTGTTCAGAAACAAAAAATAATAAAGTTTTATACATTAAAAAAGGGAAAGCAATGTGTTAGTCCTTACTTAAATTAAACTACCTGTACTAAAGTAATGCAGCAGTGTTTTTACTTTCCACCTGTGGCTGTTATAGCATGAAGCTGAAAGGTGTGGATGAGCTGCAGAGGAACGTCAGTAGTTGAGTCTCCGGTCTTCATAACCGGAGCTGCTTCCTCACTCATGTCGTCACGGGATGTCGTCTCCGTCGTCGCGGCTGCCGCTGCTCAGTCAGGTCTTTTTATGATCAGTAATGGATTGCCACGGGGCTCCGCTGGTGGTCCATTACTCTTTACATTATACATGAATAATATCAGTCTTTCTACTCATCTACTCAGTGCTCGAACGTCCATTTTAGATGACATCCTTTTATGTCCCCTGGCTCCGTCTTGCATTACAATGGTCTTCAGTGTGCAATCGATGCTCTCCAGCTATTTCAGATTCCTCAACCCATCGCAGGCTTCATATGTAAACATCGATTAAACCACCAAGTTTCATCCGATGACTCCTAGATTACCCCCATTCCAGCTGTTTTCACAATGTCGAGGGCAGGAAGGCCACGGAATGAAAATCAGCAAGAGGAAATAGAGTAGAATATTAATGATATATTAATATAACCCACACTTTGGGCTAAGTTAAAGTTAAAGTTTAAGTTAAAGACCAAAAATAAAAACAAAAATCAGAATACATGATACTGTTATCTAAAGAAGTAGCATTGTGTTTTCTGCCCATAGTTACTAGATTGTGCTACAAAATGGCACTGTTAATTTCATTTATGTAAATGCCAAAAGTATCAAATATGACTTAAAGGAAATTTGATCTCGTAATTTGACACCTTGAAATTGGGACACTGTCTCTTTAAGAAGCTCCTGCTCTTTCTGAAACTCCGCCTTCAGGAAGTCAACACAACATGGCTCCTCCGGTGATCCTCTCGCAACAATTTTACCAGCATTTCACTAGGAAATGAGCTCCTATGATGAACCAGGTGTTTGCTAATTGCTGCTGGCTAGTCTGCAGGAGCTGAGTGGGGGAGTTGCAGAGGACGACTGCTCTGTGAGGCGGAAGCTCGGGAACTCCATTACCCAGGATGAGCCACACCTTGAAAAAAGGAGGAGATGCGTATCGAGTCCCTTCATATGTTTTTAACAGCTCAGGGGTTGCCATGGAGATTATAGGATTTCTCAAACATGTGTGAACGAATCAAGGCTCCAGGTGTGTTTTTGATGCTCAAGAAAGTCGATTTCACTTAATGCTACCACTTTAAAACAGCATAGTCTGTTTTAAATTGTTTTATAGAAATGCGTTAAACTTTTTTTACATAATGTCTGGATTTCTATTCAGAATCTAAATAGAAATCAGAGAAAACGCAACATAACTATGTTATGGACTTGATTCATTCTTGCATGTTTCTATTGTGATATTCAGCAAATAAATGAGGAAAAGCTTAAGTGTCTTTTCCTCCAAATTTTGCCCATTATTCTTGTATGACGAGTTATTCTTGCATATATAACTCATGTCCCCTGCAGCCACCTCAGTAGGAAACATTTACAAACGCGCACGTCCTCCACTCCTAAATGTTTTCCTTCTAGCTCCATGTGACACAATGTAATGTGTTTTTTATGGGTTCTGATGGGGGTAGGAAAATCTTTGAGGGATGGAAGATAATAGGCTGGTTCTGATGGCGGAGGAACCGCACGACCAGCTGCTGAGGAGGCAGCCAGCTTACAGAGCAGACAGCGTGAGGACGCAGCAAACTCACTGAGCTCAGTCATTCAAAGGACGTAGAAAATTAGGCATTGCTCACCATCGAAGTGAAATTGTGACGTCTTTTGATGCCTGGGTGTGTTTAGGGTTGATAAAATGGATGAACGAGTCTGACTTTCAGTGTCTTTCAAGGGAACGTATTATGTAACGTTCCCTCATCAAAAACGTACCTGGAGTGTTGCCTTAATTCTTTCTTGTGTGTTTGAAAATTCCTTTAATCTCCATGGCAACCACTCAGACATGCAAAACACCTGGGTGGACCTATCTCCGCCTTGGAGACGCAGCCCTTCCTTAGAGTTACATTTTCTGAGCTTTCTCGTCACAGAACAGCCCGTGGCTCCCTCCCTCAACTCCTTAAGACTAGCCAGTAGCAATTAGCAAACACTCTGGCTCTGGTGGAGCCAGCTGCAAATTGTCTGATTAAAAAAAAGAAACAAATCACCATACTCCCACAACTTCCTGTTGTTCTCTTCGTGGTTTCCTGCAGTAGTAACATCCGGTTGTTGATCATGTGACTCGTTTGATGCAAAAACAAGTGTTTCCTGACGTGTTTTTCCCCCACCTCATCCTAGTGCAAAAACTTACCGAAAAGCATGAGATTTTTTGATATTGACATGTACCCATTGAGCAAATTTATTTTCGTAATTTCATGGCTCCTTTTAGCTAAACCCTCCGTTTGCTAGTACGATGTTGATATCTGACAGTTTCTGTCCACCTCCACTATCTACTTGCTTAAAAAGAGGAAACACCACAGTAATCCCATAAGGCAAAATGCAGTATTTCATTAAATACATGCCTTTTTTTCAGTTTGTGAGACATTGTTAACTACATGCTGTTTTACCGTAGACAAAGTGAGTTTTCTCTATATTTCATCAACCTTTTCCCCAATTTGACTTCCATATATTCAACCCCATGATAAAAATAAAAAAAATACTTACTAAAAATACTTGCTCACTCGACGGCCGACTTATAAACTCTGAGGCGGCGTCGGAGTGGAATTTAATGCGAAACACCAAAGTTTATTTATTCGTTCAGACAGTGAACAAAGTGAGTAACAGTGAATCGAGCCCGAGGCGTCATCTTCAGATAAGTGACAAAGCAACATATCAGCTCGACTTCTTATATATGTGGTAATATCTGTGAAATTGGAAACTTGTGTCTCGTGACAAGCGGGGGATTTGTTTTGAGATCAGACAGTCATGGTCCGTCTCCTCGCCGACATCAGGGTGGCTTCTCTCCACAGTAATGGCGTTAGGGGAATTGGTGGGATAAATGCCAGTCTGGGGGGAAATGAATCAATCATTATCTCCCAACAGCTCTGTGTGACAGGTTATTAATCAGTTCAGCATGCACCACTTGCTCATCAAGACAAGTATGAGGTCGGCGTCTATTCCAATCAGGCGTTCGTTACGAGGGGTTGGCGTGATGGTGGAGCCTTAATGGGGCTGATAGAAATGTGCGGGAATTGTGAGGATGAAACGTGACGCGGGGAGGACGGCGGGCAACGCACGTTTGCTGTGCGATCCGAGTTAAAGAAGGGACAAAAAGAAGACGCCGTCAACAAGACTTAAATCATGACATACGGATAGAGAGGAGAGGATCCTTCGACGAGACCGAGCACATCACGTTTGAAAGTAACAGTTTTATTGACCCGAAAGGAAAATCAAAGGAAAATAACAGCTGAATCTTTGCTGTGTTTGAAGAAAAACAGATTTTTTTTTTTTTTTTTTTTTTTTTACAGTACAGAAAAAAATAAATAAATATTTCAAAGTTGGCTCGAATCAAATATTTACCCATGAATAGGATGGATGAGGTAGGTGCAAATCTTCTACCCCTGCTGACTCCTTGGAATTTTTAGGTCGAAAGAATTTCTAAAAACATAATTTTTATTCAACACAGATCCAACCACAGCAAACAAACAAACAAAAAACGTGCAGGGACTTTGAGAGTTTCTCTCTTATTGAAAAGCTCAGCCGCTCTCCCAAACCGTCTTTCTGGGAAACATCAGTATAGAGGCTGACAACGTCGGTGGAACAGAGAAGATTGGTTTCTGAAAGACCAACAATCGATGAAATGTGATTCAGAAAGCATGTTGCATCTATTACGTAACATGGAAGCTGATATACTGTACAAGTGATTTGATATGAAAATCAATACAACTTGAAAGGGGTTCGGTTGAAGACCGATCACCTGTCACTTTGGGCCAATCAGGAACCGGCTCCACATTGCATTTATGAACTTTGGGGAGTGCATAAGACACTCTAGCGGTAGCTAAATGTTGATCAAAGGTAACGGGTACTCCACAATTTCTAAAAGTAATAAACTAGACAGTTTTCTGTTTTAAAATTCGGTGTAAAGTAATACGTACTCCACAGTTTATAAAAGTGAAACCAAAAAGTATACAGCTCTTAAGTAACATTTAAAGAACAAATTAAAATGCAAGGAAATTCAAAACCGTTCAACTATCAAATATGTTTAATTCTCTTAAGCTCAACTCCATTTTGCAATTCATGAATATTCAGTTTCATATAAATATAGACTATGAACAAGCAGATCTTCATTATTCTAAGTGGCATAATCAGAATGGCGGAGGGGAAAGGGTGGATAAGCAGACAAATGTAGCCGCCAACGTTATCGCTTGTACCTGAGAAGGCAACCTCTTGGCACTTGAGGGCTCAACCCTTGAAATCTCTCGTAAATTATGAATATCTGTCAGATGCATTTAATCGTGTGTGAAAGCAAGCGTTTGCCCCGGAGCCGTATAGAACACATCGGGGCGGTAAGCCGCTTTCACCGCGGCTTACCGCCCCGCTCCTGGCCTATAGGACGCGAATTGTGAAGAAGGGGATTAAAGTCGCGAGAGCTCGTCTTCCGAGAGCCCAAAACAACCCGGCGAACTTATCAGATCCCGGCTTGTCGCGCGGCGGCGTGAGGCACAATCAAGTCTCTTGATAGGACCTTTAAACACGTGAAGAGTCCCCGTCTGAACGAGCGGATCCGCATGCCGGCGGGAGCTTGGTGCCGTGATTGCATCGGCTGATACCGTCGCTTGCAGAGAGGTCAGTGTGCAAGTGACGCAGAGAAACACATGAAAAGATGTTAAGATCTAACTTGACAGAAATGTGTGTGTCGGGGACGGAGCGGATCTGCGGTCGGAGAGCGAGAGAGGGCATTAGGTTGTTTATTAGGTGGGCGCCCTCCGGGTCATCCACACAGACAGCATTTTTCATAGCAAGATTGACTGATACCACGCTGTCCCGTTATTACAGACTGTCTGACAGATCAAATCTAATTCTGTTTTCAAACACGGCAGAATAAAACCCCTCAATAACTTCACTGGTTTGTCTCATGGAAGGATTTCATAAAGGCCCAGAAAGGGTTTTTTTGGCAGAACAAACATCCACTTTTTAGTGAGACATACAGTAAGATTCCCTTTGAGCCATTTTACATTTTGTCACGTTAAAAACAACAAATTTAAAGGGGCAATATTATGTGCAATTTACGCTTTCAAGCTTTACATCATGTCATGTTCTTCCCTAATCAAAAACATACCTGCAGTGTTGCCTTAATTTTTTTACACGACAAAAATCAAGGCAACCATTCAGCTGTGGAAAACGCCTGGGTGGACCTAGCTCCGCCTTCGCCGCACAGCTCCACCCCACAGAGCATCCGTCTTCTGTGAATCCCTCACCATACGAGCTACTTCTTTTGATAAAAAAAAAGGGTTAATAGAGAAGCCATGCTGTGATGACTTCCCGAAGGCGGCGTTTCACTTCTTTATAAATGTTTATTTGTACGTAAATTTAATGCCATGTGTCATTTACCTTCTGCTTGATATTTATGCACATATTTGCGTATTGATTTTACATAAAGTTATTTAAAATGTGTGATGGATAAAGCAACAAATACTGGAAAAGTCCAAGAGACACAGCTACTTTTTATAAAAGCAATGTGATTTTACCTCAATGCACATTCCTCTCCGTGCCTGAATGCCATCCAGATGCCTAAACATATGCTGGTATTTAAACCACAATTGCCACATAAACACAGAGGAAAGTCTGGAAGTGAGAAGACAAATTGTATTGGAACAGAGTCCCAGATAGCCATCCCCACGCCGACGGAGGCATCTGCAAGCGGTGAGATAAAAGACAGAGCTGGGTGCGGATCCAAAAATTCTCCACAGAAGGATGAGCTCTTACGGCCGCTCTCAGCAGCGGATGGCTTGACACCGATGAGCCTTTCTTCTGACAGAAATTTGAGCCCAGATCCATAATCCCCGCCTGATCCAAAACTTCAGACAATTGTCTGTCGGATACAAAGCTGCGGAGCTCAAACGCGTCGACCCAGTGCAGCAATGCAGATGTCACTTTGATTGAATAGATGAAGGAGGAAATGAACGACGCTCTGTGATAATTAACTCTCGACTATGTAAATTCAGGCAGTGTCTCTACTTAGGTTCAATTTGCAATATTTTTAATACTATTTTTTATTGTTGCTATCAAAAGAAGTTAGGAATGAAGGTCTGTGAAATGTGATCGTTTCAAATTCAGCTACAAAAGTAGGCAAGACATTTACTGCATATTACAAATTCACGCTTTAATGTGCGCCCTTAACATTTGAAAAATATTCTGTTGGACCCCCAAACATAAAAAATAATACATATATATATGTATATATGTATGTATATATACTCCCATAACTCACTCCTCCAAGCACGAATAACAAAGGGAACTGCCAGTCACGGCTTTTACAAAAAATGGACATGGTAATGTCAGTCCCTTTTACCCCTCGCTAGAGCTGTATTTTTTTTACAAATGTGTGCAAAACATCGGCCAAAATAAAACAAAATAAAAAAAATAATAATATTCACAATTGCCTTGTTTCCATTCACCAAGAAATGCAATTATGAATCGCATTAAATTCGGACCCAAATGCAGTAGGGCAGAGGTGAAATTTAGTTGTGGATATTTAATGAAAAAACGACAAATAAAAAAATGCAAAGTCCTGGAAACAAGAAAGTCAAAAACAAATCCAAACAGGAGACATGAGACAGAAGAAGCAGGGAGAAGTGAGGAGAGTGACGATGACAAACCAGCAAGTAGTGACTGATAATGAGAAGCTTAAATACTTGGAAGGTTGAGTGTTGGAAGAATAGACCTGGGCTGATGAGCTTATTGATTCTAGGTGTGAGTGTGAAAGGACTGGAAACATACTGAGGGGACGGAGAGAGAAACGTGGCACAGGAGACCGAGCGAGAGAACACAGGGGAACAGGAAAAAATGCTAAGACTGAAGAAACATAATAAACTAGAACAGAAAATAACTATAAAAAACTATAATCATTAAGAACAGAAGAGGAAAACAGGGCAAACTAAATAGAAAAACCTAAGGAACACCCAAAATGACATATTCATTTCGAATAAGCTGATTTATTTTCAAAATGTTAAATTTCCTAAATATACGGTAAAAAGATTCTGACCCGGTGAAACTTCTTAGTTTCCATGTTACATGTTAGAATGGTCCATCCTAACATGCAACTGAATATTCCTAATACAGACGTTCATGTGTTCAAATTTTTGCAGTCAAACCAAAACACAACTGAAAAAGTGCCAAGAATTGAAACGTAGTTTTTTTTTTTTTCAACAATTTGACTCAGCATATTTGCAGAGAACAATAGAAACAGTGTCTCGTCTCTTGAAAGACCTACAGCTGTAATTGAAACAAACAGTGTCTCTACAAAGTACCGTATTGACTCTTTATTGAATGAACTAGTCAGAGAAACTGAGCCACTGATGAAGGCAATCAAACATTCACCAAGTCTGGAGTTTTTGGTTTCAGCATAATCTGTTTTCTGAACCAGTAATCAATATCATAAGAGAACCCGAACTCCTTTCAACACAAAGTGCCGAATAGCAATATATCCTTGGTATCAGAAAAAGAACTCAGATGTGAAGGAAAAGTTTTCCTTGATACCGATAACGTGGTGCTCACAGAAACGAATCCATAATTCAGAAGCGGCAGCGTCTCCTGAAGTGCCTTTCCACGGATGCGGCGTCAAATCCAGTGGAGATCCGTGGAATCCCACCGGGATTCCCGCTCCCGTCTTCCACAGAAGCCATTTCCTTTTCTTTGGGCCGGGGCGACAACCGTAATGGATGAGGGAACCAATTACTTCTTCTCTACACCATGCAACATTTATGAAACACTTAACCAACGGTCTGGGGGTTAATATTTCATTTGCAGATAAGACAGACCTTTACACCCAGAACAAAGCTGGATAGAGAACTGCTTTCAGTGCCACATAACGGTGTGAGGCAATAACCTTTGTTGTTTCATTGTTGGTGAAACCCTCTCCACCCCCACATCGCGTCCTCTCGTGTTATTTGGGTTGATTGATGAGAGTCCCATTCAGTACGAGTTAAACATGCTCCGTTTGGAGTGTATTGCATACTGTATGTGTGGTTTAAAGACTCGCAGTGGTAATGGGACATTGATTGAGCTCCCTCCCTCCCTCCCCCACGCCTTATTTTTCCCTTTGGCCTCATGGGCAAGACAGGAGGGTGGAGGGCTGCACAGATTAGTTGCTCAATAAACAATCTTTCAAGGCCTGGGTCATTTTCATTCAATTAGACCCTGTCAGAGGAGGATTGATAAATTGCTCTTGCACAGCAGACACGCGTCACGCTTCTTCATTGTACAGTAATTCTAATCCTTATCTTTAGCGTTCAGTCGCTATTATTGAGCTATTAAAATATTTGCAGTCCACTGTGAGGGGTTTTTAATGACCTGCCTCTCGACATCGTTGTACATTGTGTTTGAGCGAAGAGCCACTGCGGAGGCTCTGCCAAACAACTAAAGCGCCACCGAAGCAGCAAAAGTGGATTCACACCCATCCCGGGTCGGCCCGAGCCGAGCCCCGAGAGTTGATTAAAAACGGCCAGTTTCGGTGACGCGTCATCGTCTGACGCGTTTGCGGCGAGACGTGCTTCAATCTAGGATTTTTGGGGGATCCTGGGATCCAAAACGTGTGGATTTAAATATCCATCAAGGTGAATAGTTTGTGGTTTCGAAAAATCCGATGTTTTTGGCCCGGTTTTGAATAAGTTGATCCGCAACGACACAACAACCTGCCTTTCAGCGAAGGCAGCTTGCGCAAATTTAAAGGACAAAAATAATCTAGCTTAATGGACACACTTTTTCGGATAAAATGTCTTTGTTGTAGGAAGAGGTGGATTTATTTATTTTTTGCACCGAACTCCCTTCTGTCATCTCTTTGCGTGAAAACATCTTTATTGGAAGTTGATCACGCCGCCAGCCGATAACGCTTTCGAGAGTAAGTCACAACTCAACTGGCGATTTGATTTTTGCAGGAGTGTTCAAATGAATGTTTGAAACATCGCACGCAGAGATAAACGCAGACTTCAGCTCTGACACTCGTCCTCTGCGTGTGCGACTTTTCCCCCTTCCAGTGCTGAGCCGCACGTAAATTCAGAGGGAGCGGCCATGTTGAGGTAACATTCCTGCGACGGTTCATCCCAGGGGCGTCAAACTCATTTTCTTTTTGGGTCAAGATAAAAATCTGAATGTTCTTAAAGGGACGGTTGTGCCAGAATGTGTTGATAAAATCTATAAAACTGTTAAAGTATCAATAAATAACTGTTTGTTTTAGCATTCAGTAAGTGTTTCTGAGGATTAAATAATGTTGAACATCTCTTCACACAGCTCAGTACATCCAGGATTTTGTAATTTAGTGGTGGTAATTTGAAATACCACCGACATTGGATTTTTGGGATCTGTTAACTTTATGTAAATTTGTGGAAAAACTGGAGATTTATTTTATGTTATTTGGAGTCTAGAGGGCCACAAAAAAAAACCCTACTGCGGGCCAGATTTGGCCCCCGGGCCTCGAGTTTGACACATGGGGTTGAAACATTACTGCAGAGTCGGAGCGTGTGCACCCTGCCAAGTCACAGAGGCTTCGCTTTAATGAATGAATATTTGCTATAATTAACACTGGGGCTGGTTGGTGGATAAAAATATCAGGCAGGCAGAAAACCGAGATCAAAAGATCTCTGTTTTTCCAGGAGAGGGGTGAGAGTGGGGGTTACATGGTAGTAGAAAGCCACAATTTGGTTGAAGAGAAGGTCCCACTCAAACAGGATGAGTCATCACTGCTCAGGGAGTGTGTGTGTGTGCATGTGTGTGTGTACCAGGTTTTTATATCCTTATGGGAGCCTATTCCTCTCTACAATGTGGGGTTATGGGAACCATTGCTCTTTGTGAACATTTTGTTGGTCCCCATTAGGGAAATTGTTGTTTTTGTGTTAGTGATTAGTCTGTGATGGTTAGGTTTAGGGTAAAGGTTAAGGTAACGGTAGGCTGTAGAAATTAATGGAAGTCAATGTGAAGTCCCCACAAGTGATGAAAACACAACTGCGTGTGTGCGTGCGTGCGTGTGTGTGTGTGTGTGTGTGTGTATGTGGGGCAGTTGCTGTGATTAAACCCGTGCAGACACAAAGTCATGTCAGGAGCACTGATGGATGCCACACATATTTCACTGCTGAGTCGCACCGTAAAGCACTACACACCAAATATCTGCTTTCTGAATTTGCTGCACGTTAGCTTAGCATTGGTAACACACAGGCCAGGCATGGGCTGGTACCATAACATGGCAGAAATGTTAGTTCAGGTTATTAATGCGAACATTAAAAACAACAACAAAAAAGCATTAGGGTAGGGAGTTATTGTGTAAAATTAGATTTAGATCATGTCATAATGTTGAGTGTCGCTTTGATTCTTTCGTGCACGTTTGAAAAAGATTCTTGAACGATCCTAAGAACAGTTCTAAGCGTCATAATCGAAACTGAACAGACAAGGCACCAGGATTAAACCTGGATGTTAGCCGGGCTAGCTGCACAGGATACATTGCCATGGTAACTTATGGCTTTGTGAGAACAAGGCAAAGCATAGTACACACGAGAAAAGACCTTCTTAGCTACTACAAGTTAATCGTAATCACAAGCCATTATAAAAACATAATTGTGCTGAGAGGCATTTAGGTTACCATATACACTTGGAATCGTAGTGGGAAAAAAATTAATCTAACAACTAGATTATTGCTAGAGAAACTAGCAACCCTAGTTTCTGAAGCCCACAATCTAGTTTGACAACCAGAACTCTGCAGCAGATCTACAAGGACCCCGTAAAGTCCATCTTGGATGTCAAAGGAATTTTGAATACATTGTTTTTTTGTTTCTACATTTAACTCATAGTTGACATGCCGACCACAATAAACCACTGTCTTCAAAATGATTCATTAAACGCCTTTTTATTCTGCTAACTGACAAGTGATGACAGATTTTCCCCACCATTTATGACTTAATTTTCTGAAAACGGCGGTCTGCTGGCGCTCCAAAGACTTTCTGGTCTAAGATTCTCCCCTTCAGAGATTCCTCCTTCATAGCCATCTTCACAGATGGGAAACTTCTCTGCCAATTTATTATTTATCATATCTCGTGCCAATAGAAAATTAATTCCCAACATGGAGATATTTGCAAAGGCATGAAAGCAATCTCATTTTACTTAATCTCAATAACGCTGGCAGAAAGGAAGGCAGTCGTACATCAAAGCACCGTGTTTGTTTCCTTGGCCACTTCCAGTTGCTTTGATTAGGTGCACATCAATCCTTCATTTCATCTGTCTTTTCTAATTTGTGCGATTCTGACATTTCTTTGCTTGACTGAAAGATCCTTCTTCTACTGCTGTTAACGAAATTAAAGTTAAAATAGATCCATATTGTGGCAAGGATTTTTTTTTTCTGAATTGTGGGATTATTCTGATCCTTTTTGTGTGACCTGCCGATTAGTCATTTATGAATCTCACCGTTTCTTTCATTAGTTCAACATGGCCGTCTAAATTGAGAACACTGTTCCTGTCCGTCTTTCCACTTAAGGTTGATTTTACTTTCCACTTTGGTTTCAAATTGAAAACAAACACCACACGGTCATTAAATGGAAGAAGCAAGACAAGCAAACGGCACAGTCAAACTTACAAATCTCACAATTCATCTCGCTGCTTAGAACCAACAGCCTTATAAGACCTTGCAGGTAAAGCAGCTACTTTGCAATGCCTTAAATGTGTTTTATAGGCCTGTTGCAGTCCGATGTCTTGATTGACGTCAATCATTTCCACCTCCACATTTGTCCGATGACGGCTTGCGTCTGCTGGCAGCAAGTCAGTGTCGAGAACATGCTCGTTGTTTTCCAGCAGAGGAGAATTTTCTTCCTCCTTCACCCGAGGATCTTTTGGGGGCTCACTTTTTCATTTGAGGCCAATGGTGGTTACCATCAAGTACGCCATCTCATAGTGGATTTACCATAGGTTGAAAACAAACGCCTTGGGCAAAAGGACGTAGACAGAATCTTCGATCTGTAGAGCTCTGCCTGTGACACCCACAATTTCCAGGATGAGTAGTTTTCATTTAGCAAAAGAGACAAAGTTGTTATAAAAAGCACTTTGGCAAATTCCAGGAAGGTGGGCGGAGGCCACGGTCTTCAAAGTGTGGCAGAGAGCCAGGTTACGGCATTTTCCTTGTAGCGTTCAATGATGCTTCTATAGCACAGAACACAATGCTCCATTTCCACAACTATGTCCCCCACTTTAGCCATCACCCTTGACCTGGTTGATGTTCTTGTCAAAGGACATCCAGGTAGTCCCAGAAACTCCAGGTTGCTTCACATCGTCCTGAAATGCTGCTGTACTTTGTAGGGTAAGTCCCTCAAACATGGCCTGGAAGCAGGTGACAACACCCTTCCCTTGGGGTTCCACCGTTCCCCGAGACCTTGTAAAAGTTAAGGGCCTCTGGAAGGATTGTCTGATGGGAAGGTTCTCCACTTGATCGTCAAAACTCATCTGCTCTTTCAATGTTGGTTTGTCTTTTTTCAGACCTTTTAGTGGGATGGAAATCTCCAAAAGAGGTCTGTCAAGAAGAAGACATTTACCAGCTTTGTCCTGTACGTGATGCTTTATGAAGTCCACATGACCCCAAAGTGCTTCACACTGCAATCATTCATCAACACAGATGGTGGTGAGCTATTAGACAGTAGCCACAGCTGCCCTCAAGTAGTCTGACAAAGATGAGGCTGTCGTGCACCGGCACCACAAGGAGGGTGAGCTGTCTTGCCCAAGAACAAAACGACAGAGGAGCAGGAATTGAACCAGCAACCCGCCGATGGTGGGATGAACTCCTGCCGCTGTCGCCACCATCGTACTAATGGCTGCTCCCAACAGAGAAAGTGAACATCCCTTTACACACAAAACCAAAGACCCGTTACAGAAAGCCGGAGTCACGGGATTGTTCCCACTTACTTTCTCTGTTGGGGGCAGGATTTGGTGGCTGCCTCTTACATATGTAATGTACGACCAGTTTAGGTAAACAGAGTTTTGACAACTACAATTAAATAATAATGGAGTCAATTAAAAGTGAGACCACTCGATGCGGTAAGTAAATATTAGTTGATCCTCGTTTGATGAATATTTGCAAATCTTTAGGCCAAAATAGTGGGAAGCGTTTCTAAAACCATAAATCATAGTTAGCCTGTGTCTGGTGCGTTGATGATTTATGTGGAAATTACCCTCTAAAATTTCAGTGCTCAGTTTAAAGTCCATTTCAGTCGCTGCTTTCCCTCCTGACCACTGAGGGAAATTCGTCACCGACGGAGCGACGTTGTTCCATCCTCGCTTTTAAAAGTGACTCCTCTCAGATGCTTATTATAGTACATGATTAAATTGTGTTCAGCAGCTCTAGTTTTGTTTTCTTTGCCTTCTCTCATTCTCCCTGCAATCTCAGATATCCAGTGGCATAAAACACGATTAACTTTGGTCCCTGGCTGCCAGCTGCCTGTTTGCCTGATTCCATATATTTAAGTTTTCCGTTAAAACCAAGTCATCCCCTCCACCGCGCTCATTAATTGTCTCACACAGATTCTATACACACACACAGATTCTATACACACACACACACACACACACACACACACCCCCACACACACACACACACACACACACACACACACACACAGGCCTGTCTCTCTCTCTCTTTCGCTCTCATCCCCATCTTTGGGAGAGAATGGGTAATTATATAATCAGCTTTCAGCGTGGCAGGGATTAGGTCCCAGAGAAAGTGATGAGTGTTGTCTAATGTTGGCACATTTCTTTCACAGGCTGAAAAACAGGCTCACGGGTATATGCCACGAAAGAAGAAAAAAAAACAAAAAAAAAAAAAAACAGAGCAGCGGATCCGGGAAAGGCCGCGAGGAAAAGTCTGGGGTGTGAGGATCATCACATCATATAGCGATCGCTCAGCTCCCGAAGCCATGTTTGCATTGCAGATTATGTTGTTTCACACGTAAAATCTTCCCGACGGGATCCGCGTTACAGTGTTCAGGTGTTCGTCTTCAGATTATCCGTCAAGCGGTCACAGGTGTTGGCTCTCAAGTGGCGTGTGAAAGACAATGTCTGCGACGCCACCACCGTCCCCCCACCCCTCCAAAAAAAAAAACCGTGGTGCGCTCCAGCGCCTCTGAGTGTGCAATTTTGACACTCGAGCAGAAATCGAGGAACTGCTCGGATTGTCTTGCGTGCGATGTTTTGCAGTAATTACCGCAAAACATTGGGAAAATGACAGTAAACTCAGACATGCTTTCCCATGCTTTCAAAGGGAAACAACCCACTGATTTAGTCCTTCCTTTACGCCAGAGAGGAGCAGTGCATCGCTAAAGTGCACTTCCGAAATCGCCGCGCGGTTCTTTCTTTCTTTTTTTTTTTCTCCTTTTTTTTTCTTTTAGACATCACACGCCAAAGGTTATTGAAGTTCTCTGCCTTCAATCGTTGAAAGGTGCTAAAGTCTGAACAAATCTAAAGCAAGGTGAAAATAAAAAGGGAAAGAGGGGAGAGAAAAAAAGAGAGGTAGGATCAGAAATGGAAAGAGACATATTAAAGGAGAACCTATAAGCCAGAAGGAAGAGTCGTCCTGCCAGCTTCTGGCTGGGAGAAATTTCTTAGATTTTACACACACGCACACACACACACACACACACAAAAAAAAGGGTGCCAAACCCTATTCTACTCAAAACCTTAGAAAGATTTCATGTAGAAGAAAATGTTCCCTGGATAACACGCAGCATGCCATCTGTACATATCAAAAAAAGGAAAGTTTATTTGAAATGTTAGAAAAAATAAAAAAGGGTTAGCACTCATCAAAAATGCTCAGATTTAACAGAATGAATGAAATAAATGGAATAAATCAGTTTGGAAAAAAAACAAAAAGAAAAGAAAATGAAATAATGAATGGGTTGGTTCTGACACGAATATAGTGTCTTTGTATTTTCCAGTAGATAAAAGCACAGCAGTCGAGATTTAATCCTGCAGATCTATTCATCTGTGACAGGAAGACACAAACAATGGTCGGTCTGGCAACACTGGGATTGTTTCTAATGAATCCTACCTGGTCTTAAGAAAATCTCACCTGGACTCTTCATAGTCTACCCTACAAAAGCTCAAGAATACATTCAGTTTCACATCTGACCTGAGACGGTTAGCTCTGACTTTTTCCGATCAAAATAAAATGATCTGACGTTTTATTTTCCAGCAGACATCGCCTCGATCAACATGTCCTCGCATCCAGCGATGGAGTCAAAGCAAATCATCAGCATATGTCTCAAAATGTTAATTTGCTGCTTTGGGCTGGATTTTAAAAGTTAAGGCTAAGGAGCCTCTCTGGGGCAAAACCAGTTTATGATATTAGCAGCTTTAATCTCTTCACATGAATTCTCATTCATTTTTTACTTTTTTTTTTTTTTACTTGTTTTTGATTTGAAGTTTGTTTCACAGCAGAGTGACTTTGCCTTCAGATATTTTTGTCTCAATTCTGAGGTTAGCGTCCCGTTTTCAAAAAATCCTTCAAAGGATCACAAAAGAAGACGAAAAAGAAAAAGAAGAAGAAGAAGAAGAAGAAGAAGTCCTTGCTGTCGGCCATGACCTCTTCCAAATTACAAGCTGCTGACACGAACACAAAAACGCTTCGAGAACTCAAACTCGTCTGGGATGCTATTACGAGCTTCACAGCGAGAAATTTCAAGACGGTGGCTATTCCCAGTGATCGTTTTTAACATGCGCTGCATTCGGAACCAACATAAATATCAGCAGCTTTCAAACAAAGGTCAATTGTGTCCGTTTAGTGCAAGTCTGTGCAACACGCAGGAGGGAAATATAAGCCAACGCTTCCCCATCAACACGCTAAATCCCAGGCAATAACAAGATATTTATGACGTTTTTTTTTTTAAGTCAGGGCTCCATCACAGCGAGGCGCGGCAGCAGCAACACCACAGATAGAATCTGTCATTACACACAATAAAAGTCCCTCTCTTCCTCCGTTTGTGAAAGGCCGTTTCAGGGACTTATCCAGAATTACAGACATCATTTGAGGCCCGATAAAACGCCATAAGCAATTCCTGACTGCTGTGCGCTGGAGGGGGACGATCCGATTCTCGCGTTTGACTTTCAGAAAACACCGGCGTCCACGAAACGGACAGAAACGAACGAGCACGAGACATTCACCCGAAGAAAACAGACCACCGGCCGTTAGCGGGAGAAGCTAACGGCCGTTCTCCGCTGTCGGCCGCTCCTAGATGAAACTGTCACGACGCGGACAGGCGGCCGGAGTCTGGAGGGTGGAGAAGAGCGGAGCGAGGGTGAATCTGCAGCCATAAATCTCAGCGGCCTAATGCTGTTTCGCCACGGAGCCAACCTTGGTGAAATCAGAGATAAATGTGGAGAAACGCCTTCAAACGACACACACTGAATCAAGCCAGAGATAAGTCGCCACAAATTACCAAGAGAGCTGTAACTACTGATTGATGTACTGACGTGAGAAGTCACCTTTTCTCAGTCGTATCAGTGACTGAAGAGCTCCTTAAGAACGAAGCGCCAAAATGTAATAAATATATAAGGTTGACAGTCATTGGAAATGATTTGACTTCAAGAGAAAATTGTATCACAGCTAAGAAAAGTATCAGAAAATATTTGCTTACACTTTTGCTGAGCTGTTTGCGTCAATAGGAGTTTCTCATCAGAACGAACGTACTGTAAGTCACTTGCGGGGAACCACAGGGCTCGATCCTGGGACTCCTTCTAATTGATATCTACATGCCTGCCACGACGACACATATGATGCGCAGATCTGCATCACAACGTCGCCACACCACTCTCAACCCGAACAAGGAATTAACAAACGATTGTAACAAATCAGTGAGTGGGTGTGCCATAACTTTCTCCTGCTGAACAGAAACAAAACTGACGTTTTTAATCTTTGGACCTAAACTGAAAACAACGAAGAGTCACATCTAGAAAATAGTGATCAGGCTGAAAATCTGGGTGTTGTGACGTAATCTAATCTGACCTGATCCGTCAGAATCACATAAAGGCAGTTACAAAGTCGGCCTTCTGTCACCTGAAGAACATTCCGAGATTAACCCAGGCGTCTGTCTTCAGTCGAATTTATTACTGCAACAATGGCTTCAGAGGTTGTTTTTTTTTGTTTTTGTTTTTTTTTTAAACTCCACTCGGTTACCAAATCGTAAAAAAAAAACATTTTCAAATGAGAATTTTGAGAAGCACAGAGAGGCTTTTGGTCAAAACCTGTTTTTTTTTTCTTTTCTTTTTTTTTTTAGCATAACCCTTGTTTGACAAAAACCGGAAGGAACCTTTAGAAGTAGCCTGCAGGAAAACGGTTAAAGAGGGCGAAAATATCAAACATGACTCATTTGTCCACACTACAAATAAATAGATTTGATGTCAAAGAGTGAACAACAGGGCGGGGGGGGGAAACTCACACCAGAGCATTAAAGCCTGAGCACGAGCTTCCCCGTCATGAAATGTGCACTTGCGCCACTCATTATATACATTAGCCAAGACAAAAAATAGCAAAAACCAGGTGTGAATTTGCCATATCTTATTCCATGCCCCAAGTGCTGCTATGAAGTAAATAAGAAGAATGTCCAGCCGTCTGTCCTGCTTGGGGTCCTGGAAGCAAGACAACCAATCAGCTCTTGAGGAAACAGTTCTGCAGTGATGTTCGAACTCTGACCTCCATTGTTGGTAAAATAAAATACATAAATTAAAGAAATGAGTATTCCTTGGCTTCAGCTCAGGCCCCAAAACAGCCGAGGGGAGCGCTCTGATCTGTCAGAAAACCAGGTGTTCCAGAAGCAGGAAGCAGTGTGACTCGCATTCTGAATCGCCGTCATGGTTGTCAGTCTTGGGGTAAAAGACGGGACGGGTGACATCTGCAGCTGATCGGATCCTTGTTTTCCTTCTCACGTCGGAGCCGACGCCTGCGGCAAACTCGCTGGAACTCGTCCCGACGTCCGCCGCGAACGAACCCTTCAGGCCCAGCCGAAGAACTTCCACCTGTTCCAGCGAGAGCCGCGCGGCCTCTTCATCACTCTAACTTATACGGGACTTAAATGGAGATTGAATTAAAGCCTTAATTAAGTCCGTCCACGTGGCACAATGCGAGGCGAAATTACTGCTCTCAGGTAGCCGGGCCCAGAAGTGGAGCATCAGCATTTGTGCACCAGCAGCAGCTCCGCGCAAACAAAAACAGAAACAAATGACGTGTCAGGAAGAATGAAGCAGGCTTTCGCTTAAATAAAAAATAAAAAGAAAAGGTGGCGCGGATAATCCAGCTGACTTTGCATGTGTAACTAGAAGAAGGCAGAATGAGAGATGAGAGCAAGAGAGAGAGAACAAGGAGGGGAAGAGAAAGTATAAAAAGAATTGGGAGGCGCAGCGAGCATAAAACACCAGAATGGCACCGACAAAAGCTGCTGGAATATTAATGGGTTGCATTTGTCCTCCCCTTGGAAACCCGGTGAGTCATGACTCGAGTTTAGGACGAGGCCCCAAAGACGGGGAGGAAGGGACCTTGGAGGTAAGCGCTTTTTTTTTTCTTTCTTTTTTTCTTCCAGGAAATGACGTGTGAGCGAGAGCAGGACGTCGTTTTCTTGTGCGTCAAATAAATCGGCGACTTCCACCTTATGGGCTCCTAAGGAGGCATCGCCTTATACCAAATGACGGCATAAATCCTAGCATGTTTGGATGAACACTGCAATGACAGGTGAGGGAGAAGGTTCATCTTGACCGCCGCTCTCTGTCACAGAACTGCATCCGTCACGGTGGGTACGGCCAGCTTTGTTACAGAGCCTCAGAAGAAACTCGACATTCCTCCTTATTTTTTTGCAGCAGCATTGCGCAATGACGTATCGCTGTGCTACACGGGGAACTGACTCAGCACATGCAGGAGAACTGTACTGACGCTCAGACTATTTATAGGAAAAACTATATCAGTGCAGAAGATTTGAAAAAGACACGCTGAGCATTTTCAGCTTGTTGTGAGGCAATATAGGATTCAATCAGTCAATCAATCAAGCTTCATTTGTTGAACGCCTGCCAACGGTGCCTCGCATTGACCGAAGTTTTACAAAATAAAAGAACAAATGCCTGGGATGCTCTGATCAGTTGTTTTTTGTTGTTTTTATTTTAGCTGTCGATTACGATACCGATCAGCCGTGAGGCCGATCGCTGATCTTTGCTGATCGCCTGGACTGGCTGTTCATTTTTTCGCGTTGGGTGTAAATGACGCTTTGTGATCTTCCACAATGGAAAAATGATCTGGCAATAAAGTCACCTAATTAGACATAAAACATGAAAAACACTTGCAGGCACAATACAGCAGCTACTCAGTCAAAAGGACAACTGAACAACCTGCAATCAGTAAAACAATGTTTTGACAGTAAGGCTCTCATTAGCCTACTTTACACATTAATCAAATAAGTCTCATAACACCACCCATGTCAAATAATGTCAAGTAAAAAAGGAAACATTCATTCAATGTTAAACACAGGCTGCATCAAAATAAATCATCCTGAGTTACTAACCTGGCTGTTCTGGTTCTGACTCAACTGAGTAATTCTGCAGGACGCAGAGGAGATTGATTATTTTGTTCAGAGAGGTGTATTTCAGGTGGTTTTAGGTCTGAACTTTGACTAGGCCGTCCTAATACCGGTTCTAAATCATTCCTCTGTTGCTGGATGTCAGGTCTTTTGCTGGGCTTGCTTTGATTAGACTATATTTTGCCCCATCAAGTCTAGTCTGACCCTCGTCCCCTGAGTTTACAGAGGAAAAGCGTCTCCGAACCCTGATGCCGCTGCTGCCAGCGCGTGTTGGGTTTTTACACGTTAAAAAAAAGCTACATTCACAATTCTGCGCCGTTTCCTGTTTTTCTAATCACTAAAGTTTGTACACGTACTGCAGAACAGAAATGGAATAGGTTTAACGTATGAATATGGCACAGTGTAGCATTTTGAGAAAGGAAAACGTGACATATCTGCAGAAGTAAATCTTGATTTATGGCAACCGAGTGACAAAAATCATTCAGGAATTCAAAACGTTAATGTTGTTTAAACATGAAATCCCAGTAATAATCACTGTCATCTGCTGTGAAATTGTCCTTTGACATCGGGTTCAAAGGTCACTCGTGTTTCTGCTCGGGTTTGTTGTTCTTTCTCGGGATCCTGACGACTGTAAGCTAAAGGAAAAGGAGCCGTATGCCTGTCCAGCTGGCCAGCACGCAGCCAGCGGGAGCCACTAAAAATCAGCCAACACTTGCCCTTGCAGAGCCCTACAAGCCTTGATCCAAATCCAAACTGACACCTCATAAACAGGTTGTCAAAAGGGGTTACCTTGATTTTCTCTGTCCATCTTTCATTCTTGTCCAGAGCCCCAGTCAATAAATTAATTACATCGATCCGGCAAAGTTGTTTTCTTTTTTTTTCTCTCTCTCTCTCTCTCTTTTACCTAAGCCCTGCTTCCTTTCAGTGTTGCTCAGGTGTCTTTTTTCTAAAAAACAAAAATGATAACAACGGACATATTGTGTCGGATTTCAAACATCACAAATCTTAACCGGGCCGCTGCGACAGACGATGGATGAGGACTTTCTTTTTTTTTTTTCCTTCTTTTTACATTTGTCAGGACTTTAAATTAAAAGGTGAACTCGGGAACAGATGGGTTATGCACCTGCCAGGTCCGTCCACGGCTGAACCGCCTCCTCGTCAAACCCCGTGGATTGAGAGGATGAGGTTGAACGGGCGACGGCTATTTTCCTTTAGCCCTTTTATTTAGCTAAACCCATTTCAATTGCCTATTAAAATGCAAATTGTTCCATTAATTGAGCACCGGGGTGTGATAATTGTCAAACACAGCCACTGTATTTGCAGAGGTAAATACAAAAACACCAGTTAGTGATCATGGCGCACAGATTGCCATGCCTGAATTGTCGTGGTGTTACTCCGCTGAACGATTTTTGCATTTATCCTCCGATTGTTGTGACGCCTAAAATAATATTAATACAAAAAAACAAAAACAAAAAAAAAAAAACAGAAGGTGAATCATGCCCAGGATAAATGGAACCAGTTTTTTCCGCTGAGGGTGATAACGGTAAGTCCGTCACAGTTGGAAATAAAAAAATTACCTGAAGAATCCCAGTGGAACGGGCAACATTTTCCAGTTGTAGGGAAAATGACGAGATGTGAGAAAACTTCACGGTGTACGAATACGATACGAAGAGGCTTAAAAAGGTCTGGTAAAATATCAGACCATCGTGCAAGTTGTTAGAAAATACCTGCCGTTTCTTTAATACGTGAATTACAGAAAGCTTTAGATGTATTTGTCAAAGATTTTAGTCCGTAATGGGATGATACTGCTGGTTTATTGCAAATGCTAATCAAGTTAGCATAGCCACCGACGACAGTTTCGCTGGAATGGTTAAGTAGTTTCTCCACCATTAGCATGGTTAGCAGCCTGCATGTGGGTGTGATTGACAGCGCTAAGACCCTCCTCCTGGCTCTGATTGGTTGGTTTTGACCGGGAGCTGTGCATGGCGATAGTTGCTCAGGGAAGAGCTTGGACTTTTCGCAGATGATCCGCTTAATAATCTACTGCTGCAACAGTTTTAACTAACACGGGCAAAAATAGTTTTGTAAAACTTATATACAGCAGCTTTTTAAATAATTTGGAATAAAGTGTGAGAACACCCTCAAATTCAGACTAATTTATTTGTCCCGATTGGACAAAATGTGGCTCACCGCTGATTTTCTCCTCACCGCGAATCCAGATGAACACATAAGTGTGGCGAACTAAATCTGTGGTTACGACCATCTTTCTCAGTACTTCCCGGAATCTGTAGCTGAAGCTCTTTATTTTCAGAAAATAAAAATGTTACTCCTCCCAACAAGAGAGAGAAAAAATAAATAAATAGCAAAGTCGAATCAACGTTAACAAGCCAGAGATGTGACCGTTGATGTGGGGGCAAAGGTCATGATGTTTATCTCCTCTAAGAAAAAAAATCTCGCAGCAACAATTTCAGCGATGAAAGTGTTTCGGAAGCCTTTCCGCGCCTCGCCAAACGGCAGCGTTACTGATAACGTTAACAAAAGCTTCACTTCATTTCGGTTTTTCAGTGTCGGGTCCCGTTACCGCGCTTGTTGCCTCAGCGGGTCGGTTCTTTTTCCTGGCTCGTCTTCCGAGTCACAGAATCACGTTTTAACTTTATTAGTCACACCTTTGAGGCGTCTGTAATGGGAAGTTGCCACTGGCGGTATTTTTTATTTTTTTTCCCTCTCGCTAGGTGTTTCTGACGAAACAATTTAACGGAGGAAAACCAGAGTTATGAAGCAGGTGACACGACTGTGCAAACGGCGTGTATTTTCTGGCAGTAATTTGAATCATAGAAACGTTGGAAACACGAATGACTTTGAGCCATGAGGGTTTCGAATCACCGCTCTAATATATTACACCGGTGTGCAAAGAGACTTTCGACAACATCTGCCTTTCATTGCAACTTCAAAGGGCCTGAGGCTGTCATAAAGGCAGACCCACAATTATTATTATGAAGGTTTTAGTTACCTATAGCATAATTAAATAAGCCTCCATCTCTCTGTTGGCGTTCCAGGTTTATTATGAGCCTGTGGCGGCTTGAGAAATAAAACCAATCAATACAGCTAACAATTTAGCTTCTTTAAAATGCCGTATTATCAAAAATCAACCGTTTGGAGCCTCATCTTATGTTATGATGCCATTCAGACACCAAAAACGCGACTGGCGTGTTGCCTGGGTTCCTTAACGCATGTTTGGGTGAATCCTTTGGTCTCCCGTGGCAACCGTTCAGAGGTGAAAAACGACAAAAGCTTTTCCACCCAGCTGTCTTTTCCGAGCTTCCTCCTCCACTCGGCTCCTTCAGACTAGCCAGCAGCAATTAGCAAACACCTGGTGGAGCTGATCATCTGCTGAGGTCATTATAGGAGCTGCTTCTCAGAGCAACGCTGGTAAAAACGTTGTTGAAGGTGTTAATAGAGGAGCCAAGTTGGGGTGACTTCCTGAAGGCGGAGTTTCAGAAAGAGCAGGAGTTTCTTAAAGAGACAGAGGCGTTTAATCACATAGTCAAATATCTTTTAAGTCACATTTGATGTTTGCTGCATTTTTACAAGAACTGAAGGTGACGTAGTTACTCAATTGTGGCATGAAATTATTACGTGTGGATGGAAAACAGAAAATACTGCCCCTTTAACAAAGGCCCATAACGACCATATTATCTAAAAATAGTTCTTCATATAATTTAGTCAATAACATGATCAAATAAACACTCACTAAAACAGATGGCTCAGCTCCTCACTGATAGGCAGAGGAAAGTGCTCTTGACTTCTTGCCCAGACTCCCCGTTCATTTATTAATTAATCATGACCCATTTGTTTGTTTTGGGACTATTAAACTCATTAGCGCTTTAAGCTGCCTTGTTGCTCGAAATGTGCCGTACAAATAAACGAGAATTAGCGCCGTCACCTCTCTCTCTCTGGTTTTCTAACTTTGCACATTCTCGCTCGGTCGCCGAGGTCAGGGAAGTAGATCGAGTTGGATGAGGAGCTGAGGGGAAGCGCAGAGGAGATCAGGCTTTTGTTGCTGCCGTAATCTAAACGCTGGGACAAGACGTCCCGTCGCTGTTGGACTCGGGACTTTCAAAACTCAAATCAAGACTTTTTTTTTTATTATTATTATTATTGTTTGGCTTTGATATTTTGTGTTTTCATTTTGTTTATTTGCAGCACTTTTCCATTTTTTTATAAAAATTCCAGCTTCTAAGTAAATTTGACTTGGCGAGATGTTCTCAGTAGAGTGTCCCTGGAATGTAACTGTGTGTAAACGAATATAAGTTCAAATATATCTGTGACATGCACTCGCTGGTGCCGGTCTTGACCCTCTTTTTCCATCAGCGCTGCCTTAATTCTACGTGTCAAAGATTCAACAACGTGTCAACATACTTTCCCTCTGAGATTTTGGTCCACATCAGCGCCGTTTCCATTACAAATGTGTGCAGAACTTTATATTTCTGTAAATATCCATATGTAAACCTAAAAGTTGAGAAAAAAAAACAAAACACCCAATTTAGCAAATGGGATGTTTCCATTAAAAGGTCGTCATCGTGCCTCACAGGTTATGGGCGCCGTCAGTGCTGAGAATTCAACAAACACCGTTTCAAAAGACTTCTTCTAGCTGCTATCCATCTGCCTGAGTGAATAATTAGTCTTTCTTCACACGAGTGCGCTCTTAAATCCGACCGTTTTTTTTAATGAAGCAGCTGCGCGCCCCTGTGGGTGTTTCACAGGGAGCAAGTGTTGATGCAACCCACGTCAGGCGTTGCCGGTTTCGATATCTCCAGATTTTACGAGTATGGTTTTGAGTCACACCTCGGGGAATAGCTACTTGTTGGAGGAGCCAATAACCCTCTCTGATAAGGCATGTTAAAATACCAAACCACGGTCTTTCGACCGCCTGAGCAGAATTAGAAGGAGACGGGGAGGAAGCGGTCGAGATTGCTAAAGAGGTAAAGATCGCTCCTTTACCGACGGGGAGAGGGATTTTTGAGGAAGGGCAGAGTGATGGTGCAGACTGCAAAGACTTTTGAGCCACATGGAAAACCTCAACTGTGCAAGCGACAGCGTCGACGCCGCACCACGACCGAAGTCGTTGTTGTACGATTGGTGCCAAGCTTTGACTGGAAAAAAAAAAAATCGTAATCCTTCGCAGGAAGGTGCACAAATTTGCACCTGCTCCAAATCGAGACAGAAACTGGGGTGTAAAATTTGATATGCATTTGCTAAATTTATCCGGGCAGAATTATAAGTGAAGTCAACAAGTGATAATTGACTGCAGCAACACCTTCCTTCGGTTGTTTAACATATCCTTTGGGATCATTTGGTTTGGTAACATAAATGCCGGGTGCAAAGTTAGCTAGCTGTCTTTCGGAGAAAAAAAAGTGAACTTGGTGCCTCGTTGCCTTGAAGTTGCTCCAGTTAGCACTTCGTGAGCTTCGATTGAACACGTCAGGCGCGCTAAAGTCAGGTTTATTTGTGCAGAACCTTTCAGCAATGAGGGAGTTCAGAGTGCTTTGAAACATAAAAATGTCACACACGATAAGCAATTCTGGAACAAGCAAAGAACATATAATTTTGTCGAAAGCCACAATCAAAATCTTTAACAGCAGGCCAGAACCAGGAGATGTGAAGGTCGAGAAGGTTGACACAGCAACAGCAGATCTTGCTGCTAAGTCATTCAGTGATTTATAAACTAACAACAGTATTTTAAAGTCTGTTCTTTGAGCTACAGGGAGTCAGTGTGAGGACTGCAGAACTGGGATGATGTGCTCTGTGTTGCTGGTTTTAGTGAGAAGGTGAGCAGCAGCGTTCTGGATGATCGTCTGTCTGATTGACTTTTAATCAGACCTGCGAAGTCATTGCTCCAGTAATCAATGTGATAAACGCCTGGATGAGTTTCTCTGGATCTTGCTGGGATATTAGTGCTTTAACACTGGAAACGTTCTTCAGGTGGCAGAAGGCCGACTTTGTTACCGTCTTTATGTGACCGAAGGTTCAAGTCTGAATTTCTCACTACACCCAGATTTCGGGCCGATCGCCAGTCGCTACCTGTGATAACTGAAGCTGAGTGCTGGGTCTAATCTGTTCCTTTTGGGTCCAAAGATAATAACTTTAGTTGTTTCTATTCAGATGATAAATGTTGCAGACATCCACACATTTATCTATTCTAAGCTTTGATGGGTTCAGAGTCACATGGTGACATTGTAATGTAGAGCTGTGTCTCATCTGCACAGTTATGATAGCAAATCTTATCATTTGTTACAACTTTAGCCAGAGGGAGCATGTCCATATTGAAACCTCGGCTTATCCCACATTGGACTTTTGTCCGCTCCAATAAGTTCCCTATCAACACAAAGAAGTCCCTGTTGTTCAGATGAGAGTCGAACACATGGAGTAAGTAAGTTTAGACATGTAGATCAGTGTTTCGCCTTGATGTTTTAGGTTTCCCTGCTTCTTTTGAAAGATCCATTTGTGGCCAAACCCTTGCCTCCAGGGCAGATGTCTGTAAAAGTTGCTCTGGTGTGAAGGGCACCAGTCCTTCTTGTTGCAGATTACACACACGCGGCTGCCACTTTAACACAGTACTTCACAGGAGGCACGTTAGCCTTACTTCCTTCAAATTAAAGAACTTGAAAAAGACACACAAAAAAAAAAATCTGTCTTCTGTTGCTTTTGGAAAAAGCGACTTTTTCTTTGCCAAGTGGCTTTTCAGCCCATGTCTCTCACCAGACTCTGAACGGTACGACGACATGGCGTTCCCGCTGTGTTTATATGAGCAGCACATATTCGTTTGAGCAGATGAATGCGGCACCTGCAAGCATCTGGACTGCATTGCTGTTGTCACCGTCTGAAAAAGAAAAAACAAAGATCTATACTGCTTTGCTTGAAAAAAAAAAAAAAAGACCAAAATAGGTGCTAGTAGCTAAAGATTAACCTCAGCCCGTCTCTTATAGAGCCGTATGGACCGGACTGCAGCACAGGAGCTTCCATCCTACCGATGTGAATTATAGCTGCACCAGCAGATGAGCCGCCCACCGGGGGCCAATATCAACTGCTGCTTTGATGAACGCACACGCACTCGCATCCACACATGCAATTAGCAGTCCATATCTTTCGTGGGATTAGGTAAGAAGAGCCGTGACATCACCTGTCTTGCTGGCGTAGGAGTGATTTTGCTCAAATCAGAGCAACGGGGAGTTTGTGCAGGCTGGATGCTTTTGTGTGGGAGCGACACTTTTTTTTTTTTTTTCATTCATTTTTTGAGGACTGCTCAACATTTCTCAAGAAGAAACTGAAGCACATACTTAGACACAAAGGAGAAAAAAAAGAAATATGTCGAATGAAGTCACTGTGACAAAGAAATTCATTTTAGCTGGATAGACTCAAAAGAGTAGTTTTGGAGTCGCTTTAAATGTGAAAGAGTTTTCTTTGGGCCAGACTTCCATAAATGCTTGATTTGCAGAAGTGCACAATCACCGGTGTCATCAACAGATTCTCCCACCTGGGTTATGGATTTTTTTTATTTTTTTTTTTTTTGCAGTGTCTTAATTCCCTTGTTGTTTTCTGCTGCTGCAAAAAAGGGAAAAAAAAAGACTTTAAAGACATTTCTCCATCACTTGAATGTTACGTCGCTCAAAAAACAAATTCTTCTGAGGACCAACTTGTTTTGGTTTTGTTCAGTATTAAAACAAGTGCTGTATAATTTTTTAAAGTCTTGTTATCTTGATAACTTTTAGACCTAGTGTTTGGCTGTTGGAATCCCCACAAAATCATAAATTGAACAGAACCGTGTGATTTTTTTTTTTCTTTCTTTCTTTCTGTCCAACCCGGGATGTTCCTGGAAACACAAGTAAAAACCCAATGGTCAACATTAAGCGGTCGTTAGTCTTTGCTCGACTATACAAAACCTAGAAGTGTGTTCTTGTTAAGTTAATAACATTCACCAACTTGTTCGTTTGACAGTTTCATTGACAGGCTACTTGCTCTGCAGCTGCGAGACGCGGCGCTAACGAGCTCCTCCGTCAATATCGCGATGGCAAACGCTTCCGTTCCGCCTCTCATTATTAGAAAACGTCCAATGTTGACGCGCAAGAAAAAAACGTCTGCAGATGCGGATGCCCGTTCTGGAGGCTTGACTGCGGGGGGTTCATTTGACAGCATCTGTAGTGGTGAGTAACCATCTCAGTAAAAAACTGATTTATGTGGGAGATCAGCAGAGCCCAACTAATTTCCTGCTCAAGGAGCCACAGGCCTCCTGCAACCCTGCAGACAATTGACGGACACGTGTAGGTCGGACATTCCCAGCATCCAGGAAGGAGAGCACAGAAAGCAGCAATTGGACAAGAGCACAAAGTCTAAGAAGCAGGAAAAATAAACGTCATCATGATCAACTGGGACCAGATTAAAATGTGGTAAGTTGTGTTTACTTTTAATGTGCTCCTATTCTGAACTCACCATGTACAACGGGATTAAAGATTTGTAATGCAGTGTTGTGCTGTGTGATTTGCAAATATTGTATGCCAATCTTTTCTTTGTTTGTTTGTTTTTTTATGGTTTAAATAATAAGTAGACACAGGTGACCAGCCTAGACATGCTAGTTGTTAGCCTACCTAAAACTAATGCCAACATGGGTTAGTAGGAAGTAGGTAGAGAAAGTAGGCGGTTAGTTGGCATTTTCTTTGTAATCTATGACTGCCCATCCTGTGGTAGCATGTTAGCATTAGCCTAGCTAAACCCATCGTCTTCAGAGGCGTGCAAGTTGAATGAAGACGTTAACTGCATGTTTCAGCACAGATACAGAGCAGATATAGAAGTGTGAATTTGGGTGGGGAAAACCCACTAATCGAGAGAAATCGCTGACACTGCTTCAGGAATATCTAACTCACGCACAAGCAATCGCACAAGCCAGGAAAATAGTAGAAGAAAACAATGAGGAACAGGGTCGGCTCTTTGGATGACATTAGACACACACACACGCGCACACACACACACACACACACCATATTGCTTAAGAATGGTTCTACATGTTACCCCAAAAATCAGCTGGAAGAATGTGGAAATATACTGATTTGTTCATGACAGGAAGCTGAAGATGAAATGAGTATGGACTTCTCAAAAATAAATAAATAAATAAAAATCTTGAACAGCGAAAGCAGGTAAAACTCTTGAAATTACCAGATTTTTGACATTTCCAGTATTTATTTTACTTGCTGTACGTCGTTATAAATAGCCTCGATTGGGCAATGAAATGTCAGGGCTTCCCTAGTAGGAATATATTCCAAGCATTAATTTACATATTTACTGCAGAAGTAAAGAAGGCAGGACTTCAGAGCTCCTTCAGAGTCGATATTCTGAGGTTAGAAATGAAATGTTCTTCGCAGGATTCACACAAAAACCCTCTGGTTATCTCCGAAGAGCTCAACACATGTCTGTGCATGTATGTATTGCGCTTTTTGAAAGGTAACGCTTTTACTTGACATTTATCTTAATTTAAAAAGCTGTAACCACAGATATTTATTTGAGAATGAGGGAAAAAAAAAAAAAAAAGGTTCTGCTCAGTTCTACTCAGCGCTCAGTAAAGTCCTTTGGGCGAAGCAGATTGGACGGAGTTTTCCTCTCCTGCCATTTTTCTTTCCTTTCATCCCCGTCTCTGTCACAGTCTGGCATTCCAGCCGACAGCTGCCTTAGTGAAGGATAAAAAAAAAAAAAAAAAAAAGCCTTCTCAGCTTTTGGTAAGATGTCTTAAAAGGTCACAGCCCTGCACCCTTTGTGATTTTCTCCAGTTTTCAATTTAAACTCTCTCTTCCTTCAGATCCTTTAATGTATTATGTAATCCATTTGAGCCGCTCAGAAAGACACCTTGTAAGATCCTCGTATAGCAAATTTTAAACATGTTAACATACTCTAGTGAAAGCCTGTAGTTAGTTACATGAATCTTCAAAGTGAAAAAACTGGACTGACATTTAGGTCTTTTAAAAGAAATGTTCATATGTTGATGTTTAATCTTGTTTTCAATTATATCTGGAGTCAATGACTTAAATACACCGACATATAAGACATTAACTCGGGTTTACTGATGAAAAAACGCATCGAAATGCAATCTCTACTTTCAGAGAACGACAGAAAACCCTAATAACCAGTCTTAGCCAACTTTGATTTAAAAACATGATGGTGTCAGCGCTATGTGAAACAATTGACAGAATTTTTTTCTTTTGGACTGAACCAACTTTGCTTATGTTCCCATGTTGCTAAAACAGAATAAAATAAAAAGTGTCGGAAAAAAAAAAATCTACACTGTACACAACTTCTTGAAATTTCCTCGGAGGAATCCAAGTGAATGGGAGAAAGTCCAAACGGGGAACTGAAGAGAGATGAGAATTGTGCAGAAAAAGTCAGTGGCCAGGATTGATAGACTTTATTAGTTTAGTTTTGATGCTGAACATCAAAATGTAGAGGTTTTGATAGGAAGGATGAACAATCTTTTTTTCACAAACTTTTAACCACTCACTGACGAAACCTTTTGCGACTTTTTAATGAAAATTCAAATCCTACTCTCTGACTTGAGCTTAAATCGTCGCACTTCAATAAAATAAAAAATATATTAACAGTCCTTTTAATTTTGGGGGGGTTAATGTAATGTAGTAAAATTTCTGGTGAGGAATAAATTGGGACATCACATCGTTCATTCCCGACTAACGAAGCTGCCATTTTACGTAAGCTGCGTTCCCATCACAAATGTGTGGAAATCTGCGTCCGCTAATGCCAAAAAAAAACCAAAACACAATTTCACAATTTGCGGCGTTTGAGCTGAGTAAGAAATGAAAATCACACATGGAGAAGCGTAGCTTGGCCACACGTGAGGCCGTTGTGTTTTTCCTCGTGATCGTTCCTGCTGCCGTATCTCTGAACCCAACTGGACGTCCCGTCCGCCTCGCGGCGCTCATCCGTCTCTCCAGATGACCGAGCACGGAAAGATCTCATGGCACGAAACATGTTTATTTGCTCAAATAATTTCTCACGTCAATTAATGCTAAAAGTGTATAACAAAAAATATAACAACAAAACAAAAAAAAGGGCCAAAAACAAACACGCGGCCCGCTGAGAAACACCCACATGTGTGCAGAGCATGTTCAGGCCCTCCTGCCGACAGCTGGAGACGCACACGGAGGGAAACTGACAGATTCCTCGCTGTGCCATCCTGCGAGCGGACTCAAAGAGGGATGCTAATGATGTCAGCCTCAGCTTTGACAGCGACAATATCAAAGTCAGATATTGCATTAATGTGGCGCAATGTGACTAACATGAAAAGTTAAACCCGAACACAAGCACGACGAGACAGTAGTTGCGGCTGCGGCAGTTTAAGTGCACCTGCTTTCACGAAGCAGCGGAAATTACAACACGACGTCTGTAAAGGCCATCGGTCAAAATGCTTCGCGAGTTACTCATTTCGATGACACGATGTCGTAGTTTGAAATACTTGACTTACTACTGCTTTAAGATAATGTGTTGACAATCCCAAACTGAGAAGGTTTTTAGTGGCCAAAGCCAAAAAAATACAGGACATCTTTGGTTTTCCAACAAATTTTGAAACATGGATATTATAAATTTGATCTGAACTGAACACTTCAATAAAATAAATATCTTAACATTCCTTTCATTTTTGGGGGGGAAATGTAATGTAGTGAAATCTCTGGTGAGGAATAAACTGAGACGTCACAACGTTCATTCGTGACTAATGAAGTGATCCATAGTCACTAATGAAGCATTTGTGTTTTCATCACAAATGTGGCGAAATCTGTCTCGATGTTCCGTTAATGTCGGAAAAACACAACTTCACAATTTGCGGCGTTTCAGCTAAATAAGAAATGAAAACCACACATGAAGAAGAAGCGTTGCTTGGCCAGACTCGAGGCCGTTGTGTTTTTCCTCGTGACCGTTTCTGTTTCGGTATCTGAACCCAGCCGGACGTCCCGGCCGACTCCAGGCGCTCATCCCTCTCTCCAGATAACTGAACGGTGGAAATCCGTTTTGCTGTGGCGACGCTCTGATTTAAAACGCTGATGTGGCGAAGACCTACCATTTTATCAACCGTTGGGTTTCCATGGAGATGAAATCTGAACTGATGGATGGACCTTATTACTGACCGGGGGGGAGTTAAGGTCCGAACGTACCTCTTTGCCCCAGTCATTTTTATTTATTTTTATTTATTTTGGCTCAGTTGGTCCACTGCATCAGAGATACACAGTTTTATCTTTAGCTTCACGGAGGGCGATAATGCGCCGGGTTAAACCTCATCTGAGCAGGAGCTAAAAAAGGGAAAAAAAAAGTCGTTTCTCACCAAGATATCGCTGCAGTTTTTTTTCCCGAATAAACAATTTATTCTGAATGAGTAGATTTGCCCCATGATGTATTCCTTTAAAAGGAAATAAAGACAACGTTCTCGTTCGTGGCACGTTTTATTTATTTATTTTTTTGTTCTTGGTGCCACATTTCAGTACAGTTTTTGTGTACTAAATAAAAAATAATCAATTCCTTTGGGACAATTCAAATGTGTTTTAAGAGCAAAAGAAAAAAATCTGAGGAAACTTGCTCTTGGTTTTAGCTAACATCTGATTAGCTTATTTAATTGAGTCAAATTTATCCGGCTTAGTTACTGATACTGTAATTCTGTTTTTATCAAAAGACTCTATTAACAGAACCATTTTTGTCTCCTGTTTCGTATACGAATGTAGAAGTAATGTAAAATTTGCAGCCTTCAGTCGGAACAGCTTTCTCAAAAGTACAAAACAGATTTCTGATTTTCCATATTTCCTTCCTCCTTCACGTTTCTTCACGTCTCCAGGCCGAGGCAAACGCAGCGCGCGGCGGCGGCGCCCGTCAAAAAGAGCACACCGCTTTAATCTTTCAGCTTCAATACCCTGACATTATCTTGTCCCAACAATCTCAACCCAACGTGACAAATGTTATGACATTTTTGCTGCCTATGAACTCTTCGTCTGGAGCGCGCTGACCATTTCTGACTGCAGTCTTTGAGTTTTGCTCGCCGTGAGCTCTCGTTTGCCGCTTCCTCTTCGGGCATGAGACGGTGACCTCGACACAGACCTCATCTTACAGTCCTCCTGTGACATTTCAACAGGCCTCAAGGGACGGAGCGCATCAACCAAGGAGGCAAGAGGAGAGGAGCTGGAAGGAGCTGATGCTCCGTTCAGAATGGGTTACTGTTACTGTGGAGCATCGTTTCTTTACCCTTCCTTCAGTAGCTGCGTTTCCATTGGCCGCAAAATCATGTAAATTGGAATTCCAAAAATAAATTACTTCATTTTCAAGTTGAAAAACAAAAAAAACCTCTTGGATTGAAGAGTTTTGCATTACGATGAGGTGGTTTATCGGAAACTTTTTTTTTTTGTGCCCCATCACACAACCAGGTGTTACCGCTGGTGGAAACCACAAAGAAGACGACAGGAAGTGGTAAGAGGATGATTTTTTTTTTTTTTTCAATGATTTAACACATGAACATGGGTGAGATTTTTATTGTGTTATGAAATGGAAACACCGTATTTGCAAAATGGATTTTTCGGCGTTAGCAGAATAGCGACAAAGTTTGGCTTCGTGACGGACACTTTAAGTTTATTGGCTCACATTTTTCTGCTTTCATGGAAAAATTTAACCAGCACTTTGTTTTATGTGTGTTTTTTATTATTATTATTATTATTTAGGTGTCGATACACCTTAACTAAGATGCTAAAGACTTCCTAATCAAGAATCTAGACTGTCCTAGATTTTTTTTGATTATTTCAAGTTCAGTTGAAAGGCGGCAAAAGGCCTGAAAAATAATTTCAGGTCAAATATTCTTAAGGGGGAATTAAAAGTTAAATGTGCATACAGAGTGTCCAACAATAATGCTGACTAGATACATACAACAAATTCACTTTATTTCCATGTATAGACTTTTTTTTTATTCTCTTTTTGTTGATTTTATGTTTAGATCATTCAAATTACTTGTAATTTCACACCAGTATTCTAAATTTGATACAACTAACGATTATATTTTACATTTGTTCATATTTAACGCTGAATGAGAGTGTAGCTTGTCAACGCATAAACATTTTTCCCCTTGGGGATCAATAAAGTATATTCTGATTTTGATTCGATCGTGGTAAAAAGTGTAACATACGACAATCTACGTTTTTAAAAAAATATTTTGGTACATATTTAAACCTACATGCACGAGGACAGGAGCTTTAATCCTGTACATTCAGATATTATGTGTTAGTTTCTGTTTACCTAACATATCAGTTTGATAAATTAAAAGACTGGTAAACACAAAGATCGTTTATGTGATGAAATGTCTCAGAATAAAAAAGTATTCTGTACTGAAGAGCAAAAATGCAGAACCAAAGGGACGGCTGTTTATTTTAGCAAAGTGAACTAAAGTCTCGTGTGTGAAATTGTTGACAGTATGAGATGTTTTTTTTTATTTATGCAGCACAAATTAGATCTTGTATATTGTAAAAAAAAAAAAAAAAAAAAAAAAGAAAGAAAGAAAAGTTGACTAATAAATAAAAAATACTTGGCAAACGATTTTGGATCAGAACTCTTTCAAGAGATGGTAAGTCGGGCCAAGACCTCCCTGCTTCCATATTAATTCCTTCTGAACTATCTGAAATAGATCCTTCAATATTCCGTGTGAGCCAAGTCTGCCGTCTTCGTTGCGACATCCATCTTTAAAGTTCTTCAAAGTCTTCCATCAGGGTGGATGCCTGAGGGACAGCTCACTGCAGGCCGGATGACCCACATATTCTGTGTTGCCATCTTTATTCACTTTGGTCTGACGCTCTCTCTCTCTCTCTCTTCCCATTTACCAGCCTCTATCTGCTTCCTAACAGGCTTCTGTCTCTCAGCCCATCTGTCATTTCCTTTCGTAGCGCTCGGTGACTCGGCCTAAACGTATTTTTTTCTCCATAATTTCCCAAATCTGCTCGCTTGCTGAGGGAAGACTTAGGTATACCTCCAACTCACAATGAAAGGACAGGAACGTTTGGGTTACATTTTGTTCAAAATTGGGAGAATACAAACTCCTGAACTGCACATTTTAAAAAAATGTAATATAGGTAAGCTGCACGTCTTAGAATTGCCTAAGAAATGCTGCTAGAAAAAAATCCCTGGCTTTCCTCCTGGAGGGCTTTACAAAACCTATCGAAAGCACTCGCTTGAATGTGTTGCTGCTTTTAAAAGTCGATCATTATCAACATAATTTGTTTTGTCGACACAAGAAATGGAAAAATAAAAGCTTTTAATGTCAAAAATCAACTCATTTTGAGACACCGGGCCCCATCTGGCTGCACCCCTGTTGAATGGCGTGAATATTAATGCAATCACTTATTTCATGTAGCATTTTTTTTTTTTTTTTGTGTGCAATTGTCAAAACTGTTTAGAAATCAGTTTTTAATTGGACATCAAATATTTTTTTGTACATTAAAAAAATAAATAATTAAAGGATTCACTTTTTGCATTTGACATATTTTTGTTTCGTTACCTTTTAGAAATCAGTTTTTACTTTGAGGTCGAAGCAGTTTCTCTGGTCATCTTTTCACATTTCTGGAGTTTTTAATGATCTCAGAGTTCACTTGAGTTCAGCCCTTTTTTTTTAAATAAAAAAATAATCCTGTCAAGGTTTCTTATTCATATTTATATTGTTGCTCACATCTAGGCCTCTGGTGGAGACCTGATTGTCTGGCGTAATCCACAAATAGATCTACTTCAACAACATATGTATGTGAAATATACATTTTTTGGATTCTTATCTTTCTTGTCTCTTCATTTACGTTATCTCATCCACGGATAAGAAGCAATTAGGGATTAGCCCGCTGAGGACTGTGTCAAAACAAAAAGTACACCAAGTCAATATCATTTAATTGAACGTCCTGAACTCCACCTGTTCAATAAGTAATTTTACTCTTTGACACGCACCAATTTTAAGAGGCGCGTCTGAATGTCACGGGTAATGAAAGAGGGAAGGAAAGCATATGTTTGAGCTTGACTTGACCTGAAATTTCGTATTTTGTAGACTACAAATATTCCTTTAAGAGAGACCTTTTGGCGTTTTTTTTTTTTTTTTTTTATAGCTGCAGTGCAAATACTAATGCCATTCTGCATAGCCTCGCTCCACACGATCCCATCAGGAAGTTTTAAAGTGCGTCACGTAACCACGCGAGTCATGACTGGCCGTCTGTTTCTGAAGCCCGCTGGACGCTGCAGCCTGTCGCGTTGCGCGCGTCCGGCCTCAGCGCCGGGTCCTCCCTGTGCGAGACGGGACACGACGGCCGTCCTGTCACTTCTGAACCCTCAAAGTGAGTCGAAAGTGCGGCGTGGAAGCAGCTCCTCTGCCTCGACCCTCATGACTTTGCGGTTTCCATTTGTGTTCCTAACAGCAAAACAGGGACCGCTCGCTTAAAGTCTCTGACAGAGCCGATCTTAAAGGGCACCGTCGCCACACAACGCATTAGACTCATCTTGACCTGTCACGGAGGGACGGCTCCAAAGCCTCTGTGTGGGAAATCTGTAGCGATGCCGGAAACCTAACGAGGCCGGCCTCTGGATCGATGAAAGGGGGAAAATAACACAAGCGAGCGCTGCTAAATGATGGCCTCTGCTTACGGACAACAGCTCTGAGGGAAATACGAGTAAATCTTTAGCGCGTACATCGATTTTGAAAACGTGGAAATGTGAAATGTTTATGTACCCCGCACATCTCCTTTCGTGATTTGTGTCACCGTGGCTTGGTGTCTATGCCTCTCACTGTTAATGCTAGACAGAAACAACTTATAACCTTTGCGGTTTTGCCTCGGCCCCTAAATCAAAGCCCTCTGTCCGCTCGGCTCCGGTCAAGCCCAGCATGCAAATGAGCCCCTCCGAGGTAAACATGTTGACAAATCTCACCGAAATCTCTTCTTTGTGACCTTTCCAAATTTTCAACTTTTCTTTTTTTTTTTTTTTAAATCACCACATTGATGCACAGCCAGGTACACCATGCTAGTATAATTTCAGAGTCCACTTGCTGGACTCAGAAATGTCTTTAATCATCAATCATTTGAATCTAATGTATGGGGTCACACTCCTGCCAAAATATTATGAAATTGCAACAGCGTACATATTGATCAAGAGAGCACAATGGTCGAATTGTGGGCATTTGTGGATTCAACGCGTAGAGGACGAGGAGGATGAAGAGGTTTCCCTCTTCCTCTTCTATTAGTCCAAGTCCCACGGTGACTAGATTTAAGCTGAATATTAGTTACTTTACATACGTTAGTTGTAACCGTCAGTGATGTCATCTGAAACCGGTCGGCCCGGTCTCCGCCGACATCAAGACGACATTGTTATCCACGCGACTGCTGCTCTCCGGATATTTTCTCATTTTCATTCCGTCTCTTTGTTCACCAGAGAGACGGCTGTGAGGAAACATCCCAGTGGATCAGGGGGTTTCTGAAATAATCAGACCAGCCCATCTGGCAAAAACAATCATGCTCTGCTCAAAGTCCCTTACATCTCCCTTTCCTCCCGACTCTGAAGCTCCATTTAAACTGCAGCTAGTCATTTCCACCATGTCTATATGCAGAAGTGTATTGAACTGCTGGCCTGATATTTGCTGATTCGCCAGCTATGTAAAGAGTGTATTTAATAAAGCGGCTGTCACGCAGAAGGGGAATTTTAACCCGGATGTGTTGGTTTCACACATCTGTCACATTCCAGGGAAGTGCAAATTAGAAAGAAGGAAAATGGTTTGCCAGACAGATCTGACTTTTTTTTTCTTTTTTCCTTTTTGCTCCCATTTCCTATCAGTTCTGTTCGTGTTCTTCGAGGCTGAGATGACACACTTCTTCAGGAGGCAGTCATTGTCTTGGCATCTTGCTCAAGAGCGATGACGATAGGAAGCGGGCGACTGATTGGACAGACCCAAGCTAGAGTCACAGCAAACAATTTTCCCGCCTGGTTTTACTCCCAATCCCTGGATGGCGGAAAGTCTTCACCCGTCTGCAGGACTTAGGGAAAGTTAGTTCGGGTGAGATGGGGGTGCAGGTGCGTGAGGGGAGCCAACCCGGTCCGACACTAATTGGAATCAAATGAATTCGTTCGATTGTTGTTTCAAAAGTAAAAGTGGAAAGTTGTTGTTTCTACAATTGCTACAATGAGGCTAAGACAAGTTAATTATGGAGGGTTTTTTTATGATTTGATTTATTTTCTGAGTTTGTTTCAGTAAACCAGAAGTGGGTTCCCTGCCAGGGACTTCAGGTGAATCTGCTGGCAGTGGCAAAACCCACCTGGTTTGTCTCATTTCATTGCGTCGCTGAACAATGCTCTGAGGTTATTGGCACACATTTAAAAAGTATGAAGAGATATTATTCACAGTAAAAATAATCCACCCTTTTATTTGACCAGATGTGTCAGTGTGGAACAAATGGAGTAGAGAAATGTTGAGCAAAATTACCTTTGCCACATTTACTGGCACCTCAGAGAACAAAAAATAAATGTTTCCAATTTCTTGGGAATGTAAGTGTGACATGGCACAGGCTCACCCATTCATTTCAATGGGGTCCAAATGATCACAAAAAGCTGAATATTACGTGAACCGTGGACAATGTCAGGACCAAAAGCCATCGCAGTAATGTCCTGAATGAGCAGAATATGATAGAAATTGAACAGCTGAAGTAGCACAGAGTTAGCAGAAGTAGTTAAGTGGTGAAAGGTGTGTGGGGGAAAAAAAAAACATGGAGGAACTCGAGTGATACGGACTCAACAAACTCAACACCGACCACGTACACGTTTTATGTGAATCCATCTCTGGACCCTCCATTTTTTTTCATCTTACAACTGCTATTTCTATTTGTGGCGACGGTGGATTTAGCAGAAAGTACACACTACAAGGAGAGCGATAATGGCGCAACAAGGTCAGGCAGACTTTTTGATGTGGTCCCGTTTGGAAGCTTGCGTTTGGTGGAACGGCGACAGCCTGTCGAGTCCTGGTTGCCAAGACAAAAACCTGAACGCGCGCCATTGTCTTTTTGAATCCCGTGGAGAATTTACTAGAAAACGGAGCTCTGGTGTTGAGCTTCACGACGTGTCGGGGACAAAACGCTCTATTGTACATTACGAGTGTCCTTTCCGCAAAAGTTTGGGGGTGTTATGTATTTTCCAGGCACAGTTATAAAACTTCATAAACAGAGAACATATTTTAGCTTCTTCCACTCCAACACTGTACTGCTAAAAAAGGAGATTTTGCATGATATACATACAACTATGTTCTTCCAGCAGCTGTGTTTCCACTGATCATATTATTAAGCAGTTTCACATTTCCGGCGTAAATTTGCTAACTGGAAAGATGCTGATTTTGGAAAAACTCACCCCATCCTAGCGCTGAAAGTTTTTATTGAATGAAGAGTTTTTGTTTTGTTTTTTTTTATTTTTTTTGGGCCGTATCAACGTTGGTTTATTTCTCAAAACTGCGATGGAAACACTTTTTTTTTAACATCACATGATCAATAGCTGGATGAAGACAGAATGATGGCGCAGCATGATTTTTAATCACGTGGACAATCGTATTCAAATTTCACTCTCAGTTCTTACTGGATAGAAACACAGCAAAATGCTTCTCTTCTTTTTATTTCCAATGTTAGCGGAATATCAACAAAGTTTTGTGCACATCCATAACGGAAATGCAGCCATCATTATGCCACTGATAACTGATCTGAGGAGTGCAGAACAGAGAAGCAGTTTGTCTTAAAAAACAAGCGTTGTCTCACAAAACTCAAGATTTCAGATGTTTTGTATTTGTAACATCATCAATTACTTTGACGTTATCTGCCTCTTTTAGATGGCAGCTAACCGCTAACATTTCATACCAGATCCAGTCAGTGGATTTCTCTTGAAAACGACGTATTTTTGATGAATAATGTTTTAATGTCCCTGCACATTAAAAAAATAAAATGCATAAATACATTTAAATGCATAATATTTTCTTCAGATTTAATGTCATTGGTGATTTTATTCATTGCCTTGAATTGTATTTCTGATACTAATCTGGATCAAATAACTGTACACGTTTGAGAAGGACTGAAGAAACTCTGCAAGACATTTTACACTTACTTAAAATTTTGTGCAACAAGACAAATCAGCACCAGAAATGACTCAAAATATCAGGACAAAATAGTGACATCAAAGACAAGAAGAAGCCGAAAACAAACCAAGATTTTCTCCTAATGACACTAACAAGGAAACAAATCCTTGATATCTCATGGAAATAAACGTGCAGTAGTTCCAACATAACTAAGCGAAATCCTTAAACGATGCGTCTCCGTCTCTGAATAGTCTCTCCCGCGTTTTGCCTCCACAGCCATTAATCTTGGAAATTTATGGGCGAGAGGCGAGGCTGTATTTCTCCTCCTCCCCTTAAACCCTCTGCAGCTACCTTTAAGAGCAGGTGCAGATTTCAATCAATAAGTCGCTCGCTGGAAGACACTGATTTCAGGCCGGGACTTGGCGAGGACGGCGCAGATTGCTACCTGCATGTGCAGATGGTGCCGTGTCGGTGGTTCTGCTTCTCTCTTGCTCGGCGTGATGCATGTTCTCGACAGGCGCCGGTGGCAGGCACACGAAATGTGAGGAGCAGGAAGCGCTAAATCAGATTAGCGCGTCGCGGGCAGCCGGATAGCACTTCCACTGCCCAGGAAGTACCTGTTGTTCGCTTGTAACACGGTGGATGTCGCCGAGGAAAATCTGTGCCGGGCGAGGGTCACTTAGGGCTTACATAAGGAAAGACTCAGCAAATTCACTCCGACCGCAGGGGACCGGGAGGAAGAGCAATTTCCTTTGTCCGGAGCGTCAAGACACAATCCGAACGGAGACGAGAAGTTCTGCATGACAACGGCGATCATGTTTATCGGGGATGTCAGCCAGGAGCAACTCAGCACTGCGGCCACGTGAAAAGGCCAGATCCTGCGTCGCACCGTTTGCTGCAATGCATGTTTGGACCGCTGCTGTTGCTGCCAATCTTAGTCTCTCATGTCACATTACAGAAATAGCAGTTCCGAGTTCTTTGGGCCCAAAAAAAAAAAAAGAGAAAATTGCACAGCTGTTACACAGTGTCCACTGTAGCAAGAGGATGCTGTGGCTCTGTCAAACTGTATGCTGGCAGAGCGGCACGCACAGTTGGCCTATAAGTTAATGTCCTGATTCAAATGTCAGGTCCTGAACTCACTAAGCAGTAAAGTGTTGAAAAGGGCCTGCTGGATTAAATGCAGATGATTTGTTATACGCTGAACGTGATGGACTTGCTACAGCGGCCCAAACGTGCCAACGGGTGTCCCATTGAATCTCTGTGACAAATTGCCTTGAATGTGACGTTTTCAAGGCTCGTTCACAACAACCCTGTTCAGTCCGCTTTAATCCAACGCTGGTTCGTTTACCTGGGAAGTCCGTTTCGTTTGGGGAGGTGTGAATGTGCGATCAAACCCCTGGTGCCAACCAAATAAGCGAACTCTGGTCCTTCAGTGGGTCTTGGTGCAGCGCCACCACAGGCAAGGAGGTGAACAAGTTTTGTCAAAGGGTTTGGATGAGGGGTGCGCTGATTTATTAGTGTCAATTTCCTTAATCTAGGGAGAGCTGTGATAGGCCAACGGTGAAGCTCCTCCAGTGTTATCCACCTCAGGTTTGACTGACAGACACCAGGTCACATCTGCACAGTTAACAATTAACAATATTCTCCCCGCTGTTGATAAATATAGCCAGAAAGTTGCTGAGTTGCCGACATTTCAGACAAGAAAAATGTTATCAGCCAAAGTCGGAATTGGCAGGTCAGGGTTTTTAAAGATCGGTAATCGGACATTGGCTAAAAAAAAGTGACCCCTAGTTTGGATAGTTTGACCAGTGAGGCGTAACAGCAGAAAATGAAACAAATGTTGCAATTTTGGTCCCCAATCAAAACAGATGTTCTGTTGTGAAAATGCCCTTAAACTGTTTTGTAACATTTATTGCTGTGGTAGCACCAACGTGAACGATCACAAAATAGCCGCTTGTGTTTATTTCACTCCGTAGCATAGAAGCAAATTTTCCTGACCAGTGAATGCTTCCCGTTTGTTTTGGTTTTTGTTTTTTTTTTTGTTTTTTTTGGGCTGCGTTAGTAAGCACAAATGGTTACAAAAAAAAAAACCCCTCTGGTTGTTTCACTTTCTCGACCCGCAGCAGATCTCGACACGCGTAGAGACAACGGCTGCTCACTTTCACCGCGGCGAGGCCACAAGCCTCACTAAGATGGGCCCCCACTTACAGTGACGAGTCGCTGCTCTCTGCTCCTCAAACCTTTGAATGAGAGCAGCGATCCGCTCGTCATCTCTGCTGTCAGCTGGTCTGTCAATCGAGGGCGGAAACGGGCCACTTTTACGCCTCGCTGACGCGTTCCCGTCGGCCGCGCAGCAAGTCTGCCGGAGTCAATTTGGTAACGAGGCATTTAGGCAATTTTACTATCAACTGGAAGAAAATGACGGTGGAAGCAGTCGCCACCGTGCGAGAAGGTAGACGGTGGAAATTTGTCAGACATAATTGCGCCACCTGGAAGAAGGACCAACTTGCAGATTCATCACCAGCAGAACAGTGTGTGTGTGTGTGTGTGTGTGTGTGTGTGTGGGGGGGGGTGTGCGTGTGTGTGGGGGTGTGCGTGTGTGTGTGTGTGTGTGTGTGTGTGTGTGTGTGTGGGGGTGTGCGTGTGTGTGTGTGTGTGTGTGTGTGTGTGTGTGTGTGTGTGTGTGTGTGTGCGTGTGTGCGTGTGTGCGTGTGTGTGTGTGTTTGGGAGAGAGAAAGGTTTTGCATTTCCACAACAGGTATTTTACGCTCTCACTAACTTCCTGAAAGGACGGTGACTTTAGTTCAGGAGTCCCAAACCGTGGTGTGTTCAAGTTTGTTCGCTTGCAGAGAGCAGAAAAGGAGGCGAATGGGAAAAGGCGAAAGCTTTCTAAAAGTCAAAAGGCGAAGGCGGGTCTCTGGGTGAGACCTGCCTTCTGAGGCAGCACACAAAACTGGGTTAGGAAGAACACCAGGAGATTTTCACAGCCTCTCAGAGGAAAACTAAACATTACTGGGCTTTTTTTTGTTACGGAGTAAAACTCTTCCACAAAGGTTTCACAAACTCAAACAGTTTTAAACCATCTGTAATGCTTTAAGAAAAGTGGAGCTGGGTTTGGTGTCATTTCATGGCACAATCAAGTAACCATGTTAACGCCAGCTGTTATAAAAATGTTACTTTTATCAACTATGAAGGAAATTCGACTTTGTAATTTGATGCCTCGAAACTGGGCCTCTGTTTCTTTAAAACCGCTGCTCTTCCTGAAACTCCGCCTTCAGGAAGTCATTGCCTCTAAAAATCTGTTGCCGCTGGATTTGAATGCAGCTTGAGCCGCTATTTTTCTGGTACTTGTACTCAACATGTTTTCGTGTTTGATATGTCTGTTTTATTTTTAGTTGCGTTAGTGTTTGTTACGACGGTGGGTGTAAAGCTTTGGTGAACTGTTTTGACTCGTCCGGGGCGAACCCGCCGTTCCCCATCGATCGCCGCAACAAAGCCATCGACCTTGTGCGACTCTGCAAAGAGAAGCGGGTTTGGATATATTACAGTGTGAAATAACATCTCAACATGGTCTCACTTTGGACCAAGTGGCTGGAAAGAGGGAAGTCTGTTCCACCTTGCTTAAGCTCCCGACCCCAAGACTCAACTCCGGATAAGCGGAAGAAAGTGGATGACGGACGGATGGCCTTAACGCGCCGCTTCTGCTTTGATTTTCAGCTTCAAAATTGAAACTGTGGCACCACTTCTGAGGCATGAAGTAATGGCTGCGAACGTCTGAGAGAGGAGGGAAGTCCTGACAGGGCAGGTCTGATCACGAAGGCGGCGGCGGCGGCGGAGAACACGTTGAGCCAATTCGAGCTGACAGAGAGCGAGAGGGAGGTAACACCCCGCAGAGGTCGCCAGTCGAGCCCCGGACTGATACAAAGAGTGACACCAGTGGATGCTCACATTCACACCATCATTTAGTGTCACCAGTCAGCCCGACCTGCGGCTTCGGGGACAGCGGCTGGAGGCCGGAGCACTTGGAAGCGGGTGGTGGGAGGGAGCTCAGAAAAAACATTCAGCAGAGAAAAGGCTTCAGGCCTGAAGCATTAAAATGTCTACAGAGGTTTTGCTCACAATTGCAGAGTCTGGGATTTTATGTGAGATAGCGTAATAATGAATACTTTCACAAATCTGACTGATTATCCCTAAGCACAAAAGTATAATGGTAGCACTTTACTTGCAACTCAGGAGAGATCAGCTTGATGCTCTCCACAGAAAGTCAGCGTTGGACATCCCCTGTTCTCGAGGCTGAATCACGTCTCCGTTCCCCGACGTCTCGTCAGTCACGTTGTGTGTTTTAGTTTAGCTGCTGCAGAGCAAGCACCCTTTGACAGAAGTTCAGGAATCTTTCGACGGATTGCAGCGGCGCCCGTCCGGTGTGTGTTCATCGTAAGAGAGGATGTGTGCGTCGGACCACGTCAAGGCTAACACTTGCTTCCTTTGTAAGTATTGCCTTACGTCCTGTCAGACCGTCTGCCGTCACTGCATCGGAACCCTCGGGCCACAAACGCGGCCAACCCTCACGAGACGGCTGACATCAAGCTGCACCCGCTTCACCTGGCGACTCAGAGGAAGGTTGAGTCCTACTGGTCATGAAGAAGGCAGAAACAAAGACTAAGCTATGGAGCCCCTACCGGTGACGTGGGAAAAGAAAAAATTAATAAATCGTGACCAGAACTTAATAACTAATGGGGACAACTTGTTCAGTTTGTGGGAAGGGTTCAACATAATCTGACAAGTCGTAGCGATTTAAGTCGTGGTCACGAATTGAAACAAGTCACTCCCACGAGACATTAAGTTGTGGCCAGGAGTTTTTTGGGGGGGGTTTTCTTCCTGTAAAATAACGCCACACTGCAAAGCGCTGACAGCCCACCAATCCTAGGAAGAAGACAGAATTCGTGAGCCACCCCTGGACTCGCATTGCTCGATTCTTAACGGAAGAAACCATCAGCACCCTTCAGGATGGACTGCAACAACAAAAACTAATTCTTAAGCTATTTACATAAAAAAAAAGAAAGAAAAGGGGGATGAAAAAGGGCAACTACCAACCTGTGAAGACGAGCCGAGCAGAGAATCAAAGCAGATGTTCGTGTACTGACTGTGTCTTCAGGTTGAGCAGCAAACCTTCACACCGCTGAAGCGTCGCCGCGCTTGTTGGGCGTCTGCACCTGAGCCCAATTCGGCTTCTGACAGATCTGAGGACTCGGCAGAAGCTCTGGGTCTTTGAGCTATTTCCAACCATCTCTCCCTCTTGCTTTTTCCTCCTTTGAACCCGTCTAAAGCATGTTCAGAAAGCTGCCGAGCACACGCTTTGTTTTCAGCTTAGGTTGAAACATTTGTTCGTAGTTCACAAAGATGTCTTTGGCTTAACCTTGCAGACTAGATGATACGTACTAGTTTATGTCAGATAAACTGATTAGGACTATTTGGATTAGAGATGCAGCGACACAATATTAATATCTGTATCAGCTGCTGCATTGAAAGGTTTTTTAGATGAGGTAATGTGACAATGTGCCTGATCCATAAGGGCGGATCTATTTAACTAATTGTATGCTTTATGCACTAAGTGACATTATGCTTTATTATTTATTTTACGTTAAAATTAGAATTTCTTATTGACTTCCTGAAGTTTCAGAAAGAGCAGGGTTTCTTAAAGAGACAGAGGCCCAATTTCGTAGCATTAAATTACAAAGTCAAATCTCTTTTAAGCCATATTTGATATATGTAGCATCTTTATGACAACATAAGTTAACGTTTGTAATTGATTGCGCCATGAAATTGAACTATGTGCCGATAAAATACCCTTTATATAAACAGTCATTTGTAATTCGGTACATTTACGTCCACATTGAAAAAAAAAAAAAAAGAAAAGGTTTCAAGTCGATTCAACACTTTTTTCTGTATCGGATCGGCCGATACAGCATCACGTATCGGTATCGGAAGTGAAAAATCCCTAATTTGAACTGAAACGAAAACTAGTCTTAAAATACGTCAATTCACCTTTTCGATCACACGAAGGCCCAGAGGTTTCAAATACAAACGACTGTTTATCCCGTTCCTGCAGACACTTATCAGCGACCCCCACAGTGGTTCTCAACATAAATCCACACGAGTTGTGACACAATAGCTGGCAGACGAGCATACAAGTGTTCGCTTTGAAAGAGAAATGTTTGATACACGACTGAAATGGAAATGTGGACGAGCGCTGAAGATGAACCGGCGCGGGGCAGCATTTCACACTGCAAACACAGTGGGGAGGAAATGCATACACAGAGTCAGCATTTCGAATTACACGCAGGACAAATAAATCTGGGTAAAGAAGATGAAAAGGCTCTGGCAGAAGCCCCGGTCGGGTAAACCGTGTGAGCAACAAAATGGTTCCGAAGCCAAGTTCGCCACGTCCCCGTCACCGCCGTTTCTTTACTTAGAGAAAACGGAGCAGCGCTCTTTATTTATGAGAAGAAGGTGACAGTTCAGTCGCCCTCATGAAATGATGCGTTACCTTTGTGGAAGCGTTCATATACTCTTCAAACGTTTTTCATGTTTTCAGACAGAGTTCAGTTTGTTTCAGTGGCGTTTTATTTGTATGAAACGTTTTCTGTTTCAAGGCAGCAGAAAGCGCTTCACATCATAAAACATGTCATCAATTATGAAACAACCTGGAAGCACGTTTTGTCAAGTGCCATCGTCAAAGTCGTCGAGCAAATACAAATCAAATATGTTGACGTGTTTTTGTCGTTCAGTCGGTGTTTCGACTACTTTGCAGTTTTCCGGATGTAATTTTTAATTGCCGGGTTTTGTTAAATGTTCTTCAGGGCTCTTTGAGAGATGTGCTGTGGTGGTGCAGGGGTTAATCACAACCCACACATAAAGGCCTTAGTCCTTGACAAGCTGTCGCAGGTTCGATTCCCGGCCTGGTGACTTTTGCCATAGGTCTTCCCCTTCTCTCATTAGTCACTTTCCTTTCAATTAAAAAAGGAAATTACTTTTTTTTTTTTTAAGTGGCCTTTTAAAAAATAATAAAGGCCACTAGAGCCAATAAAACCTTTTAAAAAAACAAGGAAGGTTCTTTGAAATAAAATGAACTATTATTAAAGTGGTCGTTCACTTCCCCCAGGTGAAGCCTTGGTTGTATTAGTGCTTAGTGTTTTCATCCCGTGCTTCCTGGTTGGTCGCTTAATATCCTGTTTCTGTCGCGGATTCTCATCTCCCTTCACAGCTCCGTGTGGGATTACTCCCATTGAAGTGGATTCCTCGGGTAGAATTTCATCCGTGCCAATCAGCGAACGATGACGTTGATTTTCTGTGCCGGTTTAGAGTTGGTACTCTGCCTGGAGTTTTGGTAACGTCATCTGAGGAAGTGAACGAATCCTCTGAAAGCGTCTTGGCCAGGCTTCCAAATATTGGATTGACACCGACGGCCGCCTCGTTCGGCTCGACAGCTTTCTCTTTGTAGTGGAAGACGGTTGTTTCTGGTAAGCTTCATAGCGTCGAAAGGACACATTTAAATTAATCGTGGGCCAAGTTCGTGTAAAATTTAAAACCCCAACATATTCCACGTCTCCAGGAATCAATCGGTTCTCTAAGCAGCTTTCTTTTCTCTGTTGAAGAAAATATCCTAACAGGACGATGTTCCCATGTTTCCCCACGAGGACAGTACGTTTAGGTTAAGGGGGAATATGAATGGCAACCCGAGCACACTCTTGCACATTTTCAAATGGCTTCACATGGCAACAGGAGCTAAATTAAATTATATTTAACATAAGCACCACAGGTTTTGCACACATCATAAGGGTACTTTGAAGTTTTGCATCATTCTGAGGCATGAATTCATTATCTGGAGAAGAGCAGTGACATAATGAGGCTATAGTGAATTTCCTCAGCTTTAGTGTCCCTCACCAGGCAAGGGCTCAGGTTAGCGAGGGCGAGACGCAAAGAGACAAGCAGGGCCGTTCGCTTTATGTCTTCAACCTCTGCCAGACAGCAAAAAGTGATTAAGGTTTCTCTCTGCCTCATGCGAGGCTTGTTTGGTGCTGTTCTGCTTCATATGCAGCCGCGTCTCAACAGGCAAACAAACACTTGGTGGATGACTCATCCCCCTTTATGAATCATATCGTCTTCTCTTAAACTTGTGTGGGATTGTTTTTGTTTTTTTTTTAAAGTAAAATGCTGTTTCATATTGTGCCCTCGTCTCAGCGAGGTGATACATTACATTCTTGCGGATCGCTGGGGAAAAAAAAAAAGGTCTGAGCTCGACAAGAAACTGAACGTTGATTTTTCTAGCAGAGATGAACGACTTCTGTGTGATTCTGAATTTCATCCACTGTCCAAAATTCCTGCTTTGCCGATCCCAAAAGACGGCTAAGCTGCACCACGACTCAGTGAAAGGTAGTCAATTTCTGCGATTCAACTACAAACCGCAACTATATTTGCGCGATTCAACTGCGCAAATATTACACTAGCATAAAAAAAAACAACAACAACCACAATTTAGCAAATTTCCAGTAAATAATAAACACGTGAAGAAGTCATAGACATGCTCCGCCATCATCCTCCAACTACTTCCTGTCATCTTTGTGGTTTGCGCCGGTGGCAACATCCGGTTGTTGATCGTGTGGGCTTGTGTTTCCATCGCCGTTTTGTAAAATATACCAATTTCGATGCGGCCAAAAGACACCACCTCATCCTAGCGGCAAAACTTAGAAAGAGTTTTTGAAATGACCGTATTTCCATCAAGCAAATGTATTTATGAAAATGTCAAATTACGCGATTGCCTGGTCAACGAAAACCCAACTGATGACGTTGCGGTTTCTGAGCGAAGCTCTTGACGCGACACGACTGCAATCTCATGACAGGAGATTGGGTTTCCCTATCATGAAAACCAATGGTTTTCTTCTGAATAATGTAAGATTGCAAGTGTAGGTAACCTGGAGATGAGCAATCTTGAGTCGATCCGTCTTTGGTGCGGATGTCCAGATGTTTTTATGGAAGCTGGCACAGTTGGGATTTTTTTCCGGGAGAAACTGAAATGATGAAAGCCTTCCCGAAAAGCCTTCCCGAAAAGCCTGCTAACGTTTCAGGGACAGAGAGATTGAGGATAAGTTCTCATAGATTAAGTTTTATAGGAAGGACTGTGTGTGTGGGGATGAAGGGAGACTATCAGGGAGAAAAAAAATGAGTCGACTACAAACTCGAGGGGAAAAGCTTGCAGTTTGTCAGGATTCCACGTTTGGAGGCTAAACGATGAGAAACTTCAATAAGAATTCAATTTTTCCCCAAAAATGTAATTATTTAATGATTCCTCTTTCCAGTAAGCAAAGGATACTTAATCAGTCAGAGGTTTCGATTCTGTCAGATGCGTATATTAATCATTAAAGCGTTCCTTTTCAGGAGGATTTTTCTGTTGTTCATGCTTAACGCACTTGAGCAAGCATGACTTGTATACAACATTTGTTGGGGGGGGACAAATTAAAATACATCACGTTTTGCAGCCACACACACACCATAGAGAGATACTGCTCAACTTCACGGAAACAAGAATCCAAGTACGTAGAGAGAGAAATGAAAGTCACTTCCTGTGGTTGTGACATCATTCAGCAGTTTTACAGGGTAAAATATACATATTAACACCAATAACAAACATCATTAAGATCATAATAATAATCATTTACTAAGCCTACCCAATTACTTTGAAATGAGTTTCCCAAATAAAGTTGGGAATTCATACTTTGGTGTGAACAACCGAATGGGAGATTGTGTTATTTATCCAAATGTAGTTTTTTTGGTGCATCGAAAACTAAAAACATCAACATGTAAAGGAACGAATCACATTCTGCCTTTATGTAGCCTTTCAAAGCAGATTTGATTTTAAAGTACCACTGTCTGCTGGTTTCAACGGAGAAATGTATTCGTACCAAAACACTGACTGGAGAACGTTGGATGTTGTTTGTGAGCTTAAAGTCAAATTTCACAGAATACACATGATCATTGGGGTGATTGTACAAACTAGTCGTGTATCGGCATTTTCCCTTCCAACTATCACAGTGGTGGCATTAGCTTGATGTCATGTTTTAGGGCTAAATCCCTTTGTCGGACGTTTCACCCTTGGAATAATATTTAGATAGCGACTAGTGGGCAGTTAAACCTACATGAGTGAAGGAAAGACCAACCAAAGTAAAGACTTTCAGCTTCTTCTATTCACTTTGGCTACGTTTTAGACAATTACCTCACTGGTTACTAGAAATGTGCATCAGAGATACGATGCTGGCCAAAACAGTCAGAATTGCAGTTTTTTTTTTTTGTTTTTGTTTTAACTACATCTTAAAAAGCTGCAGGATTTCACAACTACAATCAACACTTTATAATCCTTTTGAACAACGCGAGTCGGTCACATATCCAAGTTAGACTGTGCTTGTTATTGGCATCAACGGTGTCCTTTCTTTTTATAAACATCCACCTTGAGGCACATCACTTCCCCCCTCTGAGAGTTTCGAGAAGTTTCAGTGCCAGAGAGTAAAGTAAAGTGTTACCCCAACGTCCTCAGCTCTCTGAGCCGTGTGATCGACAAGGTGGTGGAAACGTCCCGTCGTGATCTTGGCCTTTCCAGGCCCCCCAAAAAAAAAACAAAAAAAAAAACAAAGCAGACTTTTTGTTGTCCTCAACATTTACAAGGAAGAGCAGCAGAGCATGCAAAGGCCCCAGAGGTTAGCTGCTTGTTGACGTTGTCTGGCACCATTGATCAAACTGCCATCAGCGTCACCTGCAGAACATCTCTTAGCCTTTGAGATGTTTTGTTAAAGAGCAAACGTAGCAAACCACACATTTATGTTCTTCACCCCTGACCCCTGCCGTGTGAGAGAGAGCGGCGGCTGTGCGACAGGGTTTACTGGAGCGTCGAAGACGGAAAAAGTGATGTTTAGTGTTCCATATTAGCATATGAGCAGCTAGCTTTACCTGGACTTAGCGTCAAGGCCATTCACAGCAGTTGATGTTATGAAAACGAATTACATAACGGCGACAAAATACAAGAACGTAAATTTGGAATATAGACGACAACTGTTGATCAGAGGCGGTTCTTAGACATGCGGGATTTTAGTCGTAATTTAAAGAAACTCGGTGTTAAAGCACTTTTTTGACTCTCTGGAAGTTCACTCCAAATTAGCGGAGCATAAAAGTCGATTTTTTTTTTACAGATTTTATCTGTAAAAAAAGAAAAGGTTTTTCCCAACTGACAACTGTTTCACCTTCAAAATAAAATGCACAAACTGCAAAGAGGTTTTCAACTAAATGGTGATATTTTTGAACATTAGCTATGACAAATGAGTGATAATCACTAAATGATTCTCATTTTCAACCTTCTGCGTTTGGCAGAAGAGTCAGAGCGATCCGCTCTTGCAGCCTGAACTTCGTCTTGCCTTTGCTTCCGCTTCCTGCAACTTGAATCAGCACACAGGCTGACAACGGCTAACCCCGAGACTTCTTCAGCCGGGGAAAGAGTCGCCAGCGTGACTCGGTTAGCCCTCAGAGATGTTATGATCTCTGAATGCGGAAAAGATGTGATTATTTTTTTTTTTTCTTTCTGATTTCTAAATACGCATTCCCCCGGCCAGTCAGAGCCAAAGAGCTGCAAAATTGACTAACTCAAAAGAAGGCAAACAGTGTTTGTGAAAGGGTAACATTTTATCCTCTCATAAGGGATAAAAAGAAAAAAAAAGAGGCTTTGCTTCATCCATCATTTGGTTGTGACTGAGGATGGAAGTTAAAAAGAAAATAAAATAAAATGAAGAACATATTTGTGACTCATATTTCCAGAGAGCGATTTTGGCTCCAGCGGATGCAGAGAACAAGAAAAGCAAGGTGCCCTTTTCTCAAATTGCAAAAATACAGCCAGCAAATTAGCAGGATCGGAAGCCTAATCAAATCTGCCATATGTCCATTTGCATAAAAGCTCACTATTATTAAAAAAGAACTTTGATATTTTTTGCCAAATTTAAAGTATTAGCACTCAAACCGGTAGAAAAATGTAGGTTAAAAAAAAAAAAAAGAAAAAGTAAAACAACATTCAGTCCGTCACTTGGAGCTTCGTTGTGATTCATTTTTACATTTAGATGGTTCACAGTTAATATATTCTTCCTGTTTAAGTATACATATATATATGTATACATGGAAAAACAAATTCTGGACCTGTTTTGACGTGCATAGTGACACGCGACAAAAAAGGTCAAAATAAAAAAGAGTCAATTTAAATCCCGTCTGATCCGACCAATTTGAGACGAGCATAATGCAGCGCCTCGTCTCGTTTTTAAGATGCAGAAGATGTTTTGATGCCCAGAGTCATTCGCTCTGGTCGCAGAGTGAAATCTGTGCTATCTGTCGTATAAATTTAATCAGTCCCCATGCAGCATTGTCACAGGCAATAGATTTGTGAGAAATATGGTGGCGAGAGTGTGTTAAATCAAGTTCAGTCATGGCTAAAGGGGGGAAGCTGCTAACTGCAAAAGTGCGCCGTCACATGTCTTACATGTTTCTATATTATCATGGGAGCTCATGAAAAAAAAAAATTTTTTTTTGAAGATCTCTTGTAGGGTCACAAAATAGTAAGCAGGACAAATTACAAACTTATTTCTGCTAATTTTCCCTTTTGGAATAAAAGTCCACACATTTGAACTCGGCCACGGATTTTTGACAGGATTTGGGTCGCATGATCCGAACCGTTCCTATGTTACTCTGGCTATATACTCAGTGAACTTTCACCCCAGTCTAAAGTCTTTTACGGCCTTGAAGACATTTTCTGACGCGACTGCCCTACGCAGCGTCCAGTTTTCACAGCGCACCCGTCTGCAGATTTTTCTGTTGAACGTGACTTCAAATTATTTATGAAAAATGTCCCCATTTACTGATTGTTCAGAGCACATCTACAATGTAAGGAAACGAAGCTGAAACGCCCGGAAGCAACGTTTCCTCACGCACTAAAAATGGCTGGCATTTGCAAAGCAGCCAATCCAGGAGCAACATTCGTCGCCCTTGCTGTTGATTGGCTCCAGTATTTCCACCTCTGGATGATGGCTTGGCTATTGTCCTGATAGCAATCAGTACTGAGTATTATATATATATATATATAAAGTTTGTAGTCAGAACCGAATAAATTAGGAAAAGGTTTGGAAACCTTTACAATGTTGTCCAACTGCAACGGTGAATTTAAAGCATATAGCCTATATTTACCAGCCAGGGTTTAGACATGGAATTAGTTTTATTCCTGCTAATAAAACATTGTTTTACTTTTGTTTTGTTTTTTTGTTCTCCTCATTTTTCCTCTTTGCAGTCGCAGGGCAGGCTGCGTTGTGGGGAGTTGCCCAGCTGTTGGCACGCCGTTTGTTCAATTTGCTGCTGGCAGTGGAAGGCACCAGCTGTTACAGCTCTCCAAATCAACTTTCCTGCCTGGAGGTGGATCTGCGTTTTGAGGGGGAGGCTGCGGATGCAGATATGAGGCGGAAGCAGTCGTCACGGGCGACGATGGGTAAGCTGGTGGAAAATAGGACCGATGACTTTGCAAGCCGTAATTGAGAAAGATGGAGTCCAAGTGAGTGGCAGCGACATGGCCACTCCTGCTCCCTCAAAACATCAGCTTCGGTTAGATCAACAGGGACGCTATGCTTTTTTTTTTTTACTTTATTCAACACCGAAAACAACTTATGTCGAATTCTTTATTAATATGTTTTAGCATTTCAACAAGCGGGCCGTTTGGAATCGACCAGCACGTCAAAATGATCGGTGTCACTCTTTCGGAAGTAGGAAGACTTCGTAGTGATTTTTTTTTTGGCAGGTTAGTGTTTAAAACTCTGACTTTGTTTTTACCAATCCTCCCTCCCTCCAGCAGCAGGCCGCCTGCGTTCTCCGTTCCCTCTCAATTGCGGTTCTCTCAGCTTCGTGTTCGAGTGAACGTGAAATCATTGCTACACAGAGGAAAATAAATCAAATCCAGAGAAGACTTGACGAACCCAAGGAGACTTGTCCACCTAAAAGTCTCAAAAGCACTCAGAAGACTAAAACCCTTATTAGATCTGGTTTATAGTTGCGTTTAGCTCTGTGTTTCTACACTGAAAAGAAAGTTAATTAAGGACAGAACCTCCCAAGAAAGAACCTGGTGTCTGAAATTGAACGTTTTTTGCAGCTGGATCACTTGGTTTTACCTCAACGTTGACGACTCTTGGAAGCCACTTTGCCCTTTTAAAGTGTCCAAAGACCATTTTTGTTTTTACCTGCAACAATATGCTCACTTTCTACCTCCTCTGCAGGGTGTTTGCTTCGTTTCCTTGTATGCGGAGGGAGATCCTAAACTGATGATGCGGTTAGTAAGTCGGGAGCACCACAGGGGAGTGTACCGTCTCCGTTCCTGTCCACTCTCTACACCTCAAATTTTTATTTATTTATTTCTTTTTTATTTATTTATTTTTTTTGTGCAACTCTGAGTCACATCGCCTGCAGAAATCCCCAAACAACCACAGAGTTGGAGACACACATTTAAAACGAAAACAAGCTGAGCACATCTTTGATTGACCTAAATAGAAACGCGCTTGCGTAACGGACTCGGTTTGGGTCGGCTAAAAGTTTCATTCCTGCCGCTTTGGGGTAAATGTAACACTTGTCGGAGGAAGATGAAGACGATTGTCAACGAGCTTTTTTCGCACGCTTAATGTTTGTAAGAGACATTGACATGCACCCGCTGATGTGAATGCGATGCGGTGGACACATGTTTGCTTTAGATAATTAAGAGTTTATCTTCTATCTTCCAAATCTGAGTCCCAACTTAACAACTGGAACAGAGCGAGAGCAAGTCGGCCTGTGGATCTAAAAGCTGGGGTTCTGCTGTTGAAGTTGCATTTTCAGTCAAAACAACAAAAAATGTAATTATTGTTTAAGGTTTATGTATGTATTTGCGCCTGTGCCCACATTTTCGACTGGATTAAAGGTAGTCCACAGTGATCTGAATGCTTGTTTTCAAGCTCAAACAAGGAAAAAAAAAACTGTTCAAGCAACTCAAAAGTCCAACATTAATACCTTATTTATGGTGAGAAGATACCCACTTTTCTTGTTGCTTTAAATGTTGTCAAATGTAGAAAAAGTCACATTTTTCTCTGTGTATCCCAGCAAATCGCAGTACGATACAGAGAGCCGACCTCAGGGAAGAAGCTGACATGATGAGAGACTCGTTGCATTTTCCTCCGCCTGACCATCGGCTTTGTCAGAACGACGACACAAAACCAAAACCGTCTCTGTTCAGACTTTGATTCATTTGGGCAACAGAGGCCTTTGAAGGACACCCCGTTTTTCAAGACTCAAGATTCGACTTTGATCCATTGACACCTTCGGACAGAGCCGAACCCCGAACCTCGTAATTGCTGGATTGTTCAGACAAAACCAGACAAGATGTGACCGTAAGACTGGAGGGGGGGGAGGAGTAAAGAGTCAAGTTAAATGTGAAACCATCTCAGTCAAATGAGAGAGGGTGTGTGAACGCCCAGGGTCTCCCACGTTTTAACATGCAGGCGGTGGTTTTATACCCGGCGGCGTGCACTTTGGTCAGAGAGCCAAATCTGTGTTGTCTGTCATATGAATTTAATCAGACATCATCCCTGTGCATAAGCTGTCACAGGCAATAGAGTTTTTGAGCGATATATATATATATATTTTTTTTTTTTCGGGGGGGTGGGAGTGGGAGCGGGCAGAGCGGAGCGTCTGTGCGGGGGCAACATCTGTTTCAAAGCAAACCCAGGGCCTGTGTGCTTGACCTTGCATCAGCAAAGCTGGCTGGGGTTCTCCTCCGCCGAGCGGCACGTCGCCCGTGGCATAAACAAGCGGAAGTGATGATTAAACACGAGCCTGTCGCCCGCAAAAAAGAGCAGCGCCGTTTGGCCGAGTCCAAATCGCCGCCGCTGCAGAGATTTTGTACTTCCCTCGCCAAAAAGGCCCCCCAGGGGGAGCACTTGAGCGCCGTCATCTGGCCTGATTGCGACGTGGCGTCGGCTTTTAGCGGCGCAGCTGCTGCCCCTCAACGCTCCCAGTGCGCCGCCTTAGCTGCATGTGTTGGACGATGTTGTCGCCCATCGTAGGGGTTTTGGGTTGGGGGGGGTCAACAGGGGCACATGCACAAATGAATGCGCTGAAAACACGCAGACACTACAGCCAATCACAAGCAGGAAAAAAAGCGCCACTTCTGGATCGGCTGCCCTGCAAACGTCAACGCTGCGTAGCGAAGCGTCAAGGTATTTTGGGAAATGTCAGTTTCCCGAGACGCATTTTCTCTCCGGTGTTTCAGATATTTAGGTATTGAAACAAAACAAACTTGCATACAATTCTGTAGCCGTCGTCGAGTTTCTGCATTTCCCTCGCCGAATAGGCCCCCCCAAGGGGGCGCCATCATCTGGGGTCGGCTGTTAGCCAAGCAGCTGCTGCCCCTCGACACTTCCCCGGTCCACCCGAGCAGCATGTGTTGGACGACTGCGTTCTCACGCAGGGAGGGGGAAACGGGAGCACATGCGCAGCCACATGCGCAGCCACATGCGCAAACGAACTCCGAAGCACTAAAACACACAAACGCAGACGCTCAAACGGCCCTCGGGGTTTTAGTTGTCTAAACAGAAGTTGTGCTGAAGCTGTGTAACCGACCTGCTTTTTCACTGTTTGTGCCGTTTTTCTTTTTTTTTTGTTTTGTTTTGTTGTTGTTTTTTCCCCCCTCTCCAACAACAGCTGTCTCGCTCCTGTAGATCTCAACCTTCTGTCACTGTCTCTCTGTCTCGTTTCATTTTTTCCTCCTCCTCGCCTTTGTAATTCGTGTTCTCCTCCCAGCCCTTGTCCTCCTTTTCCTCTCTGTCTGTCTACTTTTTGCGATGTTTCAACCACCGCAGAGGGTGAGCAAAGGATGTTTTGCTTTCAGCCTCTTCCCTGTCAAGGTCTTTACCTCAGCTAACTCCCACTTTGCTCCTTCTTTTTCTCCTTTACTAACACCGGGTTGTTTTTCTTCTTCTTCTTCTTCTCCTTGCTTCTTCTGGTTTGTGTCGTTTTTTTTGTTGTTGTTTTTTTTGTTGTTTTTTTTTCCTCCTGCAGGCTTCTCCTCACCTTCTGTCACAGCCGGAGCTGCCCGGCGTTTTGCATCCCGGCAGGACCGAGGAGGAGGAGGAGGAGGAGGAGGAGGAAGGGTGACGAGTGTTAGCAGGAGGAGAGCAAGAGCTGGCACTGATATCGGTATCAGGCGGGCGCAGGGAGCACCCAGCTAAGAGGAATCAGATACACTGTGCACTTTTCCGGTGCAATGCAGTTCCCTCATCCCCCTCCCTCAAATCCCCAGGGCCATAAAAAAAAAAAATAAATAAATGAATGAAAATCACACCCTCCTCCTTTCATGCACAGTTTTGCTTCGAGTGTTTTGTTCTTTCAGCCAGTGGCCTCCTCTTGAGCTCCGGTTTCAGATTAATCGATCGCTAAATCAGTCCGTTGTTTCAATAATCTACCCATCACGCTCAATCCGATTAAACGTTTTAGCTGTATGTCGGGTACGAAACAAAGTGTTGAAATGTAGCACTTTATTAAAAGTGACGACACTTTTCATAAAAATGCGACGACAACTGTTATTTTCACTATTATTTGTTGTTATTATTTGAAACGGTGGAGTCAAAAGTCACAAGTTTCCCCAAAAAAATAAATACTCTGCACTCAAAAACGGACCTAAGTGCAGTACCCAAAACAATGTAGTCCATTTACTGACCACCAGGTTTCACTTCCTGTAGTTCCAGCTTTTCTTATTTTGCCTCTACGCTCTACTTCTTCCTCAAACACCCCGCGGCCCCCCGTCATCCTCCCGTTCCCTTTTCTGTCTTCATTACTCTGCACTAATCTCTCATTACCACAGATGCCATGTTGGAGAACAAGTGGTTCGAGAGAGCGCGAGGGGAAGCTCTGCTCCGTCTGCAAAGAGAGCAGAAAACGTGGGTTTGCTCTTTGAAATGCCTCCCCATCAGCCGCTCTCAGTTCCCCTCGCGGAGCGAAGCGTTCATCGAGCATTTGATGGTAGGTGAGCTCTGCTTTCATGCCGTGTTTATCTGACTTAAAACGGGGGAAGAAGAAGAAGAAGAAGAAGAAAAAAACACATACAAAAACACAAAGGTGAGCTACTGAAGCACAATGTGGCCCCCAGGTGACGGGTTGTGGTACTGCGCGCGCTCTGCAGAGGTTTCCCGCTCCCCCCAACGTTCCCCCCTCCAGACGGCCTGCTGGATGGATGCCGTGCCTTCAGTTCTCCTCGCTCAGCGTCTGGGCTTCCACTGCCGAGTCCGCGTCTGACTGACGGAGGACAACAACAGCGGAGCTCCGTCCAAAGGCGGCGGGATTGTGTTCGGGGAGGCAGATGGTTCACCAGAGCTGTGAGCCTAATTCCACAGTGGGCACAATCGTTGTAGTTTCATGGCTTGGAAAGTTTCCTTCCCAACTCGCTCCACGACCGCGGAGACGGCGTGCGGACAAGATAAAGCCGGGCCAGCGTCCCTTCGATAAGGGCATCACGAAGATAACAAACAATTTTCTCATCTTCATCGCCCTTATAATCCAGCCATGCCAATTATCTCCTTTTTGAAGAAGGCTTTATGTGCTCTCAGACTTCGCGCCTTCATGTCTGTTAAGCCGCCGTCTTTGAAGTACAGAAGTCACAGATCTGCTTTGAGCTCGGAGATTCAGAGAGCTAAATTGCAACCAGTGACAGTGAACAGTACTGATGTTCAGCCTGATAGCATCACAGAGGAAAAAAAATAAAAATAAAAAATGTCGCCCCTGTGGACCACGTGGATCTCAGTTACCTAAAAAGTCAGATGGGTTTTCAAGCTTTAGCGTTTGGAAATGCTGCAAAACTAAAGCCCAGGCGTATTTCAAATTGTGAATGACACTTTTGAAGCAGACATCTAAATTTTGAGTAAGTTGATTAAAATATTGAAGAAAGGTTTTTTGTTTTTTTTTAAACACGTCTGTTTCAAGACCCGAGATTGGTTCCAGAAACGCCGCCGTCATTTCTAGTCCGCTGCTGAACTGTCGGTGGAGCTAAACAGCAAAATCAATGAAAAGTAACTAAAAGTATCTTGAAAGAGGAAATTGACAAAAATCGAAGGGTTTATTCTTTGAGGATCTATCTTCTGTTCGGCCACAAAATTAACAAAAAGGGAATGATTTTTTTAATCTATTAGACAATTTTTTAGTTACAACTCATGGATTTTGAGTGGGCGTGTCATCAGCGCATTTCTACTATTTAAAAAAAAAATTTTAATTATACGTAAAATGAACGACTAACCGCCAGAAAACTCACGATATAATCCTTCGGCTGTGTTAATCCGGCAGTATTCTTCAGTGATTTTGGGAAACGCCAAACACCAATGCGACATCAACGGAGGAGATCCGAGTTCACCTCTGACCCGGAACTTAAAGTGTGCTGTCTGTTTGACCCGCCAAAAATAAGATGCGGGTGGATTATTTTGCGCAGGTTACGCTAGCAAAAAAAAACCACTTAATTGTAGGTGACGTTAATAAATAAAATAATACATCTTACCCACATCCAAAGTCCAAACTAACTAAAAATACTTTGATGTATTTATTTTGTCTTTCCTGCTGATGTAATGAGTCAGGGATAGACGTCAATCGCAACACTGGCGCACTTCCATGGAATACCGATGAATGTAATGTTACTTTTAAAATTATGTGTGATTTTATTAATTTATTACCTTATTTGACCATGACTTAGAACCAACAAATACTTTGCACGAGTGTATTGAGAAAAAATTCTGATCAGAAAGTTCCTAATGTTGTTTATCTGCTCCAGAACAACTGGTACTTTCTAGATGCTTTTCTTCTTCTTCTCTTCTTCTTTTTTTCTTTTTTTGACAGCTAAAAAAAGACCAAAAACAATATGCTTACTGATCAACAAGACAGTAAGCATATCGTTTACTGTCTTGTAAACAATATGCTTACAAGACAGTAAGCATATTGTTTACTGTCTTGTAAACAATATGCTTACAAGACAGTAAGCATATTGTTTCACCTGGTTTTGTTCTCAGGTGAAACAAAACCAAGCAAAAAAATTCTACTGAGTATTTTTTCACTGGTGCTGGAGCACTTATCGTAAACTTGATCTCCAGAGCACCTGGACAGACGTGGGCACTGTTTCCACACGGCCCTCTGTGCCGCGGATTTTCGCCGAACAGGACTGATCTGATGACGGCTCGGTGTTTTACAGCCTGTTGGCGTTTTTCCGGTGCTGTCCCATTACGACTTCCAGCAAAGCCTATATAAGCCCCATGATTCAGCCAGAGCCGCATCTGAATACGGCTGAGCCGTGAATGGCCAAATAAATTCCAGATTGGGGGTTTTTAAGCGGCAGTGACATAATGAAAACAATACCTCACGGAGGCAGCCGGGCAGACGTGTTGACAATGCCCCGCGCTATCTCCGTGAGTTGTGTTTTTTTTTTTGTTTTTTTTCCCGCCCCGCGTTGCTCCGATTCTGACGCCTGGCAGCAGGGCTTTCTGTCAACATCCCGGAGGCGGAGAACGTGAAAGTCATTAGACGCGTACCTCGCAGAGCGTCGACAGACAGGCCGTGATCGCAGACACACACGTGACATCCGCCTCTCGAAGCTGTGAACACGACGACGGAACGCGGGAATGTGTTTTTAATGTCGCCGCGTGGAGAGAATAGTCGCAGTTTTGTCGCTCGTTATTCCAAATCGGCTTGTAGAACATCTGGCGCTGATGGGAGCAGCAGTTGCATATGACTCTACCCTTAGAGGGGAAGAGGGGGGAAAATCATTTGCACTAGTTGATTTTGACATAATCTTACCTCTATTTTTTTTCACAGACTTAAAGAGGAAGTATTATGTATTATTGCCATTTGGTAGCACAATTTCTTATATTACCTTCAGTAGTTTTAAAAATGCTGCTTATATCAAATCGTCCTAAAATAATGTCCTGAGTCATTTTTTACCAAAGGTGTTTTGTGGGGTTTTTTTCTTTTGCCTAAATCATCTTTTGGCAAAAAAAAAAAAAAAAAAAGGGGGGTAATTTTATTTTATATTTTTTTCCCCAAAATCCCTTTTGGTAGAAAAAAAAAATATTATTTTGAGAAAGATTACAAAATATGACTAAAAAGAAATTTCACTTTTAAATTTTTAAAAACCTAAAAGTCATTTTAACGCCTCAAAATTGGGCCTCTGTGACTTTAAAAATGTCTGCTTTTTCTGAAACTCCGCCTTCAGGAAGTCATCAGAACGCAAGCTCCTCTATTAACAAACTTGTTACCGGCGTTGTACTGAGACGTGGCTCCCATGACGAGCACAGTTCCATCAGGTGTTTGCTGATTGCTACCGGCTAGTCTGAAGGAGCCGGGTGGAGGCAGGACGCTCTGTGAGGCCAAAACTCGGCGGCTTGGAAACTGGAGCTCAGACGAGGAGCTTCGCCCTCGAAGGCGGAGCCATGTTCTCCCAGGCGCTCTGCACAGCTGAATGGTTGCCATGGGAGATTAAAGGATTTCTCGAACATGCATGAAAGAATCAAGGCAACGCTCCAATTAGGGACATGACGAGGGAATATTATAAACAGGCAATCTTACAGAATAAATAAAAATGTAGCAATCAATAAATTATAAGCTCCTTTAACATGGCGTTCCTGAACGCCCTCCAGGCCTCTCACCTCCACCTAACACCCAGCAGCCACCCCTCCTTCACACCCACACAGGACACTTCGTACCCTCACAACCTCCACAGAATCCTAGCAAGCTGGTTGGAGGCTGCTCTTTGCTGTTTTTCCTGGCACAGCGAAGCACCGGGAAAGTTAGTTTCTGTAGCATCCTACAAGGGACAGTCACTCACACACGCACGCACGCACACACACGCACTCCCACTCCCACACATAAAGGAGGTCTTGTCAAGAGAGGCAACTCAGCAGTTGGAGAAACATACTGTGCATATGAGAGCAAATGTTAGCTACTGCGGACTGGGAATCGTCCAAGACGCTCAGACGGTTAAAAAATTCAAACGCTTGTGACAACAAGCAAGATGTGCTCTGACTAGCTTGTGGTGAAGCGCACAGCTTCGGCCTCCTGGTGGCCTGGATTTATTGGATCGTAGAAGATACAGCCGAGACCAGACACTTACATACTGCCTAAAAAAACACAACAAGAAAAAGTCAAACTTCATTTCTTAATGACGGAATAACGGAAGATGCTCTTCCTGAGAATCGAGTTAGGACTGTGTGTGTGTGTGTGTGTGTGTGTGTGTGTGTGTGTGTGTGTGTGTGTGTGTGTGTGTGTGTGTGTGTGTGTGTGTGTGTGTGTGTGTGTGTGTGTGTAACTTTGAAGAAAGCTTTCTCCCCACCTCCACTGGCATCCAGCTTTCAGTACCTCACTTATCACCCAACGGCTGCTGGAAATAGGCGTCAGGCCTCCCCGCAACTTTAAGAATGAGTGGGTATGAACGAAGGACCAACCGAGGGCTCTCTTTGAGGTGCGTTTCAAAAACGCATAGCCTCACATATAATAATCATATAGGGCTGCGTTCAGGAACAATACTTGACATTATGACCAGCGTGTGCAACCTCACTGGTCTGTGGCTTTGCAACCAGCTTTCGATCAGGACCAGCATTAACATCTTCAGCAGTTTAATTATGTGATTTTCAGGCACATAGTGACATTTTATAGCACAGCCAAGTTATTGTGTTAACTTTACTTGTTATAAAGACTCCATGTAAGCTTAAAGTAGTCCATCTTAAATAATACTGTCCCATCAATCAGGGAAGAGGGTTCCAAAAAAAGAGGCTTGAACCACAAAACAGTTACTAGTGGAAAATCCTTGTAACTGCAGTAAGAACCAATTTCCTTCTCACTTCACAATAAGAGCTCCAAACACACAGAGTATACAGCACTGGGTTGAGCTTAAAGCGCTCCACTTAGCTCCCAAAAGCAGACCTTCACCGCCGCCTTCAGTCATAACCAACCGTTTTCTGCTTTACGAGACGATTTTCACTTCAAACACAAATATTCATGAGCTGTAAAGGGGACCTGTTACACAAAATTCTTCCAAAATGCTTCCGTTTGGATTTCTGCCGCTTCTACAAACAGCTCAGGCGCTTAAAACAAACAAAAAAACAAAACCTCCCAGCCCGCGTCCGGCTACGAGGTGATGTTTTTTTGGCGTCTGCAAACCGAAAACCGCCAGAGTGTAGAGCTAAAGATCAGCAGGCAGCTCACCTAGCGACCTGGGAAAAAAAACCCCACCATGTTTGGGCAGCAGGTTTTACCACTGCATGTGCTGTACAATGGCTGCTGGGCGACAAAAAAACAACAACCAGGGTTTCGCTGCTGACTTAGCATCCAGAAACCACTCGCTGCATTCTTGTTTGTCCTGCAGCAGGGTCGACTTCTGCTTCTCCGAGATGTACGGTTGTGCGATTGAGCGACTTTTTTGCAGCCATTTTCGCACGCGAGGGCGAACGCCGGGTCGGGTGGGCGTGGCCAGCAGCAGCTCATTTGGATTTAGACTCTAAAGCGGCTCGTTCTGAAAGACAGTCACGGCAGGCAGAACTGATCCGACTGAAATCTCGTCATCTGAAGAAAGATTTTGAGCAAAAAAACAAAAAGTAATGAACATGTTTCGTGTAGCTCATAGCCGGTCCTACCTACTCAAAGAAGCGTAACGGGTTACCTTTAATATTGTGCTGATTTAATGCTTCTGGTATTGACTAATATCTTTTGATATCTGTGGAGACGTTGCCAGGTTGGCCGTTGTCGACCCAGACCAGCACCTGCTTCCATTTCCCCCTACAGACGACACAAAACGTTGAGCCAGTTCCAACTGGGAATGTGCATTTTGCTCACTATTTCTACCATATAGAAAAAAGCCGTAAGTCTTTCTAGAAGTACTTGCTAAGGAGGCGACTCTCATTCTCTCCTTTCATGTCCCGAGCACAAACTGTACGCAGCAAAAACAAACAAATAAATAAATACAAATCTATCATATTCCCTCTATAATCTTTTCTTCTGAAATGTAAAAAAAAAAATAAAAAGGTTTTGATTACTTCAAGACGTAAAGCTCAGTGACGCTTTTCAATATCGCATATCGATAAAGTGAAAATCGATGACGTCTGTCGAAAGCTTACAGACGACAATGTAAAATCTAACAGCTGTTGTGTGCTTGACCGCACCGTGTTCTGCCCAGCGGACGACTGGGACGGAGTGATAGATGTGACATCAGAACAGCAGAAAAGAAGAAAAAAGAGAGAGAGAGAGAGAGAGAGAAAGCTGTAGGTAATGAGCCCTTTAAGAGACACTTGCCCGGTTTCTCCCATCTCTGGCTTTTTTTTTTTTTTTTTATCATTTTCTTTTTTTTCTTGGAAGTTTCAACTCTCTAAGCCTACATAACGCCGGGCCTTTTTAATGACGCCATTTTGAAACGAGTCCGTTTTGCGCCGTCACCATGTTGGCCGCGTTAGAAGCCGGAGCGGCTGCGACTTGACTTCTCGCTTGGCGTGAGAGGCTCACATTTATTTGGCCAGAACTCAATACCGTCATTTGGTTCCTTCTTTCACTCCCTCACTCTCTGTGGCTAATCCATTTTTTTTTTTTTTCACTCCCACACTGACGACCAGAAAGGGAGACGCAGAGAAAGAGGCGGAATGAGATGGAAACAGGATGAGAGCGTGTGAGGGAGTCGAAGAGTGGGGGAAATCAAGTCAGAGTGCCGTGAGGGGTTGGGGGGAGAGGTCGGAGGTAGGGGACCTGAGTGCATCAGCGAGGAGAACGAGGTGAGGAAGAGAGAGCGTCGGGACGAAGAGAACGAGGCAGGAGCCGGAGGACGAGGGCGAGAAGCGGCCCATTTTCGCCGCGATTTATATAAAGGCAATTTCAGCCGGAGAGTGAGCCATCTGCCAAGGCGTTCGCTGCTGGCGGCCGGCGGCTTCACCCGTTTGTCTCAGTCCTTCTCAGCTCGTGTGCAGCCTTCTGCTTAATTAAGCAACAACAACAACAGCAGAAATGTAGCCCACGTAGAAATGATCTCAAGACGTGTTTGAGGAGAGAAAAGCACTTTATTTTAGCTTTAGGGCATGTCGCAAAGCTAATCTCTCATCACAAACCTACCTGGAGTGTAGCGTTGAGTCTTTTACGCTTGCCGGAGACATCCGTTGATCTCCACGGCAACCGGTCGGCTGTGCAAAACGCCTGGGAGGACCTAGCCCCGCCTTCGAGGCGCAGCTCCTCCCCTGAGCTGAAATTTCCAAGATGGCGAAAGCGCAGACGCTTTCAAAGTCAAATTCATTTCAAGATATTTGATATGTGGAGCATTTTTTGTAACAGCTGATTGCGCTACAAATTACTGCCCCTTTAAGAAGAAGAAGAAAAAAAAAACCTCCTCTCACAGTCCATGTATAATCTAAAACCACATCCAAAATCAAAATCCTGATAGTTGCATTTCCATTGTAAAAGTTATATGTTGGTGTCTAAGATGGTCAATCATGTCACTATGCGACTGAGTAACACACATGCTGCCTTGCGTTTCACGTTCAGTCGGATCACAACCACAAACTTTAAGGCGCCCCACCGGGATTTTGTGCTGCCGAGCCAAACAGAGTGCCGCATGAGGCCGAAGGAAATATCATATGATTTGCCATCGTTTTCCGAAGAATCGGCCTTTTTGGATTCTTTTTTGCTAAGCAAAATGCTCAAGTCCCGCCACAAGCAAATGGTAAAACTCACGGAAAACTATAAACTGGACTTCCTTTGTTGCAGCGACCTTCGCGACACACTTCTGTGAAGCATGCCGACAGATCCTCCCCCAAGTATTAGCTGTGGATCTCTGAAGCTCCTACTGAACCACCATGGACCTCCTGGGTGCTGCTCTGGTTCATGCGTTTCAGAAAGTGGACCGAACGTCTCTCTGTGAGGTGGAAGACCGCCTTGAATTTCTCCACAACTTTCTCATGTTTTTTTGTCGTTGTGTTTTTTTTTGTTTTTTTTTGCACGCTCATCGGTGCTCGTGAAACTGTTTGTATCCGACGAGGCCACCGAGCAAACGCAACAGCTGTGTCGATGCCGAGATTAAATTATTCACCGGTGGACCAGAGGAGGCTCCACCTGACAAGAGGACCCGTAGAAATGTCTGCAGATCTCCAGGTGATGAGACGTGAAGAGGCCGGACAGGCAGCTGGGATAAAGTCAGCGATATGGGACTGACAGGTGAGTGGAAAGATCCTGTGAAGGTTACTACGTTACCCAGGAAGTGAACAGAGGACTAAGAGAACACGCCAGGAGAGAGTTATGTACCTGGAGGCTCGCTCTAGGTATATTTGTCTGCACAAGAAAACATGGAGTAAGCACCAAGCAAACTACTACAGACTTGAGTCAAAAGGCTGAATCGTGCGAATAACAGTGACGAGCAAAAGCTGAGGATTTCACATCTTAAAAGCGATGCGACGACCTGTTTGTTTTCTGGTTCTTCTGGTTCAGTGCATCTTTGCAGAAAGTTGCAAAGATGCAACTTCCTGTCATCTTTGCATTTCTCTTTTCCGCCAGTAGTAACAACCTGCTGAGCTCCTGTGTGTAGGATGATATCAATTATTAGGATCTTTTGTATGTTTGATACTAAAGCTTATATCCATCAGTTTCAGGGACAGTGATCACTGTACCCAATACTTCCTCAGGGTACTGAATGGATCTGCTCTGGCGGTTGCCTCTCCACATGGACCACCTCTTCCTGGCAAACCTCCTGTCCTGTCCACACAGCCGGCTGGCGAAGCCTCCCCTGATCAGAGCGCGTCGAGGTGGCCGGGTACATGAAACGTTTTTAATTGGCTGAGCAATGAACTGTCCACTCCGCTTCTCTTTAACAAAGTCGGCCGCCTGAAATCCGAAACGGTGCCAAATTAAGCTCGGCAGGTTTGGGATGTTTCAGGAGGGCTGAGTTGACCCTGAAACACATTAGCGAGGAAAAGTGCAATCCAAATATCTTGATAACCTGAAAACCTCAGGTTTCCAGCAGCCGTTAGCTCTGATGACGGTGCAAAAACCTCTGTTCGCCAGGCACGTCCATGAGGCAGCTCAGACGCCCTCAGAGGCTGTTTTAATGAACTAGTGCGTCCTCTGGGGCCTCAAAACGTAACACCTCTTGAATATCCCCCAAGTGGAAGTAATTATAATGTCCGACAGCTTGTCTGCTTTCAGGGTCTCCGGGGAACAAAACAATCATAAAAAAAACAATAAAAATGCATGGATTTTTCCAAATGTAAATACGAACCAGAAGAGGGTGTACGCAGCAGAGACCGACATCAGAGGAGCAGACAGGGAACTAGAAAACAGCAGCGCTTTGAAACGTTTCAGTTTTAGTCGCCCGTTAGTGCTGATCAAAAGAAAGACGAGATCCACTAAGGAGTTTACGGCTAGAGAACTGCATGTTTTTAATGTCTGTCCAAAGAAAGTTACTTGTTTTTGTTTTATTTTTTTTTTATTTGCTTTTCCGATAAAGACTATTACCACTGTGGCGCTGAGGAATGGTACAATAACCAAAGCTAATTAGCAATTAGTTACAGCATCTGAGCAGAATATAAGCATTGAATCACATCTAATGCTCCTATATTGCGTCTAAGATATATTACTGTTTAACATGGTTTGGAATTATTCCACATTAAAGCTGCAGTGTTGAATTTTTATAAGGAAAGTTTTTACACATTTGTTAAACCAGTTGTGACGGTATGGTATGACACTGATAATCTGAGAAAAGATCGATCTCCTCCCTACCGCTGTCTGGAGAAACGCACCGCTCCCGACCAAAAACGACCAATCGGAGACAGGAGGAGGGCCTGTGCGCTGTCAATCAACCTCGTGGGCGCGCTTCTAAATGGCCCAACGGCGGAGAAACAACCAACAGGGGAAACCATGCATCGATGGAAATTGCTAACTAGGCTAGCATTTATACTGTGCACCTGAAGGATGATTAACAGCACTAAGACCCGCCTCCTAGCTTTCATTGGTTGTTTCTAGAAGCCAGCGAAGCAAACTTTTTTTTTTTTTTTGCCAATTATCTGTCTCATACAACTCATATCACAACATAGTAAATAAAATGTTTATGTGAAACTCCTGCAACTTTCAATGGGGAAATTAACTTAGACCGTGGAAGATCTTATCTTGAGTTTTATAGGAAAAAACAAGCAATTCCTTCTCTGTAAAGCCATTTTGAAAACCTAAATTAGATACAGCTTAGGGTGTGGGAGCAAAGCACTTTTTTTTTTTTTAAGTCTAACAGGAAGAAAATCAACTGAGTCATCACATTGGCAGGATTATTAAAATCCTCTTCCTACTTTCTCCTTTTTATTTTCCACCATTCTCAGAAAAAGGGAAGTCAAATGGCATTTACTGAGCACATAAGGCCAGGCCAGGGATAATAGAAAATTGCTCATGAAAGCAAAGAAATTACCATGAATAGGAGAAGGAAGGGGAAAAAAAAAAAAAAAAAAATAGAGGAAGAGAGAATGACTTGGCCGATTAAAGATTATCAAGGACCTGAAATGGTCGATTCTCGGGGGCTAAAGAATGGCGTGCCATCTTATAATTAAGAACTCCACCTGACAGTCTATATTTGGCCAGTCGCACACACACACACACACACGCACACACACACACACACACACGCACACACGCGCACACACACACACACACACACACACACACACACACACGGTGGGTGGAATCCAATCTCACGTCCCTCTTATCTTCCGCTCGTGCGGTCAGCGGCACATGCCCGGTGTTCCAACCTGCGGTCCCTGGCAAAACAAGGGAAGCGAGCAGCGTCCCCCCCCATCCTGCCGGCTTCACGGCTGACTGACCTCTTCTTGCTGCCTCGTTTTGTAGCCTAATAAATAATGAAGGTTTGATTTCGCGGAGGGCGCGTCTGCACACTGTGCACCTGCATGTCTGCTGGCAGGAATTAAAAGGGCCTGTTTGCAAAAGCTCAAAGAAGCGCAGCCACTTCATGCAACCCACCGCATAATGCTGAGGAGAGAGAGCGAGAGGGGGAGAGAGAGAGAGAGAGAGAGGGGGAGAGGGGGAGAGAGAGGGGGAGAGAGGGGGAGAGGGGGAGAGGGGGAGAGACAGGTATCCTGACGAAGGCCGACTCTCTAGGGGTTGTCGCACAGATTGCCAGGCTCAACACTGCCTTGGCTTTTACTGCTTTACTAGCAGGTGCTACTCAAACATAAAACTTTTTTCCTCAGGAAGAAAGAGAAAGAAACAAACAAAAAAAACAAAACAGCAGCACAATTTGTCCCTGAGAGGCCGAGAGCTTGAGAATCTGTTTGCGTCCGAATCTTAAATCTCCAAACACCCACTCTGACCCCATTCGACCCAAACTGCAGATCACTCTCGGACGTTGGACTGCGCTGGCGTGTCACTTACACAGGAAATGGTGTAATTTACCATTTTTGTTGAGCGTGTTTTCCCTTAACCTTCCTCCTCCTCCTCCTCTTCTCCTTCAGTAAGCAATTTCCCGCATTGCCCAGAACGACGTGAAAACAACCACCCCCCCACCCCCCTCCTCTTCCTCCCCACTCAGGAAAAAAGAAGTGGGAACGTATTGAATTCAGCTGTGGGTTATGCATGTAGGTGGAGAGAGGCAACACTGTTAAAAAGAAGAGAGAAAAAAAAAAAAAAAAAACCAGCAGAGGCTTTTTGCACATGAGTGAAAGCAGCATGACTAACTGAATCTGTAACAGGTCTCGTTGCTGCTGGGAGCTCTGGTTTACTGAGGATGCTGTCACGGTGGAAAGTTGTTACTCCTGCACCGGATTTGTGCCCTTATGGTCCGGGGAACGATGGCGAGTCTAAAGAACGACGCAGGATGCAGACGGCGTGAAAAAAATCCCCCCCAACAAAAAACAGATTTTTTTTTTTTTATCTGCTTCTTACAGAATTATTTGGACAAATGGACCTAAATGAGAGAAACATCAGCAGCAGAGTGAAGAGGTGTGGCAGTTTTAGATCTATCACCATCTGGATACAAGGCTTTTGGTCGGAGTCATTAGCAGAACAAGGAAGATGGAGATTGTTGCAAAGATCCACTGATATTCAGGTGAATATTACGGCTTTGGAGCTTTTGTCGTGGTTTGTTTCACACTTTGAGAAATAGAGAACAATATGTCCAAACACAGAGAATAAGGCTTTTCAAAAATATTTTTAATAAAGGTGCACCACAAGGCTCTGTTATCGTGCCACTTCTATTCCACTTGTAGATTAATTACGTACTTGGTAGCTGTAAAGAATTTCATTGCCAAACGGGTGCAGAGACTCCACAGCTATTTAATTTATTCAGCTATTTAACAAGAATAATAGCAATTCATAAAGTCTGAGGCATCGACTTTATGTTAAGAAGAACATAGCTTATGCACTTCTTGAAAGAAGTAAAGTGTGCAAATAAATACATTAGAATAATTGAAATATTTTTGTCCTTATAGCCAACAAGGCCTTTCGTATCTGGCCTTGTTGGGATCCAGAGTGTCATTAAAGCTGTGCATCATAGCAAACTTAATAGTTAGAACACGCGGCAAAGTTTACGACTGACTTGATCACATTCATCAAACGATTATCGCTGCCTGTCTAAATACACATCGAATCCAGAAGCACAATGCAGCTTTATTAGAGTCTGACATCTGATGGGACTCTCCGCTTGCAGTCAGCATGCATTTACTTTACGAAACGAGTTGTTTACCGCGCTGTTGACCGTTCAGAAGTAGGTCGCCATCTTTTATTCTTATTGCTGATCCAGGGGATTTAATCAGGCAGGCCTTTGCTGATGAACCAGCTGAAATGCAAAGTGACGCCGTGCAGCACCGGGGCTCTGCGCAGGTGAGGCCCAGCCTGGCCATTTCATCATTTTCCTGCTGAACAGGCACCAGTAGTCTTTAATAAAATTCATTCATCTTCCCCGCTTGCTCTTTCTGCATTGGACCAGGCTGATGCTGCTGATTATTCCTATTTATTCGCCATTTAGGAAGTATGATGCTCACTCTTGGGTCGGCGTGAGGCGGCGGGACGGACGGCTGAGCCCGGCGACCTGGCGACCTAGCCGCTGGCGTTGCTAAACCGCTAAGCTAAATATTGATAAACCTTCCTTACAAGCAGCTTATGGATGATGAAAACTGTATTCTATTGGATGAAAAACAAACAAAGACGCATTCACGCATTTCATACATTTTGATTTTCTTTTTTTTTTTTTTACTTTGATTATCATAAGCATAAACGTCTTTGTGAATCTTCTGAAATCACCTCGGCTCAAAATGATCAATTGCCTGCAGGGACACCTGGAGTCACTTGAATCTGTCATTAAGTGATGACAACACCAGAGTGTGTTTCCACTTGACAAGAACAAGACCCTCTGAGGTCAACTTTGAAAACTTCAGTCAGATCAGCTGCACTCAGACCAAACATTCAGAATGAATTCTGGCACTTTGTTCACAAAGGAAACGTGTCAACAATAAAGCCATCAGCTTGTTGATAGATATGAAATTTGACTTAGTGATGGTGCAACTTGCTAAAGAGTCCTTTTTTAATGCTACAGACGGTTTAACTCGGTGTTAGTGGGGAGATGAAATGTATTTATTTGAGAGCATAATGTTGAAAACAGAAAAGCTACAATAAATTACATTGTTGGTTATTGTTCTTTTCAAACACAGCTAAAGCTGAATGTTTTCAACACTGTGTGAAAAGTGACATCCTAACCTTTGAGGTCGGGATAACAATAATACTACAATAATAATAATTCAACAAGCTGTGCATAATTTAACAAGCTACATTAAGATAAAGCATGTCTTATAGAACATGATGCAACCACAATCAGAAGTTTTTATTTAAATTACCTTCTACTGAAGTTCTAAAGTCAAACCAAAAGCTGTTTGTTTGTTTTTTTTTTTCTTACCTACTTCTCAACAGCTAGAGATACTGTTTTCCCCAGGCCAACTTCCTTTCTCCCGTTCTTTCGCATTTCACACGAAAGCCCTCCTGCCCGCTGATCTGAAGCAGATCTCATTTGACGTCGGAAAAGAGCCGCCGTTTCTCACCATTGTGGGCTTCAATCCTCTCGGTGTCAGCTGTGGCCAAGGCAATGCGATGCATCCCGAAAGCTCCAAAAGTCATTACCAATTTTCCCTTCCAAAGACGGATTAAATATTATTTATATGGTGGGGGGGGAGTAGACTTAAGTTCACTTCGGTTGCCTCTGCCCCTGTTGTCAATCTGAATGACACGCTTGCAGGCATGAGGCCTTTATTGGAACGCCGGAGGGATTGAGTTTTAAATTCTCCATTTCACTCAAAGAAGCGTGCATGATGACCTGCAACCCACATATATATATTTTTTTTAAAAAGCACTAGAAAGAATGAATTGAAATTGACTTTAATTGGTTTAACAGGAGATAAACCAATTAAGCATAACATCGTTTGCCCTGACTGGGGGATGTACAGCATTCGGTAGCAAGTAGATGTTTGATAAAGGCAAGACTGTGACAGCCAGACAGCCACGTCAGAGCATGTAGAAAACCACACAGCGCATCGTGAACAGGTGACAGGGAGCTGATCATGTGGAGCAAAACCTGATCTAATGCAGCTATAAGGGGCAGTATGTATTTTCCTGCAACATTTTTACCCCGTTTTTAACATCAGTTGTTATAAAAGTGCTGAAAATGTCAAATATGTCAAATTTACTTCTTGATTTAACGTCTCTAAATTGGCCCTTTGTCTTTTTAAAAGCATGTTTATTTAAATCTCCTCCTTCAGAAAAAGCATCACAACATGGCTCCTCTTTTAACCCTTTAGTGACATTTTTACCAGTGTTTCACTGAGATGTGGTTCATATAATGAGCTCAAGTGTTCCACCGGGTGTTTGCTAATCGCTGCTGGCTAGTCTGAAGGAGCTGAGCGGGGGAGTAGCGGGGGGAGGAGGGCTGCTCTGTGAGGCCGAAGCTCGGAAACTGCAGCTCTGAGGAGGAGCTGCGCCTCAAAGGCGGGGCTAGGTCCAACCAGGCGTTTCACACAGCTGAATGGTTGCCCGGGGAGATTGAAGGATTTTGCAACACTCCAGCTATGATTTTGAATGACATGACATGAGGCGAAGCTCAAAAAAACCTCAACCTGGCAGGACTGTTTGTTTACACCAAGAAGGGAAGAGGGTCAAACTCCAATACGGAGGTGGTCTTAATTAAAAATACTTCTTTAGTTCTACTTTAGCTGACGACGTTTGCAGCAAGCAACTACAACTACATTTCAGTAAAATCTGAAAAGACAAAAATTCTTCATCCTTCTGTTGCAGAGTTAGGATTATATATATATATATATATATATATATATATATATATATATATATATATATATATATATATATATATATATATATATATTCTCTTTCATGGCTGTGTAGTGTTCCTCGGTCATTCGTCTTGGGTTATGGTGCACTAAAACACACTCCAGTGCCTCCGCTGACCCTGTCCGGCTCCATAGATCTGCATTAGAGACTTGTTCCTGCACAGTCTGTCTGTATGACTGATTCTGCCATGTTCCTCCGCTCTTCTCCTCACAAGGGCAGAACTCTTGAGTTCCTCTGTTTTCAAAGTTTCCTGTGCTTGGCGCTGCAATGACAGTCTGCTGGTAGAACTTTGCCATTTGCTCCTTTGGCGCCCGAATACTCAAATGTACAAAGGGAGAAAATAAGAGAAGTGTGACTTCGGCATCCAATTATGAAGATCAACGCGTCCAGATTAATCGACGTGGCGCTGTGACGTGGTGAACGTCCAGCGTTTTCTCGTCGCCTTAACGGTCGAATTTGTTCGATGGTCGGCGATGTCCCTCAAGAGCAGTCGAGGAGCGCAGATCTTTTTAGGTGTTTACTGTGAAATCATTTTAATCAGCGAAGCCCTGGCAACCGGGTCGTCTCGTCTGTGGGAATGCTGTTCCGACAGATGTAAAAAGGCTCGCCTTTCGTTAGCGATTCCGCTCCACCCTCAGATGGCCGTCTTTGCGACGTGTGCATCTGTCACCCGCTCTCTCGTTAGTGTCTCCGTCTTCTTTTGTCGGCGCGCGCGCACGCTTTTGTCAGCGGGTGCCTCGGTCGCTTTCTGGATCATGATTTAATGGTGGCGGGGGATATTGATGGGCTGCGCCCCGGACTCTGTCGGAGTTCATCTTAGTCAAGGGTCTTTTGATGTCTCCCTCTGCAGACGAGGTGTGGAGTTATTACATCCTCATCGCGCTGCCCCCCCTGCCCCCCAACGTCTTCGCTCTGTCTCTCCGACCGCCGGTCCTCATCAGCACGTCTGCCGTCGCGGAGATGGAAAGAGGAGACGTCCTCCTGAATCTCCAATTCAATAAATGCAAGGCTGTAGCGGACGTGTCGATGCAGCCGCTGGGCTGTTTTAAGTGTGACTATATGCTTGAAGAGGTGTTTGATTATCCAGAAATTTGGCAGCTTCTTTTTTTTTGTGTGACTTAAACTGTAGTTAGCGTTCTCATTTTATTCTTGAACAACGACAGAAAGTCTTGATCGTTTTCAGCGTTACATTAAAAGTGTCGGTTTTACCTAAAATAGAGTTCTTTGAGCTTTGCATCGTTATAATTCCCCCCCCATCAAAAACGTATCTGGCGTGTTGCTTTGATTCGTTCATGCATGTTTGAGAAATACTTTAATCTCCATGGCAACCGGTTAGCTGTGCAAAGCACCTGGGGGGACCAAGGGCGTCCTCCAGCCTGCAGTTTCCAAGCTCCTCCACGGCTGCCTCAATCAGCTCCTTCAGACTAGCCAGCAGCAATTAGCAGACATCTGGTGGAACTGTGTGTCAGCTGAGCTCATTAAGGAGCTGCTTCTCAGTTTTTACTCTGGTAAAAACGTTGTTAAAGGGTTAACAGAGGAGCCAAGTCGAGACGACTTCCTGAAGGTGGAGTTTCAGAAAGAGCTGAAGTTTCTTAAAGAGACAGAGGCCCAATTTCAAGGCGTTAAATTACCAAGTCAAATTGCTTTTAAATCGTGTTTGAAATGTACAGCATTTTTATAACAACTGAAGGTAACAGTTATTTATCGGCACGCTGTGCTGGAATATACATAAGACTTTAAATAATGCTGTCCATACCGCAATGTCAGTTTAGGTGGACATCTGTTTTCTTTTTCTCTGTTGTTTTATGACCTTCCCATTTTCATATAATATATTAAACAGTGCTTCTTAAAAAGTGGTTGAAAACTTGGAAAAAAGTTCTATAATCTTAATATCTATTCCGGGACAGTAATGAGGAGGAGTTAAGGGAAATGCACTCTACATTGTATTTGAAAAAGTGACAAAATGTCAAAAACTTTAAGACATGATGGGCAGCTAAACAACCAACGGGAGATTCATTTCTTTTTTACGTTACGGTGTTAAGTTCCAGTTGGCGACGACGACGCCGTTAAACAAACTAAGCAGCTAAGCTACTACTGGCATCTTGCTGCACTGCCTTCCCGATCATCGCAAAAACCATTTGATTCATGGGAACAAGCTTCACATGCGATCCCTCTGAAACGGCATTCTCAATTCCTGCCGGCGTCGTGACCGTCGGAAAACCCGTATTCTTCATTAATGCCATTAAAAAACTATATTGAGGTCTGAATTATTCATCCCTCACTAAAGTCTTTCAGGCCGTTTTACTCTTAACAGCTCTCGTGTTACATAAACAAACTGACAGAACATAAGGCCCGGGCTGTTCAGGCTGATCCTACTGAGCACCATTACGCTGCCTTATGTACCAGGTCACAGTTGTCCATCATGTCGGAGAGGAAGAGAGGAAGACTGGAAATGGAAAATCAGTGGGGAGTTCAGAATGACTAAACGAGTCGCTCAGATGAAGACATATATAAAGCCTTTCTGTCAGTTCATCTGTTTTCCCAACATGAAAACAATCAGCAATACTAGGGTTAGTTTGGATTAATTAAATAAATTACAGAAGGGGTGAAAACTTAATTGGCTTTTATAGTTACGGTTCCTGCTCATTTGGCTGACGAGGTGGATTGGTGGATCGGACGTTCAAGACGTTCAACGCATGGGACTGTACAAGAAAATATCACTTTGTTTCTATTTGAGTTACTTCCCTGAAGGGGTAAAGACCAGACCGTTGATCTACGCAATCGCTAACATTGGCCCGTTCGAACTGTCCAGAAAAACAGTCATCCTCCACTGCGACCAGATCTCGTCACAGCATTCGCTTTTCATGTTGGGAAAACAAAAGAGCTGCGAGAAAGCCCTCGCATATGTCTTCATCCAAGCTACTCATTTGACCTTGGTGAAGAGAGAAGCAAACAAGATGGCTGCTAACGCTAACTCAATGTCGGGAAGCGTGACCGACACGGACTGAACGGCTTCGTTCACGTCCTCCGCTGCCATCGCTAAAGACTACAATTCTCAAGCAGTGCAGGAAATCAACGTGATCATTCACAGCTCCTTCTGTTTCCTGATTGGTCTGGTAGAAAACCTACCGGAGGAATCCATTTCCATTTCCATTTATGGAACCAATGTGAAAACTCAACAACCTTGATTTCCATTTCTTTCCAGAATTAAGCCGCGTTTTTCTTTCTTACAACAATTTCCCTTTCGGGCAAAGCGCTCGAGTGTGACCATAATGAGATCCCATAGTGATGATGGTGCATTTAAAAGATAACGCTTTCATTACACTTAAATAAATCTATTTAGGAAGGAGAAATTAAAATTACCCAGCTATGAACAATTCGAGGCAGCTGAGTCTTAGCCGTCCGTAATTAAGGTGAAACGTAAAATCGGTTAGTCACATCCCATTAAAGGCCGGAAACCTCATAAGTTCATAAGTTCAAGCGAGACACGAGGGTCGACGCAGCGAATCTGTGCAGTTTATCGAGGGCTGCGGGCTTTTTGATCAGCCTAAGTGAAGGTGATCCGCCGCAATCCTTGCCGGAATCGTCGGAAGGACGGCCTCATGATCTCCCATCTCTAAAAAGCACACAGCTACGCTTAATTCCTCCTAATGCTTTCCAGTAACCTCGCCTAATCCTGCACCCTTAATTCCACAAATTCTTGTTTCTCATGAATCACTGACTGCTTATCCCTCAGAGCCACGTCTCCGCGATACAGTTTTTACCAAATAAAAATAACCCGTGTCGAGAGAGGATTCCGTGTTTCAGCCGTAGGAAGCGATAAAGACTCGTGCGGGTTGTTGGTGTGAAAGGGGCATTTGCTTATTTGTAATACCCTGGGCTGCACTCTGACCAGTCATGCTGGAAGGACACGAACAAGGCAATAAAAAGCAAGGACGTTGGTCTCTCTCTCGCTCTCTCTCCCTCCCTCCACCTCCGCTCACCCGTCATCCTCCTCTCCCCTCCACGCTCACAATGAGGAGGGAAATGATGCGTTAAACGCTACGGAGCCACTCATGAAGGAGAAGAGATAGTGCTGGTAAAAAAAAAAAAAAAAAAAAAAGGCAGAAATGACAACTCGTTATTCACAGTTCCTACTGAATGTGCCCGCGGTTTTATGACTATGAGCTCCACGACTGTGAACATTAATGAATTTGCTCACGAAGCCGTTCGCACAGCAGATGCAGTCTGCACGAACTGGGACATCCAGAATGTCTCAAAGGAGTCCATTCGACAAAGAACGCAAGTCGGAACCCAAACACAGTCAGAATGGTGTAAAAACACATAATAGTATAAACAAAAACAAAAAAACTACTAAAGAAGCAGAGGAATTAGTTGGAGAAATTCTGGTTGAATCAACAGGAGAGACAAGCGAGTAGTGACTGAGAGAGAGAGACTCGTGTGGCGGGAGAGGTGCTTATCGGAGGGGGAACAGGTGAGACTAATTAAGGAAACACAGACAGCTGCATTTATTTACACGCGTTGTCCCACTGAGATCCAAGACGTCACTTACAAGTGACCCTTTTCGATGGAACAAAATTCTGCGCACAGTAACAACAAGCGATTAAGAAATTTGTCTCATTTAAATGGATTCAGTGAAAAAAGCCAACTCTTTTTAGCACAACTAGCACACAGCGACCCATCAGAACTTTTTTTTTTTTTTTTTTTTTTTTTAAGCAAAAATGAAACACTGGCAGGGGAAAGAGAAGCGGCGTACGATGCCGTTCGCTGGTGTCGCTTGTGCGTCCGATTTACAGGCGTACCGGAAGCACGTGCACACAAAGGTTCCACCTCGAAACTGTTGCAAATTTGAAAAAAAAGCAAACGACTCCACTAAAAAATACTTTTAACATGGAAAAATCTACGCAATTCATTAATAATATACCATATATATATATATATATATATATATATATATATATATATATATATATACATATAAATATATTTTATCTCAAACCCTAAAAGCAAAAAGAAACGCGATACATACATCAGCTTCTCATCCAAACACCTTTTAACTTGGCAGAGCATCTCGTTGGATTCCCAGCAGCATAAACACCAAATGTGAAGTAGATTGGACGACTGTCTATAAAGAAAAACAAAAACAAAATAAAGAAAATGGACACACACACACACACAGAGTAGCCCACACTTTTTCCAGACAATTTACTTGAAAAGGGTTCAACAAAGGATTTTGGAAGGATTCAGATTCAATAAACGGATTCAAATCAGATAAATGCTATTGAATCTCATCCCAACTTCCATCTGAGCCCGCACCACACTGCACTCCTAAAGGATTTAGAATCATAAAAAACAAACAAACAAAAAAAAAATAGCAAAACGCCCCTCGCAACTTTAAAAGCACCTGAGAGATTCAGGAGTATCAAGTTAGGACGTTTGCTAGTGCTCTTAATCTTTCCGCAGAAAACATCTCCCGCGCACACAGAGCCACCGCCGTGAGCACGCCCGGCCCCCGTGAGGTGGAGGAAGCGGAGCCGAAATTGAAAAGATTGAGGCGAAAATTGAATCTCTAGACCTCATTTGTCAGCAAAAGAAGTGGACTGTGTGGAAACAGAGAAACGCGGGGAACCGTCCCAGGCTGCAAAAACGGCGAGAACCCTCCCCTTCCTGTGATGTTTTAATTGGTTGATATTTCGTTCTGCCACTCCCTTCCACGTAAAAATCGAATTTAGATGGCGTCCTGGAGTCGGGTTTGGGGACAGGAATCTTTCTTGTTTGTTTTTTAGTGAGCAAATCTATCCGACTGCAGTCTACTCTAACTGCCCAGAGAAGAAAACAATAAGGACCCGTGTCGTTCTGTCATTCTGAACCGCCGTCCCCCAAGGGCTTTAGAGCCGTCAGTCGGCTGTGAACGGGGCGGCTTTATTAAAATTTTGCTCAACACGCCGGGGGGAGCTGATGAACCTGGCCACGGCTGAACGCCCCGTGCAGAAACACACGGCACACGCCGAGGGTCTGTTTCCTTCAATCACGCGCATAAGCACCCGCGGCATCTCAGGCAACAGAAGTAGTTGGCTAAAAAAAAAAACAAAAAGAAAAAACAGCAACAGTCATTCAAACTGAAACCAAACAAATCAAGATTAGAAAACTCTTTGTGGCAAATGTGTGGAATTTGATTACAAAGAGGCCTAAATGAGAGAGGGTTTGCAAAGGCCTCTCCGACTGGAGCGGCGCTCCGCGACGCGGCGCGGCGCGGCGCGGCTGTTTGAAGTGCACACGGCGACACCGTCAGGGTCTGTTGATTCAGCAGCAAACTCCTGGCATAATCAAAGCCCATCCCAGAGGCAACACCGTCACTGCTCTGCTGCACTCCAATCATATTTGCACTTGATCACATCCCAAAGAGCTTGTCACCTCTGTGTTTTGTGACATTAAAACTAAATATATATACACACACACACACACACACACACACACACACCCAAACCCCTTCATCCCGCTCCCAACATATAAAATGGAAGTTGGCCTCTCTTCCCTCCGGTGAAGTTCAGGCTCCAGTGGGTTTTTTTAAAGGTCCGTTTGTTTGTGTAGTGCTCGGTGATTCTAACCCAAACAGTCTAATGGCATCTCACCCAGAGAGGTGCTGTGAATTTGGATCAGCTGGGATCCCAATTCCCTGTTGAGCGGACGGAGCGGGCAAAGTCCGAAGCAGAGATAAAACGTCGCGGGGAACGGCAAGCAGCTTCGGTTATTACAGCTGGAAACCGGCGATACGACGGACTCCGAGCAGAGCCTTCACAGTCACATAAAGACAGTTAGAAAGTCGGCCTTCTGTCACCCGAGGAACATTTCCAGGATTAAAGGATTAATGTTCCTAGAGAAACCATAACCTCCTGAAGCAGTCGGTACCACATTCAACCTGAAGAAGCCTCTGACTGGAGATGCTCCTTCCCAAAACCGTTTTCTGAAGAGGACGGTCAGGGTTGTCCACAATTTTCTTAACTTTATGAAGATAGCTTTTATATATATTCGTCAATTAGATATTTTTCTCACTGGCAGAATGTTCTTAAGTTCAAGGTTGTATTTTACAATCGTATGTTATTGTAATCAAATGTGAGGGATTTTTTTGCTCTTTACCAGGTGTGGAGGTCACTGTGCATGCTGTACCTATTAACGGCATTCAGACCTTTCCTTCTAACTTTCTTTCAAAGAAAGGTTAATCCTTGATCTATTTTCAATAATTGAATTTCTTTTGGATGCATTTTTTTGAACATGAGCACACTCTGCTCAGGTAATGTCATACATAACCTATAGGAGACTGTGAGGAAGAGATTTGTTGAGAGTCAGTATAAGCTGTCCTGAGCATTCAGCATCACTGAGCTTCCACCTATTGAAACTCCTCAGAGGCGAAGCACCAATTCTCTTCTGTCTCCCTAACTTACTCGGAAAGGCGTTGCTTAGCTCTCTGGTCATCTCAGTTTATGCTAGGCCAGCTCTTGCCATTTGTGTTACTGCCTTGTCTTCAAATTTATAAGGTATGGCCAGAAAGTCTCCCACCATTTCCTCGCGCGTCTGCACTGTCAGGATTTCGGCGACACGTTGATTTGATGCTTGCGCTCCCTCCTTCCTAAGGGAAATACGACCTGTTGGATCAGAAATCATCAACGCCGCAGCTCTTGCGCCGCCGCTAAGGAATGCGGCGCGTCACCCCTGGGCTCGGACGTGGGGAAAGGTAATTGATCTGCGTGGTCAGATGGATTCACGGCAGACAGAATCCCACCAGGGAGCGACCTGCGGAAAAAAAAAAAAGAAAAAAAAAAGACATCCCCCCGGTAAGCTGCGTACGAATTGCTTTCCTGGCCGATGCGCCCCGCTCTGTCAACCCACATCTGGCTGCCGGGGTGAGTGATTGATGACAGCTGTCAGTCTGCGATCCGCTCCACCTCGTCATTCCCGTCAGATACCACTTCTGCCACGGTGAAAGTCCATCTCCTTTCGGCTGGCAGCTCTGACAGAGGAGCCACGCTGGAACTAGATCTCATTCCCTCCCCAGTCAACAATGGCTGCCCTGCCTTTTCCTTCCACAGTCTCTGAGCCAGAAAATGATGTGCAGACGGTTTACAAGACTGGCTTGAGTTTATCCTCACCTCAGCTAGTGGCTGCCTGTGTTGAGATAGGGCATATAGGGTTCTGTAGGCCATTAATGTGTTGATTGACTTATATTAATGTAGCCAGCCTTTAGCTAGCCTACAAATTATGGAAACTGTAGTTATGGTGGAATGTAGCAAAAGGTAACTCTGCTGTTCTCGAGTCCTGAACAGATCCTCTGAGGACATAGTTTGCAGATGAAGAGACATCTTCACCTCTCATTAGCTGCGTTTCCATTGACCACACAACTGCACAATGTAACATTTAGAAAATAAATGTGCTTTTTGGAAACACGCCAATGCAGAAACAAACTTGTGTTTTGATAAGAAGTTTTGGTGATGGGATGATTGTCTTTATTGTCCCGCAAGATGAAAATTTGCTCTGCAGCCAGGCACTTCAAACATACAAAGCAAGATGAAATACATAAAAAACTGCAGTAATGAAACTGTTTTTTTTTTTTTTCCAACATAAGTGGAATATTTACAAAGGAATGCAACTATGGCATTGATGTGGGAAACAAATTGTTAATTAGTTATTTGTTGTTTTTTAACAGTGGTAATGTAATCATTGGCACTGGTGTTACAACTGTTGCAGTTTTTGACATTGTTGATTAATACATATATTTTCCTATATGTTTGATTTGCCTGCAGATGAAAGAACCAGCAGAGCATTCACCGGAGCATTTCAGCAGCCTAAGGACAAACCCATTAACTGCAACACAGCGAGACGTACGCGAGGCTGTCGAGGCGGCTTCACTCCATCCTGCTGATTGGCCGTCCGTGTCTGACACGGCGAGGACCACGTTAGTCAGCTGAGGGCTTCCAGACTTTATTTTTCCAAAAACAGAGGAAGGGGAAACCGACCATCACCACCACCACTTTTACAAACATCTAAACTAGAGAATAGGATAAAAAAAAAAAAGAAGAAGATATGGAGAAGTTAGCCGGTGTATTCTTCTAAAGCTTTCACTGATTACGACACAAACATCTCCGAAAAGATTTCAGTGTGCAGAGGTTGAAATATAATCTTTTTCACATCGTGGTTTTCACAGTGATTTTAATCGTCATTTAATTTCGACATAGAAAAGAAAGCTGGGCAGAGTTGATGGAAACATGTTTAAAGGATGACAGACAGGAATGAGTAAGTTATGATATTCGTTGTGAGTCGGCACATTTTTAATAACACGGAACGACAGCCATAAATACGGGGCAATAGTGGGAAAAATAATCTGTCATGGTGTACAAAAGGTTTGAAACTGTAGTGGAAGTTCACGTACCGCAACAATAAAATGGTTCAGATCAAAGCGTGTTGTTGTTGTTTTGCAATGGCCTAGTCAAAGTAAAATAAAAATGAAATGAAAGTAAAATTAAAAAAAAGAAACAATCGAACTGGAGCAAACACAGAAGTCTACAGTTATAGCAACACGACCCCATAAATGTGTAGATTATAAACACTGGTCTGCTTTTATTCCTCCAATCAGTCCAGGAAATTTTCAAATTGTACAATAGAGCAACACACCAAACATTGAGTCCTTGCCAAGCGAAAAGATCAAAAGTTTGAGTATTTTTCTTTTAGCTATTTATTGCTAAGCATCCATTGAAACAAATTAGCGAAAACTGGCCATGTTTTATCTCCAGCTCTAGTTTTCCTCGGTTGTTAGCAGCAAATCCAGCCGCTTGCATGTGTCTGTATCTCCGGTGGCTTTTGTCGAAGGGGATTAAAAACATAAATATGGTCGGGGAATCCAATAACTGGGTGCACTGAAGGGAGGATATGCATCATCTGCACTTAGCAAACACCTAATGTCAGCAACAGTAGCGCCACGTGTAACCTTGACAATGACAATAATGCCTATTAAAATGGAAATAATGACGCCTTGCCCCCGGGGATTAAGATGTCTGATCTGTGTGTGCAGCGGCCATGTTGCAATTACAAGTTGCTGGAATCATAAACCGCATTATAGTGTGGCAATAACACAACTTCAACCTGGGATCGATTACCTCATAAACCTAGATCAGAGAGGATGATGCTCTGCTTAAACATGTTACTCTTAAAAACACAGAAGAATGCAAGAATTGTAAAATCAACGTGCACTTCCTTATTTGAAGGGTTTGACTTTTGTATTGTATCTTGTAGGAAGGTGGCGATATATTCTGCACGAGACAAAGTTATATAGATATATGCATTTGTTTCACATGATATAGAAATAACTACTGTTACGTGCTCAGAAATAAAATGAAAAATACTGTACAATAAAACTTCTACTCAACCCCATTCAGAAAGTTACATAAATGAAGAAAAAAATAACTTAAATACTTTTGTCACATTGACCAAAAACTACACAAAATCTCAAATCCCTACATGGTTCTTAAACACAAGCAGTGGACATATTTTTGGATAAACTTTTGTTTGAACAAACTTAAAAACTACTGTTTAATCAAAGTGTTTCTGATTTTATAAGTGTGCAGTTTGACATTTGATGACTATTGTACAACAGTACAATAATCTCAGTGAACTGAGTCTGTAAGAGGGAGACGATTCCTACACATGGGCTAGAAATGTCACAGTCCTGGCATCAAACATTTACGGACTGGATACTGCACTTTTACACGGTGGTTCCCCTCTTCGGACAAAAGTAAAGTTTACATTTCATTTCAGGCCAAAAGCTGGTTCACTGACCATCCATGGTGTTGCTCTGTCTGATTGGCCAGCAAACTGGACTGACCTGAACCTCATAGATGATTTGTGACCTGGTGTCAAGAGACAACGGACTCTACAATACAGGTGAGCAAAAGGAGCCCCAGCCAATCATTGAGCGCATAGGAATGAAACATAAACCTGACATTTCTGTTTCATGTCAATAATACATAGGTTTGTACAAATTCTTCTGTAATATTCAGATTTTCTGAATATGACTTTTGTGTTTTCATAATTAGTGAGGCTTAATTACACAATTACAAGAAATAAAAGCTTGACACAATTTTTCTGCTGTGTGTAATAAATCTATATAAATTTCACTTTCTGAAAAAAAGTGTCAAAAATGTTGAACTTCAATTTTTTTATTTAAAAAAAAATCAATTGAATGCCTTCATATAAAATTGCATAGCATTTTAGTTGATTTATGCAACCAAATTTTGTCAAATGATTTTAATTTCATTTATTGTGATTCTTTACTGTATTTTTGGTTCACTTAAATATAAAAATTAGAGCAGTTATTGCTTTTTTCTAGCCTAGCTCCACTGTATGACGAATCAATTTATACCATATGCGGTTTGCACATATGGCACTTTTACATTCTCTGCTATTGACAAGCTATTTATTGACTTGGATTTAGGAACCCGAAGCTGCTGATTTGTGTCTACATGCGTTTGTGTGTTTCTGTGAGGAGCCATCTGTTAACAGAGAATCCATCTCAGATCTTGCAACGTTGGATAAACATTGAGAAATCTTCACCAAGTTTGCAATCTGAAAGCAAGTTGTAGAGTATACGGTTGTTGCTAACATGAGTGATTGACCGTTGGTTGGAGACGGTTCTTGGCAGACAGTATTAATCAATACTAATGACGGTGCGTTTTTGAAATAGGCCACCAAATCTCTGCTGCCGTTTTGGGCTCCACCAGCAGATCGATGTGATCAAGTCGAGAGCAATTAGATTTACTTAACCATGAAAGCTGATGTTGCCGCTTGTTCTTTTCTTGACATTTCTTTATTTAAATGTAATTTCACGCGTTTTTGATGTGTGTGTGTGTGGTGTGTGTGTGTGTGTGTGTGTGTGTGTGTGTGTGTGTGTGTGTGTGTGTACTTGTTTATATGTAGTTTTGAGAAATTACTCTTGAGAAACAACCAACACTGTATGGACATTTGTAGTTGTGAGGACATTTTGTCATGTCCATACTAAGTAAAGACATAAATTTGGAATTACAGGTTAGGATTATAGAACTGGGATTGGAAATTGAGTTTTCACAACAAAAGAAATAATATATAGCCTTAAAGCATTATGTATATAGTTAAGATTTGAAACATTTAATGTAGTTAAATGTTTCAAAGCTTTAGTAATGCTTTTTTCATCCTGCTGCTTGTGAAAGAGATCTTTGGTTTCACTGAGTCAATTCCTTGTTAAATAAAGATCACTCACTTTTGTTTGGGTCTTAGAAAACCTTGAACAAACAAATTCAAACATAAACCACACAAATGTTTAATAGGCCTTTGTGATTCATTTGAAATTACACGGGAACAAGCAAACATTCAGTTCAATGTTAAGTTTGCATTTAGTTATCAGTCTGCATTAACAATCTATATGTATTAAACCTTGTGCAGCCTCACAAACTAATGTCTCTCTTAATTAAAATAATTACATTCAATACTAATCTCTTTTTTGAAAAGTACATTGGCTTTTTAATTTATTTAGAGATACAAAGACTAGATTTAAATGTTTAATGAGTTTGTGATGTTTTAGTAATGCTTTTTTAAAATCACATTTGTACAAACATGATTGAAGATGTTTTGAAAAGCAAAACCTCCTTTTTGGAGCTGGTGCCAGTCTCACTGACTGCTGTCTCCACTCTTCCGTATGAATTTCTGGGTCTTTGAACCGGCCCTTTAAGGCGAAAATAATATTGCGTTGCTCTTCCTCTTTGTGTTTCCCAAATGAGTGATTTCTTCTGATATCTACCTCGCACTTGTGTTGATTTAAAAGGAAATCTTTGACTCTTTTCAATTGTCTTTTTTAATGACCGCCGATCAAATTAATTAAAACAATTATTTACCAATACTGAAGGGTCAGAGAAACGATCAATGCACCCTTAATGAAACGACTGGGTTGAGGTTTAGGCTAAGGTCATCAATAGAGGGAGGATACGTTATACTAATCAAGCATCTGGGGAAAAAAAACTATTAGAGTGTGTGTGTGTGTGTGTGTGTGTGTGTGTGTGTGTGTGTGTGTGTGTGTGTGTGTGTGTATAGGAAAGAGAGAAAGCATGTGTCAGTATTAACAAAGATTGAGCAATGTGCAGATTTAATTAAGGCTATCTATCTGAATAAATATCAGAGGTGATATCAGTTTGAGTTAGGACTAGATGTTATCTGGACAGGATGGATTGTGGCAATCAACAGAAATATCAGTGTTCAGGGTGATTACGACAACAGCATGTCACATAGTATTCTGTTTGCTGAGGGATTAGTATAGTGGGCACTGATGTATCTAACATTGCTTCAGCGAACTATTTAATATGTACCAGTCGAAGTCCTAATTTTGGAAGATTAGTCATATTTTATATTTTCTCCTTATATATTGTCACCTTTCTGAAATAATGGGCTAGTAATTTTTTGTCTAAAGTATTTTTTTTAATCACCAAATGCCAGAAAAAAAAAACTCTTGGCAATAAAATGATTTAGGTCGTTTTTATTTTAGAAAAGTGACAGTATTTTTTATACCCACTTTTCAATGTCTTTTTGTGAAATTTACAGGACAACATTATGAATAATTGTGAACTGAACAAAAAATAATTATAAATTCAATTTTGAAAAGTTTGATATACAATATGTATTGAACTTCCTTCACTGTGATAGCTCCGAATAAAATCCAATAACGCTGAGCGGTTTAACCACATCACGCAATATTTGGGTCAGCCAAACACAACTATGAAGGACTTTTACTCAATCTGTCAAATTTCATTCATACTCTACATCATGGGATTTTAAAATAATACTTTCAGACATAGACTTGGTAACTGGGTTGTTCAACTTTTCCTTACCCGGGCTACTCAGCCATTCCACTTATTCTTTTATGAATGTCTCTGAGTATGATGAGATAACACATTCAGGCAAAAATATTTTTGATGCCTCTGAACATCACTATGCTGACAATATTGTTTGCTGTGGTGTAAAAGCTATTGAAATGGTATTTAAAGTGGAAATGTTATGTGTTCTCCAGGCATTTAGTGCCATTTTATAGCACAATCAAGAAACTATGTCAAGTAGTTATGTAACTCAGTTGTTATAAAAATGCTATAAATATATATATTCATCAAATATGATTTAAATAAAAATTCACTCCCTCATTTAACGCCTTGAAATTCGGCCTCTGACTCTTTAAAAACTCCTTCTCTTTCTGAAACTCCACCTTCAGGAAGTTATCACGGCATCTCTCTGCTATTAATTATTTAACGACGGTTTTACCAGCATTGCACTGAGAAGTAGCTCGTACAATGAGCTCAGCAGATGCTCATCTCCACCAGGTGTTTGCTAATTGACACAGGCTAGTCTGGAGGAGCTGAGAGGGGGAAGGCTGCTTTGTGAGGTGGAAACTCAGAAAATTGGAAGCTTGGAAACTGCAGCTAAGAGGAGGAACTTCATCCAGATTGAAGGATTTCTCAATCATGCATGGACGATTCAAAGCAACACTCCAGGTATGTTTTTGGTGAGGGGTTGACATTGCAACATGATGTGAAGCTCAAAAAAGCTGATCTTATGTAACTCTGCCCCTGTTAATATTTTGCCTTAATTTAGCCTCACATCACAGCTCTCAAACTGCTTCTTCACTTGGACTAAGCCAAGTTATTTTTTATCTCTAACAAATAGAAAGTTCCAGCAAGATGGGCATCTAATCAATGTTTAAACATTGTAGTAGAGTATAAATACCTAAGCCTGTTAACTATTGGAACTGTCTTTTAATTCTTGTATTACGCAACTTTAAAAGAAAACTAAAACTTGGTTTCTTTTGTAGTTTTTTTTTCTTCTTCCATAGACAGTAAATGTCCTGTTGCTGCCATTCTCCTAACAGACCTTGAGTATGGAGACATTATCTACATAAACGCCTCTGCCAACTGTCTGAGACTGTCAGATAATGTCTACTAGAGTCCTTTAAGATTCATAACAGCGCATAAAACGCTCCCGCATCACCGCACTCTGTTCTTTGCTCAACTGGACATCATTATCCACACGCTGACATATGCATTGGAGCAACTTAATATATAAATCAATACCTGGACCTTCATATTCCATAGACATGGCAGTCACAACCCCCACCCTCAGGCATTTTTAACACTCGCTCCTCCATCAGTTGGAACAGAGATGAGCAGAAGGGACTGACTATTAAATAGAGTTCAATGGAGTTCAGTGCTGCTAATATAGAAATATGAGATGGGAATAAGTCAGTAAGCGGAGTTTGTGAGTTATTTAATCTCAGAGCTGGTGCATTCACACCAGCTCTTTTTAGTCTGCTTTAATCAAATTCTAGTTTGCATGCCTTGCCAGTCCAGTTTGTTTGTAGAGGTGACAATGCACAATCGAACTGTGATTTGGACCAAAAAAAAAGCAAACTCTGGTCTGGTTTGATTGCGTATGTGAACACCGAGCAAACTGCTCCAAAAGCAGGATTCAAACTACAACGCAAGTCATTCTGAGTAAATGCAACCAAAATATAGTGGGAGAATTGGCTCATGGTCTTTCACCAAAGACAAGAGAGAAATCCTACAACTGCTAAAATCTGACGCTACTCAACTTTTGAATTCATTTTACAAAAAAGAAAGTTGCTCTCAGGTCTTCCTTTGGTGTAGCGCCGCCGCATGGTGAGGGGAGGAACAGGTTTTCCAAAGGGTTTGGATTGTTTGACACAGTGCAGTGTGAAAGCAAACGGCTCCAGCTGAAAATGTAACAAATGTTGCCATTTTAGGACTATAAGGAATGAAAACAGTATAAATTCAGTTCTTCTGTGAAGGCTTCAGCTGTCTGCTAAAGAATATTACAGAACAGATAGTATCAAGAAGACCAAGGAACACAGAAGACAGGCTAAAGAGGAAGATATAAAAATGCTTAAAATAGGGTTAGGTTATTATAAAAGAATCCTTTTGCAAATCTCACATGCTGGACTTTTTAACCTGAAAATGGATAGGACAATACAAAACACCAAACCAATCTGACATGGTGGAGAAGGAGGGCAATATAGTTACACAGAGATGCAACCAAGAAGCACGTGGTAACTCTGGAGGAGCTGCAGAGAGCTACAGCTCGGGTGGCACGGCATTCCACAAACTTGGACATTTTGGAAAAGTCCCAAGATAATAGCCATAGATGTAAAAGACAAAAGAAACATGTGAGAGAAAGTCCAATGAGACCAATAAAGATCTTTTTGTGAAGAATGTAACAGAAAAATAAAAAAAGAACAAAATTAAAAAATTTCTGCTCAGCGTTTGACTTGAAAAATCTGTGTAATATTTCCAAAACTTTGTGGAATAAAGCTTAACATTGCGCAACAGTTTCTGGAAGCGGACAAGTTTTCATGTGACAGAAACCTAACACTGTGCGTCATCCTGAACATACAATTCCCACGTTAAACATGGTAGCGGCAGCATTGTGCTGTGTGGACGCTCTTCTGTCAGTAAGAAATGAAAGAGATGGTGTTCCTTACAAGGCCAGCTCTGTGAACGACAACAGACACTTTCTGTCCACTGAGCTTAGGCTGTTTTGCGAAACAAAGTTTGTAGAAAATTCACCGTCTGCACATGAAGAGTCGGTAGAGACTGATCCCAAAAAAGACTTGCAGCCACAACTGTTCACTGCATAGAAAGTATTGACTCAGCTCACTGATGATAAATGCTGCACGTCTCTGACTTTCGCTCATTAAGACTGTGGAAAACCATGAATCATTTTCCTTTCTTGTACACGTTTATGCAAGCTTTATATTGGACATATGAAATCATATGTGACCATGTAAAAATAAAAATGTGAAAAGGTATGAAAATATCTGAAAGGCCCCATATAAGCTCCAATTTTTGCACAAAAAAGGTTTTCCACCAGGTTTGTTCATGTGCTATTACAAGTCCTTACATGCAAATGTGCCTGGAATGCACATATATCAGAAAGCGTCCAAAAAAAAAAAACTGATATTCATTGCATTTCTTTTAAAGTCCCCCAATGTTTTTGATATCACATCCCTTCCTCCATTAAACTTTAAAACGCACTATTGGAACGTATCAGTCTAACATGCTTCCTTGATTTCTTGGATGCGTTTTCATTTCAGTCAGTAATGTCCTACAAATAAAAAAAAAAAAATGACAACAAAAAAAGCACTTTCAGTTAGAAAAATCAATGAATTTATGACCACCGTATGAGTAGGACAGCAGTTGCTTGGTAACCAAAATTGTGCAAACAGTGATTCCTCAGATGATTTTCTTTCACTTTCCAATAATGAGAAAAAATATTCAAACTAAACACGGCGAGCTTGTTAAACAAAGTGAAATAAAATCCTTGAGTGAATCATCACATCCGCTCCTTTGGTAGGCGTTCTGCGTCGATGCAAAGGAGACCACCAGCGACCAAAAGTGCTTCGAGTATTCACTAAAGACTTTTATGTGAGAGCTTCCCTTCTAAAATATGTCGTATTGATTGAAAATATAAAGGTGTCAGATCAAAAGAATGGAGAGAAGGACATGCTTTGTTCTCTTTCTAGCTGGAAAAAGCTGCAGGAAATGTCACTTATAAAGACAGTTTATTATTTTCAGAGCAAAGCACAGAGCTCAAAATCAGTATTATCCCCCTTTTTAAACTGTTGTCAGCCAGAGACAAGAAATACTCTATCAAGCTGTGGGGAATTGTAATACTCCCACACAGACTGCACAGTATTGAATAACAGCCTGATTTAAGTGCCTATCACTGTCCTAATTGGTTTCCTCTGGCTCCGTGTCGGCTCGACTTTCCCCGGCTCTCTAACATTTTGACCAAGTCTTCTTCTTTCTCTTCTTCTTCTTCTTCTTCTTCTTCTTCTTTCTGGGAGCTTGAATACGTCTGCTCTCTCTATTGTACCATAATTTACTGCTTGGCCTTATCTCAGACTTCCCTCGCGTGCGGTGACTGATAAAGGCTGGACATGGTGTAACTTAGATTGATCATTTCTCACTCTGTTCTTTTTTTTTTTCTGTGACATATTTCAAATCAGTGGTTAGGTTCAGTCGTCTCTTGCTAAAGTCCAACCAAAAAGCCCCAATGAAACTGTTTCAACAACTAAACTTTCTTGGATTTCAATCGCTCCGTCAACAACAAATTCTGGAGCGACGGTTGGACTGCTTCATGTTATTGGTAAAAGTATAAAAAAAAATGTCAATTAAACAGTTGTGTGATTTTAATTTCCTTTGTCTAGGCCATTTTTTAACTTTCCTCTAAAGGCTGATATTGGTGTGGCGACTCCAAGAAAGAAACTAAATTTAATTGAAATAAGCAATACCAGCAGATACGTTATATTCTAATCAAGTTTTGGTTTTTATATATATATATATATATATATGTGTGTGTGTGTGAAATTAATTTATAAACTTTTTCCCCCTGCCTTACTTTGATTTCAACTATTAGTGCAGCAGATAATTGAATGTTTCAGCCAAAGTCTTTCACATACAAACAAGAATCTAACTTGGCACAGGTTTGCCCAGAAGCTTAGCCACTGAAAAATTCAAAATGACCTCCATAGTGGCCAAAGAAAATCATTTTTCTTGCACTAAAACTGCCAATATTTATTACAGTTGAATAATCCACTAAAGATGAATTCCTAAACACATAAAGAAAATTGGCAGAAGCTAACGCTAAACACATAAAACAAGTAGCAGAAGCTAATACTAACCATTAAAGCTACTCTCTCTCAGTGTGTTTCATCTCCTTCCAGTTGACAACTGGTCTTCGATCAATTTAATGTGCCGATAGATTTCTGTGAAATAAAGGCCATTTAAACTGGCCTTTAAATGGCAGCCATCTTGAAAAATGGCATCATCCTGAAATTTAAGTGGCTCTAGGGAAATATAAAAAAAAACATACAAACTGAGGGATTTACATACACATTTTTTATGCTTGTATCCAGACTTAAAATATTTTTACGATAATGTGGATTCACTATATTTACTTTGTCTAGAAACATTTTATATTCCATTGTCAGAACGTTTCACACAGGAAGCTAAAATCCAAACTCAATTTCCTGTTTAAATAATTAGCTGCTTCTCTGTAAATTACTGATGTGAGTACAATTTGAAATTTCAATTGTTTTCAGATTGTAAAAGCCCACTAGCTATTAGCTTTAGCCTCCAGGAGCAGCTAATCTATGCTCCATACTGGACAATGGGTCCATCAGGGACCAACAACATGATTTAGCTAGACCACAGACAGAGTCTTTGACATGATTGGACAAAATATGAACATACCAAGATACCGGTATCTTTTTAAAATATGGAGGCTCAGAGCGAATGTCAAGGCAGAGAGAAAAGCAGCTTTTAGAGGTACAGAAATGTGCAACGATGGTTGAATTTCCTTAGAAATAGCAGCAACAACAAGACTGAGAGAAAGCCGAGCAAATATTCTGCCTGGAAAGCTACTAGCATGAATCAGAGGAGACGTACAAGAACGAGAAGCAGCATGTATCACTGTCACAGACATCTGAAAGTCGAAACACTCCTCCAGGATTCATAATGAGTGAGTGGCAGAGTAAATGAACGAACCACCGTCAAATGAGATTTATGTCCTCAGTTGAGCTAATGTACAAAATATAGAAAACTTTCAACCGGCAGAGAAGCTCCTGTTCGGCTTCAGCCCAGTAAAGTTGTGTGGGCACATAACTCGATACGTCAATGTTGGCCAGAGGGAAATTGGAAGTGACATCAGAGGAGGCAAACACCAGCTTCAGATCGACAGAGAAGTCACTCATCAGGGCGAGATCAGACACAAAACCCTGCAAACTCCTGGACTGACTCGAAGGAAAACTGTCTAAAAGAAGCTGCATTTATATCTGCAGAGCAGTTGCTGTTCTGACAGGAATTAGCCCTTGCAGTGAGTACACCCACCAGACGATTCGCTGATCCTCGACTTTCACTGCTGTGCTCATGACACAAGCTCATGATCCACTAAGGTCAAAAAAGACAAAATCTCGCAATTGCGGTGTTTTCATTAAATAAGGAGCGCAATTAAAATTGCATGAACAAGATTTTTTTTTTTGCATCAACATACATCCCGCCCCATCATCCTCCGACTACTTCCTGTGGTCTTCTTCGTCTCATCCGCCAATAGTAACATCTGGTTTCACATGCGAAACAGGCGCTTCCATCGCGGTTTTGCGGAACACACCAGTTTTGATACAGCCGAAGGGAGACATGGAGCTGTTGACATGCTAAAGAGACAGAAACTCTCTGAGTGCAGAGCCGGTGACGTAGCTTGAGAACTTCAGATGGAGCGAGAAGAGTGGAGATGGTTGTGGAAGATTAAGGGATCCCGATTCGAAGGACAGACGGAAAACTGGTGATTTTAAACCCCTTTTATATGGTCTCATTTTTAGACTGCTTTCGTGCCAGGCTTTTTACTCTGACTGGAACTGCGCTTGGTTTTCAGTAAGTGTTTAAAGGTGGCGACCGCCTACATCAATTTCCTGTGCACATAATTATCGGCTTCTCATTAGGTGAATGCCCGACGTAAAGACAGCAGCCCTTTGAAGACTTATAAAATAGCCTTCATGTTAACTGGTGAGAGACCGAAGTTGTTTCAAGACAGTTGGTTTGTTTTTTTCTCTTGGCCTCTTTCTGACAAGCCGTTATCCTCCAAAACACCAGACAGTGCAGACATTCTTTTTATGGTTGACTAAACTTTGTCTTTATTTAGCCTTAAAACTGTTTGGGAAAGACTTTCTTTACTCCCGGTGTCCCATCTCACCAAAACAAAGACGTAAAAAGTCTGGCTCGCTCGACCCTTTTCGTCAACATCAAGCAGATTTAGAAGTTAACACACTTCTCTACGTCGACGTCCTTCTCGCGTTTTCACCTTTAGACGGAAAGATGACTTTCTCTTTTCTATTTCTATTCGACTAAAATAGAAACAGCTGTGGGCAGCTGTTAGGATTTTTGTGAAATAAAGACAAGTCGAGGGAGAGTTATCTACTGCAGGAAAGACATGGATTGCTCATAATCTTTAATGAGAGCCTCACTTTAAAAATCCCCAAGTGCCCTTTTAACATCTTTTTGTGCTTAATTGACCATCTATTTCGCAAGACCGAGAGAATCAAAAGAGGGCGTATTCAGCAAAAAACACTTCTCGACTTTAATCCTCAAGGCAGAGCAAAAATAACCGTCCAGTTTCATCTTTTCTTCTTTTTTTTTTATGTGCCGATAGGATAAGCAGGGAACGTTTTTACCACCACTGACAATGATATCCTCCTGAGACGCACCAGTTCATCTTTGCCACTTGTTATTAGTTTCAGTAGCGACGTTTCCTCTTCTCAGACCGACGTGAGGCATCTCACCAAAGCCAGCTTACACAGCTCAAGTTCAAAAAAATAAATGAAAAAAATCAGAGGAAATGGAGAGAGGCAGCTCATGACGTCCATGAAACCAAGCAGTCCTCCATGCTGTAATCTCATATTCAACGCCACATACCAATATATGACTCACTGTCACTATGTGGTAAAGTGAGCTACATGCTCAAGGACCGTGTGTAATGACCCCCTGCTGACTCTTAACTTTGAATTCTGGTGAGAGCTATATTGACTAATCTCAAGGATCTTGCGCTTGTGTGTTTCTGATCTTATTAAATTATCAAAACGGGCTACCAGGTCCCCGCCTCGCTGAGAGCTCTCTAAGATTAACATCAAGAGGAAAATGCGCTGCTTTTCTATGAAGCAATCTACATTTGAGCTATTTTATTTTTGTAAGGTAAGAGACATGCAGCGTGTAGCATGTGAGGAAGTGGAGAGAAAGTGCAGTTTGCAAAGGGAATGTACATCATGATGGCCAAAAGCTTAACAGATGCCATGTTACAGGGGCAGTATTATGTGCTTTCTAGGCACATAAAATCCTTACTGTAAAATCAATAACTATGATGCCTTCAGTTGTTATAAAATTTTTCTATACATCAACTATCACTTAAAATTTTTTCACTTTCTTATTTAACACCTTGAAATTGGGCCTCTGTCTCTTTAAAAACTCTTGCTCTTTCTGAAAGTCCACCTTCAGGAAGTCATCACAACAAGGCTCCTCTATTAACCCTTTAACAACGTTTATACCGGCGTAATTTTGTTAGTGTGCTGTTAAGTAAGACGTGTTCACTGAGTAGAATAAAATCAGATTTTTGAGTTTCCAGTGGGCCAGTCACAGGAAAGGACCAATTAAGAACAAAATTAGTCAGTTAACCAGCTGATTTTTGTTTCAACTTTAAAATGGTGTAACTACATTAAGTACAACAAGTTATACTGGATGCGGCAGAAACCGCAAGACTTGTTGAAGGAAACAAAACCCTAAATAAGAATCAATGTCTCTGTATCGTTTTATTAGTTCTGGTTGTTACACTGAGACTTTTTACCATCGTATTGTGGCATTTGCTGTCACATTGTAGGTTTTCTTATCCCTTCTGGGCCACCCAGAAGAGATTGAGGAAGGATCTAGTAATTGTTTATTTGCCAATCATATTCCTGAGTAAATGAAATTCTCTTTTGTGATCAGGTGTTTTACAAGCGATAACGCCTTAATTTATCTTCATATTGTCTTGGAAAATGATCGTTTACTACCTGAAGAGAGAGGTGAGGTGAGGGAAGAGGAAACAAACGATTGGTCAGTGTGTCCAGGTGCTCAAGATAACACTGGGAGTTGTAGTGAGGTTCGTGACCTGCTTACAGATGATAGATGAACTCTGGAGAGCAGAAGGTGCTCCCCCTGTAGGACAACGCTGTAACTGTGGCTGATACTGACCTTCTGTTATGAGGACACTGCACTGGCAGTAAAACATATTGCCATTATTTGACAACAAGGAAGTTACTTGCTGATTTAATACGGATTATATGAGCTGCAAACGTGTAGTGATTGTACATATTTTATCGTTTGCTTAAATCTTGCAAGGCTAATCCTACCACCACAAAGAACCTCCTTGGAAACATGTCCTAAAAAGTTTATCTCCGTTTGGAACAGAAATAAATATAGAGCTACAGCATGTTATTGTTGTTACCTTAGTTGTTTACTGGCTGGAAATCGGCTTAGACTCCAAAGGACTGTCTCCTTCAGACTTAAACATGGCAGCTGTTTTTTCCCCCCCCTCTCTCTCTGTCTCTCTTTTTCTGCCTCTGTAAGCTGTGGGGGAAAAAAAAATGCAATCTGTTTCAGGGATTGGCGTCAAAAACACTAACACTGAAGAGCTGGTGGTGCCTTGTCTCCTCTTTAGAGGCGCCCTGTCTCTAAAATGTCTGTTGGCATCTTTAAAGGGAGGAAAAGAATCATGTGAGTCAACTCAGGTTGGGTTTATGTGCTTAACAGCGCAGAGAGCAATTAAAATTTTATTTTATGGCCTGATGAATAATTGTGTAACAACTGGGGGGGGTGTAACAATACTTCAGGAAACAAATGCACAATTTTAGACTGAAGAGCAAGACAAGGTTCTAGCAAGTCTTTAACAATAATTTTGTGTTTCAATTATAGAGTAAAAGCTGCACAAGTCACAAACTGTGTGCGTGTACTTGTTTATGTATTATTTTAGGACAATTTCTAACCTTCTGAAGACTGATGGGCTTTATGGGGACCAGCGCCCAGTCCTAATACAGTAGATCCCTTTGGGTGTTAGGTTTAGAGGTATGATGTAATTTAAGTTTTATATAGGGTTAGAAATAGATTAGTAATGGTTAGGGAAAATGTCTTGGCATAAATGCAGTCACTAAAATGAATGGAAGTCAGTGTTATATCCTAATAAAGGTAGAAATAAAATGGAAAAGTTAGATTTAGAGGTATGGTGTAAATTAAGTTTTAGCTTATATTAGAAATAGACCAGTAATGGTTAGAGTTAGCGTGATGTAAAATCACACTGTGGGAAATACATAATACCAGCCATTTAAAATGTGTGTTTAAGATCAGGGTCCTGTTGGAAGAAGGTGTTTTTGTCAAATGGAGTCAAAATTTTACCAATTAACTGTTGAGAGCAAAACACTATGTGTTAGGAAAAAACTAATAAAATAAAGCTACACGTTACTCTGATCACACTAACATGGTACATCAAGTGTCATGCTGTGGGGATGCCTTCCAACAACACAAACAATGAAACTGCTCAGAATACAGATGCACAGCACACTTTTCATTGCCATTATTTTCTTTTACTTCACAGTTGCACCACTGAGTGCTGGTCTGTCTCTTCAAATTCCGATAAAATACACTTTGGTTGTACGGTGGCACAATGCAAAAAAAGTTCTGCAGGGATAGAATTTTGCGAGGCATCGTAAACTGCCTTGCACCCCCACATCCGCGGTTCTCCTGCTGTGTTCCTGCGTGAAAAGCATTAGCTGCTCATCGTTCATGAAAATGACAGTTTTGTGACAGTTCCAGCATCTTGGATAGAGAGATTCTGCAGTTTTTTTGGGAACAGAGAATTTTGAAAAAACTCGTTTTTCAATCAAAACGCTTTGGTGCTAGGATGACACCGTATGTTTTTGGCCGTATAAAAACTGTTTTATTTCAGCAAACTGCAAAGGAAACACTTTTTCATGTCTCTCGAGTCACATGATCCACAATCTGATGCTGCAAGACATGAAGAAGAAAACAGGAAGCAGTTGGACGATGACGGCGCTACATGCTCTTTAATGACTTACCACATGAACAAACTTATTCACACATGATTGTAGTTGTGTTTCTTATTTAATGAAAACGGCACAATAGCAAAATTGTTTTATTGACAGTGGAATATTGATAAAGTTTGACATACGTCTGTAATGGAAATGCAGCTAGTGACTATTCGCTGGAAAACTGCCAAGGCAACACTCTTTACTATGATTGTAAAGGCCAACACGACATTTATATAAAATCTTAACTTATATTAAGTTAAGATTTTATATTTCCCACTTCCCATATATACCCACATGGGAAGTGTTTTAAAGAAAACACTTCCCATATGGGTGTGGAAACCTATAAATATGTTCACATTTATTTAATTGAATGTCTGATTTCTTGTGCTGTTCACATTCCTCTGGAGGAGGAAAACCATCGCAGGACCAGACTGTGTAAAGGACATGGTGGCAGAAAGAGCAGCAAGCCAATGAACAAGAAAAACAGTGCAGCACCCGATGTGAAGAAGTGATGAAACATGTTTTTTTGGCAAAAGTCATGTTTCAACAGGCAGAGTGACATTCGCATTTAGCCGGGTTCTGTTTGAAGAGATGCAAAATGACCCCGCCGCGGCTTTTCTCCGTCAGGCTGATAAACACACACATGGAAAAAACGCTCCACACGACGCTTGGTTAATCACGTCATTCTTAGTTTAATCGTAAATTCTGGATTCTAAAAAGGATCCTGTATGTTGCATCATGACTCCAACTTGGAGAGTGAACGGTCCAAATGCCTCAATATCTGAACCGATACTTAGAACAAATCAGTGTGTGGATGCGCCATAACTTTCTCCAGCTGAACAGAACTGAAGTCATTATCTTTGGCTCTAAAGAGGAAAGATCTAGAGCTGGTTTCCAGCTTCAGTTATCACAGCTGGAAACCAGCAACCAGGCTGGAAATCTGGGTCCGGTGATGGACTCTGACTTGAACCCTCAGAGTCACATAAACACAGTTACAAATTCAGCCTTCCATCACCTGAAGAACCAGATGATGTTGAACAACATCGATGCTAAACAAATCTGGAACATACTTCCAGAAAACTAGTAACCAGCTGAAACACTGACATGAGCTGAAGCGCAGCCATTTAGTTGCCTTTGATTCCTAGTAATCAGAATACTGACTAACCTACTAGATGTATATTTGCTTTATGATTTTAATGACGTTTGACAGAACGCCATATTAATTGCTTGCATCATAATTGGTGACTGTATGTTTTACACTTTGATCTTAATTGTTGCTGAAATGTGCTGTACAAATCCACTTGACTCTGAGCCTCAAACTAACATGACACTTGCTGATAGAAACCATTAACAGACATCTTTGAAAAGAACAAACAGAAAAAGACGCTTGCACTGTCTTTTTTAAACACTATACATCCTTTGAAACGGTGCATTTTGAGCTTGAATTGTAAGCTTTCATCGCCTGCCACGGAAAGGTTTTCGTTCTGCTCCCGCAGCTTTCGTGGTACATTAATGGGTCGAGGGTCGAAACGACGAGAACTGCAGGGCAGCCTGAACGTCACGTGGCACATACAGCGCATGCAAGCAGACACAGAAGCGCAGATAACTTGGGAACGATAGAAAACCATGACAGCATTGACTTTTTATTCTTTGAGCCTACACACTCAGACATGAGAACCTCTGAATTGTAATGGATTTCTGCATATTTGTGCTTTTAAGCCCCACTGTGACTGTTTTCACATCTGCCATCGCTGTCTGCTTTGAGGGATAAAAATCTAGCCGCTGTGCGGTAGTTAAGAAAAAAAAAAAAAAAAACATCGTAAAAAAAATATGTGACAGCGTGTAATATACGACAATCATAAGACAGTAAAAGCAAGTTTCTTGTTGTGGCTCATAGCCCTTGAATAGACCCTCAAAAGCGCTGAAGGATGTTTCAGAGTTTGATTTGTGTGCGGCCGACGGTAGAGTACCCAATAAATCTCAAAACGCACAGTCTGTCGCTCAGTTATCCTCTGCGTCTCTCCTGGCTGATCTAAAAGCGGCATAAACAGAAGGATATGTAGGGTTTCTATCATGTAAAAATCACGCCTGGGTGTACATTTAATTCTATTTTGTTCCTCGGGGTAACGTAGAATGTTGATTTTCCACAATGCGTTGGGCATACTCAAGGAAAACACACATATTTTAACGTTCTCGTGTGTTATTTTATGGAATAACACGATCCGGGTGACCTTTCGCAATCAAAGGAGTAAACTTTTGTGGAAACGTCTCAAAAAAACAGAGAAATGTCACCTGTGGAGTTGAAGTCAAACCGGAGTGGAAATGTCGGTGGAAATGATTGGGGCCTTTTTGTGTGTTCAAACTCCCTTTTTGCAGGCAGAGCACTTTCACTAGAATGTTTTTACTACCTTTAAAGTAACACGCCGGTTTTGATTATAACAGTCTGAGGTATAATCTTACCTCTCTCCTACGAGATTTTGGTGCATAGAGTCGAGAGTCCAAGTGTAAATTGCATCATTGAGGGTGAACGCAATAAAAACATGCATTATCTGCAGCGCTGCTCATTGAAAAGGCGCAACAGTATTGATGTGTTGAAGGAAATATGCAGACAGTAGGCAGACAGTCCACACAATTCATTGCATAAGGGACTTTTAAATTAAATATTTTTAAAAGCAAGTATGTATTTTGCTTTTACTACAGAATATATTTGTCTGCTTATTTGCAGTAGTTACCAGCAGTCATTTTTGGGGGGGGGGGTTTGTACTATAACTGCTTTTTTTCTATTAATAAAAGAAAAGAGCAGAAACATTTTCAGCTCATTACGTCTAATGTTTTTTGAGATTTTGCTGGGTAGGTGCACCTAACCACAAACCCACCTTTGAATAGAGAAAGATGGGGTTTTTAAAAGCCGATTACTTCAAAAACAAATCAGCTCGACACTCATTTGTAATGACATTCTTTAAATATATACAAATCATATTACAAAGCAAGAAAATTCACAGTATAAATAGCCCACTTTTAAAAACGAAGGTTCTGCAAAAAAAACAAAACAAAACAAAAAAACTGTCATTTTGAAAAATAAAACAAATGTCAATATTGACCCTAACAGGAGACATGGCATTTTTGGGATTCCATATTCAACCAAATATTGAAACCAAGTACCTAAAGCTATTTTTTTTCCAGCCTGCAGGGTGGTCTTAACAGGCTCGATTTTTTTGTGGGGGTCTGCTTACGAAAGATTTATTAGGCTGCAAAAATCCTTCCAAAGCTAATTTGACCGACGGGGAGCAAAAAATTAGAAAATAGACAAAACTGAGTTTTTTTTGACCACTCACCAAATTAATATTTTTTATTTGAACCCAATAAAACTTCCCTGTTTCAGGTAAACGCAGCTGCTGAATAACATACATTCATCCATTTTTGGCCATCCTCAACAGTTTCCGTGATATTGCTGCTAAAAAAAAAAAAATAGGAATTATCCCTTCATCTACATTTTATCACAAATGGCGCGGCGTCTCAATCAGCCGACGGTGACTTTTTGGACCAATCAGATCCATCTGTTCTGAGAGCTTCAGCGCGACGGAAGCCGTTAAGGGCTCCATATAATCAAGTGTCTTGGAGTCGTCAGAATTTCCCATCTGGTCCCATCAGTATTGAACTCTTCTTCACATTCTTTGGATTAAACTGGCGGCAGCGCCGACTCCAGAAGACTATGTTTCGCAAACTGCGTCCGACGCTCTACGTCGCTTTGCTCGGGTTTTAACTGCAGAGCCATAAAGGCGGCGGCGCGCGATGATGAGAGGGCAAATCGCACCGTCAAGAAGTCAGCTTCCATTAGAGCCTCGCCGTTAATGGAGTCTGTCGACCATAAAGAGCTAATGGCAGCTCGTACCCTGCCAGCAATTTGCACGGGGGAGGTCGTGGCATCGACAAAAGAGGAAAGAAAAGAGAAAAGAAAAGAAAACGCCATAGACAGCCATCTGGAGCCGCGGCCCGAATGGCTGAGTTCTGGATGTCCCATTAGCGCCTGAACCAATCAACGTCACATAAGTAGCCCACTCAGAGCAGGCAGCTGACAGATGAGGCTCGGCTGGCCCGTCTTATCCCATCTGTAATTTCCTTGTTTGTCACTTTCTCCAGCTCTCTAATTAAAACGGCTGGATTTTCGTTGGCTTTTTTTTTTTCCTTCTGCCTTTGATGTGCATGGATTTGCTCTGTCAGTTACAAAAAACAAAAACAAAACAAAAAAAACAATACAATAAAATTTTTACTGTACTTTCAAAAAGTGACTTTTTTTTCCATTACATTCTGTCATTGTAGAAGCAATTATAATAACTGCTGTCGGTGTAAACAGACGTATTTTCTCCCTGAAGCTAATCAAGCAGTTTCTGCAGATGTGTATTTACATGTTAGCGTTAGCTTTGACTTGCTAACACAACGTAGCAGGTTGTGGTCCTGGATCCACCTGTCGGTCGTGACCTGCATGCATAGCAACTCGACTTCCACTGGATGGACGATGGAGAGGGTGGCAGGCTTTATGTTGCTGTGCAAAGTGAAATGGCAATTAGGCAATCGGCTTACCTGACAGTGCCAGTCATCCGAGATGCTTAATTACGAGAACTTCCTCCTCCTCCAAACTGAGCGGTTCATCTGAAGCATCCATTGGCAGAGTTGCATGTCTCCGCAAACCTGTCAGTCAAACCGCCTTTGATGCTCACTTTTGCTCGAAATGCTGCGTTTTTATACAAATTACATGATTTATTTATTTATTTATTTTTGCTGAATTGAAAGGCATTTTGTGTAATTATAACAAAAGAGAAGTACAACCAGGTAACGTTTACATTTGTCACATAGCAACCACAGTTTTAGTATTTGGGACTGTTGACATAATGTAAAGGATATGTTTTTATTAGAAAAATCTTAAAAGTGTGGTGTGCACATGCATCTAGCTCTTTTTTTTTACCCTCTTACCAATGAAATGGTTCAGGAGTCCTCCACACTTTTCCCTCCCCCAACACCATTAGCTTCTAGGTTGGGACTCTTAAAAGAAACATAAACTTTCAAAATGTTTTGTTTTTTCTAACTTTTGTTGATTTTTCGGTAATTATAACATTAATTTAGCATCAACACTGCCTCAGACTTTCTGATTTTAGAGAGGAAATGCCTTTGTAACCATATTCCAGGGCGATAAATATTTTCCACAGTTTTTCTTTTCCTCTCAACTTTTTATGCTGTGTTGATTTCTGAGATCTTTTAGCAGTCAGAGAGTTTCTATATAAATTATTTGTTATGTCTGCAGGTCAGGTAATAATTAGGCCTAGTCTCGGTTAGGAAAATTGAGCTTGACTTTTCTGAAATTTGAGGTTTGATCCCAGTTAATTCATCATTTAACAAGGTTGGGAAATGTATCCCTCCAAAAGGCCAGGCTGGTTTGGAAAGCTTTTCTCCCTTATTGTACAAAAGTATCCTTCACTTGACAACTGTTTTTTTGTATTTTCTTAGGTTAACTTTAAGAATAAAAAATAATTGTTTGAGGACCTCAAACATGTCAATGTCACAATATGAAGAAATGAATCCAAGCGAACAGACACAGCCACAATGGAAACGGCTAAAGTCAAAGTAGTCCAGATCTAAGCGAAGTTAAATTAAGAATATTTTTGGCAAAATTTGACCCTCAAAGTTGCTCTCTGATCGATCAGACTGAGCTCCAGATATTTTCCAGTGAAGCGCAAACAGTGCTGCAACTTTAACTGCACTGTGTTAATCAGCAGGACTAAGAGAAGTTATTCGTTGGTGCATTTTTCTAAATGCCACTGCTGTTTTGCATACGTTCACATAAGAAATTTAATAGGTTTGTCCAACTAAAACTGTTAACAACTACATACAGGTCTGGAAAAAATTAAGAGCCCACTGCACTGAACCCCATTGAAAACCTCTGGGTTACTCCACCAAATATTCACTTCTGAACTCTTCCTGAGTTAAAACATTTGTTTTGTCGTTTCTAAATAAATCTAAACTTGTGTTGTTGTTTTTTTTTTTTTGCTTTATTCAAGGTCTGAAAGTACTGCACCTTTTTGTTATTATTATTATTATTATTGACTTTTTCTCATTTTCTGAAAGTAAATACTAAGTTTTTGCTTGGAATTTCAGAGACATGTCAGAAGTTCAACAATCTTTCATTATACTTAAACATGCACCTGTAAAGAGTAAAATCAGAGGACTGATTTTTTTTTCCCAGAGCTTTACATATATAAAACAGAATCTCAAGACTACATCATACCTCCCAACATCTGCTAACATTAATGAGACACATGAAGCTGTGGAGTGACACAGTCCCAGTGGGGTCTGCTCACCTGGAAAACAAAATGAAATCTACTCAAAACTGCATTTCCAGTCATTTGAAGAGCATTTTACTAACTTCATGTGATTAATAAACCTTAAACCAGTTCACTATCATGGTAGAAGCTCAGATTAATGGCTAGTTCTTACTAGTCCTTAATCTAAACTTTATTTGAAAATCATATTGAGAAATTGCATTACCCTTATTTTTATCTGAACGTTATGCCGCTGTTGGCCTTGTTCTTTAAATAAGAATGCATGTCCATCTATGGGAAAGTAGATATCACGAGTCACGGTTTCACTATTTCAGTTCACAGGTCATGAAGTGGGTTTGTCATAGTTTTGTTCACAAAGAAACAGCCTCGCCCTAACATTCTGTGCTGTTCTTTAGCATTGCAAAAAAATCGCTACGCATAATATTGGTAATCCTATTCAGGGGTGCTGAGGGACATAAAAGCCTCTGGTTATTGGCAACATTTAAATTTTACCAATATGTTTTATGACAAAGTGATATTAGCGTTTTGGAGCACCAGTGAACTTGAATCTTATGGAAATTATCAGAAAGGATTTATAGATTAGTGGTTGTCAAACTCCAAGCCCTCGAGGGCAAGTCGCCTGACACTTTTACATGTGTCCCTGGTCCAACATACCACCATCAAATTGTTTATTTCTTCCTCAGCATGCTGCTACAAATCCAAGTATTTTATTTTGGTGTGTTAAATAAAAATTGATTTTAAAAAAGTATATAAAAGTTGTCCAACGCTGGCGCTTGAGGGCTGGAGACTAGAAGGTTTTTCACTCTCAAAGTCTTGGCTTGTTTAATGTTTTATAACCAAAGATAAATTGTCAAAATATAAGTGGAAAATCCATCCATCCATTTTCTGTTCACTAGAGGGGTCGGGAGTTGTTGCTGCCTATCTCCTGCTACGTTCTGGGCGAGAGGCGGGGCAGGTGCAACACAGAAACAGACAGGACAAACAACCATCTATACACACACTCACGTTTTTGAGCTGTGGGAGGAAGCCGGAGTACCCGGAGAGAACCCATGCATGCACAGGGAGAACATGAAAACTCCATGCAGAAAGACCCAAGGCAGGGAATCAAACCCAAGACGTTCTTGCTGCAAGGCAACAGTTCTACCAACTGCGCCACTGTGCATTCCCAGTATAATGTCATTCAACTTATTTATTTATAAGTTTATTTTCCACTTAAGGGGCTGCACAGTGGCACAGTTGGTTGAACTGTTGCCTTGGAGCAAGAAGGTCTTGGGTTCGATTCACCAACATATCATCGTGACCAAGATATCTGGGCATGCTAGAAATCAGGCAGATACAAACAGGCTGTCCTTCAAGATATCCGACAGCAAGACTTTTTAGCATCACTGAACGTACCTTTCTTCTTTATAACAAGAACCTCCTTAACCGGGGAATTTTGTTCTTGTAGAACATGAGAGGAAGAAGCCTCTTCCGAAGTTTGTTCTGTTGGAACGTAAGAGGAATAATCCTCTTCCGATGTAGTCGAAAGAGAAACTGAACTGTATATCGGTATCTCCATACTCGAGCTACTGAATGAAACGCCACTGCATGATGACTCTGAACGAGTTTGTTCTTGAGCCAGCCTGGAGGAATCCTTCCCTTCAACAGCGGTCTCTTTTGGCAAAGCACAACTTTGCGTCTTCGGTGGGGAAGGCTTGAAAAGATAAGCATCAAATTCATCAAACTCTTCGTATTGTGAAATACAATTGTCCTCTGCTCTACCTTCCCCAGCCGGGGAGGGTTTGTAAAGGAGCTCATTAAAATCATCGATCAACATGTCCTCACAGGTAAGTCTTCTCTCGGAGCAATCTTCCCCAGCCGGGGAAGAATTAAAGAGAAAATTGTCGTAATTTTCGATGGACTCATCCTGAGAAGTTGTTGTGTCAAACTTTATCCAAGGAAGCATTTTGTTGAACACTTTCCTTACGCCGGTGGTGATAAGATATCCGGTCGCAAAGGAAAGCGGGAAAAACATTGTAAGTAAACTCTCTTCCATATCGAAAGTAATCGCTAAAAAAATGCCAATAGTAAAAGAGTCGCTTGGAACTGAAAGCTGATGTTTTGAGATCCAAGCCTTTATAGTCTCAGATGTTCTTAGATCTATGACATAGATCTAACACTAAATTGAAGTGATTTTAGACAGGCTGTTTATGACAGGCTTTAAAGGAGCGCAGTGGTTCTTTTGATAGGATCAATACATAGTTCCCACAGTCTGAACAGGAAATGATCGGCGCCATTTAAGCAGGCAAGCGTATGTGCGAAGAACAGTGGGCCCATGGCTCCGAGACCAATAAAAAGAAAATATGTGGACACCCAGGACCAATGTGCGAGAAAAGATACAAGAACAAAATGGCTGCTGTCGGGATCAACCCGGAAAATGCGTCTGAGGTTGAGGAACAATTTTAAGTCATTTCCTATTTTGTTATTTTTAGAAGAGCTAATTTTATTTGCATCTGACACAGCTGTGGCTTCATGTAGTTTTCACAAAAGCACCTCACAGATCATTTGAAAGAAATGGTAAAAAGAAAAAACAATAAGGAAAGCAAAAGTGAAATTAGAAATCATAGCAAAATGTTCTGTATCATATCAGCCTCAGGAGATGATTGAGGATGAAGAGACGCTGATTTTTTTTGGTTATTTAGGTTCTGACGGGTCTGCGGTTCCTCTCCTGATCCATTCTGTCTGTTACACAGCAGCAAACTGCGCTGTGTAACACATTGTGTTTTTGTCGATCAATGTTCACAGTATCCATCCTCACGGAAATCGTTCAGCTTATAATGCGCGACTTTTCACTCACCTCTGTATTTTTGAAAGCGTTTTTTCTATTACGGACATGGAATCAGACAGAGGACGGTTTAAAAAAGACGGGTGTTGATAGCAGCTCGCCCGGCCGCGTAGTGTCCGTCTCTAGGCAACCGTGACATTCAGCGTTGCTTTCGTGGGTCCTTCAGCTTCCGCCACCACAGTTTAGCTGACCGTAATATTGCCTGTGTTTAATTTTGGCCATAAAAACATCCTGAAATGTGAAGCCCCGACCTCATGGCAGGACAGATTGGGTAGCTAGTAGATGGCTAGCACGGAAAATGCTAATAACTTCACATCTCTAGTCATTGCGATGGACGAGGGCGATGGGTGACGTACGTTTGACAGCTCGCAATATTATCCCTGCAGTCAAAATACCACATTTTCACTCGTTCACAATGGGGCTGCGAGGAAAAAGCGGGGACGCCACGAGGTGCTGGCGTCGAGAGCACGGCGCGTACCGTGGTTGCATTGCAGAGCTTTTAAGTGCTGCGTTTTCTCTTGGCTGCGTGTGAGGCCTTGTTACGGCGGCAGGAGCCAGGAATCCGTAATCCACAGGGGTCTCAGCGGGAAGGGAAAGGCTTCTTGAACAATCCCCCGTTCTGGGAGCCTGTGGTGAAATCCAGCGATCAGTCAACCCTGAGCCTCTGAGTCTCCTGAGGGCCTGGGACTCAGGCCAGTGTTTTCCAACGGCCCCCGCGCACCGCGGAGGGATACGGGGGGGAGGAGCTGGAAGCCACACGGGGGTGCAGTAACATGACAGAGATGCAGCCAAAAGAATAAAAGAAAAAAAAGGGAAAAAAAAGGAGGCAAAGGAATAAAAAAAAAAAAACGAACGAAAGGAAAAAAGGCTCAGGATTGGTGCGTTCAGAGCTGAGTTACAGTGCTGGCAGAACACATGGGTGGGTGGTGATTTCGCGTCGTGCCTACATACAAACACACACACATACATGCACACATGTCCTGAAAAAGTACATATATTGGGCTAGTACTGTAGTATGTGGAAAGTGAAACAAAACCACTTTTCGGATGTGATCTGTGGGGATCAGCGGACGCCAACAGGAGGCCCCGGCGAGCCGTCTTCCTCGTTTGGTTTGATTCATTCTGCAGCTCCTCCTCTGTCACTGTAGGAGGTTGTGTTGTCGAAATGTGAATGGACTGCCAAACGGTTTCGCTCAGCGAAAGAACGAGGAAGGCGGCTTTTTCACCACCAGAAGCAGAATCTCCAAAACATTCCTACCTCCAGAGTTTACAGTCGCAAAACGTCACGATAAACGTTTGGCATTTTGACGCGAGATAAGGTTGTGGGTAATTGAACGGCAGCTCAACCACATGCTGTTTCCCAAACTGATATGTGTGATTTGGTGCTCAGCCCCTCCCCCCGGAGTCGGTAGGACCGTCTTTCGCTCCGTCTTCTGGGACGCAACCAGCTTTGCACATGCAGAGGCTGAAATGTGTTTCCAATTTGAGCAAAAATAGCTCATTATGTTGGATGGAGAGATAAAGGGAGCAGTTCATTTGAAATATTGAACAATAAGCTGAATATAGATCTGAACATTGAGTAAGCCATCCTGACTTGATAGCGTTTTCATCGGCCATAAAATTGCGCAAACTGGAATTATGAAAAGAAATCCGGCAATTTGGAAAAAACTGTTGTTTTTTTTTTGTATAAACAATTTTTGCACTAGCGGTGGTTTTCCCAGCCGTGTCGAAAGAGATGTAGTTCACAAAACCTCAATTGGAAAAGTTTTTTATCACACCACAGGAGTCACGTGATCAACAGCCGGACGTTACTACTGGCGAAAACCACAAAAAAGACGACAGGAAGTGGTGGGAGGACGATGGGTTGTTTTTGTTTTTGTCAGGCAACGTGCAGCTGGCTCCACCAGAGTCCATAAAAAGTTGCGTGTCGCTCTGAGGTGTTGAATCCTAAAATCAGACTACAATTTCCCTAAAACGTCGCAAATGTAGGGTTTCTCACTCCAACGCCTTAATAAGACGCCAACATCTCCTCTGATTGGCTGATAGAGGATGCCGTGGCTGAATTATGAAATTCATGTAATTGTTTACGTCCATGGCAGCCATGATTTTCAATTATCTACCGTGAACAAGCTTATTTTATCGATAATGTAGTTTATGATACTTTTCTCATGAAAATTATTTATTTGTATAGAAGGTCCACACACTGGCATTTGCGTGTTTTCATTATATATATATAGAATGCTGTGTGTCATTCCCACCACATGTTGCGTTTCACATAAATCCAAAAGAAAAAAAGGTTAATTTTGCTCTCTTCTGATACTTTCCGTGCCGAACTTTCCAAAGAACTCCTCACTGCTTTCGTTCAACAACAGCTTTCTCCTTTCCCGCCGCTCCTCCACAGAGGACGGACTTGTTGGCAGAGTGCACCGTCAACAAATTCCTCCACCTGAACTGTAGCTGCAGCTCCTGCAGAGTTCCCCCGGGCCCGTTGTCTGCTCCTCTGATTAATGGTCCCTCCTGCCCGGCGTGTCGGTTTTAAGGTGGACGGCCGGCGTCTTTGTGAGTCTGCGTTCGCGAGATTCTCCTTCTGTCACTGGGAGATGGATGGAGCAGCACTCTGGCATAATGCTCAAGCGCCGCCGCTTTAAACTTCTCCAGCACTTTCTCCCCCCACCTGACCCGTCAGCTGCTCCTTGGTCTTGTAGACGCAGTTTGATCTCCCGTGTTCTCTGACAAACTTTAACAGAACATCTGGATCCATACTGAGACTCCTCACTAATCAGACGATTTTTGAATTTGATCCAGATTGAAGCGGTAGAAAAGAAAAACATGCCACGCTGTTCAGAAACGACATATCGTCAAAGTACTGAGGATGAGTCGATCCACTTTTTTCACCTGCGTTACCAATATCTGATGCTTAGTATCGGCCGATACCGATCTCGTGCAGAAAATCGGTGCTGAAGTGACAGAAACCGTTTTTTTTTTGCAAATAAATGTTCTAAATAATAAGTTTATTTGAGGACTCTGCACCAGTGCAGCACCTTTAAATACGCCAACATACCCGCAAGCTTGGTCAAACATTTAAAAACAACACAACTTTAATTTGTTCGGCCGGCGTGATTGGGCATATAGCAGTGAGTGCGAAACAAATAAAAAAAGCAGCTGACAAAAACAACAGCTTGGCTGCCTTGCACCCTAACAAGTTAAAATCAACTTTCATCTTTCAAATGGCTGAGGAAGTTCAAGGAGGAATTCAAAGTGCGAGATAAATGATATAGCACAACGTCGCTCAGAGCACAAAGCATAGAATTAGACTGAACAGATCGTCACCGATACTCAATCTAGAGTTTTCGTCAATATCGGGGCCGATGCCAGTATGAATATCAGATCGGTGCATCTCCAGTAAATACCAATAAAATGCATTGAGGTTTGAGGCTGTAATGTGGCAATAGAGAGGTGGGAATACTTTTTCAAGCCACTCAGATTTTAATGTTTACTAATACTACTAATATCTACTGCTTACTTTTCTACTGCTTACTCTTTTTTTTTTAAATCATAAACCTAAAATAACCACAAAAAAACCCCATCGGTGCTTAATACAAGCCTATTTTCTTGATTCCATTCCCATGCAGCTCAATTATTTTCACAAGCTCATATTTCCTGCGTTTTTTTTTTTTTTTCCCCAGGAACTCGGACATTTCTCTCAAAGAGGCTCTTTCTGTTTTTCTATGCTGTGATGACTCCTTCCGCGGAGTGTTCAGGGCGAAACGCGGAAACGCAGAGCGGAGGAGCTTCCCCGTGGAAACGGTCATGGTGAGACGTGCGTTGTTCAGACCGCTTCCCAGTGAAAAACCCCTCCATCCCTTTGTGTTTGCTCCTGCTCCCTAACAAGTGTGTGCAGTCAGACCCGCCTGATGACGGTCATGAGAGCTCATTGGATCGGCCACCAGAGGGCAGCGCTGAGCGCTCCTCTGTTGACCTCAGCTCCACTGCCCAGCTGTTCCTCATCGTCCCGGTGCTGCAGCTCCATTCACACGCGGTTCAACTCGGAAACATCCTGAAATGTCACTTTCTGCAGTGATGCTGGACTGGTCTCGGCATTCGCCGAACGTGGTGGTGCTTCAGCCTTCAGACCGCCGCTGCCTCGTTTCTCTCTCAGCTCCAAAGCAGAGATGGATGCCGCTTTGAATCTCGCCCGTCCTATTAAGAAGAAAAGAAAAAAAAAAAGCTATTAGAGCATCTAAAATGGAGCAGTTTCATTTTACTAGTACTTTGTTTGCGCTTTACTTTCGCTGTGTGTTTCAAAGTGTCTTTTTGTGACACAACAAGGACGACGCAAAAGAGGAAAACAGGATATGAAATGGGTTTCTTTATTATTCTCACAGCAGGTTTCCTTTGTGTGAGGCATTGTCTCCACGTGGTACAGGAGTCTATAATAGAAATATCTGGAAAATGTAAAGCACTTCTTTTTTTTGCAGAAATGGTTTAAAGCGAACTGCATTTTCATCTTTTTATGGCCACAAAACGGGTCAAACGTCTGAAAGGAAAACGCAACAGGCGTTTGTCCATTTTTCTGCAGACACGTTGCATGTTGCTTGTGAGCAGCTGCACAACAATCACGGGCCCCTTGTGTGCTTCTCTGATTAATGTCTGCTTAATCAGAAAGTCATGGTAGGTTTGAAGTTGCGCGACGCCCCCTGTGACATATGCAAAGCTCAGGATATCGTTTCATAGCTTAAACTCTGTTTTAAATTTCTGTCTTTCTTGTATTTTTTTTTTTTTTTTTTTTAACATTCTTATGGAGAAACCTCATACACACACACACACAGTCACACACACTCTTTCCTCTTGAAACTTCCGATAAAGTTTCCGTTGAAGACTAATGAGGTTCTTCCACAATCTTGAGCAAGAGTGGATGGACGGAGTAAGTCTTGATATATGTATGTATTTTTTTTTTGTTCTTTGTCTGCTCAACGATGCTTTTGTCTGTGCAGAGTTTTGGTTAGCTGCCTTTTGTCTTCCAGTGCGCGCCCGTACATAGACCGAGCTGACCTTGCTGCTCGCAGCAAGACGCCGTGAGATGTGAGCGAGCCCCGACCGGCCGTGAGCGGCGCGACCTCTGACAGGTGAAGTGACAAACATCGATTTTCTGCACCGGATGACGGAGGGGATTTCTCACGCGGCGTTTGAACCTCCTGACCTCGAAACCGAAGCGTCAGGAGCAAAGAGGAAGACCCGACAAAACAAATCGACACGTTTGTATTTCAGTGACTTTAGAAAGGATCAGGCTGTTGCGCACATCGTGGTTTACGACTGTAAGTATAGTGGGAGGAAATGCCTCAAAAGAAACAAAAAAACAACTTCATGTTACCCACAACTTCTTCAATTATTGACCTTAATTTTCCCAGATGCTAATGCTAACCTTAACTCTCACTTAGCCGTTTATTCCAGTACAGTTCTTTTACTGTTTTTAAGAAATTTTGGATTTATTTCCCAACTTAAGTCAATAAAAGTCTTCTTGTTTGGAACAAAGAAAAAAAAAGAAAAGAAAAAAAGAGGAGATTCAGTGAATGAATTTTAATATCCTGCTGATTGTGTAAATCTGGCTTTGCAGAAACAAGAAATCTGATGCAGCGCTTCCAGCCCGGTAATATGTTTTAGTAATATGCTGCAGTGCATTACTTATTGATCTCAGGTGAGAGATCAAAGGCGTTTTTTTTTTTTTTTCTTTCCTCATCTTCTTTCACTTAGAGGCATTTACAGTCTCAGGCGACCGGCCTGAACTCCCCTCTCTGCACCTGAAGTGGCTCTCTGAACACTTTTGGCAGTTTTAGATGTTGCTCACATTTCCAAGAGGGACAGATATTCAAATAATGTGTAATGTGTGGATGCTAATCGTAGTCCTGCATGCTGGAGTCACTACATTGGACTCCAGCATGTTGCTCCTTGTACTGCCACCTGGTGGCCAGGGTAAGTGAACAAAACAAGTCAGTATTTATTTATTTTTTTTAACTTTCAAGAATTATTGAACAGCTCAGTTATGTTTTGCCTTGAGACTTGTGAGGTAAAAAACAAACCCAAATCAACTAAAAATGAAGAGCTATAATGATATTTAATGATGGCGCATTGAGTTTATGTGGGCAAGAAAATGCAGTGAACAATTTCCCTTTAAAAGTGGACATAACGTTCTGTGGTGTGACTATCACATATCCTCTGCCTTATAGCTGGACTCAAAGTGATTCGACTTATTGGGAAAATCTAAAAATTCACAGGCGTTTGCGACAAAGAAACCAAAAGAAATAATCAGCAGCAAACCAACACGACGAATGCTACGAGTGGTTTCTTGAAATTAAACACAGAATGCCACTCGGTGTTTCAGGAAGCCCTTTCTGCGTTTCTATGTAAGACGATGAATCACCAACAACGTTCCCTCCGTACCAAATGACACGTGGATGATTGTTGGAAAGATTTCTGTCACGATCTGCTGCCTTTGATGGAGGGCGGATGTGTGTTTTGGGTTTTTTTTTCGCCGTCGCGATGGTTTGTGTCGAATCCATCGCGACACGTAGAAGTTGCGTTCCCCCTCCCGTCATAAAAGCAATATTCATCAGATTACTGAACATGAACTAATTTGTCAGCATGAGACGTTTTAATGTTTGACAGAAATGAGAGCAACTGTGAGGAGCTTTAAGGGGCAGTGTTAAGTAAGATCGACTTTTTGGAGCTTTGCATCATTTTATAATGTTATTCTCTCATCAAAAACATACATAGAGAGTTGCTTTGAGTCTTTTACGCTTATTTGAGAAATCATTTAATAACCCGTGGCAACCACTCAGCTGTTGGACCTAGCCCCGCCTTCGAGGACAAAGCTCCTCCTCTGAGCTGCAGTTTCCAAGTTTCCGCCTCGCAAAAGGAGTCCCTTCTCTGGACTCCTTTTTCCCCAGTCAGCTCCTTCAGACTAGTCAACAGCAATTAGCAAACACGTGGTAGATCTGAGGAGCTCATAATAGGAGGCATTTCTCAGTGAAATGCTGGTTGAAAATGTTTTTAATGGGTCAACAGAGGAGCCATGTTGTGACGACTTCCTGAAGGCCGAGTTTCAGAAAGAGTGGGAGCTTCTTAAAGAGACAGTGGCCCAATTTCAAGGTGTGAAATTGCAATGTCTACTTTGTTAAAGTCATATTTGATATACACAGCATTTTTCTGACAACTGAAAGCAACATAGTGACTTGACTGTGCTATACAATGGAACTATGCGCCTGGAAAACATATCATACCCCTTTAATGAATGATTCTTCATCCTCCATTTTCTTTGCATTATGCTACTGAACGAGCTTTCATCCTTTAATCTTCAGCACCTCAGACAATCCCGCCCAAAGCACCGCGCTGGACATGCAAACGTTTGAGCCAAGAAGCCATCAGAATTGAGATGAGATGGCTCTTCCAGTGTCTTGGGCCGAGGTGAGTTTTCTGCAAGCAGGGATCAAAAACTCTAAAATCGAATTTACAGAAAACAGAGTTCAGGATGCAATTATTATCACACTCCGTTGCTTTTAATGTGTGTGCAGCGGCGTGATTGGCAAGCCTAATCCTCCCTGCTCTTGAAGCAAACATATCATAACACGTAATTATTTAGACTGAGAGGGGAGAGAGAGAGAGAAAGCATCGCTTGAGCATCACTAATAAACCGGGTAGATGCAATATTACGTAAGTCAACTATTTACCTATTTTCACGGATTAGCACGGAGGAAGGCAAATTAGCTTGACGCTTCCGACGGTTTGTCAAAAGAGGGAATGTAATAGGCTTACAGCAGGAGAAAGTAACTCAGAGGACTGGCGTGTGATTCGGCTGCACAGAATGAGAGCTTGAAAAATGATGTTGGCCATGCTTTCCTACTGAGTGAAAATGTTGTCTCATGGTCATTGGGAGAGATGAAAATGTGTCCCTTGGGTGAACTGATGTTATCGGTAGCTGCCGGTCAGCGTTAAAAAGAAAAAAAAGAAAAAAATCAAAATCGCTGCGGTTGGAGACGATGCAACCCGGTCGGTTATTGACTGAAAGGCCTTCAATTATTCAGACTTTGATTTGCTTTTTACTTTTCATTCCTTAAAAACCCGAGCCGGAGACTGAACTCTGAAAATGGGCTCAATTAGCACTTTGCTAATGGCGTTAGCAGCTGAAATTGAATAATAATTGAATGATATGAATAAGAAAAATACTACAAATCTCAAAGTCTTTAAAAACTCAAAACACCTTGGGGGTTTCTGACAGGAATATGCTGGATGGTGCTGCAGCAGCCAGGACCGTCTCTCTTTTACCACCAACGCCACGCTAAGTCATAAACTTTCCGCTCGTTTGTTTAGCACAGCACGTTTCCACAACAAGGCAGTTCAAAGTGCCTTACGCCATAGAAGTCACGAGTTATGAAACTATTAAGTATTTACATTTAGTCAAATTCCATCATCAAAATCATCAAACATATTGAATACGTTCCAGTTCAACACTAGTCAGAGGTTGCTGCGCAGCTTTTCAGGGGATTCAGATAACAACAAATCAGCAACAGTGTGTACTGCGGAGCCAGATTTATAAGCCGTTCAGTGTTAAGTCAGCAAACGAAGAGGAAAATAGTTTTCCTCTGTGTGTTTAATTTATGCTATGCAGCTTACGGATTCCAGCGAGGCCTCACATTGTGACGGAGAGCATCGGCATTCCTGAGACATTTACAGAAACACAAGCAGCCCCTGTTTATGCCGTCACAGCTGCTCCCGATTGTAATCTACACACAGGCGTCAAACACAGCTTCGCCCAGACGGTCACGGAGCAGACGGGAGACAAAAGTCTGACGTTGCTGATATTGTGCTCACAAAATGTCATACAATCTCAAAAAAATGCTCAGATGCTGAACTGCAGAAAACGGCGTTCTGTCTCAGTGTGTGCAGGATGGACCTGACACTGCTTTAAACCACCGAACAGTGGAGCTAGAAGTTGATACTTGCTGTTGATTGGAAGCCCATTCGCATACAAAGAACCTTTCAAATCTTTTTTCAACAATCAAGAAAAATATATAAATTTATTTATTTATTTGTTTTAATGTGGACATTTGTTTTGGCATTATTGTACATTTTCCAGGCACATTGTGCTATAAAATTGCATTATCAAGTGACTGTGTTACCTTCAGTTATTATAAAAAGGCTGTATATCACTCAACATTTTGACTTAATTTCAATATTTGAAATATTTTAAAATATTTGACTTTTAATTTAATGCTTTGAAATTGGCCCACTGTCCCTTTAAGAAGCTCCTGCTCTTTCTGAAACTCTGCCTCCAGGAAGTCACCACAACATGGCTCCTGTATTAACCTTCTAGCAGTATTTCTATAGTAGCAGAAGTAGTTTCTCAGCCGTTCCACCATATGTTTGCTAATTGCTGCTGGCTAGTCTGAAGGAACCGAGTGGCGGAGGTCTGCTCTGTGAGACGGAAGCTCGGAAGTTTGGAAACTGCATCTCCGGGGAGGAGCTTCGTCTTTGAAGGCGGAGCTAGGTCCACTCAGGCGCTTTTGCGCAAGGACGTGCAAGGATTTCTCAAACATGCATGAAAGGCTGACAGCAACACACCGGGAATGTTTTTAGGGAACATCGTAACTGGATGCAAAGATTTAAAGAGTTAAAGAAAATGCATCTCGGTTTTCAGGGATCGCAGAGCATCTTGAATCCTGACAGGGACACATTATTTATCTGAAGTTGCACCAGCTGTGAGCAGATAGATGAGTAAATCCGGAGTGGATGAATTATATCTGGTGAAGCTAACCTTCACCCTGCCGCCAGCAGGCGCGACTGTCCTTGAAACACTCAGCGCCGCGTTCAGACGCCTGCTTTTTGTCCCGTTCATCGTCCAGAAGAAGCTCTGCTTTCAATCAAGCGGCGATTGTTTGCCTTCCTGAACGCAGCACACATACATACCTCCCGTCTGAGCTCCTTACGTTTCTCTTTCTTATGTGAGTTTAAATGTCAGGTATCGCGTCTAAATCTGGTTGAAAATATAATTCTATGAGTAGAGTCAGAGCTTTTTTGATTTCTCCATAAATCCTCTAACCCATGTCCTTTGGTCTCCAGAAGCCATGACTGTTCATGAGCCTTTGTGATTAACTGGCTTTCCTGTTTGTCGTCTAACAAACAGGAAAAGCAGTGTCTTTCACAATAAAGCTTGTTTAAAAATAACTCAAATCAGGAGCTGTTAATGGTTGGAGTCAAATGGAACGGGTTTGGGGAAACCTCTGCATTTGAACATTTTCATCCAACAGGATGTTTGTTTTTCATTCGATACGAACAAAATGCGCCGACTAATGCCACCAATGCTGGCGACAAGTCAGTGGAGATCAGTTCTTTGAAGACGGTGACACACATTTGTGGTCCATCTGCAACATAGAGGCACAGTTCAGTCCGGCGCTGTATAATACGCAGTTCTTCGTAAATTAAATATGCTACGAAGCTCTTCTTGCTGGACGTTTCTCGACACGTCCCCCCCGTTGAGGAGACCCTGGGTCGACCCAGAAAACTCTTGAGGGACGACATCTATTCCTTCTGGGCTTTGGATCTCCCACAGTGAGCAGGGGAGTGACCCAGAGGAGGGTGACGACTCGGTTTGCTTCTGACCTCATTTCCCAGTAACTTGATATTCCATAAACGGAAGAATGTAACGAGAGCAATTTTTATCAAATGTTTTCATTTACTTATTTGGCTAAAATGACTCAATAAAACTAATAGTATTGAAGCAAATATAAAAAAAAAAAATCCATCCAGTTTCCTTTCATTTGTGATTTGTGTTTAGCGATATAACAAGTTCATAAATATAAATATATTGTGTGTGTGTGTGTGTGTGTGTGTGTGTGTGTGTGTGTGTGTGTGTGTGTGTGTGTGTGTGTGTGTGTGTGTGTGTGTGTGTGTGTGTTTTGTGTGCTGAGCAGCGATCAGAAACACGGTGGCAGAAACCTAAAATATCTTGTAAAGCTTCGCTATAGATTGTTTTCTAAAACAATTTAGAAATTTAAAGCTGCAGTTTGTAACTTCTAAAGGTGTTGTTTTTTTTTGTTTTTTTACATATTTCTTAAAACTCTCTCTCTGTGCTGCCGATATACTATGAAACGGATAACGTGGCTCTTTCCTGTGGCTCTACTGCCATCTGCAGAAATCTCCCACTTGTTCGTAAACATCCACTGAGAGCCAGGAGGAGGCTCTCGGCGATGTCAGACACCGTTGCTTAAATGCTGCTCAATGTGCCAATGGCAGAGAAACAGAAAAATAACTGTTCCGTCGTTGACCATGCTAACTAGCTTTAGCATTGACAGCAGCCTCCGTCAGGAGAATGGGCTGCAGCCCAGCAGAGAGCCAGGGGGAGTTACTGAGCAACATCATAAAAGTGACGTACTGCAGCTTCAAGTGATGGTTTGAACAAAGTAGTTGCATTTTGAGAGTCTCCTTTTAGATTTCTGTCCTGAAACTCCTGTAGGACCAGTATTAGTGAGACGCAAAATGAGCATTAGCCAGCAACTGACCTGACATGCGAACTCGTTTTCTTTACTGGACCACAGAAGCAGAATGGCTTCTGGACCACAGAAGCCATTCTGGACCGCAGAGCGACTCGGCTCCCGCCGTTGTCTGCGACATCGGAACTCTTTGAGCATTACAGTGTTTTAAAAGCGCTAAAGTCTCAATCTTGCAAATAGGTTGCCGTTCATTTTCAAGCGATTTAAAGCAAAACTTTCCACCGTGGGAGAGAACAAAAAGTTTCGAGTAACACAGACGTGCTTTCTGTGGTTCAATCGAGTCTGGAGAGCTGGTGGCGGTCTGGCCCAGCGGCCGAAGGAACTCACAGACGATATCTGAGATCCTGCGGGGGAAAAGCCTCTCTCGGCCAAACACAACTTGAGATAATTTGGTTAATAAGGAGAGAATTACGTGGTCCAATAAACACCGGTGATTTTGACAGCAGCAAGTGGATTATGCAGCACTCTTTGCGTTGATTGGCGCCGCCGTTAAAGATGTCAAAAAAAAAAAAAAAAATCCTCAAAGTAAGTAAATAAGTAGTTGCTATGGCGACCTTGGTGACCTCAAGATGGACGTTCTGCAGCTCTCACACTGCAGGATGTTTGGGGTGGAAAGGTGATCTTTATAGGGGTGGCCGGAGCAGTAAAAGAATACACACAAAGAAAATAAACATGCTAATATGAAAATATCCATGCTAATATTTTTGTAAATTTGACCCCAGAAAGGATGAGGAGCAGATTCTCATGAGAGGGAGCTGCAGTTATAAATTTAGAAACTTTATATAAACAGCATATTTGTCATGCTGACCAAAGTCAGCATGTAGATGAGTAAAATCTAATCTCTCCTTTTAATATTTTTTAAATTGTGTTCCTGAACAAAATGTCTCCTTTACAGCAAAAAGGTTTGAAATTCGTCTCATTTTCACCCACACGCCCTCCCGTTGTGCGTCGGGAGAGCGTCGGGCAACGCACGTTACAGAAAACAGAACATGGGTCTGTGTTTCATCACTCTGATCTCCTCTGCACATGTACGGTTCCGGAGGATCGGCGGAAAGGTGGATGACGCGAGAGCCCGAGCGTGACGGAATGCCCTGTGCGCTTGAACGTGAAGTCGCATTCCTGTGACAGATAAACGAGCAGCTCCGAACCGATTCCAATGTTGCGCCGTGTCTTTTTAGGCGTTAGCGGCTTGTGAAACTCGTCAGCCTTTTGTGCTTCAGACTGAACCGAAAGGGAGGAAAATCAGCACTAAAGTGGACACTAAATGTAGCATTTCCTCCGCGTCAGAGTTTGCGTTTTTTTGTTATGTGTAATATTGGCCGTCCAACATTTGAACGCAAGAGTCTTTCATTTTTGTGAGGGGTAATTACGTGACCTCTGCTACGTCTACTTCATCCTCCCTCGGCTTTAGCCGCGTGTTATGGTGCACGACTGAAGCATAAGGTCCAAAACTGCTTCTTTTATAATAAGAGTAAGACCCGGTTAGATTGTGCTTTAAAAAAATAAATAAATAAATAAATAAATAAATAAATAAATAAATAAATAAAATATGATAATTTTCTCATTTTTAAGGGTGCAAAATGCGTTTCGAGTTGCATCTGCGCGTGTTCTCATTCACGCCACTACTCGTCGTCCGATGTTCGATTGAGCTTTGCGCTTCTTTTCCACGAGCGCAAGAATTTGGCGCGCGCGTCCGGTCGGAGGGGAATAAATTAAACCGGAAAATGAAGCAAAGCCGCCAGAGAAGCGGCCGCAAAAGACGAAGCAGAAGAAGAAAACGGTGCTTGCCGATGCAAACGTAACAGATATTAAAAGATTAAAAGAAAAATGGGGTGAGCAGATGTTTTGTGAGGTTGGAAACACATGAAACATGTTTTTTTTTGTTTTTGTTTTTTTTCTTAAGGCTGGAGGATGCATATAATGCATTTTGGTATGCGTGGATGAATGCAAACAGAACCCTGTTTGTTTACAAGCCTCCGCCCGACACCTTTAATCAAAGCACGCCGATGCATTATTAAAAACCCCCGAAGCCTCCCCGCGAACAGAACCGGCTTCCACTAATAATGGCGGCTTCCCCGCACCTTGGGCTTGCGTCAGGCGCGGCGCTCCAGCTAAAGGGGGTCACTGATGTTTGCGGCTTGCGTAAGCCTCAGCCCGGGCTCTCGCGCTCCTTGCACCGGCTCCCACTCACTTCAGTGGGTGACATCCCCGCAGGGAAAGTTCTGCTTCCTCGGGGAGGCGAGGAGCATGTCATCCGCACAAACCGTTGGCCGAGGCTCAAAGGAAGCCCTGTTTTTGTTTTTGTTTTTCTTTTCTCTCTCTCTCTCTCTTTCTTTTTTGTAGCATGTGTCATGCTGAAATAATCAAGGAGGCTGCTGCGGTGTCAGGAAAGGTTGTGTGCGATAAACAGCGACCCGTCACGCGAGCTGTGTGTGTGTGTGTGTGTGTGTGTGGGGGTGTGTGTGTGTGTGTGTGTGTGTGTGTGTGTGTGCGTGTGCGTGCGTGCGTGTGTTTGTGTCGTTTCACAGCTCCGTTCGCAGAGCTGCAGCTAATGCTTTCTTGGAATGGAGGTAGCTGAAAGGCCTTCAGTGTTTTTATGTTTGTTTACTAAAAAAAAAAAAAGAGAGAGAGAGACGGAGAATGGTACCTTCAGGACAGAGAGCTGATTTGGGGGCTGAAAGCAGGAATATTCTTTCCACTTGAGTTTTTTTTTCCACACTTTGCTATAAGAAAACCACAGACTTTCATGCATTTCAATGGGACTTTACGTGGCAGATCAACAGAATTAGCACAAAACTGTGAGGGAGAAGAGAAATGATTCACCATGTGCTTTTTTTTTTTCATTTTACAAAGGAAATCTTAAAATACTTCACGAAATCAATTATAGCTTAAAGTCTTTTAGACAAGTTTTGTAGACCTTTTTTTTGTAGACAGGATTATGTGTTTTCCAGTCACTTTATAGCACGATCCAGTGAGCATATTACCTTCAGTTGTTGTGAAAATGCTACATACATAAAACGTGATTTCATATCTCAATGCCTTGGATTTGGGCCTCTGCCTCTTTAAGAAACTCTGCCCAGGAAATCATCAAAACGTGGCTCCTCTATTAACCCTTTAGTGGCGTTTTTATACCAGCGCTTCGCTGAGAAGTGTCTTGTTCAATGAGCTCTGAGGATGCACAGATCCACCAGGTGTTTGCTAATTGCTGCTGGCTAGTCTGAAGGAGCTGAGGCGGAAGTTACGTCTCGAAGGCTTAACTTCCGATTCCACACCTCTGAGAAACGACCCCTGCAAGACACTGTCGTGAACGTGACATCAAGCCCAAATGAAGGCGTCTTCATCATGAATGTTTATGACGTGTCATTTGGTAAATGATGACACTTTTAATGTAACTTTTAGTGCAGCGTTCTCTACAGAAGTTACCTACTGCAGCTTTCATAAGCAAAATGAAAAGAACATCAGTTATGTTTAGTCATGTTTCAAAGTAACACAAGCATCTCTTGTCATTTTCTCCAAATGTGAGGAATCGGCTTAAAAGGTCGAAGTTCTGCGATTCTTTTCAAAGAGCTGCATTTGGATTGAGCGTCCAAGCTAGTCGACAGTGAGCGGGGCAAAAAAAAAGACTCTCCGTGTTTTTATTCTTCACATTCCAATTACTCGGGGCTGCGTTTCCAAAGAACTGTACGTACGGCTGAGAGGAACGCCTAATTGAGCTTCGTGGACTCCAGTCGAGAAGTTGCAGGCAAATTCTAATTGCACACTCACTTCTCCAGCCGTGGGAGCGGATGAGGAATCATTTGCGAGCCAAAACGCCTGAGCGACAAGTGAAATTGAATCTTCAGGCTCCGACGGCAATTATTAGTATTTTTTTAATATCCGGGCAGAAAATCCTCTCGTTGTAGTGCACGCGATTGTTCATTACCAGAAAAAATGGGAAAAAAAATTGAGAGAGAAAACGTGAACGAGAAAGAGTTAAAAGTCGGCCAGAGACGAGTCTCGGATCGCCTGACGCCGTCGAATTGTCCTTTTGTCTTTTGATGGGTTAGACTGAGAGCGGATCCAAAGTGGCCCGCCTCTTTTTAATCGGGTTTGAGTTGAATTAGCGAAGGCTGCAGGCCGGTGGGAGACAGAAAGCCTTCAGAAAGCCTGGAAGGTGAAGCACCAGGAAGAAGTCGGTAAACACTTTTTGTCTTCAACAGTAAAAGGTTGATTCTCAAGACCTGGTGTGATTACAATTAGAAGAGAGTCCTAGAAATAAATCTGCAGGTGGAATAGAAGCGATGCTTCCACTGACCGTATGAGCGAGCGATTTGACGCTTCGAAAATAAATTTGCTCCACGTTAACAGGCAAATTCGAAAAATGTTTTCTGCTAAAAGATTTGGAGCCGGAATGAGGCGAGTTTTTTATTTTATTATCACTTCAGTACAATCAAAACTAGTTCATTTTGCAAACCTGCAATGGTTTCCCGCATCACACGAGTCACACGATCAAGAAAACGACAACAAGTGGTTGGAGGACGACAATGATTTGAATCGCATTCCTTATATAAGGGAAACGCCGCAAATACGAAATTGTGGGGGTTTTTTTGACGACAGCAGAACGTGAACAAAGTTTTTTCGCACATTTGCAATGAAATGCGGCAATTGAGAGCGATAGAGAGGAGCGACTGGTGTGAGGCCTCTAAACCAACGTCTGTCGCATGTGTGTGTGCGTGTGTGTGTGTGCGTGCATTGATAAGATTTACTTCTTCTTTTAAACACTAGCCAAATAAATCAACAGGCTGCTCGACTGGGAGTGTCTGAGTGCTGGGTCGGCAGAAAGAAGCAGCATATGATTTTTCCAGCCCCACAGACATCTAAGTTTGTGTGTGTGTGGGTGTGTGTGTGTGTGTGTGTGTGTGTGTGTGAGGAGATGAGGAGAAAAAAAAAAAAACAGAGGGCGTCCCTCTTGCGGTCCCACCCCAGCCCTGCCCCCTTTCACATAGAGAAGTATCCTGTAGCAGATCAACCCCCCGAAAAAAAACTGGAAACTCATTCAGTCTCTTCTGAATGGAGCGTCTTTAACGTGAGAGTGTAGGACTTATAACGTTGAGCGACCCCGACAGCACAAAAATAAAGAATACCATGCGAGCCCTGCGTCCGGTCCTGGTTGGTGCCTTGGTGACCCTGCTGCTCTGGCTGCCCGGCCCCGCGCACGGAGGTAAGCGCCACCGCAGATCGGCGTTCGCATCCCGCTGCCTGTCCGGTTCAGAGACGGTGTGCGAGGCGGGACGTCAGATCATCCCCCCCCTCTCCCCGTACCTCAGAGGCATGACAGTCAGGGGGAGCTGATGCCTCACACTTCAACTCAACTGACTTCCAACTTTAGTGCTGCTTTCTTTTTTTATTTATGTAAAAGGTGTACCTCGTGAAATTCTCTACAACCTCAGTGCTCGCATCATTCATTGTCTCGCGTTGCTTGGACTCTTGTCCAAGGTCTGAGACAACATCTGTTCCCTTCTAATCCTTTTTAAATTTTCTCTCCTTCTCCTTCTTCTCGCCTCTCTTCGCCTGCAGCCGGCTTGCGTTTTTTTTTTTTCTTCTTGAAAGTGTTTTTGCACGTCGCCAAAAGGCAGGAGGCGTCGCAGCCGGAGCCCCGTGAGCTTATAGGTGCCCCGTGTGAATGGCTCTTTCAAAGAGAAGCACGCGGTGGCAGAGCAGAGCCGCTCCGCACTCACCCAGAGAGAAGAGATGAAAGTGAGAGGGGAAAGCAGGGCTGTAAAGGTGTGAGGACGCCAGCGTGGGTGTGTGTGTGTGTGTGTGTGTGTGTGTGTGTGTGTGTGTGTGGGGGGTGTGTGTGTGTGTGTGTGTGTGTGTGTGGGTGTGTGTGTGTGTGTGTGTGTGTGTGTGTGAGGGAGGTGGGCTGCTTCATGGAAGAGGCCCATACGATGTCCTCACAGAGACGGTGTGAAGTGCCACAGGTACACTTTCTCCATGACACGACAACGCCACAGAGCAGCGGGATTCAAAAGTAGCAAGTCGGTTCACCGACGCACAGCATCAGCAGGAAAACGCTGCTGATGTTAAACCGTTTTTGGCTCGGACAGCTGTTGAGTCCGTTGCTTCCCCACTCCTCGCCTCCAAAGTGTCAGCGCGCTTCCCGCTTCCCTGAAGCCCCCGACAAACCTCTCATTGGCTGCTAATGAGGACAGGAAGTTTCGGGTTAGGGTTAGTCAATCGAAGCTCAGGTGGGAAGTTGGACTCGGTTTTCTCCATAGTGTGATCGGTTTCATCACTGGCGTGGGAAATGTTTGCTCATTTGCAGATGAGTCCTGCTGAACAAAGTGACGGCGGTGACGCCTCTGCCGGAAGAGTTGGCGGCGTGTTGACCCAACGGCGGCTTGTCGGATTATGTCTGCTGGCAATTGGCGAGGCGCAGTTTAAGCGTGGCGCCAACGTTACTGTAGCTGAGCTGTCTGGGCAGATGATGGAGTTGATGCAATCTGTTCAAAAACCTGCGTTTTCCACATTTTTTCCACAAACTTCACCGTATTGAATTTGGACACTCTCTGCAGGACCACTGCAAAGGTTCTGCAGATTCTGAACCTTACCATATGGAGGCTATTTATATCCCCGGAGGATTTCATATTTAATTTGTGTCCAAATTAAAACTCATATAAAGTAGGATCTTGTGAAAAATGTCATTATTAGCTCTCTTTTCAGAAATTAAAGCTCAAATCTTTTTGCCCATATCAAAATTGGTCTCCTTTACAAAACTGCAATGGAAACACTTTTTTTTTTTCACGCCGCACGAGTCACATGATAAACAATCGGCCATTGCCACTGCCGAAAACCACGAAGAAGGCGACGACAGGAAGCAGTTGGAAGATGATGGCGCGGCACGTTTTCTAGCGACTTATTGCACCAACAAACTTAATCGCGTGTGATTTTAACAGCGCTTTATTTAAGGAAACGCCGCCACTGTGAAATGTTGTAACTCATAAAGGTTTTAAGTGAAATAATCTGCTAATGGAACTGGTACTTTTTCTTCCAATATTAAGGATTTATTTATTTATTTTAACTTATAAACAAGCTCTGAAAAGTTACTTAGAAGTCAGTTTTGTCTAATTTCAAGTCTACTGAGACATTTGCACCAGAAACAAAAATACTTGGTGAGATTTTCTGTTTTTACAGCCTCCCTGCCTCCTCAGTGTGACAAAGCTCACCCACTGACCTCAAGAGAGCTAAATGCTAATGTTGAGCAGATGTGTCAAGTTGACGGTTAGATTCTCGGGGCTCCACAAAATGCCGACCACGAGCGCCGGATGAGCTTTTATGCAACAACAACAAAAAAAAAGTCAATAAGAACATTATCACTTTCTTGTTCTGCAGTTGGGTTTTTTTTTTTTTGTTTTTTGTCCTCCCTCCCGTTTATTAAGAGCTCTGTTTGTACCAGCCTGGTCCAGGAACATCTTGCACAGGAGCAAAAGTTGTCTAGACGAAGCAGTGAGCCTCGCTCGTCATGAAAAGTGCTCGTGTGTGGAGAAGTTACAGTTTCCCGCCGGTGGAAAAAGTCTGACTCTGGTTTTCACCGGCATCCAGGTGTCACAGCTGCGCTGCAATGTCGGCGCCGCCGAATCCTTTGCGGAACAGATTTCATAACTTGACCTTTTTTTTTTTAAAATGCACCTGCCAAACCACAGGTTATTTCCAGCTCATCGTGTCGATAGGTCATAAGCTTCATCCTCAAACGTTTCAGAGTTTTAAAGTTTTGCTCGCAGAGGGAAATGTGCTTTAGTGTGAGTGTTGTGACAAAAAAAAAAAAAATCAACGGATAGAAAAAATGTTAAACGTAGCCATGGCGACGATTCATAATAAAGACATTTTAGCAAGGCTGTTACCAAAACAATTCAAAACGGATACACGTTTTGGGATATTTACCCTTAACAGGGTGAGGTGTTTCCGTGGCAACCGCAGCAGCAAGAAGATTTACTTGCTTGCAAGCCTGCTTGACTTTAGCATCAGCGCTGTCGGTAAAATCGCTGAAGCCGGACACAAGATTGCATTTGGTTTTGATATATTTCTTATAAACAGAACTTGTGCAAACATATCAACCCTGCTGTTCTCTGCTGGACACCTAATACCAGCAGAAGCAGCTAATATTTGAGCAAAACTCCAATCCAAAAAGTTCAGCGTGGATTTGTTACCAAAATAAAAGAAGCTCAATGTCCTGCGAGTTTAACCACTAATCGACTAATGGTCACACTTGCAAACCGAAACGCTCTTTGGAAACGGGTATGATTTAAACGGCCCTCCAAAACGACGTTTTACGACGCAGCCTCGGCGAGAAGCGCCCGGCTGATTCCGCCGTTACACCTGTAACGAAATGACACCGCCGCTTTAATGGATGCCAACTTTCCCGCAAAACTTTTTGAGACGCTGATATGACGCCACTGTGAAATGTAAAAGTGACATTTTTTATGGCTCGGGAGGAGACAGGCTGTGCCGCGCTGCGTGGAGCAGCCATGTGAGAGCACTTTTCCACATCAGGGGATGCTCACTTTATCATAGCCCCCATCTGAAATTGGACATGACATGTTCCTGTTCCAACTTTTTCCGTCAAAACATCTCAACAGCCTCCGCGTCTCCTCGGCAACCGTTTAGGTTCGTCCATTCGGCTGAATAAGAGAGAGAGAGAGAGAGAGAGAAAAAACAGTACTAATAACGGCCCGGCCGGATATTTCCGATCCAAACACGCCTGTTTGGTTGGTATGGTGACAGTTTCTCTTTTTTGTCGCTGCGTTGGTAAAAACAGGAAGTCTGATGGCGTTAGTGACATTTTGGACCTGCAGCTCTTTTCTTCACACAGTGAACACATCTTGACTTTTCTCTCGCCCCGTTAACAAACCCTCCTAAAATCTGCTGAGTGGAAATCCATTTCGTGCGTTTGGGTTCCTCCTCAGAAACAACCACGAAGAGACAGACGGGCAAAATCTGAGCACAATCGTGGCGTGAAGGTGAAGGAATTTCAAGCGCAGTTTGCCAAAAGCAACTTAAAATCTCCAAACCAAGTCCAAGAGAACTTTCTTTGCTAATGTGAACGGTCTGCAACAGGTTTACAGCTGAGGCAGGTGTAGCTCCAGATGTCGGTACTGAAAAGGTTTGGACCTGTCATAATGAGTCCAAAGAGAGGAGCTGGACGTTTTTTTTTTTGTTTTTTTTTTTCCTTTTTCTGTCTGCAGCATCTGCTCGTGAGTGAACGAAGAACATGTTCCCTCTTCAACTCTGTGAGGCTCATAGGAAGGAATGCATTAAACATTAACAAGCGACAATTCAAAGTGAGCCAGGTTTTTCTTCCCAAAACGTTGCTTTCTATATGAACTCTGGAGGCTCCTGTGTTTTAGCGTTTTTTTTCCTGACGACATGCTGCTCGCCGACGAGCAAGAACCCCTTCTAACATCGCTCAAGCGATCAACATTGATATTACCTCTCCTCACTGCGAGCCTGACAGTTATGGCTGCCACTTTCAGGCACAAAGTTTCAGGGAGTCGTGGTTTATTAACTATTTTTTTTTGGGGGGGGGTCATTCCGGCCCGAGGCAAACATCCTTGAAGCCGAGAAGCTAAAGTTGTCTTGTGTGAGCAGCCGGCCTCACCCTGCTTTTTTTTCTTTCTTCTTCTTTCTGACTTCATCTCTTCCCTGCAGGATGATTTCCCTCCCCGACCTGCGGCCACAGAGTACGCAGCCCTGTAATTGCCGTGCCCGGCCCAGAGTAGGTTTACTCTACAGGCTTGATCCCTGCAGCGGCGGCGCTCTCACTTCTGTCGAGGTGTCCCTGACATGCGCCGCATGCTAACTCCTCCGCCTGTCGTCCAAGTGAGCCGCTTCGGTCGGATACCCGTTTCGGCTGCAGGAAAGAAATGCGAGAGAGCGCTCGAAACGAGAGGGCACCTCATGTGCTCGATCTTTCATTTCTTTCAGTCGCAACCGCAGCTGCTCCGTCCTGTTATATTTGGGGACACCGAGCTGACCTTGAAACAATTAAACACGCGCTGGTACGTTTAGGCGGCTTATTTTAAGCATGTTGCTGGTAGAAGTTGGACCGAACATGGCAAATACGACGCGGGTGTACAGCGTGTGGCTGGCTAGAATCTGCAAATTGAGTTCCGGACCATTTGGAAAAAAAACACTCTTTCAGCTTATCCTCCCGAGTAAATCTGGCCAGCCTTCTCGCGAGGCCGGATTAGTGAATGAGCAGCAGCCGCAGGCAGAACTCGCGAAGAACTGAAGGCCACAGGTCATTTGGGAATGCAGATGATTGGAAACCTTGAATATTTCTGCTTACGCTGGCCGTGTTGAGATTTTGTTTACTTTCTTGCGTGTACTTCGATCTTTAAGCAGAGCAATAGAGGGTGCGTTCACACCAGACCTGCTTAGTCCGCTTTAATTTGACTCTCGTCAGCTTGTCCGGAGAGTCTGGTTTGTTTGGGCCGGTCCGAACGCACAATTTGGACTCTGATGTGGCTGCAAAACAGCCGTCAACTTTAGCAGCTAGCCGTAGCTAACAGTAGCACTCACTGTGTTTAGATATCATTTACATTTTCAGTTTTTGGTTTTGTGTTTTCTAATCACTCAAAATGGCTGCAGCACAATTTCAACCGGTGGAGGCTTTTGCCACACGTTTGTTACCGGGCGTCGTCGTTCTGCCTGACGACAAGCCTTCGTTAGCCGACTTTGTCAACACGAAAGGGAAACTCGAGACCCATTTCTCCTCCTTATGTCACTCAGTGAAATGTTCAGAGAAGAAGCAGAGCAGTTACTGTTTACCAAGCAGTGCATAATTTTAGCTCCAACCTCCAAGCATTTGCCAGCTTTCGGACGTTCGTTTCATTGTGACCGTCCTGTGGGACGGCGGTGACCGTCTCCGTCCCTCCCTCCCGCTCCCGACGCCTCCTGCAGCATCTCGCGTTTCATCAGTCACATGGGAGGCGCCGACGGCCATATCTGCAAACGCCAAGTGTGAGTCGTGTAGCGCTGGACAGAGTCAGTCTTTGGTGGAAGAGGGGGGACAGAAGCTGAAGCCATCTGGTCGTCCTTCACAGATGCGCCAGATGAACCCTTCTTCCAAACAAAGAGGCGCATTCTGCTTTCCTATTCCTGCTGAGAGTTCTCGCAGGGTTGAAAAAGCGGAAGGGCTCGGCTGCTTCTCATTGTGATTCAGCAGCCTTAATAAGAAAAAGGAAGAAAAGACACATCCCTCGCCTTGAGGACTCGTTTTCCCTTGGCAGATGATCTTTCCCCGCGCTGCTCCCTTTGAGGCGGCTGGCAGTCAAAGGCGAGCGGCTCGGATTATATTTTGGGGCTCTGATCTGCTGAGAACGCAGCCCACACACAGACCTCATTTAGCCCGCTCCTGTACACAAAAGACTCTCTTACATAAACACGGGCCGCGATCCTGACGCTGGGCGGAAGGTCAAAGGGCGTCTCGCGGCGGCGCTCCTTCGTTGTTGGAAACTCTTTTACGTCAGCAGCAAAAAAAGGAAAAAAAAAAATGCTTGAGTAGCAGTTCGGTGACAGATGGGCTACGCTCAGAGTCAAGGTCCATAAGTGGCAATTTGGGATTTCAGATTGTTGTGATTACCTTGTAGCCGTGTTATTTTATGCATTCTAGGGGCCCGGTGTTACCTACAGCAGCAGCACCAGGAGGTCCAAACTGCACAGAGAGGAAAATACTCGACGTTTTCTCAAGAAGAAGGAAACTCCAGAACTGTGTCGATATTCCGCCGACGTGGAAACGGAAAACACAACTTTGCAATCACGGTGTTTTCGCTGGTGACACCAGAGGTGTGTTTTTTGGGAGATAATTTGTAAAAAAAAAAAAAAAAGTACTTTGAACTTTGAACCTTCAAACCCGAGACCCGCCGCCGCGTCTGGCCACCACGGTCCGGATTGGACTCTCTGCGCCTCTGGACGCGGTCCAGAGCTTTGTGACCGCGCAGTCATAACAGTTCGACAGCGACGACAAAACTTCTAATCAGGGGCTGACGCTAAACACAGAGCAGAGGCTGGAAAACACACGGTGCGACTATGAGAAGGAAAACAACAGCCGTCGCTTGTCCCGAGAAACATGGCGTCTGTGGAGTTTCTGTCAAATCAGAGCAAACCCAGAGGCACTGCTGCTTTGAATGTCCAGAAGAGTGTCGAATTGGATTTTCTGATTATTTTTGTTCGAGTGGGGGAACCAAAGAGAAAACTGGGTGTCGATAAAGTTTCACTTTGTGTATGTTGCTTTCAATATTACGTTCCTGGAAAAAATAAAGATCAATTCAGAGCTAGACGAATTGATCTAATTCATCGAACTTTAAGCTCTTGTTTCATCTCTGATTCGTCGTCTTTCACTTAGTTTTGTCCCGACCTTATTTTACTTTCGAAATTTGAAACGGACCCGATTGGGGTTTTAGTTGCCAAAACAAAACTTTTTTTTTTTTTTATCTGGAGAAAGTTTGAGCTCTGTTTGGTTAAAACCGATTAAAACCCAACAGTAACGTCCTCGAATGTCTATAAATTTATCAAAAGTTTATCACAAAATGAGCCCTGGAAGAGTACTGGACTTTAAACTGGAAACTTTGTTGAAAACCCGCAGAAACGCACGACTTAGATCATTTTAACTGGGCGACGTAAAGTTATGTGTTCTGCTCTCAAAGTGACGCCAACGATAGCTCTACGTCAAATAGCTTCAAATTGTCACCGAAGGGGCTCTTGCTATGAGCGAACATTCAAGATCTACGGCCTCAAAGTGGAAATTTCAGGGCATTTATTTGAGTCAGAGTTCAACTTGTCCATCCAGTTAATCCTGCAGTTATTTAGATTTTCTTTTTTTTTTCTCCTGCAAACTTAAGTACGCGCAGCGACACAGAGGGCGGATAAAACCAACACTGCTGGATTACGTTTTAAGCTACGGGTAGAAGTCCGGGCAGGCCACCTGCAGGGTACCTGCTGTGCTGAGGCGCCCTGACCGATGGGCAGAACTTTGTCTTTTTCTTTTAATCCAAGTGTGCTGTGACCCTGAGAAAACAACTACAACAAGAAGAAAGAGAAAACACTGCAGCAGCAGCAGCAGCAGCAGCAGCAGCAGCAGCAGCAGCAGAATTGCATGTTTATTCTTGATAAGAGCTTTTGGGGAGTTTAGTGCCCAAAATGAAAACTCCAGAGAAAATTCTCATCATCGCAGGACTGCCAAGCTTTCAATAAGCAGGAATTATGCATGACCAGATGCCTCGATACGAGCGGCCTCCACGGGCTTTTCTTTTCAGATTTTCTCTCTTCCCTTTTTAGAGAGGACTGTCTGTTTTCATCGTTTTAACTGAAGATGAATGCGTTCTCTCTCTTTCTCTCTCTCTCTCTTTCTTTTTTTTATTCTTATGCCTGCCATTGTTTCTTTTTATCGGCTGGATAAAAAGAGAAAAAGCAGAACAGAGGAGCTTTTGTGAAATTAATCATTCGGTTTGTCCCAGAGGGATTAACCATTAGGATCTTTCCTACTTGTTTACTGCGAGTGTCATGATTTCTAAAGAGCCGTTATCGTTACGGGGCCGTAGCCACTTTAATGTGTTACATATCGTCGTCGTGTTTGATTCATTAGCAGCGCTTGGCCTCTTCGGCTTACAATGCGACGCAGTGACTCATTTATTCATTTTTTTTTTTATTTTACAAGCACTAAATGTGTACAAAACATCGATATCGAGCCGGTATTGGATCGATACTGACGGGGTGAAATCGATAACTTTTTCAAATTTTCTTTTGGTTTCTTCTCAATTTATGTTTTTTTTCTTTTGAACAAAATCATGTCAGTATGTTAATCAATTGTTTTGTGGACACCTTCAAGCTTTGTTAAAAAAACAACAAAAAAAAGCACATGGAGGTCAGAGGTTTTATATCTCAAACGTAAATAAAAATAATCAGTATCAGTATCAGCGACACCGGGCCTGTATTTATTTGGTATTGGATCGATATCAAAATATTCAGTATCGTACACATTTAACAAGAATAAGTGTCTGTGTATTTTACTGGGATTTGCAGTGACAGGACAACAATACATGTTGCATAAATGTGAAGTAGGGGAGCTTACATAAAAAAAAAAAAAAAAAACAGGCATAAAACTTTCTCTTAGGTTCTGAAGGGTTTTTTTCTAAAACAGGTTGTTGTATCTAAAATGACAACAAACTTTCAAGCACACGGAATCGTTTTCATGAATGTTTTCATTCACACGGGAAACGCAGGGAAAAACTGTGTTTTAACTCCTCCGGACCTGTGAGTGGCGCTCAACAAGCAGCGTGGCACATGCGCATTAAGGCTGGCGGGAAACACGACGATAAAACAAGAATGACGAGGAACAAAGTGAGAACGGAGTCTTTTGCAGAACGTCACGTTGCAACTGAAACAAAGCATATGACATGTAGGACGCCATTGTTGTTGTGTGCGACGCATTTGGGGTTATAGGTCAGAATCACCATTTTTTTTCCCCAAAGAAGCCGATTTTACATAGCCGATTTTATTTAGAAATAAAAGTAACTTTTGGTTCCCCTAACGTGCCGTTTTTATGTGGGCGCATGGAAAAAAGGGCTGAAAACGTTCCTATTTCGGAAACAGGTGTTCCTGTGTGAACTTTTGCCATTTGGAAGTCAAAGTCAACATGTGAAAGAAACTAAACAACAGAGGTTTTGGCTTCCACTATGTGAGCTATAAAAAACTAAAAATTAAAAGCCGTACCAAGTTGGCTCAGTTGGTGATTGCTAAACGCTGTTGATAGTCATTGGGAGGATTTAAGGAGCTAAATACAAAAGCAAGACAACACTGGATATCCAGAATGAACGGGGTGCTTTAAATCAAACAGGTGTGTTTGTGTGAGAGTGGCCAAGACTTTGCTTACTGAAAAATGTTTGATCTTTGAAAAGAAGAACAGACAAACATTCGGCCTCTATATGTGAAACTCAAACCCAGAACAACTTGCAGCTGCTTTGCTGATCATCCATCTTCTTCGCCAGAGTTTGAAAACCAAGAGTCGGTTTCCTTTTGTAATGTTGGTCCATCACGTAAAGTCCCAGAGAAACACATGGCAGCTTGACTGTGGAATGGTAAAAAAAAATAAAAAATAAAAAAATGTGACAAAGTTGAGAGGGCATTGTGTCTGCAAACCTTTACAAGGCTCTGCACATGTCCCAATCGGTCATCTGACATTAGTTTTGGCGCAGAGAAGGCATGTGGAGCCCCTGGAAAAGCAGCATGAATCATATCATGGGAACCGCTTCCCGATTGGTCGAAACGGTGTTGGGAACAGCTTGTGGTTTCCCCGTCCGACATCTGGAGCTGGCGTGTTCAGCTTGGGGCCAGCCAAATTTAAAAAGGGCTTTAATCACATCCTGCTCCTTCTTGCCTAATATAGACGTAAAATAAAATGAAAATGAAGGCGGCGAGAGGACCTCGACGTGCTGCAGTCAGCGAAGTTTAGAGAAACCCAGAGTGTTGTTGGGAACGGACCCGGCTGCTATCAGACCCCGATTATGTTGTCAGCAAATTTCTGGCCTCTGGGTCGACGGCTCCATCAGATAAATCCAATTCAACAGGGCGAAGCTGGACGTGTGCGTCTGTACATGTATGCGTATCCGGGGAGACGTGTGTTGGATTTCACGCGGGGCGACGCTGGATTCAGTTTCAGGTCCGTCTGGTCCGCTCTGGCCCTTGCAGACTTGAGTCTGCTATTTTTACAGCGGTGGTAGCTGCGCATGACTCATTATTTTAAATAAAGAGAACTCCCCTGTCAGTCTGGCGGGGGGAGTCCCACCACCCCCTCCGCCCGCGGTCACCCCGGAGCGCCGAGGGGAGATGACTCATGAGCACAAGGCCACGGTGGCTAATCATGAGGCGTCGCACTCAGGACTAATTTGTTTTTCTTGTGACTAAGCTTTCGACTCTGTGATACCGACTGCTTTGCCTTCGAGATTAAAAGACTTGAGCTTCAGCCCAAAGGTAGCGCGCGTCCACGTTCAGTCTGCGGCGAAGGTACGCAGAATTTCCTCACGTTAACGCTGACTACGTTCGTATTCGATCCTCGTTGCTTGGGTGAGCCTCTACCATAGGGGTGTCAAACTCCAGTCCTCAAGGGCCACTGTCCTGCAGTTTTGCAATGTGCCACAGGTACAAAACACTGGAATGAAATCGCTTAATTACCTCCTCCTTGTGTAGATCAGTTCTCCAGTCTTGCTAATGACCCAATTATTCTATTCAGGTGTGGTGCAGCAGAAGCACATCTAAAAGTTGCAGGACAGTGGCCTTTGAGGACTGGAGTTTGACACCTGTGCTCTACCACCTTAAAAAAAAAAAAAGAAGAACACAGGGACCGAACTTTGATTTTTATGCTCTGAGCATCTTTTTCAAATGGATTCGGGTCTGAGTTTTAACGGCGGTGGACTGATGCAGAAATATTTCGACGTAAACTCTTTCATCACAGCTCGGCGTGTCTGTTTAGGGAACGTTGTTCTGCTGAAATCGCAAAATCTCCGCCCGTTTCTGAAGGCTTTTGAGACCTAAGGATTTTATTTCATAAACTTCCCCATGGACAAAGTATGGAGACTGTATTTAGCTCCATAGATTTCTAGCACAGCTAGCATACAGGATAAAACATTCAGAGTTGGTCTAGTCTGACCAAAACAGTGGCAGACACACTTCTGCTAACGCGCTAACAGCAGGGCTAATTTATTTATTTTGTTTGTTTAGCTCTTTAGCACTTTTGCTAACTTTAAATACCTTTAGCACACTTAGCTTTAGCGTCAGTAGAGTTTCTGTTTATGATTAGCGCAACTGACTTTTTAGCTAGCAGTCCTCACCACTAGCCAAAAGGCAGCCGCTTCCATGTTTGCTCTGTTTCCCTACATGACTTGCCACAAAGTTTAAGCTACATGGGAAAAAGAAACGGGCAAAATGTTCAGTCGCTTGTCGTGCAAAGGTCGATGCGGAACATTGGGACAAGAAGTATTAGTTTTTGTTTCCGAGTAAATGATTAAGTGCCATGTTTTTTCACATTAGTGTGTGAAAATAAATAAATAAATAAATAACGTTGCTGGCGAGTCACCGGAAGCAGATTTACAAGGTTCTGAGTCAGTGGGATGAGTCAGCTCTTGGTCCCTCATTCACTAAAGAAAATGTGTTTTTCTCATTCTAAGTTAAATTCATTAATAGGTAGTCCCATTCAGCAGTGAGCACGAACTGATGTATTGTAGGTTTAATGTGGCCAGTGGTTCAGGAAAAAAAAAACGTACTACAACTTCAACATTTTCAAATACGTTGGGTATTGTTAATATTTATCAAAATTCCAAAATACTATTTCAACTCGGATATGGGCATTAAAGTCTCACATGAAGTACAATGTTTGCAAAAAATACACTCATTAAAAAGATAAAGGAAACTCTTCGGGGCTGCCCATAAAAATCACAAGCCCTGGGCTAGAGCCTTACTCACACAAAATCACAATGAAAACCATTGAAGTTTGTGTTTGCAATGAGACAAAGCGTGCAAAGTATCGCACACCTGCCTGCTTCGTGAAAGGTTTTCATCTGACTTGGTCAGAGTTCATTCACTCAATGGATTTCTGCAAAAGAAGTGTCCTAATTAGTTTTTTCCGCATGCACAATTTTCGGTGATGTAAATAACTATGGTGTCCCCCCGTTCAGCCAGGCTCCAGCCCCGTCATTCCCAAAGCGTGGCGGCGGGAGACGGCGCTCAGGGGGGGGGGGCCGCTTGCTGTGTGCAACATGGCGGCGTAGAGGCAGATCAGCGCCAACTCCTGTCTTGAAGATCTTCATCATCAGCGCTGCTATGGGATGAAGAAACGCTCCGAATAATTTGAGGCCAGACGGCATCATTACGCAGTAACATCAACAGGGCGACGGGGCTGAGGGGAGAGTCGGGGGTGGAGGGTTGAGGGTGGCACCAGACCCAGCATCTGGCAGATGACAGACTGAAGTAGCATGCGGATGATAAATATAGCTGCAGCACCAACAAAAGATCATGTTGGCTTCACATGAGGCTGACGAAAAAAAGGGAAAGGAGGGAAGGCGATCCAGGGGGAGCGCAGTGTGTGTGTGTGAACTCATGGTTATGTTTACTGTAGGCCCGCGTGTGAGGGCGTGTATTCTTTATGCTCTGCGGTTCACACAGAATCCAGTGTTCGGCAGCCGGAGCGAATGTCGTCATCCGGCTCGCTGAGAAGGCTTAAAATAACCGGAGGAAATAATGCATCCCAGGAAGTTTGGATTGACTCGTGGTTCGGCCGTCTACAGGGGCATAAAGCGCTGCGCAGCGGGCCTGAAACGCACAGCTCCGGTCCGCCAGGTCCCACAGCCGAGCTCCTTATGGAGCAGGAAAGGGGTGGGGGGGGACCTTGCACATGAGATACTGAAACTTTAAACGTTTTAGTGAGGAAAGCAAAGAATCAACAGTAAATATCTTCACATCAAATCGCAAAATCAGTTTTTGAAAAAAAAAGAAAAAAAAAAAAACGGCACTGAATCATGATGTTTAGGATTCAGTGGTTCTCTGGTTTTTGCAAGACCACAACAATCAGCTAAGAGCTACAACCTGTAAATACTGGTCTTGATTACAGACGCATTGCAACGTGATGTCATGCTATGCAAGACTTTCTGACAGTTGGTCGACGACAATGACTGCCGTTGGTTTTCGCGGTCAAGTTGTCAATCTTAAAGGTGCGTCTGACGTGTGAATGAAAAGGGGTTGCAGTGCTGTGCTACTGATCCTCAACACCAGGACAACAAGAAAAGGTCCAAGGAGATAACTTGTGACCTCTTAAGACAGATAAATAACGTGATTAGGCGTCATTGTTGCAAAGGGTCAATGGGCCACTGCACATTTGAATCACTTTGGAAACAATCGGGTGTCTGCCTGGTTGACATGCACGTTTTTACATAGTTCCTCAATAACGTGAAACGGCGATGACGTTATTTAAGGAACCGAGAAATGTGAAGCGCTCGCGCTGTTGTAGTCACACAAAAGCAAAAAATAGAAATGCTGTTGCTATAAGACAGAGAGTTAGTCAAAATACATGTCAACAGTATAAATGACACGTAAGCTTGACTTTTTTTTTTTGCAGTCCCTAAAGCCGTTCAGACATCCTGAAAGGAAAATGTAAGGTTTCCCCAGAGTTTTCCGGGGCAGCGGCCCGACACATGTCCAATACCTGGGAGGCTCTCAGTCTGCAGAGAATTATCTCAACATAAAATTCCTAAGGGAGATTAAAAAGGTCTGCAAAGTACGCCTAAAGAAAGTTTGTATGTTTTCCTTTTTTTGATCCGTAGAGAAAGGAAAGGTTGCTCTGTAGACACTGATAATCAATTATGCTGTGATTTTTAAACTGAACAAGCACAATATTAATGACGTAAACAATCAAATGAAACTGCAAGAGGAAAGATTTGCATGCGTTTTGGTTTTTGCTCATCACTTCCTGCTTCAGCATTTTCGGTGGTTTGGAACAGAAATATTTTTTGGGTTGCTTGACACCTTGACGGACATTTTAAACCGACTTTGACCATAAATATGCGTCACATATATTCTGCTTGCACAATCTCGCCGGAGCATTCTGTACTTATTTTTGGTTTCTGCTCAAATTTCTCTCATAGTTCATGAAAGCATTGGCTAATGACAGAGTTAGGGTAACAAAAAAAATAAGGAAAACCAGCAGGCTACATTAAATAATATCTAATAAATGTCTGGAATGCCTCAGAGGAACGAAACTGGCGAGTTTCTGTATGTCCATCGCAGCCTCCTGAGAATAAAAAAAAAAAAATCTGTGTAAATCTGACGGAAAGTTCTGGCACACTTTGGGAAAATAACGTTCAAATTTGTTACCTAGAAATAGTGCCTGATGATAAACTGACGTGCGACGTTAAAAGTGGACTTAATATTAAAATGAAGAAGGTTAACATGGCCTGACCGGAATGCTGATGACGGTTTTTTTTTAATTCATTTTATTCACAATTTTACGATGCATCCAGCCGGTTATGTTACACCATTACAGCCTGTTTCTGTCCATGTTCAGGCGTCAGGTCTCATTTTTCTTTGCCAATAAAAGGCGAATCATGGTTTGCCACGAAGCACATATTTGCAGCTCCAGACATTTGCCACATTTCATAAGAACTTCAGAAGAGCGAGCTTGAAAACAATTATATGCTTGATTTCTTTGCTTTGAAGCAAAGAAATAAAGTAAATAGCAAAATCCCCCATATCCCCCCACATACACACACTTGTGGATGGAAAGAATGAGAGTTGAGAGAGAAGAATGTGAATCTTTCAGCTGCTGACAGCAGCAGAGCCCTTAAAAAGTCAACAAGTGATCGGCCAAAACCGACAAAAAAACATTAAAAAAAAATGCGCCAGATGATAGGAGGGATCGCTCTGAACAACCTGTGTTCTGCAGCCAACTATGCAACCTGATGCGCCACATTGTCAGCCGCGGCCTCTGGGGGAATCGCGATGAGCCAGAGGTGGTCGAGCTGACCGCGTGTGACCCAGGAGCGTCCCGTGGCCTCACGGCCAAAAACGCATTCCCGAGGTTCTCCTCAGGATCACTTCCCATTGTCCCGAGCGACCGCAGGAGGATGTTTCGAACTTTGTTTGCTCCTGTTTGGATTTGGTGAAACGTAATTGTCGCCCTCTCCGTCCTTTCTGTGAGGTGGAAGCGTTACTCCGTCCCAAGGAGAACTGCAGACTTTTCTTGACAAATTCTGACACGCGTGATCTGCAACAACGACAAAAAAAAATAAATAAATAAAAATGTCTCCGAAGGCCATAATATTGCACGCTGCTCCACGTGAGTGTGCCAACGACGACCGGTGTTATGCCGAGAAATGCCTGCCTGCCGAGAATTGCATCCCCTGTCGCGGGAGCGCGCATCGCTCTAAACTCTCGCATATTGACGAGGAAACGGGCTGAAAACCGACCGAAAAGGAAACTTTTAAAGATATTCGTAACATTATCACGTTTATTAATCATGTAAGCCCTACAATTGTGCGTCTTATTTCGCTAATTCATTTAAATAAATACGGTCTTTTACGTTTATTGAGACGTATTTGTCGAACTTTTTTCAGTTTCTGATTAATATGTTCTCCGCAGCTGGTTTGAAATTCCCATATTTTTCTTTTAACACTATAATAGCTTAAAGCATTACGAAAACGAGGCCCATTATATAGAACATTTTATATGACGCTTAACTGTCTAGTGTATTAATGTAGGGGAGATGCATTTTCATTTCTGAGCCTGCTAATATTTGCATCCCCTGTCTATTGTCCTGTTCATATGAAAATTGGTTATGCAGAAAAAAAGTTATTTCACTCTTAAGTCTTTATTTCTCCAAGTTAGCAGGGGGTGCATTTTTCGGCAATATGGATTTCCAGGCTGCCAAAAAATGCATCCCCTCTATTTACATCAAACATGATCCAATTCAGGTGAAACTCATACCAGCAGTTCTTAGAACTCCATGCACTAACACTAGATTTCAGCCATAAAAATGAACGTATCTTTTCCTGGCATTACCTATAACTTTGGTAAGACGTTCATTTTTATGGCTTCAATTCTAGAGCTGAAATCTAGTGTTAGTGCATGGATGGATGGGTTCTTAATGAATATTTCTTACTGTGTTGTGAAGAAATGAATGGCTAAGACCAAATAGTCCTCTTAGAGGTGAAGAAGGTCAAGCAGTGGCCTCCAAATGTCCCTTGCCAGAAAATGCATTTGGATAGTAATGTGTTATAAGAAATGTTCTGACACATATCCTCTGAGCTACTAGAGTGACTTTCAAATCTGTATGACTCTTTTGAGCTGAAAAACAGGGCATGCAAATATCGGCAGCTCAAAATTCATTTTGCCAAAAAATGCATCCCCCCAAGCTTAAAAAAACAAAGGGTTACGAGTGAAATAGCTTTTTTCTACATAATCACATCTGTTCCCTTAATTCCTGGTATGAGTTGCATACCAATAGGACAACATTTGAGGAAAATAGAGAGGGCAAGCATATTTTGGCAGGCAGATCATAGGCTTTGCCATAAAATGCATCCCCCTGCTAACTTGGAGAATTAAAGAGTTAGGAGTGAAATAACTTTTTCTACATAACCAGAGTAGTTCTATGAGCTACTGCTATGACTTTCATGTTATTAGCATAACATTAGAGAAAAAGAAAATGCATCTCCCCTACATTAATACACTAGACAGTTAAGCGTCATATAAAATGTTCTATATAATGGGCCTCGTTTTCGTAAAGCTTTAAGCTATTATAGTGTTAAAAGAAAAATATGGGAATTTCAAACCAGCTGCGGAGAACATATTAATCAGAAACTGAAAAAAGTTCGACAAATACGTCTCAATAAACGTAAAAGACCGTAAAAGACCGTATTTATTTAAATGAATTAGCGAAATAAGACCCACAATTGTAGGGCTTACATGATTAATAAACGTGATAATGTTACGAATATCTTTAAAAGTTTCCTTTTCGGTCGGATTTCAGCCCGTTTCCTCGTCAATATGCGAGAGTTTAGAGCGATGCGCGCTCCCGCGACAGGGGATGCAATTCTCGGCAGGCAGGCATTTCTCGGCATAACACCGCGACAGGGGATGCAATTCTCGGCAGGCAGGCATTTCTCGGCATAACACCGGACGGCAGTTTCCTTCAGGGAAGTCTGAGATGGCGAAAACTGAGACTGGTCTTATACGGGTTCATTCGTGAGGTTAATGACGGTCTGCGGGTGTTTGTTTAGAAAGCCACTGAGAGCTGGCTTGAGAAACGGAAACGTAGAAAAATGCACATTTCCAAAGCAGAGAGGGAAAGAGAGCCGGCGTCAAGCTTTTTGAAACCAGACCGACTCCCCGGAGCTCTGAACTTAAAGACCGGACGCCGTTCTGGGTGGCCATTTGTCCCTAACGCGACGACCAGCCGCTCTGCCCTCATCAGTAGGTGGAAGCCTTCATTAGCCAGGCTTGACTTATTAGCGCCAAGTCGGCCTCAAATGGGAGCCGCAGGTGAAGACGGGGGAAGACGCTTTTAATCAGGTTTAAGCCGCAGCAGCAGTCGACTCGCACGCCCCAGCTGGAGGTCTGAGGCTGTGCGCTGACGATCAGGGATCCACTCATCCGCTTTTCTCACTTTGCGATGCTGAGAGCGATACAGACACCAGGCTTCGGACGCAGAGAAACAACGCTGAGTCGACTCGAGTGCTTATTTTTTTAAAACTCGAGACGAGTTCATTTGATAACTCTGCACCAGTGCAGTCTGCTTCAGAGCTGGTTGCTAGGTTTCCGATGTTGACGATGCATATTCGCTTCTCGCTGAACCTGACGGCGCATCAGTTTGTCAGGAGCTGATGAGCGGCTGGTGGCGGCGGCGGAGCAGAAAGGGGGGGTCCACCATGACGGGTGTCGCTACAAAAAAATAAATAAATAAATCTCCAACAGCATAACGACGTTGTCCTGCCACTGTCTTCTGCAGTGGGACGCCTTCACCCTGAGCAGCTCTGCAGCCGTCGCTTCTGCACGGCCTGATCTAACACGAAGCTGCATATTTGGAGAAATATTTTCCAAATATTTTCCAAACTGATGGTGGAAGGTTTTAGGCTAAAAGCTTTGTTAATAAAATCTTGAGAAATTTGTTAATCCGGTTAACGTCTGCCAGTTTCTCGACACAGGGTTTCTGTCTCCCAGATGCATTTAGGTGTCAACAAGCCCGGACTTCGCTGTAACCGATGTGACACAGAGACGCGGAACGACTTGATAAGCTTTAGTTGCGCTCAGCCAAATAACTGCCGGGAACATCCCTTATAAGAGGCTGCAGGCTGAAACCCACTCTGACTGGAATTCCACAGCCAAACTTAGCCGAGAGCTAGCTACGCTGCTACATTCCTGTCCTCTCCTGCTTTCTGAGAGATGAAAGTTGAAGATTAAAGCAGGCAACTGTCTCACGGTTTTATTGGGAGGCGCTTGCCGTAATATACAGTCCCTGGCAAAAAAAACAAAGGAAAAACAGCCATAACCCTCTGACCTTGACACATTTTGGTCCATGCAACCACATACTTTGGTGTATTTGACAGCTTTTTAGTGGTAGGCAAACACAAAGTACTGGATACTTGTACACAGCATGAACAGTTTGTATGCATTGGTACTCACCCCCATCCCCCTTTACCGCATCAATAGAGGAAATTGTTCAGAATTCATTTTATTTCTGAATACAGTTCATCTGAGTGTTACTTCATCTCAGTATCGACCTGATAGATTCATTAGGGTGTTTTCACACCGGATAGACTGGGAACCAAAGTTGCAGCATTTGTCACATTTTCAGCTGGCGAGGTTCACTTTCACACTGCACTGTGTCAGACGATCCAGTCCAGTCGAAAACCTGTGATGTCATTGCACCGATGACCACTGATGGAAACGACACAAAAACCTCTGAAGACAATTTTTCTCCTCACAAAATATAAGCAAAAAAGGATTTTAGCAGTTCTAGAATTTCTCTTTTGTCGTTGGCAAAAGGCTGAGAGCCATCTCTACTGCTAGCGCTAGACTCACACGTTTGTTTTGGCTGTGTTTACCCAGAATGCCCTGCGCTATAGTTCACTTCCTGCTTATGGAGCACTCACGCCTCCCCAATCGAACCGGAAACCCTGGACAAATGGAGCAGAGTTCAGGACATGAGACTTCCAGGTTTACCTTCCAGGAGGGCAGCACCCTTAAACACGCCATCAGATTGGTGGAGTTTAGATCAAACCAGTTGATGTGTTAGCGTGGTCCAGTTAAAGTTCTCATCTAAATCCTGTTGAGACTCTGTGTCCGGACTTGAAAACTGATGTTTCGTAACCCTAAATACAAACAGAAGAACTTTTTCCTTCACGATTGTGCAACATTGAGTGTCGCCGTGTAACAAGAGAAGACAAATGAGACGAAGGATGTAGAGTTCTTTTGTGACAAAATGCGTGAAGGTTTAAGACGCATGCATATTTTTGCGACACACTTTGACCGTTTTTCAAAAAGACGTGGTGAATCCTGTCCACGAACCGACGAAGAAAAAAAAAAAAAAAAAAATCACCGTTCTGGAAAATCTGCTTTTCCAATTTGTTGCCAGGGAATGCTCGGCTATTACCTGACATCTGCCTCTCTGCGTTCAGGTCAGCATTCCTGAGCCTCTCAGCGAGGGTGGAGACAGCTTAGACATTTCTACAGAGAACCAGGTTGGAGAAATGCAAAACAGCTGCACTGTTTTCATCCATCAGACTTTATTGCCTTTAATCCGCATCCGTCAGAAAGACTTACAAAACACAGAAATGCTAAGTGCGTTTTAGTTTCTCTGCCTTTATTTTATGCTTCCTGCCTGCAGTTAACTACCAGCCGAGATAAACATCGACTTTTAAAGAGTTCAGCCAATAAGATACATCGGAAAGAAGGAAAGTCAAAGCGCATGCACTGCGACCGTGTATGGTTTTAGTAAAAGATTTGCTCAACAAAATATGAAAACCCTGACTTAGGCATCCCAGTCTGGGTTAAAAGTCGTGTTTCCGTTACAAATATGCACAAAACTTTGTGGATAATTGTGCTAAAGTTGGAAAAACCACAATTTGCAACGGCGCGGTTTCCTTTAAATAAATACAACTGAAATTGCGTGTGACTAAGCTTTTTTGCATGACAAGTCATTAAAAAAAAAAACACAGATTAAAACACTTATATGAGACACATTCAGCAACGGCGCTAGCGCTGATCCATCAGAGATGTTGGCGTCTCATTGGCGCGTTGGAGCAATACAATGCAGTTGCGACAATTAAGAATAAAGGTAAATTTATTTCTTCTACTATTTTGGCTATATTCTCATAATACTATGACCCTATTCTCATATTTGTTTATTTATTTTTATTATTTTCTTATTGTGGCCCTAATACTCCTTTCATAATATAGAAACTGACATGGTGCCTGTGATGCAAAAAATAAAAAATAAAAAAAAGGTGCTTCCATTGCAGTTTTCTGAAGCTCACACATTTCCATACTGGAAAACAAACCTGATACGTCCAACATTGCCAGTTTTCCATGAAGGGAATTAAATTCTTGTCATTCCAATGTCATGGCTGTAGTTTAGGCCTCCTTGAACATCTTTACAGGCAGCGATTGAAGCGTTGGTTCTTCTCTTCGCTATGGTTCTTGCAAAGTCAATTTGAAGTTATAAATTCCTTCATAAATTCACATGTAGCTTTAGTTAAATTTTTACCAATGGTTGGATTTTTTTTATTTTTTTTTAGTGATCTTCCTCTTGGATCTCGTTCCTTCGTATCCCGCGTTATCTGTCGGGTTTCGTCCAAAATGCGGTTTTCTTGAGCGTCTCGCCCATTCACAGACATCACGGTTTCGCCCTGGCCTGAGCAGACCTCTTTGGGCCTCTTGTCAAATTCATTCATAAACCATTGACGGTGGTCTGCATCCGAACTCGCTGCCGGCTGCTGAATCGCATCACTCCAAAGTGAGGTCACTTGGAAACAATCTAAGCGGGCCTGAAACGGTCCGTCTGTGCAGAGAGAGAGGAACGCGTGTGTGACGGGTAATATGAACTCCAACAAGCTGTAGTTGTGGATTTATGAATAAGGCTCGAACAGGTTTCATGTATTACAGACGATGCGCTCCTCTCTGTGACTTCTTCTGGCCAACACACACACACACAAAATATTGCTTAGAAAGAGAGGGGCTGCTGTGCATTGTTGAGTGAAATGCAGCAATGATGGTCTGCCACTAAAACCGTCACAAGACCCTGAGTCATAAGGGCACCTGGAACCATTCTGGTGTTTGGTTGTGAAACACTCGTTGTATGATGTGGAAACTTAAGTCAAACATATTCCCTCTCTGCGGGATTTTTCCATCTCACCCCTTTAGGGACGGAGACAGGATGCATACGTACGGAGCAGCCTTCGCTTCACTCACTTCGGTTTGTGATGGCTTCACGTTTCCCGTAGGATGGCGGGTTTAAGATCTCACTCAGAAAATGTCCGGTGTTAGGAGTGAGCCTGACCGTTATGGTTATGGTATAAACCACGATGCTAAGAACAGGACCACCAAGCAGCCGGAGAATTTAGTTTTTTCCCTTTCAAGCAGTCGATTTCAGAGCAACACGTGTACAACTACTTTGTACGATAGAAACTGTCACAAGTCATTGAACACGTGCAACTCTTTGGAGATTTCATCATTTCTGGTTGGAACACCAACTGCAGGAAGTGCAGCTGTTATATTTCTAGCTAGAAATTCATAAAAATCCGACCACACCGTCATCTAAGAAGATAACTTTTTAACAGCGCCTCACTTTCAAAATCCAGAGCTTCCATTTAATGGCGCTAATCGTCGCGATGCGTAGGCGTCGTGACGCCCAACAGCTTCAGGTTTTGGTTTGATTTCTCAGAAATGTAAAGAAAGATTTTCAGACCTCAGGGTGAACTCTCTTTGAAAACGAGGCGTGATGCAATGAGCCGGCGTCTGTTCAGCACAGCCAGGACCGGCAGCAATCCTTTACGCTTCGTTTCCGACAGAAGAAATAAAAAAATAAAAAGGTGCTTTACTGCACGTTCCTGACAGCCTTGGATCTATGGAGCGCTGTTAAGCGCTCAGAACACCCAACAGCTGGAGGCTCCACATCTGTAATTTTGTCATAAATGGCTCGAAAGACCGAAATGGGGTTTTCTTTCACGACGCTGCAGCCACAGGCCCGAGTGCCGACGACAGGAGGCCGCGAGGCTCGGCAGTAAACGACGAGCCGATTGGCGAGCGTTGGGTTTCTCCCTCTCCAACAAACTCTTCAGCCAACGTTGCAGATGCCATCTGAAAATAATGCTGCCTATTATTTAGTTTGCCATAGAACTTAAATGAACCTGGACAGTACACAAACCAGATTACTCTGACTGAACATTACCAGACTTTTATTCCTTTTAAGTAAATTAAATAACATTCAACTGCTCTGCTTAATATTTAAGTAAACGTATTTTTATTCTGCATTACGCGACGCTGATTGTCAAAAGAGAAAGAAAAAGAAAACCGACTTGTGTGCGGCGTCTCTGCACACAATAACTGATTTGGCCACTGAGGTCCGATGAGTCTTCCTTCACGCAAAGAGAGAGAGAGAAAGAGAGAGAGAGTCTGCTGAAAGACGAGTTTGACGATACGCCAAGGCCTTCTGGTGAAAGCGCGTATCACAGGCCTCCAGAAGGCGATCGCTGCCTCAAAATACATCTTTTGCCGTTCGAAAATCCCCTCCTCCCACCGGGTACACTGCGTACTCCCTCTCGTTTGACTGTTTCTTTCCACTTACCCTTTCCTTTGCTGCGATTAGTCGGTTGGAGCAGATTTTTGAGGGTACAAAGGCCCCTTTTACAGATGCCATCTGAAAAATATGTTTTTGTGCCATTTATTTGGTTTGCTTTTTTTGGTGGGGGAAGCAGTTTCCTGGGTTTTTGGACCGCCTCTCGCTCCTCGCTACAGTCACCCTGCAGCTTATAAATGTTTCAAAAAAAAAAAAAGAGAGAGAGAGAGACTTCTTTTTGCTCATTCCCAAAACCACGTCAAAGCCTGGCAGAGTTAAAGAGCGAATGCAGTAAAACACATTCCATGTCATCAGGAACGCTAAACAGTTTCAGTTGTGTTACTCAGTTAAAAAAGAAAAACAACAAAAAAAAAAACCTACATCTGTCTTTGCGTCAGTTCAGTTTAGTTTCGGCGGCGTGTTTTGTTTTTCGGAGTCGGCTGTTTTCTCGCCGTGGCCTGAATGAAGCCGCGCAGACGCGTTCAGCTTTCGCCGGGAACGGCGAAGGCTTGTGCAAACTCGAGGTCTCCGTGGCCGACCGTGAACGGCGGCATGTTCTCCGCTCGACAGCGGGTGTGTGGAGGGGAAATCGCTGCAAAGAGAAGACGTTTTCCAACACACTACCTCAGATTCACGCCAACACGTCCACGTCTCGCTAAAAGGGACTTCGCTGAACCCTCGCCAAGGCGAAGAAACGTCGGTAGACAAACACAAAGATCGTTCAAGGGTTCAGACTTGAGGTTCCATCTGGTCAGAAGGGTTTGGGTTTGTGTCAGAGTGAACTACGGCTCAGGAAAGTTTGTCTGAGCAAAACGGGGGACCGTTGTGCATCTGTGTGTCGGACGTCATTTAAAGCCCAGACACGTTTTAACCTTTTATCAGCGCTGATCATTTCTGAATCGGGCATTTTGTTGCCATCAGGGATTGCGGTGCCACACGAGAAATTTGAATACGTAGCCAGCAGCAACTCGTTTACTGACAGTTCAGAAACATCAAAGATGTAACATTAAAAGAAATTGAATTTTTAGAAGATATTGATCATCTTTCTTCAGATGTAGATCAAGCAGAACGGGGTGGGTGGGTGTGGGGGGCTCCGAGCTCTGGCACATGAGTGGAAACAGTCTTCACTGCTTTCGCTTACTGGTGTGGATATTAAAACACACCAGTAGTTTTTTTTTCAGAAGATTCACCTGTAAGAGACAATCCTATTTAACAAACAAACACACGACAAACAGGAGGAGATACGGAGTCGTCCACGTCTTAGTCGCCTCGCGTTTGGGTTCGTTCATGTGTTGGTTCGTCATCTACAGCTTTTCCAAAGTTCTGTTTGTCTTCTTTCCAGAGCTAAATGAAATCACCACGCTTCCCTTGTTTTGGTTTCCTCGTGTCAGACCCCAGTCTACTTCAGGGTGTGTTGCTGGTGTTCGCAAGAGTCTTTTATAGGCTGGAAACACGGAATCATGCCGGCCTTTTAATCGCACAAACACACCTACCAGAGCTTTGAGATCATCAAGCCGCTTCCATTAACGAGCTTCCTGGTCCAGGCTAAAATTAAAGACAAGCTGATCTTCCCAGGACTGCGAACAATTCAGTGCACGTCTCAAAACAAACAAGTTTAGGGAGGGTTCTTTGTTTTTTGTTTTTTTTTTTTTTTTTTTTTTTGTTGCAGTGGTAGACTTTCAGGCTACTTCTTAAATTAAAGTAATAGCTTTACTAATTTATTGGATTTTTTTTTGTTTGTCTTTTTTGTTTGTTTCACATCAATAAATTGAAGAAAACATGACAAAAAAAGTCACGGTTTCCATAGCGACCAAAGGTGATTCGAAAACAAAAAGAATAAGAAAAAAAAACAAAAACATTCTGAAAAGAAAAAAAGTTGTTAACTTCAAGTTCTTCTTGCTAAATATAGACTCGGTGGATGTGTCTGTGGAAAAAAAAAAAAAGGAGAAAAATCAATCACCAGACCCTTTAGCTGACTTGATGAGAGGAAACAAAATGACATGTTGTTTCCACAAAAACTGTATTTAACATACCCAAAGAGCAGAGTCACATTGTCTTTAGTCCGCCGCATGCGATGCCAACTGTATGAATCAATGCCTTGTTAGCCATTAATTAGGCTGCCATTGCAAAGTACTTGCACATTATTCAATTAACTCAATTGTAAAGGATCCCTGCAGGTGGGCTGCCAAACATTTATAGGCCTCTGGCTCTTGACTTCAGCTGTTTCAGTTGAAAGAGAAGCACAGAGCTGCGGCGCACGTCCCGCTGCAGCCTCGCTGCAGCCTCGCTGCGTCGTCGTTATTAGCGTCGCCGCCTCCATTGTGCTGGTCTCTCGGCGGAGCGTGTTTCTGAAGTGTCGGGGTTGTGAGGTGGCGTGGTGAATAAGCCGCTGTCGCACCGCTTCCTGTCATGCCAGCATGCAAAAAAAAAATAAAATGGAAAACAGGAAAAACAGGAAAGAGAAAAACAAAACCTGCGCCGTCTTCTGCCCTGGACCTTCAAAGACAGAAAAACATTGGTGGTGCAACAAAAAAATATATAATATAATTGTTGTCATCTCACAATCCGTTTCTTGAGCTTCCAAAATATGAACTATTTAAATTCAAAACTTAACCACTAAAATGAACATGCAATGGGATTTTTAAAGTATATTTTTTCCAAACTCTTTGCACTTGCTCCTCCTACCTTGTCTCTACGCGGAAGCTCGACTTGGAAACTGCAGCTCTGAGGAGGAGCTGTGCCATCGAAGGCGGAGCTTGGCCCACCCACGCGTTTTGAACAGCTGAATGGTTGCCATGGGAGATTAAAGGATTTCTCCAAAATGCATGAAATGAATCGAAGCGACGCTCCAGCGATGTTTCTGTTGAGAGAATAAGATTCTAGTATGATGCACAGCCCAAACATAGTTGTGTTGCTTCTGTTTGCATAGCATGAACCGACGCGATCTCCTTGCGCCTCAAAGTCAACTCGAAACTTCACTGAAGACACGCAACATCAAACCCGCCAAGCCGTTTCCTCTTGAGCCCGAGCTGAGATTGGGCGTAAACACTCGCCGGCTTACAAATGAGTTCAAAGGGAGGATCCGGTCCCCAAATCTGAGCAAAGCGCGCCGCGAACAACAGATGAGATGAAAACGATATCACACACACGCATGATGGGGGCCGGTGTGCGCCTGCTAATGAGTCTTTATGAATGTCTGACCCTAATAAGAGCATAATCGCATTGGGAGCTGTGAAATTATGTGTACTCCCATTAGCGGCGGAAAAAAAAAAACCCTCACTTCCACAGTCGCCCAGATTAGTCCAAGAAGCTCCCAAAAGGACGGTTTGCACGCGCGCCCGCCGTATTTAAACCCTGCAGAATTTTAATTACTCTCAGATAGCTTTTAACCGGGCTGGCTCGCGAGGCTTCAATGGTAAATTGCAGTTTTGTAAGAGCTGCGCTCCTTTAATCTGCAAAACTCAAAACACGGGGAAGAGCGAGAAGACAACATCACAGGCTCTGAGAGCAAACTGAGCACTGTAATCCTGCCTCCATTACACAGGGACGGACGAGGGGGCTCGTTTTTCAACAAAAACAAAAAAAATGTCGTTTCGCCTCAGACCTCGGCTTCAACTCAACGGAAGCTCTTTCACCGTCAGTCTGTTCCAAACTGTTTCTTACGGTTGTTTGTGTGTTTAAAAAAAAAAAAGAAAAAAAGAGAGGGAAATCTTGGAAATAACAGGGGAGACATTAGTTTGTGAGACGTTCCAAACAGAACTCGGGGAGCGGTGACATGAAGCGCCGCCGCCAGCTTGACGGCTCATCCAGATCCGCGGCAAACTCCAAACGGTAATCCTCGGATTTCGATCGCATCTGCCGGTCCTGAGTTCCCGGCGAGATGCAACATGCACGTTCTGACCTCTCGGAACGTGCCGGGCCGTTCGAGGTTTTGCTCCGTCGGCAAAGCGAGGCGCAGAAACGACATCTGGCACATGGTGTGCATTGGTGGTGCAACAAAAAAATATATAATATATTTTTATATAATATATTCTTCCAAACCGTCTTCCAGACGGTTTGGAAGAAGAGACGGAGGCCGATAAAGAATCTGTTGAGGTAGTCAATGATTAGGGTGATGGCAAATTGGCCTTTCAACCTCGAAGACCTCATAAACGTGTCAGAGTCCTTAAGAGACGGGGATTACGACGCAGCTTTTCACCCTGTGTGCAGTACGCGTGCGCTTTTACGAGGATTCTTTTGTGTGTGTGGTTTTGGGAACTGACGGTCTGACGGGACACAAGTCAATAACCGGCAGTTATCCTAACGACAAATCTAAATTCTCATGATGGCACGATAAATGTCCACCCCTACTGTAAAGTCAGCCATTTCCATCGGAAAGAGAAGGCCTTTTCTCCAGGATTAAACAGGAAGTATGCCGGCACGCCTTACAAGACTGATGTCCTGGAACATTAAATATGCAAGACCGTATATCCGCAGGTTGTCAGCACGCGGATACGCGATCAGAGAGCATTAGATTAGAGACAGAGGAAGGTGAATGACTGAGAATAGAGCCGATGACACGCTGTCAGCTGCGGCAGCGCCATCAAATCAAAAACGCCTTGTCTGCGTTTCTTTTTTTTTTTTTTTTAAAGACACATCCGCACAACCGTTAACAATTCGGTCAGCTGCCCAAAACCGTGTTTTTCTCCTTCCTTTTGATGCGTCTCGACCTGTAATTAAAACTGGATAACAGACGTGTACAAATGTATGAAATTTGGCTGCAGAACAAGCAGGGGAAGCATTAATAACTGTCTCAGGAGCAACACTGGATAGACTGGAATTACAGAGTCAAGATAAACAAGATAAACCCTTCATCCAATCAATATTTAGAATCCCCAGCTCTCTGGATAGATTTTTAAAGCCCCCGGGGGTTTCTGTTTATTTATCTCTTCACAGCATCAAAGTTTACAATGGGACTGTAGCCACGATCCAGTTCTATTCTGTTCCCAGAAACAGGGTTTTATGAAGTTGAGTATTGATTTTAGTTACAGGCTTTGTTGGAGTCTTCAGTCAAAACAGCGAGCGTCTCGGCGGACTGTCTTTTGCCTCGAGCAGAGAATAAAAATAAAATAAAAAATAAAAAAGAAGAAGCACATTGCTCGCTTTCCCTCCTGCCTCTGTTGGTGCTCAAGGTCCTGTTGATGATCTCTCTCTTGCTCTCAGCGACTCTCCCGTCTCAAAACACTCAGACGCGGGTTTTCTTCCGGGCCCCTTTGGATTTATAAAAGTCTTAGAGCTGCGTCGATATCCGCCACCCAGACAGCAAAAAAGCAAATCCTCAGGATGAGGTGAACAAATGTCTCTATGAATCCACACATAGCCTGAGAGTTGACAGCTTTGTTTGTAAACCTTTGTGTCGACGATGGGCAAAATCTGTTCCAAGGCGTCTGCGCTTAGGTCCTGCAGTGTGGAATCAGCCGGCGGAGCGTGGCGCTGGACTCCGCCTCCGATTCAGCTCCGGCATGACCAGCATCGTTCGCCTTCGTATCGAAGGCAGAAACGCCACACAGGCATTTGTGCAAATAGGGAGGTTCGGATACAACCACGCTTTCAGCTCACTAGATTGAGGCGATGCAATGTAAGAACTTGGGTTCACGAGAAGATTAACTTCAGCAATAGTTTGATTTGTAAAAGTTTCACAAATTACAAGATGTACTCTAAAGGGGCAGTATTGTGCATTCTCCAGGCACGTGGTGCCATTTTATAATTGCAGTTATGTAACTGGGTCACCTTCATTGTGCATGTATCAAAAATGACTTGGAAAGAAATTTCACATTGGAATTTAGCGCCTGAAAATTGGGCCTCTGTCTCTTTAAAAAGTCCTGCTCTTTCCGAAACTCCGCCTCCAGGAAGTCAACGCAACATCCCTCCTCTGCTGACCCTTCAACGATTTGGAGTTTCACCGAGATGTGGCCTACTGAAATGATGTTTTCACATAAGTTAGACGTCGAATGACCCTGTTAGCCTGGCTGACAGACGAGTGCTAACAGGCAGGCTAACAATTATCTAAAAAAATGTAATAGGTCGTTTGGTTGTTAAATCCCGACCTGTTTGTTTCCACATCTTTTTGACAGTATCGGTACTAGAATGGCCGGTCGACTTGTAGCGTCTTTACATTTTCCGATCATATTCACACTCAAAAATGTATGACTTCACTGAGTCTACGGTTTCATTTCCCTCCTCCCAGGAACATCAGGCCTCCTTTACTGCCTCTTGTTACTAAGACTGAGGAGTAAATAGTTATTTGTGGTTTCTATTCTGGGCCGCTGCATTACGTCTTGGTTGGAACATGGACTCTTTCTCTTTTTCTTATGGCTTTGATTCACGCCGCAAGCATTTTAGGGGCTGAGCGGTGCCACATTTACATAACTTGATCAAAAATGACTTTGTATGCATTTCTTAAGAATGTAATGTATTGGTTTTAATCTCAAAAATTAAAATACAATGAAATCTTGATGGAGCTTTTCTTGATTTAAAAATCCATGAAACTAGTCTGCTCTATGTGCATGCCACTGATATTGCAGTGACACATGTAGACTTAAGAGTCTACCTCAGACCCGATGACCGACTTCCTCTATTATTGAGACGGAAACAATGACAATAACCTACTTTACGGTTTTAGAGATACTGTAACGTGACCAAAGAGTCTCAGTAGGTTGCAAGACACCAAGAAGGGATGCGGTTTTTAAAACAGGTTTTTGTTGATCCTTCTGCAAAAGTCCCTTATTTTACGAGAAATTGGAGCTGAGCATCAAAGTGTCGCGAGGACAACTTCACTTCACTGCGTTGACCCGAGACACGGTGAGGAAACACCAGAGGCTTTCGATTTGCTCTCATCTTATTGACCACGGCACACTGACTTGTCCTGACGTTTCACTGAACGTCAGTTCCTTCAATCTTCGGAGATGTTTTTGGTAGTTCAGCAGGGAAAGTCATTGAAGTTCAAAACGTCGCATTGCAAGAAATGCCACACCATCTGCCCTGCAAGATGCAGCCTATCAACCACGCCTGTACTGAGACGCAGGGAGACGATCGGTAGTGCTCATAACGGATTCAGATAAGAGTAGAAGACGTTTTCCCACACCTGCAGACGGAGCACAGTCACAGCAATACGCCGACGCTTTTCTCAGCTCGCCTGATTTGAATAAACAGGTGATCAGCAGGCTTGTGCAGCACTCGAGGATGTGCACACAGAGGAGGTCATGCAGTCGTTTGAATCAGGCGTTCTGGAACAGAGACGCGTTTAAAATGCCCGGGGCGAAGGCTCCCGAGGACTGGAGCAGAGAAACACGGCACCAACACCGACTTAAAGACATCTAGAGCTGGTGCTAACATCTGCTGCACAGCAGCCTAAATGGAGTCATTATAGATCAGGGACAACTTCACAGAGACCACCTGCAGAGGGGGGTCCAGCGTGCTTTCATCTTCGTTACTTAACGCTTCTGGTCGTCGTGGGCGACCTGCTGTGACCTTCTGGCCTCTAGAGCCTGTAAGCGTGGAGTCTCTCTCTGGACGTTTTCCAGGCACCCACCCTCCCACTGGGAGGAGGCAGATGCACAACATGCTGAACGGACTGCATTTCCCTTCCGGCTTGGCAACAGCTTGGGATCAGAATAATCTAGTGAGTGTCGCATAGAGAGAGAGAGAGAGAGAGAGAGAGAGAGAGAGAGGTGGCCGGGTTTCCCACCTGGATCTGTTGTTGTTTTTCCCCCTGTGGCCTAATGTCCGTGACTGAGTGACTGGATGGTGCGAATGTGTTCTGCTTGATTGTTCACGACTTCAAAATATCTTTTAGAATTTGCCACCATTTGGCTGAGTCGCTTCATCTGGGACGATAGTCCCAAGGTGTTCGCCCCACTTCTCCTAACCATCTCTCTGGGTCTTTCTCCTCTCTGTAAGTAACATCAGCTTGTGGCTTCATGATTTGTCAAAGCACTGCGTATTGTTGCAAGCGCCATCTATTTATGTCACCCGCAAAAAAACCTTTGATTCTTTCATGCAGGTTTGAGAAATTCATGTTGCGATTGCTTCCTGAAGGCGGAGTTTCAGGAGGAGACGGCGCTCTTAAAGAGATAGAGGCTCAATTTTATTCAAAGTGTTAAGGACAAAATTTATTTTAAGCCACGTTTAATACATGTGTAGCATTTTTATAAGTGAAACTTGAAGTTTCACCTCTCTTGATTTTAATATCTTATTGGTTGATATTTTCAAGAACTGCTGAGAAACAAAAAGGTGAAACGGACAAACTTTTTGTTTGTCAACCCAAACAATTGCCCCCCCACCCTACATATGTCTCCATCCTTGTAGAAAAGCCACAGTACATGAGACCGTTTCGAACAGAGTGACAAGCATTTAGCTCTTTCATCCATGCCGTTTGGGGATAACAGAAAAGAAGAGATTACGAGCCGCTTCTCTGGAATTAAATGGAAGAAATAACAACGTGATCAATCAGAGGCGATGAGGCGCGTTACTCGTAATTGCATTTGTCGGATCCTCAGAGAAGTTGCTGGAACGCCGGACCCGTTCAAACTCCCCGCTGGTCTTATCGTCTAAATGCAAATTGCGAGAAGTTGGAACCGCCGTCGATCAGCTGAAGTTTCCCGCGAGGCCTGCGGAGTGACATGCGGCTCTCTGACGTTTGGCTGCAAATGCCTCACGGCCGGTTTTGGGTCTCGTTTTGTCGTCTCCGTCTCAACCGTTCGGTCGTCAAAGGAGTCTGAACTTCTTTGTCCCGGGGCCTCAACGTGCCCCGTGCATCAGTTCTGACTCATCGTCGTCACAAGTTGGGACTTTCACACAGTAAACCATGCCCTCCGAGCAAAAACACACAACTGCTTGTTTTCTTTTCTAGTTGCCGGGAATAACATGTGATATGACTTTCGCCAAAAGCAACACATCTCACAGCTTTGAGAGAGTTTCCCTTCGTAGGCGAGCAGCGGCGATTTCTGAATCGCATCACTGTTTTCGAGCTGCAGCCAAAAAGTGTTGATGCATTTTTTTTTTTATTTTTATTTTTTTTGATTGAGGCAGAGAGAAGTATTTTACTAATAAAAAGGGTGGCGTGTGTTTGCATTCAGAGCTGCAAATCTTCTGCAGTCGCACAATCATCTTTCAGAAGTGGCTCAAACTCATTCAGTCTGAATGGGCCAGCAAGTCTGGACAGCGCCTGATCGGCCCATTCTGCCATGTGAAGCGGGTCGAGCTCTAAAAATCATCCACTGTCCTCCTGTTTCTCCTCCGTCAGAGAGGTTTGACTGACGGACCCGCCCGCTAGGTCATGTCTGCACATTTGGAGTTCGCAGTAGTCACTCCACCGGGGCAAACTCAGTGACTTTCTTGCTACATTTAGCAACATTTCAGACAAGAGATGAATAAACCAGCGTCGGCCAAAACTGGAATCGGCCGGTGTGGCTTTTTAAAGGGGCAGTAATATACGTTTTGCAGGCACAGAGTGCCATTTTATAGCATAACCGAGATAACTGTGTTACCTTCAGTTATGGAAATACTGTATATAAAGAACATGACTTCAAAGAAATTTAACGTAATGGTTTAACACCTGAAAATTGAGCCTTTATGTCGTTGAAAACTCCTCTTTCTGAGAGCCCTCCTCCAGAAAGGCAAGCGTCGCTCCTCTATCAAGAGAAGTAGCTTGTATAGTGAGTTCAGCTAATTTACGCTGGCTCGTCTGAAGGAGCTCAGTGGGAGGGTCACGGAGGTCCCGGGTCCAGCCGGGCGTTTTGCACAGCCGAACAGAAAGATTTCTCAAATATGCATGAAAGAACAAGGGCAACTCTGCAGCTCTGATTTTGATGAGGGAAGACAGTGTGAGTCGTGGGTGTTGAAGACAGGCACTGGGATAAGCAGGTGTGAGCAACTGATGGATTTTATTTGGTGGTCTCAGAGTAAATGATTTGTCTGAAACAGACTCGGGGCTATATTTGCTTTTCCTTTCAGTCGGGCTCTACCTTTTATTGGGCCTTCACATGAAATCCCAATAAACTACGAGTCTGTGGTCTCGCCCTCCCCTCCCGTCTCCCCTCCACCACCACCAACCTCCCATATAATAATACCAAAACCTTGACTGCAGTTCCTTGTGCACACAACAAAGCTGCCACAGGGCGTGAGTTACGTCCAATAAACAGCGTCCCGGCGTTAGAAGTCGCGTGTTGCCGCAGCGTCCCCCTCGGGGCCCACTGCTGTGCGAAGAGCGTTGGCCTTCGCATGAACGATTCGGCCCCGCTGACGCTCATTATGCCCACCACATGTTTGGACCGTCACCGCAGATGCGGCCGCCGCGTTTGAACCCGACCGCATCGGCGTCCGTCTTTGATGCGTGTTCACTGCGGAGGCCTTGCGCAGCAAGGCCGGCGTTGAGGCTGGCACAGATGCTGAGATCATGTCTGAGCTGAGAAAACGCCGCAGGTCGATCTGCAACACAGGCTGACGAAAAAGCCCGTTTCGTTTGCTCGCATAAGAAGCCCCCCGACTTCCAGAGTCCGGAGCGTTCTTCCCTGCCAGCTTTGAACGGTTTCTGCTATCCGTTGTGACATTCAGTGACATTTAACTATTCCGTGTCGTGGAAAAAGCAATATAAAAGTTGGAGCGTTAACACTGGAGTCCTGTTCGACGTGTCACGTTGTGTTCCCGGGCTTTTCTTGGTAGGCGTTGTTTATTTTGGGGGGGGGAGGCGAAAGCGGCGGGTCGAGGCAAAGTGAGAGTGACGTTGAGGGATGGGAGAGAGGAAAGGGCGAGGGAAGAGAGGGTCGGCTCACTTTTCCAAACGAATGCTAAATGCGCTGGGTGGAGCAGGGCGCGCCTCCTCAACAGTAGTCTGGCGGAAAACCTTCGGATTGGCGGGAAGACGGCGGGCTGAGTCAGCCACTGGGCACACAACGGCTGATTGAGAGACGGTTAACTCACGGCGGTGTTGAGGGGAGAGAAAACGTGTGTGTGTGTGTGTGTGTGTGTGTGTGTGTGTGTGTGTGCGTGCATACGGTCACTAATAGGGGCACAGTTGGGCGTGGGTGTTTCTGTTTGCACCCGGCGCTTCTGTATTCTGTATTTGGGGCATGGCATGTTTAGATTAACGCCGGATGATGGAAGACGTTGGAGAGAAAGCGTCTGGGGAAAGCATTTACCTGATGAGAGGCGGTGGAGTTGATGGGGTTGTTTTTTGAGAAGGCGTGAGGGGAGACACGGGGAGGGGGAGGGAGAGGGGTTTCTGTCTGAGCTGGAAAAAGGTCAGTCTGACTGTGCGTGCCTGCAGCTGGTTCTCATTATGGAGGCTAATGTGAGGCTCTGATCTCAAACACACACCGACTTTGCAGACCCGAGTTTGAAGCCGGATATGGGTTTTAAGAGGCCCCTTCGCTGCTGCTTCTGTGTCACGGTTTCCCTCCTGGGAGCCCCGCGAGACCCAGCGCCTTGTTTTATGGAAAGCCCTCGCTATCTGATTTGGTCGTGGTAGAGTGTGCAGCTATGAAAGGAGACGTTTGCTCCCGATTGTCTGTCTGGGAGAAGAGAGGGAAAAAAGAAAGACATGCAGCTTGAGAGACACGATGATATGTTAACATCTCCTTAAAGAAGTTGTTTTATTTCTTGGAAGCCCGCGCAACGGCCCGACCCAACACAAAGCTGATGGAGCACGAGGACAAAACAGCGTGGTGTAATTCAATAACATAAATACAGTTCCTCTGTGAAGGCCTCAGATGTTTGAACCTTGGTGAACAAACCGAGGAACACCACAGAAAGGCCAGGGAGAAAATCGGGGAAAGGAACGTTAGCGTCTGTAAAACGATATCAAGCTTTGAACAAGCAGAAAAAGTGACACAGCTGCAAAACTACAGACATGACGGGGAAGACAATCAGAGAGGAAAGCTACAGTCTCTAGAGAAGCTTCAGAAATCCACAACTCAAGTGGGAGAATCTATCAACGGGACGCCCGTAACCTCGACTCCACAAATCTGTCTGATGGCACAGAGGCCTCTGGTTGAGCTTGGAGCATATTTGCAAGACCAAGTCCTGCACTGGGAGTGATAAATAAGGAAAGGCATGGATTCTAGGACCTGTCGGAGAAGCGTGAGCCCATAAGCTAAGGAAGACATGTATGAAATGTTGTGGACTAAAAAACTTGTGTTGAAAGTTACAGCTTTATGTCAGGGAAACCGTTTGTCACAAACCATGTAGGGGGACAACAGAAAGACACAGGAAGGCGATCTTGTTCCATGAGACCAAAATTGAGAGTGAGACAAAATTCAATTCAGTTCGGCTCAGAATGAAAACACTTTATTTATCACAAAAGGAGACTCAATTTGGAAAGTGTTTACAATAATATTGCACATTCATGCACCGTCCCATTTAAATGAAATCAATTCAGTTCAAAGGTCATCCCTTATGGAAATCCCTCTGGCGCTGGATGACAACATATCATGGCACGTTAAAAGCTCAATGTCGCGTCCTGGACGGCACCAAAAATTGTTGGCAAGCATTTGCCATTGCTGGAGTGAATGTAGATAAAGCTTTAGTCAACATCTGTATCAGAAAATATAAGGTTTTGCTCATAACTCAAAAGTATAAAAGACCTAAATGAGAGAAAAAGGCCAAATAAATGGAGGAGGGGGGAGGCTGGACGTTAATTTCAGTGATCTGGTAACTATTTGGAGGCGCTTCCAGCAGCCAAACCAAACCGTGGCTCCATCTTTTCTCTGTTGCCGTCGTTTAAGCGGCTCGATTTATGACAGCGAATCGCTGCTCAGCAGAGAGAGAGAGAGCGTTCCCAGGCCGCTAAAAAATCCCAGTGTCATGCTGAAAATCAGCAGCCGAGTGACTAATGCGCACACTTACTGCCGCCACAAAGGCACTTTTAATGAAGTATGAATGGAGCTATTGATATCACGTCAGAAATGAGTGCTAATGACGAATGAAGGCAGACAGAATCAGGATGGGCGCAAACATGCCGACGTGCAATTTCAATTAGCATGAAAGCCGGCGCTCCGTGGAAACGGAGGCCCAACAATGGTGCTGTCGGGTCTCTTGCTCGTTGGGAGTTTAATCAGCACGGCTCCTGTAGTTTCTCAGACGCTCTACCCAAAGTGCCCTCAAACGCCTTCGTTTCTTTTTATTTTTTTTCTGTGCGATTTTGCAACGCAACAAAACAGACGGGTCGCGTAACGGCGACGCTCCGGGGGCGTTTGTGAGAATCTATAAAGCATTAAGTTCCCTCAGAGCTCGAGTTGAAAATCACCGAGATGCTGAAGCTCGTGTGTCTGCCGAGGTGTTAAACTCTTCACTTGCTGCGTACGACTGCAGAACATATTAATCTGGATGCGGCTTATGTTTTGTGTGATCGCTGACCGTCTTCTCCAGCACGTTAGCATTTCTGGAGGCGTTTCAAAGCTCAAGTTACTTCAACACTCCAGCAACGGATGCATTAAAAGCTCTGCATTGCACAGAGGCTTTTCGACGCATGGCAATGAAAGTGATGTTGCCCTCCATCTGGACGCACTGTTGCCATCGTTTCTCTCTTTTCTGCAGAATGCGGAAATAATATAGGTGTGTTGATTTCAAACAAATGCCAATAATGCTTTGGTCTGTGTTGTTGAAGATTACCGAAACATCAGGGCTATAGCTCAGAGTTCAGCTCTTCCAAACGTGAACATTCCCAGCTTGGTTTATATTCTCTAGCCTGCTGGAGAATACTATATATAATGCTTCAGCTATTAGATTTTCTACATAGACTGATATAGTGATGGTGTCACTTCCTCATTTTGATGCAGATGCTAATATCAGGCTTTTCAAACATGTCGGCGTCTGGAAAGCCTGAGGATCACGACATAAACACCTTAACTTCGCCTGCGCTTTGTCTCGGGTGGACCGTTTCTGGAGACAAGCTTATTCAGGGACGTGAGAGTAGATGGGGGATAAATGATATAGTGCATGGTACATTTTAGTTTTTTTCCAATTTACATTTGATTTAAAGAAAGGAAAGAATGATCGTTGTGCACCGTCTAAAGAATCGGACGCAGTCGGTTCGAGCACTTCGTTGAGTTCAAAGGTTGCAGGAAGTAGTATCGCCACATGACGTTCTGAAATAAATACGTCAGCTTCCCAAACACCGTTTGTGAGTCCTGCAGCGATCCGCATTGAGCTGCTGGTGGTGTCAAGCTAATTCATCTGCAGGTTTAACACAGGTATGAAATAACCGGCATTAAGCCAAATTGGTTTAATTATCCGTTCTAAACTGGATGCAGCAGCAGAACAAAGACGCGTTCTGAACTCTCGTTCCGTGTTGACATTGTAAACGTTACAAGCCTAAGTGGCTGTCGTTAACTGCGGGCTAATTTCCTGCTGCTGTTGCTCTCTGGGCCATTAATGCCAACGGATTTCGGGCAGAAATTCGTTACGAGTGTGTTAAAAGTGCTTCACACCTCGGAGTCCGTGAGCGGCCGCGCTCATGGGAGGCGGGAAAAGTCGCAGCTCCAGGTACCGACGACCGCCTCTCCGAACACCCAAGACGGGTTTGGTTTTTTTTTTTTTTTTCCGTGTGGAAAAAAAAAGGATGTAGGAGAAGGTCGCTCGGTGCGAGAAAGAGCACGGCTTGGAGCAACACTGCGGGGGCGTCGACTCCTCTGATGTCACGGGAAGATTATGTTAACAGGCCCGACCATCTGGGACCTTGGCGGTTTGACGGCTTCCGTAGCTTGGCCGGCCCGACACAGACACGCTTTGTATTAGTCAGTCGTAAACCGCAGCAGAGCCCTGAGTGACTGCAGCACTTCTGTTTGGGTTGCAGCGCTGGGAGTGAGATCACGACTCCAAACCCGTCATTAGCAACGGGAGAGTTTGATGAGCCTCCGCACAATGACTCCATTAAGCTCTTTCTTTAGAACGGACACATATTGTGCTGTGCAATTCACTTTTCTTTCCCCCTTCTTATGTTTCTTGTATGTTGTTGGGGTTTCAGCACAACGGAGAGCAAAGTTGTGACATAAAGGGAGAAGAAGTTTTAATTTCTCTCTTTTTTTGCGACAGAAAAACATCAGAAATGTAAACAGTAATGGAGATTTTACGATTTCTGTTTTTTTTTTTCCTTTGGTAAAAGACGACGAGCCGTTTCCTCCGCTAGTGCGGGACTCGCACGTTTACCCAGAACGCCCTGCGCCACAGTTCCTGCTTTTGGAGCGGTCTCCGGTCCGCTTGGCATCCACATATGGATTCATTCGCCTCCGCCAAACGGGGAGGTGGGTTTGAAGAGACTCTTTTTGTCCCAAATGGACCGGACTTTCTGGCCAAACAAACTGGAGTTCGAGTCAAACGGACTAAACGGGGCTGCTGCAAATTCACCGTTGGTCTCGGCAGCCGCTCTGCGCCAGGTTTCATGAAGTTCACAGAAGACAACGGCAAATCTGGCGGAATCGCAAGAAGAAAGTTGCACCTGAAAGAGAGAGTCATACCCATTTGTAGCTTGTTAGAAGCCATAAGGGGCCTTGGGAAACATGCTGATGAAGGCACTCTGGTCAGATGAGGCCAAAATTACAGTTTCTAGCCAACATGAAAAGCTCTATGTGTGGCAGAAACCTCGCACTGTGGCGGCAGCATCAAAGTGCAGTTGCCTTTTTTGAGAGGAGACATGGAAGCTGGTGAGAGTTGATTAGTAGATAGATGGTTGAACGCAGCCCTGAGAAAAGCCTCAGAGGCTGTAAAATGTTTGAAAATGTGGCTCATGTGTCAGCAAAACACTCAACCAGAGACCCAGCCGAAGAGTCAGAACGGCCCAGTTAAAGTCTAGACGTAAATCCGATTGAAGCTGAACGCGTTCGCCAGTGTATACTGGCGGCCGCGATGGCACCTATTGGCGCTTCTGTGAAATACAGAATGAAGGAGAGTTGAATATAAATTCACCCTGTTCAGATGAATATTTGTGAACAAACGTGTGTTGATCTGTCAAGTTAAACCCCAATAAAATACCTCAGACTTTGTTGCCGTGAACGTGGGAAGCGATACGAACGTCTTTCACGAGGTACGAAGCCAAAGACGTTTTACTCAAGCGTGAAACCGAAAGGAAATCCGACGTTTGACAGCAGTTTCTTCGCCGGCTGCCGTTCCGGGCAACGCAGGACGATTGGAACGCAGCTCCTCCATGGAAGGAGAGACGATTTTGTCCCCTTTCCTGCCTTGATTAGGGAGTTGAGCTTCACCTTCTGACCTCTGACCCCTATGGATTTCCTTTTCTCAGTGCGACGGAGGAGAGAAACGGCTTCGGGTTACAAAGACACAAACGTCTCTCCGCTTGTTTGCGTGGCCTCAACACCATAAGATTCTTACAGCCAGAGATAGACTTTCTTTTTTCCATGTCCATTTACTTGTCAAGAAGTCGAGGGACCAAACTCTGGCAAAAACTGGCACCGAATTGAAACAACGGTGAGTCTTTCAGATCCTCTTTTCAACGCTTCTTTCTTTTTTTTTTTTTTCCACCCCTCCTGGTCTATTTTTCCTAAGGTAAAACTTACACTCCATTGCCGTTCTCCTTTTCAAAGAGAAAGGTCATATTTTTTGCTTTTCGGCGCCCATCTCTTTCTGTGTTGTGTAAATGCGAGTTTCACAAAGCGAGCTTGAAAAGTTATCGGAGGAAACCTCCTGCTGTGGCTCCATAAGCCTTTTTTTTTTTTTATTTGTATTTGTCTTCTTTCTGGCTTGCAACTGGAACTGGAGTGTTTTTAAAGAGATGCAGAAGCAGATGGGGGCGGAGGAGAAGGAGAAAAAATAATGTGCAGCTTGCTTTCACGCTGAGATATGCAAGTCTGAGAAACGGCTCCATAAAGCCGGTAAAAAGTGCGTCCCCGGTGACTTGTGAAAGGTCTGCGGGGGGCCGAGGGGGACTGTAAGGGGAGGCCCCTAATAAAGCAGCACTACTGTCAAGGTATGCAGAGTTGTGGTCCAGCCCTCTGCTGTTTTAACGGCGCTGGAGCTGGCCGTATATTCTCGTACAGACAGGCTGCTGTGTTCAGAGTCAGGCATGCAAACATGTTGCCTGCATGATTAAAAGCAGCTTGGAGGCTGTGGTTTGTCGAAATGCCGTGTTTACGGTTGTTATACTGTCATAGCACAGCATAAAAAATAAGAAAAAAAAAAAGCGAGTAATTATTATGAGGGTTTATAGAGTCTTTCCTGACCGTTTTACAGTGTGTTCCTTCGACCTCATCAAAACCCGCGAATTTCGATTCTGATGCGAAAGTTTCGACGTGTGAAAACCGAAGGTAGAGGAGAGCGAAACAAAAGATTCATTCATTCGGTTGTTGTGAAAAGGGGGGGAAAGACAGAAGTTATTTTCCACCCGGGACTCGACCGCTTGCCAAGCTTTAGACTATTTGATTCCACCTGTAATGTTCGTGCAAAGGGGTGTGAAACTCATCCTGGGCCACATCAAGGTCATGAATTTTCTTAAAGTTGCAGTATGTAACTTTATAAGCGTCTAAAAAAAATGTATTTTTTTTTTGTAAAACTGTCCCCATGTCGTCGCAGTGTAATATGAGAAAGAAAAGCAGAGAAGAAAAAAGACAAATCAACTTCCTACTAGTTACGAAATACACAAGTAGGCAAAGAAAATGAAATACATTTTCCCGGACATCAACACGTCATTTACAGATATTTGAAAGATGACTTGATCAAATTCCAGTGAAAAAAATTGATCAACCAAATACAGATTTCGGAGGCCGAATAGAGATGAACCGAAAGCGGAAGGGATTCGATTTGAGGTCCGCAACAGTTCCACTGAGCGTGAAAGCGTCCCACGTTGCCCTGCGACAAAACGGAGAACCCACAGGCACAAAGATGACGCGACTGGTTCTTCTCCGGTCGCCTTCGTCCCATTTCTTCACATTCGGTCGACCGATTTACCTGGGAGTCGATCGCCTCGCTGGTGTAGCGTCGCCTTACGGTTAATGCCGTAACAAAGCGAGCTGCTCTCCAGTTCAATCCGTGGCTAACAACACCCTGTCGTTAAATAATTACACGCTGAGCGTCTTGTGCCAGGCTGAAGTAGGCACAGAGAAATCCCCCAAACGGCCTCTATTTATAGTGACGTTAGCTGCGGTTTAGCTGAGCTAGACGGGGGAGGGAAAAAACAAGACTCCATCTTTTTCTGCGAAATAGTCTTGAGTTAGAAAATATACGTATAAAAAACACTTATGGTTGCAATATCTGTTTCTTGGCTGACATGTTCACTGCTTATGTAAAACAGTAGCCATGAGCAAAACAAATTATGCAAGAAATCCAGTTCATGTTTCAGATCAGAGAGCAGGTCAGTCTTCTCTGTACTAAACTTCTCTGTACTTCTGTTACATGGAAACAGAAGGAAAAGGAGCATGAGAGCAAATTCAGTCATTGCAAATTATAACAGGACTTAGTGATGAAATACTCGCCGTCTGCATTGGCGGAAAAACAAGATCCTTGTTGCAAACAATAAAGGATTGTGAATCAATAAGTCGCACAACTTCAGGGACTTGTCTTTAAGGTGGGTGAAAGTCAACACGCGACGCAATCTCCAAAGTTTTCCGCTCCTTAGGGCTCCGGGTGTTCCTTTTCTGATAATGGAGCATTGTCCAAAAATATCCAAACATCTTCTCCTGCTTTTGACGGGTGGAAAATGTGGCTTTGTGTTTTCCTGCAAAAGGCGGTTTCTGACGCAAACTTAGGTTTCCTCATGGGAATGGAAAAGACGGGAAAGGTAAGCTTGTGTCATAGCGATCCTTATCCTCATGCCACAATGGACAGGTTCTCCGTTTGTGCTAATGAAAATTTCCCCACATTCACTTTCAATTTCCATTCAACTGATAATTACTTCACTACATGAATAAAAGTTTATGCTTCCAGTCCAAGATGGCTGGTTTGTCTACAAGTCTACAAGAAAAGTGACTCCTGGCACACTCTTCTTCCCAATAGCGTGCACTATTCAAAACACTTAAAAGAAGTTTTCACAAAATGTGCCCTGTTTGTTAGTGCGTATGCTGCCTTGAGACCCATTTTTAGATGCGGCAGAAGGTAACAGAAACAGTTCAACGTTTAACAGATGAACAAGGAGGATGTTCAAAAGGACCGGAAAATACAGTCACTGAAAGTAATTTGATCCGAGCAGGTAAAGCGTCACAAATGAGTCGCTCTTTCAAGACAGCAGAGTTTCAAACAGTTGGAGATAATTAACCATTTTTTTCTCCCCCTGAAGGCGACGGAAACAAATGGAGCCAGAAAAGAAAAATGCCAGAAACGCCAGAGATCACGAACGATCCGACCGAAGCTCGGCTGGGCTTTTGGAAACCGTGATGCGCGGCGTGAATTTCTTTGTTAGCGCTCCCTAACAAAGAACTCCGCTCCCTCATTTTTCAGGTTCAGCCTGGAGGCTATTGTGCAATTAGCGCTCGGCTTTCATTTCGAATAGCTTTGCCTGAGCGGAAACCCTCTGACCTGTCGGAACCGCAGCCCCGGGCGCAGCCAGAACCGGCTAACGAGACGACGGCCGCCCAGGCTTGACATTTTGAAAACGAACGATGCGGAACTGGGGTGATTTGTCGAGGACGCAAAGCGGGACGTGTTGAATTTTCAATTTGACCGGATGTTGCCCAGCTTCTCCAAAGAGTAACATGGCTGAACGCGAGACGGATGCTTCGTTGCTGTCGCTGATGACAGAGAGGCTTTGGAAGGAAATGCAAATGCCTCTTAGTGAAATAAAGGAATGTGCAGGATGATAGCAGGGTGGCTTTCCTTGTTGCCGACATCAAAAGGCTTTTCCTCTCTTATATTTGGCAAAGACTACGAACGTGGAGTTTTATATAAAGAGAGAGAAACAAAGGACAAACTGAAAATGTCCTTAAAATTTCTCACATGGGAAAACAAGATCCTAACTTGGCAGAGATGTTCCCAAGGGCTTTGGAAGAAAACAAAAGTTAGCCACTGAAAAAGCCAAGATGGCCGCCATGGCCTTCAAGGATAAATCAGTTTTGCTCTAAAGTTGCCAATATTTGCTACAGATGAACACTTTGGTTTCAGGTCACACACAGTGCAGCCCATAGAAATCAGATTTACTTTGAACTTATTGATTTTCCTTTGAGTCGGCCACTGGGGTTGTCATGCAAAACACATTGTTGCACTAAACTTTCCAGTCAGCTGAAGGAGTCTGGTGTAAAATCATAACCTATGTGGGTCGAGCCACATAAATCATATGTCATTTCTTCATTTTGTGCCCTGCCAGGGTGAAGAAAACAAAACGTTAGGTTCACTAAACACTAATCTGCTGAAGAGTCCAGGCTCTGCTATCGCTAGCGGCTAAAACAGAAAATTAGCAAAAGCTAACGCTAACCTTCTTCCCGTCAACGACTGGTTTGCGTCTGACGGCAGACTCCTCTGCTTCTGATCTCGATACATATTACTTGGAGCTGTGTGAATAAGATGACCAAAGTCCAAATGAAAATGACTTTTTGGGCAACAGAAAGGCTCAAAAGCGGCAGCCATCTTTAATAATGGTCAATCATACTGAATTTGAAGTAGATAATGAGAAATGTGAAAGGAATACGACCTGAGGGGTGAGAATAGATGTATGTTTGTATGCAGATCTGAAAGGTTTTGCAGTAACATGCAGCTCTATTAAATAGCAGAACAGCATTGATGTACAGCAGACAGAAACACTTTGGCTTGAGCCTTGGGAAAATGTCATTTTTCCCATGAATTGATTTGGATGAGAAAGTTATATGATCTTATGTCGTCTTGTGCTGGATGCTTTTCCAGAGACTGTTGTGTCCGAGGGGTTTCTGTTTTATGGCGTCGAGCCGAGCCTTTTTGCCGGATTTCTGCGTCTCAGGGAACATTTTGACAATCAGCATCTCACAGGAATGTCCCTAACCTTTATAAATCACTGTCTTGATCTGCTTCGCTGTTCCAAAATACTGTAAAAGCACCGGAGTTAAGGATTCAGAAAAGTATTTCCTTCGCATCACAGTGACTTTCTGTGTCTCGAGCTATCACCTTTGTGAGGGCAAAGCAGGTGGCTCGTTTAAAGCCTCCCTTTTACATCTCCTGCTAAGAGAGTGGAAAGTCTTAGCTGAGGAAACTGGGTCTTGGAAGCTGTCCATTTTCATTTTCAGAGCATGTGCGCTGGTAATTAATTGACTTCCTCCCTGGTTTACATTTTGTCAAGCGCTCCAAAGAGCAGAAACCGAGGCAGGTGGCTGAATTAGCATATCCCTTGAAAACGAGGCAAGTCGAGCCTGGGAAATCCCGGGCCCCGGCATTCTATATCCCCGGAAAACCTCCACAGGGGTAAAGACTGATGTCTCAGTCAGAGAACGCCTTTGAGGCCGGGGACGCTCCTGTTCAGCCGCGCGTAGCTGGAGGCTGTGTGATTAAGCAGAAATCGGGTCTCGTCAAATGTGAGATCCCCCCCCCAAAAAAATGTTGGCCTAATTGGTTTCTCTAATTTTCTGAGTTTTTTTAAAAAAATTTTTTATAGTCAGAGAGTTGCCAGTCAGCAGCTGTCAGGTGACTTCAGACAGCATCATATGCAGGGGTCCTTTTGTTTTATGCACCTGAATTTGCTAAAAACGAAGCAACTGGTCGTCTTCAGCCGCGTCAACTTCAACGGACGAAACATTAAAAAAAAAGCGGTTCAAAGAAAATTAACTGTTGTTGAATGCTTGGTTAAAGTAATGTCTTTTTTTTTTTTTTTCTTGTCATGTTTTACAGAATCCTACTTTGGGGACAGCCACTGCAGCATAGCAGCCGTCCAAGATGTCTCAACCTTCCAGCTGTCTCTGAAATTCAAAACGAGTCGTCGAAGTGGTCTTCTGCTCCTGGCTGCGGGAATGGAGGACTACCTGTTCCTGGAGCTGCTAAATGGGAAACTGCAGGTGAGGTTCAACTGGAGCAGAAGGAAACACTGCGCATGTTGTTGGGAAGAGAGTCATCTGGAAACACAGGACGGACGATACACACTCATGGGAAAACGGGCCGGCGTTTTCTAAACACACTTGTCCGCACAGAAACATTTCCAAAAATCATTTTTGTCAGCACAGAAATGCAGAGAGCGGCCCAAAATGCAGTTTTTACTCTTACTCTGTTTCATTGTGGATGTGGGGCAAAAACAGTTTTAAAAAATTGCCCTATTTTCAAAAGACGTGTTCCCATGTGGAGGACCCGGATTCTGACCCGGATTCTGACCCGGGAAAGTTCTATTTATTCATCTCATTCCCCAGTCAAATTTCAGAATTTTTTATTTATTTATTTTTTTTTAGATAGAACGGTGACAAAACCTTTTAGGTCGCATGCCGTTTTGCTGGAGAATGAGAAATAATTTCAGAACTTACCCACTTTAAACGTCACGTTTAACCTATTTCAATGAATTGCAAATCAAAATCAAGCATGAAATTAAAGTAACGTAGGGGCATTAAGGTGCACACTTTCTTATAACCGTGGCTGGGTTAGGGTTAGGGTACCGTATAAAGGACTTTGTGCCTCTCTCCATCATTTAAATTGCTTGTGATTGAGCCTAAATAAAGTCCAGCTGCTCCTGTGAGCTTTTTCCTCGTGCAGAGACCTTCCACGGCATTAGTGGGATCTCGTTGTCAAAAGTGATCAGTCAGGGAAAGGTTGCAAAGCAAACAAAAAAAAAACAAAACAATTCAACGGCATTAGATACAAGGAACACAGGGAAGACAGAAATAATCGAGTGGAGAAAATATTTCATGACAGTGACATTATCAAGACTTATACGTCGGTCTGGAAGTGATTAAGAATCCGGGGAGGGAGGGAGAGAGAACATGTCAGAGAGGAAGCCAAGAGGCTTACAGAGCAACACTGAAGGAGCAGCAGGAATTTATGACCTGTAATGGCTGTGTAATACACTTAACTATCTACTATATTCTTTGTATATGTGTGGACTGTGAAGAAGGTTGACAAGACAGAAGTCTTAAGAATAAAAAGCATCGAATTGCATCTGGATGTCTGAAGTCACAGGAGGAGGTTTGATGAAAACAAGGTTGAACTTTTTAACCTAAAGTTGCGTCAATTAAACGCAAGACATCACAAGAAAAGGAAAGTAGCCCACGTATTTCACACAAAGTGCATATACTTTTTATGTATACTCTACATGTAGACCTCAATTTATGAATTGATAGTTTTTATTTTGCCGTTTTATACTCGGTAACGACTGTAGTTTGCCATTCAGAAAAAATATAGATCTGGAGTTGCTTAGTGACCTTCTTTTGTCCTCTTCCCATAGGCACGAATGAAAGTGGGAGCCGAAGAAGAGACGCTGTCCTCTTTTCAAGGAGTGCAGTTGAACAACCTGAGGGAACACCAGGTGTTTCTCACGTTGCAAGACGGCAAGTTCACCATGACGATAGACGGCCTGTTTTCAACATTCGTCCCTATGGATGTTGGTGGGGAAAGGCTAAATATCGACCATGGCCTTTTGCTTGGAGGAACCGGTGACCTGGACACTCCCTATCTCAGCAACGCCATCCCACCTTTCCGCGGCTGCATCACCGACGTTAAATTCGAATCCCACCAGTTTAACATTCTCAACTCGGCATTTAAGCATTGCCAAGACACCAAGGAATCGTGCAGCAGTGAGTTTGAGCATGCAGACGGGGAGACGATCAGTTTCAGCACTCCAGATTCCTTCGTGTCTTTCCCTACATGGAGTGGATCTGCTGGTGCTCCGAGGTCACTGGAGTTTCTAATGAAAACCACCATAGAGGATGCTTTACTCGTCTTCCACCATGGCCAAAATTCAGACTTCATTGCTATCGGTGTTGTAAAAGGCTATCTCAAAGGGGTTTTGGATCTAGGAGAAGGTTTAAAGTCACTTGAAAATACGCAGGTGCAGCTGGATGATGACCAGTGGCACAGGGTCAAGATTCAGGTTAGCCCGGATTCTTTTGTTCTCGTCATAGACAGCCAGTCATCCTCCATTTCTCTCAACTCATCACAAAACCTGGATTTGGTAGGAAATCTGTATTTTGGAGGCATCCAGAAGAAGATGAAGGAAGTATTCAGTGAAAGTGGGTCCTTGAATCGTTTTGAGGACTTCATCACATCTGAGTCTTTCATTGGATGCTTTGGGGAAATTAAAGTAAATCAACGGGACAAAGGTCTGCAGGACGCTTTGGTGACCAAAGATGTCCACATAAAATGTGAAGGAGACGACTACGACTACTCAACTTATGGAGATCCTGATGGACCCACCACTTCCTCGCCCATCGTTGCTTTTGTAACTCAGTTTGCTGAACCTCAAGTAAACGAGCAGGAATGTTTCCCGACCGATTCTGAACTTGAGGTGTTCAGAAATGTAACAAAACTTCTCAACATCTCCACGTTGCGAGTATCTGATGGTGAAGAAGCCTATCTTGGTATCAACAACCTGAGACCCACATTTGACCTCAGCGCTGCTGGGATAAGCCAATCACAAATTATCTTTAGACTCACCGATGAACCTTGGTATGGCCTGGTTGATGTTAATGTCAATGGAAACATGGAAAAATTCTCTCTGCTTGATGTGGTTCAAAAGAAAATCAAGTACATGCATGATGGAAACGGAGGAACCAGCGATAAGATCTCCTTATATGTACGTGTTGTAAGTGACAGCTACCTTCCGGAGTGTCTGAAACGAACCCACAGTTACTCGATTCCGGTGGAAATTATTCCAAACCGGGCCTCGCCAGGATCCAGTGCAGAACTTCCCGTCACAGAAAAGGGAAGATCTCATTTGAGCCCCAGCCTTCTTAAAATTAGTCAGTCCGTCTCCAATTGTGACCAGCTGGTAATAACTGTGACCACGGCTCCCTCGTTTGATTTTGGTTACCTGGAAAATAGTCAGCAACCAGGAAGAAGAATCTCAGAGTTTACATGCCGAGAACTGAAAGATGGAAATATCTTTTTTGTACACAAAGCAGGCAGCACCAGTGAAATGACCTTGAAGTTGTCGGACGGTGGCTCAGTAACTCAGACGAGCACTTTCACCTTTTTGGCGATAGAACCAAATGCGGTCAATGTCGGCGCCAATCCCCTTAGTGTAGTCCAAGGGGGCAATGCTTCAATAGGGATTCAGAATCTGGCTGTCATCCCTCATCCTCGTAACGGGGACATTTTATATATCGTCACACAACCTCCTGTGTTAGGAGAATTAAGAGTGAGGGGAAGTGATGGCATGTACACGCAAGTTACAAGTTTTCATCAGTTTCACCTGGATCGAGAGCTAATTAGGTATTTTAGCACAGATGCAGGTAGCCATAAAAACACTCAGGTGGATAACATTCGGTTCGACATCCATTTGGGAGAGTTTGTTCTCGCAAACAACCTCTTACGAGTCGAGATCCAGCCTCCCAAAGTGAGAGTGTCGTATCTGGAGGCTCTGGAAGCCAAACCTGGAGAGAAGCAGATGATCACAAAGCTTCAGGCTGAAGTGCAGGGCAAAACCCCAAATCCGCAAACAATTCAATACATTCTTGTGAAGTCTCCGACACATGGCAGTCTCCAGATAGCAGACAAAGAGTTGAACGAGGGTGACATGTTCACACAGAAGGACATTTTGGACAGTTCTTTGAGTTACATAGTGCAAGAATTTGTGGACACTGATGACCAGTTTCAGTTTCGAGTCTCTGTTGATGACCAGTACTCTCCATTATACAGCTTCCCAATAAGCATACTTGCCGGAACAGATGACTTTGTTTTGACAAATAAGCAGCTTGTTGTTTTACAAGGAGGTGAGCTAGCTTTGAACAAAAACTATCTCTGGCTTCAGTTTTCAGCTTCCCAGGACATTTTGTACCAAGTCATACAAGAACCAAAGCATGGACGTCTTATCAGGGAGACCCCAGGACTGCCTAGATTTGATGGGGCAGTTAGATATTTTAGTGATGAAGATCTTGAACATGGTCGGCTGATTTACAAGCATGATGGCTCGAGGACTACAAGCGACGAGTTCCACTTCTCGGCCACCCAGCAAGATTCAGACAGTCCAAAAGTGGTGAAGGGTATCTTCAAGATACAGATTCAATTCAAGAATGAGCACGTCCCAGTGAGGATAGTGGACAAAGTGTTTAACGTGGTCCGCCGGGGTCAGCGCTTGCTCACAACCGACGTCATTCAATTCAAAGACGACGACTCAAATTTCAACGACACTCAAATTGTCTATGCCAGAGAAGGGATTCTTTCGGGCAATATCGTGTTGGCGTCCAATCCGTCGCAGCCGGTTTTCCGTTTCACACAAGCTGACATGAGGGACAAGAACATCTTATTCGTTCATCATGGAGCAGATCAGGAGCGGTTTCCCCTGCAGGTTTCAGACGGCTTTCATAAAACCACCGCGATGCTTCAGATCCAAGCCGGTGAGCCCTACCTCCAATTGGTGAACAACACAATGATCGTCATTGACCATGGAAGTACCAAGACCCTCGATACCAGCCTATTGAGCGCAGACTCCAACATGGACATCAGAGTTGACAGCGAGATTCATTTCGAGGTTACGTCCCCACCCAGCGATGGCAGGATTATCGTGAGTGGGATTGAGGCTTCACAATTCACCCAGGAGGACTTGAAAAAGGGAGTCGTCTCATATGAGCACAATTATGAAAGCCGTAAGAACAAGGATTCCTTTGGTTTCACAGTGCGAGCAAAGAGACTTTCTGAAAAAGGCATATTTGAGATAAGAATTTCTCAACAAGGTCACGTTTCAGAGCCAGAGGTCATAGCCAATGAGGTCATCATTTCTTATGAAGGAGAGCACACCGTAATCAGCGGGGATCATCTCAAGGTAATCTCTACAAACTGGAGAATTACAATTGGTTGAAAAAAAAATCCCAACCTTTTACTAATAGTCCTAATATCTAGAACCGTTACTGTTCTTCATATTAGAACTGAAGTTTTAGTTTCATTTGCATAAATGATGTTTCTCAATCAATTTTAATTGGCGCCGTCAACATTAACGTGTCGATCTAAAACGTTGAACATGTTAACATTGCATCATGCAGATTAATCACATGCCCTATTATGACCTAAACGCCCCTCTCCTGTTGACGTTTACCCAGGTCACAGTTTTCTTGGCCTTGCACTGTGTTCAGTAATGCAGAGACACAAGAGAGGCTCTAGTTAACATTTCTAAATTACATTTGGAACAAAATTATTTATTTTAAACCTCCCTGAATATGAAAAACCCGAAAGACTGATGTTTGGTCTGATGCAATGAAACTAACACATTTTTTGAAAACATGAGAGTGTGATTAATCTGCTTAATATATATATATTTTTTAAATTGATTGACAGCACTAATTTGAATGCAACGTGGCAACGATTACAAGAAACATGTAACTTTCCTTTGGCCCGTTGAAGCTTTCTCGAACGTTGAATATGTTCGCGTGACTCCTGGAGAAAACTTTGCCATTTCGTAACCCTGCTTCTAATCTGCCACAATGAAAGCTGGAGCTGATGTGACTGCACCGCCGCCGCTTTTAATTTGGCATACGCACTAAATTGCTGACTATTAAGTGTGGACAACCGAGCACCGAGTATCCCCACAGGAGCTTCCTGAAGCCTGGCGTTATTTCTAAGATGAGCCTGCATGCACTTCATCCTAAAAGCAATTAATGAAGTTTAAATTGCTGGTCCGGTCATAACACACTCTTGAGTGCATCTTTGTATGTTTTGACTCTCGGAATAATGAGAAAGCTTTTTTTTCCTGAAAGTAAAAACGTGAATTTCCACAACTGTTTCTCAGTTTAGTTCTGCAGAATCGACCTGTGGATGCCCAAACCACTGAAGAATTAATCGAGGAAAGCCTTGACAGATTGGCCCCGTCCGAGATCTGGGATGTGAATTCGACCTTTGGGAGCTTTCGGGTCCTTACTATGACATGAATAGCAGCCTGGTCTCCTGGAATAAAAAAAAAAGAAAAAAGAAAAGCATTAGCATGCCTGCTAGACAGGCCAAGGCCCCAGACTGCAGAGAGCAGATTAAACTATTTCATAGAGGGACGGGCTTTAAATCTGCCAGTGTGGAAAATCAGCAGCTTAATTGTTTCCAAATGTCACAGAAGTATTTTAAGGAGTTGCTATCAAATTTGTGTTTCAGCTCCTTAATGCACAATACGCCCCAACTCGACATCGCACGGTGAGAATGAACAAGCGTTTGTTCAAAGGAGAAATAGACGCGACGTGAAGATTTTCCCCACAAATCCTGCGACCACCGTTTGAAAGTTAAACCGGTTTCACTTGTTTTTCCAAACCGGTTGAGACGATTTTACAGTTTACAGCCTCCTCTCCGAGACATGATGTCTCTTTGCATTATTAATAAGATACTGAATTCCAAATCACATGTGGAAGGCGCGCTGGTGTTTCATGCTCGAGGAAGTATTTCACCTGTGTATACCGAGATAAAACATATGACAGGTTTTGTATGACTATATCAAAATGTCAGCCTTACACAAAGTGTGCTCTTTGGATTTAGAAAGCAGACTTTTTTTTTTTAAAGGGGCAGTATTGTGTGAAATGTGGTGGAACTGAGTGTTTGGTGTTCATCATACCAGTTTCTTAAAGAGACAGAAGCCCAAATTTAAGGCATTTTATTACAAAGTCAAATTTCATTTAAGTCGTATGAGATAAAAGCAGCATTTTTTTAATAACTGGACCTAAAAGTTACTTGGATGTGCTGTAAAACTATTCAATATGGCTGGAAAACACATAATCCTACCCCTTTAATCTTTTATCGATCTGGTTTTCTCTAACAGAGAAAATACTGATAATGTCGACCTTTGCCTTTCAGGTGAAGCAGTCCAATGTCCTTCCTACAGACATAATTTTCACACTGAAAAGATTGCCTGAACTCGGCCATGTGGTCATGCTGAAAAACAGTTCAGAGGTGGCTGCCTCCCCGGTCCTCGACTACATCCAGTCTTTCTCTCAGGAAGACATCGATCTGAGCCGCGTCTTCTACGTGTCTGCCTCTGTGCAGGTGAGTGGGCACTCCCCTTTCACTCGGCTCTCCTAAGTCCACGTGCTTCCTGCCACGCTGAAACAGAAAGAAATCGGAACAAGCCCCGACTCCCGACGGCCCGTCGCCGACGTCCGGTAAATCGTGTGGATGTCTCTTTCAGGGAAGCGACGGGTTCACGTTGGACGTGAACGACGGTTTCAGCACGCTGGAGGACCTGAGCGTCAGGGTGGACGTCATGCCCCGGTTCATACCCGTTCAGGCGTCCAACTTCTCCGTCAAGGAAGGCCTCAGTCGAGCGATTAACGAGGAGATTCTGAACATCCCAAATCACTTCTACGGCTCAGCGAACATCGACTTTTCCGTGGAAGAGCTGCCGCAGTGCGGTGAAATCCGCAACCTGGCAGGAGACGAGCTCTCCTACTTTACATGGGAGGATGTAAGCATACCTACATATCTGTTTTATGCACTCCTGTTGGGAATAATGCAAACCGAAACAGTGAGATTTTTCTACTGAAATATGTTCCTGACGGGACATGAAATCCACACCAATTATCAGCAGACAAAAAGATCTAAAAGCAAAATGTTGCATGAATGAAGTTGTGTATGAGGAAATGGAACGACCCATGGCAGAGGAGGTGAACATGCTAACTGCTAGGGCAGCTCCCAGCTGTTGATGTACTTTGCTCAGGTGTGATTGTTGGTCCATTGCACTAAAAGTGTCTCAGATCTCAGTGTGTCTGGGATCCTCTTCTGAGGAATCAGATTTCAGTCAGGTGATGGACTGGGCCGCCCTGGCAGCTTCATTTTTCCATTCTCTTCTACGGAGTTCCCCCTGGCTGTTAGCTCGGTACCATAGTCTCGCTGAAAAATCCACCCACATCTTGCCTACGGATTCGGATTCGTCGGGATGTTTTTGTAAATTTCTTCCTTCGCTCACTCATATGAAGCCTGCCGGCGCTCAGTGGTGTGCCAGTTCATCTCAAGAACCAGTTCTTGAGCTAGTTAAGAGGAATCGATTCCTGTTTGTGGTTCATCATCAGACTTTTGAACTCGAACGCTCTACCTTTAATTATCCCTACTTCATTTATCATTCAGTGTCTAAAATAAGGTTTATCAGATAGATGCATCATAAACAAAACAGAATGTGGGCAATCTCATTTGTTTAATACAGTTAATTTATGCACTAATTTTTGGGCTACTTGGGTTTTTACCAGCATCCAGAGTGAATTTCAGGTTAACAGCCTGATTAGAAAGATGCTGAAATGCACACAATGTTTGAATTCGAGGGCCGGAAACATCGTCTCGTTTTGCGAAGCAGCAGAATCCTGGTGGCTCTGGGGAGCACAGCGTCTTCCTCCCAAAAAAACTGCACCGCGGTTTCTGCGCCACACCAAGGCGTCACGGTGAAGCTTCCCCTGGCTATTAGCAGTTAGCTCTGGTTTGAGGTTTGTCGTGCCGTAGCAGGCGGAGAAGTGAGCGGGGTCGAGGGGGAGGAGGGAGAATGTCAGAGCCGCTGCAGCGCATCTATCTGGTCTCCCTCCGTGCGGTTGAGCCGCCCCGACTTCAGGATGCCATGAAAAATGGATGAGTTCCTTCGAGTGGAAAACATCATGCATTGTGAATGGAGAACATAGTTTAGCGGAGGTAGTTAGTCACAAATCTCAAAGTTCCTACAGCCAGCCTGTATTCTCTCCCCCCTTCCTTTCTCTCTCCTTTTCCTTCACTGAGCCACGGTGGAAAAACTGACGGTGCCTTCGGAAAAAAAAATATATATATATATAAAAATACAGTGGAAAAATGTCTTTGTCTTCCTCTGTGGAGGCAAACCTCACAGAAAAACTGCAGTACATACATTTTCACATCAGTATGAAAAAATGCCTCTCCTCTGACAGAGAAGAAGGTTATGATATGATGAAGTCATAAATCATGAAGTCCTGCTGAAGTTATCATAGCTTACAGTAACATAAGTACCAGATGGAAACATGCAGGGAGAGTTACTCAAATCGGTCTTCATGAACTTCAGCCAGAAGAACGTCGAGACACATCTGGGTTAAATGTGTCGTCCTCGACCAAATGTGTCATATATCAGTCGGCTCTGTGTCAAGCAGTAAAGTCATTCACACGTGCAGAAACATATGACCTCTTTGCCAAACCAATACAAGCTCTCTACTGGGTCTTCTATGTGTTTAAGGGAATTATTTGGGCATTTTATTTTTTTTCATTTTAATGTGGATAAAAAAAACATTTGATGTTATGATGCATCCTTGTAAAATCGATTTAAAAAAAAATTTAAAAAGTTAGTTTCCTGGCTAAAAGTTGCTGTAGTAGAGAAACAAAGCGGACTGTAGTGTCAAAACAATAGCAATTTCAAAAATGTCAGTGGTTTTTATAGAAAACCTGTTTTATGAGCGTTTTGTTTCCATTGGGAGGTTGTTACCACAAAGGCTAACTATTATTTATGCTGGAAATGTAGCTGGGAGGCAGCGTGCCACCATATGATCGTCCTGGGAGAAACGTGTGGCTGTAAACCGCTTCCGGCCGGCGGGACTGCCTGACGATCAAACGGTGCAAAATGACCAAAATAATGAATTCAGCAGTTTAAGTGAAAGCTACGATAACTGACATTTGCATCACCCAGTGACCCTGAACCAAGAATGAGTTTGGTTGGAGCGTTTCACGCAGGAGGAACATTATGGCGTCGCACCGTTTCCAATCTCAGTTTCCTGTATAGACGGTCGCTGGCTTCTGTGCAAACAGCAATGTCAATGTTAACGATGGCAAACGATACGGCTGAAAAACGTATCACGATATAAATGTCTGATAAGTAATTATCGGTTCGTCTCTCGCTTTAAATATCTAGAGTGGCCTGTTCTTTCACCTTTTAACGAGCTCTCACTCAGCAGCTCTGCACCAGTTATTCAACGGGTCGTTGCTAGGTAACCAAGAGCTGATGCTACCAGCCTTGCTTAGCTAGCCGTGAGAGGTTGAGCGGCTAATTCCCCGTCATGCACTGTGGTTCTGCATCGGAGTTCTGTTAAATTATTGAACAGACATATTACCTGTTGATATTGGTCAGGTGTACGGACCTTGTTAACCGTTGCTAATTCATTCAACAGCCCCAGTAGAAATCTAGACAACAACTGACCCACGCTGACACGCGGCTGAGTTTTTCAGATCTGTTTGTGGAACAGAGCAGCAAATTAATTGTGCAAAATTTGCCTGTTTGTGGATTTGTGCAATATTCAGACAAGCAATTTAGCTTAAAAAGTTAAAACAGCCAGGACAGATGCTCTTGGTATGGAATTGGCTGGCATTTGTAAAGCAGCCAATCCAGGAGCACCATAACTTTTTCCTTTTCCCTGATTGGCTGTAAGGAAATAAGGAAGACTGTAGACTCTGAGAGAGACCGAGACTGAAGTGGGTTTCTACTGCATCAACTAGTTAAACCAATTGAAGATCTCGAGATTATATACTGCTAGTAGGAAGGGAACAGTTTGGGAAAAACCTCACTTAAAGTTTGCTCTGAAAAGAAAAGCCTTGCCAGACGCTTTAAACAGGCCTCGTCTTTTACATCACCTTTGTTTGGAAATTCATCAACAAAAAACGTTAGGCAAAATAAACCACGCAGCTTATGATAACTATTTACTCGTTTAAGTCTTTATCTAAATCTGGCAGGTGTTTAACGTCCCTCAAGGTATTTATTTTCCCTGCAAACAGACTCATTCTTTACAACTGATTCTTTTTTTTTTTTTTTTCCACAGTCAGAAATAGTGGTGGAGGTTGTTAGTCCAGATTCCAGTCATATGGGATCCATTTGGCACTTCCTGCCCTGTAAAGATGCAGCCCATTGGTACTTGTTCACACAAAGTCCCAACTGTTCCCAGAGTCGTCGGGGGGAAAAAAACATTTTTGAAACAAATTACCAAAGGATGCTGATATGCACGCATTAATTTGATGCAGACCAGATTATTAAAAAGCTCCAATAGCAGGAATTGTGTGAAGAGTCAGCAGAGTATAGCTTAGATAGCTACGCCCTAAAGAGAACTGCAAACTGTTCTTAAATGCTATTTTTGCTCTGTTAGCTCATAAGAAAAGCACGAACAAACGGACCAGCGTTGTATTTCAGTCTTAAAAAGTGGAAGTCATTAATTAAACTCACTTTTCTTCAACCTCACACATTAGGAGCCTAAAATGGAGAAAGGATCATTTTCCACAGAATCCGTTGTTTCTGTATTTATGCTTGAACTCCAGCCGGGTCTGAAATAAAGATTGGACATATTGAAAGGCACCTCCGGCTCACTGTTGAGCACAGCAGAGGATGTGTGATGCTGTGTGTGTTCACCTTTCAGAGGGGAAACAAATTTGATGCCGTCTCATTGGTAAAGATGAGGTCGTGTGAAGCACTTACACCGTCAACAACTTAAAAAACTTTGAAAAGAACTTTCAAGTTTTATAAATATATCTATGGTTTATTTTTGGTAAAAAATTGAGGAAACCACTTTAAGACGGGTCTTAAGGAAGCCCTAAAGTTTGACTGCACTGCTTGTGCCAATGACTTGTTTTCTTCATACCCGTCTGAATATTGGTATAAGATTTGATCACGGTTGTTATTCGTTACCTTGTAATTCGTCAATCTGCAGAATAAATGTAACCTTTTCTTATTGAACTAGTTTTTCAGAGATATTGCACGGAGGGTCGCCTGTGCACCGACCCTGTAGGCACGCACCCTGACGCCAGTGTCATTCTGCTGCTCTATGACAGCAACGCTTCAGGCTGAAGTCTAAAATATCTGCAGATGTGGTCCAATTTCAAAGTTCCAAATAAAAACTTCAAGTCTTAAAAGTTGAGTGCAGCCAGAGCTACTTGATCAAATACAAATACTATATTTATACTCGTGTAAGTCAAATAATGCTGTCGCATTAAGCTCTTTTGAATTGACACACTGACTTGGTTCAGCCTCAACGCTGTAATAACTCCAGATTTTCCAGGAGCGTCGAACGCTCGCTTCAGATTCAGAATTAAGTGACAGCTGAACGCGTTTTCGTCTCCTGCAGGTGAAATCCGGACAGGTCGTCTACATGCACGACAGCAGCGAGACCACGGAGGACAGTTTCACGCTCTCTGCCTCGTCGTATGAGATTGAGCGCCGCAGCCTCCCTGTCACCATCTCGGTCACCATCATACCGGTGAACGATGAGCCGCCAATGGTGACGCGCAACGCCGGCCTGGAGGTAAGGCTTCTCTCTCCTTGACAGTGCGCTGGCAACACTTTAGGGTAAATGAGGCGGAGACGCACGCTGGATGGGCAACTGTTTGATAACACGGAGAACAGAAAGCCTGTTTTCTCTCGACTTATTACACGCTTTACCCTGGATGTGGAGGTTTCCCCGATGTACTATATTCCGATACACTCTTTATATCAGCTTGTGCATGTTGGACTGTAAGACTGTTGACAAAGCTGTCTGGTTTAATGCGTCGCCCAAACCATAAGAAACACAAAAAGGAGCAGGGAATGAATGGCCTCGTAAGAATTTATGAGGTTCTGAGCTGCAGAAACGGAGCCCGGCTTATAACTACATGTTAGTGCTTTAAGCTTTCATGTTGATTTGGCGCGTCGAAAGCTTGGGCTTTCCACAACAAAGTAACTGGAGCCATTGTGAAAGTGTTAAACTCGAGTGAGTCTACGATCCAAGATCTACTTATTGAACATTGATTATCAAAGAAAAACTTCACCAAACTTAATTTGTTCACATCCAGCCCATCATAAATCTCAATTTACACCAAGGTCTTAAGAAAACTTGCTGTCTGTGTAATATTACCCCTTTTGGTGCTCTTTATAGAGTAATGCTAAGAAGCCAATAGTAGCAAGGTTGCTAGCTCAGCTAGCTAAGCTGCTGTTTGAAGCTCTTCAGCTTATTTTCACATAATTACCTCCTTCGGATCTTTGCCAACATGTGACAGGGAATGTCTGTCTGAATGTTCAGTTAGCATGCTAGCAATCAAACCTCCAGAGCTACAGATACCAGGATAGCTAGCCGAGCTAACGACTCTGATAACACTGGCTTTTTCGCATAACTCTGTAAAGGGCACAAAAAGGGTTGATGAACAGAAATCGATTCACACAGAGGTTTTAAGAAAACCTGGTAGTATTCCAACTTTTTGTGCTCTTTATGCTAAAAATGCCAACATTAGCTGGGTTATTAGCTCAGCTGGCTAGCTAGCCTGCTATTTGTAACTGGAGCTAAATGCCTTTTAGCGGGCCAACTGTACAGGAATAGCTGAAATTGATCATTGAAGGTTAAAGATAATGTTATTGCATCTTTTAGCCAAAGGTGTTTAGAATTTGGTGTAATGTTGGGCAAAAGTAACACTGAGGTTTACGGTAATGGTCGACCATATTCAGATTGGTTCCTCTTATCCAATTATTCGTGTATGTATGCATGTATAACCTATGTAAGATTTTTATTCTTCTTGCAAAACAGGTTCAAAGGGGGAAACGTCTGAAAAAGGAACACAGTCCAATCTAAGTAAATCTTAAATATATATATATATCTATATATAGATAGATAGATTAGATAGATAGATTAGATAGATAGATAGATAGATAGATAGATAGATAGATAGATAGATAGATAGATAGATAGATAGATAGATAGATAGATAGATAGATAGATAGATAGATTAGATAGATAGATAGATAGATAGATAGATAGATAGATAGATAGATAGATAGATAGATAGATAGATATCAAACCTCAACTTAACCAAAGTTTAACTTTCTTTGTTTGGGAAAAAAAGGCGAGGAATCTACTAGATGTTTATTATGAAGGTCTTACTGTGCTGTGGAAGTTCGTTAGAGTTAATTGCATTTTCGAGTATTCTGTACGTTTTGTCATCCATTGTATTTGTTGTTATTGTGGCCAAACGCTTGGCAAGCCCAATTAATCTTTGATTTGCGTCAGTCGAGTCGTAGAAGTTTCTGAGGTTCAGTCGGGTCAACTCCACCATTGCAGGAGGAAGGCGGTAGGAGGAGGGTGTGTGTGTGTGTGTGTGTGTGCATGTGTGTGTGTGTGTTTGGTGTGTGTGTGTGTGTGTGTGTGTGTGGTGGGGGTGAGGAGGGTGAAGGCAGCAGTAATCAGCTCACAAAACTGGAAACTAACTGTGTCACTCAGCCCTCCCTGCTCTCCCTGCGGCTCCCCCGTCTCCCTGGCAACCCGTATTTTTGGAAAACCCAAGATGGTCGACGAGACCGCTGCTTTCTGGCAGAGCGGAGGGCGGCATCCAAACCCTGCGACTCCTCTGCTGCGGCGGCAGAATGTAACATAATAACATACGGCCCCAGCTGCCGCTGCGCTGATTTAAAGCAGGAAGTGTGTGTGTGTGTGTGTGTGTGTGTGTGTGTGTGTGTGTGTGTGTGTGTGTGTGTGTGTGTGTGTGTGTGTGTGTGTGTGTGTGTGTGTGTGTGAGCAACCTCTGCAGCAGATGATCAGATGTGATGACTTACATGGTCTCAATAAAATGTTTTCCCGTGTATGAATTTAAAATGAATTTTGAATATTTGTACTTTTCGCGCTCATAAACATTAGGATGCAACCGATTTGGACCTGAAATCACAATGGAAGTATCACTGCTGTCGTCTCGTCGTCGCAGTCATGGCAGACGCTATCATTTTCTCACTCCTAGAACCCGAGCCCTGCTCCGGAGCCAGCCGAGGTTTTGGTCGTTGCAGCTCCATTTCCCCACAGACTCGAACAGAAAGAGGAGGGGGAAAAACAGCAATACTGTCCTGTTGAGTCACCTGCAAACTAAGTCATTTGTCTGTGGCTGCTACTTCATTAGTGCCTCAATATGAAATCTCAGCCATTGTGTTCGATCAAATTGAATTTGCAATCTATCCTCTTTAGTTGCTAAATGCATTGATTGTTATATAAACCATCAATTTGTGGGGCCATTTTTGGAATACCTGCCCTAGATTGTGTGGGCAGAGAATGTGGCGATGTAGCCATCTAGTGGAATATGTGGGGAACTGCACTGCAGAGACATATGAGGCAGTAAATAAAGTAATCTCGAATGAGTGCTGGACATTACGACCACTTAGAGATGAGACTAATCATCTCTTGAACGTGGCACCTGTCAGTGGGTGGGATATATTGGACACACGTCTACACCACAGAGTCGATGCGTTAGAAGGAGAAATGGGCAAGCTTAAGGGTTTGACTGTGTCAGATCATCCCCAAAACAAAAACCCTTGTGGGGATCTATCGAACATGGCTAAAGCAAGGATGAGCAGCAAACTGGTGATAACGACATGCTTTTTGACGCTGGTGGGGTATTGCAGCTTACCTTTGTGGTTCAGCCCAAGAAATGATTTATTGCAGGTGACTTCCATAGCCACATACCAATCCAGAGTGTCCATTCTGATATCTAGTCACCCCTAAAGATGATGGCAATGGAAACATGAGAATCAGAACTGGGGTGATGAAAAGGTGGCTCGGTTTGATGAATCTTGTGAATCACATTAATTGCCAACGGCAGGTGTGTTTCTTATTCAGAAGCAACAGCGGATCTTTAATCTATTGTGGTGCAAAGCCAATCAGTGATTTACAAATCAATGTTTTAACGTATATTCTCTGAGCTACAGGGAGTCAGTGTAAGGACTTGAGAACTGGGGTGATGTGCTCTGACTTCCTGGTTTTAGTGAGAATGCGATCAGCATCGTTCTGGATCAGAATTAATAGATTTTTTTAGGCAGGCCTGTGAAGACTGTTGCAGTAATCAGTGCGTCTCTAGGTCTTGCTGAGGCGTTAGTCCTTCAATCCTGGAAATGTTCTTCAGGTGATAGAAGGCCAACTTTGTGACCGTCTTCATGTGACTCTGAAGGTTCGGGTCAGAGTTCATTACTGCACCCAGATTTTGGGCCTGCTCACCAGTTTCTCGCTGTAATAACCGACTCTTGATCAGAACCTGTTTCTCTCTAATGTCCTTTATGTTGGTTTTAACCTTCAAAAAAACATCTTGGACTCGTTTTGCTTCATCGTACTAAAGAATACTAAGTTTGCCATAAAGATTTTTTTTATGGCGGTGATCTTAGATTGGCTTGCCTTGAGCTGCATCAGTTTAGAAAAGCTATGTTTCTTCTACTATATATGATGAACATCTATAGATGGTTCACCTGGTCAAGGGTCTAGAAATGCATTAGCTTCCTCTTTAAGGCTCACGACTTTCCAGGAATCTGACTACAACACATAATTCTCCACATTAGCGTTATATATTCCACGTTGCCTGGAGCTCCTTCCAAAACCCGTATGAGCAGCAGCAGCAGCAGCAGCTACGTAAGCAGACTTGGATGAATGATGTCTGGGTTTGGTAACATTAGTATTTTTCTCCTGGTTGGTAAAGCTGAGAGACCTGCCAGGTGGCTGCTATTATCAGTTGAGTCATCTCTGCATACTGCGCCATATCTGGAGTTACTTAAAGAGCTATCTCTCTCTCTCTCTCTCTCTCTGTTGAAGATTTCTGTGAGCAGACGGATAAAGTACAGGAGTGCATTGAGCAGCTGTCTCGTCAAGAGATGGTGGGTGTTCTGCTGGAAGGCAAACAGAACTATTTCCGCTCTTTCTCACAAAGAGCGGAATTGGCTCAGATTGTTTGGGTTAGTCTCTATTTACCCGCCGTCTTTGTGGCCCGAGAAATAAGAAATAACTACCAGGCTGTGCGTTTGTGGACTTGGGAAGAAAACAGCCCTGAGGAGATGGAGACTCTCAATGGCGTGGTATTCGCTGGATCCATCAAGCGCTTCGAAACACGCAAAAGCTTAATTTTTTTTTCGAATTCTGTCAAACGTCTTCAGTGTATTTTATTGAGTTGTTTGATAAGAGACTCAGACAAACTAGTGTGTAAATAAAATATTTTCGTACAACAATCTGAAGAGGTGCAGTGCACATTTACATTCGACCCCTGTAACTCTGATGTTAATGAGCAATTACGTTAATTAGTAAGTAGCACAGATATAATATGGTCTTGAGAAGGTCACAGAGGTAAACTATGTCAGAGAAAGAGAATGCCACTGAGAGAGCAAGGAACACAGCAGGAAGAGGCAGTTTCAGAGAAGAGTTGGCATCGTTGCATTGTTCAATTAATGACCAAACAAATGTATAAGTCCAGACTCAGTGGAGGAGTGGCAAGAGGAAGCTCACTGTTTAAAAAAAGCAATAAGGCGTCTGGTTTTCCGCCCAGAAACACGGTCAACTGGTCACGTGAGAGCAAATCTGGTTGCAATGTGACAAAAAAAAAATGCAAAAAATAAATAAATAAATACATGAAAAATAAATCCCTGGTGCGTACAGCTTAAGTCTTTTCTCTGCCTTGGAAGTTATAGGCAAATTGGAATATTCAAAGCGATTCATTTCAACGGTCTGGCCTTTAACGCCACTTAGAAACGGTTTCAGATCAGGCTCACGTGTGGCCATGTGGGACCCAGGATGACGTTCGCGTTTGAGACGTTTCAACGCTTTAAACTCCGTCAGGGGTCCCTAACAAGACAGACTGACTCACCTCAACCTCAGAGGCTCAGAAATCAATCTCTGTTGGTTCTAATAAATAACATCCCCTCGTGTGTTACGGCACACGGTGGGGGATAATAACTACTTTTATTGGCAGCTATATATCAAGAACATTAAGAAAAACCTCACAGGCAGGTGCAAAGAGGATGGAAGAACTTTGACTTAAGAACGTCTCTGTGCCTCTATGGTCCAAATGCAAAGATTTAAAAAATACTCCAGTGTAAATCGAAATGTTGCTCTTGAACGTAATTCCGACTGTTGTGGCAATTCAAGGCAGCAACGCAGAAAAAAAACGAACGAGTAACAGCCGCAGCCTTTCTTGGACCGAGCGGCGGGGCATTTGATTTCCCTTCCACTCAAAAGCGCACCCGTCTTTAAGCTCGTGGTCGGTTTTAAAAGTTGCCATTAGAGCGGAACAAAGACACGTTCTCGCAGTTAAAGAGAGAGAAAAGGGCCGAAAGAAGCCCAGAGTGCGCGATGATGGATTGCGGCTTTTGAACCGTCGACGCGGCGTGTCGTCGCGACGGAGCCTTGATGGAGTGTGAAACTGAGCAGGATGTTTTACGCAGTGGACTGTGAGGCAACTAAATTATACACTTCACAACACATTTGTTACATTTGAGTCTGAAATGCTGTATCAGAGATGGCATGAAGGGGGTTTGGAAAGGAAAACATTTCTGTGGCTTGACAACAGAAGGTCTGGGCTGCAAAGATTAAACTCACAAAGTGAAAGAACGGAGATGTAGCCCAGCAACGGCGTCACGCGAAGTCGAGCGGTTCCTCGATAAGGCGAGCACACGTGAAATAATCCACCAGTGGACCATGCGCTTGATCGATATTAAGAAATTACTGGCTTAAAGCAAGCTTAAAAGTTACTGAGGTTACTTGCACTGAAAAATCGACCAAAAAGTACTTGGGTAAGATTTGTATTTTTCAAGTTATGATGGAATGAAACTGAGACGTTTCTTAACGTCTAGATTTATTTTGAAAGTTGATCAGAGCATCTGAAAGCTTTCGATTAAAACTATGTGACTTACGGGACACGGATAAAATCTTCACAATCAGAAATACAAGACAATGTGCCATTAAGGAAAGGTAGATATGCAACAACAACAAATTGCCTAAACTCGGCTTTATATCCTGTCAAAGCAAAACCACTAGTGCTGGGACAAACCAGGCTGGACGAGGACTTAGTTAAATCTGACTAGAGTCCATGAAAGTAATATGTTTCATGCTTCTGCACATCTTTCGTACAGGTGTATTACGGCTCTGCAAAAAACACATTGTTGTGAAACTTTTGACATTACAGAAGCATTTTGTTATACAAGAAAGTCCTTGAATCTCTTTGTTTTGTTTATGTTTTTTTACTTTGTTCCTTCTAGACAAAACTCAAACATCCCTGGAGGTGTGGCTGTTTTACTGTTACGACTTTTCTCTTTCGAACGAGGACATATTTTGCTTTCACTGAGCTCTAAGTCTCAGCAAACGTTCTTGTTTTAATGAGATACTGGTCCTGGATTTATTGTCCTACCTTTGTCAGTTCAGTGCTTCCGTAGGAAGCGAGCGTTCAATATCCCAGAAAGAATTGGCTAGCTTCTTCTCTTAGCGTTCCCTGAGATTAAAAACGCCAAGTCAGGAAATTTATTAGCATTTGCTGATTCTCGGTGTCAAAATGAACTAATGTTAGCCATGTGAGCTAACAACGACAACGTAGCAATAAAAGTCAAAAACAATCTAATGCAGCGAGACTTTCAGTAGAACAAGCTATAAAGATGTCTGGGGGATTGATTTAATGGGGAACAAAATAAACAGTTTTAGCAATATTGGATTTGGAGGTCAGAGGTCAGAGTTTGCCAAGACGCTGGAAGCAAAACTTTTGGATTCACTCTAACGTTTTGTTTTTTGGGGTTTTTTTGGGGGGGGGTTTTCGGACCGGAAAGTTCTAGAAATTCTAATGGCAAAGCAGACGGACGACAGTTAGCTAGCTGTTTAGCATGCTAATATTAGCCTTCAGCTCAAGCAGCAATGACGACAGAGCGGCTAGCTTGACTGCCGACTCACAGTTTTTACGGTTTCTACGGATGACCCTGAAAGTGAAGTTTGCACTTGGTTGAAATGAACTACGTACGGCTGAAGGGAATTTAAAAACAAGCTTTTCCTTGAAGCACTCAGATCCAGAGAATGCTAATGCTCCGCTTCTTTTACTTCATTTATTTTAGTGAAGTCCTGGGTACATTACAGCTGTATTACAAAACTTATCACTCTCTATATAAAAAAAAAAAGTTACCTTTATATAGCAAGTTATTTAAAAGTCTATTATTCCAGTAACTCAGCTCTCTGAGGGAGCAATATTATATAGACGACATAATTTTCAAGGCTTTGTTGACATTACATTTCCTCTTCCAGCTCATGAAAAGAAGATGATGGAAATATTAGAGAACTACGTCACTACATAAAAATGAACAGCCTTTTTAATACCTGCTTACAGGTTTTTTATCTTCAACTCTTAATCTGATATCATCGGATCATGCATTGTGATTTTCTAAATATGACTTTGTTCGACCCGGCCTTATCTCTGTGCAATCCTCTGTTTCCAAGCGTCAAAAGGTTCACTGAAGCACATCCGCTCGTTAAAAAGAGACGAATGAACATGTCGGACGACTCGTTACAAATGGTTTGTTGGTGTCGTTCAGCTGTGCAGCACTGATGAAGCGATATCCAAGCCTGGGGTATCGTCTCTGCTTTCTGCCAGAAGGTTCCTGCTCCTTTTCCAGAGGAGACTCCACGGATCGATAGAAGACCTGCTGATCCTCGCCTATTTAAGAATGCCTTTCGCGGGATCTGGCCCATTTCTTTCAATTAACGCTCCTTTCAGCCGGCCAGCCATTAGAGGTCCATTAGAGACCCTCCGCCCTGGGAGAGTCGCTTAGCCTGCAACGCCGCTCCGTCGTCCAATAACAGGAGCTTCTGGGCTCTGCACTGGAAACATAATTAACCTTTTTAATTGTTTCCGTTGAGGCGGCTGTGGCCTGAGCTGCATTCTCGTCTTTGTATTTAAACTTGTTGTTGCTTTTTTATTTTCCTCCCCTTGTAATTATGCACCAATTAGAGATTCTGGGCTGATTTCTGATGTTCGGTCCGTGTCAATCTTTTCCCCCACAGACACGATTGTAGTGGTTGACGGTTTATTAATTTAAAGGGCAAAATTGCAAGACCGGTATTAATTATTTGTGTCGGGATCAGAGATCACATTCCTACGGAGCATCGGGGAATTTCTTCTTTTGCACTACCTTGCAAAGTATTAAGGATACCCTTAAAAAAAATAAAAAATAAATAATAATAATTGTCATAAAATTACCAAAAATAAAGTTGTATGAGAATAAAGTTGAAAAAATGTGAGAATAAAGTCACAACAATGAGAATAAAGTCACAACAATGAGAATAAAGTCATAACAATATGAGAATATTTTGAGAACAAAGTCGTAATGTTGTGACTTTGCTCGGAGTCTCGGGAACATCCTAACACGGGCCAGGTTTCCACATCAGATGCTGACATTAATATTAGCTTGACGATGTGATTTGCGGCCTCGCGGTCTCCCGTCTGCCACCTTCCTGCCCAGGATCTCCTGGGTAATCGTCTGCGACGTCTCATCCATCCCTGCGTGACTCCGCTTGTCTTTGATGTCTCCCAGGTTCGTCCCGGGGAGCAAGTCGCCATCAGCGCCAGCGTGCTGAGCACAGAGGACGCCGATACCCCCGCGGAGGAGCTGGTCTACCAAGTGGAAACGCCGACCAACGGGGTGCTGACATTAAAACAGGAGCCGAGGGAGAGCATCCAGAACTTCTCCCAGGCTCACATAAACAGAGGGGAGATCATCTTCACCCACCAGGGTTAGGGCCTCGTTTTCTTTATTAAATGAACTTCATGTGCTCCCAATTCTCTCTTTGATTTGCTCGAATGCGCCATCACCAAGTCCCTGCACCTTTTAGCATACACTGAGGCTCCACTGTGAACCCTTGACCATCACTTTTCCACACTTTACTGTGACACATAAATTCTTACTTATTTTTTTTTTTTTTTGTTGCTTGTCAAGGTTACAGACCTTCAGCAACCTTTTAATTACGTCCTGCTTTTACGACGCAGCAAATGTAACGTTTAAAAGGGAGAGTGAAAAACATAATGTCAAACGCCTCTCTCTCCTCCTGCAGGCGAAGAATCCGGCGAGTTCGGCTTCACGGTGACAGACGGAGAGCACACGTCTCCTCTCTATCGATTTGTCATCAAGGCCAGGCCTCACACCATCACCTTGGAAACGGGGGAGGAACTCGTGGTGTTCCCAGGTAAGGACGACAGGAGGCCTCCAGATTTTCAGCGGCGAGGCGACGGATGTGGTTTCGTGACTGAGCAGGCGGCCGTGACGCAGAGCCAAGGATTCAGAACGTTTTGTGGAGGAGATGAGGATGAGCAGGAGCGACTTGCTGAATGAATGAATGCATGAATGAATGAATGAATGAATGAATGAATGATAATTTGGCGGGGATGGCCAGAGAGGTCAGTGAGGTCGTGGATTCATGCAGGGCTGTGAAGCAGAGTACAGTGGCGAGGCAAACCTCACATTCTACTTCTGACAGCTTTCTTAAAAAAAAGAAAAAGAAAGAAAAGAAGACATCAGTCCAGAGGAATGTGTCCCAGAACTACTTAAATTTAAAAAAAAAATGTTCACGTCTGTTTAAGCATTAAAGGGGAGACTATTCACAATTAGTGACAATTAAAAGCTGCGCGACTGTAAAGTTGCACAAACACCGGAATGGGTGTAAACGTTGAGTTTACTGGGAGCAGTGGTTGTTTTCAGACTTTTATTTGCTAACGTGCCGCTCTGTGTTCTTGCTTTTACCGATGTTGTGCTTCTCCATATTTAATGCTGTGGCTAAAATACGACATGACGTGAAAAAGTTGTGTAAAGAGCCATAAATGCATATTTTTGGAAGCAACGTGCTGCCAGACGCCGAACGTGTTGGGGGTAAATCTCGTCAAACAGCGCCACTTAATGGACACAAGTGGTAATTGCAGTGTCATGCACTTTAAGCATTTTCTAAAATCCTCTTTAGGACAGATTCAAGTTTCAAGGAGCTGCTTTAAGGTTTAATCAGCATCATTTACTTAGCTGGATGCTACTTTTGAAGTAATCCCTTTAATAGTTACGCTTTGTTTTGTTTTGTTTTTACAAATTTTAATGTGTTTGTTTTACTTTTGGAAATTCAAAGTTCACACACACACACACCCACACAAACACACTTATTTAATGTCTTATTTAATAACTTAAATTAAAATGACGTAATTTAATTTTATTTATCTAAATAATCACTTGTTATTTTATGCGCCACGCATCTTATCCGTTGTCACATTTGCTTCAATTGATTTAATCGAGACATCTAATTGAAATAGTTTTTCAACCTTGTATTATGAGGTGTAAGGAGGCTGCGGTGCACAAGAGACTACTGTCCACACAGAGACATTTTTGTGTGCGTCTTTTCAGGAACACGACAGGTCATCAAGGCCGCCAACCTCAAAGTGGGAACCGGCGAGGACGGGAACGAAGCGAGCTTCCTGCTCGTCCGCGCGCCTCGTTTGGGAAGGCTCATCCTGGCCGATGAGCGGAACCAGTTTGTGGAAACTGCCTTGTTCTCGCAGTCGCAGGTAACTTTGAGTGATGTTCAGATTGTTTCCTGAAAGAGGTTAAAGACGAGTTTCCTCTAACCGTCCCGTAGTCCGAAAGGACATACGATTTAGGACCTTTGTAGATAGAAAAAAAAAAGGAGTAAATTTATGCCAAGAAATTCAGACATTTTCAGACTGATCTCAGAAATCTTGAAAAAAAAAAAAACATGGGAATTTCTGAGCTTGAAAAGTTAACAATTTGCCAGAAAAAAACTCTAATTTTGAGATAAACCTTAGAATTTGTCTTTAAAAAAAAACTTTAGCAGAGTGGCAGGATGAGGCAGGATGATATTTTAACATTAGGAACCGAATTTAGTTTTAGATTTTCAAGATTTTATTTACAAAGATCACAAATCACCAGTTCCACATAAATACCTTCGTCCATGTCCTGGAGTTTTGGTATGTACAAAGAAATAAGTCTGCCTAATCACCTGATAGCCTTCCAAACAGAGTCCAGCCATAACAAGAAACATTTTTTTTCTGAAAACTAGAAATAGATCTTCGTTGTGCGAGTCATAGCAGAACTACTGGATTTGTCCTGAAACAATTAATATTCATTCAGCCTATCTGCATTGTGAAGATGACTGGGAAAAGGAGAACAGCATCCTATTTTAATAATTCAGTCATGCAATGATGTAAGATCACATTTTACTGCCTAAGCTTAAAGATCTGTGAAGGAAAAAATGGCAAAGTATCAAAAAGAAGCTTGAGGTGAGCAAATGAAACGTTTAAAAACATTTAAACATTAAAAGCATTTCAGAGTTTTAAACAATCACTTGGAGGGTCCAGCAAAAGGGGATTAAATAATCCAGCGTATTGTGGAGTTTAAGGATCCTGATGCTGGCCCGCCAATACAGACATTTACCCAGAAGGACCTGGATGAAGGTCGTATCGCAATGGAAATATTTGATACTGCCTCAAGATCAAAAGCGAAGGGCAATCAGGATGAAGCTCGGTTCCTGCTAAAAGCCCATGGAGTCCCTCCAGCAGAATGTGTCCTTTCCTTCCAGACAAGCCCTTACAACACCTCTGCAGTTTATCCTGCCACTCTGCTAAAGAATCCTGATGAAAGATTCAAGCCCCCAGGAGGCAGTGTCACCCCGTCATCCCCTGACTCTGGTAACCACGGGAAACCACACGTTTCCCGACGTGGGAATTTTTGGTCCGTCTTCATTCCCATTCTAGTTGTCCTCCTTCTCTCACTACTTGCTTCTCTTATTACCCACTTTCCTGTCAATTCACTATCAAATATAGGAAACTGGAGCCAACAAAACCTTTAGTAAAACATGTGACTCAACACGAGCTATCCTGTTTTTCTCTTGATGCCCAGTTGGAGTCCGGAGCGGTCTACTATGAGCACCAGCTGCCCACCGAGCCTTTCTGGGTGGTCAGAGACTCCATGGAGTTCACTGCATCACCCCAGGCTTCTCCAGACGTCCGCCACGCGCTGCCCATCACCGTCTCCTACTACGCTGCTCACAGCAACATTTCTTCTCAGATGTGGAGGAACAAAGGTAAAATAAAAGTTTTTTTTGTAGTAGTAGTAACGTGGGCTGCCGACCTGTCATGGGTGGACAGTCTGACCCCAATGTTGAGGATATTTACATATGATATTTGTATGATTTTGAGATTTTTACTTGTGTTTTTTTCCCCCTCAGGGCTTGAAATTGTGCAGGGTCAGAGGAAAGCAATTGACAATTCCATTCTCGATGCCTCCAACCTTCTGGCGAGTCTACCCGAAGAGAAGAAAACGGACGCGGATGTTGTTTTTGAAATAAAGCGCTTCCCTGATCATGGTCGTATCACCCTGCGGGGTGAGGATCTGCCCCGTGACGATCCGCTCTTCACACAATCAGACGTGTCTCAGGGAACGTTAGAGTATCTTCACGATGACTCGGGCGCCGCTTTTGACAGCCTTGCTTTCAAGGCCTATCTGAAGTTAGGAGGTGGTGGTAGGGCCTACCCTGCTGAGTCCGTAATCCTGGATGAGATCTTTCATATTTCAGTCAAACGACGTGGTTCCAACCCTCCTGAATTAGTCACTACAGACATGCTTCTGGAAGTTCTCCAAGGCTCCAAGACCTCGCTAACCCAGAAGCATCTCAACACCCAAGATGAAGACAATCCACCAGACGAGGTGCTCTTCAAGGTGACCAAAGTCCCTCGTAATGGCTATCTCCTTAACTCTGTTACGTCAGAACCTCTCTCTGAGTTCACTCAAGAAATGATCAATCGCGTAGAAGTGGCCTTCCAGAGTGACGGCACCCTTAAAGACGGATTTGTGGAATTCACCATATCAGATGGCGAGCATGAAACGGAGCCGCACACACTCCACATAGGAATCTTAGCTCGCACCCTGCTTCTCGAACAAGTCCCAGAGATCAAGGTACGACAGGGAGACGATCAGATTCTTGTGACTGAGGAGATGTTGAGGGCCTCTACAGATGGTCCTGTTAAGGAGGACATCCTTTATAAAATCACCAATACTCCAAAATATGCGGCTGTCATGGTAGACAGGCAGCCTACATCTGCCTTCACCCAGAAGCAGATCAAAGAAGGAAGAGTCAGTGTCCGTTTTGTGAAGTCCACTTCACCCCGAGACAGTGTTTCGTTTACAGCCCGTAGCCGGGCTGCCAATGTCTCCTCCGTCCTCAACATCACTGTCCAGCCTCTGGCGAAAATTGCTCAAAATCCTTTGTTACCTCAAGGCTCACTTGTCCAGCTGGACAGAAAGCTTTTGGATGCATCGCCACTAGCCAACAAGACAAGAGCCTCACCCACATTCACAGTCATCCAGCAGCCAAGAGGAGCTCGTATTGTGGAGTTTAAGGATCCTGATGCTGGCCCGCCAATACAGACATTTACCCAGAAGGACCTGGATGAAGGTCGTATCGCAATGGAAATATTTGACACTGCCTCAAGATCAAAAGCGAAGGGCAATCAGGATGAAGCTCGGTTCCTGCTAAAAGCCCATGGAGTCCCTCCAGCAGAATGTGTCCTTTCCTTCCAGACAAGCCCTTACAACACCTCTGCAGTTTATCCTGCCACTCTGCTAAAGAATCCTGATGAAAGATTCAAGCCCCCAGGAGGCAGTGTCACCCCGTCATCCCCTGACTCTGGTAACCACGGGAAACCACACGTTTCCCGACGTGGGAATTTTTGGTCCGTCTTCATTCCCATTCTTGTTGTCCTCCTTCTCTTACTACTGGCAGGCGTCTTGGCCTACTACCTGATCCGTAAGAACAAGACAGGAAAACACAACGTCCAGACAGCGACCTCGAAGCCCAAAAACGGAGAGGTGGCCACAACGGAAACATTTCGCAAAACGGACCCAGCCAACAACATTCCTATGTCCAATGTTGACTCTAAAGGGGCGGATCCGGAGTTGCTTCAGCACTGTCGGACAACGAACCCGGCCTTGAAAAAGAACCAGTACTGGGTCTGAAACACTTTGATTTTGGACATTGAAGGAGGTGGACTTCATTTATGTTGGTGTTTAAATTTTCCTGCAGCAGTTTAAATGAAACACACTTTTGACGCATTTTTTTTTTTCACTGACTTCTCTCAGAACAGCTGTGGACAAATTCTCAGGCATGAAAACACTGAAGACGTATTGGCAAAGAAGGAAGTGATCTCTTACATTCAGAGGGCTAACGCCATGTCTATTTATTTCCATCGTACCATTCCTCACTGTCAAAGGGCACAGACACGACATGAACATGCAAAGTGTTTGCAAAAAAAAGTACTTTTTATGTGCTCATCTATTGTATTAAACCTCATATAGGCAAACATTAATCATGCTGATAGGTACGAATTTCATTGTTGTTTTTTCAAACTATGTTTTGGATAATCAGGATACTTGATCGACAAAAAATATGAGCAGTGAATCACACATTTAATGGCCACTTATTCCAGGTGCATATCAAAAAACCAAATTGACGTCTCTGTAGGGAATGGTCTAAAAACAAGAAACTATGAAAGGAGAAGATGTTGGCCAAAGAAATGGCGGGTCAAAGTTCATAGAAAAGCAACTGTCGCTCAAATAACCCACAGCAGCCTGTTGTCAGCGAAGAATCGACTCGACAAAACTGAGCTACAAGAAATCAGAAAAAACTTGCCATTTCCCCTGAAACGTCCACTGGGTCACATTGGGCCGAAGCAACATTAAGGCACATATTCAAGCTGCCTTATTTTAATGGCTCTGGCAGGTGATGGTGAAGGATATTTTCCTGGCACACTTTGAGACTCTGAGCACCAGTTGGTCGCCCTTTAAGAGCCCCGGCTGCCAAAATGTCGGTGCCAACCGATAAACGTCCACCCATTTATATTCACTTTACTACTTCCAGAAGGACAGTGCACCAAGTCACGAAGCTACAAACCTTTTCACACATTGAGGTCAGTGTGCGCTTAGCGTATCCGCAGTCACAAGCTTAGTGGTGTGGTGTAACAATGGCGTCGTGGATTACGGATGTGCAGCTGACAAATCAGAATCTCAGGAATATCAAGAACACCTTAGTGAAGATTTACCAAAAAGAATTAAAGCAGTCCTGAAAAATAAAGACACTTAGACCGTGATACTGGCAAGGTGTAGCACATAACGTAGCTTTGGAGTATAAGGTACCTTATTTTTGCTTTATTTCTGAAAATCGAACCTCAATTATTCAATTCAAAATACGTTATTATTCACTTTCCATCTAGAAACCGAAACATAGACGCCACTTTCACTGCTACATCTACACACCACTGCGTCACATTCACGCCGAAGGTTTAAGGTTTTCCCTTGTCGTTTTTTTTTTTTTATGCTAAACTAAGCTAAGCTAACAATAGCTAGTACCTAACATCTTCTGCCAAGCTAATGCTTTTCCCATTGTAACCACAAGTCAGACGCTTTGAAGCAGACAGGAGTTAAAAAGCAGCACTTGAAGTCAACTTGCACAAATCTAATCCGCTCCAGCTCCCGGTCACGTTGACATCTGTCGGACTGCGTTGTTGCCGCGCGTTTCCAAAGAGCTTGTAGAAATCCATTGGGCTGGAGAAGCAGAACAGAAACATTACTTTGATCCTGCAATATTTACGCTGAGACGTATTTAATCTCACACAGAACGGCAGAAAAGCTGAAAATGACCGTAAGCCTCCTCAGCCTGTTGGGTTCTGTTAACTTTTAATGACAAACCAAAAGAGCGACTATTTTTAGTAGAAACATTCCTTATTTTAGCCTTGCTGAATATACAGACTCATTTTTTATAAGATAAATTTTTTAAAAATTCTTTAGTTTTATTGCATGATAAAGATTAAAAAAAAAAAAGGTTGCTACTGTAAATCGCAATCTCCTCCTGCTAAAGTTTTGACCCGTTGTGCCAAGTCAATCACTTTAATTTAGAACAAACTAGAGCAAAATGAGCTGCTATTTATTTTATTTTATTTTTTTCCTGTACCAGAATTGCCTTTTTCACAAGCCAAATAGTAATTTTGTTGTGTTTTGTTTTTTGCTTTATTTAGCCCTGATTTGTTGTTTAACAGCCTCCAGCTTCAAAGCATTAAGGCAAGTTGTATTGCAGTGATGACGTAAAATAAAGCTTCTCCCTTCAGGATGTCCCATTTCCACCCTCTGGTTTATGTGTAAATATTGCGTTTCAAAATAAAAGTCTTTGGTTTCCTAGTAAATGAGCAGATTTTCCATATCGGAGTATACATGTTAAGAGAACAAGTATATTATATTAAAACTGACTGTTCAACGTTGATATATGTATATGTTTGCGAGTCCATCCTTTTTACGTGTCGTGTGTTTTGTTGTTTTTGTTTTGAGTCCACTGCAGCGTTTCATCGCCGCGTCCTCGCAGTTTGTCGTTATTTATTAAGTCGGTTTTTCCCCCCCTCACCCCAAATTCATCGGCTCGTATTTTCGTGCGCTTTTTGTTCTTTCCCCGTCTCCTGCAGACGCCTTGAAGTGAAAACGTTTCTGGACCCAAATGCAACGTCAGGACCGCAGTGTGTCTCTGATTCTGTTACAGGCGCTAATGGAAATAAAATGTCGACGCAACAAACCGTGTGCTCATTGTTTCCTTCGTGGCTTTTGTTCGTCAGAAAGCTCAACGGCAGCACCCTGTTTTTGTTTTTTGTTTTTTTTTTTTTTAAATAAAATAAATAAAAAAATCTCAAGTTTGGTTTATTGCTTTTATTTATTTATTTATTTTTGTGGCTGCACATGTAGATGCATTATAATATCTCCCACATGGAAAGACTCCAATAAACAGCCTTGTACAAGTTTGTTGTAGGACCTCGAATTCACAGAAACAGACAATAATCTTTTCAACCAGCAGGGGGCGGTGCGGTGTAAAAAGCTCTTGGATTGGGGGGTTGGTGAGGAGACTTGAGCAATGTTTCAATTTGTCATGATTTAAACTTCACTTCAAGCCATCATTCTTTCCACTGAATGGCCTTTGCTTTAAGCATGTCTCCCAGCTTTTCTTTTTCTTTTTTTTTTTTTCCTCCTTTTTTCTCCCCCCAACCCCCGTCTGTCTCCGGCTTGCCTTTGGCCTCGCTGCAGGTTTCATAAGCTGCTTGGCACAGCTGTTCCTCCACATGTGTCTGCTTAGGTCACCGTCTCTGAGCAGCGCGTTGCTCGTGCGCAACAAGCCTCCTTGTGTTTTAATGCGAGCCGCAACTGCCTTCTGTCAGCAGAACAGTTGCCGAACCCACGACCCGAAAAAGTAAAAGCGAGCGAATAGAAACTGGAGCGCCCGCAGCTCCAGTTTCCCTCTCAGCGGCAATGTGGATTTTCTCGTCAAGTTAATTACGTCAGCAGTTTGACCAGGTGAGGCTAAAGTCATACTTGGGCAGCAACTCACAATCTGAAAATGAAATATTCAGAAATGAGGCAAACTCAGCACATTTTTCTTGACCTTTTAAAGGGTCAATGTGGCGTTTTTTCAAAAGCGTGGCTCTGGGAAGATATTGGATTAAAAATATATATGACCAGGAAGACTAGCTCCCTTTGAATCCGCTACATATGGAAGACAAGAGCGGATGTTTTCCGCATATACTTTTTTTGAAATGGTTTTTGTCTTTTAGAAATTAAGCTCTTATCCCAAGAAAACTATTATGAATTTAGCTGGTTCTCTTGAGAAAACCATCGTGAAACGAACTTCTCTTGAGAAAACCATCCGGGGGGAAAACGTACATGCGGTAAACGTCTAATCTCGGCTTCCGCAGCAAAACCAGTTAAACCATTTTGTAAGATTTTTTTTCTGCTTATTTGATTTCCAGAATCTTAAAATGTAGGTTTTATAAATACTAAAAGGTTAGGAGAAAATTGTCAGGTGTCTCCGTGTGAAATGATACCTGCAGGACATGAATTCCTGGCTAACAGCAAAGAAAAGTGTTTACTTTAGTCTCTGCAAGCTTCGACTTGGACTTGGGGCAAAAGAGATAAGTTTTGAACTGGTTATGGGATGGAAGACTATCAGCGTGCCCCAAGAAGACTGAAGACTTGACAAATTTGTGAACTTTTTACACAAACGCGTAATTATATTACAATAGAAATCACATAAAAGCAAACAATCCACTAAGGATGATCACATATCAACTTAGCGACACTGTCAAATTTCCCCAAATGGCTGCACTGCTCCTTATTTGGGATCCCAAGCTCAATAGACATGATCATATGTTCTGGCTTCAACATCACCACCAATGTTAAAGTCCATTTCTGTCACTTAAATGTTCATATAAAAAAAATATTCCACAGTCCAGTAACTATGTCATGTTATAAAAATGCTGTGTATATACAAGCATGACTTAAAAGCAACTTGATTTTGTAATTTAACGCCTTGAAACCATTTGGGTCGCTGTCTCTTTAAGAAACTCCTGCTCTTTCTGAAACTCCGCCTTCAGGCTGGGGGTCACCCAGGCACAGCTGAATGGTTGCCGCGGAGATTAAAGGACTTCTCCAACTTGCATGAAAGAATCAAAGCAACACCACAGGTCTGCATTTGATGAGGGAATAACATTAAAACATGATTTGAAAAGTTGACTTTACAAAATACTGCCCCTTTAACGTCGCACGGTTCACTGCCAGCAGCGCAGCGTGCCGACCTGAAACACAGCAAAGAACTTCAACTTCTATTTCAATATATAAAGACCTTCGGCTGTCCAAGTCACGATTTGGCTTCTGATGGATGGTTTTCTTGTATTTAAAGCTGGAAGCGGCAAAAGTTTGACTTCTGAGAATAAAGAGAAAGTTCCATTGGGCCAAAATAGCAGAGAGGAAGTAAGGTTTTCGTTTTTGTGACGATCCAGTTATCGTCATATCATCCCATTCCTCCAAGCTGGGGTTTTTAATTCCTCCCTATATCTAAGAGCGTATCTTCTCATTGCATTGCACGCTGGGTTTCTCTTCCAGCACACAGACTGCAGATCTGGCACAGCAGTGAGTCTCATTCCAGCTGTTGCCTGATCCCTTACATTAACCTCTGTCTGAACCGGCTTTTTTCTGGGATATTCATCCAACGTATCCTCCCAGACTTTTATCAAGCGTGATACCTTTCCTGGTTTAACGCCTGTGCTCCTTCAGCAAAAGAATCTGAAAAAGGGAAGCGCTGATTCGAGAACGTAATCTCTTCCTTTGGTTCCGGAAGGACACAGACTGGTTTCGGGACCCAGTTTTCCTCTGCAATCACAGAGATCTCTCGACCTCCAATGGGAACCGAGACGCACTCTTGATTACAGGCTCGTTTAATCAGATAGCCGGGCCTGTGATTGGGAAAGGCTGTCCTTCCTCCCGGAATGAACACAAGCAATGAAGGAAGCACAATCCATTCTTCGGATAGCTTTGGGTCAACCCTGACTGTCAGAGACTTGGGGAGGGGGTGGGTTGTCTGTGGAGTTGCTTATAAAGCGTCAAGTAGCATCAAAGCAACAACTCATGAAAAATGCAAGGTTTTTTACTCTGTGTCTTTTATCCCAGACACAATTATTCATCCACCAGAAACACCAAACAGTACAACTAAAGATTTAAACACCCACGCCAGCATAACTCCAGGAAAAAAGGGGTCTTTGTTTGTTTATAACCCTCTATATGCAGACTTGTGTTGACATTAGACTTTCCTCTCTGAGTCAGCTGCTGCAGAAGTGATATGTCTGTTTGCTTTGCACGTCATTCAGCTGCATTATTTACATACTCAATGAGCCGACCTCACACACCAAAGGGAACTCAACGAGACGTTCCTCATTCCTCGCCACGCTTCCCTCTCTGCCGTAACAGAAAGTCGGAGGCCTCGCCGCTGATTGGTGCGTCACTTTTATTACATCCCATAGTGAGCCGTGACTTCTTCCTCCCGTCAGGCTCACGTGATCGCTCGCACCTTCCCGCTCGCCTTTACCCGGCCGACGCACGCTTTGCGTTGAATCTGCTGACCTTTCCGTGCCTCACGGCTTGGGAGTTTTGCCCCGGGAATATCGAGCGCAACAGTTTCGTAGTGGCCAAGATTACAAGGATTTTTCTGTCCTGCGTCATGTATTTTTTTTTCCAACGCTGGAAATAAAAGGAAATCAGCTGAGTCCTAACAACAGTCAAACGTGTGCTTCCAGAACAAACACATTAGAGAAAACGGGGCGGGGTGATGTCATTGTTGCTTGTGGAACAGCATTAAATCAGTAGTACATAAAGTAGTCGGACGTGCGTTTGGCTACTCTGAGCTCCCACACATTTTGCAAAATAAAAACAATCCTAAAAGCCCAATAATACTATGAAATTATGAGGATCGACATCTGACCTTAAGCAGGTAAAAGTCTTCACTTTGTCGTGTGGACGTTGAGCAAGCAGCCCATAAGAGTTGAGCGTGAACATAAAGTCTTTGACTGTTCAGTCAACATTCCTCTCACAGTGGGACATGTATACCATGTAATTACATGGAGCTCTTTGTAGGACGCTCTAATGACTGGGAAGTCAATACGCTATGCAGCTATTACTCTGATACGTACTTCTTTAACAGAGGAGCAGAAAGGTTTCCACATGGCCATATCTGGAAAGAACAAACAACAACAGGAAGGCATCGACCAAAAATGTCACTGAAATGCAAACTTAGACTGTAATACAGAGTAGTTGTTCTTTAGCTATTTTGAGCTTTACATGGTGTTACAATATGATTCCTTCATTAAAAGCACACATGGAGGGTTGCTTTGATTCCTTCATACATGTTTGAGAAATCCGTTTGATCTCCCTTGGCAACCACTCAGCTTTGTTTAGGGGGACCACGCACCACCTCCGGGAGCGAAGTTTGTCCTCGGAGCTGAAGTTTCAAGGTTTCTGGGCTTCCGTCTCACAGAGCCCCCTTCCCCCGCAACTCTGCCACTCAGCTCCTTCAGACTAGCCAGTAGCAATTAGCAAACCCCTGCTGGAACTGTTCGCCTGCTGAGCTCATAATAGGAGCTACTTCTCAGCTGAACGATGTTAAAAACATTGTTAAAGGGTTACAAGAGGAGTGGTGTGAAGACTTCCTGAAGGCAGAGCAAAGACACATTTCTTTAAAGTCTTACTTGATATATATAGTATTTTTATAACATACTTTATTACAGCATAAAATGGCACTATGTGGCTGGAAAAAACATAATACAGTCCCTTTAAGACCCTACACTCAGCATAATGCTCTATGTTCAGTCTAACTCCCATGAGTTCTGCCTTGTTTTCAGTCACTTTCTGGGCCTGATGGGAACAGATGACTCCATCCATGTTTCCCTCTGTGTGAAATAAACTGTGGTCGCCCTGCTTTGTTACTTTCTCAATGGTTGGAACACTATTGTCATGGAAATGTCTGTTTGCGAGAGCCTCCAACACCCTACGGCAGGATTGGGAAAGTCTACAGGAATGAGGCGGCGTTGGTCCGACGCTGCATCCCGCCCTCCTTTCATGTCCCTCACCCCTATTCCAATTCACCATGCTTTAATCCTTTCCATTTTCAGGCTAAGAGAGTGGATCAGGCAGGAAATCAACAGGGTGGACCCCCATCGTCCCTCCCAGACAGCAGAAGGTGGGGGTGGGGTCAAGCCTTCAGATCTGGGTTGTGTAACTCCTCCGACCAGCTGATAGGGTGGGTCTCTCCCTCTGGGGTTTTGGTGCATTTAGCCATAAAACTGCGTCAGTTCTGCGCGAAAACTATCCAAAACATAACATAACAATTGTCCCACGCTGCGATTGTGTAAGAAGCCGGCAGGCCTTGTTTCACGAACTCGGCCTCGCTGCTGCGCTTGCGACTCCTCGCGATTGCAACGAAGGTTAAATGTTGAGCGAGTTCCCTTTGTTGCTGTTGGGTAATGAAGATGTAAAGGCCCGACAGGAGGAGGAGGACGAGGAGGAGGAGGAGGAGGAGGAGGAAGTCCGGTTGGAGGTGAAAGCTGAGGGAGCGGGGCGAGGCGATGCCCCGATCCGCACGGACCAGGAGGGAAGGGGGTGGGAGTGGATCGGGGCGGGTCGTGGCGCACACAGAGATGTGGTATGCAGGACCTGACTGGGAAGTTATTTGAGGGGAGAGACCTTCTGGAAATCCACTCAGCGCCGCCGTCTGCCTCTGCTGCCTTTCATTAACAGCTTTGCTTCGCAAACCGCCTCATAACCGCGTTGAAACAAGCACTTTGCTTTACATTTTGCCCCTTTATAGTCTGGGAATAGATTTAATAGAAGATTGTCCCAGCATGACAGAAGGAACTGTTCAATTGCTACTTTAATTGAAGGATTGTAACAGTCTTATTTTGTTGACTACTATGGAAATTACAGTTATTTTAATAAAGGAAGCGTCAGCCTAAAAATTGCTATTTTTAATCGTGGTTGGTGGTCTTCAACGATATTTTGCTCGTTCAGATTCTTTTTCTCTACTGTCTAAAAACAACAAGGAAGTACATTTTCTTCTTCTTGTTCTTGCCACTCAAGTAACAGAAAAATATCTGTTCTTGCAAAGTATATGCAAAACTAAAAGCTAATACTAAGTTAAGGGTGCAACCAAAACAAACGCACAAGTCTAACGCTGGTCGGAGAAATGGCTCCCCTGCTACAAGCTGACGCTATTCTGCGGGGAAGTTGCGCCCAGTGTCTTCTTTCCTTCAGCGGGTCATGGTGCAGCGCCCCCACAGGCGAGTCAGGGAACAGATTTTTCAAAGGCACTGAGGGGGGGCGGAGGCCCACTCTCCACCACAACGACCAAAAACGTACAAAGTGACATGAGATCAAAAACAAAAGGCCAGATTTAAATCTTATCAAGATAAGAGAAGTGCTTACGTACACAAACGAATATGCCTTGAAATACGCCACATTGCGGAGAAGACTCAAAACAATCAAGCTAACAATAGAGATCAATTAAGAATAATAAATTAGACCCAAAAAAAAAATAAATCGTTGCACAAGAGAAAGGCTATGCTGTTCACTTCTGAATAGAACTTAAAATATTTTCATGCACCAAACTTTCTGTTTCATTTTGACTTGTTGGCCTTTCAGGCATGAGAATTCATTTGACTCTTTGACTCCTCCTGAGAGACCTCCCGACTCATGAAACACCAGGAATGTGGCTCGGAGGCTTGCTGATCAAGTGGGTGTATATTTTCATCGCTTGTTTCACCGGGTTCCCTCTTCTGCCGGTAATGGCTGTTCAGGGTTTTTGTCTCAAGCCGTAAAAAGGGAGCCCGGCTCCAGAGTGAAAGCAGGGACAGTGGAGACACAAAGAAATCCCAAAGCAACAACCTGTGGAAGGAAACAGTTTGCTGGCAGGAGTCCGCTGCCTGTCTACCGGAGCAGAACCCTTCCGTATCCGTTTCCCTTTGCTCGTTGCTTCACGTCCAATGTTTGCGCAGGGCGGGACGGCGGGCAGATAACCGCCACCGGCTTTGCGTTCGCCGTTTGTGGGAATCTCTGACGGTGTTTGTCCAAGACTCGCGCGACGTATTTTCCTGCTTTTACGTCACCTCTGAAGTGCTGCAGGCCAACACAAGGCAAACACCTTCTCATGACTTCTGAACAGATGTTGTACTGCTTGTAATGGAAGGGAATCTGTTCATGCAAAACGTACATTTTGTACAGCGTCGTACGAACATTTGAGTCTCTACAGATTCTAAACAGCGCGAGCGCTTTAAAAACAAAAAACTCAGCCGTTTTCTTGGTCTCTAGAAAACGAGCTAAGTAAGTTAAATATTCATTATTATTATCTATAAATTCATCCATGTGAAAGCCCTGAAAAATGAGCTGCAGAGTGATTGGAGTAAATTTATATGTTATCATCTCACAGTTGCAAATATGTCTTGTTTAAGCAGCTTATTGCTTTACAGTGACAGTTTATGGGTTTTATTCACATGCGTCTGCTTTACTTATTTGATGTGGTCTATTTTCTCCTGAGCTGACCTAAAAATGAGAAGAAGAAAAAAACAAGTTGGTGTCAATTCTACTTTAATCTCCTTTAAATAAGCTGCAGTGGAAACAGGAAAATATCTCACGCAATCCTCATTAAAATGTCGTTTTCCATCGTTCTGATCAGTTTTAGCTGCACACCGCGGCTCGGCACGTTTTTGTTTTTTCTCCCACCTGTGTTTAGGAATGACATTTTTGTTTTTCTTCTTTTTTTTTTCTTCCCTTTGCTCAGAGAGGGACTTGTTTCTGGTGAAGATTTCGGAGCCGCGGGATTATCGCGATGGGTTGGGCGATAAAAGTGAGCTTCTCTGGAAACATTAAGCAGCACAAACTGTGATATTGCTGTGAATCACTGACCGCAGATGTGTGTGCTGGTGGAAAAACAAAGCCTGAGTCATGCTTTTGGCTGTTTAATCTCTGCGCTCTGATACTCGCCTTTGGTCAAGTGGGAGCTCTGAACGAGACAATGAGTCCAAGGAGTGCGTGCACAGCTGACAGAGATGACCGTTGCTCAGTTTATTGAAGCAACATGTTTCAACAATCTGTGGAATCACATCATTCATAACAACTTAACTTTTTTTTTTCTTTTTTAAGATGGTGCAGCACATTTTTTTTCCAGAATCACAGCTCTCTAGTGTTAGTTCTGATTTTGTTGTTGTGTTGTTTTTTTTGCAGAGATATTATTCTTTTGCACAGTTCTTCTCTCTAGTTTTGAATACTGTGCAGCTCAAAGTGTCTCTGCTCTTGCCTTTTTCACTTTCGGACAGTTGTTATGATCCGTAACCGTGGCAACAAGGCATTTTTTTTTTTTTCTTTTTACAACTGGGGAGTCACTAACAAGCATCTGAAGGGCTACCCCAACAATGGCTGCAAAGCACATCTTTTGAAGTGAAAGAAACAGGACAAATGACTTTTCCGGTCCGAGTTGACTCGGTACCCCTCAATGAAATCTGGTGCAAGCGACCGCATCCAGATATTCCCCATAAATCGGTCAAAGTCAACGTTGAAGAAAGACAACTGATCTGGGAAGGCGTCGGCGGTTTGTTGGAGGCCATTAGAGAAACAAAAACAACACCAGAACATAGGAACACGGAGGACAGAGCAGGAATGAGAGAGTGGAGAAAAAAAGCGAGAGAGAGAGAGAGAGAGAGAGAGAGAGAGTTTGGTTAAAAAGAACAACACGTCAGGGTTTGGAAACCTCCCAGAACAGTGTTCAATCCATCATCTGAAAAGCAGAAACATTCTTAAAACAGCTGCAAAAATCAACCAAGCCGTGGCTTTCCACCAAAAACTAACTGGGATGACAAGGAGAGCAGAAGTGGGATAACAAGCGAAGAGCGCCATGGTAGCTCTGGAGGAGCTGCAGAGGTCCACACCTCAGGAGGGACAATATGTTGACAGGACAATAAAAGGAGGCAGAATTGCTAAAAGGGCAGGATTGTTTTTCAGCCACACAGTGCCATTTTATAGCACAATCTAGTACCTATGTTACATTCAGTTGTTATGAAAATTCTATACATATATATATGTAAAATGTGATTTAAATTAAATTTGACTGATATTTAAATCCTTGAAATTGGGCCTCTGCCTCTTTAAGAAACTTCAGCTTTTTCTGAAACTCTGCCTTCAGGAAGTCGTCCCAACATGGCTCCTCTATTAACCCTTTAATGTTTTTACCAGAGTTTCACTGAGGAGTGGCTCCTATGATGAGCTCAGCAGATGCACCGTTCCACCACATGTTTGCTAATTGACGCTGGCTAGTCTGAAGGAGCTGAGTGGGGTGAGACAGACGCTCAGAAACTGCAGCTCTGAGGAGGAGCTTCATCCTCAAAGGCGGAGGTAGGTCCATCCAGGTATTGTCACCCTGAACACACTTGTCCCCACAGTGGAGATCAAAAATAAGAGTCAGTTATTAATGCAGGCATAAAACCTAAGGACAAAAACGGAAAAAAAGAAGCAGTCAGCTCCTAATGCGTGACTTTAAAAAGAAAAAAAAAAGCATTTCTTTTGTTTCCCCAAAGCAGGAATGTTGTTTACATGGATCGGACAGCGTCTCAGGAATGCGCTCTGTGTTCTGAGGAAATGGATGTTGTCTCCAGAGGGAACTTCTGCTGCCTGGCTGTGGATCCGGAAACAAAACAACAAGTAGCACACTTTCAAAGATGTGATGAAATAAAGACACACGCATAGCGTCATACAGTTGGAATACGTTGGGGTTTTTTTTTTTTTTGTTTGTTTTCATTGCCTTTTTAGAGGATGTTGTAATTCCTCCTGAGAGCAACTTTGTGGCTCAGAGTTTCGGCTCTGTTACGAAACTGGAACAAAGTTGCATTTCCCCCAATATGATCATCCAGCGAGAGAACCAAAATGTGAGATTGAATGTTGCCAGTGCAGCTCGTTGAAGTCGATGAAAAGTTTGTTTACGAGAATCTCACTCAACTTTTGACAATTAGTTCTGCAGCTCAACCTGAGATTTCTCCATCTGTGGTTTTTCACCAGTCTGAAACGTGAGCTGGCTGGGCTCATCTTCTGCTGGAGTGGAAACAAACTCCGTTCCCCCGACTGCAGCACACCATAATGTCGTCCTGACTCAGGAGCAAATGGCCGGATAAGGAGGTGGAAGAATTGCTAAATCCAAGACGTCGTTCTTTGAGAATAGGTTGTTGATCAGCCACACGCGCTGCATTGGCATTGCAAATGTGCGCGAAGCTTTGTTGATATCTGGCTAATGTCGAAAAACACAATTTTCCAATTGCAGTGTTCTCATTAAATACTTAAAAAGTCCCATGCTTTTGATGTGAAACAAACAAAAGACCATTTTCTTCTACATTCTGTTTCCACTGAAGCAAATCTTTTCCCGAAATGCACAAAAATAAGGTAGACGGAAACGGAAATGGAAACCCAAAAAGCCAAACTTTAAGGTTTTGTATCTTCTAATGATGTTGCTGATATTGGGCTAATTTCTTCCAGATTTAATGCTTGTGTGTGTGTGGTGTTGTTTGCTCTCTTGTGTCTTTATTGGGTATCTTAATGATTGGTATGTTGGTATGGTGTCATTTTCACTCCAGTTTCTGCAAAGCACTGAATGCTAAATGTCACGACAACAACATGGGCTTATTATGATTAATGAACCTACCTACTGATTATTTAGACTTATTACAGCAAATATACACGACTCTGGATGCTAATTCTAACCATTATAAACAGCTTTCTTCAAAAGAAATTAAGAAAAATCCGAAGCATGTAGAGCATTTATAGTTTATGCCAATAACTGTGTCCCAGTTCTCCGGAATTAAGATTAATAGTTTCCACGTTTACCCATTAAAATTGTCCGAATGTAAAAAAAAAACGGAAGAGCCAATTCCTTTCATCTGCGCTGCATCCAAATTCAGGAGGGAATGATTATTCAGACATGCAATGCCTCAACCCAAAAAATGATAAACAAATGTCTACAAAAAGGAGGAATCAGAGCCAAGCCGGAGCTACTCCAACATGTTGCGACTACTTGCTTTCAAGTCAGGCAAACTTAACAAGGGACTGCACAGGAAGAGCACATTTGCATCGTCATTCAGAGAAACAAGCAGCTAAAGTGAATAAAATGTTTACAAGAATATGGATAAACTGCGCATATAACAGTAAAGGATATAAATACTTCAATCAGTGGGACAAACTCGTGTCAGACTGGATCCAGTCCTCTTACACAGTGGTTGAGAAAAACTACAAGAATACAGTTTCACAATTTCCACTAAAGAAAACAGTTTTTTTTTTTTTGTTCTTTTTTCCATTTTGTTCCCTATTAACTCCATGTAGCTTCTAGTTTAACGCATTTGGACAACACCGATATCAATAATGCTGCTTATGTAAATACATGTATGTATAAATATATATATATATACACACATGAAAACTCGGATTTGGTCTGGCCTTTCGTTCCGAACGGCTTGGTGTCTTGCGTAAACTCCAGTCCCGGTTAATTCCTTGCACAAGTCTGAAAACGTGCCAAAGTCAGAATAAGATTTAAAGCAGCTCGGTGGTGCGGGTGTCGACAGATTTATAAAGATACGGGAGCGCTCCGATTACAACAACAGCCTCTGCAGTTTCCACGCGATGACACAGCAGCACAGTGACCATGAAGGATTTCTTTATAGGTCTTGTAGTTTGCCTCATTTAAACATAATCTCCTCTCTTCATTTTCCCCAAAGGCTTCAGCAATTTCAGTGCGAGTCCCTTGTAAACTAAAAGCTGTTGAGTTTTACGGTCTTTTAACGTCAGGAACGGGCGTTTGACACGTGGCGAGCTTGAAATGTAAAGCGGTGAAACCTCACAGATGATCCATGGGACACCTGTAGACGAGCTTTATTGATTTTAAAGCGAAGCAAAGCAACTGCGCAGCGATCTGGATTGTTCTCATAGTTACTGAAAGCAAGCAGACGAATCATTCTCGCCACAAACGATAATAAAAAAAAAAAACAACATAAACTGGTCAGGCGATGTGGAACATCCTCTTTTCTCGCAGTAACAGAAAAGAAACAAAGACAAAGAGTCATGTCGGGACTTCTCACTATCAAAAACAGATATCAATACACTCTGCATACGCAACAACAAATCCCTTCATATTTGGGTGTGAAACAAAAAGCAAAGGAACTTGTGAAGATGCTGACAGAAGCCATTAGAAGAGAATTCAATTATCTACAGCGAAACCAAACCTGTACTGCTACGTCCTGTTCAGTGATGAAGAAGCTATTAGTCTGAGAGCTGCACCTAAACAAGATCACAGTTTGCAACGGGCCTTCATTTTGGAAACTTTTGCTGCACGAGGGCGTGGTGCATTTCACCAAGTAGATGGTGTCATGACAAAAGATTATGTGGAAACATCTCAAGACATAAGCCAAGTGGTCTTCCAAATAGTTTTGGTATAAAGCGACTTAAGGACAACAATCTGCATTTAAAGTGACCATCGGAAAGTTCTGAGTGCCAGAAAATGTCTAAGATATTTCAGGATTCCCTCTAAAGTCACACACAGTGATGCAAACGGAGAGCGCTGGAGGCAATTCGGCTCGACAAAGGAAAACCACGGTCACGTTTTCTGGGATCGTCCCAAGTTCAACAGTTATCAGACTGGTGTCGGCAGCAAACCCAGTCAAATGCGATTTTCAAAATGTATACTTCAGCCAGGTAACAGAACTGGCAAAACAAAAACAAAAAAAAAAGAAAGAAAAGGAGACATTAAACTGCTTCAGTGGCTAATAGAAAGCTATCGACAAAGATTTCCACATTTGTAATAGAAATGCAGTTTATGCTTCCTCTGGGTTTTCTCTCCTTTCAATGTCAGATTCTCATCTCTATGTTGTTGTACTTTAGGTGTCTGGATTCGTGTGCAAAGTCCTGACTCAATTTTTCTCCTGTCCTTTGTTACATGCCACGTGACATATGACGAAAGTTAAATTGCCTTTTTTTTTTTTTTTATTAAAAAGATAAAGAAATAAAAGGCCAGGCAAAATTTGGACCAAACATACATTCGCATGGATGCATTTTTCACTTAGACAACTGCGACCTGCCCTCAAAGGAACGATACTGTGACTTGTGTGTGACCGTTTCCAATCATAGAATAAAAATGTAACTTCCAACAAATCCACCGTCCACGCCCACCTATAATGTTGCACAACATTGGCACAATGAGCTGATGTCACTTCTAGTTCAGCCATGTTAAAAGTTAAAAAAAGAACAACATTAACAGCACTTCTGTAAGAAGTACACTATGTGCGCACTGCCTCTCTGTCCAACTTCTGCCTCGGTTCATTAAATCACTTCCACATCATTTTGTTCTGCCTTCCTCTTATTTGCGTTCCTATTTATTTCATTCTGTGGATTTTGCCGTCCCTGGTTGTCCTCTTTCTGAAAAACTTTTGTTTTGGGTCAGACTTCAGTTTTCTGTCCAGCTGCCTCCTATAAATCCGGGTGCTCTCTCTCCCACACCGCATAATGACTTCTTTAGAAGAATGTGGAAGCATGTTGGGTCCAGCCCACTGGAATCTGCTTCCTCAGCCAGGCAGAGTGAAATAAAACATCAAGAAACGATACAGTTTGCTCTTATGAAAACCCATTTTCAGCTGTCGCTTTAAGGATGCCATGGGATTGGTGCAAACGCGACCTTGCAGGAGCATCCGTACTCTTTCTGCTTTCGCGTCTCATGTTTCAGACAAACTTTTATTTCGTCGGGATGCCGTGGGACTTCAGTCAAAATCCAAACCTCAGTCCAACTCAGAATATGAAGACTTCCTAAGACTGAATCAAACCTCATTAAACTTTCACTGTGCAAAGAGGAGCAGGTCTAAATTTCAGTCCCTACTTGTGTAAAGAAAAGGCATATTTCACCATTCTGCACTGCTTTCTGTCGGTCTGTCACATCAAAATCCAATAAAATACACTGACGTTTGTGCTAATGACACATGAGAATGGGAAAAGTTTCAGTGCTTACCTCACCGCCTAACCAGTGGAAATGTGACCTTTACCCTCAAAGGCATCTTAGATTGAACTAGCTGATGTGCGTCTTGTGTAGAGTTTCCATTACACAGAACCAATTAGACGGGCCACGCGGAGCTGACTGCTTACATCACTGCGACCCGGAGAATTTCCAGTCGTTCCGAGCGGAAAAACGCACTTCGTATGTATGTGTTGCAGAACAGTTCTTTTAACCTGGAACCGCTGGCAGGCATAACAGAGCCCTCACCCTGTGAGAGACGTGTTTTTAAGGAAACCAAAGTGACTAACTAGTCCCGCTGAATTCTGGGACAGCTTTCCCTTGGTTTTTATTGAGCGATTGGGAGTAAAGAGGAGGTGAGATACAGAAGGAATGCTGAGGGTGGACAAGGAAGCAAATGTGGAAAAAAAAAAAAGGAAGAAGCCACAAAAACAATCTGGCTGCCACAAAGATGGTAAACAGTATGAGGGCATTTTGGCAAAGTAAGAAATAATAGAAATATACCGTGCTACGGGGCAGTAGGAGGTTTTGGGTTTCCAAAATCGTGTAGTCTGTATTTGTATTCCCAACTGCTGGAGTCAATAACGCGTAGAAACCAACTTTTGCTACAGTTACCAATGAAAGTCTATTAGACGATGCCTCTACCACGTTTATACAGGCAGAGATCAGAGTGCTGGCCACACATCTCCGCAAATTAGTTAAAGCTCGGTCAAGTTTTGGTGTAGATTTAGGCTTGGACTTTGACTGAGCCATTGTATCACTTGAAAATGTTGTCATCTCAGCCTCTGCCATGTTCCATTATGGTATGGTGTGTTTTCCAGTGATAGATTTCCTCCACAAATATCACTTTGCACGGGTTCTCAAGGTTTAACTTTGGTTGTACTGAACTAGAACTGAAAGTTCTTAATTGAGGTTTTATTACCCAACTGAAAATCAGACCTTTCCACAGTTTTATCCCCAACATGTCTGGTGTGCCCCTCAGTCTTCATGATGCCAATTGTTCTTTAATATTCTCTGAAAAGTGTTTAAGGAGTTGGCAGAACAATTGTATTCACGCTGAGATTAGATTATACAGAGGTGGATTCTGACATATCAGCAGACACACCAATGCTTTGGATTTCTTTCACATAAAATCCCTACATTTGAACCGTGGCACAATGTGGAAAAGTTTCAAGTGATATGAATACTTTTGCATGACTTTGTCTGAACCTTGTGACCTCCCAACCATACATTAGCCGGCCACAGTGGAGAAAGAGCTTTAGTGGCCTTGACAATCTCATTAGTGTGATTGTTCTGACTACAACTTAAAGTAAGCCTGTTCTCCCAGCCAAGTTCAGAAGTGAAGAAGGTGTGTGGCTGAGCAGTGAAACGTCTTCAAGACAAAAACAAGAGGAGAAGTTCAACCGGCTTCTACTCCCGTTTTTAGATCCATCATGTCCTGGCAGCTTTGGGGTTTTTTTAAATGTCACTTTATATACTCTCCCAAACGCCTATAAAAAAAATTGTGAAATGTGGTTAGACCCTCCAGCAGTTAAATGAATTTCTAAAAAAAAAAAGAAAAAAAAAAAAAGAAAGAAGAAGCAGCAGCTCACAAAAACAAAGTTATCTTAGGAATTTCTGCAAACAATCGAACGAGGACAAAACATCCTGTGAAATATTCTAAACGTGTAGCGCTGGACATCCCTTCCAGTCTAGACGAGATGGATCCACAGAAACAGTTCAGCGGGAGCTTTTGGCCTTGTGACATTGGCGATAAGAGGGAGAGGAGATTACCCACACACAGCCGTGGCGCGGATTCGACCATCAGCTGCCTTTCGTTTCCTTCGGACGCTAAAGATGGAAGCCCTCTGCCCCAAGGGTCAAGACGACGTCAGCGGAGTCAGCCTGGATGTTGAGATAGTCCGGCTGAACCAAAATAGCACTCGTATGAAACAGACCATACACTGTATACACATCATATGCCGTACATCCGGGAGGATCGCTCAGGAATCTGAGGGAAATCTGAGTCGGGTGATGCATGTTTGCAGTCAGACAGTCGATGCAGACAGTTGCGGCGCTCTTGGGGCCCGACAACATGTTTCTGGAGGAGCGCAGACTGATTTTTCATTAAGGCAGCCTGAGGTTTGCTCCTGGAGGGAAAAGCAGAGGAGCGCTTCTCTCCACACAGACTCTGAGTCCTAACACTATGTCCTTTTCTTTTCTTTTATAGACATCTGCTGCCACTTTAAGGTATGATGCTTTTACCATGTGCCTCTTAAGGCCGCAAGACAGACTACTCTGACGTCTTGGCTTTTGCTTTAAGATTCAAAGTTGCTAGGGACACTTGGATGTTATGGAAATAACGAAGGAAAGGAACTCGAGAGATTCTTTGAACAACTCCAGTAAATGTGAAGCAAGAAAATTAGCAGTCCAAGTTATTTCTCGGCACAGCAACCCCATAGTGAAACATGGTGGCAGCACCAAGCTGAGGGAAGGTTTTCCTTTGGCAGAGGTGGTGAAGCCTCTCTTAGGTCAGAGCGGTGCGTTACGCGGCAATGCAGAGTCACAAACGCGAGTGAAAAGATTCGTGAGGAGAGTCGACGTAACGAACTCGGAGGCAAATTTGGCTCAACAGAAACACCGCGATGGACGTTTGGGTAAAACGTCCGCTTATTGCAACAATGGATTATCCTTCCACTGATGCATTTGGCAGTTCATGGTTGGCGTTTCTAAATTGCGTTTAAATGGCTTCGTTCGAACCTTCCTGAATATAAAAAAGCTAGAAAACTGATGATTGGTGTGAGACGGTAAAAGAATTTCTGTAGCAATTTTTTTAAAAGACATAAATTTTCACATTTCAAGTTTACAAAGATTTTATAAATATATACACACATGCATACACATTTATGTCCTCAGATGACGATCTGCCTTTCTATGATATGAACATGACTCTCTAGGGAGGAGAAAATGGGGTGGACAGTATTTTAGTATTTACAAAGAGGGAGCTATGGCCCCTTCTTCCCCCCTCCTTGGGGCACCACTGCCTCTAGGCCACACTTTTCAGATTCTTACTTGGAGAATTTTCAGAAAAATGTAGGGTTTTTTTGGGGGGGGGGTTTTGTGCTTCACATTTGTCCACTATGTTATGGTGGCTTGTCACATAAAAGCCCAATAAAAGTTGTGGTTGATTTCCTGAAGTTTTTAGAAATCATTCTAGATTTGAAAGGGCCGGATGTTTTCCCTACCAAGTTGGAACAAACTAAACTCGGCTTCCAGACTTCTTCGGCCTTCTGTTTCTTCCTCGGAGCAGCGCGACGGGTCCGTTTCGGCCATCTTGGGAGAGAACTGGTCCCGGGTATCAGCTGAGAGGTTCGTTCACCGGTTTCTACACACCTCACCCTCCCGCCTCCTCCTCTCGAGAATCCGGGTGCTGCGGAGAAAGTGCGCGGTTAGCTGGCGTCGCCTGGAGGGTTTCTGGAACTTTCTCCAATTTCCCTACCATTAAACCCCCTTTTTTTTTTTTTTTATCTCCCCTCTCCCAAAAAAAAAGAAAACACTCAGAGTGCGTAAAGGATAAACTTAATTGGTCTGAAAACACTTTCTCACTCAGCTATCAACACTCTTTAATTCCTGCGGTATTTAAGCGTCAGGTTTGGATCTCATTCGCTGCTGCGCGATTCAGGGCAGAGAAACCTTTTGACGACGGCTCCCATTTTTTTTTCTTTTTGTTTGGCGCGCGCCGCCAAGGGTGACGTCACCGCCAGTCCCACCATGGCCTCGGAAACGTCTGGATTTTTCTTCACCTTCCCCAGCGACGTCGAGGCACCTTTTTGTTGAAACGGAGCGTCGCCGTCTTTCTCTTTCACCTTTCCTGTTCGGAGCATCTGGAGCCCATTAAAGCCGAGGAGGGTGGAGGTGGGTGGAGGTGGGTGTGTGGGGGTATTTAGTCTCCCACCTGAACGTACTGTACCAGGCCTGCGAGCTGCAGCTTGGCATTCCTGTGAAGCGCCTCCCAAGAATCAACTCGGCAGGAGAGCTTGACTCATTCAAGAAAATTTTTAATAAAACGTTCCTGGACTGAAGGACTTCAGTCTGTTGAAAAAAAATAAAATAAATAATAATGACATTAAAACGCTGAAAGTTTTTAGCCTGATACATGTGCCTAGCTTGAATTTTGCCTTTTTTTTCCTCCCGCAAACACTCAAAAAAGATGCAGAAAGTGAAAAGTGCCTTTATTCCAAAGTTGTTTACTATCCTGAAGTATATTTTGAGTGTGCAATTCATCGAGCGATCCTTTATTCCAGCAATCTTTTGGGATTTTATTGAGATTTTATGACGTGAACTTTAAATAATGACACGGATGCAATAGTTTCCTTTCTGACAGCCTTTGGCTGCATGGATGAAACGTCGTTTCGGCAGCGTGCGTGCCAGCTTTGTACGTCCAGAGGCTGCAGCGTTTGCCACCTGGTTCCAGTGAACAACCTTTCAGTTGAACTTGGGTCTGAACTTTAACCGGGCCGATTGTTTTTTTTTTTTTAGCCAAACTGCACACAGCTGGACTCTGTTTAGTAAATTAGGTGACTTCTGAGGGCGGTTGGACACATTATTTCACTGTTGAGTAGGAAAATGAAGCGGGATGGGTCAAAAATGCACTTTTTGGTTTGTCATGCGGAAAAGAATGAATTTGTGGTACGGGAAGTGACAAAACAAGCAAAACAAGTCGCCGTTTTAGGAGGTCGGCATGGAGCTCATGTGAATAAAGTTCTCTCTGGGATATTTATGGTTGTTGTGATCTAATAATCTTATCGATTTTTCTAGGCCAGGAGCCACAGAGTCCTGTAAATCAATGTGTGTCAAAACAAATAACAGAAAAGAAGAAAACACGACACCGGCCTCTCCGGGCCGAACCTAACGCACCTCTCTCCCCGGCGGCCCTCTGGCAGGCAGGACGGTCACATGCCTCCTCAAGCGCCGACTTTTCTTACCACATCTGCGTCTCAGCATGCAAACTCCCACAAACAAAAACGGCTCTCGTCCGCCAAACAGCGTCCCGTTGTCACAGATCTGATTTGCAGTGTGGAAACAAAAGCAAACAGCAACAAAACGGGCCCACCAGATTCGACGCGTGGAGTCGCTTTCTCTGTCCGCTTCAGAAAGCGGACCTGGTTGGTCAGTTGCCTCAAGTCCCAATGAAACGCGCTGAAGTTTGTGGCTGTGGTGGGACAAGATGTCCAGAAATCTGTCAACTGGACAAGTCAGACAAGAACTAAATTGCCCAGAGTGGCTGGAGGAGCCAAAGATTGGACTCAAGTAGGAATAGCTGTGCTTCAGTATATTTCTACCCAAGTAAAAGGTGAAATGTAGCCGTTTCAGAAAAGACTAAAGCAAGGATAAAGTATTCGGTAAAACGACTAAAGTATCAAAACGTGAATCATTTAATAAATAAAAATTACACCGTCAGACGGACCAAAATATACATTTGTGTGGATATTTTAAATAATTTTGTTATTTTAAGAATAATTAAACTTTCATCTACGGGGACATTAGAAGAAATTCAATGCCAAATTCTGACTGACATTTCTGATTATATGAAAACTTAAACGTCAAGCTGAAAACCACCATCTGTTACCTCAAAACCTCCAACGAGGCACGCAGCTCCCGCAGCCATAAGTCAGCCTTCAGACGGATTCTGGCTTTTTAGTTGGCACACATTTGTACTTGGGTGTTTGGTGTCCTTCTTTGTGGAATGTTTTTTTTTTTTCCCCCGCAATGCCCTCTTCACATTTTCCTCAGAGAGGAGCAGATACAATTACAAAACCAGAGAGCAAAATTGAACTGCACCACCAAAAGCCAGTGGTCTGGTGGAAAATCTCTTTGCTCACATGGACGAAATACAGTCTCCTTTTTTTGCGGGAAAAACAAATATCTTTAAAAAAAAAAAGAAAAAAAAAGACAGAATATAGTTACAATTTTGGAAGGCACCAGCACATGAATTTCCCTTTTTAAATCGAGAAATGATTGAGTCATTTTTTGTGTTTTCTCAATAAAGACTCATTAAGTCTTCATTAAACTGTTGCACCAACAGTACTTCAGGTTAACTTGGTGTTTTCAGAGGAACGTAAGAAACATTTTTGGACTAAAACGAGGTTTCATCCACCTCTGGTTCACCTGGTCCGGTTTAGGTCCGGGTTCTCTTGAGGAGTTTGGAGGAGGCGGGAACAAGCAACCAAACAGAACTCTGCTCAGCGCAGGGCATTCTGGGTAAACGCACCCCAAACAAACAGAACGTAGCATGAATGGGACTGATAATACGGCGGCGGCGTATCGGGGTCATTTTAGATAGATAGTTAATCAAAAACATTTCCGAGTTTGGAAAGTCAAAAAATTTGCCAGAAAAAAAAGGATTTTTGAGAATCACAGAAATGTTACAGAAAAAAAAAAAAAAGAAAATATCTGAGTTTTTGTTTAGCAGAAATTGACAACCTTTTTCTATGTACTGTGATCCCTGTACACAGTCGTACAAAGAAAAAAGAGATCTTTAAAACCTGTTCTGTTTTTTGTTTTTTTTACATTTTGTTCGCTCGAGACGTATTCGGAGGTCGTGTTTGGGTCGTGCTGTGTGACAGTGAAGCTGAAAATGTAACCAGTTTCGCCTCAGTCGTTCAAACTCCCGTCTTATTTGACCAAAACCTTCCCCTACCCCACGTTTCCCCATGTTCAAAGTTCAATTAACCTCGAAGGTGTGAATGTTGGAGCCGACGGTCAATGCGCTCTGTGAGTCCATGTTGATGCTGACCAGGCTAACTGGCCCAGGATACTGGTCTTCTGGCCTGTTCCAGTTTACAATTGCCTGAACCACTGTCGGTTTTCAAACATCCTAACACATTTTCTTTCACCTAAAGCTCGACTCAGACAGTTGAAGGTTGAACATAACTAGGGAGTTCTAGCAACGAAACCTCTGGAAGAGCCCCAGGCCTCAATCTGTTTTAAAGTTTATAGACTGTGCATAAATGTTTGGTCGGTACCAGGAAACCAAGCAATTAAAATGTGCTTTGCCATCTGTGCCGAGAACAGAGGTCAAAATACCCGACCATAATTAAACCAGGAGGCAGCGTGTTGCTATATTTAATCGTTTGCTTCAACTTCGCCACTGAAAACCAAAGGTTAATAATATCACTTGGTGATGATTTTATTGCAGTTATGACAAACACCCTCCATCTGAAGCTGACAGGTTATGCGGTTGGAAGTTGGAAACGGAGCTCATGTGGAGCAGACACTGCATGTAAATATGCAGCAACTCTTTCTTTAAATTTGAAACCAACCTCATCGAAAATTCAGTGAGGACGCAGAGATTCCTCCCGTCATATAATAATAATAATAATAATAAAATAATGTTAGGCAAAAGATGAGTTTAGCCATTTTAAGGTCAGTTTAAGTGTGTTTTATTCCAACTGGGATCATCAAATTGGAACGTCTTTGATTTGAATCGGCCTATATGGCCGTGTTATATTGCTTCGACATGTTTATATACGCTTCTAAAAGTTTTGGGTCGCCCATCAGATGATCAGATCACGTTCTTTCAGGAGTTAATTAGTTCCAGTGAAAGGAACTATCATTGTTTCGGCTTACCAAGACATTTTGGATAATTTCATATCCCCAATTATGGCTCCGTTCCTGTTTCGACATGAAGGCCAAAGGCCAATCGTGAATTGGAGACGTGTGGAAGAACCCGACTGCCACGCTCAGAGATGTGACGAAAAGATATCCAACATCATTGTCTGACCTCAGAAATGCTCCCCAAGTAAGATTGCTGAAACATTCATAAAGTGCACATTCCTACATAAACGTTGTGGGACGTTTTCCCAGAACTGAGCTGCTAAGCCCGATGAATCAAGAGAAAACAAACGATTTCGTTTCTGCTCTCGTTTTCGGATTTCACACAATCAACTTCAAACATGAACTAGTTCATTTCAAAGTGTTAGATAAGCCACCAAACACTTAAGTTGTGACTTGAACCGTGGAACCATGCCTGCATGGCATTAAATATTACAGCTGAGTAAATATTTCAGTAAATGGGGCGCTTGAAGAAGTTCAGAGAATCATTATTTTTGTAATAGAGCAAAAGTCCTGCAGGTCTTTCAGATGTGTAAAATCATGGCATAATGAAAGCTCAAGATAAAAAACACACAAACTATAGTAATATCTCTTTATTGTACAAACATGAGAGCGCTACCATTCCTTTCATCCAGCACATAAGACAGTGTGTCCCTTTTCGCTCTCTACACTGTTTCCATGACGTAATTTCAAATTGCTGCTACATATAAAGTTATACATTTGTTTTTCTCCGCTGTGTAGCAGGGAGTTAAGCACAGCTTTTGACTCATCTTAAAGACTTGAGCCACACAACGTAAAACAAACCCATGACTACGACCATGAAAAAGACATGTGCAAACTTGACCCGACACACTAAGCTCATACCAACAATTCCCCCCTGCGGTACACAAGAAGAAAATGGTAAACTTACAAAATATTGTAAAAAAAAAAAAAAAAGCAAAGTTTCCCCAAAGGCACAAACTGAAAGCAAACTACCGAAAACGACTGCAGTAGTCCCAACGCGAGCCGAGGCCTTAGTGATTTTGCGACAGCCGACATGAAAGTTAAAGCAGCCGAGACCTGAGCAGGATGCGCTCTCAGCAAAGTTAAAGTAACATTCCTCGTTACCGAGCAGAAAAAGAAAATCCAGATCATTCAACGACCGGCGTAAAAAATCTATATGTGCGCTGTTAAGTTTGATTCTTTTCATCTTTTTGGTTTAAAATAATTTTAAGATACAGCCTGAATTGATCCCGGAAAAGAGTCACCGTGATTGTTTTAAACGGAGCTTGGAACATATTGGCTAAGAAAAATATGTTGTAATTTTTTTAATTAACCTAAAAGTTGTTTGTAAAACATAAAAAGTCATAATTACTTCAAAAATATCTTTATCACATTGTGCACATGCCGGGACGGCCATTTTTAACATGCGGTACGCCTGGCAGAGGAGCAGGAGCTATCACTGTTAGCTGGAGCTAACACTGTTAGCTGGAGCTAACACTGTTAGCTGGAGCTATCACTGTAGCTGGAGCTAACACTGCTAGCTGGAGCTAACACTGTTAGCTGGAGCTATCACTGTTAGCTGGAGCTATCACTGCTAGCTGGAGCTAACACTGCTAGCTGGAGCTAACACAAAACCAGAGCAAACTCTAGCTTTTTCGGCCGAATCGCTCCTCTTCCTCTATTTGCTCCTCCTCATCCTCGTTTCTTCTCGTCTTTTCTCCATTGCCTTCTGTTTAATCACGCTTCACCTCTAGCTGAAAGAACGCAACGTCATTTATAGCACAAAAATGACTGTCGGAGCTGGCGCCATCTACCCAGAATGCATTGTGGGGTGAACAATATGGCGACGTCCACATGGCAATATTTAATTTAAATTTTTAAGAACTAAGCAGATGTAAATTAACTGTACTGTATTGTTTTTCGCTGTGAAATAAAAGTCTGTCGACACAACTATTCACGGATCGCTTTAAGAGAAGAAGAAAAGCACAGGACCCGCTTTATGGCTTTATTTATGTGTATCCCTACTTTGAATGTGCACGATGTCTAACCTGTACTTTTAATTTTCATTGTCATAAACAACGTAAATTATATAAAATATACTGACTTTGCCTATTTGAAGTGTATCTTGGATATAAAAAAGTAGGTCTCTTTAAAAACGTTTCTTTGAATCCATCAGAGTGAATTAATGGCTGGCTTTGTGCATCGCTTCAGTAACTACCGGGTTTTCTTTCCCGCCTACACCAAGCACCCTGATATATGACAAAAAGGGAGTCAAAATGTCTTCTTTTCTTCTTGACGTTTTGGCATGTGGAGTGAGTCTGGAGTGTTCAAAGGCCGTCGTACATGCGCAGGGTGCGCTCCAGTTGCTGGACGACACGCTGGTAAAAGGCTATCTGCTCCCTGAGGTAGGCTTGCATCATGTCTTTGAAGTCCACCTCTCGTTGCTGATGGAAGTGGCTCATTTCTGCCTGGAGGGCGAAGCCCACAGTCCGGCAGCGTTTCCTGATCCCGTCCGCTTCGTCCTGGTCCATCTTCCCCTCGTCGCTCATCCGCTGGCTCTCCTTCACCTTGGCGAAGGCGCCTGCATGGAGACACGGGAAACGCAGCGTTACACTTTTCACGTCAGCAAGCCGAGCTTTTTCATGTCAGTTCAGTAGAATTAAGATGATTTCACTTCACAGCATTTTTTTATGACAACATCCTTCTAAGGATGTTCTTTTTTAAATATGTGAACTGTGGCTTCAGCTACAATAGCCAACGAGACGCAGCAAAGCATTTGCTCCTGCTGTTGTCATGTAAACCGTTTGAACAACTTGGGGTTGATGAAGTTCCCTGACGATATTCAACCTGTCAAGCTGCCAAGATGTTCAACTCGCCTTGCTTCCAAGACAAGTCGCCCCTAAAGTATACCAGTGTAGCATATCAGTTCTGGAGTCCAGACCCTCTGGACCACATGTGTCAAACTTAAGGCCCGGGTCCAAATCTGGCCTGCCTTAGCTTTTAATGTGGCCCTTTAGACTCCAAATTACGCCAATAAGTCCCTCCAGTTTTTCACAAATCTGCAAAATTCACATTTTTTTTCAGATTTTACTGCACATTTTCTCAAAAATTGGTCAGTTGGCCAATTTTCTTTTGACTGTTGCCTCAGCCTCAATTAATGTTGATAAAAAGTCGCATTTAATATCACACAGTAGCGCAAATATTGTAAAAATTTCTCACAAACATTTCTAAATTAGCGCCACAAAATCTGTGCAAAAAAACCCCCCACAGAAACAATCACGAAATCCTTTCTGGGTTGATCAGTTTCACTTTGAGAAACAATTATCGAACAAACAGCTTCTTATTGATATCTTATCCGGCCCAAGGTGAAAAGGAGTTTGATGCCCCTGCACTAAGCGAAGCGTAGAACAACTTTGTACTGCAGCTCAAAATGTATGAATCAGTCAATAAACGTCTACGTAACCCTTCATACGTCTGCAGGTAGAACGGCAAGCACACCGTCTCGTCCCGTTTTACTGCATACCAACCATCTTGCTTCAGTGGAATGAGGACAAGTTCAGACCACATCCACCCACACTGCCATGAAGTCACTTTCCTTGAGCAGAACATGGCAGCCCAGTGGCACGTCGCCATGACGCTTTACAGATTAGCGAGTCTGTCCTAGTTGCGCATAATCTGATTTGGAAACACACTTTCGAATTTAGATTCGCTCAATCGGGCTCTGCGGAGGTAAGCAGAGGCGGTCTGGTCCGGATGAACTCGGGAGCGGAGATGGGGGGCCGTCTTAAAACGATCCCGTCGCTCTCACATCCGTAAGCCGAATCTGTGAAGTCATGCAACGCTACATTTTGTGTGGAATGCCTGGCACAAGGGTGGGAAAGCATGAACAGCACTCGCGGCCCGTTCCAGTAGAGGAGGAGATGTGTGTGTGTGTGTGTGTGTGTGGACTGCAGTCTGTGGCGCTGACCTACATTTGTGTGTTCTGCCTTTCACATGAGACGAGAATGAGCTTTAACAGAGAGCACGTCTGGGAAACATAAAGGAAAAGCACTCCTGACTGGAAAGAAAAAAAAAAAAGAGAGTGAGAGAGAAAGAGAGAGAGAATGATGCGAGGAAGATGACCTGATGTGGTCTCCCACTGAGGAAGACAGTTTCTGCTCGATGGTAAAACGTCGGCGTCCTTTCAGCAAAACTCGAGTTAAAATCTCACAATCTTTGACTTCAACAAGCAAAACAAACTTTGTTATATTTTTTCCTGGAGAGTAGAAAGCAAATTCTGGCTAATCTGAGTTTCGATCCGGACCTAGCAACCGCAACCTGAAAGGGTCTAACATCTGGAGTCTTCAAATCCAGGCCTTGTGGGCCGGAGTCCTGCAACCTTTTGACTTGTTCCTGGTGCAGCACTCCTGGAACAGGAGGGCTGAATTACCTCCTGAGTATGCGGTGCAGTTCTCCAGAGTCCTGCTATTCAGATCATTATTTGTCTCAGGTGTGCTGAAGCAGAGACACGTCTAAAGGTTGACCACTATCCATGCTGTGGAGATCATACAGTCAGAAAATACACAAATTTATTCCTAATTAATTAGCTGAGAAGGCTTGACAAACAAACCGGCTAAACAATCTCAGCTAGCAAATTAGCAAACAATTCTTAGTTAATCAGCTAACAAATAAAAGTAATTGGCAAATCTGTTCCGAATTAATTGAGGATGAACGTTTTCCTCCTCACTGTCCTGTTGACGACACATTTTAGGTGCAGTTCATTTAGCAAATCTGCTCTAGTTTTATGTCTATAGTTTGTTTTGCTGACAGTGATTGAAGAGAACATGTTTGTTTTTGTTTTTTTTTCATTTTAAGAATTTTTTGCCTCTAATGGCCTTACAATCTATATACAATCTTTATATAATCTGTAAATCTATTTTCCCATTATTTAACCTGTATCATAAAACAACTAATATATATAAATCCATTCTTCATATTCCTGTATATTCTGTATAATCTGTGTAATTTGTATAGTATGTACATAAGCTCTCATCTATATTTATATTGTACAAAACATTTTATTTATAGCATATCAATATTATTCTGTTTATATCTTCATACACATGTTTATAAATATTTATATCATGTATAGCACTTCTGGATAGATGCAAACTACATTTCGTTGCTTGTACATGTGACATTGCAATGACAATAAAGTTGAATTCTATTCTATTCTATTCTTTTATGTGGCAGCAATCTGACAGGATTGCTGCCACGATCTGTTATCCGATCTGTTATCCGATCTGTTATCCAAGTCGCGGGAAAAACAAAGTCGATCGATCCGATTGTCAGGACGATTCTATAGTCTGTGTGCATTTCCAGATCATCAACAAGCACTGAAGCCTTCACGTTCTAAGACAATCTCAAAGCAAATCTGTGTAGCAGGAACGAAAAGTGTGCAACACTGTTGCTAATGATCAATGACTGAATGTTTTGAGACGTCATCAGGGGTCTCGCTATTGAAGCCAGCAGTAAAAGCGCCTGTTGCGTGCCTGACGATGCTGATCGAGCCTCCATATTTAGGAGCCTTATCTTACAGCTGATGTTGCGACCTGAGCAGAACCGAACTGAGAAATCTTGGATAACTAAGAAAGACGTCCCAGTATGTCAGAAGGAATGAGGGGAGGAAAATAGTTGGGATTATGTAGGATCAAAATCCTGTGGCTGACCGACTTCCAAGATTCCCACAGTCCTCTCTGGGCCAGAGGTCACAGCAGAGCAGCTACAGGAAGCGCTCCGAAAACCAATGTGTCTTCTCATCCTTTTGTCCCATAAACAAAATCTGGCAGTGAAACGTCCCTTTAAATTCCTCTTATTTGTTTACAATCCAGACCGAGGTTGCGGTCCACTTGTACTGGAGCGTCGGTGCCGACAGCCTTTTCCCCACTGATTCCCCCGGTGGCTGATTTCCAGCTGAGTCGTTATTTTTCTCCTCAGACAGCAGATTCCTCACAAATCCACTTTCAGGTCAATTGTGTCTATTTTAGCTCTGTTTCATTTGGTTTCCTGTCCCAGTTTATAAAAATCACTCTTTCCTGATGAGTATTTTTAAAATCTTAACAGCCAAAAAAAGCAACAAAAAAAAACAAACGGCTCCTCTCTAGACAAGAGTGATCTGTGTATAGATACAGCGCCTTGCAAAAGTATTTATGTGCCTTAAACATTTTCACACTTTATCACATGATGACGTCGGTGTGTTTTGCGAAGCTTTTATGTGGTAGACTAACACGAATCAGCACATAAAGCAGTGGTTTTTAGGTTTTCTTTAAAAAAAAGTAAAAAAAAAAAATTTTAAATTAAATGAGGTGTGTGGACTAAATTGAGCCCAATAAAGACTTTAAAGTTGGCGAGCGCAGAAAAACAAAGCTACAGGTCCGGCCGACAGTCACCAAGCTGCTGCTGCCATTTTCAAATCACATTTTGAAATTGCGCAACGCTTTTAGTTCCCAGAAGCCGAGGGGAGAAAATACCCGAAGAATGACGACATGGTTATGATCTCTTAAGATAATATTTAGTGGTGCATGAACCAGTTGACTGAAACAGACTTTTGATACGGAATATTTTCCACAGTGGTAATACATAAGTTACAAAAGGAAAAGCAACAACAAAAGCGTAGACCATTTGAGGGGCGTGGGAGGAAAAAAAAAAAAAAAAAGCCATTTGGATTTTGCGCAACCAGAGTGACTCATGAGCGTATATAAAATAAACCAATCCGGGAATAGGCCTCGTGCACTTCAAACATCGAAAAGGCCTAACGTGACTGAGTAAGATTAGTGGCTGTTATTCTCATTGGACACACAAGTAAACATTTGAAAGGGAGTACAAATGAGGCTTGCTGCCACAAAAAAAACACTCCCGACCAGTAAAAGCAAAAGGGCTGAGTGCGTCCATGCCGAGCGCCGCTGGGAACTGATAACATGCGATTACCCATCAAACTGAGCCGGGTGTTGTGTCCATTCAGGGAAACATGCGTGGTAGATTTGTACGTCACCGCTGACTGGGGAGTTAACGTCATGACACATAACTTAATAATAATAAATCACAGACAATATCTAATTCAGTATTATTTACATTACATTGCTCTGAAATAAACACATAAGATTGTTCTTAATGGGATTTAGAAACCATAACTCCACTTCCTGATACTAAAGTTTTGTCATAAACTTTGAGGCCTTGGAGCGTTCACCTGGCCATAATGCAACTCGTGTGTGTTATTGTTCAGAAGTGATCGATAGTACGTTAACATATGTGCTAAAAAAAAAATCTAATCAGATCAAAGTTTTGTTGCATGTTGAGTACAATAAAGAATTCCCCTTCCCGCCCAAAATCAGAACTGAACCTTCAGAGTCACATAAAAACCACTACAAAATCAGCCTTCTATCACCTGAAAAACAATTCCAGGATTACAAGACTAATGTCCCAGACAAAAGTCCTGATTGTGTTTGCGTGTCCAAAGGAAGGGTGAAACTAATGGAGGAGATGCAGAAACCTCCCATACATGTGGGAGATTTCACAGGCGGCTAAGAAACATCCTGGTGAGCATCTCAACGTCAGGCTGGGAAACCAAGCCTTTCAGATTTTCTGAAATTCAGCTACATTCAAATGGAGGTTCCTGGCGACCATGGGATGATCTTAGTCTGGAGTAAAAAGAGCCAAAAAAAAAAAGCCTCAAGCACGAACCGAATATTGAGAAACACATCAGCAGATTCCCAGCCATAAGACAGAGCAAGCTGCAGTTTAATATTTTCAAAAAGGTGTTTGTTTAAAAAGCTAGTTAGCTTTGTTTTGCATCAGAAGAATGTGCTTTTCTCTCGACTTTTAGTCTGAGGTTTATGTCAGCCACACTCCAAACATTCCCGGCGTTCACACGAACTCCGATAAGTTGCTTCAAAATAAGCCATTGGTTAAATGCTCGCACAGTTTGCAACAATATTACGTGTACGTCTAAGTCACAAAGAACCGTCAGGCCGCAGCTTTGAGTAATGTACCGTCTATGTCTTTAATTAGCAGTTAGAACTTGGTTACCCAGGGGGCCAAATCTAGCGTGCCACTTTATTGGGTACACTGGTTCAATTGGCAGTAAAAAGAAAAATGGCAAGTCAGGTACTTTGCACAGCAGCAACTCCGCGCATTTATTGAAAACAACATTCTGAAGGTCAAACCGAGCACCAGAACGGGAAGGAGATTTGGTTTAGCTAACGTTGGATGTGGTAAGGCGGTTAGTGCCCAATGGACTGGTCTAGTCATTTCAGCCGCTGTGGAACCTATCAGATTTTCACAAGCGGCAACATCAGTCTCAGAAAACACGACGCATCGTCAAACCTTTAAGCGGATAGGCCACAGCAGACGAACCCCAAACTGGGGGCCAATCAGGAAGCGTAGGCTGCAGTTCACACAGGCTTAGCCATCTCTGGAGATTATATAACATCTTCAATCAGAGACTTCTTCAGATTCACTGTAATGCAGATTGCTACGACTGGAGATTCCTCTTGCCTACAGCCATCAGCATCTGCAACTGTTAGAAGGAGTTTCAACACCAGAGTCTACCAATCTCCTGAAGGGTACTTCCATTAGGATAACGCACCGTGTCACCAGCAATCAAATCTGATTTCCAGAACATGATGATGAATATACTGTGTTCTAGCAGCTGCCTCAGACATTGGATCACAATCCAATGATTTTAGCAATTACAGTATTTCTCTTTTGTCATTGGTAAAAGACCCCAAACAATTTCTTAAGCGCCTGACTCGCACGTTTGGTTTGGTTGCATTTACCCAAAATGCCTTGCGCAATGATTCCGGTCTAAATAGTCGACCGAGACCGAGGTACGTAGGTGGACCAGCGTTTTCAAGAGTTTGATTACACAGTCACACCTCCATAAACGAAGCAGACATTCTTGGCAAAGGAACTGGAGTTCGATTAAATCGGACCAAACAGAACTGGTGTGAACCCACCCAGAGTGTGCCTGAATAAAGTTCACTGAACTTATTCAGTGTGAAAAGCTGCCAGTACAAAACGTGCCCAAACAAGCAAGGTTTATGCAGCAGCTTTTGACTGATCCATCTGATTTACAGGTTGCTTTTTTTTTTTTGCTTTTATGAGAAAAAAACAACAAAAAAAACGACCTCTGTTAAGATACAGGCGTACTGTACCTTAACAGTACATCATAAATAAACGTAGGCTGTTACAATATATCGCCGTAGTCGGTAACTTGAACTTTGAAACATTTTCTGAGGTAAGGAGATCAGCAGATAATAGAGAAGAGGGGGGAAAAAAAGCCAAGAAATACATGGATCATCATATGCGAAAGAGATTAAGCGAAAGAGGAAAGCTTAAGAAGGGAAAAGAAGAGGGGAAAAAACACAAGAGGCTTCAAGAATGCGCTTTGGGGTCAAAAGGACTCTGCAATCTCTGCCAGAGTATGAAGCAGGCCTTAAAAGCCTTTTGGGGGGGGGGGAAACACAAAAATCTGCTGACTAAGCTTTAAGTTGTATCATTTAGCTGCTAAGGACATAAACATATAAAGCGGAGCTGCAGTTTCAGAGCCATTTCTGCTACAAACAGTGAAACAGTAAGGACAAAAACAAACGCCTTCCGGTGGTGACGGACGGAAAGCAGAGCCGCACGAGCTTTTCAAGTGACCAGAAGTATCGACTCCGACTTGCCACATTCCTGCGGACTTTAAGTGACTTTCCCCACGTTGTTGACGGTTGAGGAGGTCAGAGAGACACGACGAGCACCCAAAAAAAGCTGCGGAGCTCATATCTCTAACTTCTTAATTAAAGCCATGAGCAGAGACGTTCAACAGATGTTACAGGGCTGTTGTTTTTTTTCTCCTTCGTACACTTTGAATCTACACACACGCTACAGAATCAATCAGTCCCCCATGTGCCAGCCATCAACGCCATCGTGATATTTGCCAGGAGGGATACGCTCAGATATGCTTCGCAAATCCACAGTTATTCATCGTCGCCGACAGCCCTCGTGTTTATCCCGACGTTTCCTCACCGCCAAACTGATTCGTTTCGCTGGGAGATCAAAAGTTGCTCAAGCACATTTTGGATTTCCAAGCTGCTCCTGGGGATTTATTGTTTGTTTGTTTTATTTTCGGCCTGCTTTTCAAACTTGGTCCAGATTCAAATATATCCCCACACCCCCCCCCAAAAAAAAAAAAAACCAATTGTCTGACGGCATCACGCATCGAACAAAAGAACTCTGAACACTCAAACTCATTTCTGCGCCGTTCGGTAGATATCTGAGTTCAGATGTCCTCAAATCCCCTCCGAGGGAAACGTAGTCTGCCATTACATCAACTCTTTTGTTATAGAGCAGATGTTCCTGTCTGTAAAGTGTTGCAATGGCAGCCAGAGATAATTAACGGAGTTGCAAATGTTCCTGTGATAAATGATCTTTGGTCAATCGGAGTAATATCTTTCCATCTACCCATCTTAACAGAAAAAATAAAATAAAATTACTCAATTTCACGAGGGGATACTGCTGTCTCGATGGCGACCGCAACCAATATGATGGCGTTTCTATGACGACGGCTTTAGCTAGGGGGTTTTGTTCTTGTCTGTTTCTGGGCTTTTGTTAAACCTGAAGTCTAAACTCCGCTGAAAGATAATTGTTGCAAAAGAAGATTTAAATGGCAGATTTGTTTTTTTCCTCCTCAAGGCCTCAAATGGATCAAAACTTAATACGGCGTCATCAACCTCAAGCTCTTTGGCGCACCTCGTTGTGCGTTTCATAAAACGCTCAGCCGGTGGCCAGTAATCGGCCGACTTCGCGTTTGATTGACGGTCACCTGATCGGAAGCCAAATATCTTTAAAACAACGCTCTTCGCTGAGGAAGTTGGCACTGAGTGACGATCATGATTTAGCTATTGGCGTCAACGAGGAGATTAAAGGTGAAGAAGCACCAGAGGAGCTTCAGGAAGTCGACACACGTTACAGCAAAGTTGCCCAGGGTCAGCTTTGAAAACGTTGGCAGTCGTTTGGAAATTTTCCATTGAATGTGATGGTCTGTTTGCTGACCAGGAGCAGCTGCGCGCATTTCTCACCGTCCCAACCCTGACGCTGACATTCCTCACTTATAGAGGATGCCGGAGGCTGTTTACAGTGACAGACCTGCATTCAGTTTGTCCTGAACCTCATCCTGTGTGACTGCCTGCTCTTGCCTTTCACACCTGGCGTGACGTTGCCTCTTACAAAACTGACTTTGACTGATCGCAGAAATACTTCTTCAGGCTGCCACAAGGTAACGATGACATCTTTGAATAAGCAAGCGATCAAAAATCTGAGCTCAAAATCCTGATCAATGTCTATGAAGGTCATGTGCCATGATCTATAAATCACGTCATTCCCTTATTTTCTAAAGCATTCAGAACGCCATCTCATCAAGAAACCTGCAGAATATGTTATGCTGCCATTTGGTTCCCACAAATGATTTTGGGTGTGTTATAGTAAAAGAAGCAATGGCTGTCGGCCAGGAAAAGGCCAATTAGAGCATCTGATTGTGCTATGATTTATAGATCATATATTTATGGGACCTGACACCAACATCAGACAAATATTTAGCTACTTTGGTCTGAAAGGTTGACAGAAGCTGTTTCCATTGACCATGTAATTGCACAATTTGAGAGTTTGAAAGCACATTTGCTTAACGGCAACACGGCAAGAAGCTCCTATATCTTGATGAAAAGTAAATTTTATGTCACTTTTGTATTATTTCTTGTACACTAAGAGTTTTGCATGAGTGACTAGACAGAAATATTTGGTAAGATTGAGCATTTTTGCTGTGATTTCAAGACTTTTTGTCACGTTGGTTGAAATTGGATATTTTTAAAATATTTAAGGGTGAAAGAAGAAGTACATATTTTAAAAACAAAATACCTGAAGTTTATTTTTGTCTGAGCTGCCAATCAATGGGGTGGATTTGTTTTGAAGGTAATGGATGTATAAACCAAGGTAGAGTTAAAACTTTTCAGGCAAATTTTCGTTGTTAGAAGAAAGGCATCCAGTGTAAAAAAAATCTTTTGTGTTTGATGGAGAAAAAAAAACAAAACAATAATAATAAGAAAAGATAGGAAAAATAAGAGCGTTCTCGGAAAAAGAATTTGGGTCACTCTTTCTTTTTTTTCTTTCTTTTTTTTAAATGCTTTCTACTTGACAGCATTTTCCACGTTCAACAAACTAACCAAAAGCAGATTTGGGTTCACCAAAGTCTGCTTTCGAGTGAAAGTCACCGTGTAGAGGTGATCCTGTTCCCTATGAATTTAAAAAGGATGCAGAAAGCATGGCTATTACACAGAAACACACTTTGTGTTACACCTAACATTTTCCACTGCTAGAAAATCAGTCGGGAGTCGGGGGGGTCCAGGTTGCCAGTGGCCCCAAGGCCACACTCTGAACACACCGCACAAACATCCGACGCAGCCGCGCTCTGATCAGAGCACGAACAACACATGAAACTATCAGCGCTCTGTTCTGTGGACAAACCTGTTTCACCGTGTGTCGACGCTTTTCAGTCAGGTTTTACTTTACAAGTAGGGAGAAGGCCACCGCCGAACAGGAACCGTTCGGGTCAGCCCACCTGGCAGTGGCGTCAGACTATTCAGCAAAATGTAATGTAAGCAGGGAAGCAATGGGCCGACAGCACCATTACGCTGTCATTAAAGCTGCAGTACGTAACCTTTACTAAAAAAATGTTGGTTTTTTTACATATTTGTTTAAACTCACCGTTTCGTGACTGTCTGGCATGAAAAAAAAAATCTAGTTACTCCAGCGATTACTATTGCAGTCTTCAAAAATGCAGAAGTGAGAGTCAGAAGGAGGGTCCTGGTGCTGTCAATCATGCTCCTGTACGTGCTGTTAAACATACTGATGGTGGACAAACAACTCACAGCTTCACTAAAACCATTATCGGTGGCTACGCTAACTAGCCTCAGCATCTGCAAATACTCATGATGGAGAAGCGGTAGCGTAGCAGAGAGTACACAGACATGATTGACAGCGCTAAGACCCGCCTCCTGGCTGACCTGAGGTACAAAATCTTTCACAGATTATCCGTCTCAAACTGTCACAACATACTGACAGTACCAACAATATGGAAAGAAATATTTTTTTTAAAAAGGTGACATACTTTCTGAATGTACAGTTGCAGAAGTGACATGTACGTTAACAGGTCGTCACGGAGCACATCGCCGTGGTAACAGCATCTGCAACCTGGCACTCAGAGCCGCCGTCTTTAAATATGCATCGGCTTAACGCCTCGCCAGACTTTCCCTGCAGAGCTACAAATAGAAACAGAACAAAACGAGGTTTCTTCATCGTTTCCTTTCAACCCTTTTGCGTCCACAGCAGCCAAACTGCAGCAGCCGCCTTAAATCTAACTGTTTCCCAACAGAGCAGCTAAATTTGTCCGTTTTTCTGCTCATCGCAGCAGGAAGAGTTCAGATGTCTGATAAAGAGCTTCTGCTTTCACTGCCCTGGATAGTAGGTCACATGTCCAGAGACAGAGAGCCAGTCTGACCCCAACGACGGCGCTCGATAACTCGTAAGAGTCGCCGCTTCAAAGGCTGCACTCAATGAAACGGAGAGACCGCATCTCCTTGCCTGCAGGGACCAAGGCAAGGGAGATACGGTCTCTCCGTTTCTGTCGTGGGACTTATAGGATGCTTTTTTTTTTTTTTATAGCTATTTAGTTTAGTTTTTTTTGGGCTCTGGTGGCCTTCATTGGAAAATGCTAAAACAGGAAAGTAGGACTAGAGAGAGAGGGAAGAATTGCAGCAAAGGTCAGCAGGCCGGGAATTGAACCTGCAACCTCGAGGACTAATGCCTCTTCATGTGGGTCGTGCTTAACCCTTGCGCCGCCGCAGCACCCCAGCTGCTTTTCTTTTTGAACCACAGGGTTTAAAAAGATAGCTACATGGAGTTAAATGGGGAATTACATTATTCAGGATTAGAACCCGACACGATCCAACTTGTACCCAACTTTACCGTCTACAATCTCGTTCCTTGATTTTATCCTCCATTTTGATTCATGTTGATCAAATCTTTGTACATATGATTATTTTTTCTTTTGTGCTATCAGAGGTCCTTTATGTTTCCAGACACTTTTTCGGATTTACCTTTCCAGATTGCTTTTTCCACGATTGCATTTTTAAACGTACATTAGTTTGAAGCATAATCTCTTGATTTTGGAGTATCCAAGACTCCATGTAGATTCTTCAAAGCAGTTTGTGAACTTCAGTCACTTTGATATTGTTTGTAAGATTTCCAATATATATATAAATTATATTTATAACACTGCCATCAATTGTCATTTGGATTTTGATTCATATGGTTAAAATATTGAAAAAGCGTCCACTTTAGCTGTAGTTTTCAAGTTTATATTGCTAAGAATGTTATGCCTTTTTGCTGTTTGACATATACACAAGCTAATGTTGCTTAATTAGCGAGGCCATTTTGACCAGTTCATTTTAAGAAAAATAAGTGCATTTCTGGGGTGTTTTTTTTTTCTTTTTTGTTGTTTTTTTTTTCCCATCCTTGCAAAACAAACACTCTGTGATTTAACCTCCTTTTTCAATTCGTCACAGGCGACTGCGGTGAAAACAGCAGTAACCACCGTCAGTGGGAAACATTCCCCGGACCGGGCCGAACTCTGACAGGAATGCAGCAACATGTGGGCAAGGCATTCTGCATTCAGACGAGGACCGAGCGTTGTCGGGATTTACGAGTGAGCAGTCAGAAAAGAGGGAGCGCACCGTCACCGTTCACTCGACCTGACGCAGGACGTGAAGGCTCGAGACGTGCCGCGACAGAGCCACCGAAACGTTCCCGAAGCCGTGCCCCGACTGCTCCGATTACATCTGGCGCGACCGCATCGAAAGATAACGCCGCACCGTCTCGGCCGCTCTCACACGGTCACGGATCGCGGAGCGCAGGAGCACGGTTTGTTCTGCTGGTGCGATTCCTCAGAGCTGCGCATCCGACACACAGCTGGGAAGCAGCAGATCCCCCCCCCTCCTTCGGAATACGATTCGGCCTGCTCGCTGTTTTTGCAACGGGTGGAAACCAGGCGGTTCTCTTGACCGTATTAAAAAACAAAGTCTGGCTAACTTGTTGAAACGCATGCCTTGAGAGTGAGTTCCTTCTCAAACTGAAAAAAGTGTTGTGCTGAGCCACATGTAAGAGATCCGATGTCAGAGAAGGAAGAAAGACAATGGTGATGACCGGTGAACCAGAGAGCGCGGGCGAAATCTCAAGACACAAGATCCCCAACGACAATAACTGTCGTGCAACAGGCTGTTGAGCTGTTGCCAACGTCAGACTTCACCTGTTGAAATGAGTTTAAGCAACTAATTTGGCTTTATTAGGGGTGCTTGCGGTTTGAAGTAGAAAAGGAAGAAGCGCTTCATTTGCCATCGTCGAGTCGAATCATAAAAACATTGGAAGAACTTCCTTTCAAGTTGATTTTCGTGACACCACCATGGAGGAAGTCTGCGCCACTTTTGTATCGTTTGTGTGGCAGCATTGCGTTCACTTAGTAGCGCTGCAAGAACCGAACATTTCACCAGGCTTTTCTGTCCGGTTTCTAGTGCAAATACCTTATATCTAAATATAGACTCTAACTAACCTACAAGTACCTTTTAAGCAAGATACAGGAGCTTGTTTTAAGTTGATAGTTTCTTTAACATTGATGAAAAAATACTGGCAGAGTATTTTACTTATAATGTAGAGAAAATATCCTATAAGTTAAATAATTTACTAGTGAAGCAAGTACTTTCTCGTCAATATTGAGGAATTATTTACTTAAAACAAGCTTCTGGATCTTCATGAAAAAGCTGCTTGTAATAAATTAGTGTGTTTTATTTCTGAACGTCTCCTCCGACGGCTCGTGGACGACGAGCGCCAACGCCGTGGCTGAATTATGAATGCATCCCATGTAGCCGTGTTTTCTAATGAACAAGTTTATTCACGTGCGATTTTGAATTTCATTTCCTATCTGATGGAAACACCACAGTTGCAAAACTGTTTTTGTCAACATCAGCAGAATACAGACAAAAGACCTGCGCACGTTCGCAACGGCAACACAGCTTGCGTTTCCCTGCGTTTGACGGACAATCCGCCCATGAAGCGCCCCGCCTCTTGAACAATGACTGCTGCAGACTGGCACCAGACCCCCCCGTGATGTGACCCCACGAGGGAAAGAAGGTGGACGGACGGTAGATCTGCTCCAGAGCTTTTGCTATTCTGCAATCCTGTCGTTTTTGTTTAATCTAAATGTACTTGGATCATCTTCAGCGGAAAATCCGACATATTAAGACTGATCGAACTTGAGCTATATCATTCTACACAGGAGAAGTACAACAGGCTGTCTGGCTGCAGCCTGCCATCCCCACATCTGCCTCTCACACAAAAAACCCCTTAGAGGGCCTTTATTCTATCACAATGCAACGTTCTTAACCCTTCAGACCAGGACCTTCGGTTGTTCTCAAAGGAGAGCTGCCTCTAACAATGGGATCAGGCCTGGCAGAGGATCAAAGTGCTGCAATTTTGGAGTTCAAGGCTCTCTGTCTACTGGAAATTTACATGCTCTGTTACTGAAACCAGAGCAAGTGCCCAGTCAGACCGTTCTGAGGTGAACGTCTGCGTGCAGGAGACAGCAGGAGAAAAGATGAAAAGAGTGAGCCAGATGTGAAGAGACCAAGCAGAGACTAAAGAGAGGCTGAGAAAACAGGACAAAGAGACATAAAACGCACACTCTGATATTTTTCCTGGTGCTGCCCTAGACCGCCTTTTGTTTGGACTCACATTTATTGCCGCTGCCCAGCACAACATCCTAAAGCCACCCGTGCAGCTTTCATTCTCGAGGGGATAACGGCAAGAAAGCAGCTCCTGTGGACCTCAGTGAAGTCGGGCACGGGAAGAAAGTAATAAGGAGCATACCGGAAACTGCCTAACTCCGTTTTGTGTGTTGTGAGTGTTGCCACAGCTGTGTCTGGTTCTGCAGAACACCAGTCACATGAAGGGGAGTTTTCTGGACTGGCATGGGGGAATCTCCCACCCATCCAGAACCGCTGCTGGATGGGCACTCTGGTTTTAGACGGTACTTCATGTGCAGTTTTTACCTGGTGACTGTGGATTTGTTTGATTTTTACCATTACAGTCGACCCCCTGGCTATCGGAGGTTGCGTATTTGCAGATTTCTATTTTGGAACGTAACTCTTAACTAATTATTCACAGAGATCTCGCCTATCCTCTGATTATTTTGTAGAGCATCTGTAAAACATTTTAAAGGAAATGCAGCTTTGGAAGCCAAAATAGCTGGACCCAATACAACTTGATGTGCTATTGGACATATTTATTTTCTATTGATCACCAAAATTAACTGAATTGAAGCACTATAGTTTCTTCAGAACACATCAAACAGGTTGAGGACTTCCTAATGGCAGCTACTTTATATATTATGAAGACTATTCGTCATTTTCAATTAAGTTTTCGCAGACATCGCAATTGCTTTTGGGGGAATCAGGTATGAAATGAATGGTTTTAGAGAGCTGGAGGACCTACTGCGTCATCATTGAATTATGGGCAGAAAGTTTGATATGTTAGCATAACGTCTGGAAAAACCAAGTCAACTGCATGATTCCTAAAATAAACTTCAGAAAACCTTTGGGAACAGAAAAAAAATTGGCTTGCTGAAGAGCGAGTCAGATTACTGTAATCACATTACTTGCTGTAATCACTTCTCCAGACCACTGGAGAACTCTCCAGAAAGTTGAAACTACTCTTTACCTTTCTGTAGATGAATGATGTCCGGGAAGTTGGCGAGCAGGCCTTGATAGAGCGAGAGCTTATCCAACATCTGGAAGAGGTCATACTTAGGTTGCTCTGCAAACATCTCTCCGATGTTTTCGTAGGTGCGGCCAGTGTGGGAGATGGCGTTGTTGAGGGCATCTGACTTGTAGGGTGGGTCCAGTGTGAACGCCTGGCTAATAGACTGGAAGGCATTCCCAAGTCGCTGGAACTCCTTCCTGAACCCGCCCAGGTGCTTACGCACGAGCTCGGAGGTAACATGCGTGAGCTGCATCACACTGTCGTCCATTTTCTTGGCGAAGGTCTTGAAGTTGTCGACCCTCTCCTCGACGTCCTGAAGGTCCTGGTGCTCGTTGGGGATCTGAAGAGTCAGCATGAAATGGGCTCCCACCATTTCGTCCTTCTCTGCCCGCCTCTTACCCAGTTTCCACTGCTTATCATCGGCACACATCAGAAAGTGCTCGAAGCCTTCATACTGCGAGAGGACCGGGTGGCTGGTCATGTGGTTCATCCACAGTATCAGTCGCCTCTTACGCTTCTCGATGAAGTCCTCCTCGAACCGACCGGTGGCCTGCTTCTCAGGGAGGTGAGGCACAGAGATCACAGTGAACTTGTGCAGCAAACGGTTGTACAACCAGTCAAAGTGTTTGTATCGTCTGTACACCGGCCGGCCTATGTGGCTCGGTGTCACTCTGTACGATATGTAGGTCTTGATGCCCTTGAACTTTGTCTGTTTGGTTGGGTCCTCAATAGAGCAGATGAATGGCCTTGGATTAGCCTTCCATTGAGGTCCCAGTGAACCCATCTCAATGGTATACGACTCTGCAATCTTTGCCATCATGGGGACATCACCAAGCACAAACGCCTCCACGCCTGAGCGGACAAAGCTGGAAAATCTGTTCAAGTTTCTGCCCACCATGCTACCCTTCCTGGCGCTGGCCATGCTGTCTTGTCCGGAGACCGATTTGCTCCGGTAATGCACGTTGGGATTATTCGACGGTGGGGCCTGAAAGATATGTCCGTTAGCTCCAGTAGTGCTAGTGTTAGTGTGATCAGCATCATCCACCACTGTGGATCTGTCGTCCCAGTCGTCCCAGTCGTCCCAATCGTCGTAAATCTGTCCAGAATTAATGGATGTGTTTGGTGTAGACGGTAGATGGGGGGAGTCGTTTCCTAAAGAGCCTGCCGGGCTTATGGAGCAGTCCGTCACGTTGGAGTCTGAGCGAGTGCGAATGATATTCACGTAAGATTTAGGGAAGAGACCCCGCTCCCCTCGGCTGTTTTCCCCCAAGACCCAGCCATCCACCGAGTTCTCGTCAAAGATAACCACTTCCTCATTCTCCTGGATGTTGATCTCTTCCTTGTTTTCACTTAGAAAAGTGTAAATGGCAACACCTTTTACTGACATGTTGACACACAAGCGGCTCCCAAACCTTTAGCCTCTACATGCACATAATGCCTTGATTGGCACTGTCTACTTTACGCTGCATGGACACATATGACTACAGCCTGCTGTAATACTGCAGAGTCTGACTTAAGTTAAAATAATCTTCTAAAACCTAGTTTCAAACAACACTATCTACTTTTGCTTTTTAAGTCTAAATCACATTTAAACATCATCAGCCCATTTAGGACTCTGCTCTTACTGCGTATATTCGAGCCACAACTCCACAATGTGCAAGCAGCATATGTGTCTGCGTCAACATGAAAACAATATGACTGAAACCAAAACTGTTTTCATCCGAGTCCTCCTCCAACAGCCCCGTGGATCAGCAGAATCCTCTCTGAGCTGCGCTTCCTGAACGTGATGTGCATTTATCGCTCCTGAGCTTCACCCGGGATCCTTGAAGCCTTCAGAGACAAACACGCTCCCAGGACAAAGTGGACAAACCCAGACGGATGAGTAATGGTCTCCTGGTGCATTCTCAGCCCGCACCGGATTCCCTCAGGCTCAAAACTTGCTGCGTTTTCCTCGTAAACAGGTTCCTGCGCATCTCCGGCGAAAGCCCCGCAAAAGTTGTGAAAAGAGGGACGAGGACGGCCCGCTTTCAGAGACCATCAACATCCGTCAAGGTCCGCTGGTTTTAAGGTTTATCCTCTGAGTGTGTTCCTCGAAGCGCTGCGACTCTTTCCGTGACGCGAGGCTCGGACAATTGGAGGCAAGTTTGCCTGTTTGCAGCAGCTCCTTCATGGTCTGGGAAGGGAGGGCGGGGGAGGGGGACCGATACCGCCCCCCGCTGGAGAAACGGAGTACAACACCGGGCACAGACTTTCACATCTGGGAGAAACTTCATGTTATTAATTCCTTATAAAATAAGACTGAAAATTAAGGGAAAATTATTATTATTATTATTATTATTATAAACGTTTTGTGTATACATGGGTTCAGACTTCTGTTTATTTTTTTTTGGTTTCAGAATGTAAAAAAAAAGAAAAGAAAAATACTTGAGTATTTTTTTTATAATAATAATAATAATTAAAAAACTAAATAATAATAATAACAATACACACCTATTGTTGAATTAGTCTTAACTTCTGCTTTCTCTTTTCTTCTGTCCTATATATATATATATATATATATATATATATATATATATATATATATATATATATATATATATATATATATATATATATATATATATACAGGAAAAACGGGTTTTCTGGTTCTGGGCATGCGCGGCTCAGAATAAACGCGCTCTTGCGTCATAACGACTAACTTCCATTGTGATCCACAGGTATGGCAAAAGGCAACTGTTATAAATCCATAAAAAAGCTGGTTTAAAATGTTCTGTAACTATATTAAGATTAGTTTTTGTAGTATTTTGTGTAACTTATATGCGTAAGTTGGATCATCTTGTACCAAACTTCTACCTGTGTCCAAAAAAGCTTTGTTTTTGTTGTTGGAGCCTTTGTGATTTTGGATTTATTTCAATGACTTAATCCGTCACTGCTGTATTGTACACTGTTGCCATATTGGTATTTGGGTAACGTTTGGCGTAGCATTTTTTTTCTCGTAATTTATTTAATATTATTATTTTTTATTTGTTTATTTTTTTTGTTATAACCGCTGAGACGGTTGTAACTGCCAGACGTTGGTATTTACTGAGTGTTTGTAGATGTTGTCCTCGGTTTGGTCACGTCGACTTAACACGACCAGGTTTTTTAATTACGTCATTTTGTTTGTGCGTTTTAATTTTTTTTTATTGCATTTTTTTTTTCATTTAATTTATTTTATTTATTTACTTATTTTTTTATCGCATTTCTTTGCAAAGACTCCGGATGTGGTTGACTGAATTTGAATTGTATTGCAATTGTATTTTTATCTACTTATTTATTAATTTGAAAATGTGCGTCTGCATGTTTCAATGCCGAAAATTTTGTTTAAAGTAGGAATATTCCTTCATGATGGATTTTAAAAGTGGGCCCCCAAAAATAAATGACGCGTGTGCTTGTTTCACAGTGAAAATCTCTGTACTCAGCCACAGTTGTGCAACTCCGGAATAGTTTGTGAGTTATTTGTCGGCCATCTGAGACCCTCTCACCCCGGCAGTAAACATGACGGCAGCGTGACGCGTTAGCACCGCCGGCAGTAGCAGCCTCCCTAAATCCCAAGGTATGTGTTTATTTTAGCTGGAACTACCAAGTAGTATAACCAGTGTATTTGCTAATATTTAATTAGCGTTATGTGCAGTTTATAGAAAATGAGCATAACACCGTAAACCTCAGAGAAACAGCTGCTAAAGAGCTTATGTTGGTAGGGGGATTAGCCCGCAGCTAGCCGCTAGCTACAAGTGACCATCTGAAAATTAAATATCGCGGCGTTTCACCTCTAGTTATATTCTCGTTTCGACTGGGACGTGTTTGGAGTGCAGTTGGTGTTATGGGTTTGATGTATATCTATTAAGATCCAGTCTTTACATTAATGTCAGCGTTAGTTCTAATTCAGCATCATGAGAGGGAGAACCAAAACTTTACATCACGCAATATCCTGTGTTGTTTTTTTAAGTTCGAAACGAGAACAACACAGGTTCAGTTGAAATATGCGTATGAGCTTGTCATTGTTTTCACATCTTTACTTCCAGTGTGTGTTTGCGGCGTTGCCATGGACGACCTGACCGCAGTCCTCTCGTCCAGCTTCGCTGTGTCCAGGGAGCCGAACAGCACCGCCGCCCCTCACCCTCGGCTGGCCCAGTACAAGAGCAAGTTCAGCGTTCTGGAGCAGAGCGAGCGGCGACGGCGTTTTCTTGACCTGCAGAAAACGTAAAACCCGCCACACGTTGCCCGTTCTGATGCTTGATGACACACTGAAGCAGTTCCAGGCTGTGTTTATGTGCATTCTTGGTGCAATGCGCATAAGCTGTTTGAAAATTATGAAGTTATAACCAATTTCTTTGGGAATAACATGGAGCTGTTGGCCAGCATCAGTTCAAACCCAGTGATGTATTGTTGTGTCATTATTTGCATTAGTAAAATAATTTTTGTTAGGGCACCAAAAATGGCTCCAGCCCAGGGGCCCCTACATTACATGTAAATCTGGCCCTGTAAATGTTTGGGTTTTTTTTTTCTTCTTCTTCTTCTGAAATCTCAGGAAAAGATTAAACTATGTCAACCACGCACGGCGCTTGGCCGATGGGGACTGGACGGGGCCAGACAGCGACGGGGAGGACGACATGGACAAACAGGAGGACGGGGAGCGGCAACAGGAAGAGGAAGAGGAGGGGATGGAGGTGGAGAGGAGGAAGCTGCCCAAGCATTATGCAAACCAGGTCAGTGGCGAAGCCGTTTGGCAACCAACAAAAACGTGCAACACCAACGTCCAGCAGAGGGCAGCGGAGCTCCACGGCCACTGTCCTGCTCTTTCATCGCCGTGTTTCTATTTCTAAAAGTGAATTCCCGTCGATGCCACGCGAAGATAACCGGGTTTCTGATTCCCCTTTAGCTCATGCTGTCAGAGTGGCTGGTGGACGTTCCTCCAGATCTGGACACCGATTGGCTGATGGTGGTCTGTCCTGTGGGGAAACGATCTCTAATTGTTGCCTCCAAGGTAAGCCACCCTTGTATTGCAGAATGTTACGAAGCCGTTCTCTTCGTGTTTGTTATTTACGCTTGGGAATTTGTTAGTGCTGCCTTTCGTTTAGTTTTAGTTTGTTTTTTTTTTACCTCTCGGTGGAACGTCTCAAATAAATCTTATCAATTCAAATAAAAAAGCCAGGTTTGCCGACAGGATAAAGATGATGCCAGGAGATGTTTCTTACTGCTTTTTCCATTTGTTGAAATAGAAACTTCCTGGTATTGGGAGGAATGTTGAGCTTTTGAATGACTTATATATTTATATATATTATTCATATCTGCATCCCTATGGAAGCATGCTGTAGATCAGAAGCCTGCAACGTTTACAATCCATTTTGGACAAGTTTAGAGTCACAAATATGACCTGACCTTTTGGCAAAAAAAATATCTTATCATTTTTGATCAATGACTACAGCAGAAAATCTGCTCTTTTTAAAGAGCAACCATTTACAATTAAATATTTATTAGTATTTACAGTGCATTTTTGAAGAATTTTGAATGAATGAGTAAGAAAAACAGTTAATTTCCTTATTGGGAAAGTGTCATTAAGTTATTTTTGAGTTTGTATTATATAGCTATTTTTGTGATTTCTTTTTCTTAAAGAAAAAGATACATTTTCATAAAGATGATGGTTACTTTTTTTTTTTCAAATGTTGCTATTTTTTTGCCGTTTCCAACCTAATAACAACAAGAAAAGATCTAATTAGGAATGACTGGTGCTTTTAGTGTTATTCTGTTCTAGACACTGAATCACTCCCAATTGTTCCCTGAGAGAAATGAAAAATAGCAAAGATCTTGTTGTTAAACATTTTTCTTCGAGATGCTCCGGAAGCAAATACAAAATCCCCTTTTCTCTCTGAGCAGGGAGAAAGTTGCAAATGCATCAGTCAGTAATTATCATTGTTCCACACGTGTCCTAATCTAATAGGATCCATCCTAACGAATGCAGAGACGTAAATAAACATTCAGATTCCCGAAAGAATCTCGACGTCACTGTAAAACCGAATGGTTTGTGCGTAAAAAGGCTGAAGAGTTTTTCCGTTCGCAGCGAGACGCTTGCAGGCTTCATTGAAGCTTTTGGAACGGATCGCATCACTCTCGTCGAGAATGACAAAATTATTTACAGATCTTCTGTCAGTTTTGACCAAAAAGAAAAATGGAAAAAAAAAAAGAAAAAAAGCACACTTCATGTTTTTTCTTTCTCAGCTGACGGTGAGTTGGTCGACGAAGCAGAAAAGTTTGGCCGCATAGAGGATGTGAAAGGGTTTGAGGCATGAGGAGAGCGCCGGGTCCTCGTTGCTGTGTGAAACTTTTAAAGCTCAGTAAGCGGGTCGGAGTCATGAAGTGGTGTTTTAATTGCCACAAATGTGTCGGGATGCGTTTCTTAAAGAGCCCCTTGCTTTTCATCATCTGGACGGGTGTCGAGCATTTTCACATTTTCTAATGTTTTAAACACAAACCACAGGATTTTCTGACACAACGTAGCATACGATGGTTACATTCATGTTTTTTTTTATTTTAAGGAAATAAAGTCTGAACACTGTAGCGCACGTTTATATTTAGTTCCCTTTACTTGGATTTAAATAAAGCCTTCAGTTGAAGCCTAGTAAGTAAACGATGTCAGTATGAACTCAGCTGGTTTGCGAAGGTTGTGGTTAGTTTGTGAACAGCATGAGGAACAAAGAACAGCAAGGAGGACATGCACAAAGATGCACGATAAACATTCCTGAGAAGTATTCATGTCGCCTCTCGATTAATGAGAAATATCAGCGCTGCAGTCTGAATAAAACAAACCAATCACACGATGCTTCGCTGCTGTTCTGCACTAAATAGTTTGACCCGGGCCTGGCGTCTCAGGCGGCCATTTTCCACTAGCAGCGCGGCTCAACTCCACTCCACGCAGTTTCTGTGGTTGAGCAGTGGAGTTACAACAACTCCAAGGGCTAATGTCCCCGGCGTGATCCGTACATGAAACAAATGCATCCTACTCACCAAGCAAGTGCATGAAAACTAGTGTGAAGCGTAAACGGTCCTGAGATTGTGGGTGGAGGTTCAACTTCGTAAACATTTAGCTGGAGCTAGAATGCCACGGTGTAGCTTTCCTTTAGCCATGCTTTGTTTTTCCTAAGTTTGGGGCAATATTGGCAACACTGACACTAATTTCCTCTTGGCGCTTGTTCAAATGTCAATTTAATTTGTCTGTAAATATACACAGAGTGCAATGAGACGGTCTCATCAGCACTAGATAGTTTCCTGCCTTCCTTTGTTTGCACACAGGTGAACATAAGTTAAAGAGCAATTCAGTGTAAAAGTGAATATGTGCAATCCAAGGTACCAAGATTCAATATCCTGCAACTCGGTAAACTCTTTGACTCTTGCATTGGCTGAAGTGTTGAGACCAGCGTAGGAACGGTAACATTTCTCTCTTCTTGTCTGGGTTTTGTGTGTGTCCTACAGGGTTCCACTGCTGCGTACACTAAAAGCGGCTATTGTGTGAGCCGTTTCCCTTCCCTGCTCCCCGGTGGGAACAGACACAACTCTGCCATGGGAAAAGGTGAGCGGGTCTGTCGTTTACCGTAGGAGGGGCTACTCTTGATTTTTTTTTTTTTTTTATGTATATAAAACCTCTCTACCGCAAGTTTTATCACGACAGTCGCAGAGGAAGACTTCACCTCTACAATCAGCCAAAGACAAGAGCATGAACTTACACCAATTGTGTCCAAAGTCACCAAGTTTGGACTCAAAAGTCGTCGTTTTTTCCCCAGTTAAAAACACAACAATACTGTGGATTCTTTTCCTTTTATCTGCTCAGCAAAGAAATTAAATAGGCATTATTTTATTTTAAAAATAGTTTTAAAAAACCCCCAGATTTTTATAAGTTTGGATATGAATGGTGTTTGGAAGATGTAAAACTTCCTAACTTTTTTAGGGTGGGATATTTTTCTTGAACGTTCTTCAAAAACCTTTTCTAGAGTTGGTCAAACGCTGCATGTTTGTGGCCTTACTTAACATGGAGCTAAAATGAAAAACACATAAATAGTTTTCATGTTAGGGACGCACTTCACCTGTCACGACATTGGCGTCAGCCCAGCAAAAACAAGATATTTAGCTTTTAACCCGGTGAAGCAATTACAGGAAGGCGTCTGCTGTTATTTATGTTACAAAATAAACACAGAAGCTTTATTTTGGTTTCAAAGAGTTAAGACTCTGCGTTTCAATCGAGGAATTGGCGTAGTTTGGGATCATACCTCAAGCAAAAGCGAAAAATAATGTTGGAAGTTGATTTAAGCAGGAAACGAACTTCTCAGAAGGGAGCGGCGTTTTGGATTCGTTGTTTGCTTTTTTCAGTTTTTTTTCTAAACTGAGTGGAGAGTCTTAATTCTATATCCTTACAAAAAAGTCCTTCAACTGCTGAAGCAGCAAATTATCAGACAGTTTTGCTAGCGTCAGATTGTATTTAACGCTAACGGGCAGAGCCTCCCATAGCTGCAGCCTCAGGCACCTGTGTACACACGACTTTAGTTGTTTGTTTTCGTTCTTTCGGTCGGGCTGCACCGAACCGTCAATTTCCTCCCTGGGGGGCCGAAGAAATGTATTTTTCTTCTTCTAAGCGTTTTAGGATCGGCAGTAACGTACAGGCGAATGCTCGCTGGTCTCTTTTCTGTGTAGACTACACCATCCTGGACTGCATTTACAGCGAGGTGGACAGAACCTACTACATCCTGGACGTCATGTGTTGGAGAGGACACCCGGTCTACGACTGCCCAGTAAGCAGCCCGGGACGGCTCGTCCAGCTCCTCCAATGCGGCCACATTGCTCGTCTCATTGGCTTGGAATGTGAAAGAAAACGTTTCAGTTTCTCTTGTTCTCGTTTTTTTCTCACCGACAGACTGAGTTTCGCTTCTTCTGGCTCCAGTCCAAGGTCCAGGAGACGGACGGCCTGTCGGAGATCGCCAAGCGCAACCCGGTGGGTATCTGCGCCCAGATGACTCCTCTCCTCGTGTCAAACTGTTTATTTCAAGTTTAACGAGCTCCGGACTGAAGGCGATTGTACTTGTTCACTCATTAAGTTCAGTTCACACTATTAAACTGAATTATTTCATGTTCAGAGCTCATTAAGGAAACAATCTGAAGAAGTTAAGTACCAACAGAAGTTCGTTCTCCCAAATGCATCCGTTTAATTGAGAATATTTTGCTCTCATGTGAATGTTAGCGTGTTGTTTATGTCATCATGTAGCCGTTGGAACCAGGAATACGCCGGCTTTCATTTGCATCTGCTGTTCATGCAGCAGATGCAAACTGGAGTTCAGCTCTCAAAATAGCCGCCGCCGTTCACACATGCTTCCGTTTTAGTCGTCAGAAAGCTAAATTATCAGGAAAACCGGAGCAGGAAGTTGCCCGGTAACTCTTCTTTTTTTTCATTCCTGAAAGCGTCCCGATCAGCTGAAATCATTATTCCGTTTGAACAAGGTGAGCTACCAAGATCCTCGCTCACACATTTGGGCTGAATTTAATAAAAAAAAATTCATCTCGAGCCCGCAAACCCACAATACGTCATCGACGCGACGTCTGTTACGTCCACGAGGCAAAAGACAAAAATTACTGTCATCGTCGGCCGTCTCGAGTCACAGAGCGTAATGAAGGCGTCTGAGTGTGACTCAAACATCTGCCCGACAGAAAAGACCAGCGAGGAAAAAATACACACGGCATATAGGAGATTAAATCGTCCTGTCGAGACAACGTTTACGGCCGGAGGTTAGCATGTGAAAGGATAACTTGCCGTTTAAAATGGATTCAAGACGTTTTAATGAAATGAAGTGACTTCAGACCTCCAGCACTTTTTAACCCTCCATGGCTTCTCAAAGACGCTTTACATACAATCAGTCGTTTCCATTCACACACTGATGATGGCGAGCTGTTGAACTGTAGCCGCAAGCTGCACAGTCTGACAGATTTCAAAAAATATAGATCATTTTTTAAGGTCTTGGTTTCAGATGCATAAATTGAAGACATTTTAAGGTTGATGTGAAGAGAGAGACGTCTTTCAGTAGGATGAATTTAAGCACAAGTGACACTAGTTCACTGTGATTCCTTCAATTCTAGAGACCAGGGAAACTATTGTATGCCATTAAAATCAATTGAATGTTAATTCAATCCATTTTTGTATTTTTTATTTTCAGTGGTAACGCCCAGTAGGAGCTATGCAATCTTGAGGATTTAACATAAAACCTCATAAGGCGCTAACGCGACGATGCTCAGGTTTTGTTTTCTCTGCTAAAACAGTTCCGGTTCGTGAGTCTCCAAAGCACCGACTGCAGAGCCGAGTCCGTTCAGAAAGCACTGGCAGCCGAGTACAGCTTCGGTGTAAGTCGTTCATCTCCGACATCCGTCTTTGTGTGGGGTGTAACGTGTGATAGAAAGTCAATTTTATTGTATTGCTTTATTTTTGCCTCTGCAGGTGGACGGACTTCTCTTCTACCACCGGCAGACCCACTACACCCCCGGCAGCACCCCTCTGGTCGGCTGGCTTCGCCCCTACATGGTGACGGACATCCTGGGGATGGAGGTCCCCGTGGGACCCCTCACCGCCAAGCCGGAGTACGCCGGCCTGCAGCTGCAGCAGATCCTGGAACACAAGCAACCGTCCGTCGAGGTTCGCCCCGCCAACAGAAGCGGCGGCTATGAGCTGGAGCACCTGTCCACCCCGAGCACGGACAGCAAGGACGCCTCGAACTTCCTGAATCAGAAGCCCATAAAGGAGGCAAACATGGAAATGTGAGGGAGGCTGAAATCAGGTTTTCTACGTGTGGGCAGCACACAGGAAGCTCTTTAGAAAACTCTGCTCAAGGACCAACGGCAACGCGTGGCTAATTTTAATCCGGCACGTCTCTGGACGCCCTCGGAGTGCAGATTAGTGGTGCTGCGCCGCATGCCGACCTTCGAGACGACGGAGACACAAAAACGACAACCTTTTTTTTTTTTTTGGGGCCAAGTCATTTCTTGCTGCTCTGCGCGCTCTCGTTGTGGATAAAGCGAGCGCGAAACCTCTCATCACCACCGTTTGTTGGGTTTGCAGGTTTTCTGCAGCTGCTGTTCATGCCGACTCAGCAGAACACAGCAGCTTCAGCAGGTCATTAGTTCAGCGCCAGCAGAGCATGCCGAGCCGCCGGTGGAGGGTGAACCGTCCCCGATATCCTGTCAGCCGCTGATCAGCATCTGTGACGGATTTTTATAGTACAATAGTAAAGTTCAAATGTTTTAAATGTCCTAAATAAATGCCTTTTTATTGACAGTTTTTTTTTTTTATCATGTTTTCTCTCATTGCACTCAAGTTTTGTTTTGCTTTTAAAGTTTCTTTTTGTATTTTGTAAATGTGGCAGTACTTTACTGATATTTAAAGATTTAAATACTGGAAGCCACGTCATCATTGATAAATGTTCTACGATGGCTGCGGCTCATTCAGGTTCAACAACCTGACGAGTTTTTTTTTTTTTTTTTTTTCCCTCCCCTCTCTTCTTGATTGCTCGAGTGTGTCGGTAGAGCTGCGTGGTTTCTGACGGGAAGCCATGACTCAGCACTCACACCTTGGCTCATCAGCAGAAATATACTGTCATTTTCAAAACCCTGCAAAAAAGAAAGGAGAAAAAAAAATATATATATATATATATATTCGCAATGAATAGACCTGAAAGTGTCAGGGAACGTTGCGATGCGATTGTCATTTCATTTTGTGCTACCATTAAAAGTTTTTGGCCAAATTAAACTCACCGGTGTAAAGATTTTTTTTTTTTTGAAACGACGCTTTTCCATTCGTTGTTAATTTACCTGCCGAGTCATCGAGGCACCCAACAGCATTCAGCTCTAGAAATCAGGTCACAGACATTTGCAACCTCAATAAACTAGCGTAACGTGCAGCCAGAATATGACGCATCTTGCGTTTCTTGTGCGCCACTGCTCACTTTTTCTATGATGGAAAAAAAAGAAAAGTTGACTATTTTTCTCCTTGTTTTGCTGCTGTGATGGTATCAAAAGTGCTCTGGCCGCCCACGTGGAACATTAACCTATGAAAATATGTTCAGCGGCGTTCTGTGTGGATACAAAGTGCTGTGGAAATGTGGGGGGAGAAAGGGCCAAACATGTTCACACATGTTGCCTTCTTGTGGCGTGTTGTTTTTGTGAGGTGTGAGAACTTTACATTGTTTTTTGGTTGTTGTTTTTTCTAGCTCTATCGAAGAAATCAAGCTTGTACCCAAAGTTTTGAAGGCGTTGCAGTTCAGAGAAAACGATTCATAGAGTGCAAGTCGGATGTCGCCTCTTCAAACCGAAAGAGCTGTGGAAGAGAGGAAATTGAGCCGCGTGGTTTTTGCAGGAATTCAGATATGACTCAGCAGCAGCGGCAGCCATCACTTTCCAGGAACTGAGCACCTGTTGATTCACAGCCGCTTCATTCAGCGACTCCCACACACACACACACACACAAACACACACTTGCGTGTACTCAAAGTCTCTGGTCTCTGCGACGCTTCGTAATCCTTCGACACCTGTCAAAAACAGGATATTGTCATGGAGAAAATTTCAATAGTCATGTTTTTGAGCTACTGTATTTAACAAGTATGAAAAGGGAAAAAAGAAATACAGTATTTTTAGAATCTTTTTTTTTTTTTTTTTCCAGAGCCAACGTGTTTTTACTTTATTACACAGTTTGCTGGAAAGCGTGGCGGTGGCTGCATCATGCTGTGGGGGATGTTTCATCTTAAGCTCAAGTCAAAACCCATAAAAAAAAACTTGGTTTGGTGTAACTGGGATCCTAGGACGACATTTCCCACCAAATACATCTGAACACAAGTCCAAGATTTGGCCAAAACCAGTTACTAATTATCCGCCTTCATGCTGATAAGCGACATCCTGATCTTAATCCTGAAGGTACGATTTCATCCCGTTGTAAAAAGCCACAGCTCTGCATCTGCTAGGAGGCTCAGAAGTGTATTTGGTTGAGGTGAGGTTTACCGAACATCCGGGTCTTTGAGCTTTGTGAGCTGCTGAGCGGACATGTTGGGCCACATTTAGACTGTTCCCACACAGACCAGATCATCAAATGGTCAAAATTGTTTTGCCAACGCCTACCACCAAAGAACTGCCCATTCTTCCGCAAATGTTTGTAGAAACGGTCTGATTTTCTCGGCGTTTGATTTAAAAAAAAAAAAATCTGGCCGTAGAAGTGATCGGAAGACGAGAATTCAACTAGACACCAAAGAAAGCTGAACCGGGTATCAGTGGGGGGGCCTGAGTCGCGTTTAAACAAGAAGTTTATTTCTATTTGCTTAATGTCACAATGATGAGAGAAAGAACGTGTCAAATATTTACTAATGTCCACAAAATCAGAGTTTCCACCACCGTACTTCACAGCTGGGATGGTGTTTGACAAGCACCCCACGTTTTCCTCCAAACGTGTCGATGTTCAAACGGTTCGACTCTGGCATCATCGGACGACAAGTTACGTCTCTAAACTGTAACTTTCTCTGCGTGCGTCTGCAATCTGGCATTTTTATGTTCGATCTGGCTGATTTCAGCTGCACGCGTTACAGCCTGTGTGCTTAATTTAAACGGATAAGTTCAAACGGGTCGACTCCGTGTTGTTTTTAAGAATTACCTGCATCACCCTGGAAAATCGATGACAACCCAGACATGTTCGCGATGACTTGTATGAAAAATACGACATTTTTCCCTGTTCTCTGCACTGGCACTAAAATAAAACCTTCCCTCTGAGTATTTCACATTTTTTTTTTTTTTTTTTTGGACTGACCCTGTGAGGGCCGGGCTAAGGGTTTACCAATCACGTTTCCACTCCCCCCCCCCACCCCGAGGACGTGATGTGGACAGGAAGTCCATTGTTGTCCACTCCCTCTTCCCTTTTGTTTCCAAGCCAGACTTTCCCACGCCTCCTCTTATTTACAGTTTTGTGTATTGTTGGATCTTGCGTTTTGTGGCAAAGGAAAATAAACACATCGGGTGCACCTGACATTGTCCACCTCTCTATCAAGGAAAGGGACGAAAAAAAAAAAACAAATAAAAATAAAAAGAAAAGAAAAACGGAGCACAAAAGCCAACAAGCTGCCGGGGGCAGAGCGCGGCAGGGAGAAACCTCTTTTACGGCGCGCTGCTTTTTACGGTCTCGTTAAAACGTGTCTAAATACGATCTGGGGCCAATCAATAACAGCCTTTCAGGAAATGTAACGTCCTGCCTTGCACTTGAACTAACCTCACGATGAAATCCAGTAATAGTCCTGCGGAGACCCGTCTCAGTCTTTCATCTACTTCCATCACACCGGTTTCTTTTTTTTTTTCTTTCTTCATCTCTACGTCATACAATTCCTGTAAAATATAATAGCCTTTGGGATGCGTGACTGGAGAATTTCCTTAATTAAACCCCCATTACTGTAATATCCTATTATGGAAAGACGCGCTCATGAAACTGGCTGTTTCCTATCACCAGGTTTCATGCATTAGTAATGTTGCATTATAGCGCGAATGCCGCTGCTGCAAACTATGTAGAGCAGCTATAAGCATAAAGTGTATCAAGTTGTGTCCTAAATAATAGCAGTGTGTTTAAAAAGCAAGTAAATTTAAACACACACATATATGTATATATATATATATATATAGTGAGTTTTTTTATTTAAAAAAAATTCTGTTGGAAAAACGTTACGTTATTCATCCCCTGAAAAACAAGATCAACATTGTTATTGATCTCTAAAAAGCGCTAAAAAGTAACATTAGATTGTCCAAATAAATTGTACTTTCTGGATTTTTCTGTTTTACTTCATTACCCAGCTCAAGACCATTTGTCTGCGTTGCACAATTCCTCTGCATTCGCTTGGTTTTGCTTCGCCAGCAGTGTTTTTGTGACGTCACAACCCGTCTTCCCTTGACGAGGATCAACAGTAATCCTAGTCATCTGGGACCAAGATATGCTGCTCGCTTCCTGGTGTGTTTGGGGTCAACGTGACCCGTCCAGGAACTCGACCTGATTCATGTCTGGGAAGCGTCTCCTTATCTTGACCCCTGAGTCGTCAGGCCAGACTTCCAAATGCTGCAATTAGCGTCGATGGTTAATAAAATATCGAACCCGTTTCTCAACCTGGGAGTTCTTTTCACTCCCAAAACCAGATTTGGTTTTTGGTCGCTGGGATCTTCAAATTTTTCTGGTAAGTGGCGGCCATCTTTCGTCACCCGAGGTGGGTACTTACTAGAAACATTTACTTAAGAAACGTTGGGAGGAAAAGTACTTCTGGGAGAAGTTTTACTGCACTGTGGCTTTATTTTGAGGTATCGCAACTTTTACTTGGATGAAATTTCTGGTTCCTTTGCTCAGTGCTCTGCTTTACTAAATGAAGGACAATGAATGTTATGCTGAGACCATTGCTCTACTGCTATTTTCTATTCATGTTTTCTGTTGTGCCGTTTGGAGGTCATGTGAATGTACAGCAAACAGAAGTTATTATTGCCGGAGGCACTTTGCAAAATGGACTCTTTTTCAAAAACATACTTGAGTGTTGCCTCGAATCTTTTGTGCATGTTTGAGAAACCCTTTAATCCCCATGGCAACCATTCGGCTGTGCAAAACGCCTCGGCGGACGTAGCCCCGCCTTCGAGGACGAAGCTCCTCCTCTGAGCCGCAGAGGCGTCTCAGAAAGAGCAGGAGGTTTTTAAAGAGACAGAGGCCCAATTTCAAGGCGTTATACTAGGAAGTGACATTTCTTTTGGGTCATATTTGATATATACAGCATTTTTCATAACAGAAGTAAAAATAGTTACTTGATTATGGCATAAAATGGCACCATGTGACTGGAAAACACATGCCACTGCCCCTTTAAATGCACAGCGTTATTGTTTTTGTTTTTTTGTCTTATAAATTTGCCATTACTGCACAGTCTATTATCCTTATTTTGAATATGGATGCCCCTACCTTTCAGCTTGCTGGTGGCACACCTAAATTTCCCCAATGTGGGACGACATGACACGATCGGTCAACTCCGGGGCTTTCTGTTTCCACCCCGAGAGCCCGAATAAACACAACTCGCATACATTTTGCAACACTTCAAACAGGAAATCTTTGTGGTTGGCGCCCAGTCAACAGCTCTATAACCAACCTACATGAACTGGAGCTCGTTAGGAAAACATAACAAGTGGGGGCAACAATGTATTAAGACATAATAGTGCCGTTGTTGAGTTAATGATATTATTTTTGCCCACCGCTTTGTTTTCCTTTGAGTATTTATGAATGAAGGCGGAGGTCAGTGATCTGTTGACATTTTCTGGTCTTGACCACCAGGGGGTACAGCAGCACACAGAAAGAAAGCCAACAGTCTCTTTCATTGTTCATAGTTGTGTGTGTGCGCGCGCGCGTGTGTGTGTGTATACACAAGCGTGTGTGTGTGTGTGTGTGTGTGTGTGTGTGTGTGTGTGTGTGTGTGTGTGTGTGTGTGTGTGTGTGTGTGTGTGTGTGTGTGTGTGTGTGTAACTCTCTCTGGCAGCATAAAGACGACGTTCAGTGCGAAAAACTTGCGATTCACGGCATGGAGGAGTCAGCGGGCAGCTGCAGTCCTCCACCCTTTGTCAGGTTCGGCGGATGAACGGCGCGTCATGCCCCGAATCCGCTTTCCAGCGTCGAGTTGAATCAAACCTTCGTGAAGCTACTCGGCTGGTGTTTTTCTTCTTCTCCTTCTCCTCCTTCTTCTTCTTCTCTCTGCTTTATTTTTTCTCCTCCTCGGTGAAATCTGACCCCCCCCCCCCCCACCTCTCTTTCTAGTTCGGACGGCAGATTCGTGCTAATTGGCTCGCGTGGATCGCAGCATCAAGAGAAAAATCAAAAAGAAAAAACCTTCCGCTCGCGCACTGCGCCGCTTCAGATGCCTTCAACTTTGAGGGCGAGGGACAACCCCTGAGAGAGAGAGAGGCAGAGAGAGACAGAGAGAGAGAAAGAGAGAGAGAGCCCCGGATTTCAACAGGAGGAGCAGGCAGCCAGACATCTCCGTCAGCTCCAGCTTTATGAGAAGGACACGTCTGTGGAAGGGCTGAGCGGGGGGAACCATGGCTGCTACTTTATCGGCGGAGGAGGAACAGGTAGGCCCGGGGAAGGCAGAGGGAGGGAAGCGGTGTGCTTAGGCTTCCACTTCTTACTCTCACAGCGACGAACGACGGATTTCTCTCTCGTTTCTACCTGGAGGAGGGGAGGGAGGGGTGGCTGGGGGGGGCTCGCTGTGTGATACGTGCGCGCGCCGCAGCGAAGTGGCGGCGGCGGTGCGCAATAGTGGCTTTGTTGCGAAATAGTCCCGAGCGCAAAGCGGAAACATTGTATCGATTTCTGGCGCATTATTGCCCTGATTGCATCACCGCCAGTTCCTGTCCAGCGGCTCAGATGATGTGTTGAAATCCGGGCCGCGGTGCCCCGAGTTCCGCTATTATCGCCGGGGAAAGGTTTAAACAGAGACCGGGTAGGGTGAGGGGTGAGGTGGGGGGGGAGAGAGGAAGCGCCTGGACACGGTCCCTGCTTCCTCGTTTGGGGTCAGTCGCTGATGTTTACAGTAGAAACTTTTCTCAGCCTGTTGAGTCTTTTACAGTAGCCTTAATGTCACTCCGCTTGATTCTGAGGAGAAATGAAAGGGAGCGTTTACACTGAATCGGGATTTTATTTGGTTTGAATCGGGATTCAGTGAATCGGGATTCAGTTGGATTTACAGCTGGGTTGAACTGACTCTACAGAGTCTTAATAACTGGATTAAATTGGAGAAAGGTTGGACTGAACCAAAATAGGACTTACTTTTGGTTTCAAATGAACTTTATTATTTCACTTTGTTCAAATAAACCATATCATATTGAAATAGATTACAAAAATTGAATTTGGCCGTATCGAACCGGACTCCATGTTGCTCTGATTGTTCAATCATGTTTGAGTCAAACTGGGTCAAAATACATTCAAATAAATGCATTGCTTATGTTTTTGTTTTTAGCTTAGTGGGATTGAACTGGACTGAGCTGTTTTCCATTATTGCTCATTTCAGTGGTACTATTCCTCAGTCACATTGCACATCATGAAATTAGACTGAATTATTTGACGTGAACTGCATTCCAAACTGAACCAGACCACATTATTGACATTAGACATTAATTACAATGAAATCAGCAGTAGTTCACTTTGTGCAGTTCAATTTGAATTTTATTGAATTCGGTCGGATTGAACTGGACTGCGCTGTGTTAAATCCTATTGAATTAGACCATTTTCCATTGAAATCAAGTGGATTTTTATGTTATTCTAACGCTTAAAACATGAACGCTTCTCTTAAAAATGGATTTGATTTATTTTGGCTAAGTTTATAGCGAAGCATTGGATCATAAGTGAATTGAAACAAACCATAGTGTTTATTGAAGCAAACTGTTGAACACGGTGAAGCCGTTTGGACTGGAATGAAAGTCTTAATTTACTTATGAAGAAACTTCAGGGGTTTTTTTTGTGTGAAATTAATCACATTTTATCCATCCAGCCATCATCTATACCTTCCTGTTATAATACATTTTTCTATTTGATAAATTGTCCCAGAAGTTATCACAATAAACGACAGTATTGCTGTTCGGAGACCTTTTTTTTTTAAGTAAGTAAAATAATGGTAACGACAAAATATTAATATGAGAACACACACTCAAAGATCATAAACTTTAAATTCTAATGATTATTTAAACACTGGAACTGGAAGACATTTTAAAAGTCCAAAATAAGTAAATAAAGCAACAAATAAAATGAATTTTGAAGTCTTTGTAAACACCTGAAAACTTTTATTATCCAGTTTTTGAAAACTGGAGGGGAAAAAAAGAGAAAAACAATAAATCAGACCAATGGAAATTATTGAGTTTGTTTTAATTTATCATGCAATTCATTGATTTATTGGTTATTGTGACTGGCCTATCTATACCTGCCTGTCTTTGCCCATCTCAACAAACAAACGCCATGCAGAAAGACCCCAAAGTGAGAACTTGAACCCATGAAAATGGACAAAGAAGCCTTAAAATCTGTTGCCGTGCTAGCAAGAAGTGTCTTTATGAGATACATCTTGCCAGTACGTTTTGTCATCAGAACTGTTTAACATCTTCGTGGCAAAACCGTAGCAAGGCACCAGAGATATCCCTCAGCAGACTTTGGTCCATCACGCCGGTGCTGCAGGTTTGTCGGCTGCTCAGCCACAATGCAAATGTCCCGTTTGGCCACACCCCAAAAGGCGATCTGTTGGACGAATGTCTGGTGACTGTGGAGGCCAGTGGAGCACAGAGATCTCATTGTCATGTTCATGAAACTGGTTTGAGATGGCTAAACCGTGGTCATTAAAGGAAAGACAGGGTGAGTGACAGAACAGCAGGTAGGCTGTTGCTACGGAGGGAGTCAACATGTGGCTAAGAAAATCCCCCATACCACGATACCAACAGCATCCCCCAATGCGGTCTGCTGCTGTAGCCCACCTGCTTCTGTGTGTAATGTGTTGTGATGGCATTCCACTTAACTTGAGTTGCTTAGCGACTTTTCTACCACCAGTACGGCATTTTTATCCAGTCATCTTCCACTCACTGGATTTTTTACTGGGCCATTCTGCAGACGCTCAAGACATGGTTGTGTGTGGAAAAAAAACCCACCTTTGTTTCCCCTTTAGTATTGGGTTTAACTTCAGCATATCTGGACACCTGGCTGTTGGGTTTGTGTGTCAATAATCGATCTTGTCCGGTGACTTTCTCCGTTTTGTGTCGCAGAAATGTACATTTTACAAAATCGTACAACAAAATTAAGACTGGTGATGTTGTTATTACCAGGGGGTGTGATGATACCTAAAACTCACAATGCTGATTTCACGAGAATGAGATCTTCACATTACTTTCAGGAAAACTTCAAAGGTCAAATTTATGGTACAAAAAGGGCTTTATGTTGTACTTTCATAGGTTTTGCCTGAAACTGAGCTTTTATTGTCAGACTTGTTTTCGTCTCTTCAGACCTATGCATGGCCTGTGACATTTCCCAGTAGCTATCGATAGGGCGGACTGTGATGGATGTCTAACTCACCCCTAGACATCCATCCTGCGGTTGTTATGGCGATGCTTTCTGCCTCTTTTTGCATCTAAACAACTTGGAGTGCTTGCACAATTTCCGTGTCTTCCTGTAGCATTTCCAGTTCCAACTGGAAAACAAAAATTCAGCAAAACAAGTGATTTAAGTGCAGTCGGGGCGTCTCCCATTCCGACTTCTTCAGGCAAAGCAACTCGAGACAGAATTTCCCTCAACGAGAAATACAACGTTTTCGTTTTGCTGGATCTCCTGTGATGAGATCTTGTTACACTGGTAGTTAATACCTTGTCAACAAAAACAACATGTCAGCAAAAGGAAGTGGATCAAACGAAACCCACGCTGGAGCAAAATGAAAAACAAAACAAAACAAAACAAAAAAAAAAAAGAACAGCCATGGAGACGGAATAAAAATGCGTTTGCCTCTACAAGACGTCTTGTTCTCTTTCTCTCGCCTCGGTTTTCTGCAGACTCCCCATCATCGACCCAGCAGAATGCTCCTTATCTGTTTCGTCCATTTCCTGTGTGAGGCAGGGCCCCCGCTAGGGTGCCGGGCAGCCTCATTGCATCCAAAGCCTAAACGGGGTGTGTGTGTGTGTGTGTGTGTGTGTGTGTGTGTGTGTGTGTGTGTGTGTGTGTGTGTGTGTGTGTGTGTGTGTGTGAGAGAGAGAGAGAGAGCTGATTCTGTGTGCATTTTGTAGCGTGGCCCTCTTGGGACTGTACACTGCTGCAGTGGAACTTCATTCTACATGCAGCTGTTAAAAGTATTTCCACTAGACACAGGGGAAGGGAAGGGAGTGGGGGTGAGTTTATGAGTAACTGAGTGGCGAGTGTGTCCATCAAGTGCTTCAGAGAAAGTGTGTGTTGAGTCTACTGCTCCCAGGAAGCGGCGAAGTGAGAGAAAGTGGGGAAGAGGCAGATAGTGACGTTATTGACTTCCTGTTTTGGCATCGACTCGTGCCAAATTGGACTCGGCGAAGCGAAACCGCTCAACAGAGGTCCTACGTTCGTAAATGGATTAGCGTGGCATCTGTAATCAAATAGATTCGGGAGAAATGATGCGAGGGCCGGCCGTTGAACCTTTTTAGGAAACGGAACGGAATAAACGCATCAGCTTTGTCTCTGGGATCAGGGTGTAATGATAGCGCAGCTTTGGCTCGACACCTGATTTCGATCCATTTGTTCATTAGAAATTCAACTTAAACGTTGCTTTGTTAGCGAATCACCTTTTAATTTTTTCAACTTAAGACCGTTCAACTTTGTTTTTGTAGCTGATGGTTGTTCTTCGGGACAATACAGAAATATATTTCTTGTTGCTTTAAGAGCCGAAAAAGACAAAAAAAATACATGTTGAATTGTGATTAGCAACATTAATTTTGGTTCAATTTCATGAGCCACGCCCAGGCTTGATTGCTGCCAGACGTGTAGAGTCAAGAAATCTCTAAATAGCACCTGTCAGACAAGAAGAAGTAGGCTGAAATAGCTAAAAGCAAAAACATCATCATGCTCTGGTCTAAGGAAATTCAAGAACGGATGAGAAACAGGGTCAGTGTCATCCATTAGTCTGGAAAGGTTCACAAAGCCATTTCCAAAGCTTTGGGAATCACAATGTAATCCACAAATAGAGAAAACACAAAAAGTATTCCCAAGAGCGTATCAGTGACTCATCCAGGAGGTCACAAAAGAACCTGAAAAAAAAAACAACAAAAAAAAACAGTCTAAAGCACTGCAGGCGTCACTTGTCTCTGCTAGGCCACTGCTTACGCAGGCGATTCAACTGTAAGAGAGAACACAAATCCCAGTGTTACATTTGAAGTAGCAAGGTAAATGTGGCCTAAAGCAAACAGTCATTGAACAACTGCAGTGGGTGCGTGAGTGGAAGATGATGAGCTGGATCTCATCATTGTGTCTGTAGGCGGTAGAAAATGAGCACGATGTTCAAGACGGTATTTTAAGAACATGGATGAAACTATCACCCATGTTCTTGTCTGATAGTTGTGTTTGCAAGGGCCGGTATTTATTTTTGAAGCTTTGGTAATGGCTCTGTGTGAATGTTTTTTTTTTGGTTTATTTGTGGAAATGCTTTTATTTTGTATGGTTATGATTTGTAAAAAAAAAAAAAAAAAAGAATGCGAAAGCAGCATAGGAAGTGATAACAAAAGGGACGAGTTTTAAACTTTGTGCCCCATGTTCACATGGACCGAGCATTGTTTTTTTTTCTTCTTAAATAGAGTTCAGAGTTGTAATTTCACTCTATTGTGAAAACGGTAACATATAGCCCAACTCCACATTAAACAGTCACATAAACAACGGCTGCTGTTTGCAAACTCCTGATTGTGCCTTTAAAATTCTGCAGTAACAAAAAGTTTACAAAAGACGTCACCTGTGCTTTGTTTCTCGTCATTTTTGTTTTCTTCCTTTCTTGTTCACTGCTAACTTCTTTTGGAGGCCTGATGCTAAGCATACTAGCTGATTAGCAAAAGGGTCTGGTGGGTGTAAAAATAGCTTTCTGTGCCATTCTCTATGTTTCCGTGTTGATGAAATCATTTCTGGAAACGCTCCAGTGCGGGCGCGGATATTTTTGAACTTGGCAACTTGTTTTACCTGTGTGTTTGTGCCCTGGAGCTAGTTTTAATGAAAGGCTGGGGATGCTGCGGTGTTAAGCACTATTTTGTAGCCAGTATAGTAGCATTGTTCTTCCTCTAAACCAGTGGTTCCCAAAATACCACAGAACAGACATAAACCTATACACATATTTGGTTTTCAAACTCACACTGCGGGTTGCAACAAATCAACCATTCAACAAACATTCACTACAAACCATCTTTACAACGAAACACATTTTTTCCATTCATCCATACGGCTCTAACCTGTTGTTTTGAGCCATCAAGTCGCTCTAAAGAAGCGATAGCTACATATGGCTAAACTTTAGCTCAGGTGGCTGTTTGGATTTTTCATTTTTCTTCTGCGAGCAAAAAAGAGCCACACGTAAACTATCCTTTTGGATAACCCTCACACCTTTACTATTTATTAATTAAGGTACAAGGTACAAATGAAACAACACCAGATAAGCAGGGAATTGTTTTGAAAGTCAAGGTTCAAACAGGTTACAATGTCTGGAGGTGAACTAACCAGCCAACTTCCGGACAGCAACCAGGGCAGCCGACACGAATTACTCAGAACTGGTGTTTTTAGTGACAGGTTTGAAAATGCATGATATTAATGTTTCTTTGTAATCATTTTTGTTAACTACTATAATGTAGCTGACAAGTTTTGGAAAAGTATCCGTGGTCTTTCTCCCTCATTATGTCTGGAACTGCTACAAATTGACATCCAGATGGTGGCGATGTCATTTCTGTTTGTTCAGCTTCATGTTTTTGCAAGAAAAAAAAAAAAAACAACGTACCATCAGGTTCTCGTACTGAACTGTGAATAATGTGAACCACAGTTGGCCAAAAAAAGTGGCTCCAGTGAACAACTCTCTGAACAAACTGGGTTATGTAATGTCATCTCTGCGCTGGAAGGCGGCAAACTTCGATCTTAAAATGCCTCAGTTGGCATTCACAATGGCTTGTGACCGCACACAAAACCTCTCAGGCTGCTGTAGACACAGTTAGCTGGAACTTGGTGCTTTAAAGTGATTTCTGAAAAAGTTCAAGGAGGGGGAGAGAGGAAGAAGCTTTTCCAGCCATTTGAGAACTCGAGCAAGTCGGGGAAATATTTATGGCGTCCTCCAAGAGTTGGATAAGTCACTCCTCCGCAGCGAGTCCTCCACGGCGGCCCGGCGAAAAAAAACTACAGTAAAAACAAACTGGTTCATCCTCAAATGCCACTCCAGAGGATATGGCCTGGTGTTTAAATACCAAACAAAAGTGGATTGTGCAAAAGGGCGGGGAAAAAAATGGTGGATCGCAGCTTGTAACTGGAACGCTGTCCTTTGAAAATTTAACAGGGTAGTGTTGACACTTCAACAAAAAGAAAGCCACCTGCATCAAACGAATGTCCAGAGCACATCCCTGTCTCCTCTCGCTGTCATTTTCTCCGTGAGAGTGGGATATTAAGGGGCACCTCTGCCCTGTCAGGTGCACTCAGCCTTCATCCCTCCCATGCCAAGGCATCTGAACAGAGCAGGAAGCTGCCGGCCCCGCCGTCTCTGAAAGCACCGGCTTTTCCGAGGAGAGACACTGGCATCTTGTCTTCGGCCTCAGCTCCCGTCAGTGATCGTTTTGTCTTCCTAAAGAGCCACCGATTCCCAGAACCTGACTTCCTCTCTTTGGTGCGAGCCTCGCTGCTGCTGCTGCTGCTGCTGCCGCTGCTGCTGCTGCTGCTGCTGCTGCTGCGCCTAGGTGGAGAAGTGAAACCCTGCGTTCAAAGCCTGACCTTTCAGAGCCTCCCGTTGCAGCCTGTTGAGGATTCACTTTGTGCTGACAGGCTTACTGTTTGAGTTGCTGGGATGGGATGTAATATAGTTAGGACCTGAATATGCATTTAATTGAAAACCCCATAAATGTCTACTGTCAGACCTGTTTAGTGCTCTGGTCCGCCGGACAAGCTAGGTCTTGATTTGGTTGAAATAAATGCATATGTGACTCAAAGAGCAGGGATTGTACTGTAGTGCAGAGCATCCTGGGTGAATAAGACCAAAACAAACACACAAGTCAATCACTAGTGGGAGAAATGGCTCGTGGTCTTCTACCAGCGACAAAAGAGAAAATCTACAACCGCTGAAATCTGACGCTAGTCGACGTTTTTGTGCACTTTGTGTCTTCAGAGGTTTTTGGATCATTTCCTTCAGTTGTTCTTATTGCAGTGCCATCACAGGCCAGGAGGTGAACAGGTGTTTCGAAGGTGTTTGGCTTGTTTGAAGCAGCGCAGTGTGAAAGTGAACCGCACCAATCAAACCGAGTCTCGTGGACCATCTGGTGTAAAACCACGCTAAATGTAAAGCTTCTATGGGTGAAAGAAATTTACATTGTAAAGGAATATTTCTCCCCCACGTCCATTTATGGAGTTTCTTGGGGTTCATTGTTCACTGCTGCAGTAAAGTAAAGGAAGGTTACGGATCTGAAACTTTCTCACGATTCAAACACCTATGTACAAATTAGCACGCACACAAATATCACGTCTTTTTGTCTTCACAAGGACTTTTTCTTGACATCCATTCATTTTTTTATTCCATTCTGTGGCCTATTCCCAACCCAGTACCTAAACTTTACTCATTTTACACTAAACCTAGCCTAACACTTTAACATAGCACTAATTTCTATGGTGCAGTGGGTCCTGGCAAGGTGGTATTTGATGGAAAAATGGGTGTGAGAAATGCTAAAACACACACACACACACACACACACACACACACACACACACACACACACACACACACACACACCTTGTCTGCACACAAAACTACTCTGCTCTACACACAAGGACATTCTTGCACCCATGCAAACAATCCAAAACACAGATGGTAATGCTGTCAGATTGGCCAGGTTTCTTTTGAACACGTTGAGCTGGAAAAAAAACCAGTTTTGGATGGGTTGATTAAAATTTGGGCTGTTAAGAAAGTCTTTATAAGAAAATACATTTTAATTAAATGCATTCTTCCACTCATTTTTAGTTAATTTATTTTGAAAGTCTGTCAAATGTGACATCACCAGTGAGTAATAGTCATTGGCCAATCAACTGTCTCCATATCATTGTAAAAAATATAAATCCCAGTGCAACATGGTGAATTAAAATGGTGTGGCGCCTCAGAAAACACGTCTTGTTGTTTTGCAGGAGTCAGAATATGATAAAAGACGAGCAGAAACATGAAAGTTGTTCATGGAGACCAGCTGAATGCTTGTGATGACGTCATTTTATGCACATATGTAGTTTTCGCCTTTTTATATTTGCCTATAAAGACAAGTTGCGTCTCCGGCCTCGTTTCAGTCGCAAACTTAAAGCCGTCCATCCGTTCCATCTTTTTCCTCAAACTGTGTGTGTGTGTGTGTGTGTGTGTGTGTGTGTGTGTGTGTGGGGGTGTGTGTGTGTGTGTGTGTGTGTGTGTGTGTGTGTGTGTGTGTGTGTGTACAATTTCACTTCCTGCCCTGCTTGACCCTCCGACTGGGAGAGCTCAAACTCACTGACGTCCTCTCCGTGTCCTTTCCAGGCCACCAGGCAGTTTCTAGACGAAATCAACAAGTGGACCAGTCAGCATGGAGTGTCTCCGTTGTCCAGGGAACTGGCCGTCAAGTTTCTCATGGCTCGCAAGTTTGACGTCCTCCGCGCCATTGAGCTCTTCCACAATTACAGGGTAAGGGAGAGGGACGCCGCTAACCTGATGTGTCATCATGTGCTTAAAGCATCTGCTTCCAGCTGAACTTGCCAGCCCGGGATTTTGTCGATAAGGAGCAACGATTAGTTGGACGAGCATCAAAACCCTTTGCTGTGAATAACATTTACTTTAGTTCAGTTTCCTTTTGGGGTGTAAGGCCAGACGAAGATCCGTAGATTGAAATGTTTCTGCAGCTGCTGCTCTCGCATGATTGCACATCAATATTATGGAAGTGGTCCTGTAAAACCCATATGGGTCTGTTAAAATAAAACAAAAAAAATGGCAGGTATATTCACCCGTAAATATTTTGCAACAAAAAATATTTACACCACTTCTTTTTCTCAGAGACGAAGGTTTAGTGGGTAGATGGAAGCCTTTGTAATATTTCATTTTTGATCTGGTACAGTTGCGTCCAAACATTTTTGCCATAGGGTCAAAACTGTTTAGTTGAAATCATCCATGAGTCACAAACATATCTAAATAAATGTTTGTTTTTTTCAGTTTGATCTCAGTAATATACATACAAATTTTAATGAAACGAAACGCAGTTGTCTCATTTTTGTTGAATAGTAATCAGTAAATTGTTGATCCAAAACACAAAGAGGATTGCCTTCGTGTTCTTCCCTCCATCAGGTCGTCATTGTAAATAAGAACATGTTTTTAATAACTTACCTCATTAAATGAAGGTAAAAGTTATTTTCCCTGGCACATTACTTTATAAAATGGCACCATCAACTATGTTAATTTTTTGTTATAAAAATGCTACAAATATTATAGGAATTTGACTTGGGCCTGAAATTGGACCTCTGTCTCTTTAAGAAAGTCCTGCCTTCAGGAAATCATCACAACATGGCTCCTCCATTAACCCTTTAGCAATGTTTTTACCAGCATTGCTCTGAGAAGCCTTAAACTGCTGTTGCGCAACATGTTGTTGCTAGGTAACCAAATAGTGAGTGAGTTAGTTGATGCCACTAGCCTAGCTTAGCTGGACATGAGAGGTTGGAAAGCTTTTCCTCTGCCTACATCCTCCAGAATGCTGCACGGTTCTGGACTCAAATGACTGAATATTCTATCAGACGCATTTTCTATTCATATTGATCACCTGTCTACAGCGATCTATAATGTTATTGATCTATTGTTCAGACCTAGTCAGAGGCCATCCACAACAACTCTTTTAAGACACTTTGGTAGGAGTTCTTACAACATTTGATTTCTCTTTGGGGTGAAGACAATATTTTTTTATTTAAAATGAACTGAAGCACAACATCAACAAGCTTCTGGAATAATGTTGCCATATTTATTCCCTATTAATAAAGGCGATCGAGTTCATGCTAGTTTTTCTGTCATGCAGCTTTCAGTGCAGTCGAGCTGAAAGCATAAAACTGGCCCGCTTTATTGATTGAGGAAAGTTGCTGCGTAGGACTAGATCAACATTCCCAGGAACACGGTCTCACGCCGACTCATCGTCAGAGGGATATTCCAAGAGGCGTTTTTTTAACTTTACGGAGAACCGAAGCGCTCGTGAACAAATCCTACTTGTGTTATCAGAAGAAACACGGAGGAGCTGAGCACGCAGTCGAACGATATCGACGTCGAGGAGCCGCGTCCAGATATAAACGAGACGGACGGAAACGGAATGTGGGATTTTTCTGTTTGTTTTTTCTGGACCTTTTTTTTTTTTTGGAGGCCTAACAGATGAACAACAGCTGTGCATCTGAACCGAGCATTGCTGATCTTCTCCTTTTTTCAGCTTCCTGTTTGTTTGCTTGCCGCGTTCTCAGCCACCTCCCTGGGAGAGAAGAGGAGCATTAAGAAACGTACGACTTCACACATCTTAGCACGTCTATCGGAGCCGGGCGTGTCCGACTCTGCTGTAGGGCCACTGTGAAGTAGTGCGACCGTGTATGAACGCGTGTGCAAGTGCGCGCGCGCGGGAGGGAGGGAGAGATGAGTTGAGTTTGTGAAATCAAAAGTGACAAGCGGAACGAGTTTAAGATATCCGGTGATCTTCCCATCATCAAAGTGGAACGTGGTGATCAAACTCTTAGTTCCTTATTTATTTGATGATCTCAGTGAGTGAGTCATCCTCTTCAGTCAGCATTAACTCTCATTTCAGGCCTTTGACGCATAATAATGGTGGAAGGTTAGCAGGGTCCGAAAATATAAGCAGACCAATAAAAATATTAAAAGTGTGGCATTTGTGTTCAGTCCCCAAAAATAAGTCAAGTGCATAGCAGACATGTCAGGGGGGAAAAGTTGAGGAGAAGTTTTGATAGAAAGCAGAAAAAACAGCATACCAGGGAGTCCTTAAAAAGTCTTAAAATTGCAGCCTTAAAAAGTCTTAAATGTATTACAAAATATGTAGCCTAAGTTGGCCTTGAATACATTAACCACAGGTATTGGATGCTGTCGTGGCGGGACCGTTTAATAGTCTAATTTTTTCTGTCAGGCAAAAGTTTGAGTCGCATGCAGACATCTTCATTCTGTTTTTTCATTCTGAAAGATGCTAAGGCTACCGCTAACGAGCAGCTAATAAACCCTTGCTAGCTAGCTTTTTGTTGTCTATCACTGGTTTAAATTTGAACTAAATTTAAGTTTAGCTTTATTGCCAATTTGTCTTTGCCACTGGCTCACTTCTGTTTCCAACCCGTTCTGTGCAAAAAAAATCTTGGTACTACTACTACATAAAATATGCAATTTTCTTTTGCATATTCTGCACTGGTACAGGTCTTAAATTTCTTTCACAATGGTCTGAAAAATGTCTAATGCAGTCTTGAATTTGACTTGATGACCATATTACATGTGGTGACCATGTAATATGGTAACGAATTATAAAACAAACCTATTTTGTCAAATGCCATCATCAAAATCATCAAGGAAATATACATCAAATATAATAATTAATGTTCAAGTCATTATTAATCAAAGGCAACACTATATAGGTGGGATTTTAGCCTTGATTTAAAGGAACTCAGCGTTTCTGCAGTCTTGTACTTTTCTGGAAGTTTGTTGCAGATTAGTGGAGCATAGAAAATAAATGATGCTCCTCCATATTTGGTACCGGTGAGAGCATGTTTCAACTCCGTTACGGTAGACAGCCAAGAAGAAGAAGAGAAAAACTGTCCCAATGACAGTTTGTCACAAGCAATTTCGATTACATAGCAGACTTGTAGAAAAATGTCCTCTACGCATATGAAACCATTTTTTGGTTTGTTTTCACAACCAAAATGGTGCACATATACAAAAAAAATAAACATTTACCTTCAACAATACTCAGGCGTTGAAATGACCCAGTCAAAGTCCATACTGAAGTCCAATCAGATGGGCCTGGTCACAGTCTCCATCCAATCTAACTGAACTTGAGCTATTTTGCTAAACAGAATGGAGGAAAGAAAATATCAGCATTTACACCCAAAAAGCTGGTAAAGACACCCCCTACAGGCCTGTAGCTGTAACTGCACCTTAAGGTAGTTATAAATAGTTTTCACTCAGTGAACACAAATTCGCACTGTAATTTTAAAGATTCTTGTTTGTTATTAGTTCTTTCCACCTCGCATTGAAGCGCTAATTTGCCTTTGGTCGATCACATAAACCTCCAAAAAAAATAAAAAATAAAAAACCTGCCCCCTGAAGGTTTGTTGTTATGATGTGACAAAATGCAGAGAGACTGCAGCTCAGACGGTTTCCAGACCCGACAGGGTGGAGCAATGATGAAAAGGATTAATCTCTCACCTGGACACCGCAGTCCCTTTAATGTAGCACTTGTACCGAGTCATGGGCCGACAGATCAGTCTGAGCAAGCGAACATCAGTCAATCCAACCAAACAGGATTTCAGTGTTAACATCTCAGCTAGAAGGTTTTATTTAAAACTGTAAAGTTTGTGGCAGTGAAGCAACTTTTTTTTTTTTCTTTTTTTGTTTGTTTTTTGCATTGCATTGATTACCAATTGTTACCAAATGCTTCCAGGCTGGAAGCATGCTACTTAAATGTTCTGTTACATCACTTCTGATTTGGTACTTTTTGCAGACTTTTGTTCAGAAATATTTAGTTGAGTCATTCCATCTGGTTTTGGATGTAGATCAGGTACAAGGATTGTTGTTATGATGCGTAACCATAGCAACAGAGGATTTTATCCCTCCCACCCCCACATCTTGGAGCAGCTGATTAGCATCTCAAAACATCAAATAATACCTGAACTACGACGCCGGGTAAATTGAAAAAATAAAGAAGTCCAGACGGAGATTTAATGAAGCGGCAAAAGCAAATGAGGTGGATTAGCAGAGCTCGCCGTCAGCTGTTGATGAAATTATTCATGACATCAAAATTTCCCTTTGAGATGAAGTATTTCTGATGTTTAAAATAAAAACATTTATGCTTCTTTTTAAATCTAGCATTGGTTCATCTTTTGTGATTTCTGGACACTAAAAGGTTCGATGACGATCAGTTTGTGTGTATTTAGGTTCGTGTTGAGAGTGACGTGTTTTTTTTTCTCCTTTAGGTAAGCAGAATAAAATCAAACTTTCTTCTGTTTCATGATTTTACATTTAATATCTGGTCATGCTTTGTGTCCCAAAAAACTAATTCGAGCTTTGATCGTATTTATGTCGGTCCATGTTACTGTCTGAGTTTGTGTCTTGTCAGATTGCACTGATATATGAGAAGAGGAGGGCATAAAGAGAATAAAAGTTGTCAATATCATCATCATCATGACATTTTAGTCTGCAGAAACCAAGATGAGAGTCCCTAATCTTTGTTTTCATCTATTTAAACTCAAGGTAGATTTCAACGACCTAGTCCAAGCACCTTAAGATCAGGTCGAAGAAACCGCCGCGTGATCACTCCAGGGTTTCCTAGAATCCAGCTGGAAATAACACGGGTCTTCCTGCGGCGGCTCTATTGTTCACTCAGAGGAATTCAGCTCCTCTGGCCTCCCAGCAGGCTGACTTCACCTTGCTTCCTTTTGATCTGTTTGTCTTCAGGAAACGCGTCTTAAAGAAGGGATCGTCAGACTGCAGCCTCAGGAAGAGCCGCTGCGCTCCGAGCTGCTCAGTGGAAAATTCACAGTGTTGGTAGGAATTTCTTTTTTTTTTTCTTCCTTTAAACGCCTTCATGAACTGATAAAGAGTCAGATTTCTCTTTATAATGTTGCTCAAAGTCAGTCAGACTGCGTGGCGAAACCTCGCAACGTTCACAAACCAAAGAGATGTTTTTGTACTCGTTGAGAGCCATGAATGTTGCAGAAAGTTTTGTGAAAAGGCAACCAGAAAAATTTTTATAAAAATGTCTTAGAAAATATTAGTGGCCATTTTTAAAGAACCCCCATTTTAGTCTGGTTTTAGTTTTTAAAAACAAAGAAAAATATAAAACATTTACAAATAGAGGGTTGCTAAAAAAAAATACTGGTTTAAAATGACGTGAACAAAAAAAAAGCTTCCAACATGATGACGAGACAATAAATATGACTTGCTTTGCAATGCAAAATAAAAATTTTGCATAAATTTCCACAATCTTAGAATTGTGAGAGGAAAAAAAAAACTGATGTTTCCTAACAAACATCGGATCCCTGCTTACTATCAAGTTCAAATTGTTTTAGGCGGATCAGAAAACGTTCACATCAAATCCCGCCGCCATCTCTAAAAAAAATGCTGTGGGCTAAAATCAGAATCAGAAGGGTGTCAATACTTCACAGCGCACATCCTGGAGACCTCTAATCACCACTGACAGCTGCCAGGTGAAACGCAGCAGCAGGTTTATTGCAGGGTTTATGAATCCCTGTGTGACATGTGATATGGAGGATGGAACCTTATCACATAATGTTCTTTATGGAGCATCTCAGCTGCTGAATTTATGATCCACATAATGCCTCCACGGGTCTAAACCGGTTTTAAACTACCAGATAAGTTTATCCTGTCAGTCGTCATGTGCCCACAGACACAAACCACACAGAAAAACAACAAAAAGAAAGAAAGAAGGAAAGAAAGGCTTTTCCTCCCACTACTTTTCCTGCCTTCCTTTTCTTCCTTCCCCTCTCTGACGTGCCACAGCGGCGTTGATGCTGCACATCCTCTGGTCTGACGTCTGAGTCCTCCAGCCTCAGCAGCAGGATTCATATCCTGTCTGATGTATTTTTAGCCTCCGTGCCAAAGAGAGAACCCGGCTGGGATAATTCCCGTACAGAAAGGAGCGCTCCGGTCGGCGCAGTGGCACCGCGGAGCTGTTCAGGGCGCAAAGTGGGAAAAAAAAATTTAAATAAATACACCAAGATGGAGGTGTGCTACCTAGAGGATCTTTATATGGATGGTGATTGTTGTTGACTGCCCTTTCTCCCCCCCACACACACACACACTCACACACTCTGTGAGCCATACTGCCCCCCGGTGGTCGCTGTGATCTGGGGTGTTGGTCAGGTTGAAACCAAACAAAGCAGCACTTATCGACATGTTTCGTGTCGTCGACGGGAAAGCGCGAGCTTTTGGCAGGAAATCCAAATTGTGGTTCTGCTGCTCGCAAAAGTTTTCACACCTGCATTTTCTGTGACAGTTACGTCTCTGAGCAATGTTCAGTCCATGAGCGAGGAGAGGAACTAACCAGAGAGGCACCGTCACAGGATGAGAACAAAGTAGTATGACAATAAGTCAAAATAATATGAGACTAAAGTAGTAGTAATACTTTAAAAAGTTGTAATAATACAAAAATGGCATAACGATATACCTTTATGTTAATAGTTGTATGTGCTCAAAGTAAGTTGAAAATAATGAGACAAAGTTGTAATAAGAGAAATAGTTGTAATAATATGGGAATAAAGCCATAATATTAGTAAAGTCGTATGTCGGTAAATAGAAATAAGACGAAATTAAACTCATGTAATGAGAATAAAGTAGCAGTAATACAAGAAAGAATTGTAATGATACAAGAATAGTCATATTATATTACGATAAAAGTTGTCCAAATATTGCAAGAACTGAAGAGACATAAAGTTGCAATAATACAAGTATAGTCATAACATCACCGAAAGTCATAAGACAGCAAGTTGAAAATCATAATGCGAGTATAAAGTCGCAATAATGCGAGAACAAAAAGTTGTAATGTTACGAGAATAAAGTCATTTTTGCTGCCAAAATAGTCATAGAGATACAAGAAATAATTGGTATGACATTAAAGATGAACTAGTAGAGATATAGTGAAGATAAACTCATCTTGCCACAATAAAGTTGTAATATTAGCAAAATGACGTAGTAATTTCACAACATCTCCCACACGAAAAATAAGAACTTAAAATGAGGAACGTGAAGCTTCTTGTGAAGTTATATTTTGGTCATCGGTTTTACAAATAAACATAATTAATCTCTCTAACACATCAGCACCAAATTATTATCAGTAGCAGGACTTTGAAATGATCTTTGCAAACGGCTGCGTCTGCTTGGATGAACGAACCGCAGACGAGACGAGCTGCTCACGTCAGATCTTGATTATATTACCGAAGCTTTGCAACTTTTTCTATCAATTTTACAACTTCCTTCTAGTAATAGTGTCTCTTCATCCTTTATTGTCCTAATATTATGACTTGATTCTTGTAATTTGTTTTTGCAAAGAAGAACGGGGGATACATGTCGGTCTCTAGATGAGCAAAGCTGGTAGAGATCCTCCCCTCCAACAAAAAAAAGCTGCTGCTGTAATTGAAGTGAAAGTATCGACATGGAGCGGCTGAATAAATGCAAATCCAAAATCGGTGATCCAGCTTAGATGAAATGCTTCTTATGCGTTGATATTCTCCGTTTTCAGAGTGTCCGGGACCCGACAGGAGCCTCCATCGCTTTGTACACAGCCAAGCTTCATCATCCCAACAAGACAGGCAACCATGTTGTGCTCCAGGCTCTCTTCTACCTTTTGGACCGGGCCGTAGAAAGGTGACCTCACCTCCAGGAATTTTGCTCATCGATTGCAGAATCTTTTCTGGTCAAAGAGACAGATTTCAGATTTTCCCCTTCAATTAAACGCTTGCTCACTACGTTATTCCAATCACTTCTAAAATTGTGTTTTGACAAAAAAAAAGGTGCACAGTTACATTTTTCAAACATCGATGGCTTAACCTTTTCGGTGTACCATGTGAAAACATGCAGATTTCTTTTTACTCTGTTCAGCTTTGAGACCCAGAGGAACGGCTTGGTGTTCATCTACGACATGGCGGGCTCCAACTACACCAACTTCGAGCTGGATCTGAGCAAGAAGATCCTCAATCTGCTCAAGGTTGGAATCACTCATCCGCCGGTTTAAATCGAATGGCCACAATGCAAAAAATGAGGTCAAATCTGCTTTGTTCGGGAGGCAACAGTCAGAATTTGGCAACCGATTTTTGATGTCCATTTCTTGCAGATGATACAGGTTCTAGTTGATTCTGATTTGTCTTATAAAAAAGATATAACAAAGGTGCTTTGCTGCCATCTAAATGGTCTTCAGATGTATTTTCCTGCCTCCTGAAGGAAATGCCTTGCTCTCTCTCGCTCTCCTGCAGCCTGAACAATTTCTCAAAATGTTTAGCAGCTTCTTTCATACTTGTGTTTCCTCTGACATAGTTTTTATAGTTTTTTTTGTATTGTTTCCCTAGTTACAGCGCCTTATCTGAAAATTATTCCTGACCTGATGCGGTTGAATTTACTGATTGGAAAAAATATCCAATTTTTTGATTTTGTGACTGGAAGGTCACCAGTCGGGCAAATTAACCTGAAGTCAAGCTACATCAAGTGCTACAAGTGTCGTCCAGGTCGCCCATTAGTTGGCTCCAGGTCTTTTCCAAATGGCAAATGAAAACAAACTACACAACAAACTAATTTAATCTATAAACCCAGGGACATGAATGTGATTTATTTGCCATATTTCAATAAATTTTATTGTTTGTCTCAGAAAACTTGCTAAGCCCAGAGGGTCATATTGAAATTGGCAGGACATTAGAAATTATCTTTGGGTGATTATGTTATTGGAGGACATCATTGACAATACTGACGCCATCTATAGTCTTTCAAATAAAAAGTATAGATTTTTTTTTTTTTTTTTGCACTTAAGTAAGAATAATAATAATAACAATAAATCAATAATACACTAGATTTTGTTGGGCTGTTTTGTTCACAAAAATTAGCTTCTGAAGATGAAAATCTTTGTGTAGAAAATCTCTAGTTTTCATATGAAGTGTTCTGTGTCTGTCCACCAGGGGGCGTTCCCTGCCAGGCTGAAGAAGGTGTTGATTGTGGGGGCCCCTGTGTGGTTTCGAGTCCCCTACAATCTGCTCAGCCTGCTGCTGAAGGAGAAACTGAGGGAGAGGGTAAACCGTCCTTCAAACTGAAATCATGTAGGGTTTTTAGCTTCTGGATCATCGAATCTCCGGTTTCCCACCATCTGACTCCAGGTTCAGATGGTGAAAATGGCCGAGCTGCGTCAGCACCTCCCCAGAGACTGCCTGCCCCAGCACCTGGGCGGCCTGCTCCCGCTGGACGCGTCGGGCTGGAACCAGCAGCTGCTGGCGGGTCAGAACGGCCGGGTGGACCCCGTGGACGAGCTGGTGGGCATCCCCATGGAGGACTCGTCCATCCACGTACCGGGACCCGAGGCCATGCGGCCGCAGGAGCTGCTGGCGCACCTGGGCCGGCTGCAGCGCTCGGGCGTCTACCAGGAGTACGAGGAGCTGCGCAGGGAGGCGCCTCCCGGAACCTTCCACTGCTCACAGTGAGTCGTCCTGCAGCGACGTCTCACTGCTTTGGCTTCAATCAATGGCATTTCTTTTTTTTTGACGTACTTTTTGCGTTGTTTTTTTTTTTTGTCTGAAAAGTTTAGAAATACAGCAACAAAGTCGCTGTATTCCTAGTGTGGACTAGGAATCCACCTATTCTCACTCCCGATACCGATATCTGAGGTTTAGTATCAGCCGATACAGATTCGATTCAGAAAGTGCTTAAAACATTATTTTGTTTTGCTCCCCCCCCCCACTACCTCCACTAATACAGATATTAATATGGGATTAGTGCAGCGCAGACATTTACAGTCATCTTCAGAGATCTATTTATTTAAAGATATTGCATCATTTAGATGAATGTGGACATTAAAAAGAACTTATGATACAGTAATAGAGTCCTCTGCTCCTGAAGCATTTAGCTGCAAATAGATCTCATTGCAATCCATTTAATTGGTGTAATAATATCTGGCTCAGTGTGAATAATTCATATGTAGCTATGAATGAAATGAATCCAGTGATGCAGAACTTCTTCTGCTTGAACCCCTTTTTCTCTTTTCTTTTATTAATTCCCCTCTTATTTATTTATCTATTTATATTTGTTCACTTTTTTTCTCATTGCATTCACAAACGTAAATGTACTTTTTTAGTCAAAGCACTTTTTCAGCGTTTTATTTGTTGAAGAAAATCGAAACCTGCTCACTGTAACGTCACAATCACACAGTTCATTTTAGCTGCACCGGTGGAGGAGCAGCAGGTGTCAGTCGTGAGCTTTGGTGTTGCTTTGGTTCGACAGGTTGGCCTTCAATCAGGAGAAGAATCGCTATGGCGATGTGCTGTGCCTTGACCAAACGAGAGTTCGTCTAAAGCCCCGCAGAAACGAGGTGAGGTCAGACCGAAAAACAAACAAACAGAAACAAGCATGTCTTCTGAACCTCGTGTGTTTTCAGCTCTGTAGGAATCGATTCAGTCTAGGAATTGCACCGATGTGAAAATCTGGGCCGATATTACTACAAGGAAGATAACCGAGATTTACCAGTATATCGTTCATATTAGGGTCGGGATGTTAACATGTTCATTTAGATTCGTTAATGACATTTTAAGTTTGCATTTGCACGTTTCTGTTGCACCCGAAAATCTGACGCACTCGCGCTCTCCACAAAAAAATAACAATGTATGACAAAACCGCTTCACCAGGCCCACTATAGGTCAATCTGATGCTGGACCAGACTGTTGTTCAAGTTAGCCAAAGCTATCCAGGCCCAAAATAGCATCTCGATGCCAAACAACTTGTGTCCCCAACACTAACGTCATTACTTCTTTACTTCAGTAAAACATCACACAATCTTGCCACATGCCCAAATAAATACCACAAAAATAACAACATGGAAATAGACATCAGCCCAGTTTTTTAATATATCAGACTGATTTGTAAAAATTAAAGACCTACATAGACCCCAAAGTTTGAGCTTTGCTGTTCTTTCAGAGATCGGATTACATCAACGCAAGCTTCATGGACGGCTACAAACAGAAGAACGCGTACATTGGTACTCAAGGTAGGACTGCTGGACGCCTTGAATTAAAGTTCTTCTTCTTATTGATGTCCACTTCATGGACTTGACAATGAGCTCCCCTGTACGTCACAGGACCACTGGACAGGACCTACGGGGATTTCTGGAGAATGGTCTGGGATCAAAACGTGCTTCTCATCGTCATGACAACAAGGTAACCCCCCCCCCATAAGGGTCCCTGGTGTTACTGTTTTCGTAATCTTGGACGGGTCTGGTTTTCTTGACACGTCTCGGTGCCGCAGGACGGACGAGGGCAGTCGGAGGAAGTGTGGACAGTACTGGCCCCTGGAGGAAGGCGGGCAGGAGGTCTACAGCCACATAGCAGTGGTGAACCAGAGGGTGGACCACCACACCCACTACAACCACACCACTCTGGAGCTGCACAACACGGAGGTATACGTTTAGGATTTCTTTTGAACGAAACAAAGCACAAATAGATCCCCGAAAAATTCTAAGCACCTGAAAGCAGTTAAGTACTGAGATTTCAGGCGGGGAAAATGGCGTATGACGCATAGCTTGTTATTATTTTCACAGATCAAGGGAGCTTTTCTGATTTAGATTTAAAAATGGAAGATTTTAAAAAGTTTTAAAAAATTTTTAAAACAACTTTAAAACATCAGCATCTTGGCCTTTCTTGAGCCAGGTGTTTCTCCAATTATTGAAATCTTTGTTGGGAATAAAAACCGACCTTGGCCTTTCTGGATGTCTTTCAAGGTTTGGCTGCTGTTTACGCCATTTTACTTTTATTTTAACGCATTAAAAAATATCAACAATAGCTAGGTTTCAATCCAACTGTCATGCAAATTTTGAGCAAGCTTTTAAAATGTCAAAAAAAAAAAAAAAAATCAAATTAAATGTAAAATGTAGGTTTGCATAACCTGGTTTTGACCAGGTTACGCACGGCGTCATTTCGTCAGATGGTGATGCTACCCATGGAAAGGCAGGAAGTAGAGGTTCCAAATTATAATGGACCATCCATCTCAGAAAAACAGATGATTTCAGGACGCTATCGGGCGAGTTGCCCTGTACCTGGAATTCTACAAGCCCATTGTGTAACCACAGCATTTCCAGCATCCTCATGTGTGTTTTTGTTCACCTGTCCAGACATGTGAGCAGAGACATGTGAGTCACTTCCAGTACCTCAGCTGGCCAGACTACGGCGTGCCTTCGTCGGCGGTGACTCTCATCGACTTCCTGGGAGCTGTGAAGAGGCAACAGAGGAAAATGGTGAAGGCTTTGGGCCCTCAGTGGACCGGCCACTCACTGGGACCGCCGATGGTGGTCCACTGTAGTGCAGGGATTGGGAGAACAGGTAAGACCAGGAGACTGTGGTGGGGGTGCAGTCACCCTTTATCTTATTATGCCATGTGTAGTGACAGGTCAAAACAACATCCTACATGGGCTTAAATGTGAGGAAGATGAAGTCCATTTTGCAACATTACATTCTTTCACATTTTGCAGCGTTGTAAAATCTCCCAATGAAAAGTGCCTCCAGCTGGCATTTTTTTTTTATATTAAAAAAATAAAATAAAATCCTATCATGCAATATAGTAAACTAATGACGTGATGTAATAATAAAGAAGTCAGTCTTTTATAAGTAAAGGATGTGTAAATGACGAGATCAAAAGTATGAATATAGCTTTGCATGTTTCCTTTATTAGAGAAGATTCTGCTGTGGAAATATTTTGGTGTTGTTTTTCACCTGTCTGGCCTAAGTTTTGGTCTGTTCTTCCCCAGCAAAAATTAAGTTTAGGTCAATCTCTTTCAAAAGAGTTTGTCACCGTTACCCAAATTTAGTGTGTCTGCGCTTCCATTACAAATGTTCGCAAAACGTTGCTGATATTTTTCTAATGTCAAAAAAAAAAACAAGAAAACAACACAATTTCACAATTGTAGTGTTTGTTTACGCGGTAAGCCACTTATCACATCCTCCTCCTACCACTTCCTGTTGTCTTTTTCGTATTTTCCGCCAGTATTAGCATCTAGCTGAAAAAAATATATTTAAAAAATTATTTTTTTTTTCAAATGTGCTGTGTTTCCGTTCCAATTTGCGCAGTCTTATCATCAGTCAAATTTTGTACGTCGTAGTGTTAATTGCATGGGAAGGCAAAGCTGAAGTGGCATTTCCCTAAAGCGCCGTCTTTCCGCAGCACTGAAACACAACGCAAATCAAGTGGGACGGGACTTTTAAGCGGTTGGAGCTTAAAAGTTTGAACAATTTCAAACTTTTAAGTTGAAATTGTTCAACTTTTATGTAAAAGCTTGAACAATTTGTAAAAGCTTGAACAATTTCAAGACGCCTGATACAGGTGCGAGTTTGACTTGTCCCTGTTCTCGGCAGGTACCTTCTGCGCCCTGGACATCTGTCTGTCCCAGCTGCAGGACGTGGGCTCCCTCAACGTGTTTCAGACAGTGCGTCGCATGAGAACGCAGCGGGCCTTCAGCATTCAGACGCCAGAGCAGTACTACTTCTGCTACAATGCTATATTGGAACACGCCCAGAGACAGGGCCTGCTCCCGTCTAATCAGTGAGGCCCCCGCACGACGACAAGGACGAGCCATGACTTTTCTGCTGTCAGCCTGCTGACTCTGCAGCCAGCCTGGGCGACCGGAGGAAGTAAAGTCAACTCCCGACTGAAGACGAGCTTTCGCCATAAGCTGTTGGCAAACCAAGTAAACGCATTAAAGATTAAAAGCCTTGATTGCTGATGATGTGTGATGAAACTGTGGCTGCCAACAATGTGATGTTTTAAAAGGTTTGTTGAAAACATGCAAAAAAAAAAAAAAACGCAACAGAGTGAGTGGACCGCTAAGTGTTGGAGGCGATACGACGCCTTGGAAAGGTCTCCGTACTCTACAATCGTTTCTCGTTTTGTCACTTGTCCCGTCTTCGGTGCGTTTGGCATGTCAGTTGATCGACCAACACAAAGTAGTGAGAGGGAACTGGTACATGATTTTCAACTTTGTTTATGAATCGACGTCTAAAAAAAGAACAATGCTTCGTAGGACCAGTTTCCGTTGCATTTAGAGACTCAAGTCTGTAAGACTATGTCCAATGATTTCCACAAAATGTCTGAGATCTTCACAAAACAGCTGAATTGAGGACAAAGATGGACAATTTTATTTACAGGTATCAAAGCAAAGGGTATTAATCGATGACTTTTATGAGAGCCAGTTAACCAGATTACAATAAAAACGTAATTCTTGTTGAACATATGCACCTATTGACACACTTAATATAATACTGATAAAACAGTGCAACAAAATGACATGCAATGCACTCGTTTGAGTTTTCTTTTTCCTTCACCAAATGGAGAAAATAATTAACTAAAAGCAAAACCAAGTCAACACAAAAGACTCCACATATATACACCCATGTTTTATTTTTAAAACTAAACAGATTTATAAATAAAAGTTAAAATTTAGATTTGATTTCCATTTCGCAATTGCTACTTTTTATTGGTCCGTTTTATAAAATCCAAATAACATCCGTGGTCAGAAATAATAAAAACTTCCAAGGGTATTAGTTATTTCTGCAAGACACTGTGAGGCCTCATTTCATGTAATTACTAATAAAAAATAAATAATAATAATGTTCACTTTTCACTGTTCATGACCTTGAAGGGTTTAATTCACCTCAGAAAAAAAAATGTCTGCTGCTCCTTTAAACTGTTGAGCATCATGTGATGACTTCACAAACCTGCTCAAGTCCTTTCCTCTCAGCGCTGCTTTACTATGGATTGTGTAGTTCAACATCCAATTAAAATCCCTTTAGGCCAAGGTAGTTTCGCATTGCTGAAATTTACCTGTATTTTTGGGGTGAGATATTCCTTTAAACCAGTCTGATTTGAACTGTTTTTTGTTTGTTTGGTTGTTTGGTTGTTTTTGTCGCTCCTCTCAGTGTCTCACTGAGAGTGCGTCTTTAATCCACGGTGAATGCCACGCGGCGTTGCGGATGCTTCGGTGGAGGTCAGGCCACAAATTCGCTGCCAAGCGCCACGTTTGTCGTAAAGTGCACGCCGTCTTTGGAAGCGAGCAGAGCGAAAGCACATCCGTCGTTTGAAAGCCTGACGACTCCCCAAACGGCTGCTACATATTGTGACTGAATGCTCCTGAAGTTTCAAATCCACTCGGACCTCTTTTTAGTTTTCTTTTCTACAATATTAGAGCTGTAAGAAAAAACAAAAAAACAAAGAAAAACCCACAAGCTTCCGACTCGCCTAATATATTGAGAGCTTTTGGCTGCCTTAGCTGTGTTAGAGTCGCACTGCACAGACGTGTGTTTTAAGGCGGTGCCCGTCACAGAAGGGTAAATCGGCGTAAGACCTCACGAGTAGTGCAATACCTTTTTTTATGCATAAATCGTGTCTTAGCACTTTTTACAAAATTTTAAAAAGTAAATAAGTGAAAAATAAAAAAATCCCAATGTGTCCTGGCGTTCCAGCGTGGCATTGAGAGGACAAATTTAACGTCAGATGACTGTATGAGTCCACGTGTGATGCTGGGGATTCGTTGATCGTTGTATATTCAGTGATGCCGTAGCTGTAAAACACAGAGATATTTACTGTTATCATCTGCGTAGAGCTTTATTGGGACTAAGGAAAAGGGCCGGAGAGCAACAACGACGTAAGTAAGCACAAACGCGTGCCGACCGCAGCCTACAAGTCCTCCTCGGACACTCGAGAATCAAGAATAGTCTAGTGCTTTTGTCGTGTCCCAGTATAGTGCTGTTGTTATTAATTATTATTATTATTATAGTACATGTACAAAAGTTGTGTTTTTGTGTGTGTGTATTGTTTGTCTTGCGTTCTTTACTCCAGAGTTCATATTGAATTTGCTGGTAGTGAAGCGATTAAAAAAAAAAAAAAAAGAAAGAAAAAAAAAAAGCCTGGAATTTCCACCTACTCTGATCTCTTAGAATTAGTTCTCCTTGCAATGACGGACACGAGACGTGCCGCTTTATTTTTCTATTATATTCAGCTACTGTTTTCATACAAATATGCAATTACCATTAATTTTATATTTGTTCTGTTATAACATTATGTTTTCACTTTGTATTGTATTTCATTGCGCATTGATTCATGCTATACTGTAATAAACACAAACTATGTCAGCATGGTTGTCGATGGTTCGCTATGTCTTCTGCTTGAACTGATCGGATCTTACTCCTTTTAAGGCATACTTAAGGTATTTTCATTTTTTACGTTTTTTTTTTTTGTAGGGATCCACTAATAAATCATTGACGATTGGGCAATAATTACATGAGAAACTGATCTTATCCACCGATCTTGTCTACGTCCACAAAGGTCTGAAAAATGGCCGCTGTCTCCTTTTGCTCTGCCGAGACAGAGGGCTGATTGACCAGGTTACGTCTGCATGAGTGCAGCTAACAATAGTCTTGTCAACTTTCTTGTATTTAGCAATGTTTCAGACCAAAACAAAATACAAATCTGAATTGTCAGGTCAGAAAAACCCAATCAGTGCCCCGCTAATTTTGAGGGGGCCATGGAGGGCTTATGAACGAACATAAAACAGCTCAAGAAAAGTTCATTATCACGAAAAATACAATATTATTTGAGCCATATAATCCTCTGAATCTAACCACAGTTCTTTACTTGTCCCCTCAGTCGACGGCTCAGTATCTAAAAGCCCCACTTTGCTCCTAAAAATACTCTCGGGTTTCCTGAAAAGTGCTGCATGCGCCCCTCAGCTTTTGAGTTCAGAAAGAAGGTGTGGCAAACCACATGCACAAAGAAGAACGCTGCGGAAAGAACTGAAGGGTAGTCCTGGTAAAACACTGCGGCACTGAGGTGAGATGCATTCTTTCTACGCTGGAATTTTGTGGCAGAGGCTGCGGTCCGCTGGTACTTAATCTATGGAGTATGGTCCAGAGGAAGATGAGCTGGAGATGAGCTGAAGAATGGTCTGGTGATCAAACTGAAGTGGTAGACAACAACAACAACAACAACAAAAAACCTTCACAATTGTAAGAAACCTGAGAAAGAAACTCTGGGTGTAAAGAAGTTTTCTAAATGGGCAATGACCCTAAGCATAAAACCAAATTAGTTGGGAAAGTCAGCTAAGTCAAACATAAGACAACAAAGTGATCCTGAAACCTTTATCCAAGCACCAAAAAGAAAATTGTGGCCAGAGTTAAACATTTATGGATGCGCAAGGGTGGCCTAACTACCTGCCACAAAGAGAGTCACAAAAATAAAATGTGGAAAAAAAAAACAGGAATTTAAGTTTTAGTTCTGCTAATCTCGTGATATAATACAGGGAATGTTTTGTCTGATTTAATATCAGTAAGGCAAAAAAAGGACTTCTCTTTATACATTGTGCGTAAATATCTGGTTTCAACCACTCCTGCCAGAAGTTGGCATGCACCATTTGCATGGCAATAGGGGTGCCATGCCTTAGGGGCGCCACAACGATGGCGGAAACATTCTTCCAAGCCTGCATTTTCTGAATTTAACAGACGTTTACGGATGGAGGAGTGGGCCTATAATGTGTCTGCATTCACCCTCAGAAAATACTTAGCCGCCCTCGCCCCTGGATTTTCAGTTGTACATTGTCAGAGATTGGTCTTGTGATGACATCTGGATGGAAATGTGGCCATTTCAACAAACTGCGGTGCGGTCTGTTGTTATTCATGTATAATACTAGACTAAATGTTTGTCCTTCACACATTTTCAGCTGTGATTTATCTCTTAACAGATGGCCTGGTGAAGGCGAGGTGAAAATAAAGAGTCGAGACCGTCCACTGTGAGACTACAGTGGACGGTGGCGGCGCCTCGCTTTTAGCGGGCGATATTCAAAACAAAGTGACGCGCCTCGCGCTGCGCGCCAATGCCAGCAGAGGGGGGCGTCTCCAACTATTCTGTTACAAACACAATTCCGGAGTAAAGGAGCCTTTTTCCTGGGTATGTAACAGCTGTTTAAACTTAACGCTATTAAAACTAGCCATGCTCGAACCGCTGAGCGACGACGAACGAGGATCCGAAAGCGGTCGTTTTGTCGCGAGACGCCTCTTTTGTTGCTCGTAGATGAATTGTATCGCGCTGCTTTTATCTGTTCCAGAAGGCTCGGGGAACATAACGTGGTGGAGAAGCGGGGGTAAATCTGCAGCATTATGTCGGCCGGCAAACAGTCTCCGGAGGTGCGGTTGGGGTGGCGGGGTGTACGGTGGCCGTCCGAGGCGTCCCCCTGTCTGCAGCGTTTGTGAGCGGACGGATCGCTTCCGAATGGATCGGTGTAGGTGGGGAGGGGTGGGGGAGACGGAGGAGGAGAAGGGAGGGAGTTGTTGTGGTGAGGCAGCTTAGACATTTTAACCCCGGCGAATCGCGGTAAACAAAGAATATAACGCGTCGGTCCTCCCCCTGTGGGACAGAGGATCGGGGTTTGCTCATGTCGCGCGACGGGGGGAATGGCGGGTCGTCGCCGCCGCCGCCGCGCGCCGCTGTGTCCGCGCGGCAGCGACGACGACGGCGCAGCAGTTCCCGTTCCGTTTGACTTTGGCATTGTTCAGTAAGGGCAAATTGATCGGCTCATGTCGCCCGGAAAACATTCGGTGCTCGCCGCCGAGCCGAGACCCCCCCCCCACCCACCCCTGTTCTCTGCGTTCACTGTGGGAAGGTGGATGTGGAAGGGGGGGGCAGGGGAGGGGGACGGCTTCCAGAGGCAGAACAGGCGGCTTTAGCGTCGTGGATCCTTTTGTTTGGAGTGTGCAGAAAAGTCGGCCGACGCACACGGCGCGGGGCTGCCGCTGGCTCCGTGTTGGTGGGGGGGGTGTTTCCGCAGCCCGCAGTGCGTTTTTGTTACATGCCTCTCTGCACAAACTTGCAAAGACAGACAATGCAAAGCAGTCGACGTATACTTGTTTCGTCTTTGCGCCTGAAGAGTTTGTCCCAGGCGTTTAGTGCTGTTTTCGGTGTGGATGAGAGTTGGTGAGCGTCTGGTGCAGCCGACGGACGGCTGCTTCTGATCCCCTCCAGCCTGGACGGGTAGAAGGAATCCCGGGCTAGTACTACTGAAGCTCCGCCTGTCGTGGGCGATGGTTTATTTTGGAAGTTCCACCTTTTGTAGGAGGGTACTTGTTGTGACGTTTACCCCGCAGCCATTGGCTGTAGAATTTGAAATGGGCGGAGCCTGGTCGTGCAGAAGGAATAGACCCCCGTTCTTTACAAAGTCAGGTGTCATTTGAGTCCAGGAAGTGGACGGAAAGATCACCTGATGGATCCGAATGGGAAATTGTAGGGTTGCGACTGGATTGTCAAAATAAAGGCTGCTGAAACACAAAAGCCCCAACCGGGTATCGGATGGGTTGAAAAACGCATAAAACTGCTTGTTTTTCTGCCTAAAAACAAGCAGACCACTGCATAGACCTGTAATTTGGGCCTCTGTGTTTAGCATTTAACGTTATCCAACAGTCAGTCATGGACACCTTCCATCACCGACTGATCAGGGTGCTGTGCAACAAGCTTAGTGGAAGCATGCCGGGTGACTGCAGCCTTGAGAGGATTATGAAAGCCACTCCATTCAGGAGTTTGGGAGCGAACCACAAGGTGTGGAATCAATGCGTTATGAGCCACCACTCACATACATATCCAGGACATGCACTACAACTGTATAATTCCCCATGTGAAACCAAAGGCTGACCCAGAGACATCAACAGTGTCTTACCTGGTGGTGGTGGTTTAAATATAAGTGTATTTCTGGATTTGCGGTGGGAAATCAAGTTCCTTTGAGTGAGAGATAAGCTGGCTAAAGATTCAGTATGAAGTTGCCAGGTTAGTCATCATTTTGGAAGATGACCTTAGCAACTGCCCGCACTACCAAAACGGCCAATACCTTCTTAGGTACCCTGCATGGGGAAGACACAGAGTAAGACTGGCCAAGGACCCAACTTTACCGAAACACTGTGATCTTGTTGAGACAAATGGGTGACCATACTTTTTAAAAAAGGTTTTATCACTTCTAGCAACCTTTACTTGAGAGTGGTCAGACAGGAAGCTGGGTTATAAAGGAGGGGGGAGACATGCAGCAAAGGTCATTGGACTGGGTCGTTAAGGACTGGGGCCTCTACAGATGGGTCATGCTTTACCCCTGAGCCCATATTTTTAAGAAGCGTCGATTTCTGAAAAACTGTAGGGGTGTGTATTTTTTTATTTATGGTAAGCTACAATCCTAAAAATGAACAGACAGATCCAATAAGTATATTTGTGAGGGTAATGAATCAATGTAAGAGGTGTTTACCTTTTTTTTTTTATTATTAAATTGGTGAAAAGGATTAGCATAATCAGGTATTCATACAAAAATGCCAGAACCAAGATAATAAACCTGTATCAACATCACGCCTTAGGAAAATATATTAAAAAGGCCGATGCTATAGCATAATTGCATTTTTTCATTATAAAAAAATCACATCACAAAAATGTCATTTGCAGTTGTGTCTGCAGACCATTTCAAAGATAAACACTGCGAACCTGTCTGATTTACTCAACTCAGCCTCTGCACGTCAAGTCCAGAGGGGTGTGTTTGGTAGCTACCATAAATTTCTGATTGACAGCTCAAATTCAAAACATTATCAGAGGCCCCGCCCCTCGTGTGGCTCCTCTGAACGTACCGACCAATCGCGTGTACTCTGGCGCGGGGTTTCGTCTGGCGGCCCCGCCCACCTCTCGAGCTAACCGAACGGAGATTGTTTTCCTCTCTCGGGGAGATTTTCACTTTGCTGCCCACTGCCCGAATTGTTTATTTTAAGTCGCACGCCGCCGACAAGTTGCTTTTCACACGCTTGTGTTTTTCAACCAGAGGTGCGGCGGTGGGTCCGGATATAGCGGATCGTCACATAATCGCCTGTGAACTTCTGCGCGCTGTTGGGGAGAGTGGTGAGTTCAACTGTATTCATTCAGTAAGCTAATGGAGCCAGCTAGTTAGCTGACGGTTTAAGTACACCAAACGGGATCATCCGCATCTCCATGCATGTCACTCCGTCACAGATGACCTAAAACGTGGCGTGTATAAATCCGGTTGTTAATTACAGACGTATTTTAAACATTGACCGTGGAAACCAGACTGATCGCTAACGGTTATCCGCATGCGTTTCCCTCCGAGCCCAGGACGGTCTTCTGTTCGGGCTACCCATGTTGTTTACATTAGCTAGCAGCTAGCTGGCGGCTCGGCACCGCAGGCGAGAAGACACATTTCCTGGAAAGTCCTAAAAATAAACTGTATTATATGCTTTAGCATGAGTATTCTATGAGACTGTTGATGGGCTCGGTGAGTTGTTTGCTTACCTGGTAGAAATAGTGTGTAATTTCCCGAACTTCTTCGCCACGCTAAATGGCGGGGCGTGTGGAAAACATCGAGCTGGCAACTTGAGGTCGGTGCTTGTTGTGTTTGCTAGGCCATGTAAACGTGACGCCGAATTGGTTTTGTCTGGCGTTGCGATGCAAGCGTCACAGCGGCATTCAAGGGCGACGAAAACGCTATTGCGAGTGGAGTCGGCGAAGCTCCCAAATGCATTAGCTTAGCATTCCGCGGCTGCTTTCAGTGCGACCGTGAACGGCTCAGCACAGCTCAACCGCTGGACGGAAAGCGGCTAGCTCCGAAGCTTCGTGTTGTCTCTGTGTCACTTTGACTTGGGTGTTTTGAAACGCTTTATTATAACACGCGAAGCTTCGACATTATAAAAAAGCCGCTCATTCAAGTGGCCAGAAGCTGCTGGTTTCGAGAGGAAGTTGTGAATGGCAGACGGACTCCCACGTTTCCACAGCACCTGTTTGTTGCATCGCTGACGTAGGCTTCTCGTGTTTTCATTGGCTACGGAGAGCGCGAGCTGCACATTCAGTACATGCTATTTGAACGAAAGTAGACGTACACACTGTTGCTTTTCTCAAACTGGGTTGAATTAGACTATAATTAAAAGGAAGTTGCAGCTTTAATATTGAACTCTCGAACAAATACAAGCTAAAAAAAAAAAAAATTCTCTACAATGCAGATAGACACACTTTTATCTAGTCTGAATTGTAAAACTGCATATTTTTCCACATTAAAATATTTTTCTTGCTAAATTAGACACACAGTACTGTTATGTATTTATACGCAAGCAGCTCCAGTGGATTGAAGGTGAGCAATTTATACAAACCCTCAAAAACATCAGAAAGTTTAAATAAAATGTGACCAGGCACTTAATCCAGAACTTTTTAGGTGATTTTCTGTTAAAAGGTTAACAGTAACTACAGCATTATTACCGGTACCAAAGTTTACCAAGGTTGTAAATCGTTGCTGTTTCAAATGTATCCCTAATACATATATATATATATATATATATATATTTAGCATCAGCATGAAAAGATACTTACTTTGTTCTGAATAAATCAATGAGGTCCCATTATACACATTTGTTTTTAAATTTTTTGTTTGAATACTGTAAGAATCTCATTAATTCATTAACTATACTGAGTTAATAAATTACTGGCAGTAGATTGATGTCTTTATGTAGTAAAAATCCAGCTCAGTTGGCTCCAGAGGCTATTTCTTAGCGTTAGCCTCCTAAACCAACTAATGTGGAGTTAACCCAACTGTGCAGCAGTGGGAAGCATAGTTGTCTTGCAGTTCTAAGGTTGGGGGTTTGATTCCACATGTTCTGCCACATGTTGACGTGTTCAGGGGCCACATTCTTGGTCTGTGTAAGTTTGTGCAATAACAAAGTCAGACATGCATGACCACTTGGTAATAAATCAATACGGTCCCCGGTATTGACTCCCAGGTTGATCCTGTTGCTAAAAGCTTCGGATGTCTGAATAGATGTCTTCGGTCTGAGGCGATTTTAGTTATTTTCTGCTTTGGCAAATCTGCCGAATTGTTGCCACTCCGTGTGTCTTCTTCGTAAATTCACAGTAGAGATAAAAACAAAATGCATAAGGTAATTAGAAGAGACTAGATCAATTCAACGCAGGGCTTTGACAGCTCGACTGAGAAAGCTGACCTTCCAGCTGTCCCTGCATTCCCAGGTCTCGCAGCTCTCACAAGCATGAGTTCATAATGAAGCGGCGTCTGGAGGATCAGGACACGGTTTTTGCGTCGCAGCAGCGGAGGCTCGCTGGCAACCCGGAGCCTTTCCAGCATCGCATCCTGGCCCCCGCCCCCGCTGCTCCAGCCGTGTATGAAGCCGTGGCCGACAACATGCAGCCCACAGCTGGAGTCCAGTACTCCGTCCCCCCGGGATACCAGGTAACATAAATTTAGTTCATTAGGTCCTAAAAAAAATTCCCATCTACGGTACTTTGAGAAGTTATTCTCTCTTTAATTTTAATACATTTAGTCATATTGGAGCCAACAAACTTCAGTGTTTGGGATTTTATGTGATGGACTAAACACAAACATGCATATCTATGGTTTGCAAAATTGTTACTGAAAAAATCTGAAAGGTGTGGGGTGCACTTTTATGCAGCCTTCTTGACTCAGTGCTTTGCAGAACCACATTTCACTGCAATTATGGATGCATGTCATTTGCAGTTGTGTCTCCACCAACTTTTCGAGTGTGGAGCAACACACCACACATTAAATGGTTTTACTCTCCAATTCTTGTAAAACCTCTCAAGACCGAACATGATTTCAGAGAAACAAACATGTCCGACTGGGAAAAGGCAATGGTAATAGTTTGTGAGCTACGTTTAGCTGAGAAAAACAATCCAAGGATATTTACAACTTCTGCTTTCTGTTACACCATGGTAATTGTTTTGTTTTCTGTGTATTTCGGATACCACTCCGTGTTTCCATCACCTCGCTTTCTGATTGGCTAAATATCACAGTCGAGAGACTGTTCTCGTTTGTCACAGCACACATGTGATATTGGGCTAGGATAATTGAATATCCCCAATTTTAGATCGCTTTTACACATGGCAGGAATGTCACTTAAGATTACCTTAAGAGCAATCTCGCTAATCAGGTTATCCTAAGTTTGTCCGATGGGGAAATCGGATCAAAAGTGAATATAGAAATCTTGTTGTGTGAACTTGACATTAGGTGGACGACTCTTCAGTTACATTCTATATTACTGAACATGACTGTTTATGACATTTTATTTGAACCTTACATCAAGTAAAAAGTTATAATCCTTGTCCACGTTGCGTTGGTCTCATACAGTGTCCTTACTCTGTTCATCGACACCCTTCTTATTAAAAGTACCTCTTCTTCCTCAGGTCTCTACCGTGGCCCAGAACAGCGGTGGTCACGGGCATGCCCCGAGTCCGGCAGTCCACACTGGGCCCCACCATCACAGCCCCACCGTTCAGGCCCATGGGCCCTCGGTGATGTCGGGGCACGGGCACACAGCGGCCCCTCCATCCTCGGCACAAGGTCACCAGCAGTTCCAGAGGCTTAAGGTGAGAGAGTCTAAGCATCTACCTCTGATTCCCTTCGTCGTCAATCAAGAGTCTTCCGTCTGTAGACAATGATAACGTCGCCTTGTCCTCCATGTCAATTAGGTGGAAGATGCTTTGTCGTATTTGGATCAAGTCAAGCTCCAGTTTGGGAACCAGCCTCAGGTCTACAATGACTTTTTAGATATAATGAAAGAGTTCAAGTCGCAAAGGTGAGACAACCAGATTTAGGACTCACAAATCAGGTAACAATAGCCTACTCCAGCTCCTAAACTCATCACTGCTGCGTTGTTTATGTGTGTTCATCAGCATCGATACTCCCGGGGTCATCAGCAGGGTGTCGCAGCTCTTCAAAGGCCACCCCGACCTCATCATGGGGTTCAACACTTTCCTCCCCCCGGGCTACAAGATCGAGGTCCAGACCAACGACCTGGTCAACGTAACAACGCCAGGTCAGATCCACCACATAACCCCGCATGGCATATCGGTCCAGAACATCCCCATAACGGGAGCAGCCACCCAGCATCCGCCCCAGCTCCCAGCTGCTGCAACAACCACTGCCGCCGCAGCCGCTCCGCCTCTTCTGACCCAGCCAACCCCCGCCAAGATGAGCAAGGTGAGATGGAGGGAACTCTACGGCGTAGTTGTCGCCATGCGTCACATTTTAACGCACCACTTTTTCTGTTTTAGCCTCCTCAGCCGCTGACACCAAGCAGCCAGACCAATCCGTCCATCCCTGCGTACACTTCCCCCCGCTCTCCACCCGTGCAGCTCCACCCGGCCCTCGGTGGGACACCCGCTGGTCCGCCTATGCAGAACAACCAGCCCGTAGAGTTCAACCACGCCATCAACTACGTCAACAAGATCAAGAACCGCTTCCAGGGCCAGCCGGACATCTATAAAGCCTTTCTGGAGATTCTCCACACGTACCAGGTCTGTCTGGATGAAAGCAGAAAGCTCGGTGTATGCTCTAATTAATCCAAGTTGTTTCAAAAATGTAACTTTTTGTTTCTGCACCACAGAAGGAGCAACGCAATGCTAAAGAGGCTGGAGGTAACTATACGCCGGCGCTGACAGAGCAGGAAGTCTATGCTCAAGTGGCCAGGCTCTTCAAGAACCAGGAGGATCTGTTATCGGAGTTTGGGCAGTTTCTTCCTGATGCCAATAGCTCAGCAGTAAGACTTTTTCACATTGTTTCTGCTTATAATTTCAAACTTCAGTGTGTTTTATTTGAAAGTATGGTGAGTGTTAGAAGTTTGTCAGCAAAGTTTATGGTAATGTGAATTGGTCAACTGGTCAGTCCCATCTGACAGGACCACCTTCTTCCACATGTTTGCCGTGTGCCCTATTTGACTTGAGGCGAGCTTTGAATTTGAATTCCTATGTCTTTCTTCGTACTGTGGCTCTCTCATTTAGTCTTCCAGTGAATACACAGTGAACCTGCTGTTGTTGAGTTGAGTTGTAGAGTTGTTGCCTTTGGAGCAAGTTGGTCCAAGCTGGACTCATAGCCCACATCCTGCTCATAGCCCAGCGTGGGATGTTGTTGTACGGAGTCTGCATGTTCTCCATGCAGTGAGTTCTTTCTAAATATCCATCCAAGAAGACAACTGTTAGATGTTTATCAGGTTAAATAGTCTCTCAAAATTACCTTTATGAATCAGAATACCTCACCAGGGAGGTTTCTTTGCCAAATACCTGAGCCATTTCAAATGGCTCCACTCGATGTGGAGTCCCTCTGACTAAATTTCTCACTGTCTCTCCAACTCTGAGCCGAGACACACAGTGGAGGAAACTCATTGGGAGCGCTTGTATCCACAATCTCATTCTTTCAATTATTACCCAGAACTCGTGACCATAGATGAGGGAGGAACGTAGATCGACTGGTAAATGAAAAGCATCGCGTTTTGTCTTAGTTCTCTCTTCACAACAACAGACCACTACAGCGCTTGCATCACTGCAAACGTAGTATCAATTTACCTATCAAGTTGCCCTTGTTTGGTGGGTTACTTCGACTCCTTGACCTGGGGCAGGATTTTGTCTTATGCCTGGAAAGGGTCTTCTAGCTGTTCCAACTCAAGACTTTGGTCTTGGCCAAGAACGTCTCCAGTAGAAGCTGGAGATCACTTTCCTGAAGCCGACAGGTCAGCATTGTTTGCAAAAAGCCAACAAAACAGATTACCTCAATATCCTGGCTGTGTTTAGAAGGAGCACAATCTGTGACAAAGGGCAACTTTGATAGAGTCCATCTTGCCTCAGAAACAAGCCTGACTTACCTGACAGCCCATATCAAGGGTCTGGTGCTCCATATTCCCAAAGTACCCCAAATGGGACTCCTTCGGTGACACAATTGAATACCTTGTCCAAGTCTACAGAAGACATGTACACTGGTTGAGCGAACTCCTGTCCACTTCAGGAAACTGCTGAGGTTGAAGGGCTGGTCCACTGTTCTACAACCAAGAGGCAAATCACCCTGGTCCTCAGTCTAATTCTCAACTATACTGCAGCCATTTTTCTCTGGAACTGCTGAATAGACCTTAACAGGGATGCTTAGAAATGTGATTCCACTTCATCAACAGTTTCTCCCTTTAGATTTGTGGCTCTGAGGTTCTTCTTGTCCAGCCTGTCAGTGTGCATCTTGATAGGTTTGGAGTTTGTCTATCCTTTTTCCGTTTTTAGATGATAGATTGAACAGAGCAACCTAATCCTACTTTTAACTTCTCCACAACTTTCTCTAATACCCCTAAATGGCAGATTAGCCATTTAAAAAATGGCGTGAGACATATCTCAGTCACTGTTGTGTCTTTCCCACCAGATGCTAAGTAAGACCAACGCAGAGAAGGCCGAGTCTGTAAAGAACGACCACGGCCTCACCACCAAAAAGGTGTTGCTCAACAACAAACAGAGGCCCAATCAGAATGGTTGTCAGATCCGACGCCACCCGACTCCGGGGCCCACGCCGCCCGTCAAGGTTTGCACACACATTCCACTGAAGCTTTATCCCTTCTTTGTTTTAGTTTTTGCCTTCATCTATGGTTGATTGTTAATGGGCCTTCCAATGTGTGCGTGTGTATTTGTTCTCTCTGCAGAAAAAGCCCAAGTTACTGAATTTGAAGGACTCTCCGGTGGCCGATCCCAGCAAGCATGGAGTCGGCACAGAGTCTCTGTTCTTCGAAAAGGTGAGTTTGGCTTATTGTTGTTTGAAAATGAAACAATGGGATGCCCCGATATATTGTCCCTAAATTTCTTAATTTTGGAAGATCGGTGGTGTATTCTTACTATCCACCGATATTATCTACTTCCGTGTAGGCCTAAAAATCAGACACTGTCCCATTGTGCTCAGCCACAAGACGCAGAAGACTGCGTGGTTTACAATAGTTACCCAACTGTTAACATCTTAGCGACTTTGTTGCTTTATTGAGTGACTTTTCAGCTAAAAAATTCAGTATCGGCCTAAATCAGAATTGGTGCATCCCTAATTTTTCTACCCTCCAATAAAGATAAAGGTATTATTTAGGGAAAACTGGTTGAAAACACTGTGCAGACACGCACACTTGCATGTCTGCACATTGTCACCCCTGATATCATCCTTCGTAGGTCCGCAAAGCCTTGCGGAGTCCCGAAGCTTACGACAGCTTCTTGCGCTGCCTGATCATCTTTAACCAAGAGGTGATCTCCAGGGCTGAACTGGTGCAGCTGGTGCTGCCCTTTTTGGGGTATGTAACCCCGTCATCTCTTTGCCTGTGGTCTGAAAACAATTTAAACCGTCCTGGTCTCTTAGTGTTCGTGTGCTTTTTGCCTAATTCTGATTCACAGAAAATTTCCCGAGCTGTTCAACTGGTTCAAGAACTTCCTGGGCTATCGCGAAATGTCCCACATTGAGACGTACCCCAAGGAACGCGCCACCGAGGGCATCGCCATGGAGATTGATTACGCTTCCTGTAAGAGGCTGGGTTCGAGCTACCGAGCTTTGCCCAAAAGCTACCAGCAACCCAAGTGCACCGGAAGAACTCCGCTTTGTAAGGAGGTGAGGCACGTTAAGAGTCGTACGTTTCATTTCTGTTACGGCTGAGTTTTAAGATCAATGACATCGGGTTCCTGAGAATGTTTAGAGTCACCAAACAAAACTGCAAGTCAGTTACTGATTTTTGATGGGAGAGGAGACCTTTTAAACTCTTTTCTTTCTTTTTTTTTAGCATTTTGTACTATCAGTTAATAATATATGCTAATAAGTAGGACTTGTGCTACTTATTACTTAGGAGCAATCTTTTCAGTCGAGAGCCAGAATTGCTTTTGCGGCAACAAAAAGATTTTTTCAAGACCCACAAAAGCTTTTTAACTTTTGCAAATTTGATCTAGGTTCGCTAATATAAAATATAAAACTCAGTTATTGTAAAAGCCAAAACATCAAATATTTCTGTATTTGACTGAGAAATATAGAAAAAGTTTGAAAATTTCATATTTAAAAAAAAAAGTATTTTTCTTGTGATAAAACTTTATGTTCTACCTTTCTATATGTAAAAAAAAAAAGAAGAAAAACTTGAAAAATAGAACGTTATTATTTTTTTTTTTTTACACAAATATTGTCCCTGGTTATTAAGGATCCACTTTTTGAAGTGTTCCCCATGGCTCCTAAGATTGTTGTCAATATTTTAGTGATCAAATAATCAAATAAAAAAATTAATTGTTCAATTTTGTCGCAGCCATTTAAAGCAGTAAAAGAATATATGGAAGACAAAATGCTGGTAAAAACAATTCAGTTCCTACTTTTCATTCAATAAACAAACATTTTATTGTTTAGAATACGGTTCAAACATCACTTTTGGTCTCATGTTTGAAATATTCTGTTGGAGCGAAATGCTTCGTTTCCGTCTCGCCTGTGGACATTGTTTGAGTCTTTCCCAATCGCTGCCGCCTCGCGTCCAGGTCCTGAACGACACCTGGGTCTCCTTTCCCTCGTGGTCCGAGGACTCCACGTTCGTCAGCTCCAAGAAAACTCAGTACGAGGAGCACATCTACAGGTGTGAGGACGAACGCTTTGAGGTGAGCAGCGAGCATTTTCCCGCAGCGAGCATTTTTGGGGGGTGTCTCCAACCGTCCGTCATGAGCGGACAGGTTTTTAACAGTTCTCGTCTCGACACAGCTGGACGTGGTCCTCGAGACCAACCTGGCCACCATCAGAGTGCTGGAGATGGTGCAGCGGAAGCTTTCCCGCATGTCCGCCGAGGAGCAGGCCAAGTTTCGGCTGGACAACACGCTGGGCGGCTCCTCGGAGGTCGTCCACCGCAAGGCCATCCAGAGGATATACGGAGACAAGGCTCCCGACATCCTCGAAGGCCTGAAGAAGAACCCGGCTGTTTCTGTTCCGATCGTGCTGAAAAGGTATCCGCGGAACTAAAGACTTCCTGTTTGTCAGATTCGATACCAAAAGCGTGTAAAAATCCAAGGGTGTCGACCTTAACGCTCTTAGAGTTGCGGAGTTTTCGCTTGACTTCGCTCGACTTTGTCTTCTGTTTGCGGCCAGGTTAAAGACAAAGGAAGAGGAGTGGCGGGAAGCCCAGCGAGGCTTCAACAAGATCTGGAGGGAGCAGAATGAGAAGTATTACCTCAAATCTCTGGACCACCAAGGCATCAATTTCAAACAGAACGACACCAAAGTGCTTCGATCCAAGTCTTTGCTAAACGAAATCGAAAGCATCTATGATGAGGTAACGAATTTCCGCGTTTCGTCTTCCTTGTTGATCTCCAGTGTTTATGATAGTGCAGCATATTGCTGTGAAAAGCTTTCAAGTGTGCACTGTGAGGAGAATGTGATGTGTGTAAAGCTTCGACTTGACTTCCAGCGGCAGGAGCAGGTGTCGGAGGAGAACGCCGCGGCGCCCGCGGGCCCCCACCTGACGCTAGCGTACGAGGACAGCCAGATCCTGGAGGACGCTGCGGCGCTCATCATCCACCACGTGAAGCGGCAGACCAGCATTCAGAAGGAGGACAAGTACAAGATCAAGCAGATCATCTACCACTTCCTCCCCGACATGCTGTTCGCGCAGCGCGGCGAGCTGTCGGACCTGGAGGAGGAGGAGGAAGAGGAGGAGGAGGACGGCGAGCCGGACGAGGCGGGCGCGTCCAAGAAGCACAACGGCGTCCCGGGCAGCGGGAGCCCCTCCAAGTCTAAGCTGCTGTTCGGCAACACGGCGGCGCAGAGGCTGCGCTCGTGCGAGGAGGACGCCTACAACCTCTTCTTCGTCAACAACAACTGGTACATCTTCCTGCGGCTGCACCAGACGCTGTGCTCGCGGCTGCTGAGGCTGTACGAGCAGGCGGAGCGGCAGATCGACGACGACGTCCGCGAGCGGGACTGGGAGAGGGAGGTCCTGGGGCTGAAGAAGGAGAAGAACGACAACCCCGCCGTGCAGCTGCGACTCAAAGAACCCAGTGAGTAAACAGATAAACATGCTGAGAGTTTACTTTAGATATGTCAAGAAATAAGCTGTTCTTTGGCAAAACAAAATGTTGGAAACGAAAGTAATATCACATAAAAATCCCATTTTTGTCATTAAGCAATAAATAGAAATAAAATGTGCTTTCTAACTGGGAAAAAGTAAACACATCGCCTGTTAGCGGCGTGTTTACACCGACAAGTATCATGAGAAAGTATCAGGATATAAGAGTTTCATCTCAATCGACACAGATAATTATTGATTTGTTTTTTGTTTTAAACGTTTGATATAGTTGCGTCGTGACCTTTCCATGTTTTACCCACATTTCCCTCTCGAGTTTTTTCTGCTTGTTTTCCGTTCACGCCGCTGCCTCTGAGCGACAACGTTTACAATCCGAAGAGCCAAATTTGCTCTTAGTCCATCTGAGCAAGATTTGTTCATCGCGCTAAATGTTACATGATAGTAAAAAAAACAACAACAACAACTTAGTTATCATTTCTAAAGAAACCCATCAGTTTTTCTAGTTTTAAGGTTAAGAAAAAGAACACTTTTATTAAAAAGTGGATGGATCCTTTCGTGGGATGTTGAAATTTATAAAAACAAATAAAATGGACACTGAAGTTTCTGTAAACCAAAAAAAGAGCTAGTCGAAACCAAAGCACCAGATCGTCAACTTTTATCATCCGGTTTTTGGTAGAAAGAGAAGAGAAAAACAAAACAAAAAGAGAAAAAGTATAAATCATGGGTCTCATTTTAATTTATTGTGTAATTATTGCGACAGGCCTAGACATACATTCTTCTGTTTTCAGCATTTTTACATTGTTGTTACTAAACATGTTTTCGTTTTGGAAAGGTGAAAATTGCCTTCAATTTCTGATAAAACTATTAAAGATATGGGCCGAAATTTCCACAGGAATACCTGTTAGCTAAGCCAGTTGGTGAAATACAAATCTAAATTTAGCTTAAAATGTTAACTCCTTCATCATTTTTGTTTTAACTGATAGAAGGCAGTTTTCCACTGCAAGAATTGTGAAAAGCGTAACGTCCATAATGTCTCTGCTCTCCAGTGGACATCGAAGTGGAGGATTACTACTCAGCCTTCCTGGAGATGGTCCGGAATTTGCTTGACGGGAACATGGAGGCCTCTCAGTACGAGGACTCTCTGAGGGAAATGTTCACCATCCACGCTTACATCGCCTTCACCATGGACAAGCTCATCCAGAGCATCGTCCGGCAGGTAACGGGCCCCGCTGGCCTCCGAGCCTCGTTCTAAACGCGAGTTCCTGGCGCCCCTAGTCTGACCCCTCGCTTCCTCCTCGCCTCCCTCTGCAGCTGCAGCACATAGTGAGCGACGAGATCTGCGTCCAGGTGACTGACCTGCACCTGGCCGAGAGCGGGAACGGCGCCGCCGGGGGCGCGGCGTCCGCGCAGCCGTCGAGGAGCCCGGCCGAGACGGCCTACCAGCGTAAAGCCGAGCAGCTAATGTCTGACGAGAACTGCTTCAAGGTGAGCGTTCGGTTTCACCAAATTAAAGGGCTTTAGTCGTCTTGGTTTTTTCGTGTTTTTATTTTCTCCTGTCTAGAACTATTCTTTTTATTTTCCTATCTTGAGTTGGGAAATACTGGAAGTGCTACTTTTGTTTATGCTCCTTTCTTTTCTCTTTTTTGTTTTTAATGAAACTTTAATTTTTAGATCGTCAAAGAATTTTTCCCGTATGTGAAAAGGCACTTTGCGCCTCTTACAAAATAAAATAACCTCTTAATTTCACAAGTTTCGCCCAGTTGTGTTCACTGTCTGACTTAATCTGAACAGCAAAAGTGAAGGGAAGTAACAGAGTCTCATCTATTCTTGACGTGATCAATCTTTGTTTTTGTAACGAGAGCCTCACACTGCTTCAACTGTGAGTTTTCTCACAATTACAAGTCAGTAACCCTAGAAAAAAAAAAAAAACCCCTTCAAGCTCTTGCTGCGCGTAGCAGATGGAAGAGAAGCTACTTATTCTGCTGCGTAGAAACTACTATCCATTTGGCTCAGACACTGAGAAAGAAAAAGTCGCTGTTGCAATTGGTTGCAAGGTGCAAGGTGGTGTTTATTTACTAAAGCGATCCAAATTTTTTAGGTTTCCTCTCTTCATGAAGTGATTTTTGTTTTTCTGTATTAAAAACAGTGCTGGTGTTTAGACGAGCGTTGCTGCTGGGAGGAACGTCCGTTCTTCGGCGACTTTTTTTCTTCTTTTTTTGTGATAATAACTCCAATTTTTGTGATTATTTTCAGCGGTTTAACTTCTTCTCCCTCTCGCTCTCTCAGGTGATGTTTTTGAAGAGCAGAGGGCAAGTGCAGCTGACGGTGGAGCTGCTCGACACGGAAGAGGAGAACTCTGACGAGCCCATGGAGACTGAGGTCAGAGGTCGCTCACCTGACACATGCTGGCTCTGAACATTCAGCAGTCTGTTTCAAGGCTTGGCGAGTTCTCGATTTCTGTGTAAAGTTCTGGAAAGTGCTTGATTTTCAAACTGCAGTTTTGTAAAGTGTAATCTAACATTTTATTAAAAGACTAAATTTAGAAAATGTTATTTGTGGCTGAAAAAAAGATACTTTCATACGCCTAATAAAAACTTATTCCTGAAGTTAGATCTTTGTCTAATTTCTAATTGATCTAATTTGTCCTTGTTTTAGGTCAGTTTCCAATTTCTCAAATTATTTCCATTTGCTAAGCTACAGAAAGTTCATTAAGAATTTTTTTGTAACTTTTTGTACATTATTGTATTTAAGTGCTTAATTTGAGCAGGAAGGCAATTTACCTTCACAAGATTTTTTTCACATTATTCCAGTATAATGGATATCTATTATTCCTAATAGCTCAATAACTTATTGATCTGTGGATAATAAATTATCTCATGTTAAGTTCATGATTTTTTTTTAAAATGTTTTTTAAGTTAATTTGTATTGCTTTAATCTCCAAAGTGTGGCATTAGAAAAGTTTGGAAAACTTACCTTGGAAATGCTTGGAAAGTTCTTGGATTTCACCGTGGGAAAAGTGAACGAACCCAGTTGTTTTGTGTTTGCAGCGTTGGTCCGACTACGTTGGACGTTACCTGAACCCGGACTCCACCACTCCTGAGCTGAGGGAGCACCTCGCCCAGAAGCCCGTGTTTCTTCCCAGGTGCTCTCTTTTGTTCTTCCTCCTCATGTGTCAAATTTAAGTCCCGAAGTAAGCACAATTAAACCTCAGGACATAAGTCAAAATTAGAAGTTGAAAAGCTAACGTTAGCTCAAACGCTGTCATTGTCATTCCGACGCACACGATTGACTTCAGGATATTTGTTAGCCTTTGAGTCAAAGCTAGCTAAAAAGCTAAAGTTAGCTCAAATTCTTATCATTATCGGATTTACTTCCACCAACATGTTGTAAATGTTTGATTTAATCCGTTCTGTAAGTCGACTAACCTTTGAGTCAAACTTAGGCAAACATGAAAAAACGAGCGTAAATACTATCGCTGTCGTGTCGGCTCACGCTAACATGTTTAGTAAGTTAATCGATTCGCCACGCTAATTTTCGTCCAAGTCAAAAATTTGTTACATAAGTATGTTTGCTTAAACACGGTAATGTTGGCTTTTGCTAGCACGTGGGGTACCATTAACTTAATCCATTATGTAAATTAGGTCAAAATGAGTTGAAAAGCAAATGTTAGCTTAATGATTTTGACTTTCACTGGCTGTACTTAGTAATTTTAGCCAAAGTAAGCTAACATACGCCAAATTAACTTAATTAAACTTAAGTAAGCTAATTTTGGTTCAAGTCAAAATTAGCTAAAAAGCTAATGCTTGCTTAAATGCCTTCAATATCGTATTGGATTATGCTAGCACGTTGTGTTTGTGATAGATGTGACACTCAAGACGTGAGTTCTTGTTCGATTCATTTAAGGTCGGCGAATTTGTCCCGACACGATTAACCTCAGGACCTTTTGTCCCTTCCAGGAACTTGAGACGGATCCGGAAGTACCAGAAGGACAGGGAGCAGATGGACAAGGAGGCCTGCGAAGGTGGGAAGAAATCCCTGGACAAGGAGAAGATGGAGTGCATGTTCAAACTAAACTCCTACAAAATGGTCTACGTCTTTAAGTCTGAGGACTACATGTATCGACGCACCGCCCTGATGAGGGCTCACCAGGTACTCACCAAAACTTTTCCCACCAAGTTAAAGTCTGACTTTGCTGCTCCATGTTGTTTAAGATTTTCTAAAGGTATACAAATATCACACCCCTTTCTGTTTTGTCCCCACTCAGTCCCACGAGAGGGTGAGCACGCGGCTGCACAAGCGCTTCCAGGCCTGGGTGGACGCCTGGGTCAAAGAGCACGTCACCCGCGACATGGGCGCCGACACCACCAAGTGGCTGATGGGCGAAGGGCGCGACGGCCTGCTGCCCTGCTCCACCACGCGCCACCCGGAGGTCCTCCACTTCATGAACATCAACAAGTACCGCGTGAAATACGGCACGCCGAGCAAGGCGCCGTAGCCGACGGCAGCGGGGGTGGGAGGGGAGGAGACATGGTGGACTCCTAGGGGGAGGTGTGGTCTGAGGCCACAATCTAGAGGTAGGGATTAATATTGTGATTTTTTTTTTTTTTTTAAGGCCAACATGGGAGCAACACTGATATTTGCTCCCTCATGTGTTACATCCAGGGCGGCAGGATGACAGGTTTTCTGTCCGTTTGGTTGTTTTACCAGCGTTTTTAGCTGGGCCCAGGTTTTGTTGTTTTTTTTTCTCACAGGGCCTTTCGGTGCCAAAACTTAGGAGTGCTCACGTTCCTGAGCTCCAACCAGCACTCAGAGCCACGGCACAAACGTTTTCTTCCTCGAGCCGGTTTTCGACAGGCGGCAGCGAAACGGCGAGTGGTGCTTTCTGGACTTTCCTCCGAACCGAGCTTCGCTTCGGCTCGCCGCTAGCCGACCCTCCAGTCAGAAGCCATCTTCCTACCTGAGGCGTTATTTATGGGAAAAACAGTGAGATGCAGCAAAGTGCACTTATCAGGAAGGACGAAGGGGTTCGGACGGTTTGGTTCCGACATGACATTCCCGCGTTTACGACAGAATCCAGATCGCGCGTCGTCGCCGGGTGGAAAGCTGGAGGTTCTGGAGGAGTTTGGGGGGGGGTCGGGGTTGACGTTTCTTTTTCCGAAACACATGGCAGCATTATTACAGACTGTGCCTGAGCCCTACGCGGTGCTGTCGGGTTACCGCAGGAAAGCACTGTTTCGTTTCATGTAATAAAAACGACAAAAAGTTCAAAAAAAAAAAAAAATCACAACACTGTTTGGTCCTCAGACTGTAAAACTGTATAGCTTGTGAATGTCAGATCCTGACATGTATTCCAGTGTATGTGTTGTGTATATATATTATATATAGTTCTATTAACACAGAAGATCCTCGCCGCCCTGGAAGTCGACCTTTTAAAGACGCCCTCTGCCAATACACCAGCTCACTCACCGAACACACACACACACGCACGCACACACATACACACGCACACACACACACTCGACTCATTCTGGGAGGACTGTCCTCATCCCGCTCGTGTTGTAAATACTCTGTAAATAGTCTCAGACTTTTTATGACGGATCCGTGTTGTTGTGCTAGTCTTTCCAATCTTACTGTGGACTTTAGTGATTAACGGCTAAAGATAGGATGTACATGAGACGGACAAATGCGAGCCCATTTATTACCATTTTTACCAAAGGGAGTTGTGAATGAAACACTTGTTTTGTGTTTGTTTTTTCCTCCTTCTTTTCTGCCCCCTCCCGGCGCCTTTGTGTGTTTCCATTTACGTCTTTGCTTTTTGATTTCTGTCGCAAGAACATTTGGAGGGGAGAGGGAAGTTCAAATGAATCCAGGTGTGTCAGTTTTTGTTTCCCGTTTGTTTCGTTCTCTTCACTGTGCCAGCTGTTTGGTCAAAAATCACTGCCTCCGTTTGACAACGCCGTCCAAGGTTAATGGTGAGCCGTATCTCAAAGAGCGAACCCCTCGGCACGCTTCCTTCTCCCCGGGTAGTTTTCTGCAACCCGCACCGTATTTTTGATAATGTAAGAAGTCACATGAGCATGTCTTTAGTCCCTTTATTTAGACCTTATTTAAAGTAATAATAAAAAATGACATTTGTAGCCTATGAAAAACCTTTGTGGAGATTTTTTCTTTTCATTGTCCTTGTGTCATTCCCTACTTCATTACAATCAGTGGTTTTGGTTTACTTGGCCAAATTTGAGTCACTGATATTTTTAAATATCCATCTTTCAATTCTTGTTGTTGGTGATTCACAGTTGAAAATTAAAGCACCTTTTTTGTGTTATCACGTTGAATCCAAATAAAATATAACGAGACGTTTCTTAAGGCAAACACACAGTTTTACCCAGGAGTTTTGGTTCACTTTCTAGTCCAAATGTTTTGGTGTGCATGGAAAAAACCCCACAAATCTAACAAATCATTTTTCAGTAAAATATAAGAGCTTGTTTTAATTTTTAAAAAATCCTTAATATTGATTAAGAAAATATTTTTGTAAAAATGTCTCCCAGTGTCAGCTTGACTTAAAGGAAGCTCCTACCTCTTGCTGAAAAGTTGAGAATTAGTTCAGTTCAGTTTAGTCGTACTTCAGACGGACAAGAATATTTTCACCAGACCAAAAACTCACCGTAAAATTTTGAATATGTGAAGTAAAAAATGAAGACGAAACTTTCTACGACATGTTGAAATGCACCCGGTTCTTTTAAGACTGTGAGAGAGGGAGATTTTCGGCAGATAACAGGAAGGTTGAACATAGTACCCGAATGCAGCTGCGTTTTATTTCCTTTATGAAATCTACTAGATCTACGTGTGACAAGATTCTGGATGTCTCCTAATTAAGGTAAGAATCTACAGTCTGGCTGTTATTCCTAAAACAGAAATGTCTGTGTATACAACCCCGGTTAACTGCAATAGTCAAACCTCAATAACCAAAGGGCAAGCCTTCAAGAAGAGTGGAACGCCACGCCTCCGCAGATAGACGACAGGCCGACCCGTCAAACAGCATAAAAAGTGGAATCTATGCTTAAAAGTTATTCGGATGTTGACTGGATACAAAATGCAGACTCAACGAGTCTTAGGTCAAACTCAATATATTCAACACACCGAGGCATACAGGAAAACCTGAAACTGTGACTAATCAACTAATCAATCAATTTTCACTTGAATTTAAGCTGAGATGCCCCCAAATTCATCGATCCCTCCCTTTAGATTTCAGATCATAAAGTTGGGTGGTCTTCCAAACGCCCTGCGCCAGACTGGCGACCCGATTTCAGGAAGTGCCTTTATAGTCTAATGAAGCGATACAGATGAGACAAAATCATTTTAGACGAGGTGCTAAAATGCAGTGGTTTCCACTGGTTAGTGCGGCAGGAAAAGACGAGCCATCTTTCACCTTTACCAAGACTGTCGTCATTCTATTTAAATCCTGCAGAGGGCGCTCTAAAACTGCACACGCAGACACCGGCGTCATTACTTCTTGGACTTGCTCGCCTTATTTCTGGAGCTGTTTCTGCCAGTCCATCTTGGAGAACATGTTGGGATTCCCAGACAAATTCACCAATGAGAAACACTGTGGTCAACACTGAGGACGATTGCGATTGTCCCAGGAACAGAAACTGCAGCAACAAAAAAAAAAACCCCTTTGAAAGGCCCATGCACTCTAAACCTTATAGGAGTTAAACTACACCGCTTTTTGAAGAGATTGCTTATTGGCCATTTACTATCCAACGCTGATGACAAAACGCTTGTCTGGATAAATTCACACAAACGTGCCATGTTGACCCAGTGTGGTGCCTAAACCCCAATGAGGAGCCGGGCTGACACTTGACAGCAGAGCCTCCCAGGCCTCCCACTGGCAGCTCTAACCGTGACTTCCTGAAAGGCAGAAAGCAGGGACCGAGCTTTTACCCTCCCCTCACCCCCCCCAAAGAAGCTCTTATGCGTGATTACATCCTTGGAGTGCACACTTCTGGACTTTTAACAACTTTCAGCTCAACGTCGTGACTTCCGCGGCTTCTGAGTCAGAGAGCGGATCTATTGTCAAAACTACAGTTTGCTTTTTGTCCGTCCGGCTCAAAGGCCTTGGCACTCGCAATGCCAGGCAATTAACCCAAAGAGGGACCCTGCAGATTTCCCGTTAAATCTTGTTTGTTGCATTTTTCAGAATTCGGTCCCTGAAGAGAGCCAAGGAGCATTTAAATGACAATCACTTCACCTCACAGCAATCAGAGGTAAAGTGTTTGTCATGGTGTGTGCAGCAAAAAATATTTTGGAAAAGGTTTTCAAGTTTATACCAGGACTGATTGGAAGTTTTGCTTTTAATAGCACAGAGATTCAATCTTTCCCAGTGTCTCTTGAACTGTCGATGCGTTTTCTACCTGCCACATCTTTTTCTATTTCCGGGAGGATTTTTGTTATTACATTTTTGAGACAGAGGAAGCAGCACTGCTTCATGCTGCTTTCTAAGGTGAACTGTCTTCATGATGAGAACGCGTTGCTGGATACCTCTTCCCCCTCCCACATAATACGATTAGCAAAGTCTGGCGCTCTTACATAACCTCTGCAAGCTGGTGAGCTCAGCAGCCTGTGGGTTGGGTTGACGATTTCACACGAGGAACCCTGGAAAAAATGTAATCCATCCATCCATCCATCCATCCATCCATCCATCCATCCATCCATCCATCCATCCATCCATCCATCCATCCATCCATCCATCCATCCATCCATCCATCCATCCATCCATCCATCCATCCATCCATCCATCCTTTTGTTCATCCATCCTTCAAAGTAGGTCATCTATCTATTCATCTACCCATCCAGCCATCTGTCAATCATCATGCAAGTGTTCATCTATTGATAATTTGATCCATCTCTCCATCGGTCTGATCATCCTCCATCCATCCATTTGTTCATCCATCCTTTGATTTAATTCATCCATCTGCCAATCATTCGATCATCCATCCATCTATCCGTCTGCTGATCATCCATCTATTTATATGTCCATCTGTTAATTGGTCATCCATCCATCCTTCAGTGTTACTCATCCTTCTGCTCATCCATCCATCCATTCATCCATCCACTCACTTTTCTTCAAAACGTTTTTCAAACGTCTGAAAAATTAACCTCATTTTTCAAGAATTTGAAAAATGAGGTTAAATGAATCTCTTCGCAATTTAGTCAAAGCACTTTGGTTCACAGTATAATCAAAGCAACACATTCAGTTTTATTTTAAACCAAACTTCAGTTCTGTTCTTGTGTCTAAAAAATAGTTTTAGTGCCAATATTGTGGCATTAATGCTAATTCGCAACATCTTGAAACAGCTGCAATATCAAAAAATATATATATATGTATATATATATCTCACCGGTTTACTCAAAAGCTACTTTCCCTGATTTCTGCACAGCAATTCACATGTTGACATTTTGAGTCTAAAGTTGTTTTAAGAAGGTGAAACTCTTCTGTTTTTGTCGTCCTGCAGCAGCTCATAGCATTTAACTTGAGGAGCTGCTCGTTTGCATTTACAGCGTGTCAGTAATGATAGGGGGCAAGAAACGTAACGACTCGCGGCTCTGCGTAACCTCTTAGCAAACTCTCACGTCAGCCGCGAAGTGATAGCGCCGTTTTGTTTTCACCTCAGACTCAGAGTTTACAAGAACAGATGTAAGACGTTAGAATTGAGGTTCTACGTGTTGGCTGCGATCGCATTTCCAGAACCAACCAAACCCAGAAGATGCCTGGAGGGAAATTAAAAAAAACGTCAGGCGAAAGGTTTTATGAATGTTTCTTGGTCATTAAGAACATTCCATCCCCCGTGGGGACACACTGTTCCTTGGATGAATGTGTCTGTCTGGTTGCCAGAAACGTCAGATTCTTCCTTGCTCTGAGCAAATATTTACCCGTGTTTGTAACCCGACAGTCTGAAAAAACGTCTCTCCTGCTGAGGAGGCCATTTATTGAGACTTAAGCGTGACTAAATATATCACAGGATGAAACTCTCGGGAGACGACACAGGCACAAAGCACTCTTGGTAATTTCATGTGACAACACTCACCCAACCAACCATGCACCAGCACACACACACACACACACACACACACACACACACACACACATGCTTGGCAGAACTTGACCTTTTCCAAACTCCCATGGTGCTCCAGTGCAAAACATGAAGGTTAACGTGGAGCAGGGTCAGCGTCTGAGCGGAAGGTCAGCTGCCTGGGGTAAGCGCAGGAGCTCTGATCGGCGGGACTTTGTCATCTTGAAACTGAAATGCAGCTAATAAGCTCAGATCATTGTCACACACTTTTATAGCCCCACACGTCATATCTGAAGCTGCCGTGTTTGATGGTCAAGTCAGCTGCTTATTTCAACCTTGGTAAGTCAGGGTAAGTTTTATTGTGTCGCATATTTCAGCAACATGGCAGTTCAAAAGCATGCTGGAGCTAAACAAAAGCAGCATTACATTACAGTGGCACTAACAAAGGGAAGTAATGAATTGATTGATTTTTCAGTTATTCTGAATCAAAGACGACTCTATACAAATGGGGTTTTATGCTCGATTTAAAGGAACTCAGTGTTTCAGCGTTTATGCAGTTTTCTGGAAGTTTGTTTCAATAGACCATATGCCAACTGATTGCTGCTATTTCCTGTTAGGTTCTGGTAAAAAAAAAAAAATCATGGGCTCTAGTACAAACCCTTGTGGCACACCTTTTTTGATGATGGGATAATGCTAAGACGGTGCTAAGGACCAAAAGCATGGAAGACCATAATATGAAGGTCATCTCATTCTACATCTCTAAGTCAGTGTCGTAAGAACTAATGATCTGCAGTGTTGCGTAGCTTTGACAAGTCTATGGCTCATATAACCATCGCACCAGGCATCCGATATTTCCTCATAGAAGAATTTTGTTGCCTCATAAGACTTACAGTAATGGCTGCTGTTTGTAACCAGTTTCACTGTGGTCTTGTGTTATAGACCGGAACGGTGCCAATCGGCCATTGGCCGCTGGAAAATGGGACCTACCTTCAAGTGTGCACTAATTAGTCTGATGTCCTTTTGTTTCGAACGCTTGACAAATTGTTTTCACCCAGCTTGGACCTACTCGAGTCCTGAGAGGAGCTGAATTATTGTTTATTTAATTAGAAATCTAAGCCGTACTCCACTGTACTCACAGAGGCTTTACTGTTTGGCGGCTCAGAGTGGAGCACCGGGGTGGGCAATGGGGCCCTCTTCTCTGCTCAAACGTAGCAAAAAGACAACAACCCCCTTTATTCAGCCATTCAGATCTGCCATCTGAACAGCAGCTCGTCATTAAATTAACATCACAGCAGGCGCGCGCCCTGGCCATTGCTTCTCTGAGCATTGTAGTGCACTCAGGAGGAAACTCATTCTTTCATGGGATACCAGGTCAAAAAGCAGAGCTGGCGCGGCCTCGTCCCGAGGTCTTGGCGTCGAGGAATGGGAACGCTCGCCGAGCTGTTGCGGTAGCCCTCGTGAAGCGGGGCGTTGAAAGGAAACCCTTTTAATCCCTGGCAGCCGTGGAGGACAGAGACAGATTTGCTTTTTGTTTTCTGATGTCGTGCCACTTTCTCGCCATTTTCATCCCAACGGCGGGACCGCAGGCAGCGCCAACGCCTCCGTGCGAAGGCGAGGCTCGGAGAAAGGCTGTGGCAAATGGGTGTGAGGTCGCAACAGCTCCAAAGACATTTAAGGGCATTTTCACACCGGATAGTCCGGCAGACGCGGTTCAGTCGGGGACCAAAGTTGCAACATTGGTCTCGTTTTCAGCTGCTGCGTTCCACTTTCACTCTGTGATAAGTCAAATGAACCTACATGGCTCAGATTATAGAGCACTATAGCTCTATAATACTACAATATAGCTTTAATTCTCCATGTCAAAAGGTGACCCAGACTCTCTTGGTCAGTGTTTCCATAACATCAATGAGCGGATGAGCCAGAATTTCCTCCAATTTATTGCAGATAAGACGAAAACAAGCATTTTCGATCCCACAAGAATGTGAAGATTGCTCTCAGCGCTCAACTGGACTCAATGAGGTTTAAGAACCACGGAGCATGCGAGGAAGCTCTGCTTGGTATTTGGACTCTAAATTTTGACATCCGCTGAAAGTTTTGCTGTCGAATCGGCTTACCGCGTCCCAAAAACATGGCCAGACCAAAATATTTCCATGTCAAAACAGAGCATGGAAAAACCGCCGCATGCTTGCAACTGCAACAGTCTGCACAAGTTTCTGTACAAAGTTTCAATCCGGTAGTTACCAGGGCTCTAACCAAAACCAGCAAAATGTTTGGTTTCTTTAGATCAGTTCTGAGAACATTTTTGCTTCATTGCAGCTTTGGATTAAACAATCAGACTAACGAACCGTTTGAAACATCTGTTTCCTTTAGGTACTCAGTATTTGTCTTATACCATCTTTTTCTTTTATGTGATGTTTTTGTACTTATGCTGCAATATTTGCTTGACATCTGTCCTTTAATGTCCTCTGAAATACTTGGTCTTGTGTGTGAGTGCAGCTATATAGATGAGTTTGGATTGCCTTGCCGGGGGCTCAACTGGGAGATTACAAATCATTCAAGTCAAATTATTTCCAGTGTTGAATTGCTTCATTTTCAACAGAGAGACAATTCTCTCTGCCTCAGGCTTCAAAAATGCAAATTTATGTCTTTATTTTTATAAATCTTGCATGTTACTACAGACCCAAAACATTTTTAAAAAAAGAGCTTCAGACTGTTGCCGTTGCTGTTTCACGATTCTTGACTTGTGGTCAGGGGCCGAACAAAATCATTTCAATGGCCCCCCGCCCCGCACTTTGGAGACCCCTGTCCTGGATCAGGCCTTTGGTTAACCATACAAAACTAGGTTAATTATTTTGGTCTTAGGTGTGACTAGCAAATGACTAATGAGCTTAAAATGTATAAAAATGTAAATAATGGTGTTGCAGATTTTGCTTCAGTGTCTTTCCAGATATAAATAATAAGAAGAAAAAAACTTAGACATCAACTTGCGAACATTTCTCAACAAAGAGCTTCGGTAAGCATCAAATGGGATGTCCTAATTTCTTCACATGGCTGTATTTGTTGCCTCCGTCTGCAAACCTCGTGGCCTCGATCGGGCGACCTCCTTTCATTATTTGTTGCTTTCAACACATAAATTGGCTTCAAGAAAATTCAATGGCAGGTGTAACATGACACTCAGAAAACAAGTTGCTTTACATTCATTGAACGTTAGCAGCGTGAGCTAACATTTGGGAAAAGCCACGAAATTCCTCATTTTCAAATTCTGTTTTCTTGCCTCTTCTTTTTTTTTTTTTTTTTGGCATTCAGATCAAGGACGCTCCTCTCTGACTTCATCCGGTCGCCTTGTTGTTGAAACAAAAAGCGGCACGGATAGGGAAAGCCCGGTGAAGCAAAAGAGGTCAGACAGATCAAGGAGCCGCGTCTGTTATTCCTAATATCCAGGCCTTCACATGAAGGCGAGTCACTTTTCTGCCTCTCTCCTCTAAACACGTTTTCAAAACTTAGCTCAAATCTGCTGCATATATATATATATATATATATATATATATATATATATATATATATATATATATTTATTTTATCTATATCTATATAAATAAAACTTTATTGATTGGGTTAACGTCAAATCTTCCCTACAAGTTCAGTGTGAGTGAACAGGACGCAGCCTGGCGGCGTCCTGATGGTCTGATGGCGTCTTGCACGCTATTGCCTCAGCCTGATGCTCTCCGTTCAGTTCTGGCGGAGTCGGAGCTGATGGAGCGAAAAAGGGCTTCACGTTCCTGACGTTCCTGAAGGAAACGCACAGACCTTTATCTTCCGGTGCTGATGCAACATCAAGTCGAAATTTGTCAGACGCAGCACTTTAGGTCTGTTTTTTGTTTGTTTGTTTTTTTTTTGAGCAGTGAGAGCAGAGAGGCAAAGTCAATAATATAGAGAAAAGTTAAGAGTTTCACCTTTTGGAAAGATTTTCTCTTTTCCAGGTTTATGTTTCTAAAGTTTTGCCTGGAGGTGGAGTTGGTTAGCAAGAAGGTTCTGGAAACCCGACTGTGGGAGTTTGCGTCAGGGCCGACGATTAATCGTGATAAATCATTTGTTGAAATAATCGTCAGCTCATTTAGTAATACATAAATCGCTAACTTGAGTCAAAGAAGTCATTTGCTAAAACAAATACGATATTTAAAATGATAATCCAAAGTTGTACTATATATACAATGTCTCTCTCTCTCTCTCATATGCATATAAATTGTATTTAAGATAATAATAATAATAAAGAAGAAGAATTAAAAACCTTTGCCTGCCAAACTCCTCAGATGGATTTTTTTTTATATTCACCTGGTTCAAATTCATTAAAGGTGTGTTACTAAATTTTAAGCAGTAAAATGTTTGCTTCTTTTAAAAAGAAATTGAATAATTCATTTGACTATTTTAATGTATTTCTAATACTGTATTTAAAAAAAAAGCTTATCGTATTGTATGAAAAAAACCCACTACTTAGTTTATCCATTTGAAAACAAATAAATAAATACAAACTGTAGTAAATAGTAAGTTTTTCTTCCACTAACCCACGACGATCAATGAGATTCTCAGCTGCCATTTGTTCCATGTATGTTTTATTGCTTCCTTTCGTCAAACATGAACACTTGATGGACGCAGCCGACGACTAAATGCTACGTTATCATCACCTCACCTGGGTTGTAGGCATGGACACACAGAGAGAGAGAGCTAGCTACTGTACTGCAGACACAATGTTAACTACAGACAAACAATGCACGTTGCTATTGCATGTGGTGGAGACTGTTATGCTTGATGCCGAGAGGTTAGGTTGTGCAGGAAACTTGGCGGAAGGTGCTATCGAGTCAAGCGGGACAGGTTGACATGAGCGTTGTCCAGGTGAAGGTCGCGCGGCCTCACTCCCGTACGTAGATCCTCGTGCACACCACGTCGTCTGCGCCAAACGTCTGCGGGAAAACACAAATGGTGGGTTTGGGGGTTTTGCCCTTCGATCATTTATATCGATCAGCCCTTACTGTTTTCCATCATGAATGATTTGTACCTCAGCGTTCGTCTGCTTTGGCCTCGAAAAGCAGATCAGCGCAAACGTAGACACGTTTCCATTAGCCATGAAACTGCTCTAGTCAATAGTGATGCTTCAACTTTGACATTTTCCATCGACGCAGAATTAAAGAGCTGTTTCAGCTTTTAATGAATCCTAACTCCACTTTGTGTGTCGCTCATTTTAAGGCGGATTGGCAGGTAAGATGAAAATGTACAAAATCTTATACAATGTCTTATAGACGATAGATTTATCACTCCACCATACGGGGAGGAAGAACTTTGGCCAAATACCTCAGACTGTAAAAGAAAACTTTGTTTGTCACGTTGATTCAGGATGGATGAGGTGTTTATGTACCTGCTGGAGGGAAACTTTCAAGTATTGTCTAAGCTGCGTGAAAATCGGTTTCATTTCAGGCTGATGTAGCTCAATAGAAGTCCCGCCCCTCTTTCTTCTTAAACTGCTTCCAGACTAAACCAATTACACACATTATGCAGATCCTATGGAAATGTGCCCCACTTACAGCATGAACTGCCGCACACAATGAGGCCGTCGCGTTGCTGTCGCTGTTCCGAATGCAGGCCTCAGGCTCAACCATCCGGCTTTCTCTGCGTGTGCGGCTCTGGTTTTGTTTGTTTGTTTGTTTTCCAGAGAAATTTAAACCGTTTCCAAGATTTTATTGCTCATAAATTCATATTGAACCACTAACAGGTTCTTGGTCAATCTCCGGTTAGTGGATGTGTGTTGTTTTTGTCTTCCTTTCCAGAAAAACAAGTGCTGCCCATCGTTCAGGCTGGAAGCAAACTAACTGTGGGGGATTTGCTGCAATCCGACAGTTTTCCTTCTCGTGGTCTGAAAAACATGCGGACCCTCAGACGGTCAGACGTTCCCAGACGTTTGAAGGACATTCAGCAGCTGATTCCCAGCAGGCTGTCACATGCTGTTAAGAGAAGAATAATTGAACTGACCGGTTCCTCGCCCCAAAAGACCGTTCACTCCCACTTGTCTTCGGAAACGTTAAACGACGCTTGTTGATGCTTCTAAACGAGTTGGATACGTGTGAATGTGCAACACTTTCTCACATCTTTATGGTTTGACTTGGTTTTGATTTGGACTTACGACATCTTGGGGCGACCTGTACTTTCCTCACGTTGCAGTTTATGCTGCGATGTTACAAAGCATTCACTGATGTGTCACTTTTCTAAAAAAAATAAATAAATAAAAGTAGTAATTTTCCTTTAATTCTTAATCATGGTTCACTTTGCATTGGTCTGCCGTTTGAATGAACTAAATATTTAACTAGCAGACTAAATATATAGTTTGTATGTGAATACTTAGCCTGAACCTACATTTTATGTCCAAACTAAATATTTGGATTACAATTCAAGCAATCAACCCTGAGTTAAATATTTAGTCAAACTAGTTAGCTCGAAATGAAAAATGGAGTTATCAAGCAAAATATTTAGTTTAAAGCTAAATATGCAGTTTGTAAATCAAATATAAAGCTTCAAGCTAAATATTTAGTGATTAAATAATAACACTTAGTTAATTTGCTCACTAAATATTTAGTTAGCAATATTTAGCAATAGCAAGCAATTAGTCAGCTACTTACAACCTATTATTTAGCTAGTTAGTTAGAAAGCTAACATGAGTTGCTAGCTAACTAAGTAGTTAGTTAGAAAATATTTAGTTTGCACACTAAACAGCTTGCAAAGTTTAGCTCCAATCTAAATATTTAGCTCGCTAATTTAATATTTAACTTGACATTTATTAATGAAGGAATAACATGGTGAAAATATGGCTTTGAAAAATTTGCCCCCTTTCTTTTCTCTTTTGACAGGCGCAAACTGCGCTCCATCATGTTGGTGGCATGAAATCCCACTTTTAAAAAAAACAACAGAAGTTTATGTCAAAACGATGATTTGATATGAATAGTTTTTTAAAGAAATATTGGGTTATGGTTCGGGTGAAGAGCCATCTGGTTAAACCAAAGCGATGATAATAATTTCCCTTCTTTGCAGGATTATTTCTGTTGTCCTTCATGCTCACATGGACAATGTCAAGCTGCTGTAGCATCAACGCTACAACAACAGTCCCAAGTGAATCATGACATGGTTTACCTGTTAGTGTTGCCATGTCAGCTAAACTAAAGCTCCATTTAAAAAGAAACCCAACTCATAGCAATCTTTAAATTCGCCCGTAATGAGGATAAATACGAGGTTTTGGTGCGACTGCTCCCGAGAACTTTGAGCCGTTGCGTCCAAGGAGAGACGGGCCGAGGAACAAAGAGCCTCTGCTTTAATGTCACGGCTCGGCCACATCAACCTCCATCAGTGCGTGAAAGCTTCGGCTCCTGCAGGGCGGCCGGCCAGTGTCACCGGCGGGGCAGGGAGGCTTTAACCGCATTCTGCTTTTATCACCCACTCATCACAGAGGAGTTCATACGCTCTGCCCTCACAGCTCGCTAGCGTGAACAATGAGGAACTTCGAACTCCCAACGTTAATTAAGGTCCCCCCCCTTCTTTATCCTTACTTGCCTCTAGGCTGTAACGGAAAGCTGATCAAACATCCGGTTATAAGAGTTTTCAGCATCTGAGCCTTATGCTTTGTTGTTTTAGGCTTTTTCCCTCTCATAGAAAAGTCCTACAACAACAGAGCAGAGTGTGGGAGCACTGAACATAGAGCCGGTTGCAGCTGTTGAAGCCCTGAGAACTGTATCTGTGGAATCCCACCAAGGACGCTTTGAGGGGCTTTGGACCCACTGACTTCTGCACATGTAAATCTGGCTGGATACAGGCAGGGGGTCGCTGCTATGTCAGCGTAGCAGCTCCTCTTGTTCTCCTTTCACGTCTCTCTACGGGGCAGATGAAGGCTCGCATTCTTGGGAAACGGGCCCCATTTCCTCCGCGGTTGAATCTCCAGGGTGACTTCAGACAGTGCCTGCCTGACTTCATTAATCGTTTGTCAAACAGGAGCGGACGAGGCCGGATGAAAATCTCATCTCGAGGCCTCTGATGGCTTAGTGGTCGTCAAGGAGCAAAAGCCAGAGACGCACACTTTTCTTGTAGATTTGATAATATTGGAGAAAGATTTGTTTGGCTTTGTAAAACCAAAACCAAGATCAAGATACAGGGAAATAAAGAAAAAAAACAGAAAGCCAGACATGTCTAGCAGGTCTAGAAAGACGTCATTGTCTTTCTACCTGTTGGGTCGAGATCCATGTGAAGAAGACTTTCCAGTAGCTTAGGTAACTGAGGTACTGGCAAAATGCTGCAGAGGGCAGGGTTTGATCACCAGGAGGAAAAGTTTCTGCTCCTGAGACAATGCTCCGCTCTTTAGTGATTGAACTTCACCTCTTGGTGGAAGACTTGATCACCAGTTGGTCTACAAGCTTAATCCCTGCGAGGGGTAGTTGGAGGAGCAAGCTCACATCCACCTTGTTCAGGTGAGGTTGATCTTAGTCTTAGGGTGTTTTCCTACATGATAGTCCGGTAGACTCGGTTCGATTTTGGAACAAAATTGCCAAATTTGTTACATTTTCATCTGGTGCGGTTTGCGTTCACACTGCACTGTGTCAAACGAACCAAACTATTTGAGCAACTTGTTTGCTTGCTTTCCTGTGGTGGCGCCGCACCAAGAAAGAAACAACACAAAGACCTCAGAAGGAGTCGGTCGAGGAGGTCCATGCGTCTGATCGAGAGGTGGAAACCTCCTGGAAGTGAGAGGGCGTATAAATCCCTTATGGCGGGTTAAGTGCTTCAGGAACTCCAGATCGAGACGGAGATTGTCGCTTGTTTTAGGAATGTCTGGCTTCGTCTTTTTAGATGACTGAATGGGCAGATGGAGTTAAAAAGAAAAGCAGAGATACTTAAGGGTATTTTGCCTGAAGTCTCTCAGTTATCATTGAGATATCATAGCATGACAAGCCTAATCATCACAAGGGTCTCCCTATAGCCACAACCCACCAATGCATACTCACCAGCGTGAGTTCGTCCCCGTTCAGCTCTCGGGTCCAGTAGGTCTTTGGGCCGTCTCCGTCCACCAGAGTCTGCTGACAGTAAATCTTGTTCTCTGACTCCCAGGTGGCCAAGCTCTGCACAGAAAGGAGATTGATGTCTTTAATATCTTCTCCCCTGATCGTAACTCTATGATGCTGGACATAAATATATAATTATGAGCTTAAAACTGCAGACAAATGCCAGCCACATGTTATTCACCATGAATCACTTATTTTACCGTTCTCTCGAATCAAACTAGCTGCTTTAGGAGGTAAAAATTAACATTGAGAGTGAGAAGTGACTTTTAAATTTTGCTACGAGTTATAGATTTCTGTAAGCAGATGGTCGATAGTTGAATTTGACATAAGCATTGACCTAGCTAATTTCCTTTTGTAAATAACCTGATAACGTGTTAGCATCAGACCTTTAGCCAACCGAGTAATTTTCTTCTTGCTTTGAGGATTGTAGAGAAATCTTCGGAAAATTTCTGCCACACTAATAACTTTTCATATGTTTCTATGTTGTCTGACTCAAAAGGTTTTTTATGCTAACGACGCAATCTGGCGTAACTCTTTGGAGTGTCATTAGCTAGCTAACTGAACGCTAGCTAGCATGTCTGGGAGTCTACCATATCAACACTTTCCTGGCATTGCGGGACGTTTATAGAGGAACTGACACCATAACGCTTGTTCAATAGTTGCTCTTGATTTGTGAAAGAACTGCAGTTCAGCTGTGAATTAGGCAGCTGCCTCCATCTTTCATGGGCAAATGTTGATCACCATATCAAAGGTTTTGGGCCCTGCAGGCTGCCATACAGAATCCTTGCCAAGCTCTGAAAACCTCAGAGCTTTTCTAAAGCCATACTTTGATTTCCCGTCCTCCCCCCCAACCCAAGCCAGAAGACAGTCAGTTAGCGACAGCAACATTTGAGCTCCAGTATTGATCTTAGTCTCAAAACGTTCTCACGCATTGGCTTCCTTCTCTGAAGAGCTACAACGCATTCCCGTCAGTGATAAAATTCACCGTGAAGGTTTGTTTTACCGCTTCATGTTTTTTTTGGTTTTTTGTTTTTTTTTATTTTAACATTGTTGCTTTCATGATTTCACATCACTCACTAGAAACAATGTGGCACAAAGTGCCACAATGACCTGTTTCCAACCAAAACAACACCTTACATTTCTTAGACTTAAACGTGTGAACGTGAGGTCTTCAAAGTCTGACTTTTGTCACAGTTGTTCAGCTCAAAATGAGTAATTAAAGGGGCAGTATCATAAAAAAGAGGACTTTTTTTTTTAGCTTTACATCACGTTATAATGGGATACTCTCATCAAAATCATGCCTGGACTTGATTCTTTTATGCATATTGGAGAAATCCTTTAATCTCCCGTGGCAACCATTCAGCTTTGTAAAACGGCTGGTTGGACCTAGCCCCGCCTTCGAGGACGAAGCTCCTCCCCACAGCTTCCAATCTACTAAGCTACTGATCCTTACAGTAGCTCAGTAGCTGCCACTCCCCAACTGAGCTCCTTCAGACTAGTGGCAGCAATTAAGAAACATCTGTTGTGCTTATTATTCGAACTACGTGTAAGTGAAACGCTGGTTAAAACATTAAAGGGTTCATAAAGCAGTGATGTTGTAAGGAAGGAGGCGTTTCAGAAAGAGCAGGAGTTTTTAAAGAGACAGAGACCCAAATTCAAGGCGTTAAATTATGAAGTGAAACTGAATTTGTCGTGTTTGATATAAATACATAATTTTTTTAAACAACTGAAGGTGACTTAGTCACTCGATTTTGCTATGAAATGGCAGTAAGTGTTTGAAATACACACAACACTTCCCCTCTGTAACTTTGTCTCAGATGGAAGAGATTTGCCTAAAAGACATTCTCGCTGAATAACATCCTCCAAAGGTTCTCACCCACATCTGGAAGGGACAGGAAAACCATCTATCACTTTCTCCCTTCCTGAAGTTACTAGATCCTGGATAATCCCAGCGAAGTCAGTCGGATTAGCCGGAGCTTTTTAACCTTTTGGCTTGAGTTAATCAACTTCACTGCCAGACAGTCATCAGAGCCCAATCTCGCCAGCCTCAGGCGACTAAACCCACTGCCGTTTCCTCTGCCAGATCGCTGCACCTGAGGGTCTGCCAGCACTCCACAGAAACGCCTCCCACCCGGCAAGAGCATGCGCCGGGCTCAGCGGGCCCCGATTCCCACAGGTACCTCCAGACTGTGTTGTTTCAGCACCTAAGACTGTTTTTGCTTTTTCCTCCTGAAATGAAATATTTATAGTTTGTGCACAGAATGGTTAAGAAAATAGCTCTCACGTTTGCAAAAATTGTATTGACTGTGGAATAAGCGTTGAAGCTTTATGCCACTATAAGAGTTTATTTAGTTGAAACCTAAAATTGACATAAATTGCATAAACAGAGCTCCTTAATGAGGTGTATATTTGCTTTCCTGTGTCTCTCTGTGACCACAGGAGAACAGCGCTGCCCAGTCCTAAACCACTCCTCTTTTTCTCATGCAGTGAATCACATCAAACTCGTAAACCAACTTGGAATGGGACGTTGGATGGAACTGATCCATGTTTGACCCAGGGCCTGGGTTAAAAAAAAGTAAAAAGAAAGTTAATTCTCTCGCTTCATAAGGTCGCTCTCCTTGTCAGCAAACATAATTTGAAGACTCCATCAAAATTAAACGTTTCCCTTCTGTTAATATTCTTCAATATTGATGTGTTCTCCCAAGTGTAGATTCTCTCTGGATATATGACAATGGCCCGATGTAGGCAGAGGCATGCAAAGACATTTTGCTCAAGTGGGAGAAAAAAAATGGCACCCCCATGGCTGATGGGGGTGCCATAAAGGAATAATTTTTAAAGGAATTATTCCTTTAAAAATTCAGATTAAATAGTGCGAGCCCTGCGAACTGATAACAAAACTATGTTGGGTAGAGCATCGGTAATATAGGCTTTTAAATCCAGAGATGCTACCTTGCACCACATAACGTACGCTGCTAAAATAGATTTTCTAAGGGCACTTTTTCTGTCCATGGGAAATACGGCAGGCGCTCTAGCACCTCCCAGTATCTAACTGTGTACATCGCTGGATCTGGGGCAATTAATTAAATAAAAATACTGCTTTAAATACTCAAATGTGAATTATCAGTGTCTAACAAATAATTCAGATGCGTCCAGAATATGCGACATTGGTCTGTTAGAAGACAACAGACAGACAGAAGGCTCCTGTTGCAAACCCCAAACTCTAGTTTCCTGATATGCTGAAAGAACCTGTAGAGTTCAGCCGTCCTCCGCTCCCGTTTTCTGTGTTATGTAACCCTCGTCAGCATTCTGCACATAGTGTGGGTGAATACATCACATACATCTGTGGAGGGAAGCTTGGCACGTTACTGTGGGAGACAGAGCCCCAGCAGGATCTCCCAATGCAACGTTACATCAACAAAAACGGAGCTTCATTTTTAGTTTTCATTAATAGCGTAAAAGGATTAGTAGAGGAGCAATGAATGTTGTGACGATGAGATCAATCGTGCAATTTTTGACGGGAAAATCGGGATCATTCGGTTTCTGTTGGGTACAATGAGGGCCGACAATCATCCGCTTCCTCTAACACAATATGTCTTTCCATAAACCAGATGTCTTATGTTTCTCGGAGCTGAGATGCTATCAGGAGACGTTGCTACGAAACCAGTTCACTCCTATTGCGTCATGCCATGGAGCATATCTGTTGTCCCTGGGTACTAATGCGATAAGAAAGCTGCTGGGACTCCAGATGTTTTCGTTTGGTATGCAAAGTTTTTATTATTATTATTATCATTATTATTCCTGATTCTAAGACCTTTCTTTAACAAAATGCAAGGAAAGCTGGTTGCCTTGTCTGCCTTGTCTGTGTGAAGATGAGTAAATCCCCCCCCCGCCCCTCTCCTCCGGGTGCGAAGGGCTTCAAAGAGAAACTGTCATCCGGCTCGATCCAGCCTTTTCTACCAAGACGTGAACGTTATACCAAATGCAGAGACTGGAGGAGGGACTTCGGTTTTCATCACCCACCTTCACAGGACAACGCGTTCTCGCACTCTTGGTTACACATTTCGTTTCGCTGACAGGAAATGAAGTCAACTTAACTGCACTCAGAAAACAACAACAACAAAAAAGTTTGATTTATAGAAAAGAGAGATGTAAGCAAAAAGTGGAGAGAAAGTTTGAAAGCCGTGCCTCCAAGTAGCCAATCTGAGCCGCTCTGGGTGAATTTGCGGTGAAATGGTCTTGTGTCTTCCTCACCTGCCAGTTTCTGACGTCGATCAGAGAAAAGTTTGCCCCACTTCTTTCAGTCAGTCATTAGTCGTATTTATTGGATATTTGCTTGTTGTCATGTTGCCGGTTCCAGTTCTACTTCGGTTTTTACAGATGGCCTCATCAATTACCCTCTTATACGGTGGATCTAATAAACTGGCCAAGTCCTGGTCCAACAAATTCCTAAACCGTTACTTTTCCACCTTCACGCTTCACAGACGGTGCGAGGTTCTTTTCCTGCACTGTGACAAATATTTCATCTGTTCTGGCATCCAAACAATTCAGTTTTAGACTCAAAAGTCTTGGAGTTTTTCTACGTTCTCTCTGGAAGACCTGAACGTTGCACACCTGCAAATTTTAATCTCACGCAGACTCTTTCTGAAAGGCATTCCCTTTCGTATCAACAGTGGTAAGAGTCTGCTGCCGACATTTTAGGGTTTCAAAAGGAGTGTGTACTTTTGCAAGGCACTGTTGACACAATCCCCTCCTTTAATCCTAATTAAAATTAATTGCAGCATAAAGCCTGTTGACTCTTTTGTGTCTCGGCCCCATTTGACTTCCAAAACTGTTTTGTACAAGAAAGTTGTGATGAAAGAACACGGTAGTATGTTGGATTCACTGGGATTGAACATTGAGAGTGGCTGCGGGGTGAAGCATTCAGGGATTGCCTACTGGGCAGAGGCCCAGGGGACAAACGGGTCAGACAGGCTCCACTGGCCCTGCGCCTTTGTTGGAGGACACCAATTACATTTACTGCTGGCGACGGCCACAAACAGACTTACCACTGCGAAAACAATCATAATAAATTAGCACATGGCAAGTATGTGAACTCACCGCAGAGGACTGGACGTTGTGGAGTAAGAAGAGTAAAACAGAAACACAAGCAAGATTTTCTGACTTATTTCTTTAACACTGTACAACCTGAAGAACCAAAACTACCAAACGAAAAACCAGGATTTAAATTCTGGCTGTACGTCGCAGGTTTTTTCTTTTTTTTTTTTTTTTACGTGTCACATTTCAAATTCTTAGTCCTAAAGGGAACAGGTTGCGTCGTCCTACCTTGACCTTGCGGCCGTCCACCGTCTCCTCGTTGAACTCTTGGCCGATACGGAAGTTGATCTCGGTGGTGCGCACGCTGGTGGACGTCTTGATGTAGAACTGCTCGCCGTCCTGGCGGATCTCCACTTGAGGGGTCGAGGCCGCCGCCACGGCGACCTTCCTCAACATGGCATTCACACCTGAACAGACATGACCCGGAGCAGGTTAACGCAGACGGGGAGCGTTGCATGTAGCCGACACAGCGTGAGACACTGCGTGCCCCTTTGTTTCAGAAGCAGCGGGGTCACTGGGTTCACAGTGTTGCTTGTTGGCCTCAGGCAAGTCAGTCAGAGCCGCATTGCTAAACATAAATCAAATTCTAATTTCTAAGAAAAGGATGTGATTTTTGGAACCGACAGAACAAAAAAACCACTGACAGTGAAGCAGAGAGAGAGGAAACCCAAAAAAAAACAAAAAAAAAAAAACCAAGCATGCACGATGTCTCTTATTTGTGCTCCCATTTTCGGTAGATAATCTTCCAGTCTGCCCAGACTGAGAACGCTCAAGTCTCTCATGCCAGCTCACATCAGCTCAGAAACTCAGACATAGTGAGACTTGCTGGCTGAATGTCTCCTATTATCTGTGTGTGTGTGTGTGTGTGTGTGTGTCTGTCTGTCTGTCTGTCTGCCTCGAATAAACCACATATTTTTTACAGGGAGCGACAGAAATGTGCTTGTTTTGGAGCAAAATCACAATGAACTCTGTGTGGCTCCGACAGAAACCTCAGCTATTTATTGAAATTGGAAGAAATTTGAGGAATTGGGGCGCTGAGGTCCAAACGGAAGGGATAGAAACTCTCATGTTTGTCAGTGCAGGTTTTCGCCAGGTGTCTCCTTTAGCCTGCTGGTTGTGTGGCCTGTGACAAGTGTTTGGCAAGCTTGGTTCGACTCTGTAATGGCCATCTGGCTTTATGTCCTGCCAAATCCTGACTCTTTGATTTCTTCCTACCATCCTCTACCAACAGAGCAACCAGAGGATTTTTTTTTTCAATCAAAAGCCAAAGACTTTTTCAGACCAGATGAAATGATCAATTCTTTTTGAAAGTTCTTGATAAATATTATTCGACAAATCATGCTCTTGTGATACCACAGCGGTTCCAGTTCGTGAACACACAAGATTGTGAGTTAATTAGAACGACAGCTTAATCAACCCCAACCATAATCCAAGAGACCTCAACATGCGATTTTCTAACATAAAATATGCATGAGGACCAGTTAGCCGAGCAAAGAAACTTTGTCCCTTTCCAGGAGCAAAGTCAGCGAAATGCTGAACTCTTAAATATCTAGACCAGTTTGTCCAACTTTGAACAGAAAGCTTTCGCAACTTTTATGTCCAATCCAACCACTTTGATCTTTTTGCTGACGACGTTGAGCTTTCTGCAGTCCGTGTGCACGATGGCTCGCAAATATCCAGACTCGAACCGCATTTAGCTCCATCCATCTTCCCTTCATCTCTGACCAGATACCTACTCCCTGCTGAAACCAAATGTTTCTTCAGCATGATTCTGCCTCCACTATCAATGAAAACTCTTGCTGTATCTTTAGGGTTTTTGAACTGCCCTAGAAAAACATCCCCTTAGCGCATTGCAACGCAACTGTTTCACCATGGAGATGATCTGTTCAAGGTGATGTTTGGTATGAGCTTTTATGCAAATGCCCCTTTTTAGTCATACTGACAAATCAAAGCATTAGATATACACAGATTGGTAGGTTATTCAGTGCCTTGCCTTGAGGAAAGAGGAAGCTGGAACTAAATGTAGAACCCTCCGATTGGAACACAACTACACAACTTTTTGGCCTACCAAAAAGTTTTAATTTGCTCTCATTTGACACGTTCAGTTCCTCAGATTAGCATTTGCCCTGCCCAGTCATTCCAGATAGTTGCCCATTGCTTGATAAGTTTGCAGTTGTGCCGTACTATTTTCATGTTGGATAGAGGAACTGTGACATGTTTGAAGTTTAGGATATGGTCTTAGACCATAACTTTGTCTCATGCTTCCCCACAGTTTCATCTCAGTTTCTTTTACCTTTACAATGCTGTTTGTCCTTTAATTTTCTCTATCAAAACTCTGAGACCTTCATAGAAGAAGAACATTTCTAGTGTCTGGTCTCTAGCCTAGACTCAACCTCATTGTTGAAGTCCATCAATCTCTTCATACCTGCTGCTCTCCTGTATGTATGTCCTGCAGTCATACAATACCACAGACCATAGCAGCATCCCCAAGAATTTCATCTAGGTGATCGTATGGAGAGTGTGGTCTTTCCATAGGTTTGACGCCGCTGGCAAACGCTGAGTGCTAAGCAAGATTTACATTGGAATTAAATTACCCTCAGTTGAACTCTGCTAATTAGGTGACCTCTGAACCAGCTGACAGCAATAGATTTTATACAGGAGCATCAGATTAAAGACGGTCGAACAGAAACACATTCCACACGTTTCAGATTTCCAGTTGCTGAAAATGTTGAAGACCTCGTCTCATTCTCCTTCCCATCTCTACCAACGTATCTCATGAAATCCCCAGTCACAGTAAGTTTTCTCGTTGCAAGGCACAGTAGCTATCTTTTTCTTCTGCAGGGAAAACCTTTGACTCAACAGGTAATTAGAAATATGTTGATGGAAAGTGGCGGCTCCTCAGCGCTGGAATCCGCATTAGATATAACCGTCAGGGATGTCTCTCTTTCTTTCTCTCTCTTTCTGTCTCTCTCTCTCTCTGACCGAGCTGTTCCCAGAGCTAACGGCTGATCTGCCCTAGCAGATGTGCTTAACGTGCTGGATGAGGTGCTAAGGCTTTTCCCTTAAAACCAAAGATCACATCAGTGGAGCTGCTGCTTCGGCGACCTCAACAAGAAATAAAAAATATACTCAGGAAAGTGCGCAGGAGAACTACAAATTAGGAAGGAAAACGTAATGACTTTCACTTCACAATTGCTGCTTAGGGAAAAGATGAGGGAAAAAAGCCCATGAACTATGAAAGGTGTGTTCTGCCTTTCTATTTATTTTTCAGGTGCACCAGCTTCTAGCCTTTGAACACTGACATTTACTTTCTTGTTTTATCTTTGTATAAAAGTTGATTGTCTCTGAACATTGATTTTTCAAGTGTGGACTTTGACTGGGCCGCTCCAACACTTAACCTGAACTATGCCATCGTAATGCCATTGTTCACGGTTGGTATCCTGCAAGAAGTCGGACCTCCGGCCCAGTCTCAGGTCTTTAGCCGTATCTAACGGGTCTTCTTTTAGGATCTGTCTGTATTTAGCAGGTCCGTCTTTCCACATAAAATCCCCTAAAAAAGACCAGATCATGAGTCCAACTTGTGGAAATGCGGGGCGACTTTAAAAGTAACCCGCCATCCTCCCGGTGAGCTCCCGAGCAGCTCGCCAGTGGGACCGTCTCCCTGAAGGTTTCTGCATTATTCTAAAAGACGTCAAGCCCATTGCCGCGTCCCCGTCCATCTCAGCGGCCCCGGCGGCGTGACGAAACGCTGCAACACAATCGAGTGACCCAGTTAAACTGGTCTAAATCTAAACCACCACAGTCATCTGGAAAGACCGAGCAGGTCGACAAAGGATGAAAAAGAACATGAGACAGAAGAACAACACAGTGATCCACGGACCTCCCCTGGCAGTAATGCATGCCCTACTTAAATGCTTAACATGAATGATGTTATTCTCTCTCCCCCTCTCGCACCCCTTTCCTCCTTTTCTCACTTCACGTAACAATACGACGTCTGTTCAGGCTGGAATTCAGCATCCAGTGAGTCTTGTCTCCTGGAACGGCTGAGGGATTTCCCCCTCAGCAGCATCTCTGCCTGCTTTTCCCAGGGAGCTTCTCAGAACAGTATCACGTTGTAGGGGTGGGATGGGATGGAGGGGAAGTCGTGGCAATCCCAAAGCACGAGGAGACAAAAAAAAAAAGGAGGGGGGGGGCAGTGGGGGGGTTGCTTTCTGCCTCTTTTTGGATGTGATGCGGGAGCAAAATCTACACACGACAGGAGGAGACAGGAGGAGACAGGAGGAGACAGGAGGAGACAGGAGGAGACTCACCCAGGGCTTTGAGAAGTTCATCAAAATTCTCACTGCTCTTCATCTTCCAGTTGCCGGCAAAGTTAGGCATGGCTGCTGAGGCTGCGTACGAGGGCTGCAGAAGGAACCTGTTCCACGCTCTGCTGTCTCTCTCGCTCTCTCTCTGACTCTTTCTCACCCTCCTTCTTCTCCTCCTCCTTCTTCACTGTGCTCCTCTGCTCTGAGCTCAGCCTCCCGCTTGCACGTTACACCCAGTGGAGCCTCTTATTTATTTATTTATTTATTTAATTGAATTGAATTAAATTTTTGGGCGCTCTCTCGGCAGCTCCCTCAGAGCGCTGGAGTAATCTTCTCCTTCTTCCCTTTTATAGCCGCTGCCTTTAATGGGAGGCGGCGGACGTCCCTCCCCCTTAAAGCTTTGACCCGTTTATTACAGTAAAGCGGGACATGCGGTGCCTGCTTAGACGTGGAAAAGACTGAATTCTTCTAGGATGTAAATGTGTTGAGAACAAATTTATTTATTTTTTTTAAATTAACTTTCTCTTGACCTTCCTTTAAGGTCCAGAGACCTTAAAGGAAGGTCGTTGAGTTCACAGACTGAATGCACCAATGTTTAAAAAATGTCCCGGTATATGAAAAGATGAATGGTGCCATTCAGTGGAACAGGCCCACAGCATCATACATCCTCCACCTTGCTAACCAGGCAGGAGGTAGTTCTTTCACCTGCTCTTTCAGGAGAGTTTTTGGTGAGCCTCTCACAAAGTCGCAGCGTTTCCGTGACTCTTCCGGTCTCTCTGGATCTCAGCTGCAAACCGACGATGACCCCCTGAGGTCACTTTCATCTGAGATGATCCTGTTTGAAGCAGATGTACCGTCGATCAGTTGTCAAAATGTGAACAGCATGACGAGGAGGGCTGTTTGAGTTACCAGCCCTGACTGAAGCGGGAAACTGTGTGGGTATAAATTCACGGATCGACCGACACTCAGCAACCAAGAGACCCGACCAAAGACAGTGGCAGGCGAAAGGTGGAACTCATCTGACGGGATGCGATTGCGACGGCTGTGACGAAAAAACAAAAGCTGAACGTTTTTGAACTTTTGCGCGTCGGATCGAAAGCCCGCATGCTCCCGAAATTTCACATGCAATAATGTTGCTGGTCACTTGGCTGATCTAGGGAGAGCAAGCTATTGTCTCCTCATTGGGCAAGTTCCAGAGGAAACGAACGGAGAAGGAGCGACGCTGCCTTCTGTGTGTCGAGCCCTTCAGGTTGCTGGACTTTGTGCCCTGTGAGGAGATTTCAGTGGCTTCAATCTCCAGCAGCTGAATTTATCCAGCGTTCACGTCGATCACTCAGTCAAGCAGGACGATGTTTTCCGGGCAGAAGATGCGGCTGCTCCATTTCAGAGTCGGTAACTTTGTCAATATCTGACTGGAGGGCGAACCTGTGCCAAAACGTTTCACCATCATCGGACACAGTTGGTTTCGATTCAGCTAACTGTGATCTTTTCCATGTTCCTGTTGGGTTCCCGGTGAACCGTTTCTTCTCTTTTCTATTTCCCCTGGCCTGGTGTTTCCTGTGTTGAACCATGTTTGACTGGGCTATTTGCTGCCAGTAACTACATGTTCTCTATTTTCAACAGAAGACATAGCTGATCCAGGGTTTCTGTTCTTTACTTTGTCTCTGTCCTGTGCCAATTCATGATGATCTCAAAAGCTCATTCTCCAAACTTGAAGCATAATTTGGACCTCATGAGGGGAAGGAGGGAAGTACTGATGATGCCCTTAGCTTCCCATGTTGACTCAAATCCTGACGGAAGCCCAGTGTGAAGACAAAGCTCGCGCAAACAACTTTCCTGAATGTTGTGATGGACCGCAGAGATGTTGAGCGTAGCTTCCTCGGTTCCGCGTTGTCTGGATACAATATTGCAGTGCTTTGCATTTCATTACAAACGCTGCCCGGCTCACCGCTGTGAACTTTAAGTCTTGCTTTCATGGGCTTGACTGAAACAAAGAGACAAGAAGCTGCCTTGGGGACACCAACCCCCCGTATTTGCTTAGTCTCATGTCTCCAGTGAGGGGTGGACACAGTTTCAGCTTCTCTTTGGCGTCTGCAAGATCTGCTCAAAACTGGGAATAAATTAAAAAAAAAAAAAAAATCTCTTGTGCTGCTCCATGGTCCTGGAGTAATTTGCAGAAGTCCAACATTTCATTCCACGAAAAGTCTTCTTCAAGAGAGTAACCGCTACGGCGAAACCCCTTTTAAACTGTTTTATAAAGTATTAATCCTATACTCTGTGATTATTTTTTAACATTTTGTTTTCAGCGAAGTGAATTTTGGTGTTTTGATCAACCGTGTCTTTTAATATCGCCTTAAGTGTGACGTCCCGCCTTTTTATGTCACCCTCAAAAAAGGAGACTTGATCTGCCGCCACTTCCTGCTAAAAATAATGGTGAAATCAAGCTTTGAAAAACTTACACCAGTGGGATCTGGATAGTCAGCTAAAACTAATCTGCTTTTAGGACTTAATTTAAGAAAAAAAAAATCTAAAGTCTTTGCTATTTGCGTGGTATAAAAAGAACTTCTGTTATTTTGTCTGATTAGCTCCAAGATGCCAGGAGAATCACGTTGATGTTTAGTTAATGACTAATGTTTTCTTCGGTTGAGGTTATTACATAATTCTCCTCAGAGTAGTACTTCTCTTGTACTCTCACCTTGTACTTACAGAGCCTTGGAAGGTAAGGAGAAGCTAATAAAGACACATCAAACACGTAGAAGAAGACGCTATTGTCAGATAATAGCAAAACATATTTCTTAACCAATCTGCAAAACTCTGCAGGATGTTGGCCAGCCAGAGCTACGAAGGAACGGTTCAGATCATTCGGTTCAATTCAATTTAAAAATTTGTCATCAATACCAAGGGGAAATTAAATATTGTGACTTATGTTATCCGAGGTTTGCCTAAGAGCGTTGCTGTAGATGCTGAAGGCTATGGGAAGAAAGGATCTCTTGTAGCGGTTTGTGTTACAGCCAATCTGAAGAGGCCTCTGACTGAAGACACTCTGCTGCTGTATGACAGCCTCACAAAGAGGACGCTCAGGGTTCTCCAAAATGTCCTGGATTTTCCTGATAGCATTGGACAGCAAGAGGCGAAGGAAGTTCACATGAAAATTATTTAATCAAACATATCCAACAAAACAGCTTATTAAAACATATAGAAAGGACTTTGATGAATGAATGTACTTATGTAGAATATTGCCGGACTGAAATTCAACACTTAGTTATGGCATTAATATTAAGTTACAATATAAGATATTTGTACAGCTCTGGGGAAAAATAAAAGATCATTTAAAATGATCGGGTTCTCTGATTTTTCATCTTACAGGTATGTGTTTGAATAAAACAAACATTGTGCTTTTGTTCTATGAACTGCTGACAACATGTCTCCAAAATACCAGGCAAATTTTTTTTATTTATTTGCAAAAACAAATGAGAAATGGTCAAAAATAACAACAAAGATGCTGTGCTTTCAGACCCCAAATAATGCAAAGGAAACGAGTTCATATTCATTAAGAAGCAGAAACATTGATGCTGTAACTCTGGGAGAGTTCAGGAATCGATATTTGGTGGAACAACCAGGAGGTTTTCAGTGGGAATATATGTTATGATGAAAACAGTTGACCAAACTCATTCCTTTATTTTGTTTTTTAAACACTTGTCATGCAACTCCTCTTTCTCTGTTATCTCTCCACTTTGTGTTGGAGTTGCGTTCAGTTTCATCTGTTGTCGCCTTACTAACAAAGACCGACACGTCTTCTTGTAGTACTCCTGTTTGCCGCATCTGTGGGGGCGATAGCGAGGCCTTTTCGACAAAAGACAAGGAAGTCCGAGGGCGGAAGTTACGTCGAATGTTGTCATGATGCACTTTCACATGTAAACCAGCGAGGACCAAATTTCTAGCATAAAGTGTGGGGTCTTGAAGGTAAGCGAGCGCTTCTGGTCCTCGCTATCTGTTGTATTTACCTTACAATGTCGCTTGCAGTCCGGCGCGTGCTGATGGCGTCACCGGCGTGACGCAGTTAGCCGCAATTCTGGGTGCAACACCAGCGAGCTAAAGCTACAAACACCTCGCTCCCTCTGATCTGCGGGTTTTCAATGAAAGTCTAGAGACTGGTTTCTATACTAAACCAAGCAAAAATAAACAAAGCAGCTATTTAGAAATTCTCTTTTCAAAATCAGTTCTGAGACAGCAAGCAGCTCTACGTTTAAAAATAACAGGTTGTTTTTCTTTTTAACTTAAAAATGTCAATTTAGAAAAAAATAAACCCTGCATTATTTTGAATACAGGGTGAAAAACTGCCTTCCTGGACCAAAAGCAATGAGTACCCAGGTAATGAGTTAATCATAAGCTCTTGTTCGTTGTGGTGACGTGTAGACAGAGGCTGACTTTGGTTTTGTGCTTTGATTGCAGTACAGCATTCTGTTCAAGCAGGAACACGGTGAGTAGCATGGATCCCATGTTTTCAGAGTCTCACGTCATTTAAGGGTTTCAGATGAGAGTCCTGGTGCATCTCTGTGGGACAATGTAACTTTGAATGGCAAAGCGCGTGCTGGTGATATATTGGTACCTCTCATGGGGACAGAGTTCCAGCATCTGACTGTTTTAATCTCCCCTGTTTGCCTTCAGCTCATGACGATGCCATCTGGACAGCAGCGTGGGGCAAAAGTGAAGCGGACGGCTCGGAAACCATCGTCACCGGGTCGCTAGACGATTTGGTCAAAGTCTGGAAATGGTGTGAATCTCTCCGTCTTCTTCGGCGCTGGCGATCTTCTGTCATTCTTTCATCCGTCCTTCCTGCTTGACTTTCTTCCGCTCTTCTTTTCGGCTTCTCTGCGATCCTTTCTCCATTCTACTCTTTTCCGCCTTCCCTCCTACTTATAGTGATGTTGTTTTGTCAAAGTTTTGCTCATTCCACATCCTCACATGCAGCTGAAATTTCACATCCTCTCAAATTTCCCGGTAAAACAATAATCAAATCCATGTGAAAGCCGGCTGATAAATCTGAGGCTTTGACTAGGCCTGGAAATAGCGCGCACATCTCTCGGTTCTCCTGCAGGTCGGACGAGAAGCTGGAGCTGCAGTGGACGCTGGAGGGCCACCAGCTGGGCGTGGTCTCTGTGGACATCAGTCACCACGGAGCCATCGCTGCCTCCAGCTCCCTGGACGCACACATCCGCCTGTGGGACCTGGAGTCGGGGAAACAGATCAAGTCCATGGACGCCGGACCAGGTGAGAGGAGCTTATTCTTGCTTTTGTGGCTGACCTGGACTGAGATTTCCCAGTGATTTGAGAACATGATGTCACTCTCTTTTATTTCACAATGCACAAACGCAGATTTTGTTTTCCAGAGGTAAACGCTTCGTATCCTCTTATCCATTTTCTTCTAGTCGATGCGTGGACAGTCGCCTTCTCTCCAGACTCTAAGTACATCGCCACAGGCAGCCATCTTGGAAAAGTGAACATCTTCGGTGTGGAAAGCGGCAAGAAGGAATATTCCCTGGACACCAGAGGAAAATTCATCCTCAGTATAGCTTACGTGAGAATCAGTCGCTTGTTTTCTTTTCATATCTGGTCTTGAGTTTTTATTTACTGTTGTGACTCCTTTTCGTTTAAGTCGCCATTTTGTTTTAACGCTTTGAAAGTATCTGTACCTTATTTTTGCTTTTTTTCCCCCCCGCTCCTTTTTTCAGTCGTCAAAGTAATTTCATCAACAAAGGAATGCGTCAGTTGAGATGTTTCAGGCATCCGATCAGGCGCCTCTCTTTTGTGGGGCGTCCCACAGGGAGGAGAGCTCGGCACCCAGAACTTTCCTGAAGGACCATTTGTTGTCTGATTAAACTTTTTTTTTTTTTTTCTTGATTTCTTTTTGAAAAAAATAAATTACAGAAAAATATTTCCAAAAAGTGGATTTTTATTTCCACCATTCCTTCTATTTTTCACTAGAAAAATAATGTCCTAAAATTACGAGAAAAAAAAAGTCACTTTAATGAGAAAAAAAAACTTCTGTAGTAGTTGGGGGGGAAAAAAATCCAGGTTTTTCACAAATAGAAAATACCTTTCAAAAGCCTACATTTCAGTAAGTCACTAAAATCTCCCTCAATCTCATGTTCACATGCTTTAGGTTGGATGTGAACATGTGGAGTTTTCATTTTTACTCTGCTTCAAATGAGTTTGATTCTCTCACATATTTACATGTGACATGAAAAGCAAAAAGAGGAGGAATCTCAACGTGTCCCGAAACTTCCTCACGGCGCTGTGGCGGCCATTTTGGCTCCGTTTCACATTTCCTTCTCGCTCCTCAGAGCCCCGATGGGAAGTATTTAGCCAGCGGCGCAATCGATGGGATCATCAACATCTTCGACATCGCCACCGGGAAGCTGCTCCACACACTCGAAGGTCGGCTAATTTAAAGATTTATATGAAGAAAAAAAGACACTATTTTCTCTCAGGAATAACCCTTCGATTGAAAGCCAGGCAAATCGAGCATTTTAGATGGTTTTTGATGGTGATTTAGACCTTTATCAGTGTGTTTAGGTTTTAATTTTCCAGCATTAGGATTAAGCAGGTCATATATTAGAGGCAGCAAAAAGCCCAACTTATTTCCTTTAAGGTTTTTTTTAAATATAACTCTGAAAATAAAACATTTCGCAGTTTCATTTAGATTATAATGCAACAGATTCTCAGATTTTGCTTTGTGACGTGTCCACCTTAAGATGGCCTGAAAACAAGTGGGAAATCTGGAACTTTGAGTTTAGAAAAGAAAAAACAAAATCTGTGTAGCATTTGTTGTTTGAAGGTTTGAGTCGCTCTTTTTTTCTTGTCTTCCATCTTGTAAATATCACTCCAATCGCCCTTTGACAATTACAAAATGTACAGATAATAAGGCTAATATAAACTGAAACATGGTGCTGAGCCTCTTAAGAGTGAAAGCTGACTTTTTGTGTCAAATATCCAAAATACAATAAAAAACCCCCAAAAACCTGTGTTTTGAAATTTGTCTGGAAAAGAGTAAAATTGTGAACTGGCGAGAGTTCAGGAATCCTGATTTGAGTAGTACGTTTAGACTCGGTACTGTCCGGTGGAGGAGGAGTTTGATATTCTGTGTTTTCGTGTGCGCAGGTCACGCCATGCCCATCAGATCCCTCACCTTCTCCCCGGACTCCCAGCTGCTGGTCACCGCCTCCGACGACGGATATATCAAAATATACGACGTGTAAGAGGCTCTTGCTGTGCATTGTCGCTTTGATCAGTCGTAATTTCAGTGCTTCGTGGACAAATTGCGGATAAAGCAGCAGATTGAAGCAATGCTCTATTTGTCCCTCAGACAACACGCCAACCTTGCCGGCACGCTGAGCGGCCACGGCTCCTGGGTTCTCAATGTGGCGTTCTCTCCGGATCACACCCACTTCGTCTCCAGGTGGAACACTATAAGCAGCTCTTCCACACTTCTATATGTTGTTGCTGTGACAGGATGCGACGCGTTTTTGTCCTCCGGTTCGCCACGCTTCGTGTCGGTGTGAATCCATTTCCGCCGTCGAGACGTAAAAACCTTCTTCCTTCTGCTCCCCTCAGCTCGTCTGACAAGAGCGTGAAAGTTTGGGACGCCAGCACCAGAGCTTGCATCAACACTTTCTTCGACCACCAGGACCAGGTGAGGAACCTGACTCTTCTGGGTTTTTTTTTAATATTTTATCTTTGTGTGAGAATTTGCCCATCTTGGGAAATTTTCTGTGACTGACCAACCGACAGTAGAAGATAAATATTAATACCTCAGAGTAAAATCATGTGCTATTAATCACCTTTTCTGGGAAGATCTCAATTTTTGCTTTTCGCAATAAGAAAACCATACGAAGTTTTAATTTACGCTATTCCAGTGAAGCTGTGGAGCAAGGTCATCTGCTCAGATGACCACCTCCTTTTGGCCCGCAGGCCGAACATGTGCCCACGTAGACGGATCTTCATAAAAGCAAATACCTCCATCACATCGTTTAAGAAAACACCCGGGATCAGTTTCAGAAAAGTTTTCATCCACATAAACATGCACAAATATCCCTGAGTGTTGCTTTAAACTATAGGCGGCGCAAAGCTGAAATCCATGCCAGCCAATCAGATCGCTTAAAAATAACCATGACTTACTGTTAGGAATCACACGTGGCACCTGGAGGTTCACTTTACAGGTTGAGCTACTTTAGATAGCATTTATCAAAGCGAGTATGTGGAAGCGTCGGCCTGTTATTTGTTGCGAACTTTAATGTGCTGGACCCTAAATTTTTCCGTTTTTCAGACTCCAATAGAGTTTTCTCAAAACTCCAGTTTGGTCAGAAATGATTGTCTTTTATTTGTTTATGAGGAAAATACTCATAAAAGTTACTTTGCACCAGATTTAGCTTAAGCTAGTTTAGAGCCACAATAAAGGCCAAAATTCTGTAAAAAAAAATATTATTTGTTTTCCCATTTAACTGCAAACATGTGGACTAAACCCTTTAACTGCACTTGAACCAAAACATCAAATTTCCACCAGGAAACACGGAAGAGGCAGCATCATGCTGCTGGATTTAAAAAAAAATGTTTTGGCACTTCTGTCGTGAGTCTAGAGCGGCGCTTCATCTTCCCATCTACAGCCAGATCAGCAATGGTTTAGATGGAAGCGTGTGCATCCATTTAAAACGGCTCAGTCAAAGCCCAAACTTCAATCTACTTGCGAATCTTGTTTATTTTATATTTTTGTTTTGTCTCACAAAATTCCTGCTGGCGTTCGTTAGAACTGAGGCTGCAGAGACGCTTGGCGGGTTTGATCTGTTCCTCTTTTTTTATTGCTGCTGCACTCGCAACATCTCTGTCTTCCCAAGGTGTGGTGCGTGAAGTACAACAGCAACGGCTCGAAGATCGTCTCGGCCGGCGACGACCGCGCCATCCACATCTACGACTGCCCGTTGTGATGGAGAGCAGTCAGTAACAGGAGGAGGAAAAAGTTCCCACTGATGCTCAGAGGGGGGACCTGGGGTAGTAAATGTGTTGCTGTTTATACACTGGCTAAATTAGGCCAAATAATAAAAGACTTGTTTTTGGTAATTTGTTTCTGTTGCGTTCCTGTTAGTTGAACCCATTAGAGATTTATTTACAGACATCCGTCTCCATGGCCTGGAATGTGAAGTGAGAATTAACTAATGTAAAGGTGAATCCTGAGAGACGAACTAGACTTTGAAATGCTGCTTTCCCCAAATCAACAGTTTCAGAATCGTTTTATGCTGTAGCAAAAAGACTCTTAAACTTTTTGCTTTTATTATTTTCTGGGTCTGAAAAGGTTTGGCGCCTGAAGTACCAAACAACACAGTTGTGAAAATTGCTATTTTTACTTAGTTAAGGGTTCCCAACTTTGACAAACTCTTAAATTGTGTCACAATCGTCTTAAGGCCGTGTGCATCCCTTTTGTTCACGTTTTGTTTTCAGTTTTTTCTTCCACTCAACTTTCCATTAATGTCCTTTGTCAGCACTGTCTGCTGGACAAGTGTTAAGTACTCATCAACATTGACGGTTTTAAAATGTTCTCATTTTCTGAGAAATATAATTTAGATCGTAATTGAAATTAAACGAAATCGGTTCATGTTTAATCCATTAATAAGTTGAACCTTTTTGAATCGAACCACTGAAATAAAATGTATGATATTCCAATTTAAGATGCATGATTACAGCAGCTTGATCTCAGGCACAAAGTGCTCCCCCTGATGGTCTATCACATGTACTGCAGCCCCTGATTTATGACTTTTAAAAAACAAAAAAATTTAATACAATTTTTATTCAACTGGAACTCTGGACATGTTGACGTAACGCAACGTTTACACATTCATTTAAAGTGTCACAAATACTGAGAGACTCTTATTCACAGAAACGCTGTACTTGACCTGGACAGAAGTATCTGCAAACATTGCTCAAAAAAAACAAAACAAAACACAAAATGTCCGCTGTGGGATGGCAGTGAATCTGAATACACTGTATTGTCAACTTTGAAGGCAGGTCAGTACATCAGGGTGTGTGTGCTGGTGTGTTGCTGCCATCTTTGTTTTACGGATCCGTGGCAGCACGGTTTGAGTCGCAGTCTTCTTAAAATCATCAAATTTCTCACCAGGAGATATTTTACATACGAAAAAACAAACACACTTTTTTAAGAGTTCAAATATAAATGTTTGGAATCAATATGAGGACCCTGGTTACCACTGAAGTGATACAATCGAGCTCAAATTAATGTGCTTTACTCTTCGTTGAAGTGAACACATTAAAGGCAGTGACACAATATAATCCAAGTCCTGAAGAGTATTAATCTACAGAATCACACATATTAATCATGTAACAGATTTTTTTTTTTCTTCTTCATAAAAATAGTACCAAGTATTCTGCAGACAATGCCCCTTGATAGACACTGAGATGAGGACTCCACCTTTCTCTCAGGTGGTTACCATGGCTTTTGACTTACAGGAGATGAGGGTACCAACAGAACCACACCATCTCCAAAAGCAAAGATGAGGCATGAGGTTCTGGAACCGGATGCCTTTCTGTCCATGGACTGGCCAGCCCTCGGAAAATACTTTAAAGTTCACAAACCGTAAAAACTCAGTTAGGGAAAGATCTGCAGACATTAAAAAGTTATTTGTACAGCAGAGTACAAAAGGATGAAGGCAAAATTGGTTTTTACGCCACCAAAGCTATTAGTTTCAGTAGACCTAAAGCAGCCTCTCTAGATTTCAAAGTGTTGGCTAATGCATATCCCACAGGAAGCGCTAGTTCTTCAAGGGGTGGAAAATCGAGGCTGGAAAAAGAAAACGGATGAAGTCATTCAAAATATTTAACTTCACCAAACCTATGCCAGAGACAAAATGGATAGATTGTTTTTTTTTTTTTAAGTACATAAAGTGACAAGATAGTCAGGGCCAAGGAAAATAAAAAGAGGAAGGAAGTGTAACCATGATTATTTAAAAGGATGCTCCACTGCCATTGTGTTGTCTGCCAAGAGTTGCTAGCTAACCTCGCTATTAGACCTTGTCTACTTTGCCGTCATGTAAGGCCCAACGCCAGAGTTAGATGACCAAGGCTGAATGAATGACAGTTATAATAAAGAAGGTAGCTCATACTTATAGCACTGTGAATGACAAAGTAACCAAAACATCATAGCTTATGTGGGTAAACCCCACAAGACCAGAGAAACTTATATGAATCAAGTAAAACTTTAACAGAAATAAAAGCAGTAAAGTAGATGGGAGGGCGCAGATGTCCATTAGCTCTTTGATCAGCCAGCTACCGGACTCTGAAAACCCCGATTCTGGATTAAAACTTTGAATTTTTCCATCCTGTTCTTTTCGTCCGTCACCTGGCTTCATTTTATCCACAGCAACACGAACGAGGATCAAGTACCTGTTACGCATTTCAATGTGCATCATTCACAGATAATACAGCAAATCACCGGAGAGCGAGAACAATAAGGTTGTTTCATCCACCTTGCAGTTGCTAACGGCTCCGTCTAATGATGAATTCTCTTTCTTCCTGCGTTTAAAGCCACGCCGATCTAAAGCACATCAGACAGATCTGGGTCACTGCCTCTGTGCTGCTGGAGAATGATGACGGGCTGTCCTGGTCCCCCACCCTGCCTACGCCTTGTTGTCCTTCACCAGTGTCTGGTCTCAATCAGGTCGCTGCGCAGGCTCAGCCTCTTCAGGGTCTCGTATCCAACCACGATGAGCACCGACGTGGGCATGGAGGAAATGATGCGGGCCGACAGCCCTTTGGTCATCACCCAGACGCCCTCCTCCGCCAGCAGCTGCTTGAACGTCTCTATGACGGATGTTCGGCCCTCCACCTTGGAGAAGGATGATGATGGTGATGCATGGTTAGCTTTTTTTTTTTTTAAACCTTATGTGAGCAGAGGAAATAAACAACTTTGTATGAAGAAACTCAACAATTTGTTACATTTTGACTGCGGTAGATTAAATGATTTGTATAATGTTATAATCATCTAAAGCTATACCAAACCTTAGGCCCATTGATTAGATGCTTTAAACTGTTGTTTTACGTTACTTTTGTTCTCATGGTTTCCTCCTTGCTGAACGGCCTTTTAGCTCATTTCAGTGTATGAATTGTTTCTCTGCGGAATACAACTTTCACAGACTTCAGTTTGAAACATCTCTGTCCTGAATGTTACGTTTCCCATGGCAAGGCTCTCCGTACAGCAACAGAGGTCAAAAGTCCTTGAAGGTTTGCGACTAGTGACCAGATACTAGAAACCTCTTACCACTGCGCTTTCCAGTGAAGGTTGCTTTATGATGTTCTAAGTCCTGTTTAGATTGTTGTTTTGGGTTCATGCACCTCCATCGATTCATTGTCTACAGCCACTTATCCTTGGAAGATTGCGGAGATAGTCCCAAAGACGGTCAATTTATTTGTAATTGAGCTAGCTAGCCAGTCTCAAATGTCTTGAAGCATCTTCTGACATGTGGCAGAATTCATGGTGAGTTCAATGGTGACCTTTGACTGGGCAGTCATTGGCATCTCACCGGTTGTTTTTGAACATCCTACCGTGGGATACCTGATAATAAACCCGTCTGTGACCCTACCAGGCACGTAAACTGCTACAATCTTCTTTCTGAAGGCCTCAGACAGCCTATGTTTTGTGTTCAGCCTCACTTCCAACAGCTAGGAGATCGTCAAACCAAAAGTCTAAAGCGTAAACAATGACAACCTCCTTCAAAAGGCTGCAGCTTTTTCTTACCTGAACTCTTGCACGGACAACATCCATAGGGTTTGTGATGGTGGAGGCAGTCGCCGCTGCCATTGGTCCTGCCACAGCCTGCAGAATCAGGTGGGGACATCCACTTGGCGCCATTAAAGATAATTTTTCTGAAAATGCAAACGACATTATACATCGTAAGGCCAAGTCGCACAAAAAGACAAGCTGACAAAACAAAAGGAAGGTGGCATTGACTTACCTGCATAAAAGTGATAAAAAGGCCACCAGAGGGCACTGTTGGGGATGTATGTGAGCAGGGATGCCACATAGCCCCTGTAAAATCCCCTGAAACCGTCGGCTGCAAATATCTGCACCGTTATTTCCCGCGATTGCCCGAAAGTAGGTTTGCGTTTAGATGTGGCGAGCATCATTTTTGGCTTCACCTTGAAGCGGGAGTGATGCTCCCCCTGTCCTTGCATCATCAGGTGCTGGGACACCACGTCAATGGGCACGGTGATGGTCTGAGCCACCAGGGACGCCGCCCCTCCCGCCACCACGGACTTGACCGTGTTGCTGGGAGAGTAGTGGGACACGTACTTGCGGACAAGTTCGTAGGTGGTGATGTACGCCTGTCCTGCCACCAGAGTGAAGGTGTTGATCATGAAGCCTCGGTAGAGGCCCCTCACGCCCTCCGTTCGCAGGATCTTGCAGAAGGCGTCAAAGGTGCCCGAGTACACGGCCTTCCCTTTCTGCACCTGCAGCCGGGTCCGGATTAGGCTGAACGGGTAGACCGTGGCCCGGGTGGTCAACGTCATAAACACACCCAAGGAGTAGAATTTCCTCTTGTCCAGGTCCTCCCATTCGATAATCTGGATGGCACCTTTCTGCTGCATGGTGCCGGTCGGGCCCTAAAGCCAAAGCGCTGCAGTCCCAAACGCTGCTGCTGCTGCTGCTGCCATTATACCTGCATCAGAGGGAAGCATTAAGACGATGACAGAGGACAACCGTGGATCACCTGACCAATATGGAGACCAGACAAACCAGTACTAGTTATTTATTCATTTCACTTTCTGCTCCAGGTCTTGCCCTCTCTGGTGAAAACATTTGTCTGCTTGTGTTGGCCTGTCACTGAAAATGCCTGGTTTTAACGCGACCAAATGTCGAGCACTTTTAGCAAGGTACTACAAAAATTCCTCTATGGATTAGAAACAGCGAGACAAAGATGTTAATGGCGTTTAATTAAATATCTGCAAGACTTCGCACAATGGGCAAGAGAAGCAAAGCGGTATTACTACGGGATTTGTAAACCCGGAACTGACATGGCTTGTGAAACTCACTTGTTAAAAGAGTCGGTTGGGTCTGTGAGGAGAACAGAGACCACAGGAGGGGAAGTTTAAGCACATATTCAGCTGCTGGTACAATAATACCCATCAACTAGACGAGCAGCTTTGAAACGTTTGATCAGTTAGTCAGTAACTTGGTGCTGTTTTGTTGGAAAGAGGAAGCACGTGCAAGTCGCAGCGTGTACTGGGCTCGAGCTGCTTTAGCAACAACAAACTGACACGGGGCTTTCCTGTCGAAGAAACTGCAATGAGTGTCACCCAAACACACCGACTGAACGTACCCGAATAGTCACGAAGCTCACCGTCCTCGGCCACTATCGTTTGGGTATCGAAGTTGTTTATTTACACTCGAACGGCCTGCGCTGCTGCAACATAATGGAGGGTCATGTCTTCCGTCCATTACTGCTCTGAACAAACACGGTCAAAGGTAAAAGGTCAAGGGTCTAAGCTTTGTCAAGACATCGACAAATCGTTATCTACTATAATGTTAATTAAAAAAAAATAGAAAAGCATGTTTGAAAAGCATTCTGCTCCGATTTATAGGCCTGAAATATTTACTTTGCCAGTCGTTTGTGTAATTGAAGGAAGATGATGCATTCATGATCGGGTAGAAATTCTAATAAAGTACATTACAATGGTCTCACGAAATGACATTACAGATTTTGACCAATGAAAACCAATAGGTAATAAGGTATAAATAAGCAAAATCATATATGAAAGTTTATACATACATGAAAAATGTGTTGAATAATGATAAGAAACACTAGTATTTCTTTCGTCAGTTACACAAACATTCCTCGAACCAACAGTCCGAAGTGCATTGAAAGCAACACAGTTGACGTCACATGACACTATTTTTTTTAAAGTCACAGTGCTATTTGTGATCGCTTCAAGCCTTTTCTGACATGATGCGATTTGAAGCTCATCTTTGTGGCTTGGCTTTATTATGACTTTGTTGTCCGTAATTATGTAGCGGTATTTCTATAGTTTTGACTTATGAACCTTGCAGTTATAATTTATACTAATTTTCTACTTAATAATTTTGGTACAGATAAATTATGATTATAAAAATACATAATAATAACAACACACTATCTCATTATTATCAGATACTATGCAAATACTACGAGACACCCTTTCAATTTTTTGACTTAGCTTTCATAGTTATGCATCTCATGATAATCTTAAAGATAATTAGAGATAGAGACTACATCTCATTATTATGACTGAGGAGCTGGTAATCCTATTGTGAGATAGTATTTTGTCATTACCTATTAATAATAATGATAATGAAATAGTATCTCAACTCTCACCTGTAACAAATCCTGTTGTATTGCTAAAAAACATGGCTTTTTTAAATCCACAATTGTTTCTAAAAATTGCTTTTTGATGTTTATTCTACCACAAATTTCTGGTTGGGCGTGACCGAGCAGCCCTGTTCTCTGATTGGTTACATCACTGTTTGCTGTTTTGTGATTGGTCAGCCCTGGGTTGGTTCTGCAGTGTGAGAAGGGGCCCGTGTTGATTTCAGGAGTCATCATGGCGCTCAATGCGACAATTAAAGGTAAAACGAGTCTTTTACGAACCTTCTACGGACAGCTACGAGTGGCTACAGCGTGTAAACTAGCCGAAAAAATCCAGTTGTGAAACGGACTCTTCTTTCGTAGGAGAACTTCGGCCTTTTCTCACGTGAACGTTACATAAAGGACCCCGACAGAAAAGCTAGCACGTAGCTAACGCGATAACACAGATATGACAGCTAGCATGGTAAAAAAAGAAAAAGAAAACGCTAAACCCGTTGGTGTCTTACTTGATGCCATTGCCACGACTTTTAGCTAAATGTCTGTTGCTAGTGTTTTGTTTTATAACTAAGCTGGTTCTTGTTATCTCTAGAAGAGGCTAAGCCGGTAGCTCGATAAGTGCTCTGCACAAGTGTGCTTCACGATAAGGGGGAATATTAGCAGCTCGCGCTCAGGCTAGCTCTGCACCCCTCTTTCCTCACCTTGCCTTTATAAAAAAAAACATGCTAAGAAACCTCAAACGTTTACAGTCATTACGTGATTCAATGAAGAGCCTGCGGTTAGTGCTTTAATATTTGCTGAAAGAAAATCGGCCTTTCAGACCAGAGCCAGTCATTGTAACACATTTACATTAAATACATTTATATTAAAAAAGTCCCTGCTTTATCAGGGTTTGTGTCTCATATACATTACTACTTAATTCTTACTTTTACTGCTTTACAGTATTACCTATTATTACACTATTGATGCGTAAACTAATACATAATTACACACTTGTACACATATTCTGGTGATGCTACCTAGATGCGGTTATACAGTTATTTTTGGTTTTACTCTATTAGCATAGCATCTGTATTTATATCTATGGTCTTAATAACAACACATGAGATTCAACAGTGCATGGTTTTATGTAGAATATTGATACTGTTTTTATGTGGTAAATAGTCCATATCTGGCTTCACTGTGTGCCATTCAGGGTTCCTGCATAGGAAACAAATAGGACATTTGAATATATATATTTTGGATGAGATGGGGAAAGATCTGAAGAAAAACTTTACCTCATATACAACTGTCTAAATATTATCCAACCATCCCCTCATACCGGTGACTGGAATGTGAATGATTTGTTTTAAATTCTTTTCTGACGTAGAAATATCTGCCTTGTAAAAAAATATCACAATATGAAATCGAATTTAGTCTGAAAATTATGGGATTTTTGTCCTGGAACCCGAGTAGGAAACCATTCCATGAGCTGGTTTTGTCTGTGACAACCTGTTTGTGCACGGAGTCGTTTTATAGCCGGTGAACATACCTGCGGGGCAGTATTTTGTAAAAAAAAATACACAATGTCGTCTGTGTGACAGGAAATTTGAATGTTGAATCAAGCTGTCGCCTAGACAGAAACTAGACATAAAAAGCTGAAGATTGTTTGAGAGCTCTTGTTGAGAATAATAATTATCCCAGGTGACGGTAGGGTCATTAACAGAATAGAGGAAGTATTTTCTTCTATTCTCTAATATTAGCTATGTGTCATTTAATGGGGGAAATTAAGCTTTTTTTGTTTTTGTTTTTACAGCTCTTTTCTAATCTTATGTTTTGAGATTTTTAAGGTTAGAGTAATTTTGAGTAAACTGATCTAACAAAAGCAACAAATATTACTATGTCTGCTCAACTTGCACTATATTGATTATCGCACATCTAATAACGTAATCCATAGCATGTGTGTGGATATTGATTAGTGGTGGTGTCTGCTCCAGTAGCAGGCAATCAGCTGCTTTACTGACATATCAGAACAAAGCCATATTATGGTTTTGTTCTGATATTATACGTTTTTTCTTATAACAACTTCTCGTCTTGTACAGCTTTTTAATTTTTTTTAATTTTTATTTTTTACAGTATCGCGACTCCATCATAAGTTTTAAAACAGTGTTGCGTCTAACCAGGCTGGTGAATATTAAGTCTAATTTAATTTCTAGCTTGTAACGTCTTAAAACCTCAGCTTAAACTGATACAGTAAACCAGCCGTTACCTGTTTCAGCACATCATGCTGCAAACCCCCGCCATATTGTTGAGTCTGTTTTCAGGAAATGCTGCGGAGATAAGAAATGCCCGTCCCTCCTGCTTATTATCTCCTTTTGAAGGAATGTGGCTCCCGTCTGTTTACGTTTCTGAACAATAACATGAAAAAAACGTGCTCCTGCGCTCGTGTCAGGGAGCTTTTAAAATCTTAACCGGCACAAAAGCAGGCAGTGTTGTTGTTGTGTTGCTTCTTGATGAAAGGTCTCATCCGTGTATTGTGTGATCTGACAATAGATGTGGAAAAGTTGAGGAAGATGAGAAGCTGAACGTACAGTTTGATGCTCTGAGTGCTTTAGACGGTGGGCCTTAAAGGGGCAGTCGTACCTTCACATCCCGTTATAATGTTGCATGTTGTTACCATCGAAAACATACCTGGAGCGTCGCTTTGATTCTTTCAGTCATGTTTGAGAAATCCTTCAATCTCCATGGCAACCATTCAGTTGCGCAAAGTGCCTGGAGGGACCTAGCTCCGCCTTCGAGACGCAGCTCCACCTCAGAGCCACGTGTTCTGAGCTTCCGCCTCACAGAGCAGCCCTCTCCACAACTCCCCCACTTAGCTCCTTCAGACTAGCCAGCAGCAACTAGCAAACACCTGGTGGAACACCTGAACTCATTATAGGAACTTTTCCTGAGTATAACACTGGTAAAAATTTTGTTAAAGGGTTAATAGAGGAGCCATGTTGTGATGAGTTCCTAAAGTTTCAGAAAGAGGAAGACTTTTAAAGATACAGCGGCCAAATTTCAAGGCGTTACATAAATTAATTACAGGGTTTCCCCCAGAAAACCTGCTAAGCCCGGTGTTAGAGGCCTCGGGACAGTCCACCAGTGGAACACCGTGTTTTATGTTAAATAAATGAAGTTTAAAAAATTCAGACGTGCATCAGTAGGTGACGGTAATCCAACAAGTCAACTATAAACCATCTTATCCTGTCTTTACTGTCATTAATACCTAGCCCTGATACGCTATGGAAAAAAAATGTCCCTAGTGTGTTAGAAAATTTCTTTTAAGTCATAGTTGGTGTATATAGCATTTTTATAACAACTGAAGGTAAGATTGTTTTTTGCCTATGTGCCTGGAGAACAAATTACTGCCCCTTTAAATTAATCAAAGATGGCCTCAAACAAATTTAATCGCAGGTCTCGAGTTTTGTCGTGGCAGGATTATTTATTCTTATATATTCCATGGAGTATTTTTTTAGTCCCGAGATAATCCGACCCCGGATAAGAGGCAGACAACGGATGGATGGACGGATGGATATCCAATTGCTAGAACACATTAAATGTCCTTTTTAGTCAAAGCATTAACTTCTCCTCCTCAGAGCACCCGTACGCCCATCTGATCGACACGTTACCAGATGGCATCAAGTTCTACAACCCACGTAAATTAGGCGACCCGCGATACGGTGAGTTCACCGCCGCGCAGTGTCTGTCGTAACGTCAGCCGTCCCCCCCCCCGGTGAATCAACTCTTTATTTACGACACGCAGACAAACTGCCGCTGTCCGTCCGGATCTTGCTGGAGGCGGCGATTCGCAACTGCGACGGCTTCTACACGAAAGAGGAGGATGTGCAGAACATCTTGGACTGGCAGCAGCAGCAGGAAAAAGCAGAGGTGCCGTTCTCCCCGGCACGAGTCCTTCTGCAGGACTTCACGTGAGTTTACTCACTTTTTAATTCCTCGGCTGTGAAGAAAGGGATTGTTGGGAACAAGAAAAAAAAACAACTCTTTTTTTTGTTGTGGTTCTGTATCAGTGGTATTCCTGCTATGGTGGACCTGGCAGCTATGAGAGACGCTGTGGCCAAACACGGCGTGGACCCCAACCTAGTGAACCCTAAATGCCCCACAGACCTCATCGTAGACCACTCGCTACAAATCGATTACAGCAAATGGTGTGTTAATTCACTGGAATGAAATCCCACATTTGTTTGCTCACATTAACCTCTGAACCTTGTCACACCAGCGCCATACAGAACGCTCCCAACCCAGGCGGAGGCGACAGCTCCAGCCAGAGCCAGCCTCCTCCTCCTCTTCCTCCTCGTTCCACAGCGGCCCGGCCTCCGTCCAGAGGCGGCTCCCACTGCGGGGGCCAGCGGGGCTCCTGCAGCAAGGCCGCCTGCAGTGACCCCCCCGCCTCGTCGTCGGGCCGTCCTACCTCTGTCCAGCAGATTGAAAACACTCCCCTGCTCTGCCCCTTCCACCTGCAGCCCGTTTCTGAGTACGTCTTCACTAGTTAGACGATTCGACTGATTCGGTCTGTGCAACACTGGGACTAGATTCAAAGAGTTTCAGTCCTTTGCAGAAATATTCATGACCTTTGAACAAGGGCTGAAATGATTCATTCGATTAATTGTGATTAATTGATAATTGAAGTAGTCGTCAACAAATTTAGTAAACAATTTTTAAATGGAGTTTACAGACTCAAAAAAAGACCAATTGCTGAAAGAGCAACTCAGCGTGTGTGTGTGTGTGTGTGTGTGTGTGTGTGTGTGTGTGTGTGTGTGTGTGTGTGTGTGTGTGTGCGTGTGCGTGTGTGTGTGTGCGTGCGCGTGTGTGTGTGTGTGCGTGCGCGCGTGTGTGTAGGGGTGTGGCAGAAAACAAGCACTTGTTCATTTCTCTAAACACACCACCCACTGTAAAATACTTGCAGAATTGCAGCAACAGTGAAAAGCGAGATTATCCTAAATTAGGCGTTAGAGAGGATTCCTGTTCTTCATTTCGATGTGGGAAAGTTCAAAGGTCGTGCACATGTTAAGCATACTTGCAAGGTAATGTAGATATTATTGTTTTGCTCAGCGTTCTCCTTTTTCGAGCTCTCTCTGGATTTTACTTAATCTTTGTTGCAGAGTGGAAACGGCTTTGAAGAACCAGGAAATGGAACTGCAGCGAAACAAAGAGAGGCTTCATTTTTTTAAGGTACCAAAACATCACTTGTGTTTGGATTTTCCGTCGAGAAGATAAAATGGATGCTCATTTGGTCGAGACTCTTCGTTGAGCACCGACCTTTCTGCTCGTCTGCCCCAACAGTGGTGTTCGAAGGCTTTTAAAAATGTGAACGTGGTTCCTCCGGACGTCGGCGCCGTCCACCAGGTGAACCTGGAGTACCTGTCCAGGGTGGTGCAGGTCAGCGACGGCCTGATCTACCCCGACAGCGTGGTGGGCACCGATTCCCACACCACCATGATCAACGGCCTGGGAATCCTGGGATGGGGTACGGCCTCTTCTCAACCGACGTTTCTCAGCCTTTCGTTCAAACTGCATCATCAGTAACTGGCTTCACAATTTTTCTCCAGGCGTCGGAGGAATCGAGTCTGAAGCGGTGATGCTGGGCCAACCGGTGTCGCTGACCCTACCTCAGGTGGTGGGCTGTAAACTGGTGGGCTCCATCAACCCGCTGGCCACGTCCATCGACATCGTCCTCGGCATCACAAAGGTTCCTTTTTAGGGTCGTTCAACCAGAGCAGCTTTAAATGTTCCAGATGACAAACGCTCTGAGCTTCGGGTTTTGTCTCTCCGGTCTTTTGTTTTCTCAGCACTTGCGGCAGGCGGGAATGTCTGGGAAGTTTGTTGAGTTTTTTGGACCAGGTGTCTCCCAGCTGTCGGCGCCTGACCGGACCACCATCGCCAATATGTGTCCAGAATACAACGCCACCGTCAGCTTCTTCCCTGTCGACCACGTAACACTCAAGCACTTTAAAAAGACAAGTGAGTAAAATGACATGTTATGCTTTTAATTTTGTCCTTTTTGGACTTAAACCATTCAGTTGGGGTTTAATTAAAGAGAAACTGCAGTACTTCGGTCTGAATTCCTCATTATTGTAGCTTCATCTTTTACCCCTGTTTGAGAGCAACTTGTTCCCTCCAGGTCTCAGTGTTTCACTTTTATGTCGTTCAGCCATTTTTGTAGTTTAACAGCAGAAATCCATTTATCTAACACCGCAGAAACTTTTTATTCTAAAATTAATTAAAAGACGTCGACGATATTTTAACACAAACTACGAGTCGATACCTTTTAAAAAATTCAAACGCTACCAACAGTGTGACTGAACACGTCTTGTGAACAAAACCGCAACATAGTTAGCGAGTTAGCTATTGCTAGCGCCAGCTGTGGATCACGTGGCACCCTAAACAAAAACAGCAAAAACAATTTTTTATTGTTTTTGTTCATACCACAACAATACTATTCAAAGCACGCAGCCCGATTATGTCCAAGGAGCTGAAACCTAGCATAAAACGCCAATAGAATCAGAAAGCACAATGCTACTGCTATCAAAACAACAGACAAGACGTCATACAAATACAAATTCCTGTCTAAAATTAAGCTTCTTGTCATTTCAGCATTATTTATAGCTCACTGCTCTGCTGTGTCCATCGTTTCTGATGCTCAGGGACGTGCAGTCAATGACTTATCCTCATGGAGTTTTGGCATCCTTGGAAATTGGATTACAAAATGACTGCAAGAAATAAAAACGGTGGATTCATACAACCGATTAGCCAGATGTTGATGTCCATGTTTAGCAGATCCATAGCAAAAACTGTGATGCTGTTGTTCAAAAGACACATTTAGAAAAAGAGAAAACTGAACAGGTTGAGAACTGTGACTCTGATAGAATATCAAGATATTTATGAAGATTAAGTTCAACTTTTCTGCACACCTCAACTTTTCCAAAGAGACTCCCACGTTCACATGAAATATATTTGCGCTAAAAAAAAGTGGATTTTGTATAAAATGTCCCGTTTTTTTTTCTGTAATGTATTTTAATTCATCCTTCCAGATTTCACTGACGAAAAGCTTGAATTACTGGAGTCCTACATGAAGGCTGTAAATCTTTTCCGAAGCTATGAAGAATCCTCAGAAGATCCTGAGTTCTCAGAGGTAATTTCACATCGGATTAAAACAAAGTTGGTTTTTTTTGGTTCGTTTCTTTTTAAGTAATTCAATTCAAAAACACAAGACGATGTATTTGGGGGAAAAGGGACAGTCAGCCTGTGTGACACTTATTTCTTCCCCTCAACTGTAGAACGCAGCAACTTTAGCAAAGACCTGCTGAGGGTGTGTGTTTGACCATAAAATGTGAAAATTGGAAGTAAAAATATATTTGCTTAATGGAAAGATGCCAATTTTGAAAAAAATTCCAGTTTTTCGATAAAAAACTTTTGCATGAGGATGAGTTGGTTTTTCAGTGGTATCAAAATTAGTGCATTTCGCCGAACTGCAATGAAAACGCTTATTTCACATCACACGAGTCACACGATCAGCAGCTGTTTGTTACTACTGACGGAAAAGACGAAGAAAACAACAGGAAGTAGTTGGAGGAGGACGGCGCTTCACGTTTAACTAGGAACAAACGTATTCATGTGACATTTCAATTGTTTCTTGATGGAAACGCTGCAATTGGAAAATTGTATTTTTTCAACGTTGGTGAAACATGGACAAAGTTTTGCACACCTTTGTTGCAGTGACTGCCTGCTTCCGCTTAATGCTTTTTAGTGAAAAGGCTTAATTTGACCTTGTGAGAAACATGTCGAATTTTCATTACCTTTAAATCAATTCCATTAAATTTAATAGAAATAAACTCTTTAGACATTATACTGGTTTCAATTTTCGAATTGAATTCCTGAAATAAATGAACTTATTATAGTTTCGATGCAGCTTTATTCTTTTTTTCTTGACTCTCTGTCAATTTAAATGCGTTGTCTGAAAAGCTTTAGAAGCCAGTCGTATCAATCAGCTCCGTTGAAGCCCGCGATGTTTGTGCAGGTGATCGAGATCAACCTGAGCTCCATGGTTCCCCACGTAAGCGGACCCAAAAGGCCCCAGGACAGAGTGGCCGTCAGCAACATGAAGGACGACTTCCAGAGCTGCCTCAACGAGAAGGTAACCTGGACGGGGGCATGTACCGATCCCTCTTGTTGCTCGGCAGCGGAGCTTCCCAGTAACTTCTCCTTTTGTCGCAGGTGGGATTTAAAGGCTTCCACATCTCCAGGGAGAAGCAGGACGTCCGCGTCCCCTTCCTGCACTGCGGTCAGGAGTATCAGCTGGCGCACGGCTCCGTGGTCATCGCCGCCGTCATCAGCTGCACCAACAACTGCAACCCGTCGGTCATGCTCACCGCAGGTATGCCAAAGTTCAAATTCAGCCGCGAACTGTTTAGTCTTCTCAGCAAAATTTAGTTCAGTTTCAAGGCGGCGGGAGCTGGACACAACACAGATAGCGCGAGAACATTTTTCATCAAGGTCGCAGCTCGCTTCGCTCGGCTTGGCTCACTCTGTTCCTCGCCGTCGACAGGCCTGATGGCCAAGAAGGCCGTCGAAGCCGGGCTCGTCGTCAAGCCCTACATCCGGACCAGCCTGGCTCCTGGCAGTGGCATGGTCACCCACTATCTCAACACCAGTGGAGTCCTGCCTTACTTCAACCAGCTGGGGTGAGCAGGTTTCACGCACTCACAGCACAGGAAGTGACATCAGCTGCTTCTTTGAACAGGTTTCAGTTACATACTTAGACTTTACAGTTCAGAGAAAAGGTTTTAGCCTCAATCTGGTTAAATAAAGTCATTTAGAGCCACTAACATTCAATCACCTAAACATATTTCATAATAATATACTGCAGGGAATTTGTTGTAGCTTTTATAAACATTTTATTTCCATGTTTTAGAATAAGAAAACAAAAATAAAACCTTTTTTTTAAAGGATGGATCCATTTTCTTCTGTGGGATGTCAAGTTAATTTATTTATTTCAGTAACAGAAGTTTAAAGTGCTTTAAACCATAAAAACATCATCCAGTCAAATATCGTCATCAAAATCAGCAAATACACATCGAACATATTGATCAACATTACAGTTACAATGAATCAAAGTTGCATAAATAATGGCGGTGATCATGTGACAGGTTCGAGGTCATAGGTTACGGCTGCGCCACCTGCGTGGGGAACATGGCGCCGCTACCAGAAGCTGTAGTCGACGCCATCAAAAAGGTAACTCCCCCCGCCGCCACCGCCGCCGCCATGCCGGCGCCGCTCTCTGTCTGCACTCACTCAGACTCTCCACCGCTCTCTGTCGTTTCAGGGGGACCTGGTGGCCTGCGGTGTGTTGTCTGGCAACAGGCACTTCGAAGGCCGCCTGTGTGACTGCGTGCGCGCCAACTACCTGGCCTCCCCTCCCCTGGTGGTGGCGTACGCCATCGCAGGCACGGTGGGAATCGACTTTGAGAAAGAGCCTCTAGGTGAGACGAGCGCCGCCTGCGGCTCCATTAGGCTGTTTGTCTAGAAGCAGGAGATCAGCAGGAGATTTGAGGAATTTGGTGGGATTACAGTCAGTGAGCAGGAAGGGATTCAGCGTTTTGTTTAGTCACGTCTCCACCGCCGGTGGAGTAGAAATAAATCTTTTATCTCCTGCAATCTGGTTGTATTTTAATCTAAACGTTTAATTTGCTCTGCATAGATGCTTTGGAAAATGTCTGGAATTATTTAGTCATTTTTAGAAGTTTTTTTTTTTGGATGAGATTAAAATGCAGCATTTTAGTCTAAAAGCAGGACGTAGATTGTAGAGCACAGCATTCTGGGTAAATACAGCCAAAAACAAATGCACGTGTCTCGCGCTCGCAGGAGAAATGGCTTGTGGACTTTTTCAATTGGTTTAGTTTGTTTGACGCAGTGCTGTGTGAAAGCGCACTTTCCCTTTATAAACCCTAATTTGTGGGAAAATGGCCGCAGCTGCTTGTCCGCCTGTCTCCAGCCACAAATACATCTCAATGTAAATTAGTATAAATACAGGAAAGTCTGCAATAACCATGGCAACGTAACTATATACTTGACTTAAAATGTGCTTTTAGGACATATAAGCTCACTTCACATAAATAGAACTAATATAATTTAAATGGACAGAAGGTCCAAACACGTGATTTTCAGCGTATGTTTCCAATTGAACAGGCCGGACTTCGGAGGGTAAGGAAGTGTATCTTCGTGACATTTGGCCGTCCAGAGAGGAGGTCCAACAGACCGAGGAGGACATGGTCATCTCCTCCATCTTTAAGGACCTCAGGAGGAGGATGGAGGTCAGAACCCGTCCTGTCGTTGAATAAATCCCGCTGCACCTGCAAACCGTGACACATTTGCTCCCCTTCAGAAAGGGAACACGTTTTGGAACAAGATTGAATGTCCAGACTCGGTGGTTTTCCCCTGGGATCACAAGTCCACGTATATCCGCTCGCCGCCGTTCTTCACCAAACTCGTGAGTCCCTCCGTCAGAGCCGGCGCGCCTTCCTGCGTTCGCAGCAACCGTCGCCTTCTCACCTCTTCCCTTTTATCGTCTTTTTTCTTCCCAGAGTAAAGATATTCCTCCGCCCCAGTCGATAGAAAACGCTCACGCCTTACTGTTCCTCGGAGACAAAGTGACCACGGATCACATCTCACCAGCCGGCAGCATCGCCAGAGTCAGCCCCGCCGCCAAGTACCTGCAGAGCAAACGGTTGGTGCCGGACCGCCGGCTTGATAAATGGTCACAGAACTTACTGCGAGAAATCGACAATGTTGTCATTTTGAGACCATTTTCAACTAGTAGAATAATAATAATGATGATGGCATATCAGAGCAAGTACACCCATCAAAAGATCAATATACTTTTACTTCAAAAGAATAATTAATGACCTGTCACAATAAAAAACGTTGCTGGACAATAAGTTGTCCCAGAAGTAGTGCGCACTGCGCGCTTAGCGTCAATGTTAGCAGCGTTTCGTTGACTTAATGCTAATTGTGACGGGCTCAGTCGCAGTTTTCATTCACCGTGTTGCTTCAAATGACCTGAACTCTCACGTTGCGTCTCCCAGGCTGACGCCGCGGGAGTTTAACTCGTACGGCGCTCGCCGAGGGAACGACGCGGTGATGATGAGAGGAACCTTTGCCAGCATCAAGCTCCACAATCGGTTCATCGGCAAGCCGGGCCCAAAGACTCTGCACATTCCCTCCGGCCAGACTGTGAGAGGAAACCTAACCGGTCTAGTCCATGTAAATGTTGAGTGCTGGTTGATTCAGTCCAGTTTCAATGGTCCTCTGTCTCTGTGTGTGTGTGTGTGTCTGCGCAGCTGGATGTGTTTGACGCAGCTGATCGCTATCAGAGAGACGGCACACCCCTCATCATCCTCGCTGGAAAAGACTACGGCTCTGGAAACTCCAGGGACTGGGTGGCTAAAGGACCGTACCTGCTGGTAAATCCCACACACACGCTTGCGTTGCTGTCTTTGGGGGCTTTTCCATTGACTGCGATTCATTTCTGCAGCCTAAACAGGACTAAGGTCTAAACTAAGGCTTGTGCTAAACCCCTACGCCACCACAACACGCCCATAAAAACAGTTTTTAAGATATCTTCTTTTCATGTGAAGAAAACGTAAGGAGGGAGAATTTGAGTTTAGATTCATGGCCTGAGCCCGACCCAATCTAAACTCTACATGAAAATTGATTAAAATCGGAAAGCAATTTGGGTGTAAGCAAATTATATATTTTATTTTATAAGTCGTATTGATGAGCTTCACTGCTTTGTTTGTTTCTGTCTTGGAAAATCTCCCAGTTAGAGATCATAGCGTAGCAAAAACGTACTTTTTAAACCTTCTTGATTCCGTTTTGTGTTTTTCCCAGGGCGTCCGCGCCGTCATCGCCGAAAGCTTCGAGAAGCTCCACAGGAGGCAGCTGGTGGGGATGGGCATAATGCCGCTGCAGTTCGTGGCGGGGCAAAACGCCGACACGCTGGAGCTGAGCGGGAAGGAGCGCTTCAGCGTGGCGCTGCCGGAGAGCCTGCGGCCGCGGCAGCAGCTGACCGTCAGGGTGAGGCGTCCGAGCAGCGTCCGCGTCTCTGGGAATCTCCACACGGTTCACTGATTTCTTTTCATGTTTTTTTTTCCCCCTCCAGACCAGCAAAGGGACGTCGTTCGGCGTCACGGCGCTGTTCGACTCCGAGGTGGACGTTATCTTTTTCCAACACGGGGGGCTTCTGAGGTACGTCACTCGGACTGTGGTGGAAAACGGACCGGACGCCGCCGCCGGCGAACAGCAGCCGACTCCGGTCTGACTCCCCCGCCGGTTCTCGGTCTCCTGCGCTTCTGCGTCCTCAGACTTTTGGAACGTCCGTTTTCCTTTTGTTTGTTCGTTGTTTTTTTTTTTTAAAACCTGTAGCGTGAGCGTCTTTCAAGTCAGTACACAAACGTTTCTGGCTTGTGAACCCAAGAAGAAGAAGAAACGACGGCGTTCGACATGTGTGTGGAGAATGTACTGCCTGTAAACGTGGTGGTCTCGTGTTTCGTTGCTGGAGAACTCTCGAGGTTTTTCATCGGACTGTTCTGTAGCCAACACCGCTTTGGAGAACGACGATGGAGCGCTTCGTCACCGATTCCCCCCCCGATGTCAGAATTCTGCATGATTATTTCTTTTCCCCGTCAGAGCAGAACCGTCTCATGTGCTGGTGATGTTTCTTTACTTGACAGTCTTTGTGATGAAACCAATTGTGTGTCGATGTTCTTCTCCCGTACGACGCCGGCCAGAAGGTTGGCTTTTTATTTGATCAACAACACAACATACAACCAGCAGTTTTATTTTTCAAAACAATAATTCACTGTTTCCTCTGCCCACCTAAAGTGTCCATAGACGCTCAAATATATCTACATGCACCCACTAATATTTTGTCAGATGTCCTTCAGTGAAGTTTTTTTCCTTGTAGCCGTTCGGTCGTCGCGGCTGCATCGTCTCTCCAGAAATGCTGATCAATTTTAAGCATAACCCATCGGTTTTCAGCGGGGTGGACATCCGGTCCGCTCCGATCAGAAAGGCCGGCGCACTTTCGACCAATCCAGAACCAGCTTGTTGTTGTTTGCAGAACTTTTATCTTCAACTTGCATCCATTTGACCCAAACTGTCATCAGCTCTGCACGGATCATTGAGCGCCGTTTAGAGAAACTCTCTATGGTTAGATTGGCCTCTTCGGTCTTCATGACGAGACATGTGTATGGTAGTGGATGCATCATGCTGTGGAAGTGGTGCATTGTATACTTGGGGGCAGGGAGGGAGAATCCATCTTCAATTTAAATGTTTTTGCCCCTGCAAAAGCAGTACACTTGAGATTAGACTGAATTAACTTCATAGCAGTTATTCAGCAAAATATGAGCTGAATAATTAAGTAAATAATTCTTTATTAAGTTTAAATAGCGCTAGTTCCACTGGTTTATTTGTTTCACTTACAGTAAGAAATGTCACCCATGTTCTAAGTGGAACTATTACTTTTTTAAAAGTCAATATAAAGGAATAATTTATTTAACACAAGCTCCTATGTCTTGCTGAAAAGTTCCTTGTAAGTTAGTTTTGTCTTATTTCATTCGCACTTGAAACTGGGCCCAAAAAAAGTTTTGTGTTTTAATGCAGGGGTGTTCAAAGTGCGGCTCGGGGGCCACATGTGGTCCCAAATGCTTTTGATCATCCCTGACGGTAGAGATGAATTACCAAACGTCCATGTCCAGTGATCCTGGAGCCGGCTGTTGGTGCGAACCAGATCTGCCCAGCTCAGTCCGCCGCCGCCGCCGCAGCTACCGGTCTCACCAGGAGCTCCCCATCATCCCCAAATCTCCCAAATCCCCCCACACTATTCATTACAACGTCTCGCTTTAAGAACATTTTCCTCGCCGTAATGACTGATTTGGCTCAGGGTGTAATTGCAGCTTTTCATCTCGTTTCTGCGTCCTTCGTGACGTGGGACGACCTCGTTGGGTAAACGCCGCTTCAGCCTCTTTGGAAGAGGGGGAAAAAAAAACAACAACAGATTTTCAGCACTGATTTAAGGATTTGAAGTGTTTAAACAGAAAAACCCACCAAACGTCGCGTGACGCTCCGGACCGACGCGGGTCAACAGTTAATGCCGCCGTTTGTGTTGCTGATTATTTCCGCAGCGGTGTGTCACGGCGTGATTTAACGAGCGGTCTGACACTCGGACACGCTTTCTTTTCATCAGCAGCTGCCAGAATGAGTCGTGTTTTCTTTGTTGTTGCTTTGGTGCCTCATGGAGACATTTTAAACACGTTTATCTCCCCGTTTCGGACGGCGGGAAGCGTAGCTCCTCGCCTGTTTCCGGTTTGCCGCCTGGTTCTGCTTAAATCGCAGGACGTAACTTCCGGGGGAGAGGGCGGTGGACCGCCTCGCGACACGTCTTGATGTAAATAATTTTTAATAAACGGCAAAGATGACACGCTTATTTGTCTCTGAGCAGTGCTGTTGTGGAGTCTCTTTGTTTGTGACCTTTTTCACTGAGCCATTTATTTGGCATTTTTCCTCTTTTTACATCGGTTAGAATGACTCAAAGTATTTCTACTTGATGAATGTCAAAATAATGAGATCATTTTTTGATTTCCATTTTGTAAATTTACATAGTTGCACACATTTCTGCCCCCAAACAAATCTTTTCTTTTATGTGGGTTTCTTAAAAACGACTTCTTCTTCTCTGAATGGCTTTTCAGCCTGTGCTCAGGACTCGTCTCACGCTCTCCTAAGACTTTCTGTGTGAGGGTCGACGCACACACTTTGTGGCAAAGCATTCATCAAGTTGCACACAGAACTTGGACGCCGCTTAACGCCAATATTGACATCATCCGAGTTGATGTGGCATTGGTTTTCAACTGTCCCAGTTCTGTTGCTTCAAACGTCTTCAGAAACATTAAAATGGGGGAATTTTTATTCCGATTTGTCAGTGGGATTTTTTTTTAAAAGTTTGTTTTGATACAGTGTTTGTGAATATCTGGTTTCAACTGTGTTTGGTGTTTTATTGATCATGAGCTCCTCAAAGACAATGTGAACGTTTAACAGCGCTCCTATTACAAATACTTTTTCATTTGAATAATTTATAGAGAAAAGTAGAGCGAACAAAAAAACCCCTCCAGAATATAAAGACCAGCAGTGGGTTGTCAGGGGCCCCGGTCCTTGGGTCAGTGATCCACGACTTCCTGTTTCTCTGGAACATAAAAAATGGCGGCACGTTTCTCAGGATAAGAAAAGATTATATTAAAATAAAATTTAAAATAGAGCTAATTATTAGTCATAATAATAACCCTACCAAAAACCAAGAAAAAAATAGAATCCTAAAAGCGCACGCAGTGTCAGTACGCCCCCTAGCGGACGGCGTATGAAGCCTAAAGAAAAAGCTCAGATGTGGACTGTCGTTCCTAAGACAGGAAGTGACGTAAATTCAGCAGTGAACGGATACCTGGAGGCGAACGACGCCGGAAGAGGATCTGAAATGACCATGTAAGGAGAACAGGAGGTGAGCTGCAACAAACTTGATCATAAAACTGCAACTAACTTTTAATCCAAACATGTCAGTAAAATTGTCGGCTGCCAAGAAAGAGCCGCCATCTTGGCGCCGGTTTTTTCAGCACGTTGAAGGATTTATTAGCCTCGTTTAAAACTGTTTTCTTGGCTTGTTCATGAAAATGGTTAACAAGTATTTTTATTGCTTTCAGCTGATTCAGTCATAAAATAAAAGGTTTCTGTTTCTGTAAAGTGATGCAAGATAAAAGTGCTATGCTAACCCTTTTCCCTCTGTTAGGTTACTCACTTTACAGGCTTTAACTAGAAATGTTCTGCCTCTCTAACACAATAACTAGCAGCTCTATGGATTAAGATGATTTGAGCCTGAAAAATCTAGAAACACCTGGGGTTCCTCAGGGATGTGTGCTTTACATCCTAACTTTTTTTCTTTTCAAGTCTTTTTTTTTCAGAAATGAAAATGTTCAGAAAACCTTCCATTCATAGCTGCCATTTCATTTTTAAGATGTACAGTATCTATAAAGTTTACTCTTTAATGGTTTTGTCAAAATCATTAACAAAATGTAGCTTTTAGCAGAACGTACCAAAATATCCTTTAACATTAAAGTAAGAACGGTTTTATACAAAATAAGGAGAATGGGGAGGGGGAATAATAAAGAGTCAAAACGGTGAGCCTCTTTATGAAATCTTCAAGAGTAAACAGTGCAACTTTTATTGATTTGTTTTTTTTAAAGGAATCTATGACACAGTGTATGTCCCAACATTACAATAGTGACAGAGGCCATACAGACAATTTTAGTAATGTGGTGTAGAAATATCCTCAAAAAAAAAAAAAAAGTTGTGGGTCTAAAGAAGGAAAAAAAAAAAAATCTCAGGACATTACAGGATCTTCCATGCGAAAACGGTGATGAAGTTGAGTTTTTCCTGTAAAGAACAGAGACGTTAAAGCAGGAACCGGGTGGAAGATTTGCCTCCGTCCGGCAGTGACGAGGTCCAGGTAACGCTTCCGATATCCAGTTGAAGACATTCAGTTGAAGACATTCTTGATTCGTCACTCCTTCCTCCTTGTTGAATAACGGACCCAAAACGATCGCCAGTTCTTTTTCAGGGTAATGCTAAATAACTCGTGACTCGATCAGAAAAATATTCAACGCTCGTCTTTGGTTCAAGCCCCGCTTCTACACGAGTCTGCCACAAAAACAACAAGCTTTCAATCAACGTTCTGATGATGCAAACAGACTCAAACTTCTGGAAAAATTACTTCTGCAAATTTGACAGAGTGTTAATTTAATCTGAAGCAGCAAAAATGACTGAAGTAAAAAAAAAAATGTGGGGGAAAAAAAAAAATGCACATATGGTTATTTTAAATGTTTCTATCAGAGAAACTTCAATTTGATAACAGCGACAGGTGGGAGCGGCCCATTTGGTGTGAAAGGAAAGAGAAGCAGAACCGAGCCGAGATGTTTCACCGTCAGCAGAGAGAGAGAAAAAAAAAACAACTACAGATTAAAAAAAATAATAATCCTGGCAGCTTTTAGTTGACACATCCGAGTGGCTGTTTGGTAAAAGAGTGGATCATGAAGTCCGACGTGAGAAACAGAACCAGACATGCTCACCTGGTCCACATGCACTCAGCAAGTTTCCATTCAGGAAAACACATCAGGACCGTCTCTCTCTCTCTCTTTTTATTTTCTTTTTTTTTTTTAAACTAAGTGCAACAAAGCCTCTGCTCGACTAGCATAAGTGTACAAAATTCTCTGAAACTAGCATCATCATTTCCAGGTAAAAAGGCACAGACACATGGTTTTGCATGACTTAAATCCCACCGGAAAACATCGAACCCACAAACACGGCGTGTGACCCGTTTCGTCCCCCTGCCCTCTACTTCAACCTGTGAAGAAAAATAAACCGGCTAGAACTCGAGGACGTTTATCCAGCATCTAGAAGTGCTCAGAAAAATTATTTAATCCCTTTTTTTTTTGTTTGTTTTGTTTGTTTGAGTCATTATTACAAGCGAGAAGCAGAGTGAGACTCTTGGCCACCTTCAGCTTCAGGCTGGAAGGAGCTCCTCATCACCTGCAGAGGGCGCTACTGGGGAAAAAAAGAAAAAAAAAATCACTGGGCTAAACTTTTCCTCTTTCTTTATACTCTTTGCTCTAGTAAGAAAATAGTGTAAGGACAAATGAAAATATACAGTTATTAATACAATAGAATACAGAACTATGTGTTAAGGATGATTGTATGTAAAAAAAAAAACCATGTTGATTGTATCTCCCTTTTCAACGCACATGTTTGTGTTCTTGCTTTAAAGGCAAAAGGAGGTAAAGTGTATAAAGAAGGCAGCCTGTTTGTCGGTCAGAGGCTCGGCCGTTAGGCGATGGCTTTCGCTTCAGGCAGGAACGCCTCCCAGTACTTTATCAGCTGGAAAAAAAAAACAAAAAAAAAACATACACAATTGCATCAGTAGGTGCGTTTAAATGCTGCAAACCATTAGAGTCAGTCATCCACCCATTCATAACATATTTTGGGATTAAGCGAGTCAAATATAAGACTTTTTAAGGCTACCTTGAACGAAACTTAAGACCAAATAACTGTAAATATGTCAAACAGTTTTGGGGATCCGGCAAAGCAAAGCAGAAACTTCTGTCTGCTTGTGGCTTTAGGAAACGGCTCCTCGCCTTAACGCAGACAGTGCCGAGCTTAAAATGTTATTTTGTTTTCCGTGGTGTTCGCCTAGAATCGTGTGAGTTAGCAACAGAAGTGAGCTGGTGGTGAAAATGAATGTCGTCCTGATAAATTGGACCCATGATAGACGCCAAAAAAGCAACGACAAATTGCCTGACAGAGAAGACCTGTCACAATAAAACAACTCATCAATAAATCGTCCTGCCACAACCAGATTTAAGACATGTTTAGGTCATTTAAGGCAAACTCATGTTTAAATGGACCTTCCTAAGAGTCAGCAATAAAGATATGATCTTTTTTTTAAGACATTTTAAGGCCTTTTTTGAGATGCACGATTAAGTCTTTCAACGTATAAACTGGTATGAATTTATTATAATTTTCTCCTCACACTATGAAAGATCTAAATTAAACAGGCACAGGAAGCGTGGTCAAAGGATTTAAATCATCATTAGCAGTAGTTTGCTAATGTATTTTAAGCTGTGGGTGTAATTTTGCCCCTTTTTTTCATTAGAAGAAGTAAAAAAAAATTCAGAAATCAGGACTCACCTGCTGCTGAGACTGAAGCAGGGACTCCAGGTACACGATTATCTGTCTCTTGAAATTCTTGGTCTTTTCTTTCTGTTAGTGATAATAGATAAAAATAAATAAATGATTGGTGTTTAACGTCGGGGGGGTTTGGAAAGGCAGACGAATCAGACCTCGAAGCGGACGACTTCCTTGCGCACAGTTGCAGAGACTCTCTCAAAGTCTCTCTCGTACTGAGTCACTTTGGCCTCCCACTGAGGAAAAACGACGACAAATGAGTCATAAATGAATAATACTCAACAAATTCAAAATAACAACAATAACAGCCAGGATGCTACCAGGATGAATCCATTTTAATTAGATTTAATTTATAGAAAATGTTTTATGCCCCCAATCAATGATCTCTTTGGGTTTCCACAGTTCAGAGTGATGTCATCGAGCCAAGGTTGTTTGTTTTAATTACCAAAATAAAGTTGAAATTTCATGAGATTTTTATGACAAAATAATATATATATAAATGAGGAATGTTGAGCATCTGGTGAAACGATACACTGGTAAACACTTTACAGATAATACTTCAATTATTACCACAAACATTTTCCTGATCAAAACTAATTTTTCTTTCTCATTATAAATAATAATAATAAGACTTTTTCCACTGGAAAATAATTTTTTCTGCCAATATGACTATAACTATCACTCCAATACAACTTTACAAAATTCAAAGACTGGATTATTGAAGTAAAAGCCACTTTTCAAAAATGTTTTTTTTTGTCATTATCAGAACAAGAGCAAAGGATTAAAAAGGGAAATCGGATCTGGTTTTATTTTCCTGCTGCAGCGGGCGTTACCTCGGCGATTTCCTCCTTGGCCAGCTGCAGCTTGTCCGGCTTGTTGGCCCACAGCAGCTTGGCCTCCGTCTCCCTCTTCTTCTGCAGCATGGCCTGCGCGTCCTGCCAGCGCTGCCACGCCTTCATGCGCTGGTCGAAGGTGCCCTGCGAGGCAGCAGACACCGTCAGAGTCACAGTCGCCTCTCAGCGGCGTTTCGTACCGTGACGGGTTTCCTGGCGTACCCTGACCGCTCCCAGCAGGCGGATGAAGTCCGCGATCAGCTCGGCGAAGCTGAAGGTGTCGTTGGCGGCCTGGTCCTGGTGGAGCTGCTCCATCTTGTCCTCCACCTCGGCCAGCTGCGACAGGGCGCGGGACAGCGCCGTGTTGTCCTCGGCGCTGCCCAGCATGGCCGCGCTCTTGGCGAAGCTCGCCGTGTTCAGGGACAGCTCTGGAGGCGGGAAACCACACCGTCGAGTTACCGTCGCACTCTGGAATCAAGAGGCTTGGAAAAGCAACAACAAAAGCTTTACCTTTTCTGTGAACGACGAGCGACTCGACCAGCGCGTGGAGCTTCCTGAACTGCTGATCTGCAGACTCGACTTCCTGCAGCTTCTCCTCAAACCACTGCAGGGAAAAACAACAGCAAAAACACCACGAGGTTTTAACACCTTCCCCCAACTCAAAAATACTTCATTGAGCCCAAAGGGATTTTATAAGTTACTGTGAATCACATGAATTCAGGATTCTTCCAAGGAATTTAGATAGGGATGGTTGTAAGCAGGAAGGATCTCCTGTAGCAGTCCGTATTACAGCGAATCTGAAGAAGCCTCTGATTAAAGAGTCTCATAAAGAGGATTTTCACGGTTGTCCATGTTACTCTTGACTATGAACTTTTATAGAAGACTCACTGAATGCACCTGTAAAGCATATTTTAGCAGGATGAAGCTGTTTTTACAATTCATGCTCTACAAAAATGTCACACTAGGTCAGTAGAACAATCAGACAGTGGCCCTTTCATTCCTCAATGTTGCGCAGTTGCATAAATACCTGATGCATAATGACTGTGGATGCACAATACAGCAGCATAAACATCGGTATCGGTCCAGTAAGTGAAACCGGGCCGATACAAACGTCTGATGTTTGTGTTTCCCTGCCCGAAACATTTTATTGACAAACACTCACACCTCTAAAAACAGCTTTTTGACCACAGCTGAAGATTAATGTCGGCTAGTAGGACGACATTAATCGTCCTACTAGCTTCTCATGTTCAAATACTGAGAAGGAAAAAAAAAAAGCTCTATCTTTATCATCTGAGTATAAAACATGAATATCAAACTATTTAACAACTGTTGGCTCTTTATGTAGTTCATGACTCCTCAGTTTGCAACTTAAAGCAAACCTGATGGTTTAGATTTGCTCACTCTAAAGCATTAATGGAGGAGCGGAAAACAGGAGTGAACCTGAACTCACCACATCCGACTCGTTCATCTTGATGGTCATTTTGCTGACGGCGTCTGTTGCCTTGTTGAGCATCTTGAGGAAGCCGGCCCCGCTCAGCGCCTGGGTGCTGACGGCTCTGGGCAGCTGAGAAAACAAGTCACAACTTCATCAAAGCCTGAGACGGATGAAGAGAACGCTCTGAGGTAAGAGGGAGGAAACCAAATCTCTGTCCCGATCTTTCAATACTAACTGAAAAAAGAGGAACCAGAGTGGGGGAAAAAAAGAAATAAAGACGCTGCTTACTTCCTCTTTCTCCAGAAACTCTCTGACATCAGGATCCTGGAGGAGCATTGGGTGAGTCACTACTCTCTGGAGATACCTGTGGAAACCAGAAAACTCAACTTTCTGCTTTGCAAATTCAAAAGAAAATCAAAGAGAAGTCTTGATAAAATATTAAATATCAACATCCGTCCATGCAGTCAGACCGTCATACCTCTCCAAAGCGCCTCTTCTCCTCTCAAGAAAGTCTGCCGATGACGAATCTTCCTTTCCCACCTTCATTTTTGTCATTCCTGTGCCAGAAAACAAGTATTCAAGCCTCTAACCGTCCAACAACACGTCAATGTGACCAAACCCAACAGGAAGCCAGAGAAATCGCAGACAATCTTCATTCTATTCTACACATTAGCAGCTGGACGCAGAAACGCATCCCGTTTTTATCGTAATTGGCGTTTTCGTAAAGTTAACAACAACAACGTATTGATTTGTGCTCACCCCACAAGTACGCGCTACGCTGTTGGTCAGCGTAGCGCGCACACATCTTCCTCGGGGAAGATGTGTGCGGGTTTTATTGGCATCAAATGCCAATAAAATCACCTCTGAACACAGATCAACATCGATGGAGTGGAGGGTTAACGTTACCTAGGAGGTTTTTTTCTGGCGGTGGAGGAATGACCAGTCCGTTCGGCCCGTGTTTTTCAGAGAGCTTCTCGTAGAGGCCGAGGAAGTCGCTGAAGCGTCGCCTCACTGTAAACGTTTTGTTGCGAAACATCGGCAGGGAGGTCTAGGAGAAAGACAAACAAAAAGAACCCACAAGATTGTATTACCGTCTGCGTTTCTATGACAACAGTTTTTCTCTCTTATATTGGCATAATCTCCTTAGATTGAAATAGAGAAAACTATGCAACTGGAATCATAAGCAAACCGTCTGTTTAAAAAAAATATATGCATCACTTTCTAAATGTTGAGATGGGTGTGCAATTACTAACTTTAACCAGAAGAGGGCGACATAACGTGGCATTGACAACATGGTTCAACTTCCACTGAATACCATATTGCTATAGCGCTTTAGAGGAAATAATATTTATGATCATCTGTTTAGGGTTAGCGCAGCTAGTTAGCGCAGCTAGCTTGTTAGCGCAGCTAGCTTGTTAGCTCGCGGTGTCCACCACAGCTCATTTCATACCTGTGTTGATACTTTATAAGCCATGTAGGCGTTCATGCCGTCCCCTAGAAGAAAACAAGAAAAATCAAACTGTCTGCTAAATCAGAGGATTTGTCGAGCTTTCTTGAAAGAAACAAATGCTCCTCACCTATTTTCTCAGGGTCTTTAACAGAGACAAAGATGTCAAACTGATCTTCAAGTTCCTGTTCTTCCTCTTCTTCCAGCTGAAACAAATTTTAGACAAAAAGAGTGAAACCTTGTCCCAGCTGCTTCTTCCTCCAAGAGGAAGTAGGGCCAAGAAGAGATTCCAAACGGATTTGTCGCCCGTTTAGAAGATTTGTAGGACTTTAAGTAAGTAAATAAAGGCTGTGTGTACCTCTTCCACGGCGACCGACTGCGGCTTGGCGAGGCTGGCTGAGACGGAGGTGGAGGCGGAAGCAGGCGGTTTGGTCGTCGCCTCTTTCCTTCTCTCGATCATGGGACTGTCCAGGGAAAGCTCCACTGTGGCTTCTGTCAGAAGAAGAGAGAAAGCAGACGTAAAAACTAGGCTGAAGTTTCGTCTTTACACGTTTACCGGGGAAATAAATTTTTGCCCACCTGCAAATATATCAGAGTCCTCTTCAGGAGGGATTCCGTTGGTTTTGGAGTTGACCGCTCTGGCGTTTGGCGCCGTGGCGACCGCCTCCTCGGGGAAGATGTGTGCGGGTTCTGCAGCTGAAGCCGGGACGGATTTCTCCTTCTGCTCCTTACTGGCGGCTTTCTTTGCTACGGCTCCCAGCGGCTCGGCGAACAGATCCTCGTCCGCTTCGCCAAAGAGGCTCTTCTGAGGCTGCTTGGAGGGTTTGCTAGACGGGGCTCCGGTGAAAATGTCGCTTCCCTCGTCGTCGAAGAGGTCGACCACTGCGGCGCCGGGTTTGTGGGCGTCTGACGCGGCGGTGGCCGGCGGATCGTTCAGGAGGTCCTCCAGCGGGTCGCTGACCTTTGCACTGGCAGGTGGCTGCTGCGAGCCGCCGAGGTCCAAGACTGGAGTGACAGAAGTCGCTTCCTGTTCAGCGGCACTTCTCGTTTCTCCATCGCCGAGTAAATCTGTTGCGCCACGGCTTGTTTCACCCTTATCCACCGCCGCCGCCGCTTCCACCGTAACATCCACTTCCTCTCTTTGTGCTGCAGCTTCACTTCCCAGAATGTCAACAAACTCATCCGAGGCCACGTCCGACGGCTTGCCCGCTGTGTCGTTTATCAGGTCCTCAAAAAGCTCAGAGGAGGGTTTGTTTCGTCGAGCTGCTGAGAGGCTCAATCAAAGGGTCACTCAGGAGGTCAACGAGCTGACCGGCAGGTGCTGATGGGCTCTCCGTTTTGGCCATGGGCGTATTGGCCTGAGACAAAGGAGAGGCATCGTTATGCATTAATCAAGTTTATAAAGACATCAGTTTTTGGAAAGTCTGGATTTACGCTGGTGTTCTGTCAGGTCAGCATGTGCTGACAGTATACGCCGTCATCACCATATGGTTTTTTTCAATCAGCAACATAGAAACGCAGATCACCATACACTTTGTCGTGGCGGTCTGTATGACATCATACAAGTCTGTATGACATCCAGACTTGGTGGTCAACTAGTCAGACGATCATCAAGCAGCAGGGAGGCGAGTTTTACACAGGCGTGTTTTGTAGTTGGCTGCTTTCTGCTTTAAATACACTTTGAAACCACGACAATGCAGGTATATCCATCTAGTCATCACTGAAAAAAACATTGACTTATTTTCGTCGTAACTTGTGAGTATGCTGAACTGACAACTCCTCTGAAAGTCGGACTTCTTAATGAGCAGGAAGTCCGGATCAAGAAGTCCGTAACAGAATCATACAGTATGATGTATGCAGTATCATACATCATACTGCATGTATGATGATCTGATAGATCACCGGCTCGCCACGGGCCGCCATCTTGTTTTAATACGTGCGTTTTACGGCTTCTGCTTACTTTGACGTTCAATTCAGATCAACTCTACTACGGATCATTATGACGGTTGATTTTTTTTATTATTATTTAATCACGACAATAGAGTTGTAATATTACCAGAATAAAGTAGAAATTTTATGAGAATTCCTGCGCAAAAAAATAATAATAAAATAAAATGTCCTGAGCATGCTGTGATGTTATACGTCAGTTTTACGGCCAACACTTGATACAACAAAATCTTTCCACACATCAGCAACAAATTATTGCCAGTAGCAGGACTTGGACACAATGTTCACACGACGGTTTCAATTTTGGAGAAAAACGGACTGTGCTGATCACATCCTGATGACTATCAAATCTTTTATTTTTTTTTTTTTTCATTAAAAATGACCTTTTTTTTGTCATTTTAAGACATCTTCCTGGTAAAACTGTGTCTCTTTTGCTAATATTAACAACATTTCTCGCAGTCTGGCCCTGATGCTGCGTCGTACAACTCACAGAAGTGATGACTGAAATAAAAGCCACCTTTTGAAAATATTTGCTGTCATTTGCAATTTAAAAAAAAAAAAAACGAAACTAAGAAAAAAAAATAAATCAGAAATCAAATCAAGTCTGAAATCAAATCTGATCGTTTTTAAAGCCATATGAGCCAGTCCTGGGCATTATTATTATTTTGTAATTTACAATTAAAATCGATTTATGATACAAGAATAAAAAAAGCAACTATTCAGCACATTCCACCCTTCATGCTTTAATCATTTATTCACTGTTTCAGTACGTATTATTATGTGACAAAACTGCTCAAAATGGAGCATAATTATAGAATGGAAAAAATCTGCATTGAACTTTCATCTTCTAAAGTGGAGCATGCACATTTTCACCATTACTTTTACTGGGACACGAAATCTACATAATTAAAGTTCTGGCTTCTGTGAGTAACTTCACTGACAGAAGAATGAGCTTCAATTCAGCAAAAAACACACACACACACACACACACACACACACACACACACACACACACACACACACACACACACACACACACACACACACACACACACAGTTCATATGAAAGTGAAACTTCTTGTTTTCACACAAGGTGTGTTGCTCTAATATTTCTTTCCATTTGCTGAAGCTACAGTAAACAGTAGATATTGTTACTGGGAGTGCTTTACCCTGTTCTCACACATATACATTACCTACTGGAAGTAATGGTTTCATATGTTTTATGCTGGGAAAAAAAATCTGGTGTGGATTTTTAGAAGTTTGTTTTATTTATTTTACTTTAAAATACCTAAATTTGGCCCAAGTCAAATTTCACTTTTGGCAAAAATGACCTAGGAACGCATTTTAAGAAGTTGACGATGTAACTTTTTTTGACTGTCTGGTTACTTCATATTTAAATTAAATCAGGTGTTATGTTCACAGTATCTTCAGTGCACTGCTTTTTTCTTTTTTAACCAAATAAAAAAAAAAAAAAAGTTTGCTCCTACCCGATTTTTTTCTTGGAAGTCTGAACAATTTCAATCTTGTTCAGCATAAAAGCTGATCACAATCTCATGACACTTTTTTTCAGCCAAAGTTCAGACAGTAAATCTACTTTGGAAGCTGTAGCGAAGCTTGTAAACTGATATTTATCCAGTCTCAGCCTGAGATGCTTTGCAAAGAAAAATGAGCAAAAGCTTTCACAGTCTGTGTAAAGCTGGTAGAGTTGTACCATAAAAAGGCAGCTGGAGCCACAGTGAAAGTTGGTTCTACGATATAATGACTCATCCCAATAAAACATACAAAGGTTTGTGGCTGCAGTAAAACAGACCATTAAAACACTCCGTTTTAAGTTTTTAACCTAATGGACATTTTGAGGTTTTGGAGAGAAACAACTATCACAAAAATCTAGAGCAACTTTGTGAATGTTAGCTTTTTTATTCTTATTTATTGAATTTTATATACAAAAGTTCTGGCCAGAACCTTTGTATTCATATGTTTCTGGTACACCAGTACATCTGACGTACAAGCGACGTTCGCAAAAAATGGACGACAAATTTCTTCTCTTGACGAACTGGAGATTTATATTGGCTTCTAAAATGTTCTTATGGGACTTTGGAAAAGACTACTGTAGTGTTCAAGTTGTGCTAAATGGAGTTAGCCTATCAATGAAGCCATTCCAGCCTAAAATAGCATCTCAATGCTAAAGAGTTTGACAAGGAGAGACGTCCACAACGCAACCACAGTCCTCATTTCTAAAGAAGCTCCAGGAATAATCAGAGGTGCAGGGAGGAAGGACATCAGTCAGCACTTTTGGATGTTTCAGTTAGCAGAAATCCTGATTTAAGTTTTTTTTATATATATATATGTTTGCATTCAGATATTAATCTTCCGGTTTCACATAATTACCAAGTGATATTTTCAAACTTTCTGTCAACTTTAAACATTTTTTTAACTCAAAAGCACAAAGGGCCACTGGATGAACGACTGCCGATTGCCCCAAACACCTTAGCAAGTTTTCTGGAGGAAACCTTGCAAAAACAAATATTTTTGGTTGTTGCACTCACACGACTATTTATTCTGTAATTAAGCAGCAAAACGGGTTCTTGAACTAAAAGTTCATTTCTGTCGATGCACGGTTTATGACTAAAATGCGATTCATTTTGATTACAGATTCTGCAATTAACTCGATTAAAACTTTTAATCGAGTCCCACCACTAATTTTAAGAAATTGTAAACAAGCGCAGTCGTTTTTTATTTTTTTTTTGGGGGGGGGATGTCTGGGAGACAGTTCGGGCAGCTGCAGACAGGAAATTTAAAAAAAAGAAAGAGAGAAGGAAAGAAAAAGGAGAGAAAGAGCATAAAAAAAGAAAGAAAGAAACCGCAGTAAGTGGTCCAGGAAAACTGGGTGTAGTTGCAAATAATTCTCCTCTTAAGCAACGCTGATGAAATTGCCCAACCACAAGGATGTCTCCATCTAAAGCCTGATTCTCTCTGTGTGCAAACAGGATTCCTGCAAACTGAAACATCCAAAAATGCTGACTGATGTCCTCCCTGCAACCATGAGTCAAACTCTGGGAGGGGAGAGAAAGGAAAAAGGAGAGGGGAAGAAAAATCACAGGCAGCAACTTTCCAGTTTCTCCTGTGAACTTTGAAAACATCCGGGTTCTGACCACGTGACCCCAGCGTTCTCACATGACAGGAGGAAGCGTGAGCCAGTTTTACTGTCCTGCCCTGCAAACTGAATTTAGTCTACAAATATGCAAATAATAATGGTGGTAAAAAAAAAAAAAAAAGCCTCTGAAAAACTGAAAGAGAAGCACAGTCTGTTCAGACCGTCAGCTGATTTTACCCACGTACGTGGAAAAAAAAACAAAACCCACACACCCGAAAATCACTTTCACTCCAAGTTCACTGTGGACAGTGGAAGTAGCTGTGAATACATTCAACTTCTTTTTATTTATTTATTTTTTAAACCCACATATCAGTGACCACACGAGAAGTTTAGCGTGAGTTAGCACGCGGCTCAAATCACGGATAAAGTGTCACTTTTAGGAAGAAGCTTTTAACTTCGTGCAGCTCCGAGCTGCCTGGAGGCGCCGAGCATTTAGCACGAAATGACCGCGACGAGACATACATCTGCAGAGAGCGGAGCGCGTTAACTTTAGCGTCTCCAGAAGGACCGAGTAGATAAATGTTGGTCAGCGTCGACTGAAACTTTTCCTGGAAGCCTTGCCCCGTCGGCTCCCCCTGGTTGCCTCCCTGTCGGTATCAGCTAGCCTGATAGCAACGAGCGGCAGCTGCGAGGAAACGTACCGCGCTCAGGAAAAGTTCCTCCGCGTCGTCCTCGTCGCTGTCTCGGCCTCGGACTTCCTCGGACTCCAGAGCATCTTGGTCCTCGGAATCCGGGAACGGAGGAGGACTGCGCTCTGAGCTGGTCGCCATCTTCGCTCACCGTCTCCCTCTTCTTCTTTTTTTTTCCTGTTTTAAACCCGAAGTGGAGGTAACGCTACCTCCTCTGCGTCCACGAAGCGGTTATTGGTTGGCGTGTCGCCCGAGAGTTAGCTGCTCACACCGAGGCCAGAGCACCGTCTCACCGTCCGGCTGTGCTGCTGCTGCTTCAGCCCGCTGTCTGTCGCTTCGCCACACCGAGCAGGAGGAGCAGAGACGCGGCGCTCTGGACGTGTAAACCGCCGCTGCCCTTTTACTTCCTGGTCCTCCTCTTCCTCCTCTTCCTCCCCCTTCTTCTTCGTCTTCTAATTCTCGGGCAGGTTAGCTTCAGCGTTAGCCAAGCTAGGCTCAGGTGTCATGGGACCCACACACAGCTGCAGCTGAAGTGAACTAATCCGCCCGCGTTGCCACGGAGACCACGGGCTGTCGGAGGGCAGAATGTCCCGCAACAGTAATGGCGGCGACAAGGAGGCGCGAAGGCCGCTTCTGAGCGGAAACCATCTAGATCCAACCGAGCTGGACTCTGATGAAGGTAAAAGCGAGCCAGAGGCTCCATCACTTCATCAGACTGTGGCAGGGTTTATAGACAACTTCAGCTTTACAGACACAAACAAACAAATGCTAGTCTCATAGTGTCAGATGAATGAGATGACAGTTCTGTAAGAGGTGACCAGAGGGTTGGAGGAACTTGTTGATGACTTGCAAGTTCATGTTGATACTTAAAATACATGTTCGATACAACTTTTTCAGAGCCGATACGAAGGTAATATTGTAGCTTTGAGTGTTGGCCGATACAGATATTGGCCACATGCTGTATCAGCAAGAATCGTAGACTTTTGTTCCATAATTTGAAAGAGGGAGCAAAAGTCTGATCATGTGATACTAACCAAACAGGGAACAGCTGTCACATTTGTTACTAACCAGTGGGTCTGTGTGCAGGATGCAGACCACTTCACTTCTTTTTTGTTTGTTTTTTTTTTTAAACTTTTTGTGCCTGATAATCAATATTTGATGATGACACCCTTACCAGTGACTTTTAGGATTGATATTGTGCCTGTTTTGGGACATGTTTATGTTTCACACATGTAAACATTATTTTATTATTGCAAATCCTTAATAAGCCTTTTTATATATATATAAAAAGAAAAGGCATTTGAATACATTTCTTTTGTTATTGTGTCCATTGCAGTGGACAAGACTTCCAAAAATAATTCCTACAAACTGAAGTGTGTTTATTTTCAGAATCATCTTTGTTTTCTCTCAGTTGTATGTATAACAAAAGGGAACATTTAAAAAAAAAAAAAAAAAGCGTTGTAACTGCGTGTGAAATTAACCCTCTGCAGTCCTTACATGAAAAAAATAAAAATCTAAACAGCCAGTTAGATTGCTTCATCTGATCATTTGCAGGTTTTATTTTCCACACATTGTTGAAAAAGTAGGGGGAAAAAAATGATGTCTTTCCGATTTACAGGTGAGGTGATTTTCGACAGGAGGTCATCAGCCATCTCAGATGAATCTGGAGGGAGCGCAACGAAAAGACTCACTTATGAGGAGGCGGTCGAAGAAGCAGGTCATTTTCCTTTCTCTCTTTACGCATCCTGTTGCTGTGACGCTCAGACAACAGTTTTGATATCACAAGTGGAGCGTTTTACTATTACAGCTATTTTTTTTGTGAAATATCATGTAGAGTCAAAATAAATGCTGCGTAAATGCAACTCTATACATCTAGCGTATTGCTGGACTCCGAGAGGCGTTTGTTAAACCTGAGTAAGTGTTTGCGCTCGGATCGGATCCCTTATTTGTGTAACACAGTCGTGTTTGCTGACTGTGTGCGTCTTGAACCAGAAAAGCCTTTAATGGCTGCTGGATGAGGCTTTCTTGGCTAACGTCTCTCTGTGCTTGTTCCCTCTTTGCTCTGGTTTTGCTCTCAGGTTTCGGTCTGTTCCACTGGCTCCTGCTGGCCGTGTGCGGCTGGGCCAACGCCAGCGACGCCGTGGAGATCCTCTGCGTGTCCTTCCTGCTGCCGACGGCGCGCTGCGACCTGCAGCTGAGCTCCTCGGACATGGGCCTGCTCACCGCCAGCATTTTCCTCGGTGAGACACGGAATGAATGCAACGATCGGCTGATTGTTTAACAGGCCGAAATTCTGCTTCCGCTCTGTTTGGATGAGCGCTGTGTGACGATCCCGCTGAGCAAACAGACCGAAGCCCGATCCTGAATTCAGCAGGGGCTTTTTCACCGTTAACCCATCTATTGTTTGAATTGTGCAACACATGTCGCAAAGCTCTGCTCTTGTTTGAACGTCGTTTCTCATTAACTTCCAGCCGATGCCCGCAGTGGGAATGTTTGGACATTTGCTTAAGTTTTGTAGCAAATTCCCATTTTCCCGAGGAAACTGTAAAAACCCCAAAAACCCCTCTTCCATCACGACAAATGATTCTATAATGAACGCACACACAGATCAACTGTTGCATCATATTCACTGTTAAATTTAATAAAGCTGAGCCCTTTTCTAAGTGTTAAAATATAATAGAGGAGAAAAGGAGAATAATCAACTTTTCTGCTGCGCAGGACGATTTGAAAATTGATCATAGATGGATTGTGTAGGACATTCAATTACGGGGCAGAAAGCCTGTTTCTCATACAAGATTCAAAGAACATTTTAAGTCGGACAAACGTCCTTGCAGCTGAAATGTCTCGAGAGAAACCGTCAGCTCGATTTCAAAAACCTTCAAAAGTGGCTCACAGAAAGCAGAAAGTCTCAAATCTATATTTAAGAAGTGTTCAATTTAGAAATCTCCAGGCAGGAGTGAAAGTTTGAGCAGGAATCAACAGAGATTTGAAGTAGTCATGTCATTTCGGGAGTGGACTTCTCCGGGTTTTGGCAGCATTGCTTCTGAGAGTTACAGTAACGTCACTTACTGCAACTCATATTTTATTTATTAGTTGTTTTGTTTCAGGAAAATATGCCCTGTCCAGTGGAGGGCGCTGCTAACGTTCGAGTCAGTTGCGCTAAACTTAAAGCGCTAGTCAGAAACACTAAAGCGCTGCACCAACGCCGCATTTATGCTAACATGTTCACGTCAATTCAAATTGTGTCTGCTGTTTCTTCACCCACTTCAAAATGAGAACATTGCATATTATTAACCGTCAAGCAGTTCTTAACAGCGACGGCGAACTTTATTCAACTGAAATCAGCCGAGTGAATTAGCGCTTTAGCATTTGTAGTGAAAACATAATTTTGCCGAAGCTAAGTGTGTTTCCAAAGTTAGCAGAAGTGCTAAATGAAAAGTTAGCTCTGCTATCGACACATCAGCATGGAAGTTTGCCCAGCGCTAACCGCATCTTGTTAGATTAGTCTGAAAACTATCATGAAGGAAGAAGAGGGATGGCCGACTTTTACTGGTTCCTTTTAAATGTAAAAGTAAATCAAATTTGCTAAGAAAAAGGAAATGAAGTTCGAAATTGGCAGCAACACGCAGACCTGCAGTTGATTTTTAACTGTACCACTAATGTTTTTATGTTCGTAGGAATGATGGTTGGCGGCTACATGTGGGGGTACCTGGCTGACCAGAGGGGGCGCCGTAAGGTGTTGGTGGTGTCCCTGACCGTGAATGGGCTGTTCGGAGGGCTGGCCAGCATGGCTCCGTGGTTCTGGCTCTTCCTGCTGCTGCGGTTCATCAGTGGCGTTGGGTGAGCACAGGATTCACCCGAGACATGAACAAAGTCTGGTCTGTTCGCCAGGGTTCAAACCTCCAAAATGTTTTAAGCAGACCCATTTTTGTAAGGCGATAATTACAAAAAGTTTCGTTCTGGCTTCTTTGGCCTTCTTTTAAGCACCTCACCGATATCAAAAATAGCTCCCTCTGAGGCTTTTCTCAGTAACAACTGCCACACCGAAGAGTGGTGACCTGTGACATGTTCACTGATTGGAAAGCCATTGGAACGAGACTACGTCTTGTTGCATCTCTTGGACTTTATGAAGAAATTTTGAGAAAGATCTGGCTGCAGGGAACGGAAAGGGGTCGAGTCGGGCATCCTGCGAATATTTGGAAATAACACAATGGCACTCCAGAACAGCAGGGGGCGCTACTTCCTACGCTGGCCTTGGTCCCATGGTTGTCGTTTCCTATATTTTTTAAAATCTTTATTGGTTCTTTATTGGTGTCCAACTTATCCATCAGATAAGATGGATCCACTAAACATTTGATTATTAATATAATGTAGATGTCTAAAGACAAAAACATGAAACGTGAAACGGCGGCTAACGTGAAATAGCGCCCCCTGCTGTTCTGGAGTGCAATTCTGCCATTTTGAAATTGTTTTCCCCAGCCAGATATACCTGGACATTTTCTTGGAAAAGTAAAACCGCAGAAAATGTTTAAAGCTCCATATTTACCCTTGCGAACATCGTTAGACTCATTTTTTTTATTTTTCTTACGTTCTGCTCTGTAGGGTGGGTGGATCCATCCCCGTCATCTTTTCCTACTTCTCGGAGTTCATGCCCCGGCTGAGGAGAGGTGCCATGATCAGCGCTCTGGCCACCTTCTGGATGGCAGGAAACATCCTGGCTGCAGGTGGGAACAATAAACTGGACCGAGGCCAAAAAACTAATTAAAAAAAATTTTCAGTAAGAATCGATTCAGTAAGAAAAAAAACATACAAGCATTAAAGATGGCTGTTTCTATCTGAAAAGGCTAAAAAGAAAAGCACTAAACTGGTCATATAGTGGAATGAAAGTGAGGTCTGTTTTTTTTGTTTTGTTTTTTTGTCTAGGTCTGGCCTGGCTAGTGATTCCCAGAACCTGGGCCCGTTTCTCTCTGGGGACTTTGGACTTCCAGAGCTGGAGGCTGTTTGTGGTGCTGTGCTCGGTTCCCAGCACCTCCTCCGCCGTCCTCTTCAAGCTGCTCATGCCTGAGAGCCCAAAGTTCCTCATGGAGGTAACCGGGAGGGCAGACGAACGTTTCGCCGACGCTTCTCCTTCAGAAGAGGCCTCTGACTCTCACGCCTGAGTTTTGTGTTTTTACAGGCGGGTCGGGGAGAAGAGGCGATCCGTGTCTTCAGGCTGATGTTTGAGCTGAACATGAAGGGAACAGAAAAGGCTTTCCCGGTACGCAGCATCAGCTTTGTGGCTTGGCTCATCTCTTCGCAAGCTAACTTTCTCTCTCCTCTTGAAGGAATTCGCTTTGCGTACAAACTCCAAGCCAGGAGGGGAAACCGGAGAGACGGGATCTGGCGACGCAAAGAGAAAACATCTCATGAGTGTTTTAAAAGAGGTAATGTTTAATTACGGGGAATCAGATTTAAATTGGCCAGAGCAAACACTGATTAGTTAAAAACAAATGTGATTTACCATCTTTATAGTGACGTGCTAGTTTGTGACACATGGAGATATTTATCCTGAGAATATTTTGTTCACTTTATCTGTTACTGTTATTAAATTTTATTATATTCATCGAACTCGCAGGGCTTGCTTCCCATTAAACGGATGTTCAGCGGCCCTGTCAAAGCCCGCAGTATCGTTCTGCTCATCATCTTCTACTGCATCTCGTTTGGGTGAGTTCAGGTCTTTTCTCTGCCAGCTCAAAGATTCACGTGTGTAAAATTAAGGCCTTAAAACGTATTAAATTTGTTTAAGAATGTAAGTTGGCCTTAAATACACCAATTACAAGTCTTAAATTTTGTAGTGGAAAAATTAAATGTCGTATATTCTGTGTAGAGACTTTACTGTCAGGCAAAAGTCACACGTTTTGTGACTCAAGGCGGTTGAGGCTACCACTAATTAGCTCTGATATGCTATTGCTAATCACCTTTTTTTGCGTCTATCATGGGAGAGTGTAAATTTGATATGTGATTTCCATTTGCACATTTCTGTCGCGATGGAGGTTTTAAATGTAATGCACAATGGTCTTGAAAAGTCTTAAATTTGAGTTTGAGGGTTTGAGAAGCCGAGCTCTGTCCTGAGCCTCCTTCAGGGGGTTTTTCTGCATCTCCAGAGTGAATAAAACACACATGGGAACAATATTCTCTGCTGATTCACCGAATCTGCATTACTACAAACCAAAGCAAGAGATAACGCCTGGAAGGGTTTTTTTTTTTAATCTTCTGCAGCCAGATAATGGCTAATGCTAAGCTAAAAGACGCTCCTTTGATCACACCGAAGCGTGATTATTAACAATGGCTGACTCCGAGTCGTTTTGATCGCCTCACTTCTACCATGTCTTGTTCTGTGTAGGTACTATGGGCTGTGGATGTGGTTCCCAGAGCTTTTCGCTCGAGTCGAGAGCAGCGGCGGCTCTCCCTGCGCCAACGTCTCTATGCCGTCGGCGCTCAACAACCAAAGCTGTTACCCGGTCAAGACGGCAGGTGGGCTGTCAAAGCAGGAATTTGACTCTTCCTGGAGGTTCAGATCTGCTTGTTTTGCTTTACAGCAGAGTAGCAGACCGCTCTGCAAGGTGTTCATCAGAGAGACAGTCTGGTGGTTGCAAAAAAAAAAAAAAAAAAATCGCAGATAATATCCCAGGAAGTCGGATTCTCCTCGTTCCTTTCTGATCTTCTGACGCGCGCTTCCTCTTCCTCACAGTCTACATGGAGGGCTTCGTCGTTGCCGCGTCGAACCTGCCAGGCAACATTTTCACCATCCTCATCATGGACAGCACCGGCGGAAAGACTCTGCTGTGTGAGTTTGACTTTTATTAGACTGTTTGCCTCTTTATAAGGAAATCCTGTCTTCTCTTAAACTGTTTTCCTATTGCTTCAGTCTCCTCGCTCTGTAGCATCTGTCATCCTAGCAACAGGATGTCTGTGCATCCTTAAAAAGTATTCATTTCGTGTGTCTATAATTAAGTCTTTTAAATACGTTACTCAAAGGTTTCAAATTTTGTTGTGGCAGGGTTATTTCATCTTGGTTTTTTTTTTATGATCATGTGGCTTAGGCTACCGCTAACTAGCTGCTAACATACCCTTGTTACCTAGCTGGCTTTTTTGCAGCTAATAGGTCATAGGTAAGTGTGAATTTGTCTCCGGTTGCCTTGACAATCGGTACGACGTCATATGCATTCTGGGCGAAATGGTTCGGCACAGAAAACGGTCGCCTCTGCTAATGTTACTAGCATTGATATACTGCTACTAGCATCGATCTACCGCTACTAGCATTGCTCTACCGCTACTAGCATTGATCTGCCGCTACTAGCATTGCTCTACCGCTTCTAGCATTGATCTAAGAGCAACAACCTCTTCTTCCTCAATAGCTTTCCTTTATTTAGCACATTTCCATTGTGATTCAGGTCTTAAATTTAAGTCATAGTGGTCTTAAAAAGTCTTAATTTTGAGTTGGTGAAGCCTAACCTCTCCCCGTTTGGTCGGCCGCTCAGCCTGCAGCCTGATCGTGTCCAGTCTGAGCGTCTTCCTCATCTACGTGGTCCAGACCAAAGCCCAGAGTCTGGGTCTGTCCTGCGTCTTCAGCGGGGTCTCTGTGATCGCCTGGAACGCTCTGGACGTGGTGGGAACCGAGCTCTACCCGACCCAGCTACGGTGAGACCCGGCTCAGAAACGTCAAACTCCACCGCCTGCAGCGGATGTTGTTTCACGTGGTTTCAGCCAACACTTCTCCTCTCCCACCTGCTCCCTGCCCAGATCCTCGGCCCTGGGTTTTTTCACCGGAGTGGGCCGAGTGGCGGCCATCATGGGGAACGTGGTCTTCGGGAAGCTGGTGGACTCCAGCTGCACCGTCCCCATCCTGCTGGTGTCGGCCCTGCTGCTGACGGGAGGCCTGGTGGCTCTTCTGCTCCCACAGACCAGGCAGACGGAGCTCACCTGAGGAACTCAAACACAGCGCTAAAGTTCTCCAGACCCAAACGAATCTGTTGCCTTCAGACATTTCTCTGCGCCTTTTAAATTCAGGCTCATTTGCCAAAAAGCAAGAGAAACTATGTGCTATGTGGTGGGCTCCTGAGAGTAGAGGCCCACCAATCAGAGTTCAGCTGCTGATACTTGAACTTGGGTTTTGGTGAAGCAAATCTGATTGCTTATTTTTTTACTTTTTTTTTTTTTTTTTTTTTTACAACTTTAGCATAAGAAAATATAAGAACGCTACTTGAAAATCAATTTTCCTGACGTGCCCGGTCATCAATCATGTGCACTAAAAGCAGAGTCTTCTATGAGCAATTAGCGCAGTTAGCACAGCAAGCTAAACAGCATTCCTACTGAAATGATTCCCCGATGTTGGCGCTGGGACCCCAAAATCACATAAGATTGAGAAATACAATATACGACGACGCTAATGTCAATATCAAGGTGAAGCTCGGCAGATTTCCTTTCACATGTGGAGTGTCGCGGCTTTCCAACTGATGTAGACATGAAAAAGTTTGTTGTAAATCACTTTGAGTTCATTTTAAATGCAAAGGACCCGGAGAGGGGTGGGGGGCAAAGAGGGCAAGAGAGAGATAAAGATAACCTTGAATTCTGCTTCTGTTTCAAAGAGAGAGAAAAAAACGAGAACCAAAGAAACTTCAGTGATAACATATTCATATATTACAACACTGTGGTGCCTTACATTTCCAGATCCAGACCGTTCCACAACAGATTTGAGGTTGAAAGTTCAACAGGACGGTCATGTTGGTGTTCTCCACCTTCCTGTTCTCTTCTAAAGGTTTCGCTCTCTTCCCTCTCTCAGCCTAGAGGAGCCAAAGAAACCAACTACTTTTTAGATTCTTTATTTGAATTTATTTTACCGGTGCTGCAAATAGCTTTTAGTCTTCTTCACACGGGAACAACTTCCACGCCAGAGGGGAGCCGCTGGGAAATAAAACATCCGATTTTTGAGCTGCCAACTGGCTGGTCTCCAGTTGGTGACTCGATGAAGCTGAAATTTGTGCATAATTTTGTATACAAACACCAGATTTTGAAGATGATTCAGGGATTGTTTGTTTGTTTTTGTCGCTCAAACATTGGAAAGGATGTACGATGAGCTTACGTGTCGGTTTTGTGCTTTTAGGACGTAAAAACGACAGACTGATGTTTTACTAAAGCCTTTTCTTTAAATGTAACATGGAGCTTGAAGGTTTCATGTCATATAAGCTGGTTGTTATTAAATGTCGGCCTTGCTGATTTGCAAGGCGCCTCTTGCTAATGTTCAGTGAACTAACCAAAACAATCTTGTTGCTGTTAGATTTTTAAAGTGCTCTTTTATAAATCAGTGTATATATATATATTTATATCTATGCAGTTGAATGAACAGAAATGCAATAAATATAAATGATCATTGAGTTGAAGTCAAGCTGTTTGATCTGCTAATAAAAGATCGGATCCATCATTCATCTCCATAATTGCTTTTTTTTTTTTTTAAAAAACGGATTTGTAAATAATTTGATTAGACATGATTGAAATATTTACTTAACTGATGAACATTTTGTTCGACTTATTAAGCCAGACGCGCTGGAAGAAGTCAGTCCCGACAGCAGTTGTCGTGGCGACGCAGCGTTTCTTCCAGCTTTCAATGTTCTCCGATGACGATCACTTTACTGCATCCCAAAAATAAAGGTACACTGCCTGAAAGTTTGGGACAGATACTGTTTTTGTTGTTGTTAAGTGAAACATCTCCTGTTTCTCCATCAAGTTTACTCAGAACGTCTGTAAATTTTCCAAACGCCGACTTCGAGATCCAATATGGCGGCACCGCTTATCGACAGCTGTGGGGTTAGATAACTTTGTTTAGTTTCTTGGGCTCATATGGCAGGCAGCGTTTGCTGAAGTAGGAAATGGCGAGCGTAGAAACCAACTCGCCTATCAAATGACCGACTTTGCCTGAATTCACACGATTTATGTCCGTGTATCATAAACAGCGTTTCCCTTTAAACCGGAGCAGCAACGGGAAGCGGGATGGACGAATGGAAAAAAACAAAAGAGTTGCACTAAAGTGTTTCACTATCAGTGATGGCACAGTTACTTTGGAAAAGCAACTTTAATAGGATTACTGATTACTTGATTTAGTCACATTAAAAGTAACTATTTTAGTTCCTAACAAAACAGCAATGCTCTGATACCTGTGAAATCACATTGATCTTTGACAAAACTTAATTGCAATTTATTTTTATTATGATGACGACATCAACAATGTGTCTCCACTTATATGGTTGATTGTTTCATGCTCACAACTGTACAAAAAAAAAACTTTTCCAATTTTTTGCTGTTTTTGTTTGTTTCTAGTGTCTGGAAAACTATAAGTAGGATTTTTCCCATCCTCACCCTCCCAGTTTGAAAACAAAATATGCGTCTAGGTTTATGTCCAGTTGAACGATGCGTGAGCCCAGAGGCTCCTGCTGCTCAATTTACTTTTTTTTTTTTTTGTCCTTTTACACAAAAACTTATAAACAAGTTTCCGGGAAAACGATTATAAACAAGTTTCCGGAAAACGATATGATACACGGTACAAGAGAGAAGACGGATAAGCTTTAATCTTTTATTTGTACAATAAATAAACTTGCAATACCTCAAGATTACAATTCACAACCACACACAGGGCATGATAAACCATACTTTGTCTATGTGAAAGCCATTGGAGATGAAAGGAACGACCAGGTGTGAATTTGATGTTTTCTGCGAAAACCGCCTCCTTTTTTCGTTGGGGGACATTTCATTACATTCCTCTGCCGCCGTCATCGGATGGTTTTAGGATTAATGGCAACCGAAACAAAATGTTTGCTAACATGTACTCTGGCTACATGTGACATAACGTACCGTCTCTGCTCCTGACTTTGTCTCCGAGGGCAAAAAAGAAAAACCAACATTTTCCCTGGACCTCTCAAGTTTCACAAAAATAATGTGATTTAGACCAAAAAAAAAAAAAGGTCCTTGCAAATGACTTTGAAATGCCAATTTCAAAATGTTTTCCTTAAACCCAAACAGAGTTTCGAACAAAATGCGACCTTGACATGCACATTGATTGATTGCAGTATTTTTAGGTAAGTAACAAATTTGACATGTCCTTTAAATATTGCTTGTTGCTGTTTTTGCTGAAAGTCAGATCATCTGAAACTTATTAGCCTGCCAGCTTTGAAGTCAGGTTGGTGAAACTTAATGTTAAAGCGATCGCCTTCCTGAACCATATTAAACACAAAAGTACACCCTCAAAGCACACAGACGTACAGCACTGCAGTAATAATACAGCACTTTCACCTCAATTCACTTTTAAAAAAAAACTATTCCTGCTGATAAACGTCTCATCTGCTCAGTGCTTTAACTAGGTCGACTTGTTCAATCGAATCATGACGTAGATCGTCATACGCTTTGCTATGTATGACATCCTGACTTAGCGGTTAAGTAGGTTACAATGCATGTACGTCTATCTAGTTATAATTGACCGGCGTTCTGATTTCATACTAGTATGACAGGGCTGTTGTTTTTTTTTTCTTCAAACAGATAAAAGTGATTTAGTTCTAGTGCGTTTTTGCGTCTAGCTAAACTGTGACAGCTATGTAGCCGCAATAGATATTAATGTGAAAGAAATTCAACTCGATTTCCAGAGCACGGCTAAAGCGGTCCCGGGTTAAAGATCAAGCAGCTTTAGCTCTTCCTCTCGGTCACCAACTTCACCAGCTTAAAACTGAGGCTTAACGGAAACAAAGTCAGGACTAAAGAGTGGGGACGAAAAAGCAACATGAAAACTGCTTCGCTGTTGTAGTTTCCAGAACAGAAAGCAGAACCGGACCTATGCGAGCTGGGCCTCTAAAATCATCGTTTCTACTTGTCTCTGGATGCCTGGTTCACCTGGTTACACCACAGAGTTTAAAATATTCGGTTTTGGTAGCATTTTTTATTTGTTTTTTTAATTTCACCTGAAAACTTTTAATGTGGACAATGAGTACGAGCGCAGCAGAGAACCTCCAAACATTTTACCTCCATTTTGCTTCCATACTTAACCTGGAAACCAGTGAGTGGTACGGGAGCAGCTAAAAGATGATTATGCTACAATTAGATGTCTTCTCTGTCGCTCTTCGGATGCATGGCTCATTAGCTTTTCACACTCTGGAAGCTTCCTGTCCAACGTGGCTTTGTTGGAGAACACAGTCCTGAACAGAATCCGCGGGGTGGCGGGAGTGAGGGGGGCACAAGTGGAGGCGGGGCGTCCGCTTGTCGTCACTGCGTCAGGGCCAGCAGGATGTCCTTAACCAGCATGGTGCCGATCACCATTTTCTCACAGTTGATCGTCAGATGGGCGGCGCCCTCTTCTCTGGTCGCCACGGTGACCAGCACCAAGCTGCCGCTGGTCACCGTTCTCCCCGCAAACCTGTGGGCAGGATGTTCAGGAGGAGGAACAGGAGGACTGAGGTCAAAGCAGCAAAACAGAGAGCAGAAGTAAGGTTGAAAACACAGAACGAGAGTGAAACGGACGCCGGTTACCAGGATGTCGATTCAGATGCACAAATTAGATGAATTCTCAAGATGGAGGCAAAAAAAAAACAACAACATTGATCTTTCTCAAATGTAGAAAGGAAAGGGAAGGATCCCGATTGGGAATACAACCCATAACCCTGTGGTTCAAATCGAGACATGAATGATTCACTATCAGGTCTTTTCCCTTGTTTTCCAAACCAATTAGTATTTCCATCATCAACCGTATTGATTTTCTGAGTTCGTGCTGCGTCGCAGCAGTAAACATCTCACAGAGCGATTGCATGTCTTAGGGGACAACCAGAGCCTGATTTCTACAGAAATCACTTCGCTTTTTCGTCAACAACGACAGAAAAAATAAATACAGGAGTGACGATTAGTAAACGGATGTGTTCCTCCTTAGAGGAAACACGGGAAAGGACGGAGTGAAATACAGATAAAAAGTGCTAAAAATCTTTAAAAACTGTGAAATATGCCTCTAGTGATTGCTTTGAGTGGCGGATTAAACATTTTATTAAATGTTTCTTTTTTTAAGTGCGCAACTTTTGTTTATTTGTAAATGTGGATCCACAAATGTTCACTATGTTAAATTCTACTCTTTCTTATAGAGACTGGTTCATTTAGAATCTTCTGATCAGGCCCAATTTTCCTTATACTTCTGTATTGTTGCTATTAAAATGACTTAAAATTAGTCATTTTAAGTAAAGTAACTTACCTGCCATCTACTATTACCAGGTGTATTTGAAGTAACCTTTCTTGTACCATCGTGAGCTAGCATGCAGACAGCATTGTAGCAACAGTTGTTAGCATAAAACAGTGTTAATGCACACCAGTCACCACTGTAGAAACAATTCCTATCATTTCCTGTCATTGTTTTTATTACAGCTGCTGCTGTGGCTAATTACAGATTAGCTGCCACTGAGCTCTTTTAAATTGGGATGGGGTGCTGGTCTATTAGCTCTCTAGAAACATACTTTACTTGAACTTTGTTGTCCTCATTGTTTGTTAAGAACATGTATCGATGGTCATAGTCTGTTTGTTTTGCTTCCTTTATAGATTTCAAGTGTGGACGTGAAAATAAACAGCACTATAACAATATGGAACCCTTTTTTTTCTGAATCAAGCTATTCCAATACAACTGCACTTTTTAAAAATTAAAATAGATATCTATATGCTGTACAAGCTAAAGACTCAACAGAACTGCTGAGTCGGTTCGGGTTAACTCCTCAAACTTACAAAACTTGAGACGGTTCTTTGCTTACTCAGCCGTAACGGCAATAAACAGAGGGAGAATCTTAAAGCGTATTCACATCTGCTAGTATGGCGTGCTTGAAGACATTTTTCCAGTTTTCCTAGAGGATGTAAAATGAATACTGGATATTCTGCAGGTCTGGACAAAACATGCTGTTACTGTTTCCTATATCCTGGGATCTGAAAGCTGATCATGCGTCTCGTTTGAACGACTTACTGCCCAGCGAGGCGCCGATCCTCCTACCTGCACTCTTTGTCCGAGCCACAGGGGACGCGGCTGAGGTTGGCGGCTGTGGTCACTCTCTGGACGATGGCGTGCTCATTCCGACACTTGGCGTCTAGAGTCAGCTTCTCCGTGATCTCATTCATTCCCATCAGCTGACCTGGAAGAGTGTCAGCGCCGCAGGGGGCGAAAAAAATGAAAAGCCGACCCGTTAGTCGTTTCCAGGCCTGTCACAACAAGAAATCCTGCCGGACGATAAACCGTCCCAGAAATTGTGGTTATGAAATAATAAAACTGCCGTCTTGAGGCCATTTTTCACTAAAATAATACCTGCATAATAATGTGCGTGCACCCCCTCAAAGTTAAGAAAAAACTTTAATTTCAAAATAACATTGAACACTGGAACCAAATAAACAACAGTAACTAAGATGTTATAAACAAAACTGCATTAAAAACTGCATGTTTGATCTCTGCTCTGATTGCTGATGAACAATGAAGCCGCTCGTGCGTGCTGCAGTGACTTCTCAAGCTCCCGTTGCATTGTGGGGAATGTAGTGTTGGTGCGTGCAAAACGCCAGCGGGCCGCCGTGGCCGGTTCTAATAGTAATTAAATATCATCCAGGGGGCCATAGATAATTAATCTATCTATGGCCTTTGACAGATGTGGAGTACATGCTCACATATTCATGACCTTTGTACCAGATGAGTCTCAGAATGTGAACCTGTACTGGACTGATTCTGCCTTCAGATAATTTTAACAGTGTTGAAGATTCATAACTTAGAACTTAAAAGTGTGAAACAGGAACGGGTTTGTAAAAACAGCCTGTGTGTTTCACTCAGGAGAGAGATTCATTTGATGCATCAAAGAGTGATGTCATCACTGCTGATGTCATCGTTACCAGTGGAACCGAACATTCTACTGGTCCATTCACATCAAACACGTTTTGAGCATCAGGAAAGTCCAGTTTACATTCAAAGTCTATGTGGAGTGTTGGATGCGCTTGACGTGTCAAACGCTCCAAAGCGCTTCAAATTGCGCCGCGCTAGACGCTCGAAGCGCCGCCACATAGACTGAACGCAAACCAGACGCTCAAAACGCATTTGGTGTGAACGCACCTTTATATGTGCAGTGTCACATTAGGTGAGTGTTTCTCAGTCACTGTCCTCAGGCGGATCCCCTGCTCTGCATGGGGATCCGCCTGAGGAGGGGAATTGAGAAACACTGCATTAGTTCCATCATGTTAGGACCAAAGTCTGGTCCTAACATGATGGACTCATTCATTTGGGTAACATTTAGAGGTAAGATCCAAATTCAGTTTTAGTTAATAGGGTTAGGAATTGTTTTGGGGGGGAAAAAAAACTATTTCCAAGCACTGTTCATGTAAAATCACTCAATCAGGTTAATTCATGCATTGTGCACAATGCAGAGAGCTCATAGAACGATCAATAATCAATACAGTCTGGATGCAAAACTCACAAAACTCTCCCAGGCAGAGACAAACACCTAAGTTTTATGCAAGGATAAACTCAGGTGTTAGTCTCTGCCTGGGAGAGTTTTGTGAGCTTTGCATCCAGACTGTATTGATTATTGATCGTCTCATGAGCTCTGCATTGTGCACAATGCATGAATAAACCCGAGTGAGTGATTTTACCTGAGCTAGTACTTACTATAATATTAGGTTGTATTTCTGCCAATTGCATAGACTAGTAGTCTAATGTCTTAGGGCACCTTAGGACAATTTAGAGTGACCAATTAATCAATTCATTAATCCAGAGTTTTAGCCTAACCTGGGTTTGGATAGTAACCAAGGTTAGGACCACCCCGGTGTTGGTCGGCGCAAAGGCCGAGCCGGGCATAGCTTGCCCTTCCTGCCGATGCCAACTCGAAGGCCCTCCATGGAACCAGTGGTGGGTTGGTTGCATGGGCGTCTGTCCGTCCTCGGACCTCCAGGTTTGTGTGGAGGTCTGGGTTTGCGTGGTCTCCTCTCTTTGCATCCTGGGTGTTGGTCGGTGCAAAGGCCAAGCCGGGCTATGGATGGAGACCTCCGGCTGATTCATGGTCGTTCTTTCCCTGGACTCCTCTGTTTGCAGGGGAGCCTCTGGTCGGGTGGAAACTTCAGGATGGTTAGTTTCCATAGCAAGTTGTAACTTCAGCTTCAGGTCTGCAACCTGACCCTGAAGCGACCTCACTGTTTGCTCCTGTTCTACGAATTTAGAAGCTTGCTCAGCGTGATGTTTGAGCTGCTCCTCATAGTTCAGCCTCACTCTATACTCTTCGACCATTACTTCAATGAGACCCTTATTGTGGGAGGCATGTTTTACAGCCTCCCTTTTGAAGTAATCGAGCTGTCGAAGAAGTTCCTTGTCAGCTGTAGCTTTAGAGCAAGAAGCCCTTGAGCCACTAGTCGTCTCTGCCAGCTTTCTGTCATGATCTTGTTTGACGTGCTGCTGACGTTCTTTCTGCAACAAGTTCTGCAGTCTTTGAATTTCCTCCTGTTGGGATTGGACTTGAGCCTGATAGGCAATCCTCCGGTCTCGTTCCTCTTGGAGGTCAAAGATCTTGCTCTGCAACTCGTTTTTAAGATCATCCACCTGCTTTGTGAGATCGAGGACGCGTTGGTTTGTCTCGTCCTCGACTTGCACTGAGGGGGTGATCTCATAGCCAGCAGACCGAGTTGTTTTCTGCTGGACTTCTGAAGATGTTGGATTCTCAAAGTGGCCGGAAGGACTTGATTCCCCCTGGATCTCTGATGTTACATCTTCCGGCTCAAAGGGGCTGCCGCTGTCGTCCTCAAAGCGGGAAAAAGCGACAGCGTGCCGTAGTCGACCTGGACGCCGAGGTCCATTATGTCGACCCATGAGAGCTTAGATGGAAAAGCTTCATGTTGACATGAAAGTTGTTGTTGTTTCATGTTGATGTTCTTGCTCTGAAATGCGTACAATATCTGGAACTGATATGTCGCTTGTCTCAATGGCTTGCTAACGTGCTGTGTAGAGTGATCTGCTGCAGTAGAACTGTGGAACAGGTCTGACAAAACTCTGTCAGTGAGCTACATTCAAGAGAGAGATTCCTTTGTGGTGTCATAGCGTTGTGACATCCCTGCTGATGTCATTGATGTCTTTGGAAAAACATTCTATTTCTATGGGAGTTGATAAGCAACCGGACCTAAAGCACCGCCATCTGCTGGCCTCGCTTGGAAGTGCGCTTCTAAATAAAATTACTGCATCAAATGATTTTTCATCATCTGTTGAAAAAAGGCTGAAAAATTCTGACGCTTTTCTGAGAATTATAAATTAAATTCTAAAATATATTTTGTTTTTCTCCACAGTAACCCTAATATTATTTTGCACCAGCAAAGACAATCAGGTTTTTTTATATATATATTGATCATCTAGTGGTGGCAAAAGCAGCAAAAAAACAAAACAAAAAAAAAGCTGGTCTGTTCTGGACTTAAGATGGACAGAAAACAGGTAAAAGCGTCAGGTAGTGCAAGCTAACTACTTTGTACAGGTATCAAACGTTGACAGCGTTTTTTTCAACAATATTAAGTGAGCTTTTCTTCGACGACTGATTTGTCACTCATCAATTGATGTATTACTTATTGTGAGAGGCTTAGTTGTTTCTAACATCTCACCATTGAGAAAGAAAGGCACTGAAATAATGTACGACCAGAATATATATAAACATATGTGTAAAAACTTCTAGATGTCTCCCAAATTTGGACATACAGTATCACATGCAGCACACATACTGTACTTACAGCCCAGCAAGGTGGTTTTTGCATGACTACCTTAAAATCCCGCTGCATATTAGGATTTTAGTCGTGCCCAGTGAACCAGGAATAACAAACAAACTGTACAAACTGGAATGCAGCGATGCTTCCCACTGAACACCGAAGGGGATTGATGGTGGACCTCTCTGCTCCCAATACATTTCCAAGCTGCTTCTCGAATGTAAACTACAAACTCTTAAGTAAAAAGCCAAACTGAGCTAAAACTAAATCAGTTTCTCAGAGCAACAACATCAGCACAGCTTTGATCGGTGCGTTCAAAGTATTTTTTGTGCTCAAACAGAACTGAATCACGATCAGTGGATGAGCATTTCCAGTCATTCCTGTGATCGGCAGGTCAGCAGCTCCAGACCTGGAGATGCAGCTACGGTGCGACTACCCAGGCAGGGAGGGGTCAGGGGTCGCGTCTCAGGGAAGGGGGGATGTTGGTGGGGAAGTGGGGGTTCTGAGGTTTGCTGTAAAGCAGGCGGACACACAATAACAAACCTGTCAAAGCCGACTTACCCTCTGTCTGAAAAGGCTTCTCTATGAGGGGCCGTGTGGAGAGGAGGACACGTTTACTACACCTTTACTGCAGAGGTTCAGGCTACAGCACGATTCATGCAGCCACACTTTAAGAGTCATTTCACCTTTAAAGCAGTTTCTGTTTCTAACTGGAGCCATTTTGCATTGTCATCACCTTCCTAAAATAATGGCCTCGGACGTTTTTCACCAAAATATCTTTTTTTCTTTGGTTATGGAAAAGACGGGGGGATTTTTGTTGTTGTTGTTTTTTTTTTTGTTTTTTTTTTTTTTTTTTCAAAAATCACTTTTGGCAAAAAATGACTTAGGCCATTTTTTAAAGGAAGGTGACGTTATGCTTTATGGGCTCAGTCAATCAGTTTCTTCAGATCATCACATACACAGTGGGATTTCCCCTGGAAAACTCGCTACGTCTGGGGGTAGAGAAGTTCACCAGTTGTGTTTCTGTCTTAAATTAAAACAAAAAATAGACAGAAAACATGGCAGTGCACTAAATAAAACTAGTCTTTCTGTAGGGTTTTGTCTGCATAATCAAATACTGTTATGTTTTTGAAGAAGATAGAACTTCTTATTAGATATAAACAAAGCCGTGACTGTTGCTGATGTACTAAACTAAATGAACAAACAACGTTTAGCCTGGTGGAAGGGGGGGTCAAGTACAGCCTGGCAGCCCGCCAGGCTTATAATGCACTGAGGGAGGCTCTGCATAGATCAGCATTTTGTCCACACTGCATGTCAGTCGATGACAGGAATGCTCCTTTTATTGTTTTACCACCGCCATTAACAACTTTTTTGTTTAGTATTTCATTTAGATTCAAACACTAGAGAGAGAGAGAGAGAGAGAGAGAGGGAGAGAGACTGCAGGCAATTGGCTAATTTCAGTGCCTAGTCTAATTGACAGGTTGATGGTGTTTAGTAATAATAATAATGAGATAAAAAGCCTCGCTACGCCTCAGCATCCATGGCAGAGTAACATATTGCTGCACTTTAAAGGAACGCTCACCTTGCTCTCTTTTGAACTCGTTCTCTGTGAGGAAGACCGGCCTCATCAGCTCTCCGACCGGCGGCTGGATGGACACGAAGAACTTCCTGGTGTGCGTGCTGCAGAACGACAACAACGGATTTATTGATTTTTGATCAGCGTTGGTTTTATTTCACAAAGAAAATAGATTCAGGCGTGTAGAAGTGGTACTTTTTGTTTTTCTTTCAATGGGACAAACGGAGCCTCAGGTTGAGCAGAGACATGAATTCGCACACGGGGTAAAAAGCTCCAGGGGTCCAACTCTTAAGACAGTTGGGGAGATTGTCTTATGGTCCCGATTCTACTTTTGTTTTTGTCCTTTGGGCTCCGAAGGGCCGTCTTTTCCTTTCTGTATCACAAAAATGATCTGCCAACCAAATTGCGGTGAAAGCATAAATGTTCATCTTGGCCTGTCTCTTGCCGTTGATCTCTTACAACCTGATCATCAAAACTTCAGTCGTAGTTTACGACGCGTACTCTGGAGTGTGTCCCACCAGAATACACTGTCATGATGACAACAGGACTAGTCGATCTCACCATCTTATCCATAAACAATGAAAAAACGTCAGATATTTAATTTTGAGAGATGAACTACGGCTTATGAGAAAGAAATTGGCTTTTGCCGCACGGCGTCTTGCTGTTTGTAAGAATTGCTTAGAGAAATGCTCTTGCTTTGCAAATGTCACAAATAACTATTAGACAAGCCGATAGTTCTCGCTGTGTTTTGAAGTCGAGTGTAAGAACGCGAAGCTGAGCGAACAGGGACATCAGCTCACCACAGCTGGAAGTTTGCAGCTTGTGTCGAGTCACAGAAATCAATGCCCAGAACCGCCGTGGCCGTCTCGCCGGCTGGCAGCGACTCTGTCGACACGCAAAAGCGTAAATGACGTCGATTAAAAGTCTGGGGGGAAAAAAAACAAAACAAAACTCGAAACACGTGAGCGACGGCCTCCCGTCGGGGTTACCTATCTCGGGGAACTCCTTCACCCTCATCCCCGACTGGAGCTTCACGTCCTCCATGTGCAGGTTCTTGGTGTCGGACGCGGAGCTGTTGGTGAACTGCATCTGCACCGCCACCATGTTGGCGTCGGGGCTGAACGGCTGCCGGCTGAAGCAGTACTCCACCGACAGACCCTCGCCCGTGATGCGGTGCAGCAGCTCGTAGCTCTTCAGCGCGCCGGACGGGGCGATGGTCTGCGGAAACACGTCTCACGTCTCACACGCTGCCTCTGTCCCGCCCCGACACTTTGAAGACGGGAAGACGGGAGCGCTTCTGCTTACCGCTGGTGACAGGACGGCTTCGGACAGGGAAAGGCCCTCCAGGTCGGTCACCAGGCTGTTGGAGAGCAAGTTGTTGACCGGGGTGACTTGCGGCGAGGGCGCTGGTTCAACTGGGAGGAAAAGATAGAAGTCGACATTCAGAGACGGAAACCTGACGCCGAACGTTTATTTATTCGGTCCTTATGAGAAAGAAATCATCTTATCTGGTTGATGAGCAGAAAACCAGCCCGTGTTTATTTCAAACATCTGCTTTCTCTGCAGAAACATGGGCACAGAAAAACCCGACTCACAATCATCGAGGTCCAAAAGAGACATTTCCTTCTTCTCTTTCTTGGTTTCTTTCTTGTCGGGTTTGGAAGGAGGTTTAGATTCAGCTGCCTGGAAAAAGGGCAAGTTCAAATAAAACCTGGCAATTTATAAGACACATGGAAGAGGACTAGGGTCACTGAACATAACAGCCATAAATAAATAAAATTCAAACGTAATTTTGAAAGAAGTTTTTCTCTGAATTCTGAGAAACTCAGAGAAAAAAAACAAACGTATCTGAGTTTCAAATTCCTTCATTTGAATCTCCAAATTAATGTAATAATTTAGGGATTCAGTTCTGAATTCTGAGAATAAAATTCTGTTTTAAAAAAAGAACTGAATTCTGAAATTCAAGACAAAATTCTGAGATTAAAATCTGAACCCTGATATTAAAGTCCCCCAAAAGGATACATTAAGGATCCTAAAATCCTGAATGTATCTCAGGATACATTCAGGATACTTTAATGTATCCTGAGATTCATTAAAGTCTGAGTCCTGATTGTTAAAGTAATGATTCTGAGAGTAAAATCCAGAGCTGGTTTATCTCTATCATGAAGGACAATAACCAGAGACAGTCGTTTTTTTTAAGAGGACAAAATGTAAAAATAAATCCCCGCAGGGTTAGGAATATTTTTCAGTCTCCTCGGTTTACCTTCTTCTTCTTTCTGACTTCTGCCTCAGACTCGGAGTCGTCAGACTCCGACTGGCTGCTCTCAGACTCGCTCTCCTCTTCCTCGTCAGACTCCGACTCCGAGTCGCTCTTCCGCTGTTTCATCTTCCTGTCATGTTTCCTGTCTTCCTCTTCGCTGCTCTGCTCACTGGAAACAGACAGGAGACGGTGACTAAATGAACAAGACAGACACTGATCTGGTTTCGGCTAAAGGGAAGCGACACCGGACGACCCCGGGCTTTAAGGCCTGACTGCGAGAATCCTCTGGAAAACAATAAGACTGTTCACCCTTCAAAACGTGTCGAGTCACCTCTCGCTTTCTTGCGCCGCCTTCTTTAATTCTCTCTTCTTCGTTTTCTTCTCCTGCTCTTCCTCCTCCTCCTCGTCCTCCTCGGACACGGAGACCTCGCCGCTCTCTTCGCTCTCCGAGGCCGAGCCGCTGCCCTCGCTGCCGCTGCCGCTCACCGAGCGGCTGGCCGAGTCCGACTCTGGAAAGGAACGGGAGATTTTTGCTCTGAGGGAAAGTATTTCATCAAAACTGTTTTGCAGGTGTGGAACACAGATTTATTTTGTTATCGTTTCGCTCACTTCTCTAATGTTAAGTCACTGCGTCTCTCTGAAGTGTTTATGTTTCCTGAACTTTATTGTGATTTTGAAGACATCGCTAAATAAGCGTTTGACATTTCCTCCCGTTATTGTGGCAAAGCATCAATAGAAAATGATTTCTGTTTAGCAAACACCAGAGATTTAACTTGGTCTGATTTAACTTCAGACAGGGAGGAAAAAAAAAAAAAAAGGTGCAGGTTTTTTTTTTTTATTCTGCGTCTGTAAACTTCCGTCTTGAACAGCGAAGGCGTCAACAGCTCGTTTTACATTGTTTTATAACCTTTGACCTGTCCGTGCTCCCTGCACAGACTTCAGCTCAGCAATGTCCTTGACTCACAGCGGATCCACCAACGTCCGTTTCGATAAAACGCGTCACGACGCCTCGCTGAGGCTAAAGGTTACCGCTGTCAGCAGACTCGGTCGGGCCGGACTCGCCCTCTGAGTCGGAGTAGAACGGCTTCTCCACTTTCTTCTCCTTCCTCTTCTCCCGGCTGCTGCATTTGGTCCATTCGGGCACCTGGCGGACAGAAACGGAAGCCCGGTGAGTTTTTATTTCAGCCACAGTGGACGGGAACAAAAAAAAAAGAAGAAAAAAGAAATAACCCTCAGCAAAAAGAAAAGAAAAAAAAAAAGCACAGACGTGGGCAGAGTAGCATGGCCATGAATGCCTCTGCCTGGGCGTGATGCAGCCAAATGAAGCCATCCATCGCTGCTGCTGATCTGTTTTTACACAGTGGGGCCCCTGAGGGAGGAGCCTGGGGGGCCAGGGCCCCCTTTTGAAAAATGCGGGCCCCCTCCCTCTAGAGAATCACGTTCAGCTCGTCTTTTTTCAACAAGACAGGAAATAAATCGATCAAATTGATAGTTTGGTCTGGCCACCCCTGTGAAAATATCTGAGGCTGCTGCTGCTTTTACTACGACTGAGTATTATGGCCATAGTAAGAAAAATTAAAAATACAATCATGAGAATAAAGTCATAATAAAACGACGATGAAATAGTAACGGAAAAATATTATGAGAATAAAGTCTATTCTCGTAACACTGTGACATTATTCTCATAGTATTATAGCTTCATTCTCGTACTTTTATATTTTTCGTTTTCCTAGCGTGGCCTTAATACGCCGACGTATTTTACGTCTTCCTGCGAGAAAAGTGAATAAAAAAAAAACAAACTAAGAATCCGGATGCTTCTTTATGCCAAATGAGACGAGCACCAGGTGTTGCCTTCATGACCAAGTTGCATAAATGGCTTTCTTTCAATACAGGGAGCATTTTCATTAGCAGAAGTGATGTCTTTCAGGACTTACCCTCCTGCCCTTTCTGTTTTCCTTCCCGGAGAAAGCAATCTGCCCTTTCCGTGTCCGCGCTCATTGACCGGAGATCTTCGGTAATGACCGCGGACATCTCCCGGTTTCAAAATCACTCCTTCTAACGCGTCTCGACGTGCCTGACGGGCCGGGGTTCTGTTCGTCTGTGCTACCCGTAAATCCGTCCTACCTCGCGGCCTTAAGGTAGAAAATCTGCTGACTCAGCAGATTCCCTTGAAATACGCCCCACCTGTGGGAGTTTTGTTTCGTGTGTTTTGAGCTTTCACTGAGCTGCTGTTTTACTTCATGTCTCCACTTCACATGACAGGCAGCTTATAAATGGCTTTAGTTACGACTGTGAACAAAGTCACGGTTTCATCAGGTTCATCAGGACAAAATGCGTTGTTTCGTGGGCTATTTTGTCCCTATATTTTAAACATATTTTAGTTTAATTACACTCTTTTCTTATTCTCAAACCTCGCTAAGTAAATGCCAGCGACGCTCTGTGGGATTCAGGCCGTGTAAAAGCCATGTAATGTCAGTGTATATCAATCATATCCGACCTTTTCATTAACACAAAGACCTGAGTTTAATTTAATTCCAACAAAAACGTGTTTGCCTTGTCTGATACCGTTTTATGTTTGTATTCGAGACATGTTTTTAACAGGTCAGGATATTCTAGTGAACGGATTAGAGCACACATCTACAGCCTTTCATCTCAAACGGGTCGGATGATCAGATGAAGGATGGGATATTATTGTATGTATTGTATGTAAATTGTTCCAGTGCCAAGCTTAGTATAAACTCCCGAGCTTCTGCTTCATCCAATATGTTCAACATGAACACAACCCATTGGAAACATGACGGTAGGAAAATCTGACGAGGTAGCGCAGACAGTCAGAACTCTGGATCACTTCTGTAATGGTGGGGAGGAGGGAGAGAGGGGAGCTGTGTTTCGGGTGGCTTCGGCTCAGCTAAGCACAGAACAGCAACTACGTAATAAGAAGGCGGGGTGATAAGAAGCACTCGGGGGTTTGATTTTCGCGGCTACGTGGGTTTCGGGCTGAAGGAAGTAGTTGTGGCTCGTCGCCGCTAAACGGACTCACGCTCGTCAGTGTTGTGACTCTTTCGAGCAGCGCAAAAACCTGGCAGATGTGGAAAAGAACCAAAAAAAAAAAACAAAAAGGAAAAACAAAAGAGAGAGAGGGAGAGTAGGGATGGAGATGAGGAAGAAGGAAGGAAATGTTCTGTTTGTTTTAAAGCAAGAGAAAGGCAGGGAATATATATAAAGATATATATATTTATATACAAAGAGGTGTAAACAAGTTGGAAACTCAGAGACTGGAAGTAAAACCTGAATTTCATCACTACTTGGACAATTATCATCACAGCATCTACTGAGTAACATGGAGCGACTAAATGATGATTTTACACTCCAATATAAGTTCATATTAATGCGCTGAACCCTCCATACGCATGTTGACCCAGGCTGCTGAAGATGTGCAATAGCCTTAAAATAAAATCACATTTTGTTGGTGTTTCGGTTCGTTTCCTCGTCTCGTTAGTTTAACAACAATTTTTCATTTTTAAGTTGATCAAAGCATCTCGGATGCGTTAAAGTCAATTCCTGTTTTTCTGAACATAAAGGCCCTGTTGTTTTCACGCATTCCCAAAATGGGAAAGATAAGAAAACATTTAAAGTATCTGGCTCTTATTAGACAATATGTTTGGGGTTTTTTTCTTAACGTATTTGCTAAAACTGTCTTGTGACAGAACAATATGAGAGACAAAATTAAAACTACTGCATCAACACACCGATTGGTCAAAAAGAACCAATCAGAGCCAAGAAGAGGGTCTTGGGACTGTCAATCACTCTCACGTACGCAATGCTTACACTTTTCAGATTAGTCTCTTTGGCACAGGCGCAGCCATGAATGAGTGCTACAGCTGGCTCAGGGATGCTAACGCTAGTTAGCATAGCCACTGATCAATGCAGACGGCAGATGCCTTCATATTGCTAATGGTGGAGGAACAACGGAACGTTTGTGGAAAATTGTTAATCTGCCGTCATGATTGTTTCATCATTGATTCATCATTGATTCATCGTTGATTCTGTCACCAGGATGATGATCAAAACTCAACACAGAAGTTCATCAGGTACAAAATCAACTGTATCCTGTGAAGGGCCGCAAAGATTATGCAACAGCAATAAAAGGTGATCTAATTTCAAGGTTTTTTTGTTGTTTTTTTTACACATCTTGAACAGAGTTTGTGATACGTGTGAACGGTGCCGCGCGCGCTCTCACGACCAAACCATCAACAACACAACAAGACACGTTAGTGAACAATGAAATCACGGCCATGACGGGAGGCACAGGCAGCGATGAATGAGTGAAGACCAAGGAGGGCGGAGTGAGATCACAGCAAGCAACGCCACACGCTAAAAAAACAAAACAAAACACCACAACTTTGAAGAGGGAGCAGCAGAGGAAACAGGAACAGAGCGGGACTGCAGGGGGAACCGTGTGTGAAAATATGAACGTTCTGCTAACAGCGTGTCATCTCCACGACTTCATGTTCGCCATGCAAGCTTAAGACCAGAAGTCATTTAGGGAACTAAAAGTCCTTGGTGACAGGTGTAGTCAAAGTAAAGAGTCTCACTAAACTTTCTTGCCAATCTTATATTATGTGAAATGATCTGCTCCTGGAACCGGCACATTTTCATCAATATTAGTGATTTATTGACTTAAAAGATAATCCTTTATCTTCCTGAAAAATTCCTTTAAATGACCTTTGTCTTATTTCAAGTGTACTAAAATATTTGCACTAGAAACGAGACGTAAAAATGGTAATATTGTGCACAATAAAGCCTTCAGATTAAGATTACAGTTAATCTGCAACATGTTAGAAAATTTGATGCTATTTCTATTTTCAGCGATGTGTCTTTGACCAAATGTTGAGATTTGATTCCTTTTTTTTTATTTGTTTTTTAAATGATAAAAATTTTATAAGCGTTCGCTTCTAAACCAGACAGAAATTCTGTAAGATTAAGGAAAATCTGAATCGTGGGAAAACGTTTGAGTAGCTCACGACTCCAGTTTCGCCGACGTTCGGCAGAGAAATAAAAAAAAAGAGCAAAGAGTGAAATCTGAAGGAAACGAGAGGGAGCGGCCATCAGAACCCGAACCACTGCACTCTGACACTCTGCAGGCGGGGCACCTCTCGCCAGTCTCCCAGCAGGCCGATCCGCCCCTCTCCGGTGGTTATGACTTCCTCCGTCTGAGGACGGGATGCGGCGTGCAGAGGGAGACAGAGCCGGTCAAAAACCGAGCCTTCAGGGGCCTTCTGAGCCGCTAACTCAAAAATCCTACTGATGTTTCAGTTTGTTTCAGCCCTTTAGCTAAAACGTGAGGACATCACACAAGTTTTAGATCTTTTCTTTTATACACTATAAATTTAGATGAGACATGTAGCTCAAAATTAGAACATCAACAATATCTTAATGTACTCCGTGAGTTTTTGGCAGAGGAGAAAGAACATTTTCGTATCGATGACGGCAATTGAAGGGCCGCACAAAATGCCGCACCACTTTTGTCATCGCCGTATTTAGGAATGTTTAGACGCAAAGTTTCTGAAGTCACTATATTTCAATCTGACCAGAGGGTTTCGTTTGTTATGGAGAGATGCTTTCATTTTTTTTTTTATCTTATTTGATAGTTTCAGACTGTTCATACAAGATATTAAAAGTACACGGTCGACCTTTAGCTGAGGTTCATATTCACTTCAGCACTGACAGACGAGCTCACTCGTCCTGGCTCAGCTTTTGAGCGAGCTCAGGCAGGCCAGCTCAGAAGTATCGTGGCGTTTTTTTTGAGCTAGCTGAGCTGTGCGATCTTTGTGAAGACCAGCAGAAACGTGGAGTAAAGGTTTCTGCCTACACATGCTGTTTCCTTCAATGAGAAGATCTATGGAAAAACAGCAATAGAATCCATTCTAAAGCCAAACAACCAACATTTCTTCGTCATCTTCTCTTTCCTGTTGCAAAAAAATAAATGTAAGTTATTTGCATTCATCAGTGGCGGGTTCCTGGTTTCACTATGAGACGAAAACACAGTATGTGGCGTTAGAATCAAGCCTTCGGATCGCTCGATCCGAAGGCTTTGAAATGTGTTTTAAATGTGTTTCCATTTAAAACACACTGCAGTACCAACTGGGATGGGATGGAGAGGAAGAGGAGAGACTTTGGTCAGAACTGGGAAGACTGTGCTTTCCATTAGACAGTTGAAATCATTATTTTTGTGAAAACGCTGATGATTAATTTAGGAAATGGCTTCGTCTAATGTCAAATTAAATGCAAGTGGTGTGTAATTAGGCATCGGCTGTCTACCTGCGGTAATTCAGTGTTTTGAATCGTTTCAAAATGGATCAAATTTCCCGTCCTGCTGCTCCTGCAGTTTGTTTAATGAAATGCGAGAGAAAGCACCAGGGAAACTGGTAATGTGGAGAGCAGAGGTGCAGAAAGTCCCGCACCTGTCTGTGGCGACATTAAAGCAAATAAACATGCGAACGAGAACAACGCTGTTGGTCTCAGGTCAGAACCAAAGCCCGCTCCCCCTCCCGTGACACAATGTGGCTCAAACGGCTGTGAGGAACGATGTGTGGGCGGGCCGAGGAGCTGCTGCCCAGCAGAAGCGAGTGCAGCAGAGAGGATGAGAGGAGCTTGCCTCCACACACTGTTTTCCAGATGCGCCTGGATGCAAAACCTCATTGCAACGACTTTCTCTCATCGACAAGAAAAGAGTCCTCTTTTCTTTGTGTGACTCGTTCTCCTCGATGGAGGGAAAGCCGTGAAGCGACATCCGTCAGGGTAGTCAACGGCGACCAGAAGGATGCGTGTCAATGGTAATGGGCTGTAAATGGATGGATGAGGAATCCGTGATATATTGGAGTTGAGATTATTTTGGTTGGGAAGCTCTGGCGTCCAGCCCCTCTGAGGCACTGCTCTGGCGAAGGAGCAGCCCTCGCTCCCCTCCGTCTGCCGGGGCCCCCGGGGGGCCCCCGTGTCTCTGCATGTTACTGTTTCCACTGCACGCACAGACTCCTTCACCTCCACGTTGCGCACGGAGGGGTCGGGGGCGCTTTCGGGCCAGTCGGGCAGCTCCTGGTAGCCGCCGGCCTTGGCGTTCAGCAGGTGGGAAAGCGAACCCAGCTGGAAGTGGTCTCTGTCTGCACAAACACAAAGTAGCAAGTACAGGGGGACGAAATCTGCAATCTAAGAAATCTGAGATGATCAGGCTTAACATCTTGTTTTCAGTGTTTCGGGTTTATAACATGGAGTCGGTCATTTAAAAACTAGATGAACACAGCGCTTTTGACCTTCTGCCAGTCAAGTCCTGAGTCAAAAGGAACTTTAAAAGAAATGTATGGATCTTATTTTGCAGTAAAATTAGAGCTGCAACCAAAGATTAGATTATTCTATTGAATATTCTGATGATTAATCGAATAAAAATGTTTGTTTAGCTGCTTAAAACTTTCTAACAATCTTAGAAATATATTAAAATTTGGTTTGACTGTCATAATTTTTCTTTTTTTTCTTTCATTTGCGGAATCAGTGGGTTTTATGAAGAGATTACCAACTGCATTAAAGCCATTAGACATTCTTAAAGAGCTCTAGATGTAAACACACAATAAATCCTGTATTTGGAAAAATAATTCGGCTCAGAGGAAAATCGAAGCGACGGCTGTCTGAGTGCAGGACTTCCATCCTGCCGTACCTTTGAACGGAGACTCGAGGACGGGTGCAGGTTTCAGAGCCAGGAAGAGCTTCTTGGCGTACTTGCTGAGGGCCCCGCTCTTCTCCGTGGGCACGATGAGCTGCCGGATAAAGCGGGCCCGATCACGGATGTCGTAGTTCTGGTCGTACTTGGCCAAGTTGAGAACGTACTGCGTCAGCAATTTAGTCTGTGGGAGAAAAAAAAAGACGCAGAGGACGAGGACAGCTGACCCTGGAATCCCCTGACAAGGAAAGGCCAACATTCTTCCACATTCTGTTTTCTTTTTTCACACCCATTCAGAACTTCTCTGTAGCTTTCCATACTATTAATGAACAAAGTCGGACTAATTCTGGTCTCACATATGTAGAGGATTTAGTCCAAGAGAAAACCTGTTTGGAATTGGTGAGGTAGAGCTTGGCGGCCAGATTTAGGATCTGCAGCTTGACGATGTCTTCCTCGTTGGTGAACGACTTGGCCATCTTCCTCAAGACGTCCGGCGCGATCTTTGGCACGTGCTCGCAGTATTCCCCAATCAGCCACAGAATACTGGCTCGTGCCATCGGGACCTGAGGGAGAGCGCCGGACGTACGGTGAGACCTCCCTCTGTTTGTGGTGTCTGCAGGACTCATTGCCATGGAGGTCGAAAACGTAAAGGCGGAGCGCCTCACCTGGATGTTGTCTGTTAGTTTCGCCATGTGCTTGATGATGTCACTGTGCTTCTCTGGCTGCATCTGGAGCAGCTTCTTGATGACGACCACCGACTCCGCCACCACCAGCTCTGTACGAGAAGACGAGTCAAACGTTTGCGTCGGTCAGTGAAAGTGCAGAGTGTTGCAGTTCAGACCGTCATCAACTACCTTAGCAACCCAGAAAAGGACTCAGACCGGAGGTTCCTTAGTTACTTATACTCATCTACCAACCCTGAATAGGACTATCTAATGTATTTACTTTGGATCAACATTATTAGCTTTTTCTTTTTTTTGCTCTGTCTTTTGGTTTTTATTATGTTTGTGTTTCCTTTTAAATCCTGTAGAGCCCATTGCATTGCCTTGTTGCTGAAAAATAAAATTACCTTTACCCTGAGAAACTTGGCAGACATTCATAAATAGAGCCGATTAAAATAAAATATTATTTCATGCACCTATCCCGTTTTCTACAAAAATATTTACCAGTTTCAAGGCCGGCTCTACTCTTACCATCTCGGTTGGACAGCAGCTGCACCAGGCCGTTCAAACACGTGTCTCTCACTTCTCCGATGTTGGTAGCGCAGCGGCCGATAGCCTGAATTGTTGCAGCCACGAAATCTTTATCCATGCTTTTAATGTACGTCTGTCGGAAACACATAAACACGTTTGTTATCGTTGTGTCTCTGTTCACAGTATAGGCCAACAGAACTGAGGGATTCGTATAAAGCACATTTAATTTGTCATCACCTGAAACTCCCTGAGAATAGTGGAAATGTTTGTCTCGTTGGCCAGATTGGTGAGAACCTCCAGCTGTGAAAAACAAGACGATGTCGGTGAGGTTCTAATGAGCCTTCTGGGTTTAGCGGGTTGGACAGAACAGAACAGAGAGAAACCTTAAGGATTTTAATCTGGGTCGGGTCCGTGGAGCGGATGTAGAAACTCTTCAGGTACGGTTCGAACATGCCCTGCAACACACACACACACACCGAAAAGAACGCCGCATAAACCTTTGGATCTAAAATGCAAAACAAAGACAGGCTCAGAATAGTCTAACTAGTGTAACTTACCCGCCTTTTAATGGTCATGGTGGCCACATTCTGAAGAACGACGTACTGGACTTCACTGATGGAAGAAAAGAGAGACGGAAGGAACTGATGGAGGTCTTTCAGATCACAACGTCCAACTACTTCAAGGTGTCTTTTTGGACTAAAACACTGACGTTACCACACTGGACATCCACAGCTAATAAACATTAGCAATGCTACTTAGCCAATTAGCATTGCTAATGTTTGGATTAGCTACGGATCAGTTGGCTAACTCGTTAGCAGAAAGAAACCTAGCTAAGCACTTAGTAGTAATTAGTTAAGTAGCTAATTGCTACTGTGTTTTCAATATATTTCGCAATCTAATCTGCTTGCTTATTTTTTCACAGGGTTAGTGTTAAAACAATAGGAGGACAAAACGATAAGAAAAATAATAAAGTGCTTCCTGCCAACCGGCCTTTTAAGAACATTCAGATTCCTTATTTGGCCCAAAATGAAAATGAGTTTGACACTCCTGCGTTAAAATCTGTCTTTAAATGTATTCATATCAAGGACAAAAAGAAAAAAAACAGAAAGACCGTAGCACCATACAAACATCCAGTCCATCACTGAACTTTAAATATGCACTTTTGCAGCTTTTCTGTTGAGGACCTTTATTTAATCCCTCTACAAGTTGCAATGAAACCTGAGGCACACCACGCTCCACAGGACGGAGCTTAATAAAACTTATTGCCCAGCTCAGTGATTTTCTGACACACAGAGAGATGCTGCTGTTTGAATGATGGTTCCATTAAACCCAGAGCAGAGCCACTTGTTTAATAAGAGGCTTGACAGGCTACAGGACGTACAGCCCAGAGGTGCTGAGCTGTCATCTCTCTGTATGGTTTATGCTTTCGTGTTTACTTCAGCTTCACCGAGTCCCCTTGTTTAATATCCGTTTTCTGCTTTAGGACGTAACAGATTTATTCTCCCTCCCTGTCTTTGTCCTACTGCTGTTGTTCACGGCGTCACAGGGCTTTGTGGCGTTATTAAAGCTTTATTTTCCCTCATTGAGACTTTCATTGTGTTCTCCATGAGTTGAGTTTTTTTTTTTTTTTACAGTGACTTGCAAACGCATTCGTGCGCCTTAAATATTTTTACATTTGGCGAAATGAAATAAACAGTATACAATACTCTCCATCAGCATTTTGAGAAAGAACAAGGAACCTGTTGCATTCAGTCCCCTTTTTACTCAGATATGCCTAAATAAAGTCCAGCTCACCATTAAACACAATATTCCCACATGGCAACACTGGCTGCCTTTAGTAATGTGAAATTTCCTACTGGCGCAGATTAAATATGGCGTCTATATACCGATTTCACATAAATAGTCATATGAAGTCTGATGTCGATCGTTCATATTGTCCACCATTCTGCAGTTTGGTTTCTTTAATAAACTGGCAAAAGCAGAATCAAGTATATCAGAGCAACAGCACAAAATATGGCCATGCTGTGGGGCTTTAAAATCCAGAACTACAAAAAAAGTAAAAACATATCAAAACAAAGATGATGAAAAGAAGGAAGGAGTTTTTGCACCTCTTAGTGTCTATCTGTGCACATCTATGAGTGTAACTACTTTGTTCATTTTGTTCAAATGTTGCATATTTAGTTCCTGGTAAGCGGATAAAAAAAAAAAACAAATAAAAAAAACCCTATAAAATTATGTTTCTGTTTTTATTAAAATAAAAAAAATCCTTTTCCAATGGCGCTCGACGGCTTCAGGTTTTGTCATTTTGCCCGTGTGGCAGAAATGCTTGGACGCCACTGGTTTAGATGGGAGCTCTTTATGGAACACGACTTTACAACGAACGAAACTTTTAATCTTTTAAAAGACACGGCCCAGAAAAGTTGCAGCTGCAATTTTCAAACAATGTGGTTTTACAAAACAAATTCACTGAACATTTACTTAAAAAAACCCCCACACATTTCCTTTCACTTAATAATTAGGACTACTTTGCATTGTTCCCAATAAAATGCATAAAAACTCTTGGTTGGGAATAGTCTTGAATTGTGATGTTTATTTATAAGAAGCGACTGCCAACGACCAGCTTGACTACTTTTAGATCGTTCTGAAAGGAGAAATACAGAAAGCTCACCTGTGGCTCCTCAGCAGGCGGACCAACGCTTTGGCAATCACGCCGACTTCTGCTTTTGGGGCCAGGTGGAAGTACAACTGGGCCACAGCCATCACCACCTGGAATTTGCATATTTGTTTTAGGAAAAAAATCAATCAATAAATAAAAATGTGAAGCTTCAGTGGACTACGACAAGCCTTTTACAATAATTTGCCACTGTCAATTGTCAGCCGGTTAATTTCCTTCTGTGCATTGCAATTATGATCCACCTCTGTTTTTTTTTTTTTATTTACGGCCTTGTGTTGCAGTGCAGATGTGGAACGTGTTTGTGTTCACAAAGCCAATGTGTTAAACCAGGATGAAAGAGACAAATACGGTTCTGTTCTGCGCTCAGGCTAAAGCAGAGAGCAAATAATCTGGCAGTGCATTTATTAAAAATGCTGCCGTTTGTTTTCATGTTTTGCTTCAACACAATACAGTCGACCAGAGTGTTGGAAACAATTTAAAGCTCCATTACTGCGGTCGTAAGCTGCATACGCAGCAACGGTGTGTGTCAGGACATTGCGTGTATTACTGGAAGTCTGCTTGGGAATTAAATCTCGGAGAGTTGGACGTCAATGAGCTAATCCCTGACATCATTAGCCATTAGCAGCTGGGAAGCATTTACAACAAATGGTGGCTCCTGTAGCTGGAAGCAGTGGAGTACAGCAAAGATGTGGGAACTGAAGGAATAACAATCACAAAGAGATGGAGAAACAAAAAAAAAAAAGAGACAAAAACATGTTCATCATGTTCCGTCCATCTGTGCAAATTGCTCACAAGTTCATCTCAGATTGAATGACCTCCTCAAAGAATTATTGACCACATGACTTTAAATCTGCAGGATGTAACTTTTATGAAAAAAAAAAACATGTTTTTTACGTATTTGTTAAAATTGTCACCATGTCGTGACAGCAAAACATGAGGCAGCTTATCTGTGAATGAAATCGAGCTTCTACCGTCATTGGCAGAAATGCAGCGTTCCCAGCCAGAAACAACCAATCAGAGCAAGGAGGAGGGCTCTAGCGCTGTCAATCATCCCTGTGTATGCGCTGCTTGTTGTAATATTGGGAAAGAAACAGCTCACCGTTGCAGGAAATCTGAACAACTGCCGTCGTCAGTGGCCATGCTAACCAGCCATAGCATTCAATGCAGGTTCTGCTAAACTAGCCGTAGCCTACCATAGGGGTGAGCAGCATATACCCAAGGTTAACTGACAAAGAGGAGGCAAAGAAGCTAATTTTTTTCTCTCAGATTATCTCATATTATACTTCAACAACAATAGAAACAATAAAACTGTACTGTTCATAAAAGCTACATACTGCAGCTAGTGGGCCTTCACGGTTTGTACCATAACTCCAGAGCGTGTGCGCAGCGTGTGTGCAGCGTGTGCAGCGTGTGTGTGGCGGCCTCACGGCTGCGTTCCGGCTCTGCAGCAGCGGCTTGGTGTTCCTCAGCAGCAGCCGGTGGTCGGGGTCCATCACGTAGGGCTTCCTCTTGGCCATGGCGGCCGCCTCTGCTTTCTTCTCCTTCTCCTCCTCGTCCTCATCCTCGTCTTCATCCGAGCCGTAGAAGGTTTTCTCTCCGCCTCCTCCCTCCTCCAGCAGAGACTCCTGCAGTGAGTGGGGAATGAGTTTGTGGTCAGCTGTCAAAAATGATTTACTAAGTATTGAAAGATAACAGGAAACAACTCATTTCCTGACTGATTTCTTTAGATTTTTTTGTTACACAAAAATACCACCCACAAAATGACATTTTCAAAATTATTTATTAAGAGGGGGAAAAAAAAGATCCAAAACCTATTAAGTAGTTGTTGCATTGTTTTGGTGCCAACAATCAAGCATTTCAATATCTGGGAATTCATTTTTTAGCCTGAGAAATGACATTGTGACTGATAGATATGAGTAATGTTGTTTTCCTTTGACTAGCCCATTTGCTGTTGTCGGAAATGGGCTGAAAGTAACCGACCTTTGCAATAAAATCTGTAATGTGCTACATTGTTACATTAAAGTAGTGAAATAGCATTAAATAACAAAGGGGCAATTATTATTATTAATTTATTTACAGCCAGGTTTGTTTTGGACAACATTTTTATCTCACTTTTTCTTTTAACTCTGTTCTATTTTCTTTGGTTGCGTTTAATATTTTTATGATACTAAAGCAGACTGCATGTGAAATGAAGCAAATAGTTTATCAAGGGATCGTAGATGCAAAAATCGCCAATTTTTCATAATGCGATTAATCGTCAGAATAACCGATAGTCTCTCAGTCCAGCAAACTAAAACAAAAACATTTCACAAATTTTTCAGCTTTTCATTGCTGACCTGATCATATTAGGACCAAAATAATGCAATAAGCTTAGAGAACTGATCAATAGAGGTAACTAAACGTTGGTAAAATAGATTTTCTTGAAGTCACAAACTACAAAAGAATCAACGAGAAGTGAAAATTGTGGTTCAAAATTCCTCCCACGTGTCTGTTTTCTTACTCACGTTGATGTTTGGGTTGAGGAACTGGGTCCTGGCGTAGCGGGTCAACATGTTGATGATGACGACCTGGCCCCACTCCTCCACGTCGATGAGCAGGTTGCACAGCTTCCTGTAGTTCTTGTGGATCAGGTCGATGCGCTCCGGACACACCTCTTCGAACGCCATGACGACGCTTCCTGCCACCAGCTGGAGCACATTGTGAGTCAGGCGGCAGCTGATCGCATTACAATTACTTTCCTGAACACCGACTGACCAGAAAGTCGTCCGACTAGAAACTGCGATCAAATGTTTTGCTTGGATTTGCTAAAACGGGACTTTTTTTGTTCTCTTCTTCTTTGTTTCTGTCTATTTGTGGGAGCTGAGCACAAACGTCCAACAAAACAAACAAGGCAGGAAACCAAAAGCTTACCGTGGTTTTGTCTGCCAGGAGTTTTTCTATGACTTCTATCAGCTGGTCTTTTTGTTCAGGGTCCAAACTAAGACGAGAAACAAAAACAACAACAACGGTTAGTGAGAAACTTCCCATATTAGCAGCCGGTTTCTGCGTTTCCACACTGACGAGGTTTGATTGACGGTTATTTCTCCGGGCTGCGGCTGCGGGCGTACCTGTAGAGCTTGGGGATGGCGTGGGCAGCGGTCTTCCTGACGTATGGAGACATGTCTGAAGCAGCTTCTTTGATGGCCAGCATCATAATGGGGACGATGATTGTAACTCGTATGCTGGACAGAACTCGCAGGGCGCTGGCTCTGATGAGCTGATTGGGATCCTGTCATTTAAAGACGTTTGCGGCAACATCAGTTCAATTAAAATAGCTCTGTTCATGCTTCCCCACTCAGTCATGGGGAACATCAAGGCTCCTCATTAAGACCCACATCGTTCTCGTTACGCTTTAGGTTTTAAATTGCATTGGCTCGACCGCTGAAGACCCATATATCTATATACTTATCCCCTTTTTTATGCTTTTGTTTACACATTTCAGCTAGAAAAAATGTCGGGGATGGAAAAACACCACAAACAACAAAAAACATCGCTAAATGATGTATGTGGCTAGTTCACGCTCACAGCATCCCGTCAACACGACAGGAACGTCGAACGTACCTTTAAGCCGCGCTGGAAGGTAGAAATTGAGAGCAGGGCGAGGTCTTGCTGCTCCTCGGCGTAACGCACCAAGTAAACATAGACCAGCTTCTTCACCTGGAACCAGCAGGAAGGAAGATGGAAGCAAACCGTTCAGGCAAACTTGGAAAGTCAAGCCGCAAACTGAGTCCACCGAGATAAAATCAAAGCACCGGGAGACTTTCTAAAACACGATGACGGAAGAAGCAGAAACTCGCGAGCCTGGAAAATTAAAGATGAAAAAAACGAGATACAAAGAGCCTCTTTCTTTTCCTGTGTGCAGCAACGACACAACCCAAAGCAAACAGAGGCCAAACCAGCACAACCTACCTCAATGTTTTTACACGCCACATTTTTCACCACAGCCGGGAAGAGGTCTGACGCATTTTTACCGCGGGCGATCATCTGGAGAGAGAACAAGAATTTGAAAGGATTAAACCCTTTTTAAGAAACAGGACAAAGTGCGGTACACATAACAACTGTTGGGCCATTTCTACTAGCATAAGGCAATTACATTGATGCCATTGGCTCATTGGGAGCTCTTCAGATCACATTCAGCGTTCTGGATCTGGATCCATGTGATTGACAGCAGTAGGGCAACCTCTGCTATTGCAGAAAAAACTCAGCTAGTGGAAAACTAGTTCTTGTTTTTTTTTAGGTGACTATGGCTGTGCTCATCATTCAGAGCCCCTGAAACAAATACTGCTCTTGAAAAACTCTCCTATTTAAAGTATGACTCTTCAGGATGCAGCTTCCTGACTTTATTTAATCGTATTTTTGAATTTATTGACGTTGTCATGGGAAAACCAGCGGAAGACGTCTATCCACATAACGATAAATGAAAATTCTTAGAATGACGAGACATTTGTCACAATAAATGATGAGCGATACGATAAATGCCCACCCTTAGCAGTGGATATTAATCTTGAAGTTACAGTTGATATTTACAGTCGATTTATGTGTTACAGAAATTTCTAAATCATAAAAATGTTAATGCACCTCTGACGTCGCTTCTCCGCCACGTTTAAACACGATCCACTTATCCACTGTTACTGTCACATGACCAAACAAATACTTCACGGCCGAAATCTCCCCATCCCGAATTACATCCACAAACACTAACAAGATGAAAATAAAATTTTTTCCATGATGTTTCTGCTGGTGCTTGTTAACGTACTTTCATCTTCCTGCAGTGGTGGTGAGTGAACAGATGGGTGTGGCGTTTCAGATCCAGGAAAACTGACACAGATCATGAATTATTAACAGCTGCCTGCACAGTTTGGATCTGTTAACATCTTAGTTACATCGTGACAGCCTACCGCTGTCTTACTGCTCCAAAAGACCAAGAACATTGCCAGTCAATGCGACGGTAGGGATTAGAGGAGGATGATTCAGCACATTTTGGTATCGATACAATATCAAGTAAATACAAGGTCCACATCGCCAATACCAATACCGATACTGATATGACACTTTTTTTCTTTTTAAGTTTGATAAACTTCTCACCTTAAGATATATTTTTATTTTTTTTTTCCTTTTAATTATTTCATTCAAAGCGAGGCCAGAATTGGGATGAAGTTTACAAAATACTTTGAGAACAAATTGGCGTGATTTGTGTGCATTTTCTTTTATAAATAAGTGACGCGCAAAACATTGAGAATTTGATCAAAACAAAATCCTTTTTGAAGTAGAACTGAGAAACTACAATACGGAGATACATTTTAAAAATTTCAAGAGGGAATCTGAAGCTAAAGTATCGAGTATTGATCCGATACCGACGCGGTATCGATGTATTGGTGATATTTTTGCTTGCGTCCGCCTCTCGTAATGACGGTGCACTTTTTTTATTTTTTCGCATCACACACCCAAAATTGCTGATCCGCAAAACCCCAAAGTAAACGTTAAACCCACTCACAGCCACGATGCGCTTCATGGCCTCCAGCTTCAGCGAGTCTTTGTTGCTGTCCAGCATCTCCTTCAGGTCGTCATGCCTGTGAGGAGGAAACATGCAGGGTTAGCGCACAGCACAGCTTTATGTCAAAAGAGCGGGAGAAAAGCGCTCGCTTTCAGGCTCGTTTTGAACTTTGGGTTCACAGCTCAGGATATTTCGCAGTGTCTTAGTGTGACCTAGAAAGGTTTCCCTTTGAAGTGAGAAATTTGGTTTGCAAACTACATAAAACCTGCGATACTGCAGCAGGCGAGAGCAGAGCCGCATAATCCCTGAGAAAATGTTGACTTTTTGTCGACTCCTGATGGTTTTGTAGAAGAAAACGGTTTGCTTTAATAAAGGGTTAATCCAGATTAACAAATAGTCAGGGTGACTGATGCCCAGTTGTCCAGGATGTGGTTATAGTTCACAAAAGCAGATATGAACTGTTCCATATCCACAGTAGATTCCTACTTTTCCCCCTGCACTAAACTGGGAAAATAGCTATATTTACAACACAATGGCAAGAAACTGAACATTGTTTTAAATCTAATTCCTTAATATGGATGAAAAAAAATCACAAATTTCACAGATGGATTATTTTTTTCATCTGTCAAGCTATGCGTAAAAAACACTTCCCACTTTAACTAGTACTTAATATTTAAAAGTGTTAGTACTGTCTGTGGTTGGTCATTGAATCTTTAGGGCATGAAGTGCAACATTCCTGAAAAACAACCATACTTAGAAGCGCAATGTTTTGTTTTTGTTTTTTTTAATCAAATTTCTTCTTTTCAGCCCTATTTCTTGTCGCACATCAGTAATGTGCAAACTACTGTACTAAAAAAAGGTCTTTATTTAATTTAATTTAATTGAAACTAATTTTAATCTGTATAAACGACTACCAGGATGTTAATTGTTTGCATCCCTAATCTGAACAACCCCTCACACATTTCTATCTCTTATTTCTGTCAGGCACGACAAGAACAGCCTCCCTCCCGCAAAAAAACCCCCCAAAAAAACACAAGTACCCCTGAGCGACTGCTCCACCCTGCAGCCATAAGAGCTGCGACAAACGACTCTGGTGGCTTCTGCCAAACCTGCTGGGCGGGAAAAAAGGCAAACAGCGGTCACACAAAGGCCGCCGCTTGCTGACAGCATGAGCAAGGAAAACACAAATCGATGACAGCATCCGTTTCATTCATGAAGCGGCGCAAACCGATAAGCGCTCAGACGTTTCGAACTCTCGCAGCAGATAACTTGCAGACGGTTTCACTGAGCAGAAAAGGAAAACAAACTGTTCAGTCGCTTTCGTTGAGTCCACCCCACCCCAATCGGTTTCCAAGGTAACGAAGGATGCAACAAAATGTGGTTAAGTGATTTCCTGCCTCCCTGCAGAGAAAGCTTGGATTCATGCTGCTCACGCTGTTATACTGCAGGTGCCAGATGGAGGATGGAAGCACATGCTTTCCCTCACGCGGATGTAAATATTTGTGCTCAATCAAAAAACCCACCACAAACACACACGCACAAAAAAACAAAACAACACCTTTTTCTGCGCTATTAATCCAGGCGGAGTGCGTAAGCTTTGTCAAATATAAAATAATGTACATACAGAAAGAAAAATAATGTGCCTGAGCCTTCTTGCATTCATAGATAAAGCATCTGGAACAGACATAAAATGATCACATTCTAACAACTCTTCTTCTTTCTTCCTCTCCTTTTGAGAGTGAAGACAGAAATAACCACTCCAGACGAAATGATCAATCCGAAGCCAGGATCTTTGAATTTCGTCTGACTTCTGAGCTGGGAGGGGGAGCGATGGGTTATTCAATACAGCCCCATCTGCTTCAGCGCCATGACATCAGCGAGCGGAGACCTGTGAGGACGTGGCCGCTGCACATCGTCACCACTTCACGCCGGCATGGAGGTGCGAACCAGAGCGACGTCTCTGCTGCTTCAACGTGTCCCCGGCATCACAGTGTTATAATCGTGTACTGTGGTTCCTTCTGTCAGGCACTTCAAACACTAAACCCTTCAAAACTCATGAAAAAAAAAGGTAAAAAGACAAAAGAAAAAACAGTGACAGGTATTTTTAGAGAGAGCCTTGAACTGAGGCTGTGGCTAAATGCCCAAAAAGGAGCAAGAGAACATTTTCAAATTTAGCTCCCCCAAAACATTCAGAGGACATGAAAATGGGTGAATCTAATCCTGGTTAGCGGAGCACAGATCCTCTCCCCACGGCTTCGGTTTTCAGAACTATTCTAACGATATTTGTTCTGCCGAGCCGGTTCTGGAACGGTTCGCCGCCTGCGGCGTCAGCTGAAGGATGAGTATTTCTGGAAGTGATGACGTTGCAACCAAAACAACGTCATAGCTGGGTTTTGTTTTTGGTTTTGTTTTTTTGCTTGAACAGAAATATCCGCCTGCATCAGTTCAAGATGTGAAGGATTCGACTGTTGAGCCTCGATTAATTAAAGCGAGAGTCGTCACGGTCGCCTGGTTCTTCAGCTTAAATAGACCAGATGACATCAAAAATGAAGGTCTTTGTTCCTGAATGGGCCTTTTTGTCACCATGACAAAATCCACTGGGCTATAAGTTATTGCGACAAACGATAGCGTTGTTTTGAGACCGTTTTTAAGTTGTACAACGGTAAGACTTACTAAACCACAAGTCTTAAAAATACACTTTTTAAGATGAATATAAGACACTTTGGGGCCTTAATTTTTAGATACACCAACTTGAGACCTTTCAAGGACGACAAAATGAATCGTCAACATTTGTTCACTGAAAAACAGCAAAAGTTATGAGGGGATTGCCTCGACATTTAAACTTTAAACGGTTGCTAGGTGAACGACAGCAGCTGAAACACTCGCCAGCACATGTTATTACTTTCGAAGCAATGTGCTGCCAAAATGTCTTGGTGAATGTTTTGTCCACAGTCACCTGGGAATTTGCATTGAAATGCGTCGGGTGACGAGACGTCAACAAGTCACGCCCCAACAGAAAGCGAAGACGCCAGAATGTAGCACAAAACGCAAGTTTTCTGCATTCAAGTATCAGCGGCAAGACTGCAGCTTACCGAAAACTGTAGAGTCCAGTCTGAGCAACGGTGCAAGTCAGACACTCAAGCAAATTCAGTGCATTGGATTTCAAAGTGAAAACCGACTTAATTAAAAATAAAAAGAAGAAATTCTATTCTTAAATTACTCGAATCTGTATCTGGTGGGGGGGGATCCTGATTAGAACCTCATAACAAAAGCTATTAGTAGGGAAATAAACAGGAAATCATTAAAGTCGTCACGGCCAGGTGATTAGGATCATAAACATCGACATCAATATTCCAGCCAGGAACAGAGCAGCCTCATAATTCAACCTGATTAGATACCAAAGGAAGGAGTTAATCCGAAAATTCGGGAAATCCTTTTCATGTTCTTGCATCCCAGCGTGTAACAGGAGAGAAGGCTGGAAGGCTTGATCTGCTTTTCACGGCTTACGATGATAAAGCATCCTAATCAGCCTCTCTAATTAATAATGTGACAGGGATACACGTGGCAAACAAGCCCACGAAAGTCTAATTAAAAAGAAACTCGGAAATGTTTAATTACGTCGGCTTACATCGAAAAGTTTGCAGCAGTGGACGCCAAACGTGCAAAGCGCGACCTGATAAGAGACGACCGACGGCAGACATGTTTGCCATCAGTCGAGAATGCTGGGATATATGACGTTTTTCTTTTCTTTTTTTTACAAAACCGTTTTCCATCTCTCCAGAAACTCAACACCGACACTACTTCTCCAATTTCACTAGATTTCTTTCTTTCTTTCTTTCTTTCTTTCTTTATTTATTTTTTGCTGCTCCCTGCCCAGCGACAGCTGAATTTACAACACCTGTGAATTATTTAACCTGCTGCGGCCCAACGGAGCGCGCGGCCGCTCCGGTTACCCGGGACAAGAAGCCAAGAGATCAGCTGGACGGTGTCCATGAAGGTAAGGCGGCACGTCAGGCGTGGTGTCGGCTTGCTTCCCGGGAAGCGACAGCGGCGACATGAAAAGGAGACGACGTGAAAGGGAATTCATTGGAATCGGCTTCAAGCGAACGACGGAGGGGGGCTGCGGCCCTGAGCGACTCGGGAAGGGGCAGGAACGAGAGTGACAGATCGAGGCCAGCTCCGAAAGTGATGCTCTGATTTCATGACGTTTTGAAACAAGTTGACTGAAGGTGGCGGCTACAAACACGGAACTGGCGATTAGGCGCCAGCGATTCTGAGGACAAACTCCCTGCTTTTCAGCGTAAAGACGTCAGAGGCTGGATTGATTGAGAGCAGCAGCCAATTGAAAAGGCTGTTTATCCCGTCCAAATTGCAGGAAGGTTGAAGAGCGATTCTTTCACCTGATTTTGTTTTCTTTAGGTTCCTGTGGATGAGTAGCTAATTCTGCATTTTTGTGACTTTTGTTTTGTTTTGTTTCAGGAAGCCATCTGCAGATGTCACAGTTTCAGCTTAAAGAGCAACTTGAGCCGAAGCAAGAACTTTTATGGTTCTCAGACTGTGCTACAAGTGCCACTGGTTTTAAGTGTGGTGCCTTCAGTGGTAGTTGGAACAACCATTCCCATGCAAATTCAAAGCTAATCTTTCTGATAAAGAGTCAAAGGGATGTATTTGAGCAAACTGGTATTTGCCTGGAAAAGAAGCTGCTAAAGGCAGCGTGGAGAACGTCTGAAGAACTGCTGCCCAGTTCAGCAGAAACTGAACTGGGCAGCAGTGAACTACCAGTAACGTTACTGGCTTATCTCAGAAAGCTTGGAGGATGTCAAGTTCAATTTAAACTGGTTCAAACATGAACCTATTAGCTATTATCATGTCTCACTCAGCAACAAGCTAACTTCTGTTAGCACGTTAGCTATAGTCCTTATCATTTTATGAATTTAATCAAAAAAATCCATGTTCACTATTATGGTCTATACAGAGTCTAACAAACTGTCAAAAGGTCAAATAAACAGTTTATTACTTCAGTTTCCACTATGTTTTCAACATAAGGCAGCCACATTGGATTCTTGTTGAGGATGATTTGAAACGCTTGACTGTCCAACATGGACAATAGAGTATCAGTAAATCTCTGATTATTTTCTTTCAATTTCACTAATTGCATTTTGCTCTGCATTCAAGCTAATATTAGCTGATGAATTAGTCGGGTTATCTGCTGCTGCAGTCAGCTTTCGGTCAGCTACTCCACAGATATTAGCGTAACAATTTGCTGCATCTGTAAACCAATAGGGACCCAGCGTTGTGAAAACTTGGGCCGAGATCTATGTCCGAATTTCAAATTGTGTCATTGCTGAAAAACGTGATTTAGCATCACAAATAGCATCATGATTTCACTACCTTTTTCACATCTTAAACAAAACGTCCCTGCTTCAGCTAAACTCCCCCACAATCTTTTTTCTTTTTTTTCTGCATGACCAAACACCGCATTACAGATCAGCCCTTTGCCTCGACTCCCCCACTCAACTCCTTCAGACTAGCCAGAAACACTTAGCAAACACCTGGTGGAACTGAGCATCTGCTGAGCTAATAGAGGAGCTGCTAATCAGTGAAACGCTGGTAAAAACGTTGTTAAACGGTTAACAGAGGAGATATGTTGTGACGACTTCCTGAAGGCGGAGTTTCAGAAACGGCAGGAGTTTTTAAAGAGACAGAGGCCCAATTTCAAGACGTCGAATGACACAGTCAAATTTCTTTTAAGTCATATTTGATATATATAGTATTTTTAAAGCAACTGAAGGTAACAGTTTGATAGCTCAGTTACTTGAGTCTGCTATAAAGTGGCACTATGTGCCTGGAAAACGCATAATACTGCCCCTTTAAATAATAGGAAAGGATTAACACAGTACTTTAGCTTTGGTGAACCCTGATACCTGGTTAAAAACTTTTACTATTTACTGACTTGGTGCTTGTCACAGAAAGTTTAAGAACTGGGTAAGAAGACTAACCAGATTTCGTTCCTGCAAAACATGTGAAAACAAAGATTCTGACCAATCAATGGAAGAAGAAAAAATAAAACCCTTCTAGAATATGAAGGGCAACCAAGCGGTCATGGAGTTACTTTCAGTGTCATCTGCTTTGGCTACGAGGCGCCGGTAGACCTGAAGAGGCGAGCAGCACCAGCAGGTGTGCGTTATCGTACCGCAGGGGCTGACTTTGGAAGCTGCCACCTGCACCTCCGTCCTCCTGTGAGCCTCGTTCCTCCTGGTCTCCTCCGCCTCCTCCGCCGCCCCCGGTGCCCCCAGACCGGAGGTGGCGCAGCTCGTCCGGCTGGAGGGCACTGTACCAAGTCTGCTGCCCGCTGTCGGGGCTCAACACGGGGCTCTTGTCCTCCTCCTGGCCCTGGACCTGACTCTGCACCGTCTTCACAATGTTCACAGCATTCACGGGCAGCTGGAGCAACCTTTGCATAGTGGTCATCTTTACAAAAAAAAAAAAATATGAATGAACAGAATGTGAATTTCAACCTGTAGGACTGTAGAGAAAGCCTGCAGCACTTTCTTTTTTTACTGGGAATTGCTCAATGATCCTCCTTGGGTAGTTCGTCTGGGGTCAGCCACATCCAGTTGGCACAATAAAAAGAAAGAAAGAAAAAACAAAAAGATCCTCCCAAAACGTCCTGAATGTGTCCGACTCTTCTCTGCTCACCGGTCCAACTCGAGCTCAACAGCAAACTCAGTGCCTCTTTTTTACAAATTATTATTCCCTTCTGTTCAGAGCAGCAGCAGCAGCAGCAGCAGACATCAGCTGCTCTGTAAATGGATGCTCGGCTCGGCAGGGAGGGGCGTGGACTTTTATCTGTCCTCGCGCGGCTCCTCCCTGCTCATGTGGTTCCTGTTGCAGCACCAGCCTCTCCGCACGCACGCACGCACGCACACACACACACACACACACACACACACACACACACACACACACACACACACACACACACACACACACCAAGGTCTCCCGTAATGCCATCATCTCTCTTGTTCACTTAGCCACGCTGTCAACCCTCCTCTTCACTAGCAAACCATGCATTTCTCTCTGAGCAGCATTTCTGGTTTTTTTTTTGTTTTTTTTTATAGATATTCCTAATTTATTTACTTTTTTTTTAAAATAAACCTCTGCTATCTCATTCATTTTTTAAAAATATATCCTGAACGGCCCTGATTTATTTATTTATTTATTTTATTTATTTATTTTTTACCTCGGCTTACATGACTCAGCTTTCTTGGCGGTGTCGTGATGAAAACGTCTCTCTCTCTCTCTCTCTCTCTCTCTCTCCCACTCGTTTCCTCCCGGCTCAAACAAAAAAAAAAAAAGAAGCTGCCTCTAAGCTCAGTTCGCATATGCTCGCCCTGTCATCTGTGAACAGATCAGCTGGGACGTGTTGACATGTTGTTAATTCTCCCCCCTCCTTTAACCCGCGAACCGAACAATCGACGCATCCAGCGGCTGCAGCAGGGCTGCAGCAGCCGCAGCAGCTGCTGCATTTACAATAAACCACTCCGACAGCTCAGAGCTTTGAAGCCACCAGTCTCTGACTTCCCACTAAAACCACTTCAGCTGCTGCTTCGACAATCACATGTCTTTGGTTTCCAATATAATCAGCTATTTTGTTGTGAACTGCTCTTTAATCGAGGTGAAATAGAACCCCCCCCAAAAGCAAGCTTCCTTATACCGCTGATGACGTCATCGACCAACCAATCAGAGTCCTTTGGAGTTGCATTTCCTAAAGTAGTGGTCTAAATCTCTTTTTTGTGGCCAAAAGTTTTACTTTTTATTTTATTCTTTTTTGTTTCCAAAATAATATAATTGTCGACATAAAAGTGATTTTATGACGATTTTTCTTCTGGCTTTAATCAATGTCTCCCTTTAAATGCATTGAAGTTACTGAAAATAGCATTATTTATGTTCAAAAGACCCTTAAATAGTTTGAGTTTGTTATGTACTATTGTTCGTATTAGGTGATTTCTGTTCATTGTTACTTTTGCCACTTAAGGCATACCGCAGTTGGGGCGGCGATGACGTCATCTCGTTGTCATAGAAACCAAAACTGTTCCTGATATCACGGAGGGAGGTGGGGTCGCAAAGCCACTGTGTTAATACGTGAGAGGGCAGAATATGTGTGTTCACCTTATAAGTGTGCGTTATTGACAAGTAAGTTGCTATATTGAGTTCTTTTTACTGAAGATAAATGAGTGATTTGAAGTTTATTGGTTTACCGTTATTTACCGTTAAGTCCGAGCTAGCGGCTATATGTGTGTATTGTAGAGCGCTGTGCGATGAACTTGACAGGCGCAGAGGGATGGATATTAGTTCATTTGTTTAGTTCGTTTTATGAATATTGATTCTGATGTTAAGCTTGTTTAGGCTTTATCAATTTCCTTCTTATTTGATCTAAGGTGTAACAGTATGATGTAATGTGTAACGGTAGAACATCTGAAACTTATTTTCTGTATTTCTGTTTATTCTAGGAGACCACACACACATCTACACACATACTGAAGCACTCATCCACACCCACCAAATACACCGTGATGCTATTACTGTTGTTGGACTAAGATCTGTGACCGACTTGGAATACAGAAAGCAAAAGGGATCCCTGCCTCATGTCTTCCTTCTTACACCTGCTGCACCACATCTGGTCCTGAACTGAATCCCAGTCTAAATAGTGTTCTGACCGACACTCCAGGTTGAGAGCAGTGAAAAAAAACCTGAACAGTGCCTTTAAACAGTCCCACAAATTAAGAGCACACTCAGCTACATTAATGGTCCTTCGAGCCGGATTCACTGCCTTACCCTAGTAAAGATGGATGGAAATCAGGACTTCAGAAGTGGCGCACGTCCTAAACGTCAGATCCGTCCCCCCCAACGTTATGAAGATTATCAGCTCGATTTCAACAGTCTCAACTCTTACCAACACAGAGTGGAAAGAGGAAGGATGGCTACACAGGAGGGACTGGCCGAGAATACTCCCCTCACCTCGCCATATGCTTCCCCAGCAGCTGTGGAGACATGGGTTCTCAGCGAACCTACCACACATGATCCAGGAGACAGTCAGCTGTGGATCAAAGAGGAGCAGTTAGCTCAATCGCTAGTGTCTGAAGGAAGGCCAGCAAGGTTATGGAGACATCCTACCCCTCACAGTCTCTTCCCTCCCACCTCGACTGAAGCCATGGCTCTAAGATCAGAGTTAGAAGAGCTCCAGCATGAGAGGTTCCTCCTTCAGCAGTCACAGCGACGTATTTCAGCAGACTTGGCACATTTAAAAGCTATACAGACTGATGTGTTTCAGATAATGAATGCTGCTCATGAGGCTCAACAGGAACAGCTGAAAGGAGCAGTATGTGTCCAGCTTCCTGACCCACCTGTCAATAATGAGGATGAGGAGTGGCCACTGCCACCTCCACCGGTTTGGATGACTGAGGGTGAGGAGGAAACACCGGCCCTGGAGCGCCTGGACAAAATGATGAGTGAGCTTCAGATTTTGAAAGGTGAGGCTCTGCTAACCCAACGCAGTCAGCCTTCAGCTCAACCAGCAACACAAATGGCCTTAAGTTATCACCAGACAAGGAACAATTATCAACCCAGCAGTCAGGCTCCACTCATAATTCCACCGCAGCGTGCATCAGCACATCTGTCAGCTACTTTCACTCCAGGATTTAGCTCCACCAATTACTCGCCTACGAGCATTCCAGCTGCTCCCCCTCAGCAACCAATACAGCAAGCACCTCTCCCGCAAACTCCTCATGTCCCCCCAAGCGGCCGCTCCAAATCCTAGGCCACCCTATCAGAGTTTCAGCTCAGATACAGCCTATCATGGTCCTCGTCCCCACCATCCCTAACCTATTTCACCGAGACCCTGTTGAATTTGCACATCTGAAGATGGCTCTGGAGAACTTACTACCACCTGACAGCCCAGAGCTCTTCAAATATCAAGTTTTAGTGGACCATCTAAAGTTGGAGGATGCCAAACTGGTAGCGGAGGCCTACCTTCACTCTCCAACCCCATTCACAGACACCATGGCGGCCTTAAATGAGAAGTTTGGACAACCTCACCAACTGGCTCTAAGGAGGATTGCCACTGTGATGGACTCACCTGACATCCGACGTGGTGATGTTGTCGCCTTCGAGAAATTTTCTCTCCAGATCCAGTCACTGGTGGGCCTGCTAAAGACACTTGGTCCTGAGGGAGAGATGGAGCTCTATTGTGGCTCACATGTTGCTCGCCTGCTTAGTAAGTTACCCCCTGAGCAGCGAGCGGAATTCCGCAGATGCATGTTTAAGCAGTCTGGACGCAACCATAACCTTATTGATTTGTCTGACTGGCTGAAATATGAGTCTTGGTGTCAAGATTATGATGGTCAACTACCTGCCAGAGGTTTAAAAGAGAAACAAAGCGGCATGAAGGGAGAAGGAAGATTCGGGAAACGGTCAGTTGCTGTGCTCCATGGTGCGGACAGTTTATCTCAAGGCATTAAACCACCAAGTAGTTCACCGACAAAAGCCAAGCCACCCCCTTATTGTGCCTTTTGTGATGTTAAAGAGCACCATCTAAGTCAATGTGCAGCAGTAAGACAACTGACAAAGGAACAGCTGGCAGATTGGATACGGACCAACAAAAGGTGTTGGCGCTGTGCACGAGCACATCATGCTGCACAGTGCAACCTGAAGAAGTCTTGTAACCTGTGTCGGGGCAGACACTTACAAGTTCTTCATGATGTTAACACAGGTCCAGTAAAGGGGCCATTGCCAGCATCAGCCAGCCAAACACCAAGTGAGAACCCAACAGGGGTGTTGTATCTAGATCGACCAACAGAAGGTAGCAGAGTTTTGTTGAAAGTTGTTCCTGTTCTCCTTCGTCATGGTCCCAAAACTCTGGAAACCTATGCAATCTTAGATGATGGTTCCGAAAGAAGTATGCTCCTGCCTGCAGCAGCTCAAAAACTGGGACTCCAGGGCTCTCCAGAGTCTTTGCCTCTACGTACCATCAGACAGGATGTTCAGACACTTAATGGATCCTGTGTTTCCTTCATTATATCCCCTCAGAACCAAGCAAAGGACTCAATACCGCATCCGTAATGCCTTCACCACTGAACGTATTGACCTAGCAGATCACACTTATCCTGTCAACTCCCTCATGAAGAAATACAAGCATCTGACTGGCTTGCCAATCCAGCCCTTTAAGAAAATAAAACCTCTGCTCCTGATAGGCAGCGATCACCCCCCATCTCATTACTCCTACAGAACCTGTGCGACTTGGTCCACCAGGAGGCCCAGCTGCTGTTCACACCAGGTTGGGATGGACGCTACAAGGTCCCTCCAGCATCCTACACCAAGGAGAAATGTCACAGCAGTGTTTAGTCACCTCCATACCCCCTCAAGTGAATGAGCTAATGAGACATGTGGAGAAGCTCTGGAAAACAGATATTATTCCCCTGAGGAGTGATAAAGTGGTGACCCGCTCCAAGCAAGATAATCAAGCTCTGGACCTTTTAGAGGCTAAAACAGCCCGAATGGAAGTCGATGGCATTTTCCACTATGCCACCCCACTGCTGCGATGCAAAGACATGCCTCTCCTGCAGGCCACACCTGAGGCTGTCATGCCGAGCCTGAGAGGAGTTGAGAAGAGGCTTCGCAAAGACCCAAAGAAGGCTGAGATTTACCAGTCAGAGATAGACAAACTGATAAAGGCTGGATATGTGCTGAGAGTGGAAGTTAAAGAGCTAAAGAAAGGAGATGAAGCGTGGTATATTCCTCACCACCTCGTCAGCCACAATGGAAAACATAGACTAGTGTTTAACTGTTCCTTTCAGCACCAAGGTCACACCCTGAATAATTATCTCCTTCCTGGCCCCACCCTTGGTTCCTCTCTGCTCGGGGTCCTTTTAAGGTTCCGTGAGCATGCCGTGGCAGTAAGTGGGGATATCAAAGCCATGTTCCACCAGGTCCGCTTACTACCCGAAGATCGCCCTCTTCTGCGCTTCCTGTGGCGTAACCTACAACATGAGGAACCACCTGCAGTGTACGAGTGGCAGGTGTTACCGCTTGGCACCACCTGCAGCCCCTGTTGTGCCACATTTGCTCTGCAACGCCATGCCAAAGACCACAGTCAGCCAGGAGAGGAGGTGAGAACTTCCATAGAGAAATGTTTTTTATGTGGATAACTGTCTACACAGTGTGCCAACAGCCACAGAGGCCAGAGAACTGGTGGACCAACTTAGAGCGCTACTGTCATCAGCTGGATTTGTCCTTCGGCAATGGGCCAGCAACGAGTCATGTGCCATCAGTCACCTACCAGAAGAAGATCGGTCAGACAGTGCTGAGCTCTGGCTTGCAGAGAGTAAGACAGAGATCCCAGAATCAACCCTGGGCCTTAGCTGGCACTTTGCTTCAGACATGCTTGGCTATAAGCACCGCCCAGTCCAATATGCAGCTCCTACCATGCGCATCATCTACAGAGTACTGGCCAGTCAGTATGATCCACTGGGGTTCATACTACCATACACCACCAGAGCTAAGATGTTGGTCAGACGTCTATGGGACAAGGATCGGGGCTGGGATGACCCCCAGCTGCCACCCGACCTCCGTCAACAGTGGGATATCTGGGAACGGGAGCTGCAGTTCCTTTCTGAAATCCGTTTCCCCAGACCATACCTGCCCACTGATGTAGCCTGGGAGGCGACAGGGAGAGAGCTGCATGTGTTCTGTGATGCATCAGAGCAGGCTTATGGTGCTGTGGCGTATCTTAGAATGACTGGAGAGAATGATCAAGCACATGTGTCCTTTGTTATGGCTCGCTCCAGAGTAGCTCCCAAACGCCTTCACTCCATTCCAAGACTGGAGCTATGTGCAGCACTTCTGGGAGCCCAACTTTCTAAGCTTCTTGAGGGTGAGCTCTCTCTGCATATTGAGAAGACAGTGATGTGGACAGACTCTACCACTGTGCTGACCTGGCTGCGATCTGAATCCTGCCGCTTCAAAGTCTTTGTGGGCACGCGCATTGCTGAGATCCAGGAGTTGACCCATCTGCAGAGCTGGCATTATGTGGAATCTGCCCAAAACCCTGCTGATGACATAACACGTGGCAAAACCCCTGCAGGAGTTAGCACGACCAAACCGATGGAGTCAAGGTCCTCTCCACCTATACCTACCGGAAGACCAATGGCCTAAAGACCCGTCTGACAACCCTAAAATCTCCCCGGATGCATCTGAGCTTCGCAGGTCAACCTTTTGTGCCATGACCTCTGCCTCTCCATCCTACATGAGTCAGTATGATACCTGGCATGAACTTCTGGAGGCAACCGTACAGGAACTTCAGGGGCGGCGAAGGACAGTAGTCCCACCGCTGAGGACTACCGGAAAGCAGAGATGCTTCTCATCAAGAGAGTTCAACAAGAGAGTTTCCCGGATGAATTTCAATTTCTGACAGCAGGAAAACCAGTTCAACGAAGTAGTCGTCTCCTAACATTGTCTCCAGAGCTGGATGAAAGTGGAGAACTGATAAGAGTGGGTGGCCGGCTGCGCCGGGCTGAAGACCTAACATTCTGCAACCTTCACCCCCCTGGTACTAGATCCCTCTCACCCAGTGACCAAGCTGCTCATCCAGGACTGTGACCGTCGACTGCGGCATCCTGGACCAGAACGAGTTTTTGCACAGCTCCGGCGCCATTATTGGATCCTAAAAGGTAGAGAAGCAATTCGGCGGTTTCAGAGAACCTGTGCAGAATGTCAAAGATGGAGGGCGAGACCCAGTGTCCCTAAAATGGCTGACCTGCCTTTGGCTCGACTCCGCCTCTTCAAGCCAGCCTTCTATTCCACTGGAACTGACTGCTTTGGTCCCTTTGAAGTTAAAGTGGGCCGCCGTTTGGAAAAAGAGATGGGGAATAATATTTAAGTGTATGACTGTCAGAGCTGTACATCTGGATGTACTGACCTCCATCAACACAGACTCCTTTTTGATGGCTCTGCGTCGGTTCATTTCACGAAGAGGAACACCAGCTGAGCTTTATTCAGACCAGGGCACCAATTTTAGAGGAGGTGATGCTGAGTTGAGGGAAGCGTTTTCAGCCATGACATTGGAACTTCAGCAACTGCTAGTTCCACACAAGATTCAGTTCCACTTCAATCCTCCTGCAGCTCCTCACTTTGGAGGGGTGTGGGAGCGTGAAATCCGCTCTGTGAAGACAGCACTGTATGCTACAGTCGGAGCACAGCCCATCACAGAAGAGGTCCTTCGTACAGTACTTGTAGAAGTAGAGGGGATCCTCAACTCAAAGCCGCTGGGCTACGTCTCATCCGATGTAAGAGATCCAGATCCTGTGACACCAAACTGCTTGCTTATGGGGCGGCCGGATGGTTCGCTGCCACAGGTGGTTTACTCCAAAGATGAACTTTTGAGTCGTCGACGGTGGAGGCATGCCCAAGTGCTCGCTGACCATTTTTGGGCCCGGTTTGTTCGTCTATATCTACCTGGACTTCAGACACGCCAGAAATGGCAAACCTCTGCAGTTGACATCAGAGAAGGGATGGTCGCCATGATCGTGGATCCTCATCTGCCAAGGGCCCTCTGGCCTATGGGACGCATCATCAAGGTTCACCCCAGTCCGGATGGACACATCAGGTCAGCAGATGTGAAGACTAAGGACAGAACTTACACTCGACCTGTGGCCCGGCTGGTGATCCTCCCTGCCATACCTCAGGAGGACAGTGACCCTCAGGCGCAAGGTCGCCCTACCTAGAGTCTTTTGTTTGAGCAAATGTATTGTACACATTTGGGGGCGGCTGTTCAAAAGACCCTTAAATAGTTTGAGTTTGTTATGTACTATTGTTCGTATTAGGTGATTTCTGTTCATTGTTACTTTTGCCACTTAAGGCATACCGCAGTTGGGGGCGGCGATGACGTCATCTCGTTGTCATAGAAACCAAAACTGTTCCTGATATCACGGAGGGAGGTGGGGTCGCAAAGCCACTGTGTTAATACGTGAGAGGGCAGAATATGTGTGTTCACCTTATAAGTGTGCGTTATTGACAAGTAAGTTGCTATATTGAGTTCTTTTTACTGAAGATAAATGAGTGATTTGAAGTTTATTGGTTTACCGTTATTTACCGTTAAGTCCGAGCTAGCGGCTATATGTGTGTATTGTAGAGCGCTGTGCGATGAACTTGACAGGCGCAGAGGGATGGATATTAGTTCATTTGTTTAGTTCGTTTATGAATATTGATTCTGATGTTAAGCTTGTTTAGGCTTTATCAATTTCCTTCTTATTTGATCTAAGGTGTAACAGTATGATGTAATGTGTAACGGTAGAACATCTGAAACTTATTTTCTGTATTTCTGTTTATTCTAGGAGACCACACACACATCTACACACATACTGAAGCACTCATCCACACCCACCAAATACACCGTGATGCTATTACTGTTGTTGGACTAAGATCTGTGACCGACTTGGAATACAGAAAGCAAAAGGGATCCTGCCTCATGTCTTCCTTCTTACACCTGCTGCACCACATCTGGTCCTGAACTGAATCCCAGTCTAAATAGTGTTCTGACCGACACTCCAGGTTGAGAGCAGTGAAAAAACCTGAACAGTGCCTTTAAACAGTCCTACAAATTAAGAGCACACTCAGCTACAATTTATGTTTATTAATGCATTCTGATCGACCCGAGCTTTGTTGGAGCAGATATGTTTTATTCCATTCAATATCTTGCATTATATATTTATATATATATATATATATATATATATATATATATATATATATATATATATATATATATATATTTATATATATCTGAAAACGATAGTTTCTCCTGCCAGCTCTGACAGAGATCCCTTTTAATCCAGAGTGGATTGTATTTTATTTCGGGTGCAGTGCAGTGGCATCGCATCTACATGAAAGAGGGCTAAGCTCTCTCCAAAGACACGTACTCCAACAAGACCTCCATGAATTATTAAAGTGCCGTACGTCCAGAAGCCGGATAATTAATATCCATCTCCTGCTGGGTTCTCAGTGGAGATGCGCCTGTTAGCCACTCCGTACTTCAGGAGTTCAAGGAGAGGATTAATGTCCCACTGATGGCCACGCTGCACTGTTTGCTTGAGAACAATAACAGAAACCCAGTTCTATTAAAGTGAAGGCGAGCAGGAACCAAACACTCACACCGCTAAGTAACAAACACGTCTCAGTTTGAGCGAACATTCTGACGGTTACCATCTCAGTTGTTTTTTTTTTGTTTGTTTTTTCTTTTAAGTTTGCTTTGTAATCGAAGACGATGAAAATCGGTGATCGATGCCACGTTCCGTTTTCCATCAAGCCTCGAAATGAAGATGCGCTCAGTTTGGGTCGGATGTTTATATTCATTTGGGGGATTTTAACAGAGGAGCCATGTTGTTTCAGAAAGAGCGGGAGTTTCTTAAAGAGACACAAGCCCAATTTCAAGGCCTTAAATTACAAAATTACATTTTCCTTAAGTCATGGTTGATATATACATACTGTATATGTAGCATGTTTATAACAACTGAAGGTAACTTTAGTTAATAGTGCTATAAAGTGGCATAATGTGGTTGGAAAACAACTGTCCCTTGACAAAAGACGTGAATATTTCTAACAGTAAATGAAGCACAAGTACAGTGGTAGGTTAGAGGCATTGAATTCCCTAAATGTTCTCCTCTGACACTTGTAATAGTGAGGGATATTCATAGACAGGATCCAAACGGAAGCTGAGGAGAATATGGGTTCATTTATCAGCTAATAAGATCACGAGCTCATGTTTTCCCAATATAGTCCCGTCTTATAACATGAGGACAGCCATTGTCTGTCTCTACGGCTTTTGGCTTTCAATTCATCTTAGGAAATGAAATGATGGCAGTCTGCATATTTATACGTTCAGTGTTATTCTAGCGGCAGAAAATGTCAGGGTCTGATAAATCCACCTGATGTCAGAAACATTTCTGACTTCCTGTTGTTTGTAGAAGAGTATTAAAAAGTGACTGGTGATCAAGACAGACAGGTGTTTTTCAACAAAGCAATACATTTTTTAATATGCTAAAAGCACATTTTAAAGGCTGTGTGTAAGAGCAGAGTCATTTATACAAAGTACTAAATATTATTTACTATTAAAAATTGATTGGACACATACAGTGGGCATATACTGGATAGTAACTAAATTTTTTTCTTTTTTTCTAGGCTCTTCTAGTTTGTATGGAAGGTCATTTCTGCCGTGATAGAACAAAATAAAAGCCCAACAGAAAGTCATAAATATGAGTTTTAAAATAACATTTATTGAAATAAAAGTCATGATTTCTATTTTCAAAGTCATGATTATGAACTCAAAAAAAGGATAATTATGAGATGCAAAGTAAGGAGGCTATCTCAAGCATTTCATAATCATGGCATTGAATCGAACAATTATGAATTTCTACACAATTAATACTTTGAAAGTCAAAATTATGACCTTTTCTCTCACAGTTTGGACTTCAAAACTTATAAATATGACTCCCTGTTGAGCACTTTTTTTTTTCTTTGATGGCAAAAATGGGCTTCCATACAAATGCACATTTTCTATTGGTTGTAGAGATTTTCACCTGTCTTACAGCGATTCAACAGAGCTCTAATTTTAGCCCTATAACGCTACGACCACAGCGGCAGATGGACCCAACCGACTTATTAAATATAAAAATAAAAAAGTCAAGTTAAAGAGCACTCCTCCACCATTTTCCAGGTCATCTACTGCTTTCAGTATTTGAACGTCCAGCCACCTGCCCTCACCACCGGGTTTGAAAATAAAAGCTTCAACCAGCTTTATCAACAAAAAACCACATTTACAAGAACATCATTCAACATGGCAAACACTCAACCCAAACTGGGAAGAAGTCATTAGATTGGAACCCAAGCTTGAAAACGTTTCTAATGACTCACAATTTAATAAACTTTGATAGAAAGGATCACTGCCAGAAACTTCAGCATCCACTCAAAGAGCTCCCTCTGCTGGTGAATTACACAAATAGCAAAGGATGCGCGTTTGAACCCATGTCGAAAATATCTGAAGTTTGAATTAAGTTTTGGGTCACAAAACGACACAAGGAGGGTCAAACTGAGCTGTGTGTAACTAGAGTATCTAGGCTTTCAGTTAAACATTCAATTCAACATCTAAGCCAGTAAATTACATGGATGAATTGGATTTTCAAATCCTGGTGCTAAAAGTCTTTTCTATGAATCACAACTACGACAAAAACTTTAAAAACGTCTCTTACAAATAAATGATGGTATTTTTTATTTTTTGAAGCAAAAAAAAGATGAGCGCTTCTCGTTTTCTGGAAATATTTTTTCTTGCCCTTCGATCTAGACTTCTTGTAAAGCAACACATTAGGAGCCACATTTGTTCGGTTTGTGGTCCCCTGCACCTTTTAAACCGAAAGCAGGAAATCCAGACTTCAATGTAAATATACCAACACAAGGTGCACAGTTTCACACAAAGCGGAAGGAAAAGGATGGACGTTGTTGACAGCTTTTCATGAAACGAAAATATAAAACTTTCAACTTCTGCGTATCCAGAGATTGAAATTATAGATGACATAAAAAAATAGCTCACACTGAGTCAGATTGGCTGGAAAGCATCATCGAGCCACCGTCTTTTTTAAATCTCCCAAAAGGTTCTGAACCGGGACTTTGAGAAGGTCTTCCTAACCACACACATGCCACGGTTCGTCTCACGTTTGGGACGGTGTGTTCGGGGTGTTGCGGGCAGCGTTAGTTTTCCACCACACATAGCTGTAGTTGACAAAGATTAGTTTCACTCTTGTTGACCGCAGCGCCTTCTTTAAGTGCGCCGTACCTCTTGAATGGCTTGTGGCAAACTGCAGGCAGGACAATTTCATTTACGCTTTACACTTAATATGTTGCCATAAAGTCCAGAACTGCTTCATGCACAGCTGTCCTGTCAAGACTTAATACTCTGTGGATGGCCGAGTCCCGGTCTGAGGTCACCATAACCTCAAACCTGGAGATGCTCGAAGCATCGGATGTTGTACTAATAATCTAGTTCTGCTTTTGCTGAAACGATTAATCGGATTAATGGCGATTAATTGGTTCTTGAAAGTAATCACCAACAAATTTAGTAATTACATCCATCATATTAACAACATACTCAGAGCAGTAAATCAGGCCAAAACTGTACAAAACTGCATGTATATTTTGCATTTAGATATGTTCAGGCCAGAACTTATAAAGTCGCAGTTTTGTGTTCACCTAAATGAAATTGTTTGAAAAAAATAAATTAAATTAAATAGAAGTGCTGTCCTCAGTTGCACTTAAAATTAGTCACCAGTTTAGCTCCACATGATCTGAAAGGGGAGCTGAATTATTTGTTTATTTGTATTTTAATGTATTTAAAAATCTGACACGGTTAAATGAAAAACCTGCAGTGTGGTCATTTAAAAACAAAATTATTCGATTAATTTTGTAGTTGACTGCAAAAACAATTGCTTGCTGCAGCCCTAACTGGTGGCGCTGGACTTTATCCTGCTGTTTTGAACGCTTATGTGGGACTGATAAGAAGCGACAGCAACACTTCGCCACGCTTCTCTTTTTCAGAATTGCGCGCTACTTTTGCTTTGATCCGATGATCGAATCGATGCAAAGATCTATTGAACTTGGGAGGACTTTGGAGAGGCGTCGCTGGGTGCCATTGAGGACGCGGGGAGAAGCGGCGTTGTGTCGTGTACGACTCGTTTCCAGCGCGGCATGTGTGCAGCCTTGGCGTTTTCCTTGCCCAGGGGTCGAGCGTGGAGCTGCTGCCGCTGTCCAGCAGGGGTGGTGCTGAAAAGCCGAGGCCTGAGCTCACATCCCCTCCCGACGGGGCCTCCGGCATCCCGACTCGGTACAAAAACCCCAAAAGAAAACCTTAACACCCGATCAAACCAACGCCGACTTCTTTGTTTTGGAGGCAGACAAAGCGAGGGGGGAAAGATTCAGGGGGAAAAGGCCGCCAAAAGCCTCAAATCACGGTCACATTCAGCCGCGCGAGCCGCTCGCTCCTGACGCGGGCCTCTGGGTTACAACACTTCCGTCTGCTGCTTCGTTTTCTTTTCCTTTTTCTCCCCCTTTTTACGTTTAAAGCACATGCTCTCAAACGACACACGTACGCGACCCTAACCCCTCCAACCCCCCTGCCCCCCGCGGCTTAAGCTGAAAGCCCGACAAGCCGCTTCCAGCAACCCGCCTCAAGCCGAGGAGGCTACGTACCGCTTGTAGTCCGAGGAGAAGATCCCACCGCTCGCCGGATCGTGGCCATATTCAGGCTCCCCGACGCTGGAGGAGCCCCCCTTCTCCTCGTTGAACGCCGAGCTGGAGGACATCTCCGCGGCTTTCTCTGCTGATAATGTTCGCGAGTGGCGATGGAGAATCAGAGCGCAGAGGGGGAAGCAGGATATGCGGCTCTTAAAGGCGCACAGACACCGCCGCTGTCTCCCTGCTGGAGAAGAGGATGATGGGAGGCAGAAGGGGGAGGGGGAGGGGGAGAGGGAGGTGATGAGGCAATGGTCACGTGGTTTTCACAGATTGCTCCTCTGGATGTAAACATCGTGTGTCCTCTGCTGTCAGGGCCACTAGATGAAGCAAGCAGGCGCCATGATGATGCGCCGGTCCTCCATCCAGTTGGAGAAGGTTATAAATGTGCACAGGCAGCGTGTCAGGGCCATTAGGAGAAAGAAAGAGGGGAAAAAGGAAGAGTACATTTCTGCCAAAAGCCTCAGAAATGTTGAGATTAATTTCAGAAGTTTTTTAGGAAAACAAAGGCCAATTCTGAGTTTGGAAAGTGGAAGGTTTTCTGAAAAAATAAAATAAAATAAATAATCTGATTAATCTTGGATATTTTGTTCTAGTGTTCTAGAAAAAAATAAGCTCTGAAATTTTCTATTTTAAAAAAGGACATTTCTGAGCTTGAGCAGTCAATAATTGACTTGAAAAAAGCTCAGACGTTTTGAGATTAAGCTGAGGAATTGGAGAAAAAAAGCTCTTTGAATTTCCAAGTTTTTTCCAGCAAGTTTGAGCTGGATGATTTTGTGCCTTGAGATCGCATTTGTAGTGAATCTGTTCCATCAATCCACTGAATTAAAATGACTTAAAGGTTTTTCTCTCTGGTGTCCACAAATAAGCCTTTTTATGCTCAAACTGATCCAACAAATTATTCCAATTTCTTCTCGCGTTGCAAGTTTTCCCACCAGCTTGTTGGTTTGCAAATGAAGACATGCAACATTTTGTGAAATTGTTAAATGATATGTTTATTTTGTGGCTTTCTCTCTTCAATTTAACATTTGAGAACACAAACCTTTGTAAGTTTTAATAAGAAAAGCCAGTCCACATATCTGAAGTAACATCTAGATTCAGTTTTTACATGGCGGTTCTTCAGTCAACGCATCCGCCGACAGACTCCATGACTTCATACAGATCGGTCACCTGAAACAGAGACATCGTATATATTCTTAAACATTTTATATTTAAAATTTTGGGGGGGGGGGGGTCGAGACAAAGAGAATGTTTGGCTATGAAAGCACTTTACCTTTTTTCCTTTCCCGACTTTGAAGTTTTTGAGCTTGAACACAGTCACCTCGCCCCGACTGTCCCCAACCAAAACGCAATCCGAGCCTTTGGCAAACAGCAAGGACGACAGCGTCACGCCGGGCTCGGCGTGGTGCACCACACTGGGCAGCATGCTGGACGAAAAGGGTTTGCGTTGTAACCGTCTGCCTGCAAATCGGCTTGAAACAGAACCGAACACACAGCCTAGGGAAACGCCGGAGTGACTCACATGCTCCTGGAGAGGTCCCAGACCTCCACATGCTGCCTGTAGATGGCTGCAAACACCGTGCAGCAGTTTGGGGACCACTTGACGCAGTCCACTATGCTCTGCACGGACGTGAAGCTCATTGTGGGGTTCAGCGTGTCCATCTTCCACATCTGAATCGTCCCGTCTGAAGAGCTGCTCAGGAACACGTCTGAATAAAGAGGCGACCACTCGATATGCGTCACTGGGGACTGCAGGGGAGGAACAAGTGAACAGCACTGTTTTTCTGTTTATGTACATATATAACACACACACACACACACGCACGCACGCACGCACGCACGCACACGCGCGCATTTTCAGAAAAAGATTAGGGCTGCTGAAAAGAAGAATTCTTACTCTCAACTAAAGATTCAGAGTTTAAAGTCGGAATTTTTTAAATTAAAGTTAAAATTCTGAGATTAGAGTCAGAAGGTTTTAGACTAAAGTCAAATAATTTTGAGATTACAGCCAACGTTTTGAGATTAAATCAGAATGTTTGAGGTTAAAGTTAGAATTCTGAGTTTAGTCTCAAAATTCTGACTTTAATCTGAGAATTTTGACTCATAATCCCATTGATATCCAGCAAAACTCCACTAACACAAGCAGTCACTGTCGCTAGTTTTCTGCTTGTAAATAAATAATTTTTAAAAAGCATAAACCCTCAAGAGAAAATCCCGAACCAACTTTCAGTCATTTCCGCTCCCTCTTGCAGAATTTTACAGAACAGAAAATCAAGATATTACAATGTTTCCATTTGAACTAGAGGTCAGTATAAACTTACAGGGTGTTTACAGTAAGTGTCCAGAAAATGATCGCTGTTGGACAGAGAGCACTTGTGCATGGCGCCGTCCCACGTTCCGATCACATAGATCCCAGTGTCCTGCAGCGGCATGTGGACAAGAGTTAAAGATTTTTATCAACATAAAAGTAGGAGACAGAAAAATGAACACCGAGTTTAAGCTTTATTATTACTTCTGCTGATTAAAGAGAGATGCCGTTTGATAAAGAAAGGAAAATCTGTATTGTTTGCACAATAAAAAAAAACAAGTCTGGCTGAATCAAGTGACACAATTCAATAAATGAAGAAATGTGTTACTTGTAAAATGTGTGATAAAAGCTTTAAATAAATACACACTACTTAGTATAACGTGTTAAGCATGTAATCAACAGGCATGAGATCAAAAGATTAATTTATTGAAGCAAATTCTGCTGTTTAGCGCAGAATATGCACTACACAAATTCTGACCAGCAGTGGTCCTATTTTAATTAAGTAATTTCGCTTTTTAATATCTAAACATGTGTGCTGATGATAACTGCAGACAAAGGGATTCGTTTATTTTATGAATTAAATAGAACTTCTCTTGTTTACTCCTCAGACTGCAGCACGGTGGGCCCTCGATGATGCTTACAGCAGTACAGCGGTCCAACACGGTCCACGTAAAATATTTAATTTTTGCTCATTTTCCTGAGCCAACTTACGTCTGGATGGAAGTCAATGCAAAGAACAGTAGTGAGCGGAAGCAGCACATTTTCAGTCTTCGCCGTGGCTCCGCCGATGCTCTGTTTACGACCGCTCCTTTTCAAGATCATCAGGTCTGGGAAAACATGCAGGGTGTTTTGTTTTTTTTTTGTTTGTTTTTTTAAAGAAAACAAAGATATCGATGTTATGGTCATTATAACAGAGCTGGGCTTTATCAGTCAATCTGCATTCCGTGAGGTTTTGGTTTGTTTTTATTTATATTTTCGCAGGGTTTTCATGTAAAAGTAGACGATTGTGTTTTACACAATTTGCATTTCTACTGTACCGACAGCTGCATCTGAATTGGAAATGTCCGCAAAACGTTTTCTACATTCCACTAACGTTGGAAGAAACACAATTTCGAAATTGCTGCGTTTCCATTAAATAACAAACACAATTAAAGTCTCATGTGAGCACGTTTGCTGATGTCATTGACAAACATGCCGCTCCATCGTCCTCCGACCACTTCCTGTTGTTCTCCTCTTCTTCTTTTCCGTCAGTATTAAGATCCGGTCGTTGATCATGTGACTTGTGCGATGTGAAAAAAAAGCTTTGTTTTGTGCTACATGAACATTTTGATAACGCCAGTGCAAAAAAAGAAGTATCAATAACTGTCATGTTTCTGTCCCGATTTGCGTGATTCCGAGGCCAGTGGAAAAGCGGTCAGGCACAGCACGGGCAGTTCCTCTCCACAACTGTTGGGGGCAGCGGTGATATATTTTCACACAGCAGAAACAAGACGCCTCCTGTTTGATAGACCTGATTCAATTTAATGCACTGATTTTTCATAGAAATTAAAGTGTAAATTTGCATAATAGAACATTGCCGTACTATGTGGCTGCTTTAAAGGACAAAACAAAGCTTAGACAGTAAAGGTTACACTCCCGTTGTGTTGAACCTGTAGTGTGTGTTGGGTTTATTACCTACGCAGTTGAAACCATTGTGCAGGATGAGCCACTTGGTAATCCTGCCATCTCCTGAGATGGACACTAAAACCTCTTCTCGTTCTTCCCCCGACAGCTGCAGCTGTTGTCTGGTCCAGGTGACCTGCCACACCGGTTTCATGTGCCTCTTAGGACAGTCACTATGAAAGAAAGCAATCAAAGAAATGAGTTAATAATAGTTTAATAGTCAATAGTTTTCCTGTAACTGTAAGTTGTTTCTCTGACATTAACACACAGAGCATGCAAAAGCTGATTGACAGCAACAAGACACTCCTCCTGGCTCTGATTGGTTGTTTTTGACAAATATCGATGCATTTTGGCAGACCCCAGAAGTACCGCTGTGCGGTTCATCTTTTCACTTCATAGTGTCACGACAAGGTGACAGTGTTAACAAAGCTGGAGAAAGCATATATTGGTCAAAGCTGCATAGCGCAGCTTTAACATTCTCACGTTTAACAGCCTTTGCGGAGTTGCTCTCACCGGCTGTTGGCGATGCACGCCGTTTCGTCTCCGACCTGAACGTTGTAGATGGCGACGGAGCCGTCGTACAACCCCACGGCCAGATGGCTGGGGTTGCTGGAAGAGAACTCCAGGCACGTCACACTGTTATGGCAGGGAAACACTCGCTCCGACCACTGTGCATGGAACACAAATTTAAGTGATGAGGGTGGTTTTTTTTTTACTATTACAGCTGAATTTATTGCTACACAAACAGAGAAACATACCACAGGGTTTTTTAGAGACCAGCAGCAAATGAAACCTGGTTGTGGTTTGCCTGAGGACCAGCCTCCGTAGCCTACTGCCAGGATGTCCTTCCAGAGAAGTCACGGTACATAAGAGTTGTCAACAATGCGTGGTTTCACCCCTTCAAACCGTTATCTTATTCACTTATTTGGGAATTGGTTGAATAAAGACAAGAATCTACACCATAAAATTAGGACAATAACTGTGATTAGATTTTCTGTTTTCGAAGTGTGGCTGTGTTACTGCGTTCTTCTTGTTCCATGCCATGCTGGTGATGTTGTGTCCTCTGGTCAGGGGGCTGACGAAGGCCCAGAGAGGCTCCAACGTCGGCGTTAAATACCTGTCCTTCTTCTCTGCACTCCGTTCCTGAGAGTCAGGCCTGACCTCGCTGTCCGGATCTTAAGCGGCAAACACAACTACTCTGCATACAGCTTCATGCAACGCTACACCACACTAATTACATGCCTCCATGTTCTGTGCAACGCGAATCCAAATAAACGAATTGTCGAACATTTGACAAACAGGCAAAGAATTCATTTGTAACCGTATTTCTAACTGGGAATTTGCTCAACTAGCTCTACACAAGAGTAAGGAGAGCATCGATTGAGTTTCCATTACAAATGTGCAGAAAACTTTGTTGAATTTCCCTAAATGTCGAAACAACAAAATTTCCCAATTGCGGCGTCTCTACTAAGTAAGAAGTGCAGTTAAAATCACGTCAATTACGTCTAATCACGTCATTAGACGTAATAATCACGTCTAATGAAACACTTTTTCAGTAGAAAAAAATGAAAAAGGACGTATCGACGTGGCTTTTTGATACGTCCCAAAAGCCACTTCATCCTAAAAAGTACTTTTTAGGATAAAAAAAACTTTTTTTTTTCTTTTTCATCCCAAAAAAAGAGGATGAAATGAAATTATTTTATTAATAAATAATTTGATTTTATTATTTATTAATAAAATACAATTATTATTCATTTTATTAAATAAAATAAATAATTTTATTTATTGTAAAATAATAAAAACCAACTCAGTACAATCTTTGTCACTTTTTTGACAAGTGACAAACTCACTTGCCAATAAAGGTGAGGTTTTTTTTTTCCCGAAATTGCCGTGTTTCCATTAAACAAATTTGATTTTGAAATTCCAGTTTGTGCACTTTTAAGGTCAGTTGAAACACATCCACATGCAGACTGACTGAGCTCACCTTTGAGGACGTTGAAGCCTCTGAAAGCAGCCAGCTTAGGCTGAAAAATGTTCATCACTATCACCCTCTCCATTATCAACGCGCTGTTCATGAAAGCTTCCGACGACAGGATCTTTTCTAAGTCTGGCTCAGAATGTGACGTGAACAGATCTGCGTCCACCTCTGACTCCGAGCTGACGCCACTGCCTGTGGGAATGACACACACACACAAAAAAAATAACACTTTTTAATCATTTTTATACAAATGGCAAAAACACGTGACTCAAACCGGATCCCAAAGAAATGACAAATGAACGAGTGGCAGGAACTATTCTTTATTAGTGTTGTTATGACAGAACAAACTTCCATCCAATTTATTTGGATTTTATGTGATAGACCAGCACAGTTAATTTCTTGTGAAGGTCGGGTAGACGGAAACATTCATGTTTTTGTTTTCATTATAAAAGTCTGAAAGATGTGGTTTATGTTTGTGTTCAGAGCATGCGAGTACAATTGCGTAGTGAATTCCTTTAGTACATTTTGCATGTTTTAGAAAAGTGCCTAGGATTAGTAGCACAGCAAGAAGTAAGCCTGACTTTCACTGAAACTGTTACCTGTGTCCCCACTCATGGTTCCTTCTGAAGCGTCTTGCTCTTTCTTGGTGCTCACGAGATAATTCGCCTGCTCGATTTCCCGGGTTTCCCTATTTTCGATCGGCATAGAGAACGAATCATATATATCCCAGACAGTAGCGATTGTGCCTGTAAGCATGAACACAACACGTGATTCTTTTTTTGACCTTCCAAGGTTAGTTTAAGAAAAGCCAGACAAATCTGAAAACAGACATAAGCGGGACAATCAGAACAATTATCCCGCTGGAGATGTTTTGTGTGTTTGTTCTCCCTGAAAATCAACTCTCACCCTTGTTGACGCTGTTGTTCTTGTTGGTCTGGGTGGATTTGCATTTATACTCCCCGACACATGCCTGAGATGATCGGTCTAAATAATTATCGCTGCCCATTTTATTACTGCAAAACTCGGCGTAGACGCGGTTTGTCTGGCTGCGACAGAAGACCGAAAAGAGAGAAAAAAGGGGGAATTTAGCCTCGTGAGGTCCACTCCGAGTTCAAGGTCTCGCTTCAGATGCGCTCACATCACCGCGTTTGCGTCCTCGGCGTCTTCCGAGACGAGGGCGGGGGACAGGTCCAGCAGCGGGAAAGTGTCCGTCTCGCTGAGGATGATGTCGAATGCTTCAGCCACAGGCTTCTGCTGGGATTCTGAAATAACGGGAGTGTCATTTCCAGAAAACTGCACAACTGCTGAAAAACAGAGTTCTGTCAAATCAAGGCTATCCCCCCTACACACACACACACATGCACGCACACACACACACACACACGCCTGTTTAGAGCTGCCTTTAATTAGTAAGTAAGTGAAACACTGATTTACATATTTCATGCTTGTTTGTTTGATTATTTTGGTGATGGTGTTTGACAAAATGGCATGTTCATCGCTTGTTTGGACGAGCCACCGTAATACATCGTTACTGATCTAACGATGCGTATCGCTATCGACACGCTATCAATATCAATAGATAATACGGCTGATAAGAATTTTCAGTAATTCCACTGAACTCTGAGCTGGAACCGCACAGCATTCTGGGAGATGTGGGCAGACAACAGAACTTTAGTCACTCAACCTCTCAGGGCCCGCTAAGCAAGGTTGGTGGCGTCAACTCACTCGCTCCTCTTTTGTTACCTCGCAATTTATATATATCTGTATTTATTTTGTGTATGTTTTTATGAAATGTGCTATGTGAATAAACCTGACTCTGACTTTTGCAGGCGTTGAAGAAACCCTGCTCTGATTGCAACCAACGTTGGCGCATATTTAGGAAAAGTGGTCTGCCGTCAGTTTGAGACATTATTTATGCTCTTCATCACTTGGAATGTATTTGTTTTTTTTTTTATAGATAAAAAAAAACCCAAATGGTTTCCTATTTATTCATAAGCAAAACTGATGTCCAAAACACCAAATCCGACCTCATCTACTGGTCTTGAGGGCAATAACTCAAGTAAAATAATTTGCACTGGCTATTCGTTCAATACGCATAGCAAAAAAAATAAATAAAGATAAAATAAAAAATTGTAGCAACCACCATAATCGGCAGCAGCAGCAGCAGCAGCAGCAGCAGAGACATGCAGAGGAAAACTATCTTCAGTTGCACTGCTTCTTGAGAGAATAGCAGATTCCACAGACATGGTGGTAAATGAGCTGCCAAACAACCTGCAATTCACACAAAACAGGAAGAGTTTAAGTACTGAAATATTTATTCTGTTAAAAAAAAAGAAAGACCCATAGAAACATTGTTTGAAAGCATGGCATAGTGAACTCCATCTGCCATACATCATTTCACATAGAAACCTTATGACAGCTTGATTGTAAAGAAAACCTGTGGGGTGGGATGAATGGAAGAGAGCAAGGAAGGACACGAGACTTTCATTTTTTGGAGAAATGCAGAGAAACTGTCCAAAAAACATGAATGCCCATGAATTTCTCTCCATGCACGCTTCGGCTGTGTGGAATGTTCTGGTGGACTTACTGGCAAAAGGTGGTTGTGAAAAGTGTCACATGATTTCTTTTTACTGTGATGGACTGTTTCCCTACTGAATATTTGTATATTCCAATAAAAGACAGTGACATTGGTACAATTAAACATTCTTTAAAAAAAATTTTTTTTTTAAGAGTTTTAAAACCTTTTTACCAGGCGTCCCAATAAACCCGGAGGGCACAACACGTACGGCTTATGTGTTTGAATGTGGCAGTCTGGTACCTGGACGAAATCGCTTCAGTGGGTGTAGAGGACTTGAAACCCAATGATCCGCTTTGGAAGATTTCCTCCAGAGATGCACGATCACGTGTTTTGGACTCCGGGTGGTCAGTGTCGACAACCAGGGGCAGAGGAGTAACATCTTTCCCTTGAGAATCCAGCACCTGGAGCGAAAGGACGACGAGCCACACACGTATGTAAACATGGAGCCAAGTTTTGGGGTTCATACCATTTCTAAATGGTATTTGACATAGTTTATCATCATCCATCATCTCTAACCAGTTACTGCTCTCCTTCAACCTCTGACACCAACAACACGTTTTTCACACAACTCTGGATATTCTCTTTTTTTGGAATCAGTCTCTGATGTAGCATATGCATGGGGCGCCGTGTATGGGGGAAAAGTTATGACACTTCTAAGGAACCCTGACCAACAGGGGGCCCTCCACAATTTATTTATTTATTTTTTGTTCATTTGAATGAAAAAAAAAAAAAGGTCCCTGTCAATTACAAAATTAAACATATTGTATTTTTGAAGATTGTTTTTATCAGTAAGCCTTTAATGTTTCCACTCCAAGACCAAAAAAAAAACCACATCCATATTTGCCCTGAACGCCCTGGATCTGAATGTGTTATGCTGCAGCTAGCATAGCTAGCATAGCCTATGAGCTAATCATAGCCAATATGATTAGCTCACGGCTCTCTCGCGAGCTAACCTAATTGGTTTTGGGCATCTTCGACGAGAACAATAGTTACAGTACGCAACCATAGTAGTATAGTAAACGTGTCTTGGATGAGTTAGCATAGCCTAACTCATCTAAATGCTTAGATGAGTTAGCATAGCTACCGGTGACAGCAGATAAACATTTTTCCTGAAATGATAGGCTGTTTCTCCACCATTGGCACATTTAGCAGAGAGTGAATGACAGCATTAAGACCCTCCTCCTGGTGCTGATTGGTTGTTTTGGCCGGAACGTTGCATTACTTTAGCCAGTAATTGTAGTTCAGGAACAAGGTGGAGGAGATTGACCTATATAGATGTCATGTCTATGTACATGAAGTCTGGATTGCTTCATGTATATTTTAGCATGCTGCCTATGGCTGTTTCTGGTGAGGAGAGATCTTTCAGTAATCTAAAACTAATAGAAATTTTTTTTTAGCAACCTACTTGCACACTGTATGTGGACTGTCGGATGTAAAATTCATGGGCAGTAAATATTGTGCTAGTATCAGTATTGGGCCAAAGAAAGCAGGGCAGTTGCAAGCCTTTAAAATTGTGACGCTTTTGATAGATCAGATGGACTCAAAACATTGTGACAGCAGCTGCATGGAGGTGTGTGTGGGGGGGCAATTGTATTTTATTTTGTCAGGGGGCCCAAGATTTCTGGCAACGCCCCGGAGCATACGATTGAACACACACACACACACACACACACACACACACACACACACACACACACACACACACACACACACACACACACACACACACACACACACACACACACACACACAAATAAATGGTATCCTGACAAAAGACAGTGACATTTAACTGGAATAAATGATAAGAATGCAAAGACAAAAGTTAGGTTTGTGTACCCGCATTCCTTTGCCGATGTGATGCAGACCTGAATCTTTACGGTGGAATTGAAAGCCTGAAAACCTCCTTTTCCGCTTTACCTGCGGACTGCCTTTTGCCTCTTTGGATCTATTTATTCCAGAAGAGCTAAAAGAGAGCCAAAGGAACACAATTCACTTTTAAGACAGCACTTGGTTAGCCAATATGATTAGCTCACGGCTCTCTCGCGAGCTAACCTAATTGGTTTTGGGCATCTTCGACGAGAACAATAGTTACAGTACGCAACCATAGTAGTATAGTAAACGTGTCTTTGAAACTTACGAACTAGCCAGTAGCGATTGCTTTCTCTCTCCTTCCTTCATTGTAGGTTTATTACCGCGAGTGACCGCCTATGAAGTTGAAGCCCTCCTCAAATGTCTGATTAGTTTGGAGTTCCGAGTATTTTTAGGGACTTTTGACCTTATTTAATGCAGTGCTCTGGATTTACGGTTCAACGTTTTAAACACTTCTAAAAAATGCTCAAATCTGAACCAACTGAATCCAGTCCTCTCCGACTCTCGGTCTCCATAGCAACGGCCGAATTCTCGCTACCGTGTCAGTTTGGTGAACGTCTCCTTAACAAGTAAAATAAGAAGAAAAACAACAACAATGAATGTTAGACCAACCAGCGATAATAACAATAACGTGCTCTAAACATTCATTTGTATTTTTTAAAAGCCCATTTTCCAGACGCAGCCTGGTCCCGTTACACAGCCTGTATTCATGTCTCCGGTGTCCACGACTGACTTATCTTCTCTTTTTTAAAAATAAAAATAAAAAATTGCGCCCTCTACTGGGCAAGACGAGCGCGCTGCCGTTTACAGTCTGCATTTGTGGTGGGAAACTCCCGCACGTTTTTGGACTGGTTTTAACTGAGACACAGTATGTGGTGTAGCTGTCCTCTTTCGGGTGCTCAAATTTCCCACAGAGGCAAATGCACCTCTTTGGAGAGGCCTACGACTGTCACCTGAGGGCGTGACGTTAAAACAAGGACACCGTGGAAACTGGGGAGCTTTTGTATAAGTATGCATATAATTTAGTTATTTTAGGTTTTGAAGATAAATAAGGGAAATTAATTTTCCGTCTAATTCACGCCACCAATTAGATGGCGGTAATGCCTCTAATTGACGTCTCCATCTAATTGATGGCGGAGACGTCAATTAGAGGCATTACCGCCGTCTAATTGATGGCGGTAATGCACAAAGTTTGTAAACTGCCAGAAAATGCTATGGAAGAAGAAGAAGAACTGGGGAGCATACACAGTTTGGTGCTTTGGAGGAAGGAGAAAGTGGGACGTTTACAAACAAAACTGAATAGACGATCTTTCACTAGGTTAAATTGTTGGAGGAACTAGATGAGAAGTTGCTATCCGGAGGACTAAGACCAGGTGAGCTGAATGACATCTATTTTTTTTAGTCTCCTGACAATAAGAAAATTAATTTTTAGTTGTTTTTCGCAGTGAAAGTTAAATGGGGACCAGAAAACACGGAGCAAATGAGCAGAGAAGACAAATATAATCTGAAGAGCTTGAGTACTGAGGAAGAGGTGAGTGACAAAGGGCACAGAAGTGCTAATCACAGGTGATTAGATGCAGCTGGTGCAGAGAGCAGAAAGAGGTGAATGAAGGAATGAGAAACTGCAGCAGCAGGCTGAAGGAAAAACTGCAAGATGCACCAGAAACATTTGCATTTCTTGTGAAATGCAAATGTTAATGGTGCAAGCTGAGGGCTTTTGGAGAAAACTGCTGAAGCATTTGAAGTTAGCTGTGGAAGACTTGTAAAAATGTCACAAAAAAATAAATGGGAAGAAGTAGCCACAAAAAGCAAAAGCCTGTGCAGCAAAACAGTTGAAGAGGAGTGAAAACTTTAAGGCAATGCAAAGATTTCACTGAAGGAGTGTAAGTAATTGGTGCAGAACACAAAGATAAACTGAAAGGACACGACGGTTTAGTATAACAAGTTAGTAAAAAAACCCACAAAAAAACAAAAACTAAAGCTGCCTAAGTTAAATGTAAGCTTTGCAAAAACATTTGCATAGCTTTAAGTTAGCACTACTTAAAATTGTGCTAACCTTTAAGTGGCTAAAAAGCTAAAGCTAGCTCCAGTACTAATCATAAATGGCAGCTATCACTAGCATATTGACATAAAGTGACATATGCCATTCAATAGGCAAAACTTGTAAAGTTAAAATTAGCTGTGGAAGCTAATGCCAGCTAACGTACCAAGGACTGCATATGTAGGCTACCACTAGCATGTTTACATAAGGCAACCTATTAGCTATATTTCTTATCCAAACTCCATGTAAGAGGTAAAGTGCTAAAGCTAATGAAAATCATGCTGATAGCATGTATGCTAGTGTAACATAGTTGAAATGGTTCAGATTAAATTCTGCTAAAATGGGTTTCATAGTTGTCCTGTAATGAGTGGTTTTTGGCGCCCCCTACTGGTTGCCTATAAAAGGAGGAGAAACTGTAGATTCCACACAGTCTGTTCAGCACTCTACTGGACTTGATGGTAAGTCATCAAGTCCAGTTCTTTTCTGAACAGTAGTGGTGGTTGTGCTCTAGGACTAACGTGGAGTTTTATTGCAGTACCCAGAACTAGTGGACCAGTAGGGAGGCTCACTGTGCTGTTTGTTATTAACCACTCATTACAGAAGTTCAACCAACTAGCCTCTGCTGTGTGCTGTATGTGGGGGAAGAAGTCACACTAGCACTACGTTTTTGGCCATACCATACCATTACCATACCATCTTTACCATATTGAGTGCTCAGAGTACGTCACGTTTTTGTCCTATTTGTTCACCAGCTTTCGGAGAACGGTTTATAAAAAGTGTGGAAACTTTTCTGGGAAGAGGTTGAGTGCAATAACTGTAAGTTAAGACACAGGCATTTCTTTCTTTCATTCCTCCATCCGTTGATGGCGTAAGAGCGTGGGAGGCAAGGCAGATTCTTGACAGCTACGAATTATGCTTGAGCGATTTCAGCGTATAGTGAAATCACTATCACTAATTTCAATTTGAATATATTTTATAGCCTGTATTTAATAAACTAATGGGTGTGTAGTTTTCTAAGTTACCTTGTTACCTTTATTTTTTATAAATGATGGTTATGATTCCTTGTGCAAAGGTCCTGGGCGTGCACCCCGTCTGCTCCATGACAGAGAAAACCCGCAGTAATATTTTACTAATTTGATTTTTGAATTTTTTTTATAAAACTTATAAAAGCGGTGATCCCATCAAGTCCAGGACTTTTATTGTCCTTAAATGAATTTATGGCGTATTGAATCTTCCTCTGTCACTGGAGCATCACAGCAGAGACTATCTTTCTGAGAGAGTGAGGAGTCAATCACACTGACAACCTCTTCTATTTTCTCTGTAGGAAATTTTTCATAGAACATTTGGACTGTTTCTAAAATACTCGTTATATCAGACACTTTCTCTCCTTTTTCATTTATTAATTAATTTATTGTTGCGTTGATTAGTTTGCGTTTTTCCTGCGCAAGAAAGCTGTGGATCTTTCACTTTTCCTTAAAATATACTCATTTTGAAAGTCTCTTTTTTCCCTTTTCTGTTTACTATATCTTATTGAGATATTTTTGATTTCTATATTTGCTCGATCCCACCATGATAATAGGTTGTCAGTGTGATCCATCTCCCCACTCGAGGTCTGCAGCAGGGAATTGATCTCACCTCTGTAAAGCTCCTCCTGTAGAAGAGCAGCATTCAGACACCAGAGACGCCCATTTAAACCCCGTTTAAAACAATAAAAAATCTGAACTGCTTTGAATGTATAGTTGGAACTGAAGCCCCTTAGCTTTTTCTTAAATACTGTTTATCTGAATTTGTTGTTTTCTTGAGGCATAACAAATGTTTCACTCTGTCGTTATACAGTGTCTGGGAATAAAGTTTAAAATAAATAATAAATCCCCCGCCCCCGTTCGCAACAGACTTCGTGTGGCTTTGATGTGAAACTGTGACGTCACTCATCCGGTCTGGGACGTCATTGGTGCAGTCTCTATATTCCAAGATTCGGCAGAGAAATTCATTTGCGATTTCAGGAGATTTGGAGAAACAGGACAGCGATGGACGACAAGAATTTGTTTTTTGCAACGGTGGACATCTTGGAGAGACAAATTGAGAAGTTTGAGGAGGAAAATATCCTCCTAAAAGAAACAGTGGAGCACCTTAAGTTAAAACTCCAAAAACTGACTGTAGGAAGAGACTGTGCCATTAATGAGCTGATCATGGAAAATAAATTGCTGAAAGACAAAGAGGATGAAAGAGAACGACGGATCCGGGCTCTAAACGACGAATTAGAAAATTCAAGAGCCAAAATTGAAACATTAAAAATTCAATATAGAGAGATGGCAAGAGAAAATCAACGCTTGGAAAAGACCAACGTCACGATTAGGCAACAGGCCAACAATTTATTACAGAACAAGACCAGAGATCGCCGCTGGCTTGAACAAGAAAACGAGGAGCTCAACAAAGAGATTGTTTCGTTAAAATTAAAGATGGAGCGAATAAAATCCAGGCAAGAGGCAGCCGATATCAAGAACACGGTAAAGACCCAGGAAGAAGAGAAGATGCAGGAGGAGACAAAGCCAACAACACCGAGGAGAGTTGGGCATGTTTTTGTCTCCATGTACCAACAGGGGACATTGAGATACTGGGTTCCCCCCTGGATATTTTAATACTGCTGAAAATCGACAATTTCAAATAAAAACAAATTAAGGACAAACATCTCAACAAAAACATGCCCAACTCTCTTCAGCACTGTTGGTGTGGGGTCTCTTCCAGAGAGCGGGTCTGGGGTGAAGCAGGAACGATGGGAGAGTTTTGGAGAAGGAGGGTTTGTTGGATAATGGAACCTCGGATTCTGGAAAGCAGTGGGCTTTTCCTGGCCATGGAACACTGGACCAGCTCTACACCCTCAGCAGGGTCCTGGAGGGACCAAGTCTACAGTTCTGTGGACTTGGAGAAGGCGTTCGACCGTGTCCTTCAGGAAGCCCTGTGGGGGTTCTCTGGGAGTATGGGGTCCCGGGCCCTTTGATACGGGCTGTCAGGTCCCTGTACGATCGTTGTCAGAGTCTGGTCCACCTTGCCGGCAGTTAGTTAGTCGTTCCCAGTTAGAGTTGGACTCCACCAGGGCTGCCCTTTCTGTGATTCTGTTCATTACTTTCATGGACAGAATTTCTAGGCGCAGCCAAGGTGTTGAGGGGATCCGTTTTGGTGGACTTCGGATTGCATCTCTGCATTTTGCTGAGCCAAACAGCGAAGCTCTCCGTTTACCGGTCGATCTACGTTCCTGCCCTCATTTGGAAGAACGAGATCCCGGATACTAGCGGCCGAAATGGGTTTCCTCCGCAGGGTGGCTGGGCTCTCCCTTAGAGACAAGTGAGAAGCTTGGTCATCGGGAGGGACCCAGACTAGAGCCGCTGCTCCTTCACAGCCAGTCTGGAGCTATCCTCTTTAAAGTGTCCCTTTAAAATTGCTTTGAGCTGGGGCAGGGTCAGATCACGTTTAATTTCAAGCATTTCCCGAATGCTTAACTCAGGGCTGATTGATTTTATTATAGCTTCTATTGTTTCAGCATCACAATGTCCTTTACTCAGGCCTTTCTCAATGTGATGCTTTAAGTTTGTGTATGAGAGCCTGTCTTTCTGACCCTTCTCCCCTATCTGACCACAAATTTTAAATTCCCCCCGAATGGTCACTTCTGGAAGCCTGTTCGCTGTGGCTGGCATCACATTTTCAGTCACAGTTCTCTTGAGTATTACCATTTACACATTCATTCAGTACTTCCTCTTGCTGGTTGTTAAAGTGGAGCTGTGCACATTTTTCTGCTAAGTCCATTTGTTCAGTTACTGCCTGGGTACTTCGTGACGTCTTACACGTTGCCTCCTCTTCAGCTGTAACTTCAGAATGTCGTGATATCAGTTCAATTGATTTTAACATTCTCCGAAGACAGCACTTCACCACCTCCTCTTTTTCATCGTTAACCACAGCGTCCACGGACTCTGTTATTAATCGTAACAACGTTCGTCTCGTTCCAGAATGTCCGCTTTGGATTGTAGCTTCACCTCTTTGAGCTGATCCAACTGATAGAGCCACAGCTGTTGCTAAGAGACGGTCTCTGCCAACTCCTCGCGCCCAGCGTATGCGCGCTCCCGCCGCTGCTCGCTCCTCTTAGCGTCACGTCAAACCTCTCGCCTCAAGTCCCGCGCGACGAAGCGTTAATAATCTCGGTGGAACCTCCAACATTTTCTTGCACACTCGAACACAAAATGATGCTGAGACATGCGGTGTTTTTTTGTTGTTGTTTTTTTTGTTTTTTTTTAAACTTTCCTTTACTTTCCTTTTTCAACAATACAGAAACTTAGAAACTTCGCAACTCAGAACCCCAGGCTCTCCTAAGCGCCTGTTCAAAAACAACACACACAAACTTAGGACCCAGGCTGCCCTCAGCGCCTGATCAAAACTGAATCACACTTCAAACTGGTCTCCCACAATATTATCTTGATGTAATCATGCATTTGTCTCCTAGTGATGTTTTTTAACATTTTGGATTTTGTTTATGAATTCACTGTAAATAATTGCACTTTATCAGTTTTATTTTGAGAGGGAGATGCTGACTGAGATTACGAATGTGAGGTTATGACGGTGAAAAGCCGACTGTGAATCCATAGTAAATGTACTTTGAGTGGTCAGAATGAGAAGAAAGGGTTTAGGGTGAGTCTCATCACTATCAGGATCCTGGGTTGTGAGGTTGTTTTGTAGTTTGATTTCATTCCAGTTTAATTATTTTGTGTCACTTTCTTATTTTGTTTAGCTCTGTCTTGACCTTATTTTCCTTTTGCTCAGTTCTTCTAGTGTTTTTACTTATGTTTATTGCTTACGGTTATTGTTCACTGCTCAAGTTTCAAGTTATAATACTACTTGTGTTTGGGTAATCTATTCTAAGAAAAAATAGTCTGAAAAGACAGAAATTAGGCCATTTCATCTGTCAGTCAAATCTTTATTTATGATAAAGAATCAAATTTAATATCAGGGTGTACTGTGTGTTTCACACAAATATTTCCCGTTGAGTTCAACTCATGACCTTTGATACACTATTAAAAAGTCATTGCGGGATTCAACAATTTCATGAAGTATGAACACCTGATTATGTGTGTCATATATATGTTAAGTATCTGTGAAAAGCTTATTAGGCTGTGGATGAACAGCCTAAAACAGAGCAAGACTGAGTGATGACAGCAGTCTGAATGCACTAATCTGGATTAAGTAGTAAAAATGCTGAAGTCATATCTGGATGACTCAGCAAGCTGCCTGGTGGATGATCTTTCTACAGCTGACAGATGATGTCAGCGTCCAGAGAACAGTCTTCTGTCACCCTCCAGGCGCCGTCCTCAGCTGCCATGCTGCAGCCGCTGTCCCGAATGCTTCCATCCGGCTGCCTTTCTCCCCATTTGGTGAAGGTCAGAGGTCGATTTTTCATGTCGGACTGGAAGTTCCCTTCTGCTTTTCTCACGTTGACGTTGATCCAGGCTCTTTTCTCATCTTGACCCATCAGCTGACGCAGCGTGTGGTTCTCCTCCTCGCTCTGGGGCAGAGCCAGCTCCAGGCCTCGTTGCTGGCAGAAATCTGCAGCCTTCTGGAAAGATCCTCTCTCCTTGTTGGACACAAAGTATTTCTGACCCACCTTCCGCACAAAGTCAAAACCTGTAACTACAAACATTTAGGGAAAACTTTAACTTTGCTGCATAGATGTATTGATGTTTCTCACACATGGACCGAAAATAAGCAAAACGCCAAATCAGACATGGAGAAAGACATTAGATCCTCAGAAACCCTAGTAAAGCTTTTTTGGTCTAATTCTTGGCAGAGCTGCAGTGAATAGAAAACCCACCAAGGTCCAGCTTAGCGGTGATCTTCATCAGTCCATCAACATCACGTGTGAAAGAATCAAAGATTTCTGGATACAAAAAAACAAGTTTGGTTACCAAAGTTCATTTGGCTGCAGCTCAGAAATATTTTCTACTGGTTTTCTCTTCTCTGCAGTTATATTAACAGTGAAAAACACCAGAGTCTTGGATTTTACATTTTTGACTTGGTCTGTCAAAAGATAAGCATTTTACTGCTCAACTATTGTGTTGAAGATTCAGCGAACGTAATTTTATCATAACTTCATTTATTTAGATCAGTGTCAGCAAACAATCATCACCTCGTCCACACACGGTGGCAGGTCCAGGTCGTCCACGTGGTCCAAGTGCTCCTGTGAGTCCAGGCTTTCCTGAATCCAAACAGTAAATGAAGAAATCTTCATTGGTTATAAATAAAATAAAATGGCTGCAGAATTTTTTATTGCTCTTATCTTCAATGGCCATGAAAAAAATGAGGAATTTGACTACAGTATTTTTCATTGCTCTTCACTTTCTACAGACTTTTTGTTCTATTTTTAGCTCTTCAGAAAAAACTCTTTCTTTGGTTTGTGAGCTGATACCCATTGGTCCAGGTATTCCAGTTAATCCAGGTGGTCCAGATGGTCCAGGTGCTCCACGTTCTCCAGGTGGTCCAGGTGGTCCTCTGTCACCTTTCTGACCAGGGGGACCCGGCAGCTGACTGAGGCTCATGGGAAGCATCAGACAGAAAACACAGAGGAGAAAACAAAGCCTCATCTTCTCAGTGAAGTGCTGGACACTGTAAAAAATGAGTTAAATTTGATACTTAGTTTGAACGATAATTTTCTCAACAGAAAAGACGCCGTCTTTTATCAGTTCACACACATTTACACATTTAATCCTGTTGAAGCTGAAGTTTACAGTCAGTCACATTGTGTCACGTCTTTCCAAGATGAACATCAGAAATGATGAAAAGTATTGTAGAAGTCACCAGTAAATGAGATTGTGAATGTGCTTTCTTTCTTTATTGAAAATTAACAAGCTACAAGTGTTGTTCTAGGTTTAAACATGTAAGGTTGATTTAGAAAAGAAACTGCGCAACGATGAAAAAATGAATTAAAAAAACTCACCGTCAGAATGTGATCGTCCACAACGTGCTGCTGCTTTGCCGTTCAAAAGCCTTCTGATGTGAATGAAGATTTAGAAACATGAGATCCGGCCCAGAGGAAAAGGTAATTAGTCGAGAATGATAAACAACATACAAGAAGAGCAGAGAGTTCCTGTTGTCCTGACAAAATGTCATTTTACTGTGAAGCTGCAGCACATCCTGCATGATCACACTTTCACATTGAGTTCTTGTTAGTTTTCTTTCTTCCATTTTTGGTTGACATCATTGATGCAGGACTTCCTGGACAACCTGGAATCTCAGGCCACAGCTCATCAAGTGGACACATTTTAGTCAGAGAAAAAACTATAATTTGGAGAAGGATGAGAGAAATAAATAAAAAAAAGATCTGCAGCCAGACTCTTCCCTGAAATCAACCTGCCCAGTAAAGACGTCTTCATGTTTTTTGTACTGACTTCTCTGGACCACCTGGACCCGTCACCGTGTGCGGACAAGGTGACGGATATTTCCTGAAACTAATAAAATACTGATCTGTCAAAAGTACCAGTTCACCCAACCTGTTTGTTTGCTTCAAGGAGGAAACAGAGGAAAGCTACATGAGGAAAATCATGGAGGGTGAATATGCAGAAAGCCGAGGCCACAGTGAAGAAAGCTTTCTGTTGTGATGTGACAGCAGCGCTAATCGTCAGGTCTAGTGAGTATCCAGGTAAATAGAAGTGGGGGAAAAATATCCATCAAATGCACATCTGTATATTTTGCCATGAAGCCAGAAATATGTCACTTTGCATCAGATGTCACCGAACAGACTGGGACTGTGTAGTAAAGACATCTTGCAACGATACACTATCAACATACAGTATTACCAAATATTCATGTAAACAAAAGGCCAGCAGGAAACTGCTGCTAAATCTTCCCAAGCAGTTCAGATGTGTTGGTTTGTGAAAAAAAACCCATTCGGAAAATTTTCTGTCCTCTGAAGTGAATTTTGTGAGGGATTTCTTTCAATTGTCTGAGCTAAATATAAGAGTGGTCTCTCAAAGTGTTTTTTTTTTTTGTTTTTGTTTTTTTTTTACAAATTGTACTCTGAATGGATAGAAAGTGAAGATTTTGAGTCGACCTATAAACACTTCAATGAATATTTGAGAGCAACTTTGGGAGCCTGAAGGAAACTGGTTCCTGAAAGATCATCTGCCCATTTTGTTTAGAGCAGAATCGCATTCGTCTGATCACAGAAACTCTCCACTGGTCTTCTGTGAGTTGTTTATCATTCTTTAGTAAGTATCACTTCCTCTGGGCTGGAGCTGAACTTTGTGACTGCAAAATCTTCATCCACATCAGTAGATCTTTAAACTGAAAAGCAGCAACACTTTCCGGATGATCACGTTTTGATAGTGAGTTGTTTTTTATTTTGATCTTTTTTATCAGGGTTTCTTCGTCCTTCAATCACTGTGCAGGTTTTGTTTGACATTTTCATGCATGTTTAAAACCTGGAATGGTTGTACTTTTTGTTGTACGTTTTGCTATGTAATAGAAGAAATCCCATGCAGAATCTCATCTGTTGGTGGTTTTACGACACTTTCCAGCCTCTCTGACCTCTGTCTTGTGAACAAGTAACAGAATGCAACTTACTGTAAATTTCTGCTTTAAGAATTTTTATTGATGGCTGAATTGATAATATATTAATGATGTTTGATTTAAAAAGACATATCTTAGAAAGAAAGTAAGAAAAATTAACAAAAGCTTTTTCTTTTCACAGGATCCAACGACACGTTGAGAAGATGAGGATTCGTTTTCTCTTCTGTATTTTCTGCCTGATGGTTCCCATGAGCCACAGTGAGCAGATGAGTCCCTCTGATGGTAAAGGTGACAGTGGACCACCTGGACCACCAGGACCGCCTGGACCTCCTGGACCACCAGGACCACCTGGACTTGTTAACCCAGGTAGCAGCTCAAAAAAGGAAAGTTTCACTGAAAACCCAAAGATAAAACAAAAACTATTTGGTGGACAGGGAAACTTAAAAAAAAGCTACTGTAACCAAATTTTCCTCCTAAACAACCTGAACAATAAATTTTTCTTCATGTTTTTTGTACTGAGGGTCCATTGCACCACAAAGCGGACCACCTGGACCACCTGGACCACCTGGAACACCTGGACTACATGGAAAACGTGGAGTAATGGGACAATCTGGACCACCTGGACCTGCCTCTGTGTGTCGACGAGGTGGTGACTTTTTCCTGAAACTGACTTGAATAAATGAAGTTACATTCACTGAATCTCAGTAAGAGAACAGTATAAAGCTTCATAGTCAACAGACCAAATCAACCATTAAGACACTGAAATCCCTGACTTTCACTGCTATGCCATGTGGATTATTAGAGGAATTATACAGTAAATAACATATAACTGTAGAGGAGAGAAAACTAGTAGAAAATATTTCTGAATTGCAGCCCAATGAACTTTGATAACTGAATTTGTTGTGTTTTCTCCAGAACTCTTTAAATTTTTCACGCGGGATGTTGAAGGACTGATGAAGATCACCGCTAAGCTGGACCTTGGTGGGTTTTCTATTCAATTCTGATCAGCCAATAATTCAACCAGCAAAAGATTCATAAGAGTTTCTGAGGATCTAATGTTTTCCTCCGTGTCTGATTTTGATTTTACACATAATGTAGGATCTATTGAAAATGTGTGAGTTTACATATTTTCTGTCCATCTATGACAAGCATCTGAATATCTCCAAGCAGCAAAGTTAATAGAAGATCAAAAGCAGGGACTCGGAGGACATTACCACGATTAATTCAAGTGTTTCAAACATTCTGATCTTTTACCTCAAATTTTCTGCATGTTTTTTCCAGCTATAACCTTTGACTTTGTGCGGAAGGTGGGTCAGAAATACTTTGTGTCCAACAAGGAGAGAGGATCTTTCCAGAAGGCTGCAGATTTCTGCCAGCAACGAGGCCTGGAGCTGGCTCTGCCCCAGAGCGAGGAGGAGAACCACACGCTGCGTCAGCTGATGGGTCAAGATGAGAAAAGAGCCTGGATCAACGTCAACGTGAGAAAAGCAGAAGGGAACTTCCAGTCCGACATGAAAAATCGACCTCTGACCTTCACCAAATGGGGAGAAAGGCAGCCGGATGGAAGCATTCGGGACAGCGGCTGCAGCATGGCAGCTGAGGACGGCGCCTGGAGGGTGACAGCAGACTGTTCTCTGGACGCTGACATCATCTGTCAGCTGTAGAAAGATCATCCACCAGGCAGCTTGCTGAGTCATCTAGACATGACTTCAGCATTTTTACTACTTAATCCAGATTAGTGCATTCAGACTGCTGTCATCACTCAGTCTTGCTCTGTTTTAGGCTGTTCATCCACAGCCTAATAAGCTTTTCACAGATACTTAACATATATACGACACACATATTCAGGTGTTCATACTTCATGAAATTGTTGAATCCCACAATGACTTTTTAATAGTGTATCAAAGGTCATGAGTTGAACTCAACGGGAAATATTTGTGTGAAACACACAGTATACCCTGATATTAATTTGATTCTTTATCATAAATAAAGATTTGACTGACAGATGAAATGGCCTAATTTCTGTCCTTTCAAACTATTTTTTCTTAGAATAGATTACCCAAACACAAGTAGTTTTATAACTTGAAACTTGAGCAGCGCACAAATAAAGGAAAAAGGAAAATAAGGTCAAGACAGAGCTAAACAAAATAAGAAAGTGACACAAAATAATTGAACTGGAATGAAATCAAACTACAGAACAACATCACAACCCAGGATCCTGATAGTGATGAGACTCACCCTAAACCCTTTCTTCTCATTCTGACCACTCAAAGTACATTTACTATGGATTCACAGTCGGCTTTTCACCGTCATAACCTCACATTCGCAACCTCAGTCACAAATAGGTAGATCATTTTGTTGAGCCACAGCTAACCTCACTGAAAAGACAATGGCAGCCTAAAAGTGTTCACTTCGAATGCTCCACTACTGTTTCTTCTACAGACAAATGGTTATATGGCATTTAACTACAAAATTCAATAAATTTGGTGGTTAAGAGCAGCTCATGGAGGCGGTTCCAAACCGGAGAGCTGAACTATTTAATGTGAAACAATGAATGAGGGGTTGTAGTTTAAACTGTAGAGCCGGGATGTCAAAGTCAAAAAACCACATTTGCTACAAGCCGAGGCCAAACACATTTAATTATTTAATAATAAAATGAATGAAGTACTATTTTCTTATAACTATAATGCATATATGCATATATATAATAAACATATATTATAATATTTATTATATATAATATATATCATAACATATTACATTATAATATGTATAATATAATATACATATTATAATTGTGATAAATAGTATAATATATATATGTTATATATATTATATATATATATATAATTGTTTTGCTCTATGATGTTCTTGTCTGTGTGTTTCATAGATTATATTCTTTCATTACAGCCAAACTATCTACACACAGGCAGTGATTGCATAGTTACTTTGAAAAAGTAACTTTGATCAGGTTACTGATTACTCCTTGAAATAGTAACTTAGATTACTGGCTCCTTCATTTGGAAAGTAACTAAGTGACATTAACAGTAACTATTTTAGTTACTTTCAGCAGCTGCTAACAACAACACGCTGTGAAAATCATATTGATCTTTGCCAATACTTAATAACAAGTTATTTTATAATGATTACATCAACAATGTGTCTCCAGTCATAAGACTGAACTGAAGGGGAGATGAGATTGTTTAATGGTTACCACAGTAACCACAGTAACCCCAGTTACCACAGTAACCATTAAAAGACATCAAAGGAAAACAAAAAAAAAAAATCTTTTTAATTTGTGCGTGCTTTTGTGTTTCTACTGTCTGCAAGCGACTTAATTAACATCTGTCCATCTGTCCATTCATCCATCCGTCCGTCCGTCCATCCGTCCGTTCGTCCATATAGTCCATCCGTCCATCCTTCCGTCCGTCCAATTCGTCCATCCTTCCGTCCATCCGTCCAATTCGTCCATCCGTCCGTCCGTCCATCCTTCCGTCCTTCCGTCCATCGTCTGCTGCTAATCCAGGTTTGGGTCTTGGGGAAGCAGCTTCAGAAAGGAGGCCCAGTCTTCTCTGTCCCCAGCCACTTCTTGCAGCTCCTCCTTGGGAACCCGAAGGCGTTCCCAGGCCAGCTGAGAGACATGGTCCCTCCAGCGTGCCTTGGGTCTTTCCTGGGGTTCCCTGGGAACCTGGTGAGGGACCTCATGGATGTCCATGAGACATCCCGAAAAGAATCTCAAGTGGCCGTGAAGGAGCAGCGGCTCTAGTCTGGGTCCCTCCCGGGTGACCGAGCTTCTCACCGGTCTCTAAGGGAGAGCCCAGCCACCCTGCGGAGGAAACCCATTTCGGCCGCTAGTATCCGGGATCTCGTTCTTCCAAATGAGGGCGGGAACGTAGATCGACCGGTAAACAGAGAGCTTTGCTGTTTGGCTCAGCTCTCTCTTCACCACGGCGGACCGGTACAGCACCCGCTTCACGGCAGACGCTGCGCCGATCCGCCTGTCGACCTCCCGAGACACTTGAACTCCTCCACTTGGGGCAGGACCCAGCCTCGACCCGGTAAAAGGCACTCTACCCTTTTCCAGCTCGGGACCATGGCCTCTGATTTGGAAGCACTGATCCTCATCCTGGCCGCTTCGCACTCGGCTGCGAACCGCTCCAGCTAGAGCTGCAGATCACGTCCTGATGGAGCCAATAGGACCACATCATCCGCAAAAAGCAGAGATGCGATTCTAAGTCCACCAAAACGGATCTCCTCAACACCTTGGCTGCGCCTAGAAATTCTGTCCATGAAAGTGATGAACAGAATCACAGAAAGGGCAGCCCTGGCGGAGTCCAACTCTCACTGGGAACGAGCCCGACTAACTGCCGGCAAGGTGGACCAGACTCTGACACCGATCGTACAGGGACCTGACAGCCCGTATCAAAGGCCCCGGGACCCCATACTCCCAGAGAACCCCCACAGGGCTTCCTGAAGGACACGGTCCTTCTCCAAGTCCACAGAACTGTAGACCGGTTGGGCGAACTCCCATGCGCCCTGCAGGATCCTGCTGAGGGTGTAGAGCTGGTCCAGTGCTCCACGACCAGGACAAGAAGCACAATGCTTTCCAGAATCCGAGGTTCCACCATCCAACAGACCCTCCTCTCCAAAACTCTCCCATCGTTCCTGCGTCACCCCAGACCCGCTCTCTGGAAAAGACCAACAATGCTGAAGAGAGTTGGGCATGTTTTTGTCTCCACACATTTAAAATATCCAGGGGGGAACCCAGTATCTTAATGTTCCCTGTTGATACATGGAGACAAAAACATGCCCAACTCTCCTCAGCATTGTTGGCTTTGTCTCCTCCGGGACCTTCTGTTCTTCCTGGGTCTTTGCTGCTGCTTGCCTGGATTTTATCCTCTCCATCTTTACTTTTAGTGCAACAATTTCTTTGTTTAACTCCTCGTTCTCCTTTTCAAGCCAGCGGCGATCTCTGGTCTTCGTCTGTAATAAATCGCTGACCTGTTGCCTAATAACGACATTGTTTTTTTCCAGGCGTTGGTTTTCTCTGACCAGCTCTCCATAATCATTTTTTACTGTTTCAATTTTGGCTCTTGAATTTTCTAGTTCATCGTATAGAGCCCGGATCCGCTGTTCTCTCTCCTCGTCTTTCTCTCTCAGCAGTTTATTCTCCATGATCAGTTCACTGATTGTGGAGTCCCTGCCTGCTGTCAGTTTGTGGAGTTTTGAGTTGAGGTGCTCCACCGTTTCTTTGAGGAGGATATTCTCCTCCTCAAACTCCTCAAGTTGTTTCTCTAAAATGTCCACAGTTGTAAAAAGCAAATCTTTCTCGTCCATCGCGGTGCTGTTTCTCCAAATCTTCTGAAATCGCAAATGAATTTCTCTGTCGAATCTTGGAATATAGAAACGGTCACCAATGACGTCACAGACAGGATGAGTGACATCACAGTTTCACATCAAAGCCAGAAGCAGTCTGTTGCAAGCGGGGGCGGGGATGTTTTTTTATTTTATTTATTTTTTATTCCCAGACACACTGATTAACGACAGAGTGAAACATTTATTTCTCAAGAAAAAAAAAATTCACTAGGTCACTAGCAGGAGACTGAGGGGAACCTGAAAGTGTTTTATATCTATGTGAAACGACTTTGTGTACCTTAATTTTTATATATATTTATAAAAATGAAGATATTTAATACAAAATGGGAATGCAGTAATAATAGACAAACGGCCATGAAGTCCACTTTTTATTTTTAATGGATTAAATAACCATTTGAAAGCTGCATTTGGGTTTCTTTTCTGGCCTTTGCTGAATGTTGTCCGCGCTGCGTTTTGTATTTTACCAAATTGGGAAATCAACAAAAATGGAACAGTAGAATCTATAGAGCCTGACTTCACCCACCGACAGAAAAAAATGGTGAAAAAGGTAAAAAGGAAGTCCGCAGAATGAGGTCACCATTTTTTTCGGTGTCTTCCTTCTTTATATGAGCTCAAACTTTATCTCAGTCATTATTCTTCGGAGTGACGGGGTGGCAGCATAACCAACATCGCGCACTCTTGACACAGTAAGTTCTTTTATGCTTATTTCTACAGTGTTTTTACTGTGGTTTTATTATTCATTTTTCTTGAAGAGAAATTGTATACTGTTGCTAAAACGTAAAGCAGGTTCAGATTTTTTGAAACAATAGTCCATGTGGGCTCTTGGTAAGACTGCAACCAGCGCGTGGCTTGCTTTATTCTCGATAATGCCGGACGAGTTTTCAGATTTTAGTTGTCGGAAAATAACACGCGAGACGTAAGCACTGATGAATGTTTAAGTCTGAGCTGCGTTTTATCTCCATTTCAGTTCTGCAAGTCCGACAAGATGAGGCTCCCCGTCTTATTTGGGATCGTCTTGTTGGTGACAGACGTCGGCTATTGTGTGTTTCCATGTACTCCTCCTCCGGATTGCAACAAAATCCCCGTACCAGGGGCGATGGGACCTCGAGGTGAATGACAAAAACCTTCCTTGAAAGGTCCACGTCTCTGAAACATGTCAGAAAATACAGAACTGTGGGTAAAATTCACGCCAGTTTGACAAGAAGGCATTCAAATTACTTTAGAAAGAAGAAAAGGGAAGAGAAACTCCCTCTTCCATGTTATTGGGAGGATCTTTGCATAGAATGATGAGTCAGAAAATCCTCCAGAACAGGATGTGGCATTTTACCAGAAAGACCAACGGCTTCTGAACTTCACACTTGTCTCTACTGTATAAAGAAGAGTGTAGGTAGAAACGACGCAACAATTTGAAAGCTTGTCTGAAATCAGTGGTTCTTTGTGCAGCATCACAAAGAACCAGCAGATGAGTCATATATGTGACCCACCAGCAGGGGTCACAGCAGGGGTCACATATTTTTTGAGCAGTATATACACTGCTCAAAAACATAAGGGAACACTCAAATAACACATCCTAGATCTGAATGAATGAAATATTCTCATTGAATACTTTGTCCTGTACAAAGTTGAATGTGCTGACAACAAAATCATTGTTGATTGTCAATCAGTGTTGCTTCCTAAGTGGACAGTTATATATATATACACTAGCTTATCATAACTTATCATAAACCATAAGTTACAAGAACTTGTTTATACGGTTGTAAGATCAACAAATCTGGGTTTGAAACAGCGGCCCAAAATGTCCAATTACCATTGGACAGGGTAAGGCAACTGTCTTTATTAGAAGTATTTTCACTTGAGACAAAAACACATTTAGTTTAATTTCCCTTTGGGATCAATGAAGTACTTTTGAATTTGAATCAAAGTCTGTAAATGTTGCTGCTTGAACGGCTGGAGAAGCTGACCAATATTTCCCCTCACTGTTTGTCGGCAATAACGGTGCTGGTTGCGTTATTTTTGTTTTATTCACACGGTCCATTCCAAGGACTACCGGGAGTAGATGGACCACGAGGACCAGCAGGGATACCGGGCGCTGCTGGACCACGAGGACCACGTGGAGAGCCAGGTCTCACATATTTCGTTTTGTTTTGCAGTCTGCTTTTAATTCTTTGTGCTCAGACTCCACAAGGAGATAACAAACCCACCACTAAGACCCAAACTGTCTAAACACCTGTCAGATTTAGAAGTAATATATCGTAAAAATATTTCTCCTGATTTGGGTTAAAAATATATATAATAAAAAAAAAAAAAAAATTCCCTTCTCACCCACCGCGGGTGGTTCTTATCCTCTGAGCTCGGGTCCTCTACCAGAGGCCTGGGAGCTTAAGGGTCCTCCAGTATCTTGGCTGTGCCAAGGACTGCACATTTCTGGACTGAGATGTCTGATGTTGTTCCTGGGATCTGTTGTAGCCACTGCTCCAGTTTGGGGGTGACTGCCCCGAGGGCCCCGATGACCACAGGCACCACTGTGGTTTTCACCTTCCAGGCCCTCTCCAGTTCCTCCCTAAGGCCCTGGTATTTCTCCAGTTTCTCGTGCTCCTTTTTCCTGATGTTGCAATCACTTGGTATTGCTACATCTACCACAACGGCTTTCCTCTGTTGTTTGTCCACTACGACAATGTCTGGTTGGTTCGCCATTACCATTCTGTCTGTCTGGATCTGGAAGTCCCACAGTATCCGGCATGTTACGCAACTTAGTATCTCTCTATATACACGCGCTTATTATAACTTATCATAAACCATAAGTTACAAGGTTGTAAGATCAACAAATCTGGGTTTGAAACAGCGGCCCAAAATGTCCAATTACCATTTGGTAGGGTAAGGCAACTGTCTTTATTAGAAGTATTTTCACTTGAGACAAAAACACATTTAGTTTAATTTCCCTTTGGGATCAATGAAGTACTTTTGAATTTGAATCAAAGTCTGTAAATGTTGCTGCTTGAACGGCTGGAGAAGCTGACCAATATTTCCCCTCACTGTTTGTCGGCAATAACGGTGCTGGTTGCGTTATTTTTGTTTTATTCACACGGTCCATTCCAAGGACTACCGGGAGCATATGGACCACGAGGACCAGCAGGGATACCGGGCGCTGCTGGACCACAAGGACCACCTGGAGAGCCAGGTCTCACATATTTCGTTTTGTTTTGCAGTCTGCTTTTAATTCTTTGTGCTCAGACTCCACAAGGAGATAACAAACCCACCACTAAGACCCAAACTGTCTAAACACCTGTCAGATTTAGAAGTAATATATCGTAAAAATATTTCTCCTGATTGGGTTAAAAATAAATCTCAATATTTTGGACTCACATGACTCTGATGGAGAGTTTGATGTCAATAAAGTTTTTTTTCTGTTTATTAATCATAAATATAAATTCATTTCAATTTTCCACCTCTTAGTAAAATATATATAAAAACTGAAAAATCACCATCTTCTCAACTGTTTTATTACCTTTTGAGAGGTATAAAAAACAAAACAAAAAATAAAACTGTAATCTATTTTGATCTAGGTGTCAGCTGCAGTTGTCCTGACATCAACTCCATACAGCAGCAACTGACCAAGTTAGAGCTGGGTAAGTATTATTAATCAAGAGCTACTGTAATGCATTTTGGAGCACACTAGTACTGATTAAATCGAATCAGGTCATACATGGAGCCATTTATATTAAAATAACTCAAGAATAAAAAGGGCTACACTCTTAAAAATGTTTAATCAGAGGATGAGCAGCCTGTTTCAACTTAGGTGTTTTCAAAAAAATACTTAATCTGTTTTTGCTTCTTGTTCCTGTTTTAGTTTTGATGTTAAAACTGTGTTTAAAAAAAAATAAAAATAAACGCGTTTCTTTCCTTCAGCTGTAACTTACAGCTTCGTCCGAAAGGTCGGCGAGAAATACTTTGTGTCCAACAAGGTGAGAAACCCTTTCGAGAAGGCGGCGACGTTCTGCTCCCAGCGAGGGCTGAGTTGGCTCTGCCTCAGAGCGACGAGGAGAACAACGCGCTGACTGAAGTGTTCGACGTGTACAGGACCGTCTGGATCGACGTCAACAGGAAAAAGGCACAGGGGAATTTCACTCTCGACGCAAACAATCGACCTCTGACCTTTGTCAAATGGGGAGCCGGGCAGCCAGACGCGTCCGTCCAGGACGTGGGCTGCACCATGGTGTCAGAGGACGGCGACTGGGAAGTGACGAGGGAATGCTTCCTGAACGCCTACGTCGTCTGTCAGTTCTGACGGGTTCGAGTGTGTCGACGTAGACTTCACTCTGGGTTTCTGACAATCAAACGTGTCATCGACGTGTAGTTTTTGTTTTGCTTTGCTAGCTCTGTGGAGGTTATAGAAACAGGAAGTGTCAAACAAACGTACTATATTTGACGTATTTTCTAATAGAAATTGACTAAGTTGGCCAATGTAATAAAATAAAGACTGCGCAGTGTTTTGTTTTTATTTATTTTTTTTATTATTATTATCATGACCAACATCGTAAACACCCTCCTACAGAGCCTGGGAATTAATCCTCATTTAAATGTATTGCGTGTTTCATTGTTACTTTACTCTTTGAAAAAAAATCTGTCACAGAAGAAGAAGTGCAATGATGTTCCGAAGGAAGAGTTCAGCCAGGATAACGTCACAGTGACTTTGTTCGTGGTTTAAATGGCATCATTCAGCATCTGAAGGTTGTTTTCCTGTGTCCCCTTGTCCTTCAATCTTAAGAAAATGTTGAAAGAAAAGCTTTATTGTCATTGGCAAAACAACAAAAGTCTGATTTTTGTTTTTTTCAAGAGTCAAGTGTAGCGTATCCTTCCATTAACTTGTCCTCCTTTATTCAAAAGTTTAGTCTCATAGATATACGGAGAGTAAAAAAATCCAGTTTATAGCGATTATACCTGGTCTAATAAGATTAATCGCATAGATTACTGGTTAGTTTCTGATTGCTTAGACAAGAATAACATTGCTCCTGGAATATTAACACCTTTAACCGATCACAAAGCAATATCGTTGATCGCCTCATTCAGTCCTAACATTGCTCCCACGTCCAAAAGTTACTATTGGAAACTCAACAACTCCAACTTTAGAAATGAGCCAGCAATTGATAAAGTCGAATTATTAAAAAACCGTTTCTGAAAACAACCTTAACTGATAACGATTTCCCTAGAAACGGGGAACTCCTTAAATTTGAAGTCACACAATATTCCAGAGAGTTTGGCGCCTCTCTTTCTAAATCCAGGAGAGATGAAGAAACAAATGTAATATCCAGAATAACCTCAATTACTCAAATCTCACCTGAAAATGTATCTGAAAATGACTTAAAGGAGTCAAATGTTCAACGAAATAAATTAAATGAAATACACCGAAGGAAAGCAGAGGGGGGTTTTTGTGAGATCGAGAAGGAAATGGCTGGAGAAAGGAGAACGAAACATCAGCAACTTTATCACTGATGAGCCCCAAACAATAGCAAAGTATTGCTCTACTTTTCACAGTGAATCGCAATACAATAACTTCTTTACACATCTGACTGGATCTAAATCAATTAATGACGACCAAAGCAATATATGCGACAGTCCCCCATCTCCTGCTGAAGTCCTGTCTAAAACTGCAGAACAACTGGACCCGTTCCTCCACCGGCTGTTTGCAGACTTTAACTCCCAAACCTAAAAAAGAGCCTTAAAAAGAGCCTTAAAAAGAGCCTTCCAGTTCTGTGGCTCTGCACCACACCAGTGTTGACAAGCAACACCACCAAATAATCCAGCCAAAGGAGAGCTTTCACACCTCAAGGCAAAAAAAAAAAAAAAACAACAAAAAAGCATAATATGCTTTTGCTTGTATGTGCTTTTCACCAGCAGGTGGCTCCCCGTTGTTATTGATCTAGCAACTCAGCAGAAAGTTCAGCAGGGACACGAAAGGCCCATTCAACTCTCACTTGGTCTGATGATGTTTTGCAGGAAGTGCTCGAGCATTCAGTCCCCTCCGAGGAAAAATGATCAGAGAGCAGGATACGTCTTTCTGCTGTGCAGTTTTATCAAACTCCACAGAAGAAGAAGAATAAGTAGTCGAACATTTTCCATATGAAAGTAACACTTTAGATGGAAAAAAATTCTTAACCAATATTACAAATATATATGTATATATATATTTTAATAAGAACATGAGAGAAGGATCACAGCAGCGGTATGTTTGTTTTATTATTTCGTGCATTTTAATGCATTTCCTTCTTCTCTAAGCATTCAGTGGGAATATGACTTAAAATGGGCCATAAGACTCAACATGCGCAGTCCCATCCTCATTATCAGCAGATAGGACAAGCTTTTAAACTGTACATAGCGAGTCAAACTCGAGGCCCGTGGGCCTAATGTGGCTCACCCTATGGTTTTGATGTAGCTCTCTGAACTTGAGGTCAGACAGACATATGAATAGATTATGTGCTTAAATATTAATTTATCAAAGCAGCAAGTTACATTATAACTTATTTTTATTGAATATTTAACTTCAAAACGTACTCGTCAAACGGAATGATTTGTATTTTAAACAGCACTTTGAGGACACTTGTGACCTTGAAGTGCTTCAAAGTGCAAAATGAGTTCCGGTCCTGCTGCACATACCGAATAAAAAAGTTTGCACTGGTCAAAACTGTCTTCATGATTTATGAAATTCATTAAGGCGTTTTTTGTTTTGTTTATGAAAGTAACGCCGAAGTGTTGAAGATAAAAGACATGGTTGGGCGATTTCTAATTTTGTTTTGGTCTGAATGTTTTTAATGGGTGTAAATGAGGCTTGCTCGTAAATGCAATAAAACACCACTCCTAACTCTTCTCAGTAAAGAAGGAGGAAACAAGTCATAAGATATCCAAATAATAAAGAAATTATTTACTTAAGATGAGTGTTTACAGACTGGGATGGACTCTTGTTCTGGTTGGAAAAAATACACAAGCAAATTAATTTCACACTGTGCTCAGCAAAGATCCAAGAACGTAGGACTTTAAAAGGACAAATCTGTCCTCGCCTGCTGCTTCTCTAAAAGCAGTAAATCCACCATAAGCCAGAGCAATCACACTAAGTGGTTACACCTGTGTGAGCCTTTTTTTTTTTTGGTTTCCCTTTCTGATTCTCATCTCATTAGAGTGGGAGACTGGCACCCTTGAAAGTTTCCGCAGGTCCTTGTTGGCATAAATGGTGGTTTAAACCTGAGTTTGTCTTTCAATTGGAGCAAAACTGACAGGGCAGCTGTGCACTTGTGGCTGGAAAGTTTCAGAGGACGCTTGCCGAGTGCCGCTGCAGCAGTCATGTCTGCTGGCTTCATGATTTCAAGGTAACGAATCTGCCGCAGAACAGACTGGTTTATTCGTCCAGTAATTGGTCAATACTTTAGGCTGAAATGTTATATTTTTTGGGGAAAAAAAAAAAAAAAATCCCTTTCAATTATCTTACAGAATATTGATGCTTTGCCTAATACAGGAAGTGACTCATGCCTCTGTTGTCCCAGGAGGTAAGCTTGATTTGCCTTTTACAACATGTGAAACTGGTAAAAAGAGTAACGACTTTTTTCAGGCACAGTCTGATCTACTAAAACCCATTAAAACTGATGTTAGCCAACACCTGAGGCACATGGAAAAGGCAATATGTCCCTATTGAAATGGTCTCCTACATATGTAGGCTGCCAACTACATATGCAAGTCACCTTTGAGCCTTTAATAAACAGACGAACCATGTTGTGCAAAAGGGAAATTCTAATACTTTCTAAATTCATGCATGTAAAATCAAACAAACAACTTTGGCTTTATGCTTAAAATTGATGTACTCATCCCTTTTCTGCATGAATTTTATTCTGCATGAATTTTATTTGCAAACTGGACCTGAAAAGTTTGGCCTTGGAAGCATATTACTCAGATTTGGGTTGAACATTGCTTTGCAAACTCCAGTCTATGGGTATTTGTGGCTTTATTGTGACTAGTAACATCTCTTCTTTCTTTTTCTTTTTTTTTTTTTTTAAAGCACGTTTAGTTTGACCAGTGCTCTCTGGGTTTTGATGAACGTTCAGAAAATGTGCCAACAAAGTGACAATAACTGAGTATTCACAGGCCACCATAACCTTAGTCTGCAATATAAAATCTTTTCTGGATTTTTTTTTTGCTCCTGCTAGGATTGTAATAGATGCTCCGATCAGTCTCTGTTTATATAAATATATTTTACTAGAAGCTTGACTATTGTGTGCCACAATTTGATTATTGCCTTGCTATATAAGAACAAAGTAAATCTATACAGAATATTGACATGATCTGTTCTTGCAGCCAATACTGGGTACAAAGTACGGCAAGATGGAGGACAGAAACAGGACGTACTGGGTTACCGCCGCCCTCTGCATTATGGTCGCTCTCTGAGACAGCCGAAGAATAATCTGATCAACATGAGACAAACGCCTCAAAGGAGTGGTGTGAGGGATTCGACCCCTGGCCAGACTTTTGAGCAAACTCCACGTCATCTTTGGCCACAGAACCTTCCAGTCCAACCTGCACCACCTAGAAACTACCCTTTGGTTCAACCCCGAGGCTTCAGGGTCAGCTTGGATCTCCCTTTTTATAAACTCGATCAAATGAAAGAAACCGACTCTCCCACCAAAGTCTTTCTGCAGAATGACCCCAGACTCCAAACTCGCCCAAACGTTCAACGTGGCCTCAGCGTTTCTGAGTTTCTGAGCCCTGAGAGAGTTTCCAAAAAGGAGCCAAAACTTGGCAGGAGCGTCCATGGTGCTCCCACTTCAACCTTCTGGGTCAACCTTTCCATTCCCCTTTCAGCTGCATCTTTAAAGCCAATAAAAGCCATTGGCAAGCTTGTTGAAAACCAAAACCCAGGAAATATCTTTCAGACCAGTTATGGCGATCTAGGGGAAAGGTTGAGTTCCATACATACTGAATTGAAATCCCCCACCATCAGCCAGAAAGCGCTTGAACAAACCAGAAAGCAACTGGGTTCAACATGGTCTCACTATCCTGCTACTGGACCCAAGCAAACTCTACAGCAGCCAGATGAGTCAACTTACACCCAACCTACTGAGGGCAAACTGACCTCTTCAACATGGCAATTAATCCAGCACAAAATTTCCCCACAAAGGAACCATGATGACCCCCCAGCCAGGCAGAGTTTGGCGCCTCAAAAACCGGATGCAACCAGACCGCTGTCTTTGTCTTTTGTTAAGTATCTTGAACGTTTGGGTCTCAACAAAGCCCAAAAAAGCCTGGCGAGAGAAGACCCAGTTCAGCCTCATTCAAAACAAAAGCTAAATTTGTCTCCTCTGCAAGATAACAGAGGATCTCAAGACAACAAATATGTTGGCGTTGGTTCTCAAAGTGCTGGTCTGACCCAAAACGGTTACACTACTTCTGCTGCTGCTAACGTCAAAGATTTCACAAGTGATCCGAAAGGTGAACAGGAACAAGGTCCTGCAGTTCCCAGCCTACAACTAGGATTTTCCTTCCCAGTTAAATCGTTGTCAAACCTCCCTGAAGGTGGTAGGTACTTGACTATCAAACCTCAAAACGTTGAGTCTCTTTTGACTCGTTACACAGAGGCAGAAAAGCTACTATCACCTGAGAGTGAATTAAGAAAGTCAGTTTTAGGCGTTGATGCTGGGCCCCACAGAACGACTGTGCTTCCTGAAAGGAAATGGCCAATCCTAAAGACTGAGCTAGAACCAAAACAGAATAAACCACCTCCTCATGAGCCTGTCACTGACAAACCTACAGGCAGCAAGCCAAGCTTTTCATCCTGGTTTCCAAGAGACTCAGAGATCGGAAAGCCTCGGTTTCCAGGCCTGGCAATTTCGAAATACCTCGCTGACGTTGCGCGGCCCTTAAACGGCAAATATCAAACCATCCAGCCAAAACCACTGCAATTTGAAAGGCTTCAGCGTTTCTACAGTTCTCTGAAGCCCATCGCCAACAGCTATCCTGGACCTTCAGCCAGCCTTTCTGCTGCTACACATGACGATCCCTTCGAACCGCACAGCAATCTCCAAAAGAATGCAGAGATTGATTCCAGTCCACATCACCGCCCGCTCGCTTACGGCAGTTCATCCTTTAACTCTCCCATGTTGGAAGTTGTTCCTGCAAAAAGGCCACAAACATGGCAGACGCCAGTTTCTTACACTTCTGAAGATGTAGCTGCTCTGCACAGTCTGCCAAGTGGATATGAAGTGCAAAAGAAACTTCCTGAGCAAGATAAAGTGGGAAAAGATTACCATGTGAAATCCTTTGACGCTAATGAAGGAGGTTTTCTCTCTGGGCAGACGCACCGGACTGGGAACACTGCGGGAACATCCTTTAATGTACAACCCCCATGTGACTCTTCATTCTCTTGGCTTGGCCAAGGGGGGTCTTTTTCAGACCTTCGCTACCCTTACCAAAATGCAGAATCTCAGCCTTGCAGTCGAGTTCCTTGCGTCGACGGCGTAGGTAAATGTGTTAATGAACCTTATAAACGGAACACAAATTTTCCACAAAGGGTTAGTTACTTGCCAAAGGCAGAGGCAACTTCTATTTCTATTCCTTTCAGGACTTTTGAACGCATTTTTACTCAGTCAGGCTACCAGCCTGCTCAAAATGGCTTTAGGCTTCAGCAATACCCTGTTGGATGAGAACCGCCTTGAAGGTGCATGCGAGTCAGAACGATGCACTGCCATCGGTGCCGTCAGGTCATGAACATGTCGAATTTTGGCTTAAATTGTGCCGTCTGCTCACTCCTTTTTCCTTCTGCTCATTTAAATGTTTAATAAAGTGTGTGCTTCAAAATGTGAACCGTTCCAGGTGTCATCACTAATTAGTGGTCACTGTTTGAAGGTCCGCTGAATTGTAATCCTGCATGTTTTCACTGATTTCTCATCGCATTCTGATGTGACGCTGGTTCAACGGGGAGTTTTGTGCAGCCCTGTCGACCTAAAGCGGTTGCACTTCAGGGCTCCGGTTTAGTAAAATGCATGTATGAAACCCAAGACTTTTGCCGGCTTAAAACTAAACCAGAGACTCTCTAAAGAACGATGCAGGTAAGTGCCGCTTGCGCTTTTGGACCTCAGTGTAATTTGAATCTCGTTTCTAACAATGACTCTCTCTTCCAGGCAATGCAGGCTAACCGGAAGCGCAAGGAACGGGGTCTGAAGTTCCCCTTTCTCAAATAAAATTTGTTTTTGACTCGTCAATATGGGCATCCATTTTATCACTGCAAAACCCAGGGACGTCTCGGTTAACCACCTAAATGAAAATATAGCTTGGTGAAATCGGTGAACCACGCGCCACAGCTTAACTTTTATCTCTTGTTTAAACTAACATGTGGCCAACGAGTTGTGCTGGTATGTTTACTTATTAACCATCTAATCTTTATAGAGTTTCCACTAAGTTAAACTGGGTTTTTTCTGGGCTGGAAAGACTTTTAGTCGTTCAGTAGTAATTTTAATCCATTTTTTTTTATATATATATTTTGGTGTCTTATTACGCTGGGGGAGAGAAATATGGAGTTTCCTGATTTTCAGCTTTGGTTCATGCGTCTTACGGTGAAGCTGCATTTCCCAGTCTTGTAAGAAACGATATTGCAGGTTTCCATTTTAACTTGGGCTTTCATAATTGGGTAACATATTGGCAGGAGAGGAAGTGACCTTGGTTTCTCATTGCACCTTAAGACCTGTGCAGAGGGAAGTTGTTCAAAAGACTGAGTGAGTGCCCACCTTCTCCTGCAACCCGTTTGTGTAATGACAGAACTGCAGTGTGACTGAGATGTCCAGAGCTCCAGATGAGACAATACAGCAATTATTGGTTTGGACCGTTTAAAAGCCGCAATAAAGACAACTCCTTTTGTTTAATAGTTCAAGGAATTTTTTAAATTCAAACTGTCCTTGCAGCCAGGTTTAATGATTGAGCGATGTTTGAGAACGTGGAGCAGCAGTTCGGGGTACCCGATCTACACCTTTCACTGGAATTTGTTTTTCATGCTAATGAGAGCAGAAGTGAATCAGCACCGCTCAGCTGCACCGCGCAGTTGATTAACCGGGGATAAAACGGAGTCGTTTCAGTTACAAGGAAAACGGTAATATGATTTTTATTAGATTAGGTAAAGCCGTTTCATCTTATGTTGCTTTCATAACGGCAAAATGGAAAAAAAACAACAAAAAAAAGTCAAAAAACAAGTCAAGCTTGTTTAGATGTCTTTCAAGGTGAATGTGTTCTGTACAGCGAGGAAATTCCCCGAAACTACAAAACATCAATTTGCTACAAATATCCAGTGATGGGCTTTTTACAACATGGGCTTGTTTTATCAACTGACCACGATGCAATAAAATTTGTGCAGAAACTAAGCGCCAGTGAAAAACAAGAATGTTAAAAATGTGCATTTACTTTTTAATAAAATTGCTTCATTATAAAACCAATTTTCTAATGTGACTTCTTTTTTTTTTTTTCAACTGTATTGTTTTTACTGCCCGTCACATTATCTATGAACTTTTTCACTAATCGGTGACTTGTGGCACATCTGGACCCAATGTGTTGCTCAAGGAGATTCGGACGTTTGGTCGTCTGGGAGGTTGGAATCGAACCGACAACCTCCCAGATGACAAACCACTTTTTCTTGAATAACAAGTGTCTGTGTTTTCCAAAATAAGCATAAAAGATGAATATTTGCTTGACCTTTGCACGCTCCATTAACAACCTTGTTTGGTTTCAGTGAAGAGCGTCGTGCAGGTCGTTCATACAAGTGTAATTAAGCTATTTACAACTAACAAAAAAAAACACACACACACACAGGAGATTGAACATTAACAGCTGTGATGATAAAACCAGGAAAAATAACTTCAAATGGCCTTTAGAAGCATTTTTTAAAATTTTATTTGAAATGTTTAACGTTTGGGGTGGAAGGGAAGAAAAACCTGCAGGAAAGTCTTTTTGGTGAAATACTTTTAAATCGCATGTCTGGCTTTAAATCCTCCAGGTTTTCTCGGCTGACCTCTTCAATGTGAAACTGTTCATGTCAGGTTTAATAATTACTGTAATGAGTCTTGTTTGACTTTTCACTGAACAAGTGAACATCTTATATGGCCCGAGGCTCTTCCTGCGACTTTGAGGTCATTTTTAGACCCAGCCCTCGTAATAAAGCCTTCCTCTTTTAACTGCAACTCCATAATCAACTTCATTGACTAGCTGCCGCCTGGATGTGAAGGAAATACTTCTCATCCACCGATACCGTTTTGAAGTTTTTCCGAGGTTTCTGCGACATTTTTAATGGAGCACCCAACTGCTAACGACAACGTTAAATTGTCTGCGTACAGAACCAACGTTCCACTGTCAGAACTTGATGGTAAAAGATCGTCTGGGGGGTTTGATAACTCGGATTATTACCAGTGTTACGGTGATGGCGGTAAGATGGCATCCCGTCCATCTATTGCTCCAAGTGTCTACGATACTATAGATGCTCCACCGCACTACGATTTCTACGCCAACAGTCAGGCGTGGGGCCGCAAGAGACGCTTCAGGCCATCTCTGCATCAACTGCATGGTAATCCTGAGGTGAGGACGTCTGCTCTTTATTAGTTCATGTATTCAATACCTTTTCAATGAGGAAATCAAGTCAAATGTACATCTTAAATCTTCATCTATGTATGACTTGGATATTACTTCTGCAACGTTGCCGACTCAGTACGGTGATATTCAATTTTATTTTAGCTCTAGTTATCCTTAATGGATTTACTGCTTTGTCTCAAATTGTACTGCTTTTGTATAGGCGCGTATGACACCAGTCCCACCAAACTTTCTTTTTAAACTACACTTTCTTACGTCTCTACGTCGTCAGAGCTAACGAGACTTAATTTGATTAGGACGACTCCAGACCTCCCGTGTACGAGGAGACGGAAGGAGAAACGTCTGATGATGATGACGAGGAAAAGGAGCCCCCAGCTGAACCCACCCGCTTCGGTTGGGTGCAGGGAGTCATGGTAGGTAGACTTACCTAATGTAAGGTCAGGAGCTGCGATGGATTCGATTCCTAAAGAGATGCGTCATCAATGTTCTAATCGGCATCTTCAGTTTGAAAAAGGTAAACTGGGCTTGTAACCAGTTGGAGGGAAGCGGTTTCCCTTTTGTTTTTTTTTTATAACTTATTTGTCTTGTGTCATTTCTCTCCGTGATTTGTAATCCGTAATGAAAAGTCTCCCATTTAACTTAAAAATAATTCAAAAAACATCTTTGAAGAGTACTGTAATTTCCGAACTACTGATTGTACATGCGGCTGCGCAGTAGCTTAGTTTTTATCAATGTTGCTTTGCATAAAGATATAAAAGGCTATTCTGGCTTCATCCCACAGTCCAGAAACATGACTGCTGTTAATTGGTCTCCCTGGGAACAAAACCCCAAAATAAAACAAAAAATCCCCTCGTTGTGTGCATGGTTGTTTGTCCAGGTGATATGACCAGGGTCAACCCTGTCTGGACATGAGCAGCAGCCCTTCAAGGATGAGTGTGTTGGGTATGGATGTTCACATCTGAATACGTGGTGAACACACTAACTTTAAAAATAAACTGAGTTGCACTTGTAAATGCCTCACTGCAGGTATTCACATTGTATCATGAGATGGTTACACACACACGCACGCACGCACGCACACGCACGCATGCGCGCACACATGCACACGCACACAAAAACAAATTAAAAAATTAACGTATATATTAATTTTTATGACTTAATGTACCAGTAAAATACAGAATTATGTACTGTGCATGCTTTTTTTTTCAGCATGACTGTAACAGGGCTGCTCAAAAATATTGATCCGGACAATAATAATAATAATAGTAATAATAATAATAATAATAATAATACATTGAAGCATCTTTCAAAACACTCAAGGACAGTGTACAAAAAATAAAACGACATAACAAAAAACCAACAAACTATCAGCAACTTACATAAATCAAACATAACTGAGATGACATGGATCTGAAAATGTGTTTTGAGGAGGTTTTCAGGGAGTCAGTTTTACGGATCAGGTGGCAGCTGATCCCAGAGTGGAGCTAGAGGAGGCTCCGGCCTCATGACCCTGAGACAGACGGAGCGGACAGAGAGGCCGACGAAGGCAGAGCAACCAGAGGGAATGCAGAGGCGCTGGGACAGGATGAGGAGTAGTTTACATTGTGGATAGGGAATCAGAAACGTTATCTCCATCTTCTTCCTGCGCACTGAAACCACTGAGGTCGTCGTCTTCAGTGTTTGCATTGAACGTCCATTCGTTTTTGCTCCCATTAACACTTTGAGGTGAATTCGCCCTTGAGCTTTTGTTTTCCTCTTCGCCACGTTGTATTGGTGTAAAAAGGAAAGAAATTTATTTTTTTTTTTAAAAGCGTAAAAAAATAAGATGAAAAAAGTCGCAACTTAAAGTCAGGAAATGATGGTGTTTGCGGCCATGTTGTGTTTACAGCCTCTCAAGCAGCCGGAACCGTGGAAACAGTTTTACGGTTTTCTGGAAGGAAACGTCGACGGGGGGAAACACTGTTGCGTCAGACGGCGTCTTGACTGAGCATCAACAAGTGTTTTTCAAACAAACCCTATGAAATATTTTCCAGATGGGATTTACAATGTAACCTACTTGTAAAAATGTAGCACTCAGTAACTTTATTGTGCAGGTTCGTCCAGTCTGTACGTCTTAGATAAGCTGCCAAAACCCTGAAGCAACTACAAACGGCTGCTTTAAACATTTGTTGCTCCTCGTCAGCTTCTTTGCTCTTCTTAAGGAAGTTTTATGCAGAAATGAAGAATTAAACTTTAACAATGTTTGTCAGTGAAACAGTAAGTCCGAGAAGGGCAGATCTTGTCCTTGAGGAGGGATCGTGTCCTACATTTGTCAAATGTTTTCCTATTTGAACAGAACGTATTTACGTAATCGGGTCAGCAGGAGGTTCTTGTAGAGCTGAGAAAGCTGAATCAGGTGTTTTTCGGAGCACATCTAAATCACTGATGCTGACCTGCCCTTCAAATATATTGCTCAATATGAGGCCATCGACATGCATGTGCACTCATCTGTAAACGTGATCAAAACTTCAATCGTGTAAGTAGGATCAAGCAAACCAATGGATATGGTCTGAAAATACAAATGGAAGCTGTCAGTCCTGTTTTTTTGTTGTTGTTTTTTTTTTTTAATATTTTGTTATTTACAAGATGCTTGTCAGCTTGTGATTATTCAGTCATAGTGCAATTTGGGAAAAACGTTGCAACATTTATAAAAAGAAACGCACAAATGTGTATAAGCTTAATGTTATCATATTAAAGAGATGTCTCGATCGGCTTTGATCCTAAACCTGAACACGTTGATTAAAAAAAAAACAACAAAAAAAAAAACGTGCTAAAATTACACTTTTTACCACCTTTTCCACACTCCATCAAACTGTCTGGAGTTCAGATCCCTTCATTTCCTATTATGTAAGCACTTAGCATGGCTCTTAAAACGTAGTTACTTATTTATTTAAATGTATCACTGAGCTTTTTTTGTTCCTTGTATTTTTTTTTTTTTTATTATATAAGTTAATTGGCGTATTGCAATGACCTGATAGTAAAATCCAACACAATTTCATGTAAACGTCTCGGTCATAAATTTTGTCTCTCTCTCTCTCCAGTAGTGAAATTAAACTTTTTTCATGAAGCTCTGGCTCGTCGTTGTGATAATCCTGCTTGTTTGTACGCAGATTCGCTGCATGTTGAACATCTGGGGGGTGATCTTGTACCTGAGACTGCCTTGGATCACAGCTCAGGCTGGCATCGGTATGTCAAACATTCCTGGTGCGACGCGCTTCCCAAGTGTTTGTTCTCGATTTTAAGCGACTTTAAGCATTATTTAGTTAACGCGTGGGAAAAAACAATGTGGCTACGAAAAGAATTCAATCTGCAAGGATCTGGTGGAAAGAGTTTGTAAATTGTGACAGACGAGGTAGAAAAGAACTCCCAACAATTGATCAGTGGTGAGCGAAGTTCTCCGTACGTTGAGAAAATCTCACAGACATGCCAGATGGCATGGACAGCACTTGTCAGGGTTTGATAAATGATGCACTTCATGTTTATATGAAGTGCATCATATGCTTGTCAGCTTGTGATTGGATGGCTGTATTAAGAGTTGCCTGCACAGCACTATCAACCACAATGTCACAAAACAGTTCCAGCCAAACTGCATCGAGTGCTGATTATGCTAATGCGTCTGACGAGGCATGTTCTGTAAACGAAGACCTTCAGATACCCCACCGACTGACTGTCAGACAGCGACCGTCTGTACCAAAGTCTTCCGCTCCGGAACTGCCAGCTCCTTGCAAATGAATCGACTGACATAACCGTCACTGGTCTGCATGTGTGCTAAATTGCATTACATTTTCAGTGGATGAATTAAACCTTGCTCAGACTGTTTCCCACCTCTGACAGGTATGACCTGGGTCATCATTTTGGTGTCGTCTACTATAACCGGGATCACTGGTCTCTCCACCTCAGCCATAGCCACCAACGGGAAAGTCAAAGGAGGTTTGTTATTGAAAGATAGTCCATTTCCAATGCGGAAAAGTCACAAACGTCTAACCGGATCGTGTTTTTTTTTTCACCTCATGTCCCAAGGCGGTACCTACTTCCTGATAAGCCGCAGCCTCGGCCCAGAGCTGGGCGGCTCCATTGGCTTGATCTTTGCTTTTGCCAATGCTGTGGCTGTGGCAATGCACACTGTGGGCTTTGCTGAGACTGTCACAGACCTCATGAGGGTGAGAAGCATTCTCCACATGCATGTGCAAACCAGGTTCTCCAGCGAAACAATAAAGCAAGCAGAGACTCCTTATATGTACTTCTTTCTTAGGAACATGACGCCATCATGGTGGATCGAACGAACGACATCCGCATCATTGGGATCATCACCGTGACATTGCTGCTGGGGATTTCAATGGCAGGCATGGCGTGGGAGTCAAAGGTCAGATCAGTCCTCCAAGAATTGATCAATCCAGCGAGTTTGCGTCAAAGATATGCACGGCATTTCTGAAAAATAAGTCAGATCAATAGTTTGAAATAGTGTTCTTTTTAATTTGGCAATGCCGGCTTTTTCTTCTTACATAATTTTCTACAAAGTTTATTTTGTCGCATAAAGTTTTTTTCCACTCCCATCACTATGATAATTTATTTCCTTTAAAAACTAAATTGCCGGTCTTTAATTCAAAAATCAAAACACATTCCCAAGAAACAAAAAAAATAGGTCATTTGTTTCATCTGCTGTTGCTCTAAGCTAATTTTAGCTCAACCAACAAAAGTGATGGTTCTCAGGTTTATAAAGGCTGCTGACCTCAAGACGAGACCAATATAAAGCATATAGTTAAAGTTTATTGTGTCTTTAAAAAAACTGGGTGGAACTTTAAAACTTCCATTCACATTTTGAAGACGTTAAATAAAATAGTAGCTCGTAGTTCTTTTGCTGTGAGCATGAAGCTGATTCCCCTTTCCAGACTTCAGATATGTAGGTTTGCCTGACCGTTTCTAGAAGCGTTACAGTATCGTAACTGTCTGATCTGTGGCACATAAAAGGTTGATGGGAATAGATTCAGCTGTGTTTGAACAGAAAGCCAAGTCTTTCTGCCTTGTGGCGTGAAAAGGTTAAATCAATTTAACTCAACTATAAATTTACTCAAACGGCTGTAAATTTCTGTGGGACAGAAATATGAACAAAAACCTTTTCAAATGAGTCTTAGATGATATTCTTCATGTTTATACGTAAAATAATGTGCAACATTGAGAGATTTTGCTAAAACCCAGTTTTATGCAGTAAACTTTCTTAGATGTTTGTCTACGATGCACACTTACGGTACTTTGCAATGTGCCTTCCACAGGCCCAGATTTTGTTTTTCCTTGTCATCATGGTGTCGTTTGCCAGTTACATCGTTGGAACCATCATGCCTCCTACTTTGGAGAAACAAGCCAAAGGATTCTTTAGCTACAAAGGTAGCTATTGTTGGCACTTTGCTCTAGCTGAACACAATATTTAAGTTTTTAATGTGCCCAATGAATTTCCTTGACCATTTTAGTAATTCAATTCTTTTTGCTTTATTTTATTGTTCTATTGTAATTCATAATGTAATGAGTGATTTTTCTGGCAACTTTATACTTTTGAAACATGAAACATGCCTATAAACATGATATGAGTCTTTAGTATGGATTTGCCTCTTTAGGTTACAAGTTCTAAGTCAAGATAGATAAGACTATCTCTTCGCCCCTTGTCTTCTGTAACTTTTACTATTTCAACTTCAACAGCTAGTATTTTTGCTGCCAATTTTGTACCCAACTGGAGGGGTCCGGAGGGCAGTTTCTTTGGCATGTTCTCCATTTTCTTCCCATCTGCTACGGGCATCCTGGCAGGAGCCAACATCTCTGGAGATCTGAAGGTATGCAAGTGTATTTTGTTCCTCTTTCTTATATTCCAGCAATATATGGGGGACATGCGTACCCCCCACAGATAAATAAAAAAAACAACCCCATGAATAAATATTAATGTGGTTGGATAGAAGCAGTTTACTTTGCATATCCCGTGTGTTTTCCGTCTTAGAATCCAACAATAGCTATTCCTCGAGGGACACTGTTGGCGATTTTCTGGACGACTTTTTCCTACCTTGTCATCTCTGCGACCGTTGGTAAGCTTACTGCTGTACGGCACAAATATGCATAGAGAGCATGCTTCAAATGTACTATTTGAACATGTTTTGCTGTTGTTTTCTCTTGAGTAAACTTGAAAAAAACCTTCCCAGCACTAACTAACAATCCCTATCTAATAATGGTTTCCTTTTCTGTGTCTCCTTTGTGTAGTAAGGGTTTGTTGGTGGTTGCAAATACTGAACTTCTTCCTTTGTGTGTTAACTTTTCCGCAGGATCTTGTGTGATTCGGGATGCCTCTGGCTCTATAAATGATACTTTGTCCCCTTCAACGTCCGTGGACTCCTGCGTAGGTTTAGGATGTCAGTTTGGATGGGATTTCACCGAGTGCATTAACAATAATACCTGCACCTATGGCATTAGTAACTACTACCAGGTCAGTTGTAACCCAAACCATCATGCTGCTGCACACTGTTCTTGTATCCAAAATTGTGAAGTACTGTTTTTGTTGACATTATTTAATCACAGTAAAAATGTGAATAGTCATTAATGCCTCTGAGCTATAAGGAGATGCAGAGCAAGGCGGCAATGTGATGGCATAAAACTTACATCGATTGTAACCTCAGCTGTTCTTGTGTCTGTTTTTGATCAAATTCTAAGAGTAAGTTATTTATTGCCACATCGATAGAATCATAATAAATATTTTCTTATATTATCCTCATAAAACTGGTTAGCGCTTTTGACGAGAAGTAGGTGTTTGGTAAACAAGCCCTGTTCTGTGATTAGTCGCTCAGCTTGGTGTCAGCCTTCGCCCCTCTCATCACTGCTGGTATATTCGGAGCAACTCTGTCCTCAGCTTTGGCGTGCCTGGTGTCTGCTCCCAAGGTGTTTCAGGTACAAACACATTTCCTCAAACACCGCTGTGCAGGTGTGAAAAAAAATGGCGCTGCAGCTTTTGTTTGGTGTTTTTGTCCTATTGATCACATTCTGCTTTACAGTGTCTCTGTAAGGACCAGCTCTACCCTCTCATTGGTTTCTTCGGCAAAGGATACGGCAAAAACGAGGAACCACTCAGAGCCTACCTGTTGACGTACATCATAGCTGCCTGTTTTATCATCATTGGTGGGTCATTAAGGCAGATGTTTAATGTATTTTCTATCCCACAGCATGTCGGGTTGCAGGTGATCTTACTTTTTGGAATAGATAATCTTCATGACCACAAAATGAAGTCTCAAAGTTTATAGCAAGAACTAAGTGAAAGAGCAATGAAAACAAAAATAATTTCAGTATCAAGATACAGTTTAAATTCTTGGTAACTGAATGTGATTTTTTTTTGTTGTTGTTGTTTCCTTTTGTATCAATATAATCAGTGTATTTGATATAATTGATAGTTATCTGTTCATCATGTATGCAATGCAATTTTAATTATTCCTGTCGTACCACCTGAAACAGCCTAACTTAAAAGTTAATGTTAAACAAGAAGCTCATGCCGACGACAAAATATTTCTGTTATCTTTTACCAGCTGAGTTGAACGCCATCGCTCCGATCATCTCCAACTTCTACCTCTGCTCCTACTCTTTGATCAATTTCAGCTGCTTCCATGCGTCAATCACCAATTCACCCGGTAGGTCAAAAAAATATTTGCTCTCTTGCAGGTTTCTTCTGTAGTTGCTTCTCTGTCACACTTAAATTTTTTTTTAAATTTTGCTTTAGACAAAAGTATCCTGAGTAAATAGAAAAGCCAGTTTGAGAGCCAACCAGGACGTGAATGAATGGATGTTCTTTTTTACTAGCCGTGCTTAAGCCCGATTAAGCTAATAACAATAATTCATTTAAATAGAACCCCTGGCAACACAAAGGAGGCTTAAAGATCTTAAAAGGCAATACATGACATACTATGATTCAATTCAAGAACACATTAAAAACAAAATAATAGATATAAAGCTCTGGAAAAAAATGCAAAAACATTTGTAGGATTCTAAGTCCTCACTGAACCACGGTGGGAGTCGTCGTCTATAAATGATTACAAAAGCCGTGGAACAGTGAAGCTTTCAAAACAGCGTTTTGGTCCTTTACATAGGAGGTCATAAAACAGCAATAACAACATGTCAAGCTGGGTGGGCCTCAACTGAGGTCAACCGCTACTGACCTCAACAAAAGGCCGAACTCATTCACCCCATGAATATTCTCGACGGGCCCAAGAAGTGTGAAAAAATAGTCTGCGGACTAACAAGGAAAAACACAGAAGCGACACAAAGGAGTTATTGGCGGTTATTGCAAATGCTTGATGCCACTAAATGTATTCACAACCAGAACTCACATGGGGTCAGATGACCTTTTCACCCTTAATAAATGAAATCCCCAAAACAGCAATTTACATTTACTCCTTTATTTTGGTGTATAATGGTGAACGACAAATGACCAAAAGCAGACAAGATCTTAAAGGTGAAAATGACTTTTTCCCTGGAGTGTAACTTATAAATCATGTCACGCACATAAGTGCATAACATGATGCAGCTGTGTATCATTTTATGCGTATCAATTTAATGTCTACATTAAATTGCATGAAGTTGTGCCCTTGAGCAATTGATAGTGTCGGTAAAACAAAGGCCGGTTTCTCTGACTGTGAAGTGTGTGTCGTGTTCATTTGCACGTTTGCAGGTTGGCGTCCGTCATTCAGATTCTACAGCAAGTGGCTGTCGCTGCTCTGTGCTGTAGTTTGTGTGGTGATCATGTTCCTGCTGACCTGGTGGGCGGCTCTCATTGCGATCGGAGTTGTCGTGTTCCTCTTGGGATACACGCTGTACAAAAAGCCAGGTAATCTGGAAAAAAAAAAAAACCCACACATTTCCATGAAAGTATAGCTTTTTGTCATATTAAAGCTTTCATTCATATTCCTTGCTTGGCTCAGATGTAAACTGGGGCTCATCGCTCCAAGCAAGCTCCTACAATCTGGCGTTGAATCATTGCGTGGGTCTGAACCTTGTGGAGGACCACGTCAAGAACTACAGGTCAGTGATACAGTCCTGTTAGAGAACTGCAGCCAAGGGTGACATCCTGGGGTATCATATGATCCCTTAAAGACGTTTTTGACAGAGCTTTCTATGACGTTTAGCTGGAATTGTTTACTTTGGTCAAGTAGGACTCAGACTCAGGTTTTTGGGAAACAAACACTCCGCGTGGGCCTGCATGGTGAAAAGCCGAGGACAAATTTAAAAAAATGGCTGCAGCTGCGTCTCTCTTCCCATTTTGTTATTTTAAGTTGTTTCGGTGAATTCAGATCACGTGCAGAAGCTGATACAAGTACATAAAAAGGTGCTTTGTTACGGCTCTGCACTGCTTGTCCTGTTTTGACTCTGGCTCTGAATGAAACCTCTCCAACCCTTTGCTCCCCCAAGGCCCCAGTGTTTGGTGCTCACAGGTCCTCCCAGCAGCCGTCCGGCTCTCTTGGATCTCGTCAACTGTTTCACAAAGAACCTCAGTATGATGATGTGTGGAAATGTGGTCACCGTGAGTATCGATGACGATGCCCACACACAACTTATTCTCATGCAACAAAGCAGCGCACAAGGTTGCTTGTGTTTAGCTCTGTAATTTAAAAAAAGCTACTCATTCTCCTTCCTGATTGTCAGGCTGACTCTTCCCCGTCGACTCTGGAAAAGGCGAGCAGTAACAGCCACGTCTCCTGGTTGAACCAAAGGAAGCTCAAGTCATTTTATAGGGGAGTCGTGGCTTCGGACCTGCGCTGTGGGGTTAACATGCTGCTGCAGGTCAGAAACACCTTGACAATCAAAATACGGTTCAAACAAGAATCAGTGTTGTAGTCTCTAACATAAAATATCTTTCAATTCAACAAAGCGTCGCACTTAAAATGTTATTTTGACCACGTTTTCTGTCATGGAATAATGTGCATCAGTAATTATCAGAGTTCAGTGAATGCAGCATAATGCGCGTCCGATGGTTTGGCACAGGATTTGTACAGTTTTTTCACTGAAGCTTACCCTTTGGATCTATTTAATAACCTGTCCATCTTCTTTCCACTCTGCTCGTGTTGCTGACTCCCCACCAGGGGGCAGGATTGGGTCGAATAAAGCCAAACGTTTTGCTGATGGGCTTCAAGAAAGACTGGCGCTCAGAGCCATGTCTCGCTGCACACAACTACATAGAAATCCTGCAGTGAGTCGTATCTGCGAACCTATCTCCTTAGCATGAATAATCTCATGGATACAACATTATTTTGCTCACCAAACATGAGGAAAACAAAGCTTTGTTGAATTCAATTTCAGCGACGCCTTCGACCTGCAATATGGAGTGTGTGTGCTGAGGATGAAAGAGGGTTTAGATGTCTCCAGTCCACCTAACTCACACGGTGAGAGCATTATTAAAGAACAAGTCAAAGTGATTGAGCGATCATTGCACTCTTCCCTGTCTCACATTGGCATTGATAATTGTTCTTAATGCAGTGAATCAAGGTTTTGATGAGGGACAAGACATCAGCTCCATCTCTCCCTCCTCCCTCATTCGAACAAGCACAGCATGTACGTACTGTGCACATCGTCTCACCGCAAGCAAAGATGCATCTTCTTTGACGGAGCATTAAGTGCATTCAGGTTATGCTTTGGTTGTCGTTCGCAGCTCGTGTCACTGTTGATCTCGAGCCACAACTCACCACCGTGTTCCAGAAAAAGCAAGGGAAGAAGACCATTGACGTTTACTGGCTGTCTGATGACGGAGGTGGGACCCCCACGTCTGCACTCGCCAACCTTCATCTCTCGCTTCTCTTGACCTTTTAGCGTGACTCCTGATGACAATCATCCTGTTGTCAGGTCTGACGCTGCTGCTGCCATACCTGCTGACGCGCAGGAAGCGCTGGGCCAGGTGTAAGGTCCGAGTTTTTGTCGGAGGGGAAAAAGACAAAAAGGACGAGCAGAAAGAGGAGTAAGATTACTTGGTTGATATAAGAGATCTGCTATGTCAGTTTCTTTTGGAGAACATGTTAAATTAAGCAATATATTCATAATAGAAGAATCTCTTTTTTGCTTGTTTGTTTGAAAAGAGGATTTTATTTTTTATTTTTATGAGATTACATGAAACGTATCTAAGCTGTGTGGTTTGTTTCCAGGGTTTTGTCTCTCATCAAGAAGTTCCGTCTCGGTTTCCAAGATGTTGAAGTGATTTCTGACATCTACGAAAACCCTCAGCCTGTCAAGTAAGACCGCATGCTTGTTCCAGGATCGGGCATTCCAGTAAATCTGACTCGAGGTCAGATTTATGACATCGTCTACGCAAGAGATTGTGAAAGGTCCAGAAACTCCATGCCAGATCTCTGTCAGCTTGTTATAGATCTTAAGCCAATTTCAAGCGTGTTGGTGAACGCGATGGTCCTTTTGAGCTTGTTTTAAACCAAACTCCTAAGCTGTGTGACAGAATGGTGAAGTCATTCAGAAAGCAACTTGTTGCTGATAAAGGTTACACCACAAGAAAAACTGTATGACAACGTGTACTTCGCTTTTTCCATCCAGCATGAGGGAAAAAAAAAAAACGCTGGTCCAGACTTTTGAAACATTACCTAATCGGTAACTTCTTTCTGTTCTCCAGTGTCCATCATTTCGAGAGCATGATTGGTCGCTTCAGGGTGGACGCGAATCCTAAGCAGGACTCCAATTCTGACCCTCCAAGACAGCAGGCGGCACCTTGGATGATCACCACCCAGGATTTAGAGAGGAACATGGCTAAGGTCTGAGAAATTCTTACCGCTCACATTTTTTTCCGTCCCCCAGCTCTTCTTCACTGGAATTAACTCTGTGTGACCTTCAGTCCCTCCGTCAGATTCGTCTGAATGAAGTGCTGCTAGATTACTCCAGAGAGGCAGCTCTGGTTGTGATGTGAGTGCAACATTTGTAACTCTCGCTGCTTCTTGTCCTGCGAATTAGAAGATGGGATTGTTGCAAACTGAAAAGACATCCTGTTGTGTGTGTTTCATTGCGTCTCCAAACAGCACCATGCCGGTGGGGAGGAGAGACGGGTGTCCCAGTTCTCTGTACCTGGCTTGGCTCGACGTCTTGTCCCGGGATCTCAGACCGCCGGTCCTGATGGTCAGAGGAAACCAGGAGAGCGTTCTTACTTTCTACTGCCAATAAATTTTTTCCCAGTAATTATGTTGTTTTTAAAAGGAAATGCTGTAGGGCCTTGTAAACTGAAAAACCTACCATATTTTAATGTAACATGTGCAATTGAATCCGACGTCACAATAATATAGATGTTTGAAAAGTAACCTAGACACAAAAAAATAAAAATAAAAATAATTTCTCATTGTTTTTTAAGGGATTTATGGTCATTTTTCCTCCATTAATTTTCAATACAAACAAAAAATTGTTCAATTTGTTGACAGTGTGGCATGTCTGCTTTACTTTTTAACACCTTTTCTGATTTATCCAAAATTTGGGTTGACAGTGAAAAATGTGAGTGATTTGCTTCCAAGACTTAATTACGTAATTTATTAAAACACAATAGCATAATATTACATTAAAATGACAATCTAAATCAAGGTCATTTTATATATCGATGCCTAATTTAATAAGCTTTATATTTATAATTGTTTCACACTGTCAGTCAAATACTTACATATGATATATTTTGTATAACCAACACAAATTATTGTGAAGTGTAAGGAAATGATTTTTGGTTTTCACAATTTCTTCAAAATAAAAATCTGAAAATTGTTACAAAGTCTGGCAAATCACAAACACAATTTTTGATCTTCTGTCATTCAACTTCACATTATGAAGATATGGTTATTAGAAATGAATAAGCCAATTAAGCTGTCGATTTATATGTTTCGGCATGTTTATTAGTACACCGCTCCTGTCGTTAATTCAACTGTTTGTTTTCATTAAATAGCCTTTAATAAATCAAAATTTCCTTTATAATTCTGACATATTGCAAAGTACTTTAATAATGTGACAGCTTTATCTTTTCTTGTTTTCATTCAAACAGTAAATGTGTGTGATTAATCAGCTTGGATTAAAGAATGTCTTAATTTATTTCTGGAGTTTTATTCCTTTAACTTTTAATCATGAAAAAAAAAAAACATGTTTTATGTTAACATATGAAACATTGGAAATAAAAGAAATATGAAATTGCATTTTTTTTTACCTATGAAGTGTCTGTAATGTTTTCATTTCTCCATCTTCCACCAAGCCAAGGTTGTATACAGAATTTTTTAAAAGGCTGCCTTTTAAATAATCTGTGTAATTACTGACACAAATTAATATTTTGATGTTTTTGCAATGCAAAAATATCAAATTCACACCCATTCACACCCATTCCGGTGTGAATAAGCTCACTGATGCAACATTGCTGGATGAGCAATGGACTGACAAGTTGCTTTTTCAATCACAGAGGGGTGAAAAGTGAGGACACACTTTGTTGACTTTTCAGATACAACAAATGTAAGGGATGCCACTGAAGTGGAAACATGGCTGTAAAATTTCATAAAAGTTTTTGTTGAGGAATTCAAACATATAAGATGGATATTCCTCTTTGTGTTAAAAATGTATAAAGAGTTGTCAACTTCGAGTAAAAGTGAGCTATTTCAGGCAGCATAGTAAAAATAGACGATCTTTGAGGGATTGCCGCGAGGTGTACTTGGAGATTTCTGCGCATGCTCTCAGTGGCAAACATTTGACGAGCCTCCACGTCTGAGCGAAAGTGGCGTTCAGCCAATCAGGGGCAGCCACAGTGTGTTTGGAAACAACACAGCTCCCGTAAAGTCCCGTTCGACGCACCGCGTAGAGACAGTTCCAGACGCAGCTCCGGTCGTAAAGTTTCTCAGCTCAAGACAAGGTTTTACTTTTGTTTCTGCCTTCCTATAGCCGCGTATTTTACAAAAGCGCGTCATTGTTCCCGAGTCGCCTTGTTGTGGCGAATACCTCCACCCAGTTCTCGCGCCCGCATCAACTGACTCCAAAGTGAAAATGGATTTAGAAGATTCCCAACAAAAGACGACCAGTCTTCTCGTTAAAACGCCCAACCAGGCTCAGGAGGACCAAATTATTGACGGGGTCGACATGAAGTGGACCGTAAAGGACCTGAAGGCTCATTTGTCGAGGGTTTACTCGAGCAAACCGGTAAGTTTTACGAGGCTGGATGTTAGCTCGAGGCTAAGCTGTGGAATGTCATAACACAGCCGCTCCGGGCTAACAGCTGTCAGCCATTTCCTCTTCCTGCCTGAGTGGATTTATTCTAAATGTCCGCTTGTTACGGGTCCTCGAAGGGACCATAGAGATCTTCCTGATGCTGTCTTTGTAAGCCATAGATTAGTTTGTTATAACAGCGTTTCCCTCAGGCTATAAAGGCAACGAGTTTGTGAAGATTCAACAGAGGTCAACTCAGGGCGCTGGAGTCAACAAGGTCCAATCGGAGTAGTTACTGATACAGAGAGTATCCCAGAATCAACAGGTTTATCTGAAAGAGCTACAAATGACATGCCAAACAATGACAGTTTAATATTTGTCTGTGAAAGTGAAGGTTGCATTTTCATTGAAATCCGTAAAATGCTTAAAGATGGCCACAAAGTGGTAAACAAAGTATTTTATGTGACTATTCTGCCTTTGGTAATCGAATCAAATGTCTGTTGACCCAAAATACTAGAAAAACCCCAGCCTATGTTGAATTTATTCATGGAGAAAGACAGTTTTACAACAGGGATGAGGAGTATTTTCAACCTTAAAACGAAAAAAAAGGGCTTTTTCATCATTGAAAGTAGATGTTTTAGTCAAAATATAGGTACTTTAAGTAAGCCCCCTGGTTGAATTGTTTTTAATTTAATTTAAAGGGTGGTCTTCAGATAAACATGCATTTTTATTGGGTCAAGGCCCCAACACCACCCCACTGATGTTGAATAAAATTGTAAAAACTACATTCTTTGTATGTCTATCTTAATATGGGAAAGTCTTGAAATGCCAGCAGCTAAAAATCTGTTGCATTTGTTTCTGAGGTTAGATGGTGAGACCTCAGACACAAAACTGAAAAACCCTGTCAAAGTTAAAGAGCAGCTGTAGTTTCGCGGTAAAGTTAATCATTATTGATCAACCCTGGGAAGTTAGCCATGTGGTTTTAGCCGACTCTGTTAATATTAAGTAACACTCCGCGTATCCTCAGCCAATTTATGCAACTCTTAAGAATAAAAATTGCCCGGCAAGCAGAAGAGATTTCATTTTTTAGATCAGCTCAGATCTGTTTTGGTTGTCGTTATCTGAGGTGATCCTGATCAGGTCGGCGCCGTCAGATGTTGTGGGAACAGGTGAGGCAGGTGTTTGCAAGCAGAATGCAGAAACTGCTGTATTTCAACATTTTTCTTTCCAAACGTTTTTCAAAACTCACTTGCAATAACCTTAGCCGTGTAGTGTTTTAAAAATAACATTGCCGTCAAAAACCTCTACAAAAGCCAATTATTTAATGGCAACATAGACATGCTTATTTGCTCTTTTGCAGTTTGAATCATAGCATTTTAAGTTTTCTTGACATAACTCTAGCAAATTATTGTTAGTAGAAAACTGGTTAAATGTGAGATTTTCTTTCTTCCAAATGATTTAATGCCTGAAATTGAATGTATTTTATTTATTTATTTTTGTATTTCAGGCAGTAAGTGACCAGAGACTGATCTTTGCTGGCAAGCTTCTGCCTGATCATTTGCACATCCAGGATCTTTTCAGACAGGTATGTTTTCATTGTGCTCATTGTTCATTTCAATCTGTTTAAATTTAGTAGAACATAGGCATGACTCAGATTTACAATTAAACTTAAAATCTATAAACTTATTAAAAATTATCCTGTGTAATGCAAGGTACATCATTTCTGGACACTCAGCCTGGAAATGGCTTCTTATTGTTTTTTAAAATTTAGTGTTGGATGATATTCCATATCTTTATCTTGCGAGTGATTGGAAAACGACGCCGTTGTTTAGCAAACATTCTTAAAAACACAATTTCTTTTCATGCGTTTTCTTCAGTTGCCATGGCACTATTTTATAAACACATTTTTTTTTTTTTAGGCGTGCCATGAATGTTTAACACTGGGCTGCGTTGCGAACCAGTTTATTTCAGCATGCTCCAAGCCATCCAAGATTGACTTTTGTTAGTGTTCTTACCTTCAGAGTGATTACACCAACCAGTATGAACTGGTGCAACTCTTGCTTTGAGAAAAGAAACAGCAGCTCTGTGTTAAGCAGCAACAGTAGAGCTGAGCCTGGAGCTGCATGTAAATACTGCTAATGACAAGAAACGCAACAGGGTAATATTCCAGGGATCCATCGTGTAATGTCATTTGATTAGAAAATACTGTGAGAGTGCAAAAGTCTAAAGGTTTTTGGCTTCTATTTTTGTTTCCTTAAGAATTATATAATCTATTATGTCTACATTTTAGCAAAGACTTGTTTTCTCAGAGCTGATGCAGAAGAAGAACAGAGTTTAAATCAGAATGCACTGAGTGCTGAACTAGGTCATTGTGGTTTTACGTCTTAACATTGTGTTTTCTTTCATGTTAGATTTGATGTGACTGGGGAATTGTTCTGGTTGTCGAAGGTTTAAGGTGGCCCCGACCTTTCCCCTGTGAAATAACCATGATCTTGCATAAATGGAAAAGAAACACCAGCTGTGTTGTTGCCAACGTGACAGAAGGACAAGCAGCGTTTTGTGTTTATACCAGCTTGCTGTCTTTGTTTTCCCCCCACAGTGATGAATGTGAGGGTTTACATGGAGGGAAAAGTCACTTTTTCATTTTTGACTTTGCAGATGGACTCCGTTCCCACTTTGCACCTGGTGTGCCCCATGAGGAATCCACCCCAAGCAGCAACAAAGGTAAACATTAGTTAAAAAGTCTTTAAAGTACTGATTTAGAACTGCAGTCTCTCTAGTTATTTGTGGGGTGGGAGCTCAATGATAAAGTTAGAGTTTCAGGAGGCTCTAAAAGTCCTAAAGTTACAAAAAGTGTTTCATATGTCTCTCAAGTCAAACTAAAATTGCCTGCTTCTTTGTCATGAATTGTGTGTGTGATTTTGGGGACAAACAGTCTAATGGGACAACAACCCCCTGCTTCTCTGCTGTCTGACCGTGATATCTGCCACCCTCCTCCTGAGCATCATGCTAAGACCGAGGGAGAGTTAACCAAGCTTGGCTTAAAACGAGGCTTTTTAATAGCAGGGTAAAACCTGTCATCAGTAATGATTATGAATCTTTCTGTAAATTGTATTAAAGTGTCATTTTGGCCAACTTTGGGCTAAAAACCAAAGTTAGTCATCTTCAACAACTAAACTTATGGAGGCAGAGTTCTTTCTATTCATGCAATTCTAAAATTTATATCTTAATGGCCTTAAAATCTTAAGCTTCACTCGCTGAAACTCTGAGAAAACCTTGAGAGAAAAAGGTGAACAAGAGTTTTTCCCAAAAAAAAAAATGTTTTGTTTTAGGAGATATGCATATGCGTCCAATGTTGTTGAGTACAGCTGTGTTTACCATTACATAAGAGCGGCCAAACACACGTTTAAAGCAGAGATTGACTTTTTTAATTCCGAAAGTGTCTGGTTTTGTTTTCCTAAGTGGTTCGAGTTTGTCGTCTTGTCAGCAGTTTATTTTGCACGGCACTTTTTTTTTGCATATTTTAACTTCTTTATGTGGAGATGAAAGTATTGTTTGGCACCATAATGTTTCATTTAATCATCTTTTATTGATATTCCAGGCTTTTAAAACTTGGTTTTAGAAATGATGTGGTCTATTGGACTGAGATATGTTTCATCAGATTTTAATGAACGAGTTGTTTTCAAAATGACAAAAACATAAAAAAAAACAAAAAAACCCCAACCCTCTTTCTAGCAGGTGTGCTCATTCAACTCCTCCTTTTCTACTGACATGCTGTGAGGTGGAACAGTTCCACTTCATCTGTCATCCTCAAAGATGTTACTACTAAAGATGGCTCGCTTCGGTTTCACCGCCTTCTGTACTTTGGTTAATACTCAGAAGCAGCAGGTGTTTGTGCATCCTGTTGCTTAATTAAACCAGGGCACAGCATCTAGCAAGTCTTTGGACCTTCCACTCTTCACACCTTTTACTCAAAATGATGAACAGGTTTTTTTATATTTAACATTTAGAGGTTTTTCTATAGAATCGTTGCATTGAATATGCAAAAGTACCAGTAATATTTTTAGCTCTGTCTTTTCAATTAGGTTGGAAATTATGTGCTTTTTTTTCATTAATCTATTTTTACTGCATTTCCCACAAATGTAAACATCCTATAAAGGAAACTATACCTATTCTCTTTTTTTTCTTTCTTTTTTTTTCCCCCATTATTAACTTTTTAAAACCTGAAAATCAAAATAAATGTAAATTTAGGTCAAATTTCCTGTTGTAGAGCGACTTAAAAAAATAGATGAATAAATATTTTTCGCTCGACCGAAAGCAAAACGTCTCTTTGGATCGCAAAAGCTGCAGAACCCTGGCGTACGCCGCCTCTCGCGTCTCTCACACGTTGTGTTTTGCTCTGCAGACCAAAGAGGCAGAACAAGCACATCCTTCCAGTTTGAGCCCACCTGTTCCGACTCCCAGCACGCCAGAGCTCAGACAGAGGAGGCAGACTTCTTCAGCGACCAGACGCCCGAGCTCCAACTGGCCTGCTTCAACGCCGTAAGCCATGAAGAGACGACTTTCGCGATTTAAGAGCGTTTTAAAGCGAGGTGCAAAGCGGGAGGGGAAACGGCACAGAGCCGCCGAAGGTTGTTTGCAAAAAATCTAAGAACGTCAGATTAAAGAGGGGAAAACCACAAGATGCAGCCTGTCATTACCCCCAAAACGTACGATCATTTCTGTTCGCTGCTCTCTTCGGAGTAACCTCTTGTCACAGACTGAGGTGAAATTTAAAGACATTTGAGAAGAAATCTCTTCCATGAGAGCAGCCAACACTTTCAGAATGAACAGCTCTTTTACAAGTGCAGTTTTCAGATTGTGAGCTTTAGCATCAATAAATATGCATGTGGGGTTTTTAAGCCGAGCGTTCCATATTTTATCGCTGCTGGTGTTTTTCTTGGACACAAGATTGCGTTTCTGATAAGATTTCTATTTTTCCCCACAGCGCTGCAGCATCCCAGCTGACCCAGCCAGCCTTTCCTGCCTTATCTCTGTACAGCCCCCAGCAGCTCCTGTGGCTCCAACATGTCTACGCAAGACAATATTACATGCAGTAGTGAGTATCTGTTGGTTATCGATCCTCTCCTTTGGATCAATATTTCGGGATTTCTGATCTCTCAATCCAATTTCCCACCAATAGCCACGCAGCCATGGCAGCGGCAGGCTCTGTTCCCCTGACGCCGGTGGCAACCATTGGCCAATACCCACCTGTCCCCGCCCACCAAGTTGCTGTCCCGGCCCCTCTGGCCAATCAGAACCCCATCGACAACCTGCCAGTGAACCAGAACCCGGTGCAGGACGCCGCTTTCATCAACCCGGGGGAGGCCAACCAGAACATGCGAATGAACGCGCAGGGCGGGCCCGTAATGGAGGACGAGGAGGACGTGGAGCGCGACTGGCTGGACTGGTTGTACTCCGCGGCAAGACTCGGCGTCCTGCTCATGATCGTCTACTTCAACTCCAACCTGAGCCGCTTTCTGCTGGTGATGAGCACGCTGCTCGTCATGTATCTGTAAGCACCTCCGCTGCTCTCTGTTTTTATATTTTGAATCAGTTTGAGAATAAATCTTCTTGGCTGATAAGCAGCATTAAGAAAAGTGGAAAAAAAAGAACAAGTGTTCCTTTTCTAAAATCATCAGTCGTCGTTTGGTTTCCTTTGATTATACATTAGTGGCTGTACTTTACTGTGTTTTATACTTTACTGGTACTTTAGTGTCATCCAGCCATAATTCATTTGGACAAACAAAAATCTATTTTAGCAAGTAACAGATTCAATTTGAAGTCCATGTGCCAAACACCTTCTCTATTCAGCAGAAAAACACCAGAATGAATCTTCCGAGTTTTTTTTTGTTTTTTTTTTCTTGTATCTGAGACATTAGTGGTGACTGACCAGCAGGGGGAGCTGATTGTGTGAAGGCGCCCAGCCGTCAGGATCTGAGGCACTTAAAGCTGTTCTGAAAACTTGAAGCTTAGTTTCTCGTCTCTTTGCATATGCAGACACACTATGGGCTGGTTTCCCTTCAGAAGGCCAGCACCGATTCAAGCACCCAACCTCCAGCCCCCTGAGGTCCAACACAACCAGCAGAATGAGGACAGGAACCCTGAGCATAATCTTGTAAGAATTTCCGATTTTTATTCACTTAAGTTTCCAGTTTCTTCAAATTGTTTAAACGTGCTCGTCGCTAATTTCATACCAGAATTGTTTTGACCTGGTCAAAACAATAAACCCACAGATGGAGGTTTATTGTGAAGTACTTTTCACTGAGAAACCTTTCTGTCCTTTGACCCTTCAGGCCGAAGAAGCAGCCGACGGACAGATTGTGGACCACGCAGCTGAGGACTCTGAGGAGCCGATGACGGCGGTTTTAGTTCCTCCTCACAGGGTGTCTGTCATGTGGACAGCCTGGATCTTCTTCAAAACTTTCTTCTCCTCCCTCATACCTGAGGTTGCTCAGGGCGTGGCGAACTGAGCTCCTGAGAAGGCAGCGTTTGGTTTATAAAGGCAACAGGAGAGCATGCTGGGATCTTGAGGCAGCAGGAAGCGACAAACCGAACACCAGCACAACGAGACCTGCCCAAAAAAAAAAAATCCGGACGGTACCAAAGGACTGAAAGCTGGCAGTTTCTCGATGCTAGCTTCAGGTTTCTATCCCAGCCGCGTGTTTAATGCTTCATCAGGAGGTAACAGGCACAAGGTGGAACCTGAAGGTAAAGGAAGGAAAGTCTTTTTTTGTGATTTCTCTTTTAGTACGAGGGATTTTTTTTTTTTTTTTCCAAAAGTATTCGAATTTGATGAGATCTAAAAGAAAAAAAAAGAAAAGAGTAGTATGTGACCTGTAAGTTTGTCACATACAGATACTCCTGAATCTGTTTTTAGATTCCCTGAAAGACGGAGGTGGTTTTCACTTTGAAGCGTTTTGTCACTACAGAGGCAAAGGAACTTGATGGACCTTCTGGAAACTGACTAAAGTAATAAAAAAAAATCAGCTTGCCAGCCTGTGTTTGCAGGTGATTTGCAGGAGTGCCACTATTCTAAACTTCAAGTTGTAATTTGAATACAATTTATTTTAAGAAAACTGAAGAAGAAATTCACGTCTCGGATTAAACACGGAAGTAAAAAAAAAAAAGAAAAAGGTTTGATCCCAGATGATTATTTTTATTGAAACATTCTTTGTGACCAAATGCAAATATTTTTATGTAATTGATTTGAAAAGTGGTTTGTAAAAGCATGTTTAAAAACAAAAAACTGTACATATATATATATTTTTTTGTCTCCACAACGCACTTTACATCTATCATATGCAAGCTTCAACATAGAGGTTACGACTCATGACCTTTTAGGGTCTCAGAGCCTTTCACATATAAATAGTTGAAATTACAGATCAAATTCAATATAAAGAAGGACAGCATATTGTGAAAAAAGGACTTTACGTCTCAGCTTTTTGTCCATGTGGTTTTCTGGTAGCGTTCCAGATTGTATAATGCAATAATACACTATTCATCTTCCTGATATTTTCTTATAATATGATGAATGGGAAGTGATCAGATACAAATGACTTTAGTGCTTAATTCTTTCGCATGAATTTTGGTCTGTAACGGTAAATAAATAACTTTTATAATCTTGTCTCTGTTAAGCCTTGAAGGAACATTTGGGTAATGAGAATGAAAGGTAGTTGTGTAATCTTGTATATTTTCTGTACCTTAACTTAATGCTTGTGTCTCCTGTGTGGAGAGGAAAGAAGACTGTGGCAACGATCACTGTGTGTAGTGGACATTTTCATCTTTATTTTAATGCAATGGAAACGTTTCTTATAAAAGACGCAATAAATGTCTGTATGTCAAATAATACTGTGTTTTGTTTCTGTTTTCGTTTTGTGATGAAAGTGTTTATTCCCTTTTAAGAAACAAAAAACAAAAAAAAAGTCCCTTCCTTTTCCACTGCATAAGGAAATCATAGGAAAAAGCCCTGATGGGACTTTTCCCAGAACCCGCAGCGTATTGATTGGTCAAATGTTTTCAGCACTGTTGAGTTATTTGACGTTTAAATTCCACCACAGTCCACATGTTCGGTCAAAGTTGAACTGTAATGGGTTTTCCAATCAGCTTCTGCTTTTCACTGTCTACCCAGTGTTATTAACGTCTTGTCTTTTGAGATCTCCAAGAATTGGGAGAATTGTTTAACTTCAAAGAAACTGTTTTTAAGTCTTATACAGTTCAGAGGCGGTTCAGCTCGATAAAATCCCCAGATAGTGTTTGTGAGCATCTCCAGTTTAACAATGGATTAAACAGTTTTAACTGCTGAAAACAGTGACAGAGGACACAGATAAAGGGAAGAACAGAAGCCCCCACTGTATTAAATTGATATATTAATAACAAAGTTGGCCAATCTTCTGTTTCTCTCCAATTTCCATTTCTCTCTGTGCGGACCGTCATTGCAGATCGCATCTCACGGCTCATGTGAAACATGAATATAAGCGAATTTATTTATTTTTAACTAATCGCATGAAACTTAAATGTAAACAAATTTGGATTCTGTAATCTGGGTGGTGCAAAAGTCGGGATGCATAAAGCTGTTGCGAGGTCAAATTCAACTCATCCACAGGAGAGTCGGAGGACAAAACGCAGTCGGACATGAAATACTTGGACTCGGCTCCCGTATCCAGTTACCCTGAGAACCTTTGCATGTTAAAAGCATCTTTGTTCAGACAGCTCAGTGCAGGGAAGCTGGACAGAATAGGGAAACTGGGAGTTTTTGACAGAAATGTATGTTTTTCCAAGTTCTTGGACATTTTTTTTTCTTTAATATCATTTTTGTGGGTTTGTAAAATAACGTTTGCCTTGACTTCTTTAACATGAGCTGTTTTTCATCTTGCTGATTTTGCCCACTTTAGTTTGTGCAGTAGGTTTTGCAGTCATTACCTCAGTGACAAAGTTGCACTTTGACCTGTTTTTTTTTTTTTTTTCCCAAATCCGAGTCTGTGTTTGTCTCTTCGCTCCTACGGTACGCCACACAACTCCTCGTTTCTGATTGGATGAACAAGGCAGTCTGTCTGCGCTCTGACATGCGGCGGAGCGACTGCTGCAGCGACTCGAGAGTCGGAGGATCCAGCAGAATGCCAGGCCAAATTTCCCCATGGCTGCTGCTGCTGCTCCTCTCTCTGGTTGGAACGACCCACGGCTGCCTTCAGGATCCTTCTTCGGCCTACAAATACACTGGGATTGTGTGCAGACTCACCTATCCTGCGGCCGCTGTGTGTGAGTAGCACTGGCTTCCCTTGATCCACTCTGGCTATGCCAAATGCAACAAGCGACTGTGGAGAAATGATGGAGTCCTCCCCAGTGGCTTTCGAGTCGACATTTCTGTATCCTGACTGGGCGATTTTGCTCTACCACCTCTTTCAAAAGCTGGTTGCAGATCCCTGTCGTCTTAATTCGCCCATCATTGCTTTGTTTTGCTTTCCTTTGTTGGTCTCGATCAATATTTCTCCAGGACTTCTGAAGGTTTTCATTGTCTTACTGTGACCTTTGGCTTCTCTCTCGCTTAGTATCTGACCACGAGCTGAGGATTGTTCGACTGTTTCTCTGATACGTTACATCACCTCTGACCTTTGCGTTATCCGGCAGGGAAGAAGGCCTCTAAACTGAAGGCACTAATGTGTGTTAACAAAACACGCAACACACAACACACACCTCATTGGATCGTTTGGGATCTTTGCATTTTCAAACTGATCCAAATTCTGTAAAATGACCAAAGGAAGCAAGTACAAGCGTAGATATATTGGCCAGGAAATGAACTCCAAGTTGAAGATATGACTTACAATAAATCTTTACTGAGAGCAAAAACAGAACAAGACAAAACACCAAGTTGACAAAAACAAAGAGGTGTAAACAAAGCATGCAACTCGAGCACAAACACAAAATAGCAGGCTTTTCACTCCGTTCCAACACATAAAATAACAATAAAAAAAGATTCAAATGGTTATAATACTTATGTCTTTTGAGGGGTTTTTTTTTATTGTTGTTGCTGTGCAATATTAGGACTATATAATGCTTTATATATTCAAGTAATTCAGTGAACTTTGGCTTATGATTGGAGACCTTAATGAACGTGGGATTGGGACAGAAATAGCAGGTCGATAACATAAAAGTACGAATTCACTGTCAGTGTCTGCATCGCCAGACAAGACATTCTTTCAACATGAGAAAAAAAAATTGTGATCCAGATTTAGATCAAACAGAGATGCTGGGATGTGCTCAAAACTCTTCAAACTATTTTTAGTCATCCAAACTGTTTTCAGGACCTTCTTTGTATTATATAAAATTTATTTGATGATTTGAAGCTTTTGATACAAAAAAAAAAAAAGTAAAACCAGAGGGTTTTTCACAGTCTGGTCCTGCTTTCGTGTCTTCATGTCTCCAGTGAACGAGAAAACCACTAAAGTTATCGAGGCGGCTTTCCAACACGCCCGCTACCCCAGCATGCAAGGAGAGAAATCCGCCGGTCCCTTCGGCAAAGTCTCATACGGCCTGGAAAAGTAAGTGCTCCCGCTCGCACCTCCGCGTCGACAGCACAGCAGGCTGCTGCAGGCTTTTCTCTTTGCGACTCGCCCAGTTTGGAGATTTACAACCTGTCGATCGGCCGGAGTGACTTCGAGCTGCGTCCAGGGGAAGGCATCGGTCTGGAGATACGCAACGTCTCCGCCGTGTTCAGCGGCACCATTCAGTACGGATATGGCAGCTGGCTGTGAGTCCCAATGTGCAAGTTTGGTCCAAAGAAAAATAAAAAAATGTTTGTGACACACTGCAGTCACAAAAGTACTTGATCCAGTATTTATATGATAGATCAACTCAAGGTAGGAAAGAAAAGTGTTATTTTGTTTTTTTTTTTTTTTTCTTTTTTTCTCATAAATAAAAAATATGTGATGCATTTGTATTCAGTCCCTGGAATTTGCTTTGATCAAAAACTTCTATACATTCAGGGTCATTTTTCCGTCAGCATCTGAACCGGCCGCCCAGCGTTGCACCACTTTCAACATGTTTCCAGATGTTGCCCTCTGTTGACCTTCAAGCATGACGCTGCGACAAGCAGCGTTGCTTAGGCGGCTCAAAAATATTACTCAGAAGATTATTAAAATGATTTAAAACGGTTCTGCCAAAAGGTTTCTGTAACAATGATCGGTGAGACGTTGACATGATAAAATACAACTTGATTCAACAGCATTTTATTTAGCATCAGCAAAACGGGACACGGGATTGGGATTTTTATTTGTTGGAAAAGTGAATCATTCAAAAACTGTGTCACAGTGTTCTTCTGCCGTGTGACATACCAATAGGATATGTTTAGAAATTACAATAATGTGCACAGGAGTATAACGTTTTAGTTTTGTTTGTTTCTCTTGTTTTTTTTTGTTTCTTGTTTTATTTTTTCAGCGATTTCATTTTTGTTTTTCTTTTCTTGTCAGAGTCAATGTTGAACACACACTTGACTTTGAGATCGAAACTCAGATTGATCTTGGAATCAACCCAAAACTTTGTAAGTAAATAATGGACTGTTTTTTTCCCCCCATTAGTTTCGAAAGATATTTTTCATTTAACTAGTTTTCACACAGTTGTTATTATTATTATTGAAAAATGTTTTATTAAAGTTTAAATATGTCTATTCTTTGCTACTGGTTAATGTAAAAAAAAAAAAAAATGTACACCCATTCTCAACTTCACATGTTTTGGGGTCTCATTATAGAACTTATTACCATAGATAGTTATATTCTCCCTCTCCATTTTTTTTCTAATTCATTCTCCTTTCTATTCCCAAACTTTTTGTTCAGACTGCGGTAGTTCAAAGGTCGCTGCAGACACGTCTGATTGTTACCTGAATTTTCACAAGTTTCGCCTCTATCTGGAGAGAGACAAGGAGTAAGTGACGAAACATGTCAATGTAACAAATCCATCGTTTGTGGGAGGAAACCTTAAGTTTTTTCCTCGTCTCATTTTTCTCACTTTGCAAAAGCCTGTCAATATGTTCACTGGCATCAATGTGTGTCTCACTGTTTGCTGATCAGGCCCAACTGGCTGAAGAAGCTCTTCACCGACTTCATCACCTTCACAGTCAAGCTGGTCGTCAAAGGGCAGGTGAGGCTGGAGACCGAAGGCCTCGGTGTTTTCATACGCGCCTCCGGTCAAACGTAGTGACGAGTGTGTCGACAAACGCAGATCTGCAAAGAGATCAACAAGCTGGCCGACATCCTGGCTGAGTTCATACAAGACACGGCAGGTGAGAGTCATGTTGCCCGTGAGATCAAGGTCGACGTTGTCTCGGTGTCTGCTCGGCCAGACCGAGGAGCTGATTTCTATCCGACAGAGCAGAGCGGTATCCGTTTGAGTCGTAGGCTCTTGAATCTTCGTGTTCCATGTTCTGAGATTGTCGTGACATCCGAACGTTTGCGTCCGCAGCGAACTTCCTCAGCGACGGCGGCATCAGCGTCGACATCGGCGTGACCACGACTCCTCTCATCACGGCGGACTACATAGAGTCCTACCACAAGGTCAGAAAGGTCATTCGAAACCATCTGAGTGTACAGCATCCCCTTTTATCTTGTCATGAACTTTTCCTTGAGGCGTTTTGATGTCTGTCTCCTTCAGGGTCTGACCACCTATCTAAACTTGACTTCTGTGATCAACGCCTCAGTTTTTCACCCGGATCACCTGACCGGAAACAGGATGCTTTACTTCTGGTTCTCAGGTGGGCTTTGATGTAAATGCTTTGAAGCACGGGAGTGGCGTCATTTTCCCCCGGGAGTCTCCGCTTTGACAGTAAAAACACAGTTCAAATGCAGATTTCCATCGTAGGATTTTTACAGAATAAGTGTTTTTATTTGTTTTGTTTTTTTTGTTTATTTCTTATATAAATACATCAGATTCTCAAATTAAACAAAAAGGTTTTGCTTTTGACAAAAAGGAAAGAAACAGACACATTTGGGCTCGTCACAGGTTTTTGATGTCTCTTGACGATTTTTAAATTGGGATTTTAATTCTGAGAAGATCATTCATTTATGTTAATTAATTAATTAATCACTGCAGATTTTTTTTTTTTATTACAGATTTGAATCTGTAATAAAAAGATAAAATCTTTATATTACAGATTTGAGGTGTAAGCTCACCTCGAAGTTTTACCATTACTTTCCATAAAACAGTAGCAGCCTCGCTGTTGTCATTTTTTTTTTTTTTTTTTTTTACTTTCCCAACAACAGACGACGTTTTCAAACCACTGGTTGCTGCTGCTCATCAAGATGGCCGCTTCCAACTCAACATTTCATCAGAGGACCTGAAGGTGAGACATTTTCTGCCAGAAGTGGTGGGAATGAAATAGAAACAGAGCTGGTCTTCTCTGTTTCTGAAAGAGTTCCCAGTGGGAGTCTGTGAGGATAAAACACACAGTTTGAAAAAAACCTAGTATGTGTGAACATCTGCCATTTGGGAGGTTCTGTCTGTTTTTGGACTAAATGATCCAACGCCACTTCTGGCTCTTTATAATTGTAGCCAAAAATGAGGAGAAAAAAAGAAAACTAAGAATTTTTTGTATTTTTTTTATTTATAAAGATAAAAGAAAGGCTAGTTCAAGTATTTTTATTTGATCTCCACAACAAAATGCCACCAATGACAAATGTATAATTTTGCCGTTCAACTTTATTTACTTTATCAGAAGCAAGTTGCGCCAAAGCGCTTCACAGCAAGATGAATAAAATATGTTATTTTATTGTTATATGTAATAAAATAACATATAAGAAGCACACAAGAAAAGATAGAATAAGCATTTAATATAGATTAGAAACAAAGAAAAATATGTCAAAAGTAAGAATATCAGGCTTTATTTAATTCAAATGTAAGATTTTATGTATATTTTTTAAACAAATACTTTAAATATGTTTCTATTTAAAGTATCACATCAACTAAAACTATTGTTGTTGTTTTTTTGTCCTGTTTTGTTTCAGACACTCTTTGAGACAAATCTCTCCAGCACCAAGCCCGAGTATGTCGCACAGGTAACCATGACAACATTCCCCCTAACCCCGCGTTGCTCATCCATGTTTCAAACCCGAGTCGTCGCTTTGTGTCTGGCCGCTCAGTGCCTGTCGGAACCCGCCTCCCCGGAGCTGAGAGTGTGGAGCTCCGCTGTTCCCGCTCTGAGCTCCTCCGCCGCGGGGACGTCCGTCTGGGCTCGGGCCAGCGGGGAGCTCCACTGCGGGAGCCCAAACAAGCCGACGCTGTCCTTTCAAATGGTACGTCGAGTCTGAGAACTGGGACGTGAACGTGAAAAGAGACAACGACGTGAGCTCTCGTGCCACCCGGAAGTTCCTTTTGCCAACACAGAAAGATGGGGCTGTTATTGTGTGAAAGTTCACATTTCATTCACAAAACAGCACCGAGCCAGTTCTGGTCGTCATTACGTCGTTTGTAACTAATATTTTTGTTTGCTTCCGCGTTTCACAGAACGTCACCGTCGACGTCACAGCTTCCTATGCGGATAAGAAACTTTTTCTCCACGGCAAACCGCGACAGTAAGTAAGAGACTTTCTGTGAATACAGAGACTTTGGCTGCAGCTTCGCAGGAAAGCGCAGCCTCAATTCCCCCCCAGCGTTTCGTTTAAACTGTGAACGAAATGCAACAATTGATGGAGACAGTTGTTGCAAGAAGAAATTGAATTTGTTGCAAGAACAAAGCGTTAAGTATTTGTCCTTAGTACCTAGAAATGGAAGACTTCAGACTGAAGTTCAAGGCCAGACACTTACATCCATGAAGATATTATTAATTATTATTATTATTATTATTATTATTATTATTATTATTATTATTATTATATTTACTTCTTTTTTGCATATGTAGGCTCAGCTATACATGTTTTAGGATGACGAGACGCAAAGACTTTCTTCTTGGGTCAGAACAGACACTCCAGTTTTTGTCTTATAGCCGTAGATACAAATGTTTCATTGCTGCTATTTTCTTATCTGATGGAGATTAAAACCACTCTGAGTGGTTCTTAAGTCATATTTCAAAAATACCTTTACTACGCAAGGCAAATTGTTCTCTGTGCCATGTTGCAATTAAGTAATAAGTCATCTTAGTCATGCATCAAGACACTTTGCATTTGGGGTTTAGAAAGTTGATTAAGATGTGAGATGTGACAAGGAGTAAAAAAAAAGAGATAATTGTAAATCTACAGTTTAAAAAAACACATACCGATAAAATTGTAGTCAGTATGTTCAGATTCTGTTTCTTGTTTGTGATGGGAATGATAATTACAGGATCTCCATCATCCGAGCTGAGCTGCCCCAGCAGAATGAACTGGTGAGTATTTTTAGCATTTGTTTCAAACTGAACATTTTATTTTTTATGGAAGAAAACTTTCAGCATATGAGCCTCGTCCCACATGTGAGAATCAAAGCAACATCAGAAAAGCACTGGTGAGAATAATAATGGAAAGTGTGGGGAAAACCTTGTGCCAAAAGTTGCAACATTATTTTTGTTGCACTATGAGAAGTGCGCAGAAAACCCGTCGACAGGAGTCACACGTTGCTACTCGGGGTCTGATGTGGGCGTCACGTGCAACTGATGTCGCACATCGGGCAATCGAAACGTCCCAGAACCGTCAAATCAATTTGCAAACCAGGAGGTTTCCGTCGCTTTTACGTGCTATGTTTTTTTTTTTTTTCTGCATTCATCTCTCAGTTTTTATTGCCTTCACAGACACGATCTATCGCCGTTCTTCGCTGACTAATCTTTCTGTTTCCAGATAAACGACGAAGCTCAAGTCGAGTTTCTAAGGGAAGCTGTGGAGAAAATAGGCGTTCCTAAAGTCCTGTCTGGTATGAAACGGGCCCACTGAATTAAAATGAACACAAATCTTCCAGATGCCAACCTTACGCCTCATCAATGCGGCAGCTTTTTGGTCAAGATGACCTTTTTAAATCAGACTTATGACTTTAAAACATTTTCTACTTTCATTTGATCTAACCCCCATCTATGTAATAATTTATCCGCAGTTGGTTTATAAAGTCCTTGCTGCGCCTGTAGCAGGAGTTGAGAAATGTTGTTGTGTTTTCCAGTCTTGGAGGTGGAGATAACCAGGTTGATGGACCAACAGGGGGCCAGCTTGTTTGACATCATTGACCCCGAGGTGCTTCATCGGGAAGTAAGACGTGCATTTCACTCTTGTTTCTGTCCGTGTCGACGTTCGGTGTCTGCCCGGTGACCCCCGCTCGCCTCTCTTGTCCCGTAGGGATACGTCGTGACTCAGATGGATTTCGGTTTCCCTCATCATCTCCTGGTGGACTTCCTCAAGAGGACGCTGCAGTGACCCGGCAGCTCGAAGCGTCCAGAGCCAGTCTTCCTTACGTGCCACTCAAAAATCTGTTGCAACACTGTTTACCTTAAATTTAGAAAGTAAATAAGTAAACAACAACAACAGCAAAAAAAAAAAAATGCTTACAATCTAATTCATTTCCTTTTGCTTTTTGTTATTGTAGAAATAAACAAAACACACATTTGAAGTTGATAGTGAAAGACCCACTGAACATTTCTTTAGTTTTGATTTGTGCTTGTTTTGTGTGTTATATCTATAAATAAAATACCCAGACAATTGCTTTGTTTTTGGGGTGTCTTTCTGAAAGAACTCATATAACTGAGTTCTGCACAAATCTAAATTCTGAGTGACTAGAAGAAAAACATTTTTTGGTTGTGTTCAGGAATGCCTGAGATAGAACGTGAATCACCTCCTACACTTTCAAAATACATGATAAAAACACTATTTCAGTAAAACTTATTCAATGTTGACTTCCTACCTCTGCTCCTCCCTTGCTTATTTTCATTTCTTTATTTTTTTTTTTGGGGGGGGGGCTGCTATAGCGCTCTAACGCCACCAGGTGGCGGTAGCTGAGCACTAGAGCTGCCATTTTCTCTTTCTGCTACATTTTCAAAAGGATTTTTCAGAATATTTGTTTTAAAATTGAACTTACTGGCCATAGTGAGTCGTACTTTTTATGACACTTTTGTTTTCTATCTTGGGAGACTTGGGAGTTTAAAATGTTATGTATATATATATGAATATGTATATATTTTTATCAGGCTGATTGAGCCAATAGATGATAAAATTACATAACATCTGTATTATGACTGATGTGGGATTTTTGCAACATCATTTGTTGATAGGAAGGATAATAGTGGACACATGGAAAGGGTCTCTGCTGTTTCTCCAGAATGTTTCACCAACTTTTGTGTCATGTTGGAAAAAATAAAAAATAAAAAAAATACAGATTAAAGGCTCTAGAGGCTTTTTCCTCTGTTGATGCTGACATTGATGGATTTATTTGATTTTATGTATATATCTGCCGATTTATCAATCTTCCTGTGAATCAAAATCCTGAAAGTGCATGTCTGAAAAACACAAATTGCATTATTTTTCTGGACCAGCATGCAGCAGTTCTACGCTGTCTGGATGCGGATGGTGTGACCGTTTCATCTGACTGGCTGTCACTGCAGAATCGGATGTAAACAAGCGAACTCGCCCGGGCCAAACCTCCCAGCTGGCCGTGCCAGCCGTTCAGTCTCACAATGCTCTTTGTGTTTAACATTCCTCTCCACCGCATTCTTGCCGCGCTGCCGGCCTGTGCTGCACGTCGGCAGTGGGAACCAAGGTCTCTGCGTAACGCCGAAACACATCCTCCCAGCTCGCTGCCGAACCGAATGCTGCAGGTTGCCCACAAAAGCCTCTAACATGAATCACAAAAACATGATTTTATTTGTCGTTTCATCATTGGAAGCTTGCTTTAACGCAAGCGACCGCTCGCATGTTCTTGACATGCTTAGGAGAGGGAGCCCACTCGGTGTCGGTCGCTGACCCCTGGCCCTTCCCCCCCAGGCTGCACTTGTCGCATTCCTTTCCAGGCGCAACCATAAACACTCCTGCAGTCCCACCACCATGTCTGGCCTCATCTTATCACCTTTTCTTCCTGTTTTGCTTTCTCACCCTCAACTCTCTGGGCTTCTGATAGCAGGAACCTTCGTGAAAACCTTGAGAACTAGGTAAACACGGGGCTGCAGGGTTTCTGAAGAAGAAAAAGGTTAATTAAAATGTGTTAATAAATCCACAGTCACCTTCATTTTTCTTTTTTGGTACATCTGAGATTTTGGCGTACCTACTTATATTTATGAAGATTTTTTGACACAACTTTAAAAAGTTGTACCATAACCTTTTGAAGTTGCTTACGTAACTTAATAGTATGAAGTGACTTAATAGCAATCAGTTACATAATAGTAACTGATTGCTATTATGTAAAAAAAATACAGTTACAAGCGATAGTAAATGGTGGCGGACCGAGGCTCCTCAGTGAACCATGTGCTCCGATCCAACGGCTGAGATGCTGCAGCTCCGGTTACTAAGAAGGTTAAAGCTGGCGCTATGAGAAAGGTGAAAGGACGCACAGTCAAACTTTAGAAATGAACTCGGCCTCCGGTTTCTGTCCAAACCAACATATTGAACCCTTTTGGTTACAGAAACATCGGCGAACCTTGAGGTTTCCAGTGGAATCCACGTTTAGACAAATTAGAATTTATTTTTGAATCAAATACGGCACCAAAGCATCATCTGGAAACACCGAATTGATGTATGGCGCAACAGGGCTTCCATCTTTCCTGAAGAGTTCAGGAAAGATGGCGGGCCTGCCTACCTTTCCTGTTTTGCACCAAGCATGGGTATTTATTTTTTTTTTTTTCAATTTTTGAAGCAGATAAAGATACATTTCAATATTGTATCTGATGCTTGGCACTACAGCCTTCTTTGAGATCAATACTCTGTAGTAGAACCGCTTCCTAAGACCAAACTTAGAGGAAGCAGCCTTTGCACAATAACCCGTGAAAATCAACTTTGTGTAAATTTGCAGCCACAAAAGTTGAGCAGAGCACTGAGTCGCGATTGCGGTCGGTGCTGTAAAATACAGTCGGCTCAAGCTTATCTAAAATATTCAGCCATTAAAGATATCTGCACTTACATAAAATTTATTGGCTGGATAAATTTGGTTGTGAAACTGTCTTTGGTTTCTGTTCTCGGTTGTCCACGTGTTGTCCACGTGTCCTGAGATGATGTTGCTGATTTGGACGCGCTTCAAAGAAATAACCTGTCAAGCTGGAAGCACACTGTGCTTCTGGAGCCAGCAGCAAAAATCTCCACTCACGCTGAAAGATGCTGACCTTCCAACAACATGAATGATAAGTTCTGACCAGGCTGTACTTTCAAACTTTGAAGCTTTTAGGCTTGATTAAGCGGCTATGAGCCAGCAGGCTTATTAATTTATGTGCTTTATTTTAACAGGGCAAAGTGCAAAGGTCAGATCTGATAAAAGGCAGATCAATCTGGAGTCGCATCGACACACCGACGGACAAACCAAGACGCGGCAATCGTTTTGTTTCACATATGCGGCACATCAGCGTTCGCCGATTAGCGGCCGTCTCATCGAGCCGCGCCACTTCTGCACACCTGTTGCCCCTGGCAACAGCAGGATGTTGGCCGCGGTAACGTCGCCGGCCTTTTTATAAATAATGGATTTGGCTGCAGCTGAGCTTCAGCAGGCCAAGCGTGACTCACCGCATCCATTCAGCCTTGTCCATTAACTCAATGAGGTTCTATAAAAGCGGGCCCTGAATGCTGATCACCGGAGAAAACTCTGGAAAAGTCAGAAAGTCTTCCATCGTCATCGTCATCAGATGTACTTCGAACAATCAGTTCACTTTGTCTCATTTATTCAACTCAGACGTTTTACCATCCGTCACCAGTTTAGATGAAAGGCCTCCTTCTTTTTATTCTTTTTTTTTTGTCTCTGAAGGCAAATGTTTGTGTTTTAATATAAAAATGCTTCAATTTTTTTTTTTTTTCTGAAGTGTGTTGTAAATAAGAGAATAAGTTAAACTCATTTGAGTTAGAATTAGACTCGATGTTTTATCAGAGAAGTTGGAACGCCGTTTCGGATTTTCATCACACAGCATTTCTTAGACAAAAAGCGTGAAGTCGGAACAAAAATGTGCATTGTTGGTGGAAAAAGAAAAACCTGACTCATTTTACAGCTTGAATGGATTCACAACGCTTAATGCTGTTGCGAATAAACATCCACAAATTTTTGTTTATTGGTTCAAATGAGATCCATTTTAAAGTGGCCATGGAAATGAACCTAATAGTTTAACTTATCGCACAATACATGTGTTATTAGAGCTTTTTTTTTTTTCTTTGTTTTTATCCCTTTTTATGATCCCTACTGGCTAATCATAAAAGCCAGTAGTACATCCAGTAATGTGGATGCACTTTAATACCAGCACATCCACATTCTCCATGTTGGCAACGCTGGTATGGCTCACCAGGTGTCGTCTTCATCCAGTGAGACGATGAGTTTCACTCGGATCTTGATGTGTTGGAACACAGATAAACATGTGAGCTTTGAACTATGTCCCAAATAAAAATGAGTCACCGTGTGGAGCATCAGGCTGAATATCGCGGCGCTCCTGGAGGTTTTACTGTGCCCAGGAATAGCTTCAGAGTTTCCAGAGCTCAAGACAAACGAAACCCCACAAATCCAAATTCTCCGTCTCTTCAGTTTTATTTGTGCAAAGCATAGATTTACAGTCATTTCAGTGCTGCTGCAGTTTAACAAAAACCTTTCTGATTACAGAAGCGAGTCGCTGTGAGTACATGCGCGTTCAGTTGCAGCTGCATAGATAACAAAGGTGAGTAAAATCACAGAATGTTTGTGGTCATCATCAACGAGTAAGAACGACACCACGACGCGCAGCGCGGCGAAAAAGCCATTCGCCCTCTTGCAGATTTCCTTTGATTTGCTTTTGGATGAAGACGATGACAGTCTGAATAGAAATAACAATAAAAAAACGATTTCAGATGCTGGGTCTGTTTTGTGCGGAAACGGCTCTCAGCTGAAGTTGTCGGGTTTAACGTGTTTTACTGAAATGTAAAGTCCTGCCACCTGCAGAAGGGCGGTGGTCCCTGAGGACCGAAATGGACAAACACCAGCGTTTCTTTGCCAGTTTGACTCCCATGCGTTTTCACAAATGACTGGAATCAACCACTGTTTACATTTTCCCATGTCATGAGAAAAAAAAATCTTTATTTTCTTTTTTTTGATGATAAAAACTAGCAAAAATGGAGGAAATCTGTGAGGGGACGATACTTTTCCACAACGCTGCGCACCAGCAATGATGACAGGATAAAACTTTTCCATTATTTATCTTTGAATATCTTTTTTTTTCTTCTACTTGGTTATTTGTTAGAGAATATTACAGTAAATATGTACAGAGTGGGTGTGTTTGTTCGGCGACCAGGGTCTAGTTACAGTTTGACTGAGGAAACCATTAAAAGCCAACCTCGAGGTCCAAAAGCATGTGTGTGTGTGTGTGTGTGTGTGAGATCCCACTTCAAAAACACACACACATAAAAAAAAAAACACACAACGTGGATGGATTGCAGCGTCTCACTCATCAAGATGCTTTTCTTTTTAAATAAACAGCGACATTATAAAAGAAACAAAGGAACAAAAGGCGATGTTTGAAACAAATAATAATAATTCGGGTTAGCTTAAAGGAAGTCCAACAAGTGATACAGACAGTAAAGATGTACCAGTAACATCAAAATTAAATATGTGTCCAGTACAACCCCTTGCACATTCTGACGGTGGACATCGAGTGCACGAAATATTAAAACACGTTAAAAAGTAAATATAAATACACAAGCAAAAGTACAACTAACATTTAAATAACTCCAAAGTCACAGTTCAGAAACCCAGTTTTTTTTTTTTTTCTTTTTTAAGAAGCTTTTCAAAAGTGCCACAATCGACGTTCAGATCTAGTTTTCAGCTTCAGGTGTAGTGATCAGTTGCCGTCACGCTTCACAGTGCTCAAAGGTGTTGACGACAGTCTCAAGCCCACCAAAGTATTCGCTTATAATCAGATGAATTAGAGGAATGAGGCGAAGCGGGAAATGACAAAGTCGATGTATAAATCTTGCGTACGCCGAGTTTGATGCGTTTTCACAGCGTGCCTGGTGGATTAATGGCACTGGACTTTAGACTAGCAGTAGCGACTGTCAGCATGTCCCAAATAAGGAACTGTTCACAAAGTGGGTAAAAGCATTAAAATGTGAAAAAAAAAAAAAAAAAAGCTAACTTTCCATAGGGAGTATTCTGTGTTAGTATAGAGGTATAACGCAATAAGAACAGTGCTGTAGTGTGTCTCAACATTCAGGCTAATTATCTTTGTCATGATTAGCTTTTCCTTTAGCCTTTATTAAATAGTCCGATTTAAAAAGCAGCCATCTTTAAGTTGAGGAAAATGAAAGTTTTTGTTAATTTGGTCCAATAGGTTAAAACTGCCTTACATAGGGAAGTAGGGTGACGGTTTTCCTGATTTTACAGAGCACAATTTGTGGAGTTTTGGACATTTATTCAGTTTTTATAAACTAAAACGTAGCTGTTTGCTCCTTTCCCTGATTAAGCTGAAGTGGACCGAGTTCTGGAAACAGTCCAGATCTAAATTCTGTACTCCAAAAAAAACAAAAAACAAAACAAAAAAAAACATGTTGAAATGCCCAATTCTGATTTCTGAATACATCTGCAGATTTTGATGACTTAAAAAGCAAAACACTCATGGCTGTGATATTAATTTCACAATATGATATGAAAAAAAAATTATTTAAACATGAAGTAATACAGAAATCCTGTTAAGTATCAAAAAAAAAAAAAGAAAAATTAATTTTTTTTATTCACTAAAAAACAAAATACGGAAATTAAGAATGGAAACAAACTTCAACATTGTAGGAACCACGTTAAAGGGAAGCCCAGTGTGCCAATTAAACAACTAAACACAAGAAACTAAATATTGCATTTAGCTACAGCACATATATAATTGGGTGTTTGGGGTCCGTTGATTTAGTGCAGTGATTGTATTCCTCCGGTTCCAACATTTGGATCCAGGCATGTCACTCAGCAGCGCAATAGTTGAGGTAAACGTCAGAGACCGTTTGCCCTTTTCTGTTATCAGACGCAGTACGATTTTCACCACGACTGAAAACACCGATTTCAACACAAGCTTGAACTTTTAACACGACCCCAGGTCTCTAAATCGCAGAAATCTTTCCACTACCTCTTTGTCACAGTAAATATTTACAACGTTTACTTTAGTGATTTGTGCAAAACAGGCCGGCTTTGATGCCTCGACTGCCGGCGTCGTTACTCTGGGTGAAGAGTGCGATGGAGAGGCAGCGTGGCACCAGGCACTTGTGTCGACACACGAGTGACCGATCACCAGGAATCCGTCGTTAAAACCGAAGAAGCGACTCTCTACGTAAAGCCGTCTCTGGCACGCAATCGTCAATGTGGCGTTCAGCAGCAATGTTCAGAAAAACATGCTAAGGTATTTGGCTCAGTAAATTAAAAAAAAAACCCCCAGAAAGCCCAGTTGTGAGTATGATTAGTGAGGACGTCACAAAGACTCGGGCATAAGCAAAACTGACATAAGTGACGATTTTATGCATTCGAGTATCAGCTGGAGGAAGGTATTCACATCTTCAAAACGTCCTGGTCTGACAATGACAAACACACCCAAACAATAATAATAAAAAATAATAATAAAAAAAAATGGAAATCACAGCAAAAGTGTACAGAAAAAAAAATCTATAAATCAAGTCACAATTTCACCAACCCCTTCAGCCCATCATCAGTTAACAGGCTACTGGCACATTGAGCTCTTTATATAATATATTATAATACACGTAGCTAGCAACTGGCTGCCTCAGTCAGCAAAACTAGGCAGAATTTTGGTTCCTTCCCATAGAGCATCTCCATCAGAGAATGATCGATACACACACATTGATGCAATGTTAACATTTCCCGCTCCAGCAGTGACCCAAGTCTGCCGCTCACCTACTCAGACCCATCATGCTAGCAGTACGGCTCCGGCAGAAGCAGAGGGGACATCTGAGCGGCAATGAAGGTTAGTAGAAGTCAGCGCCTTTCCTTTTCCCGGTCGGCCGTTGCGTCGCTATATTGTAAACTTTGAGCTGCGATCGATTCGGAGGTGGAACTCAAGAGCCTGGCCGTCGGATTAAGGTTCGGCTTCGGACAACAAAACGCCAACAACGAGGCAGCAAAAATCCCCTCTAAAGATCTGGGAGAGTAGGTAAAGCGTGGATCTTTTGAATCTTTTCCAAGCCTCTGCGTCCTCTTGCTGACGTTTCGGCTCAATGTGTCGTCTAATCGCCCGGGTCGCCTGCTGCTTTAGGCGGCCCAGATCATCTTCTGCTGGAAGTAGGCGTCGAACCTGGCCTGGGCGTACTCCTGCAACACAATCAAGAGTTCGTGAACACGCGGCAATGAGCTGTGCAGTGGTCTGAGTTTTTAACGTTTTGTGGTTGAAAAGCTAAAAATCGGCCCACTCCTGGTGTTTCAGCAGCATTTTTGTGCCCGAATGAGTCAAACTATCATGAAAGAGTCAACAACTTTTTTTCAGCAGCATCCCAAACTGTTGTGCTGTTAAAAATGTTCAAATTTTAGCAACACAGAGTTACTTTGACATGGCGGTTTTTTTTTTTTGTTTTTTTTTTACATCAATCTGTTTGGATTCAAGGGTTTTAAATCATTTTTCCACCACTAGTTCATCGCATCCTGTCCGGCGGCTATCATGACAACCTGCTCCGATGGACTCTGTCCTCGTCTCAACTCGAGGTGTTGACACAGAGCTTGCCGCCGTTTGCGCGTGCAAACACGCCCACGGCAGTGACAACAGCAAAACGTAGAGAAGCCAAATGTACACCCTGGACGTTGAAAGAAAAGCCTCACCAGGTATCCGAACTCGATGGTTGACAGTCTCGCTTGGATGATGGACCATAAGCCCCAAAAGAAGTGCGACGCCAGCGAGAACCTAAACACGGGAACAAACACAGAGCGGGTTTCGCGCGTCTCGGACAACAACGCTTTGAAAGCACCGTCTTCAAGCCCGTCGGTGAACTCACCTGTTGACCTCCACATACAGCTCCTCCTTCAGCTTCATCTGGTGCTCTTCGCTCAGGTTGTCGAAGCCCTGGTCGGACTCTCGCAGGTAGCCCTCGATGAAGTGAAGCTGCCCACAGAAGACATTCACATCAGTTAGTCACCAACCGAGAACAAAATGCGCGCATAAGATAAGCGGGCTGACGCGGACCTGCTGGGCTTTTGAAGGGTAGTTCTGGGTGTCAACCTTGAAGAAGGGAAACTCTTCGCAGGTGTAGTCGTACATCCACTCGCAGAAATGGTTGCCGATGTCAAAGCCTCTGCAACGCAAACAGACGGCGGAGAGATCTGTGGGTTAATGGCTTTGGTTTCATTAATCCGGGTCACGATAAAGAATGGATCCTCTTTGTCCTGTTTGAATTTACAGTTTCATTCAGTTTGGTCAAAGTGCCCAGTTCACAAGACATACATATTTATTTATAGGATACGTCCTCTAAAGCTCTGCTAGCAGATGGTGTTTACCCCTTGAAGAGTCTTAAATGATCAGAAAACGTTCATTCTGAACAGTTTTAATCTCTCCAGATGCCTAAAGCAGTCTAAAAATAAATGGAGAGGCATTTCTTTCCGACTTGCCACATGAACTTTACTTGTGGCAAGTGCAGTCATGTGTAAAAGAAAGCTGTGTGTCAACAGGGGAACATCAGGTGCGTCTTTTTCAGGCTCCTGTCCAAAACGAATCTGGGCTTCGTTATGCAAAACCTCTAGATTCAACGGCTCGTCGAGACACTTTTAGTACATTTTCTGTTTCTTCAGGAAATCTTTATCTGGATGACATCTCAGTCACGTTTCAGCAGCTGAGCCCATGGCCACACATTTAACGCTGCAATATCGCACTTTAGTGACATCAAGAAAAACGTGAAAGTGATGAAGCACGCTGATGGGTTCACGCCGCAACTTTCCGTTAATCCAACAGAGGGAGCAAAGGCGTGTATAATTTTAAACATGATTGTAACGGTCGTGAAAGTCCCTGAAAAGTAGACTATTAAGTACAATTTGCATGGACACATGACAGATTTTTCAAAGTGATTTTCGAATGGTCAAAATGATTTGGGAAGTAACAGCCAGTGGCCTCTTGGGTCGCAGTAGATATAATTTCCCACACCTTTTTATCAGGACTGGATCCGAATTGTTTTCGTCTCAAAGTCTCCCTTTGCTCTGTTGGGAGGTGCCAAATGGGGCTGATCTCCGCTTCTGCTGTCTTTTCTTGCCAATGCCTATCAGCCAAGACCTAAAAAAACCCCAAACACTCCCCCCTCCCTCCCCCCCCCAGCAAGGGTCAGAGTGAGCGCAATGGTGGGCCAGCACCATGAGGTCACGTGTTTGCTGTGCAACATTTGCAGGGGATAGGCTGAAGTTTGGTGGGAGGAGGTGGGAGTTCCCTGTGATCCACTCCATTTCCCATAAATGAGCCTCTGAGGAATTCACACGCACACACAAGGAGGATTTTCTATCGTCACAAGGATTTTACATTGAATTCCGTTCATTTTTTTTCCCCCAGTAACTTCTGTAGCGTGACCCTGACCCTAAACCTAACCAGTACCAGTACATGTCAGGCCCTAAACCTGTTTGTAAAAAAAAAAAAAGTTCTCCTTTAACAGCAGAGTAAATCCGCTGCACCATCATGTCTCAAAGTCACACTCGGGTCTTTCCATTCTCTCCATGCAGGGCTCCCTCAGTGATCTGCAGAGCAGTGATTACATAACAGCTGCAATGAGGCCGAGTAACAAGCGCCAGAGTCAACAAATATTGATGAAACTACACTGCCTGGTTTCTCTCTCCTCCCGCTTCGCTGTCTCTGCCTTTGGTTTTGTCGCTCTCCGCAGCAGATTGCGAGCAGAGCTCATCTCATTTCCATTGGACAGGAGGTCAAATGGGAGGAGAGTTACTGGAAGGAGGATGGGTAATAGGAGAGTTGCAGTTTGTGGGGGAAAAAAATGATTTTGTACCTTCGTTTCGCATCATTTTTGTTAAAGGGGCAGCATTACATATTTCACAGACCAATCCAGAGACTATTTTACCTTAAGCTGTAATGAGTATGCTGGATAAGTCAAAAAGGATGAATGGATGGTGAGATATTGTAACTTCCATGACAGCATCCACAGTGAGCAACTTTTCCATATTTAAACTGCGTTTGATTTTTTTTTCTCCAAACAGAAACTAAGTTACTGACTTTATGTGTTTCTTTCACATTTTACTTTAGCATCATTCCCTAAACTTTAAGGATGCAACACATTTAATGTACCAGAAACATAAGAGAAGTCAAAGTAAGATCAACAATACAGCACTCCACACCAAAGCAATGGAAGACAGATCAGATATGGTATTTTAAAGGCGTTTTAAAGACATTTTCACTATTTATAGTGAGCTGTGTGACTGGCTGCAGTAAAGGAGAGTGAGTGGTGGAATCGTGGAAAGTCAGAAGAGCCAAGATTTTGACTTTAACATCATCATCATGCATAATGCATGCATTTATTCAGTTCTGGATATTTATCTTTTTTTTTTGTGTGTGTGTGTTTTATTGCTTGTTTTGCGTTATGTTGCTCCTTTAGTACCTGTAGTTGTAGCTGCTGTATTCAAAGTCGATTAGCATCAGCTTCTGTTTGTCTGAGCTGTGGCGGCCCTTCAGGAGCAGGATGTTTCCTAAAACACCAAGGAGCAAAATTCAGTTCCTCTAAAAAGGACCAAAACAAACAGATATACAGTGGAGACAAACGGTATGTGTGTGTGTGTGTGTGTCGGTGTGTTTCACCTTCTTGGCAGTCGTTGTGGCAGAACACCACAGGGGAGTGTGTGGACTCCAGCAGCAACCTGGTCACACATAAAAAAAAGAAGAGCCACTTCAATGCTGAGATGGCGAAGTGTTCATCCAGGGAAATTAACCTAGATTACCACCGTATGCTTACGGTTCCCAGTTTGTTCATCCAGATGTTATTTAATCATCTGTTACTGAAAGCTTCCGGTTCTAAGTTTCAGAATCATGCTTCTGCATGTTTGTCGAACAAACAGTGTTTGAATTATGCTCTCGTGTGCTTCTTAAATGTTTCGCCGCCCTTTTTGCAACACGACATCAGGACGCGCCATCAGTTGGCTCAATCGTAAAGCCGTGCGTCCACGACTTCCATCGATTTGCGATCCCGGCGGCTTACTTTAGCGTTTCCATCTCCTGCGGCAGGTTGTAGGCGAGCATGCTGTTGAAGCGGCGCAGGTGGGACTCTCTGGTGAAGCTCAGCCTCATGACTTGGCTCAGGTACCTGGGGGAAAAAAAAAAAAAAAAAAAAAAGACATGAGCAGCCACCCCAAGACGGTTCCAGACAGCGAGATGCTAATTTTAGATTGTTGAAGTGAGACTTGGGCTGGTTCTGAAATTGTTGCAGGGATTTGTTTTTTGGTCTAATCTGTAAAAATGAAATCGTGTCAAACAATGTCAAAAACACAAACGTTTTAAGGCACTTGTCGTTGCCGAGCACTTGTCTACAAATTGGCAAGTTTATGTAATCAAATCTATTTTATTTTTCATTTATTAGGATTGTGATACTTAAACATTTGCATTAGTAATGCCTGTGGGCAAAAATCCTCACTTCTGCAATAGCTTTGCTCTGTGTAACAGGCATAACTTTTGATTGGACGGGGATTGTTTTGGTTCAGGATAGTTTAACAGTTTCTCTCGCTGCAGTTTTCTCATTTTCCAGTACGTATCTGGAAAAACTCGTATTTTTTTTCGTCGATGTGGACGTTTTCACCCGAGAGGTCAAACTGCAGGATGACAGGATAAGAGCGACAAGAACAAATGAATAGGCTCCTACAGGGATGAGGTGAAACAACGGCCCTCATTTCCTCAAGGAGACATAACGCTGATGTAACACAGACATTGTGAAAGCATCTCGATAAGCTGATATATCAATAACTTATCAGCAGCGCCACATGTTATCACGGAAAAACCCCAGGTTACTGAGTAACATAGCCTTTCAAAGGCCGATTAATTGAACGGTGACACACGGGCCCGAATGACTCACTTCTCCATGGTCCCAAACAGCCACTTTGGCTCCTTGTTGAAGGGCATCCTCATCCCGTGAAACCTGGCCATCTTCTGCGCCACCTCAGCCGAGATGCTGGGGTCGCTCAGCTCACAGGTGTCCAGCTTGCGGCTCTGTAACGTCACAGTTTAGTTTTTCTCTGTCACGATTAAATTCACCATGAAGACAACTGTCGCAGGATTTCCCCCAGTTTGTTATAAGCGTTTACGTCTCGCGCCGACGTGCCTGGCTCCGTGTCCGCACTTTGCAAGTTGACGAAGTTTAATGCAAATAAACCACTGGTCAATCACACACACACACACACACACGCACACGCACACGCACACGCACACGCACACACATCTTTTTCATCTAGTACTTCTTGAAAATACCTTCAAAGCATTTGCTTTGAAAGTTAAAGGCAAATCACAACCAGCAAATCAATACTGCACCAAATTTTTAAATTTATTTAAGCTGAAATCATTCAGAAATAATACTCTCATTCTCGCCTTTATCAGGACCTTGAAGCTGCTTAGTTTGCTCTTGCTTTGGGCCGGCTGTGAATGTGAGCAGCATTACATACCGTTTCAAGATCCACTCGCTAATTACTTAATTGGAAGTTAAGTGAAGTGCAGAAATTACTGATATTTACTACATTTTTTTTGTTGTTGTTGTTTGCCTCTTTTTTTAATACTTTGGTGTTTAAGGGTTGCCAATAATGTCTTCAAATAACACAACTTAGAATATCCCTTCAACTTTTAACATTTTTTAACACGAAAACACAGCGAGCTGCTGATGCCCGTCTCACCAGGGTGAGCAAGTTTTCTGGGGGAAACCCTGTTCAAGACATCCAAAATATTTCCCAGTAAAAGAAGACGGGCAAAAATAAATTAACAGAGATCCATAAACTAGCAATCCTTTGAGTCGATCGACCATTTTTCTGTCTCTGTGTTTCTGCTGCTAGAACCTGAAACACGCTTCGTACGTTAGAGCAAAGTTTAAGTCTGATGTTTCCCACACCGACTCGGCAACAAACGGCTTTGATTTAAGCCATACCTCAGTCAGTGAAGAGCAAATATTCGTTTTCTTTCACTTGCATACAGCACCTGCTCAATGTTGTGCTTTTACTGAAAAAGACACAGTTCTGCACCAAAGGCCTCTGTGGGCTTTCCTGAAACTCCTCCAAAGAGTAAATTAAAGCCACGGATTCCAAAAACTAAACAATGACCTCCATGTCACGATAACTCATGTTTGTGCTCAGTTATGAAAAAGAATCTCAGTCCAGTGAGTTATTTATAATATTATATGCAATTTTTAAAAGTTTCATAGAAGCTAAAGAGTCAAACTTTCCTCTCATTTGAGCTGAGCAACTTGTTGCACCAGTGTGTTCTTCATAGTGTGTTGAAAACTGGAAATGGGACGTCTTTCTTTGAACGGTGGCAATTTCTTCTTTCGCCAAAAAGCTATAATTGACGCTCTCCCTGCCTACTCTGTTAGTTTCTTGTTAAGTTGACAGTTCCTCCATACTTTATCGCTGACCTGTTTCCTGTGCTCCTTGGCCTCCACAATGCTGTTAGTGTTCAAGTGAAGTTTACATATTAGTTTGGTGACTTTCAAAACCAATTAGACGAACGCAATCACGCAAACGTATATATATAAAAAAAAAATCGTGTTTCATTTTCCACTTTCCAATTATCCCGCCACTTTGTGTTTGTCTATTTTACCAGGAAATCTTGACATAACGCAAACATTTTGTTTGACAAGTGATAACATTTCGAATAGTTCATCAGGTATTAGTACTTGGGCAACATGTTGAATTTGAATTTCTAAACTGGTCGTGTTTGAACATGTTTGCTCTGTCGGCATTAAATGCAGCTAAAAAGAGAAGCTAAATCCTCTTCCTCCTCATGACCCTTGCAACTTTGCAGCTGATGCTAGAAATGGTCTTCTCATCAGCGTGTCAGATTCTTTCAATTCCCAGATTGTGTTTATTTTAGCTGAAATAGAGTAAGGCTGTCCGGCGTCAGTCCAGCTTACAAAGTCACAACATTCTCTAAAAACGTCACACAAGAGACTTTAGCATGTTCACTGCACTTGAAACTTCAGGAGGAAACATTTTAGATCAAACTAAAGTTGCTCACTGCGTCATCATTGCTCACAGCAGACGGTGTGCTGTGTGTTTGTCCTGCATTGAAATCAACCTGTGGTGTATTCTTCTTTTTATAAATTCAAATTGTGAAATGTGCCACAGGCTAAAGCACCAGAAGTCCTGCTTATGGCTTCTTGGTGGCAGGAGACCTGTTGATGGACTCATCGTTTTAAAGCCAGCCGTGCAGCTCAGCAATTTTTCATTGTTTGCTTTTGTGTTGACAAAAGACGAGTATTCAGCTGGAATCTAACTGGAAGATTTAGATTAATACCCCCAAAATCTGGCTAATGCATTGGAAGTTATTATTTTTTTTTAATCCCCGTTTCAGGCAATCACAGGGACTGCACATGCAAACAAAAGCGTTGTTGACTTACGGGGACGTACTGCTCCAGGCGGCCCTGAGGGAAAATGCCGTAGAGTTTCGGACCCAGCTCCCTCTCGGCCAGGATGGCGAACATCACGCTCTCCAGAACCATGGCCTCTGCTCCCTGCAACAGACAACGCAAAACTCTTCACACCAACGATTACATCTTTTAGCCCGCTAACACGAGAGCAGCTCACTGCAGTGCCACCAGGTGATTATGAAACCCATCCAGGCACAGACGTGGAGCCAAAGAGGTGAACTTTTCACAATGTGCCATGATTTTCTTCAGCTGATTAAAAACACAAGTAATTCTTTTGGACCTAAACAGGAACAATCACGAGTCGGCACACAGCTCCAGTGATTAAAGTTAGATACCCGTGATCAGGCTCAACATCTGGATGGACCCGGTCCGGAACCTTCTGAGACATATAAAGATAATTACAAAGTCAGCCTTCTATCAAATACGTTTCTAGGATTAAAGAGCAAAATGTCCCAGTAACGTCATGACAAACTCGTTCTTATATTTATCTGTAGTTGCACTAGAATGATGCACCAGTGTCTTCAGAGGTCTGCCAAGAAGTCAGACAACATCTGCAGCTGGTCCAGAATGCTGCTGCTCGTGTTCGCACTAAAACTAAGGAAATAAAGCACATCAACCCACTTCTAGACTTAAAAATAGAACGCTTTTGTTAGTTTGCGAATCATCAAACGGTTTTGCAGCAACCTTTCAGACCACTCAGGTGTTCTGGCTCCAGTTCACTTTGCATCCCCAAAACCCAGAACCACACATGGAGACGAAACTGTCATTTGATAATCATCTAATCTGAAACGAATCGCCATAAAACTGCAAAAATGCTGAAACCCTCAGTTTCTCCAAATCAAGGGGGAAAAAAAAATCTTTTTTAGTTAATAGTCGTCTTTCACTACTAACTAAAACATCAATAATTTTAGTTGTCTTTCCAATTTCACATTACTCTCCTTTATTTTACCATTGCGATGTAATGGTTTTGCGTTTGTTCGTTGTTTTCGTCATGTCGAGCACTTCCTTCAGCTGAATAAAAACACAAGTAACTCTCAATCCGTATTTCACTAATTTGCTGAACGAATCCATTTGCCCTGCCTGCATCAGGTAAAACTGAGAGAAACAAATTGCAAATAGTTAAAACATTTTTACGTACTGCAAAAGTTGCTTTAAAAGGACCGTGATTTTGATGAGTGACATGTGAAATGCCAAAGCCTTCCCAGGGTGAAAGGCCAGCCTGAAAAAGGTTTTGGAGTGGGGTAACATGGATGGGTGACTCTGAAGAAAAAAAAAAAAAAGAAATGCGCTCGGCTTTGCCTGCCAGGGTGCAGAAGGTGGATTAAACTCGCTCAGGACTTGGCGCTCTCGCAGGAGCCGTCGCTGTTGACGCCGCCCAAGCAGGAGGGACTGCTCGGTCTTGCTCAATCCATCTTGCAGATACACAAAAGTCTCATGCTGAGACGTCCAATCAAGAGTCCAGCAGGAGCTCGAGTTTAATAAAAAAAAGAAGAAGAAAAAAAAAAAAAAGTCTCACATTCCCACAGGAGTAATGTTACTTTGTGGTACAGAGCCTCGACAAAGTATTCCACCAACTTTTACTTTCGTCAGACTGCTACTTGTTTAACTCTCGATCTTTTCTGTAGAGACCTTGGCATATTACTAAACCAAAAGAATTTAAATTTGGCAAGAAATGAAAGTTGAACCCCTATAATTCAGAATTACAAATAACTTGCATATAAAAAAAAAGGCTAATAAACTGAAGGAACAAGAGGGGTGTTGCATACATTTTTAAAAGTTTCTCTTGTGACACTAGAGGCTTTTATTTGCATTAATTAGACTGGAAATGGTTCAACAGAGAGCATCTGCTGCTCAGACATGCAGCAAATGCCCGGGCGTCAGGAATCATTTTAGCTTCGAGAGGTAGGAAAAAAAAAAACAAACGCTACATGTTGACAATAACGCTAGACAATGAAACACCGATAGTCATGCGGTTAGCTGTATGGCTTGTGATCTTTGGCAACATTAAAAAAAGGGGAATGTGTTTCGCCGCTTGTTCAGCAGGAAACCAGCTCAAGGAAAACACGACGACTCACGTTGCGTCCCCCCGAGACGTGTGGATCCGAACTGTGATGGACCTCTGAATAACAACACCGTTTCTGAAGCACCGACACAGAAACGCCGCACTAAATGTGCAGCTCAGAGACGCTACTTGGATTTTGGTTTCTTTCATGATGAGGCTTTCAGGCCAAAATAGGCAAAAATGTTCCAAAAAATATGCATAGATTTTAAGTGACAACGAAAGACTTTCTTTAAGCTGCAGTACGTTCATAGAAAGCATGTCACATACTTTGGTCAGATACATGTGAGGCGGTGAATACATCTAAACCGACTCGGCTGGTTCTGCAGCTCGCCCCGTTTCCTTTGCTCAGACAATATTCCCCGTCTTACATAAGGCCTTATCTGCAGAATGCTGATGGCATGCGCTTTCAAATCTCCACCGCGAATTATCCACATTACCATAATCATCTTGACACAAATACTGCCGGATGACGAGCCAGCTGACAGGGGAGTGTACGTCCAAAGCACCTGTGAAGACTCCAGTGAATAAGCTCTCTCTACAGAAACTAAATCTGAGATCTTCTGCCATTTCTTTCAACCGATGTTTTATACCAACGTCGAGCCAAGAGGGAAAGATTTCTGTAGGAGCGCCTCATTTAATTTACATTCATTCCATGTCGAGTAATTTCATGTCTTTATGAGCTAATATTTAATATGTGTGTGGCATTTTCTAAAGTCTTGAAAACAACCATATTAAAACATGACATGCTCCTGTGTGAATTAATTTTGTTTACAAGCTCAGGGATACTCCTCTCCTTTTCTTTTGAAACTTAATCTTACTCCCACATCTGCCTCTCCACGTCTTCATTTTTCCAGTCCTGCTCTTGGACGTCCTAAAAATTGATTTCCGTGCCTTGTGACAGTATGCTTAACTCTGATTTTGCACCTGTTGCCACATTGTATCCACACTCTTCGTTGTATGTCACGGAACAGGCTAAAGCCAATTAATGAATCATCGTGAAGTGGAAGGACAACAATTCATTTAAAAACATTACGAGTCATTTTGTTGAATTTAAATCAATATTTGTTCATGTGCTTATTGTGCATTTCATTGTGGCCTCTACAGTTTCCTTGTTAAATTTATACGTGTCCTTTTCACAGTACAACTGTTTTTGAATATTCCCTGTTCAAAGCTGAATTTTTTAAAAAAGAGAAAAATCTATTTTAAAGCAATTTCAGCAAATGACATTAAATATGTTGATTTAAATTAGCAGCTACTTAATAGATGACATTTGGAGCAGAGGTTTATGCTGCAGACCTTTAACTTTGAGGATATCCACTAAGCATCCATCTGTTTTGCACTTCAGGAAGCAGCGAAGCCTGACTGACTGAACTCTGTTGCTCCCATATTGACCGACTGTCTGATACCACCACGATCCTCCATCAACCCGTTTCATTCATCCCCCCCCGCCCTCCCCGACCTATTTTCGATGTCGGCGTCGTTGGATTCACCTCACTTTCTCTTCACGCGTTGAACCGTCAGCTAGGAATAAATCTGAGGCCACCGAGGCTTCCTGCAACTCGGAGGCAAGTGAATTTCACAATTTTCTAGCAAAGACCTTCAACCCACGCCTTCCTGAAGCTAGACCGGAAACAAGCGCTTCCTCTAGTAAAGCTGGCATCCTCTGCTTGTGGCCCACTCATGACATTTCCCCCCCCTCAAAACAACAAAAACAAACAAACTGGGTCTGAAGCAGGATTTTCTCCTGCTCAGTGTTTTGATTACGAATCGTCCCTCTGGCCACGCTTCGGTGCTGCTTATCTGCTCTGGTCCTGGAAGGATGTCGCAGGTGAATTGAGGGCTGCCAGGAACTGCGGCGCTGACCTCAATGCTTATCTCCCCCTACTGTGTGTGTAAACAAGCCAGCGTGGGGGGGTACCAACGACCAGTCAAATCCTTCGGAACGGAGCGGGAAGAACTGCGACACGCTTTTTTTTTTCCCCATCAATCTGTCAAAAGTAACCGCAACCCTAACGAGAGCTAAAGGGAATACTTTAACACATCCTATGTTGTTACTTCTGAAGTGATCAGTTTGTGAAACCAAACTTTTGGGAATAAAATGTGATACTTAAACAACAGGTGTTCCAAGAGCATTCAATGAATCCCTGGTATTAGCGGTGGATAGGGATAATTCGCAAATAGATAAAAAAAAAAAAAACCCTCTAAAAACGTCTAATTGCTTATTTTAATATTTCAGAGATCAACTATATCTTGATGTGCATTAATACACGCAGTGAAAACCGTCTTAGCAGCACCGCAGAACCTAATGTCTGTAGTCGTCTTCATCTCCAACAATCAGCCAATTGGCACCAAGGAAAATAAGTGGTGCTTCTTGAAAATGCCGCCAACAGCAGCATGCGCCCTGGCGCTTCAGTTTCCCAACATGCTTTTTCTTTGAGATATTTCAGACACGATAAATTCGGCAAAGTGGTGAATTATTCGCAAATCATTTTTGGCATTAAAATCCATCGAAGGGTTAAAACCGCAAGGCTGCACATTGCGCAAAGTAACATTCAGCCTGCAGGGACGATCGCAGTAGACACCAGGGATACGAGTTATCGACCGAGTTAGTCTAAAACTAACACTTAATTGGTGATTGGCCGTCTACTTAAAAGCCTGAGTTTTCTCTCATGGTCTGAGAAAGGGCGACCGTGTTTACATAATATATGCTGAGTTTACAAAAAAGCACATCACTGCATTTTAACACGTTTTTGTGTCGACTGTAAATAACGTTGACTGCATAAACAGAAAATTGTGGCTTCCACACATCATTAAACAAAACGGGAATTTAGTTCACATTTAGAATAAACTGTAAAACCATGACATGCAATACAGGATGTGGTAAACAGGAAAAGGGTTCAATAACCTTTTGCTACCTATTAATAAGATCAGTATTTAAGTGTGTCTCATTTGTTTACTATCATTGGCACAAGCTCTCTGTGTCTCCATCCCTTGGGTTTTAAGAATACATGTTAGAGGCTAATGTACCGCAGTGACGTCTCCCATGCCGCTCTAATCCAGATCGGATCTGCCTTGACCAGACAGCATCGTCAGGGAAGCTGGACCCGGCCACTGACACGGGGTCAGTTCTGCATTAACCCGGATTAAAGTCGAAGGAAGCCGCTGAGGTGAAACAGTAATCTTGAAGGAAAGACGGCCGTGTGATAATGATCGTTAACTGACTGATGACCTCAACGCGACCACATGACCAGGAGTCATCGTTTGGCTCTCCGGCTCGAAGGTCACAGTCACATGACGTGTCGCAAGATCGAGCATTTTCCAGGTCAGTGGGTCTGAGGTCTGCGTAAAAAGAAAAAGCTCCTGTTGTAAATGTCGCCTTTTCTAGCAGCTTAGTGTGACTCAGAGGTTCATGAAGTCATCCTGATGATGGAGTTTGTATATATCATATACCAACACTGACATAAACTGTGATTTCCGCCTACATTTTCAGGGAATAGCACTAAGCTCTATATGAGTTTGCGTAAATAACGTCCATGCGTCACAAACCCTTTACTAATTTAGATCTTCAAAGTTTTAAAAACACAAGGCGTGTCTGCTGAGATGCCGCTGAATCGGATCACATGTATAGGAACTGGGTTGCACGCGCAGCCTTTGAAGGCAACTATAGTTAATGACATACAGAGACACGGAAAAGCAAAACGTATCGAGGATCATGCAAATCCTGCAGTGTTGCCCATTTTAAAGAAAACGACTAATGCAAAAAGGTTTTGGATAAATCTTATTTTTTTTTGTATAGAAAATGATTTTTTTGGTTGACGTGTCTTTTCTCTCAGGTCCTGTCAGGTTGCCGAGTTTGTCTTGTATTTTTGAAGGCAAGACTTTAAAATAATGTTTATAAACTTGTTATATTTTAGGCTTCTTCCCTCCCCCTGAACTTCCCTCATTTTTTGCACATACAGCACAATATTCTGTCAGCCAATAACAAGAATTTAACAGACTTCAAAATAACCACAATTCCCACATCGTCTATGCTTAAGGTAAAAAAAACTAAACTGTGAACAAATCCGTCATGTTAAAGTAATTTAAAAAAAAAACAATGAGGAAAAACTTGTTTCAATGTTTAAAAAAATTGCAAAAAAGATATGAGAGAAGAAGGAGATTTCTGACAAATAAACATTTAAAGAAAGCTGTAGATTCATTTCAGCATCAACAATGCACAAAAAAGAAAACCGCATAGAAAATTTGTAAAAAGCAACAAAAACAATCAAACTTCAGAAAAAGGCTGCAGAACTACGAATCAAGATCACTTAAAAAATGGTAAAGAATCTCAAAAACAGGGTTAAAAAATGAGCAATTGTTCAGGAAGGACATATGGATGAAACGGTTTTGCCTATCCTTGTGATTAAATCCCCTTATTTTTATTTAAAACTTAGCAGTCAAAGTTGCACAAGTCATGAAAAGAGCACCCCTCTTTGCTGCATGTGCTCTCTTCGTCTGACGGTAGGAAACGTCGCCGCTACGTCGTCCGACGACAGAGTGAACCTTCTGGACAACAAAGCCAACGTGACCGTCACAGCTAAGACGGCTTTGTGCTTCGAAATCAAGCACAACTCCATTGTTTGGGATTTTAACTGGTCGAAACAGAGCGGGGGAAAAACAATGGGATGGATCAAAAACATTTCCCCAACTTTGTTTTCAAGAGTCATGCCGTGCCAGGAGGCCAGAGAAGCAGGCGGGAGGTGAATCTATTGTGGACTTGCGGTGCCTTGTGAAAGTCTTCCCACCCCTTAATGCAACAGACCATCATGAAGTGCAATATTTGTGAAGTGAAAGGAAATGCGTGTGGAACTGTCTCCCCCCCCATTTATAGCGCCACGCTTAGATTTTTATTTCTTTTTTCCAAGGAACAAAGAAATGATAAACAAAACACAAAACCACCAAAAGTCCCGACACAAAACGCTCGTCCCTTTCGCAAGCGTTTTGCTGCCTCAGTTATTTTCAGTATCTGGTTGACTTCTCATTAACTCCAAGCAGTTCTTGTTCCTGAAGAGGAACTACATTCCCAAAGCATGATTCATGTTGCATCTTCATGTTTTCTTTGTTACATTTTGGTCTTTTCTTAGAAAAGCAACCAACTTTTCATGCCTCTTATCTCATGAAAGTTGACCCAGCTTCAAATCGAGTTTGTTCACAATATAGTTCCTATTTTCAGATGATAGTTTGAAAAATAAAAAGCTTTCTAAAATGGAAAAGGCATGAGTTGTTGTTCTGCCATGTTCCTCTGTCTTCATCATGCTGCTTTCTCACAAATATTTGCAGAAAAAAAAAAAAAAAATTCCTAAAGCCTTAAAAAACAAAACAAAAAAAAAACAAACATTGGATTTATTCTGGGATTAAATTATACACAAGCTTCAGAAAGCTTTATTTCTTGGTTGCAGAATAAAGGAGATAAACACAAATGTGCAGAACACTTTCAAGTTTTTCTGTGCAAAACGTATTTAACAGCATGCGCCATTTTCCTTTCACTTCACAACTATGAAGTCACTATGTCAGTCTGTCACAGGGGTCTGAATCTCCAGTGCCAGTTTCATGCAACTTCCTGACGGAGTCCGTTTCAACACAGCCGAATCAGAAGCTCATGATCAGGCCTTGGCCTTTGACTGGAGTTTCAGACATCTGTTTTTTAAAATAAAGTCCCAATAAAATGCATTGGAGTTTGTGGTTGTAATGTGATTTTTTTTAAAAAAGGGCATCAACACATTAGTGTAAGTTCAAGATATCCACTGATTTCTCTGCAAATCCCCCTGAATATTTGACTTTGACTTGTGAGCAAAAAAAAAAAAAAAAAGAAGTAAATTGAAAGGGATTAAAACAGTTTATGGACATGCTGGCACACATCAAGGAGAGGCTGGAGCATCCCAGTGCGAGTCGCTCTGTTGCGGACCATCTTTTGAGGGCAGAGAAACACAATGTACGGCAGCACCATCATCAGTTACTTACTTGGAAGTGATTCTCTTTGTTTGACTGTCGGGAGTCCCCTTTATTACAGGACATCTATCAACAAGAGAAAAAGGAAAGAACTATCCATGAATAAAGGCGAAGCCAACCATGCAGCATCATCAACTAAAAAAAAAAACAAAACAAAAAAAAACAAACAAAAACACCCTGACCACCCCTACAGTACAAACAGTACAGTATGAGTTCAAACGCACACCGAGTCTTTAAACAGCTCATCTTGCTTTTCGCTATCATTCTTTTACACATCTGGGTTGACGTGACACCGACACGTCAGCCCAGAGAGAGAAACCAATGTTCACTGTCAACAACTGGACCTTCTTCTAGTCCGGCGGTGCGTGTCTCCACTGCTGAGAAACCCCGTCTCCGACGTAGTCAAAGCTGGCTTAATCATTAGTGGCCGGGCACTTAAACATGGCCGTCTGTCTTCTTTAATCATATTAGCTTTTTGATTAGATGCCTCTAATTCCTGCTGTGAGAGGGCCCAGAAGGCTGCGGTTACCTTGGTGAAGGGTGCAGCGGGTCAGACGTGCCGAGCAATAAACGCTGTTTACACACCCATTAGTAATTACGCAGACCCAAGTTAATAACTTAATGCAGCTCTCATTAAGTCAGCGGTCAATGTGAGCCGGGTTATAAATTGCCTTGAAAGGCAGCCGACATCTTTGTCTTGGGCCGTTTTTATTTATTTATTTATTTTATTGCAAACAGCGGGGGAGGGGGGTTTGTTCTTTCTACAAATCAGAAAACGCCAGCAGGTCACCAGTCAACGTCTTCAAATCCTTCAGCCTTTATCATTCATCCTCTGAAATCATTGCGACCGACTGGAGTTTATCTCTGCAGGAGTTTTCTCTCACCAGCATCCGCGCTGCGAGGCGAGTCTGGCATTATGAATCTGTGGCCTCGGCATGTAACGGTGTCGGGCGAGAACACAAGACGTGGGGAAAAAGTTTCCATTGCAGTCGATGCAGTCACTGGGTAAACTAAGTGCATCCTTTTTCCCCTCATAGGAGCAATTAGGTAATGCCGATTAACTGGACCGAATGACAAAAAAACTGGAGTTTCATCAATTTGAAATCCATCAACCGACAGTCGCTCGCAGTTTCTATGCATGGATTATTACAGCTGCAATAAACTGCACTATTTGATTTTGCTATAATATTTTATTAAAACTATATTTCCTAATAACTAATGCAGCTTGCTGGATGAACTTTCGCTCTGACCTAGATCTTAGCGACTGAGATGTTAAAGCTCATAGGGTGATGACGATTTTAAAAAGTACTGTTTCAATACAAGAGACTGAAATTTTCATTTTTTACTAACGTTGGGCGGCCCCTATTGAAAACCATTCAAGATGGCGGCTGATCTTCCAGTTAGCGATTACACCAGCAAATGCCACCCTCTATTCGTCAAACTATTGTAGAGGGATCAGAGAGCAACAGCTTTACCCAAGGAAGAAGACTTGTTCAAATGATTGCAGCAAAATATTCCCCTCCCTCCCTCCCTCCCCCCCCCTCACCCATCCCCAAATTTGTTTTTCCAGTGACTGTAAAAATCACACAAGATGTAAAGCGTTTGGAAGCTAGATCGCCCTCTCTTTAGCTGAGGGATCTGCTGACGTGCAGGCATTGCCAAGACCTCCACTTTGTCCCCTACTTAAAAAAATTAAGCTGACATCTTCAAAAGTAGGAATCACAAGGCAGGGATTTAGAGCAGGGAAGGGAAGGGGGAAGGGAGGGGGGGGGAGAAGATTCAGCTTGCAGCTTTTTGTTTTCCCTCCACTCTGTGTCTTCCTGGCGCTGTGCTACATGAGTGTGCGTTACATCTTTATATTAGGCTGAGATTTCAGAGATCTCATACTGTACCGTGTTTTTTGGTGGGTTCACCTGGGAACAAGAGTGCCCAAGGCACGCTCCTTTGGGAAGCCTACGGCAAAGAACACATGCATGTACAGCCATGGGGGTACATCACTATGTACAACAATGGCTAACACGCACACGCACACACGCACGCTCGCTCGCTCGCACGCACACGTGAAGGCATAACTGCTACACATGCATGCATACTCTAACATAGGCATATGAGCTACAGGCGCACACACAACAGTAACCTTTGATGGTGGCACTGACACATCACACTGACCCCTGCTACTCGAGTCATCTCTGAGATAAAGGCAAACAGCTTGACGGTTTTACTTCATAGAGGATTCAGGTACGTATTCTACATTTCGGTTGTTAATTGTGTGTAAAACAAACAAAAAAAAAACCTAAAACTAAAAACACTGACAGGGAACTACTTCCTTAGTTTTACATCCTGGTGAGGAGTCTGACCTACTTTTTTGTTTTGGCTTAAGGTTGATAGACTGAAACAACTCCCACCTGCAGGATGGCCCCATAGAGGCGCAGCAGGACGCTCCTCGGCTCGTCCCCGACCGAGCCCAGGGAGTCGGGGAGGCTGCACAGAAAGAGCTTGTTGCTCAGACCACCTCTGGAGAAGAGAGAGAGAGAGAGAAAAAAAAAGAGACATGGAATGAGTGCGATAGTGCTTCATAGTATTCAATGTTCATGTTTTCTTCAGGTTCTGATGAAGCCTCTGAGTAGCTCCTGCTTATGTTTAGTGCAGAGGCGTAAATCCCGGGGGAGGGTCAGGGAGGTCTGGACCCCCACCCCCCTCCCCCCCGTACCCTCCCCAATCTTGGAAAAGTCTATAATTGCCCCCCCAAATAAAAATAATTGAAGAAACGTTTGCATTTAAATAATATCAATATGAACGAAATAAATCTGCCATTTATCGCAGAAAAGAAATAAGAGTGAATTTTTAGGTGCCCCCCTACCATTGTTAGAACATTGGTTTGGTCCAACGTGCAGGAGGAGCAAAAGCATTCAAACGGTCTTCAACGTGTTGCCTTTAAAACCACAAAGTAAAAATCTGAATATTTTTCTATATAAACCCTGGTGCTTTAAATGTTACGTTTATTTAGTGCCCTTAAATTTTTGTAAGGGTGTAGCAGAGATTAGATCAGTCGGATTGAACAAAACTCTTACGTAAGCAACATTTGAATTTAATTTTGCTGCTTTGCAGGTTGATCGCTGAGAAAAACACGCGTTTGATGTGCGTGACTAGTCATTTTTGTCCTGCAGCTTGAATGTGGTTTAAAAACTTTTAAAGCCACATTTTACGTTACATTTCACTGGAACTTTGCCGACCCCCAAAATTGGTCTCAAGAAATTCTCCTGTTTGTTCCCCCCCAACCCAAATAACGAGATGGGATTTACACCCTTGGTTTAACGTGACCAGTTCGAACAGTGTTAGCTCCTGAGCTGCAGTAGATCTATTTATAATAGCCAGAACAGAAACCCACACATTTCCTGCATGAGACAGAAGGAGATGTAGTGAACACAGACGTCTGCGCTGGCTCTGCTTCAACTTCAGTATAAATTAGCAACTCTGGCTCAGCAAGTCAAGGCCTGTTTGAAGCTGTAGACAAAACAGAGGAACATCTTTATCGATTTCCCCAAAGACACGGTGCAACATGGACATCTGAAACTTCCAAAAGGAGCATAAATGTTGAATATGGACTCTAATTTAAAGAAAAAAAAAAGTAACTAAGTTACTCCTGTTTCTCTCTAAACGTTATGTCTTTTTTGGAGTAAATATCTGTCTATAAGTCTGCAAATGTGGCTGAATATGGCTTCAAATTAAAGATTTAAACAAAAATTTAATTTTTTTTAAAGTAAAGAAAACAATATTAGGTCTTTGTGAAATTAAAGAACCAAGAACCCTCAAGTATAAGATGTAGCGCTCATCGTCTGGTAAGAATAAAGGTGATCGGTTTTATTGAATTAGGCATCATGAAGTCAACATCTGAACCAGAAATGATCACCTTAAGCCTCCAAAGTCAGTCTAAATTTAAACCAAACATTTAAGCTTGCATTGTTTTTTTCTTTTGCAGACTTTATGTACACCTGATTCCATCCAAACTTCACCATTCAACTCTTCTGACGATAAACTGGAAAAACATCTAAAGGCACATCTGAGGTTCAATGAGGATTACTGAATGACTAGTTCTACTCAATTGAAATTCACATTTTACATCTGCAGAACCTTAAAAAAATAAATAAATAAAATAAAAATCGCCTAAACGTCACATCCGGTACGTTCAAACGGGGGTATAATTCTTTTTTTTTTATTTTTTATTTTATAGAGCTTCACATTAAACACTGTGAAATGAACAGCAAAGAAAAAGAAATAAATAAAATAAATAAAAACGACGTTGCTGTTCTTACCCTACATTAGAATATACAAATAAATAATAAAAATAAATAGTGTTTAAAGAAGATCTGGAAGGACAAATTTCAGTCATTCGCCTCACTAAATTAACCAGACGCATTCAATCGTTTTCAATAAACTGAGAGCGTCGCATGACTCTTCTGACTCATTATTATTGGCTTGAGCCCCTTCATCCTTTCACACAATAGATCCAACAGAAAAACGCCCGACGGAGCGGGCGCGTTTGCAACCTTATGACGGTGATCTCGAAGTCCTCCTCGGCCAGTTCTTTCCAGGCTCCGTGCAGAAACTCCCTGCACCACAAATAAGCCTTGCGGCGGGTCTCCGGGTCCGGCTGCTCGGGCCGCACCGGCTCCCTGGAGTCCTCCTGGGTGTCGGGCTGGACGTGCAGCGCGTTGGCGGTCACCAGGAGGCCCAGCGACATGGAAGGGGACGACGACACCCCGTTGATAAATTTGGTTTTCATGCTTTTTATTTATATATATTTCTGTCTATGAAGCAGCAAAGCAAGAAAAGAGAGAGAGAGAAAAAAAAAAAAAAAACCCCGCAGTGTCCACGTTCTGGATTGTGTCGCAGGTGGATTCAATTCGGTGATTTTCTCGAGATGCTCACGGAAAGCAAAGCCCCGTTTTTTTTTGTTATTCGATATTTCTGCTTGGCTGTCGACTTGAAAACGCCAAAGTGCGCGAATGTCAAAGAGATGAGCGACGAAGCCGAGACTGAAACAGCAGAGACTGAAGCGAGGATGAGGGATGCGCAGGCTATGAGAGGAAGGGGCGGGGCGCGGAGGGAGGAGAAGCGGCCGCCCGTTCTGCTCTCTGATTGGTTCGATCAGAACCACAACAAATCTGGCGATGCGTTCAAAGAGTGTGGGAAAATGTAGAAGAAAAAAAAAAACAGGGGAACGGTTCCCTTCGATTTCTTGCTTTTAAAAAATAACGTTAGGACGATGAAATACAGACAAATTCACACACACACAAAAATCATGCGATGAAAAAAGGAAACAATTTTGTTTTTATGTATTTTTTTTTTTTACCTTATGCCAAACTTTTAGCATCTTTCCAGGTTCACAGTGGCACTCAGAATGCTTTATACTGTCTTTCAAACACTTGATAATGAATAAAAATCAATAATTTGAACAATACTAGAAATAATCATGTCGTCGTTTCATATATATTCAGTGACGTGGTTCATCTAATTTATCAGTACAGCATTCAAAGCGTATCTAAAACTGTAACAGCCAGAGCCAGCCAACAACCTTAATTCATTTCATTAATGTAACTTTTATTAAAAAAAAACATTTTTTTTAACAAAATGTCATTGTATTTCTTACTCATATCTCTTAATTTCTCATGCAATATAAAATATTTCGAATTATTCAGATACGAAAACAAGACAAAATAAAAATAAAAATAACAGTCTCTGTGAAGCGCTCCCTATTTTCTGATATTTTCAACGAGTCTCCGAATGCAACACGAACACGTTTCGCATTTCTGTCTCGTTTCTCACGTAACACGAAATGGCCCCCCGCCACCAAAAAATCCTCCAGCATCACCAGAACCACGCGGTCGTGTAATATTCATAATCCCTGCAACACAGGCAAGCAGACGAAAGAAGCACTGAAATTAGAATTTCAGGTTTTATTTACTCACTTCCACAGTTGTCACAAAAGAGAAAGGTCTTCTCTCTAATTATTATTTTTTTCAACAGTATGCATTCTGCGCATAATTGTAAATTTAAACTATATGGAAGCATGTCAGCTTTCATGTATGGTAGATTCTTTTTTGCATATTCGCTATTAAACTGAACAGAAAAATAATTATTGTCTACTAAAGACTATACTAAATTGTAATAAACTAAATCCTCCATTACCACTTATTTTTTAAATGCGCATGATTGTTTGTTTTTTTTAAAGTGGTCTTGATTGGAAAATCAAAAATAAAACTACAAACCACCAACACAAAGGAGTTAATGGCTAACTTCTTTTCTCCACCAGGGGGAGCCCGTGCTTTTAGTTCTCAAATGATTTTTTTTTCTCATTTAGTCAGGTTCGTACGTCTTCTTTATATTCAGTGTTTTCTATGAAAGGACATTTTTAGTTTCGGAGTTTGGTTTCTTTGCCAATTTTGTGAGGCTCGACATTTAGAATGTATTTATGTTTTTTTTGCAGTTTTCTTCCTAAGCTCCGGCCCTCCGTGCAGCTCCGGCGCATAAAACATTCGCACCAGCGTTCCTCTGACAGAACGTGCTGATGACGCCTTCATCTACAACAACAACAACAGAACTCAGCTGCTCTGAAGCTAACTAGCCGGCCTAGTTATTCTGATTTTTTTAGACCTGTTTTATTTTTCGTTTTGTTTTTATCGGTGTCTTAACAGTTACTTACTCACTCGCGTATGCAGTTAATGCTATAAAACCTCGACTTTAGTTCTTTATTTGTTTTGAATTTGAAAGTCTTTGTCTGCTAGCATGTTAGCTTTAAAACCGAGTGTAACTCGGAGCCTCTCCTCTTCCAGCTGAAGGTAACGCGTTTTCTTAAAGCTACTGTTTGTGCAGCGTGCATCCATGAGAGTCAGCATGCAGCCTTTTATTGTGCAAACCCCTAGACTTTATCAGAGTGCTCTTACAGAAACTAGAAGGCGAGGATGTGAATAACGGGGCTGAGGTGACTAGCCTGCATGGTCCAGTAAGCTAAGCTGTAATCCAACTGTTTGATATGTGAAGGCGAGCATGCTGAATGCGGGTTTACATCACATTCATGTTGGGAACAAGTCCAGCAGGGCCGAGCTCACATGGTGGCAGCTATTGTGGCACTTCCGTGTTACTATTTGTAGCCTTTGGAGTGTAAATATCAACTGAGGTGTGCATGTGTTTTGCCAGCGAATATTTTAAGGTTGACATCAATAAGTGTCCAGAAGTTCCCAGAGAAAAAACAGCGAACTTTCAATAGTATGAAATTAGAAAATGTGGAAAAATAAATAAATAAATAAAAATAAAATGTGTAGGAAGAATGAATTCTGCTTTATGCCCAACACTTTACAGCCTCCAGGCTCTTCTTACCTGGACATTTGCTGAATTACCTTCAGGGTTATAAATGTCCATTTTAACTCTTAAGTGGGAGTGGTCTGCTATGATGAAGCTTATCGAGCAATCTGTAAATCTCTTTACTTGCCTGGTGCTTTAAACATGGAACTAGTCTTGCTTTGTATGACCAGTGAAACATAGAGGGATAAGCCACAGATATAAGAGGCTTAGCTTTTCAGAACACTGCACAGAGAAAATTAGTTTCGACATTTAATGTTGCCCAACTTTAAATCCGTTTATTTTTTTTGGCTTGGCTGCCAAATTGGAAAAAAAAAAAAAAGGTTTTGCTCTTTGGAGCTTCAGAGTATTGTAGGTATTTGGTCGGGTTTCTATGTCATCAGAGACCAAATGCCTGTGAAACGTTTGTATAACTGTGTGTGGAAAAGCAACATCAAGTCTAATGAATGCTGACGTCAAAAAAGAAAAAAAAGTTAAATAATGTATGTCTCTCCAGAAACGCTGCAAAGCAAATCTGGTGTAAATCTAGTAACAGTTTTTTCTCCTCAGGACTTTCACTGCCTGCTGTAAATCAGAACCACGGTAAATCCCCTCTCCACTGCCCAAAAAACAGGAGAGAAAAAAACCCCCAATAACAATTATGTTAAAATCTTACAACAGCACTATTAAAATATGTGTGCATCGGAGTAAAATAGAATGCAATTCCAACACTTTTATTTGAGCAATTGTCTCCTTAAAGTAAAACATTGATGTATTTTACACATGTATTTCTTGTAGTATCAAGAATTATAGCTTACAGCTTATGAAAAGTCAAAAAAAAAAAAAAAAAGAGTTTAAACAGAATTGCTCCTTTATGTGTGCCTTAGAAAATCATTAGGGATTTGGCAGTGTTCCCTCCCACAGTAAATCACACCATCCACAGGGATCGTGGGCCACAAAAGTTTACGGCTAAAGAAGCTGACTGATCACGTTGTGAACAACCATATTGTCGAAACATTCAGTGGAAGGAAAAGGTGCAGGGATAAACAGAGCCTTGGTGGGATTGTGAAAAGGGAGATCATGTTGTTTATTGATCCGAGGTCCTCTTTTCTGACGTAAGTATATTTTGTTTCTTTCTAGTCAAAGAAACAAACAAACAGAAAAGGTTTTATTACCATGCATTTGTTTTCTGTTTCATTTTTGTCAGCTTATTTGTAGTGTTGATGTTAAGACATAGCCAGGGTCCCAAATTTCACCATATGTTTTCATAGGAATCAGAAGCTGAAATATTTGCCACTCTTACAGCGTGGTTAAAATAAACTCTCCTGTCTTTATCGTCTTCCAAGGCAGAAATATCCATGGCAAAGCCAGAACACAGGACCTTCTGGTGGAGATTCTGACCTCCACCAGTAAACACAAGCCTTTAATTAGCCGTCGAAAATGTCGCCGCAGAAAAAACTTCTCGTCCCAGTAAGCAGCAGGCGGAAAGCCGTGGACGACTTCTTCCCCTTTAACTCGCTGCCGGTGGAGTGCCAGCTGCACGTCTTGTCCTTCCTGAACGAGGTGGACAAATGCAGCTGCGCGCTGGTTTGCCTGAGCTGGAGTTGCCTGGTCCGGTCGTGGAAACTGTGGCGGGTCGCTGACTACTCCCGGCGCGGCGCCTTCCATCTGGGCCAGGAGGGGCTGCTTGTTTCCAACCGGGAGTTTGAGCGATGGAAGGCCTGGGTCCACCACTACACCCACCACCTGATCTCCCGGCGGGCCAGCCTGCTCACGCTGAAGGCCAGCTTCGACCTGGGAGACCGCTGCAACAAGTGGAGCGAACTGCTGAGTCACCTGCTGGACAACGTCCACTGCAGAGACCTGAGCCATCTGGACCTCAACTGGACGTTTACCCTCTTCGAGCCACTGGACCTGAGAGTGCACTCCAGCTCCAGTTCACACCAGGACAGCATAACCAAGATGGACCAGGTACTTAACAGCATTATTCTTGAGTGGCTGAGCGCAGGATAGACATGCTTTGTATGGCAGATACAGCTCTAAAAACACAGCTAAAATAGAACAGAGTGAACGTTATTATGATAGACACGTGATCAATATCAATAGATAATACATCTGATAGAATATTCAATATGCAGAATATTCACCAAACTCTGATCTAGAACCGCACAGCATTCTGGGAGATGTAGGTAGAGAAAATATTTGATCTGCTCAGCCTCTCACAGCGAGCTAAGCAAGATCGGTGGCAACAACTCACCCGCTCCTCGGTTACCTAGCAACAACTTTGAGTGACTTGTGCAGCAGCAGCAGCTTCAGGTTTCACCACCGTGTCGGTTTTCAACTTGAAGTGAAAACTAGAGGAAACGTGAAGGGTCATTCCACCAGTATTTCAGACATTCAAAACAAAAAACTAATAAATCATTATCAATATCCCCAATTACTGATATTGACTGATGAGGAATGCTCATATTATTATATGTTTTTCAGCCATATCGTTCAGCCTGTAGGTTGATCCATCAGAGAAAAAAGACATAATTAAACTCACGAGCAGTGGACCAGGGTCATTGTCTTCATAAAAGGAACAGTTCCCAAAGTTAGTTGTTGCAATGCCGCCATCCCTGGGACAAAATGGCACCTGGTGAACAGTGGCTGCTATGTTCTCCAGCAGTCTGAGCTCATAGCAGGAACTTTCTTCTTTTCTTTGGTTTGGCAGGTGACCAGCTTTCAGGAGCTGCTCGGCAAACTCACCCACAGCTGCCCGCGGATCTCCAAGATGCGTTTACATTTCGACTGGTCGGATCTGTCCGTGTCCCTGCTCACCCGGTTCCAGCAGCTGCGAACCCTCGAGCTCAAGTACTTCTGGGTCTTCAAACTCGTGACGCCCCCCACGCTCCAGACGCTTACCAAATCCCTGCCCAACCTAAAGTCGCTGACTTTGCACATCCTGGTGCCGCTGAGGAACCTGGGGATCTCGTACACGTTGGAATCGGAGTCTCTGGAGTTCCTGGACGTGTCGCCCAGCCGCGGTTTGGTTTTCTCCTGCCTGAAGCTGCCGGCTCTGAGAGAACTCCGAGCCAAGAAGATAGTGCGAGGTATCACGCTGGACCGCAGGACGCGGCTCCGGATCCAGAGCAGGTGGCCCTGTCTGTACCACGTCCTCCAGCAGGGGACGCCAAAGCTTCAGGCCCTGAACAACGAGAGGCTCCTTCCTACGTGGAGGGAGAAGAGCTACGGGGAGCTGACGGCCATCCTGGAACAGTCCTGCTACTGTGTGCAGCATCTAGACAGCTGGCTGTGGTAGTCAGCTGACTTGAGACCGAAGATCCGTCTGTGTATTGCGAATTCCAGCCAAAGCAAAAACCGCTGCTTTTACTCCCCACATTGTTGCTCTTATTCCAACAAACTGATTCTGCAAGAGGACACAGAAAGTTGTGTGCTGCTGCAGAAGTAAAATAGGATGTGACTGCAGGATCCTCCCAGTTCCTAAACTGGAATCTGCTCTTTGTGTAAAAACACACGTAGGATTGAGGCGTTGTGACGCGCAGCGGCTTTGTGATCATTTGTTCGATAATCTGCAAAAAAAAAAAAAAACAGCAGCGGCGCTTCTTTCCGATCGGGCTCTGCTTGCTGCACTGGTTAGGAAACGAGCAGAGCCTCAAGTACCTGGATCAGGACTGAATGGAGAATAAAATCGCCATTATTTAGTTGGAAGCTTTCGAAACCATTTGCTGTCGAGGAAAAGAGCAGCGAGGAATAAAGGCAAAATATTTTCAGGATTTATTTTCATGCAAGATGAAACGTTATGCTTTCATGCATGAACTTTGAACTCGGTTGATAATGATAATCATCAGCAATAACGTGGCTCTCTTAGTCATTTGGGTTGTAATCTCCACTGCTTTGATGGCGTTTCTGTAGGATTACAGTCAGAAATTAAGGGAGGAAAATAATCTAAAATTTTAGAACAAATGTTCTTTTAACATGTTTATACAGTCAAAAAAAAAGTTTGACATTTCAGTCCCAATTTTTAAGTCTTAAGGAAGCTTGGAAAAAAAAAAAAAGAGAAAACGGAGCATGGTCTTTTTTTTTTCCAGACTTTTTTTTTCTTATTCCATTAATATAAAAACCCCCCAAAACAACTGTTTTTAAATGAAGGGTGACTTTTACACCTATCTATATTTTGACGGCATCCTTTGCAACCGCACTGGCCTCAAATATTCATGCTTCCATCGCATTGTTTTATTTTCCACTGCAGAAACACAAACCAGCTTGAAAAGTATAGAAAACAAGACAATAGAGCTGCGAGCATAAAGTTCGCTAACCGTTATGTAATCCTTTGCTCTTCTTCGCAGCATCATAGCGCAGTATCATGTTTGGCTTATTACTTTGATTCCTGCTTCAGGAGCACTGATACCTGTTTTCAAGCAAATTATTTAAACTCAACAACTCCACTTTCAATGTTTACATTTTTACATTAAAGTAAAATGAAGAAAATGTTTTGCACATTGTGCTTTATCAAATTGTATTTAGCGTAGAACAGGACTCATCCCCATTAGAGTGACCTTGTAATATTTCAGGGAGAAAAGCAAATGAATTTAAACGTTACAAAAAAAAAAGTTATCTTTTTTTTTTTAATTTAAAAACGTTCTGCTCCTTTTTCTTAAAAATATATAGTGTCTTAACAATTCTCCAAAAATATTTTGCCTTTCTTCTACCAGTTTCTCCAGACTAAGCCGTCTAAACCTTGCCCTGTGCTATAAAATGAATGTTTGTTTGGTTGTTTAAATGAAATACAGTTCTATTTATCTTCAGATAAGTGACGGGGAAGCATCAGAGAAGTTTGCACAAAAAAAGATGAGGTGAACGTTAAACATGCAGTCGATATTTAGGACTGAAAATTGCTGTAAGATATGTTTCAATGGGCTTTTTAGCCAAAGCCTCAGAGCAGCTCCAGTCTGGAAACGAGCTGAAAACGGTTTTGTGTGTTTTTTTGCTCCCTGACTCTGCTGCTGAATACTTTCAACTTTTTGCTGTTAAGCCGGCGTAAGTCCAATCGCAGCCGGCCAGGAATGCGAAGTGAGACTTAATTCCAGTGCTGGACCACATTGTTCAGAAATCGCTGGAGCTCCTTTACAGTTTGTTTTGTTCGTGCCGTTCCTCCTCCAGCAAAGGGACCCGGCAGGGTGGTTTTTTTTTTTGAAGTATTTGTTTTCATGGTGTTTGAGTGAAGAACTCCCGCAGCTCTTGATTTTGCAGACATTTTGCACATTTCTGTCGCCTTCATGGAAAGTTTTATTCAGGAAGAGGGCGACGCATCACATTCCGAGACTCTTTGCAGAGAAATCCGGTCAGATTGATCCGCAGTTTTCCTCCAGGCCAGCAGATGTCCCCGTTTTCAAAGATTTGGTCGTGAAGATTTCTGTGTTTGCTGCTGCGTTGTGTAACAGTGAGCTTTTGGGTATTTAATGTGCGTGAGAGCAGCTTGACGGTTTTCATTTTTGCTCTGTTGTGGTCGGGTTTCTTCCCCGGCTAAGCACACCAGTGTCACTTCAAATTTGCAGAATGATATGACTGACAAGCCTTTTTCCGTTTCGGAGAATTCATTTGTCCTTCACTCGAGCAGGAGGCGCTGACATTTGCACAGATGTTGTGAAATCTGGCCCATTTGTTTTTAAGAATAAAAAGACAGGCCTTTCAGGTTTTTTTTTTCATTGTTGTTTTTTATTTGTGGTATTGCAACTACTTCAGGAATAAATGCAGGAAGCCCCAAAGTGTTCTCGAAACCTGTGGAAATGTTCTGCCGTCTGTCATTGGGCCAATTTCTTTTTTTTTTTTTTTTTACTATTTTCCTCTCAAAGACAGAGTAAATACAAAATGCATTCTCAATGTATTCTTTCATTTATTAAGAGAAAAGTGCTATCAAAACCAACTGGCCTTTTGTAAAATAAAGAAAAGTTGATTGCCACTTTGGTAAGTCATGAACCAAGAGTCACCATATTTTTTTTTTGGAAACATTAGTTTAATTTCCGCACCCAGACCTGAGTACCACCACATGTATGGGATTGAGAAAGTGAGACAGGACATGTCTGACAGCACGAAGTAGGCTAAAAACTCTCCATAAAAACATTCAAAAGTCATCTCTAATACTTTGGGACTCCAAGGGATCTCTAACGGCAAGAGCCGTAATCCACAAATGCGGAAAGCGTAGGACAGCGGTGAACCGTCCCAGATGTGGCTGGTCTACCAAAATCACTCTAAAAGTGCAACGGCTGCTCATCTGACAGGCCACAAACATCCCAGAACATCTGAAGCACTGCAGGCCTCATTACATCGGTTAAGGTCACTGCTTTTAACAGCAAGAAAGAAACTAAGCTAAAATGGTCTGGAAACCAAAACAAACCAAAGGTCCAAATCAAACATCTTGATGATCCGAAGACTTTTGTGAAAATATTTTGTGGACTGATAAAAAAAAAAAAGAAAAGCGTGCCTCCCATTATATATGGCAAGAAGAACACCATGTTGACAGTAAACCATGATGGTGGTCAAGTGATGGTCTATCATTTCTGCTCCACCAGAAAATCCCAGTGGAGAATTATAGAGACCAGTCTGCAACCACACGCTCAACTTCACTTAGGTTCCAGGACAGTGATCCGAAGCTCCCCAGCAAGTCGACCTTTTAAATGGTCATAAACAGAATGAAGGTGAAGGAGAGGCCTGGCCATCTGACTGAGCTTCCACAGCAAGACCTTAAATTAACTTTTCAAAGCTTCCATTCTGGCTGATCTACGATCGCTTGAAGGAAGAGCGGAGCTTCACTTGAGTGTGAAAGGTGTATTTCAAACGCTCGATGGGAGCTGTTCCTGCCAAAGTGGGGTCAACACTCACGAGGTGTCGGGAGTTCAGTATGTTTTCCACGTGGCACCAGATATGTAGGTGTGACAATAAATGTAAAACAGAAGACACCTACCTGTAAGGCGGCCAAACCTCTGATATGTGGCCTAAATAAAAAAACCTGAAACAGTGTCTGAGGTGCTTCACCAGAGTTCAGTCTCATGCTGCGTGTGTCTCTACAACGTTTTGTCTGAAACGGGAACATCTTGTCTTTCCACAAACTATATCTTTGCCGATTCGTAAGCCCCTCGTGAGAAATTGGAGCAAGGAGGTGACGGTGGTCGAGGCCTCCCTCAGGACGAGCCTTTGCAGCCAGTCCTCACTTTTTCTTTTTTTCTGCTCTACTCCACCTCTTTCATCCAGCCCCCTCAGACATCCTCTCCTCATTTGCGTCTTGTTTGCTGTGAGCTTGTCGATCTCGTAGAGCTTTTCTCTCACGGACGCGCGTCTTTGGAGACCTCCCCGGCCAGGACCTGCTTACCTGCTGGATGGGGACCCTTTGGGGACGGAGGGGTGGAGGCTGACGACGGTGGCAGACTGAACAGCTGGACTCCTGCTGCGATCAGAAGACGCTCGTTTTCTTTCGTGTCACGACGGACGCTTGGTGATACTTGTGTTTACAGTTTGTGCTGTGTTTCTAAATAGGGGAAGCGAGGAAAGTGTGATGGTTTGGAAACTGCAGCCTTCCCTGAGGTTTACCTAACCCTTGCATTAGTGGTGAGCACCAAGTAACCGCCTCCAGATGTGTGAGAGAGAGCACTGCCTGGCTATCTACAATGAACATCGCCCTCTTCACACTCCAACACTTACTCTTTGCTCCTTTGGCAGTGCCCAGGTTAATGCTTAATCTGAAGCGCAGACCTGTAATTTCAAGGCCAAGCCCTGTTTATGAGGGAGAAATAAGGTGGATGCCTGCAGATAAGTTGGTTTAGTTCACAGGTAAGACGCACTCAGAGATTCAACTTCAGCTGCGACGCCTCGGGGGTGGCCACAGGAAGCTGCCACAATGCCGCGAAAATCCGTCTTGTCCAAGGGTTTGGCCGTCGCCTTCGTCGTCCTGACGGCCTCCGCCATCGGTGGGATGATCTCCATGATGATTCTCTTCGAGGTCCAGACGTCCAACCTAACCATGACAGAGCCTCCCACCGTCCCGACGACGACTCTGGCCCCGCCGCCGGTCATGCGGCTGCCGAGGTCCCTGATTCCCGATCGGTACGAGATCCTCCTCCATCCTCACTTCTACAGCAGGATCGTGGAAGAGGTGAACGTCACGACCCCCAACCAGACGCTGTTCTTCAACGGGAGCTCGACCGTGTTCTTCCGCTGTCACGAGCCAACGAAGCACATCTACCTGCACAGCTTCGAGCTGAAAGTGACGTCTATGCTGGTGACGGACCACGACGAGAAAACCTTATTGACAGTCCTCTCACACCGATACCACGAGGACGAGAGTGACTTCTTGGAGATTGAGTTGAATAAGAACTTGGAGACAAACGGGACTTACAGCCTGTCTCTGTTCTTTGAGGGAGAAATATCTGAGTATCTGCAAGCAATGTATGTGAGCAAATATACAGAAACCAACCTGGAAGCTGTCAATGACACAATACAGGAAAGGTAAGTGATTAAAAAAAACAACAACTATTATGCTCTCTGAAGCTTAGGTGTTACAGAGAAAGTACAAAGGTGATGTATGGAACAAGGAAATGATTTTCTATTTGGAGAAACAACATATTTAAAAAACAAAAAACTTCAATATGAAAAAATAATCCAGTTTCATTCTAAGAAAAATATTTCCATGTGGGCTATTAGGCTTTAATACCAGTAAGAAAAAAGACTTTTAAAAGATATTTAAAACTTAAAAGAAATTTGATCAGATATATATATTTTTCTTAAATAAAAAAAGTAAATATTCTGGATCTCCATTATAGTTTTTCAAGCTCAAGTCTTTTTCTTCTGGTAAATAGTGATAACACAGTCTTGCACTGTTTGGCCCAATTTGGTTCCTCGACTTTATGAGATGGTAAATAAATTTCCCCGTGTTTGACGATTTTAAATATTCTGATTTTAAAGCATAAAAGGCGTCCCTGTTTGTTACTCTTTTGATTTTACCGCAGTGTCTCTTTCGTAGATTCCTCGTAGCCACAAATTTGGAGCCAACGAGTGCCAGGAGATTGTTTCCATGTTTCGACGAGCCTGACATGAAGGCCGTGTTTGAGCTGACAGTAATCCATAGAGAGGGCACATTCGCTTTGTCAAACACAGAACAAGAAAGTAAGCAAATAAGTACAATAAAAAAAGCAGAAAATCCTAATTCTTAGACCTAATGCACTGACTCATGCTATTGTGTATCATTTTGTTTTCGCAGGATCCTCTATTACCGATGATGGGTGGAAATACACAAAGTTTTATCCAACGCCAAAGATGTCAAGTTATTTACTTGCCCTCACAATCTCAGAGTTCCAGCCCACAAACTCCCCAGAAAATCGTGTGAAAATTAGAGTAAGTGTGAACTTGCAAGTCTCAGAAATAGCTTGTCGTTCAGCATTCGGGCTGACAAAGTAATGGCTAAACAATAATTGGTGACACTTTATTTGACGGCTTGTGAATAAGTCTGACATGACGCCGACATAAACATGAATGAGTCTTCATGAAGATTTATGACTGCTGTCATAAAGTGTCATTCGGTAAATCATGAGACTTTTAAGACAAAGTTAACATTCAAAATGTCTTTGCTATCACAACTTGACATTAACCAAGAAATTATGATCTGACATAAATTTGTCATAAAAATATTACTGATTAAACTTTAATAACATTGAGCTTCATACTTGTTGAATTTTGGCGACAGACTCGTGATCTTTCAGTTCAGCTGTTTTGGTCCAACCCGGCATAAGATCTGTGGTCATGATGTTGTGCCTGGTTTACTTCAGAAACAGTCTTGTTTCTGAAGAATAAGCGAGATGACATGTTTGTGTTGTTTCTCATGCAGACCTTCGCCCGTCCTGAAGCCGTTGCAGCCGGACACACGCAGTACGCCGCCAGAACAACCGCGGAGATCCTCCAGTTCTACGAAGCGCATTTTGAGATGCAGTTCGGAATGAACAGCCTCGGTAAAACTACAGCATCCAATTTTAAAACTTGATTGACGGACCGAGGCAAAATGTGACAATTTTGTTTCATTTCTTTAACTGAAAACAAGATATATGTCTATTTTATCTTTAACCACTTGTTCTCACACCACAACGAAGACCATTATATAACTTCATCTGTCAAAGCAGAATCATACAGGTTGTGTAACTTATGATTTGCCCATATTTGTATGTGTCCTTTAGATCAAGTTGCTCTGCCGGACTTGGAACCGTTAGCAATGGAAAACTGGGGTCTTATCACGTACCAGGAAGGAGCTTTGCTCTATGAGGAAGGAGTGTCCTCATGGCTGCACAAGGAAGTAATCGCCACTATCATTGCTCATGAGTTGGCACACCAGGTAAGGGGGAAAACAATTTTGTGTGTTTCCTGGAATGACACGCATGCGATAAAAAAAATGTCCAATACTTCATGGACGAATTCACTGCCATGACAAATGGCACCTTCTGTTGGTTGATGTCGAGTTCTGCAGCAGATCGATTGCTGAATTTTTGCTTCGTCAACAGTGGTTTGGAAATCAAGTGACGATGAAATGGTGGAATGACATTTGGCTGAACGAAGGGTTCGCCACCTACATGTCGTACCTCGCAGTGGACCACGCTGAGCCGAGTTTTCAAATAGTAAGTCCGGGTTGGGCGTCCCATCATCATCCACTCGTTGCTCCCAAAAGCAGCCAGCGTTTGACTGAACTACTTCAATCCTCACCAGACCTCCATGTTCTTAGGCTTTCATCATCACCCCAGACACGTAATCTGATGATCTTTGGTTTGAAGCAGATGTCATTTCTCGGCTCTTTCATCCAAAAGGCTTCTTCATCTCTGACTGACTGACTGACTGATAAGAAGTCAAAGTATTTGACCTTTAGTTGGGTCTTCAGCACTTCAAACATCTTTAAAGCTTTAAAAGTTGGCTAACTCTTTCATATTCTCCCATGAAGCCTTTAAAATACATATAACGAATCGCAGGTTGGATAAAGATATGAATCATTTCTATTTTTTGACACTACAGGACCTGAGTGGACATACGTCTCTTTTTCAATCTGCACTCTCGACTCATATCTCCTTTAATGTGTAAAGACTGCTAAAATTAAGAATGTATATCTTTGACGACACAGGGTGGGATCAGATCTACTTTGTATGTCAAAATAAAGCCACGTTTTGACATCAGCAAACTTTTGCCTCAATAACCTACTTCCAACTTGCACCCTTTCCAGGTGTCATTAAACAACCTTTTTGTCAATTCTTCTTTTTTTTTTTTTTTTTCACAGAAAGAGAAAATGATTATGGATGACCTTCATGAGGCGTTGGAGGAGGACGCTCTGTTGACGTCCCATCCTCTCAGCACTCCGCCGGAGGAAGTCCAGACAACTGGTGAGATCCTCGGGATGTTCGATGCCATAAGCTACAGCAAGGTAAAGTGCCTCACACGTTCATTATTTTTTTTTGGTTGAGCTTTTAGAAACATGCCTTTGAACGTCATTATGTTTGAAAAGTACACTTGCATTCGGAGTGTTTCTCTAGGTTGGGAACTAAAAGAGAATCACATAAAAAAAAAATAAATAAATGAATTAGACAAACTGAAAAGTCTTGAAATGGTTTTTTTTTTCTTTTCTTCCCAAAGCTGTATTTTGTCAGTGTAGCTTCAAGCAAAAAGGGTGTAAAGAAACAATTTTGTCCATGTCTTTTGTAACCAGAAATGTTTCTAAACAGACAAAGTTACATTTATTCTAATAAAGATGAAGTTGTGCTAGACTTTCTCCAGTCCGCTGACCTGCAGGGCCTAGCAACAGGTGGGGGAGGAGAAGTGCTGCTCACTCTAAACGCAGAAAAAACTCCAGGGACATCGTCGCCCTCCTATTAAGTACTTTAACCCACCAGAAAGGTGTGACGTAACATTTCAGGCAGCTTTGAAATCACAGCTTTTAAAGCTTTGGCGTTTGCTGACGCCTCTAACCAGCGACCACGGCTAACCGGACGTATTTATCTCACAGGGACGAGAAGCTTTGGTTTCATGTTTGATGTTTTTTTAAAGCATCGGCAAATCCCAAAATATTAGAAACATGCATAACAAAGACAATTGACAATTTTCAGCAGCAAAGATGGCAAAAGGAAAAAAAGATTTTCTTTGGATCCAATTGGTTTCGCCTCTTACTTTGCCAGAACGTGAATTGGTCCTGAACCCAAATCGCTGGGGTCAAATTTGATGAGTTTGACAGCGCGGACAGTTTTTGGTTTTTGTTTTCGGAAAATGTCGGTTTAATTTGCCTTTAATGTTAATTTTGTCCTTTTCCGTTTTGCTGAGTATGAAATGTCACCTTGCTAGTATTAGGTCTTCTATCAGATTTCTCCTGTTTTTCTCTCCTGAAAGCATCTGTTGTGTTTACATGTACTCCGCAGGGGGCCATGGTGCTGAGAATGCTCGCCAACTATGTGGGAGAAAAAGCTTTCGACACCGGCATCAGAGTAAGGCGCTGACATAAACCATGATGACGGTGCTACAATCCTTACAAATGCTTCGTCCTGTTAAATAATGCTCATTTAATTGATGTTAAACAAGCTATAGAAAAAGGATAACTGCTAAATATCTACAAGAAGAAATTTCTTCATTTTTAGACAGCCACCATTTTATTTCTATTTTTGGGTTTTGCAATAAATGCAGAAACAATGCATTTATTTCTACGGCATGTTGCTATTTGTGGAAGCTGATGTAAAATGAAAGCGCACAGTTTCCAACCTAATGTCAAGAATAAGAGCTTGAATTGATGTAGTGCTGGGACTCTTGGTGTCATTTTGTTGAAATTCAATCAAATTATCCTGCAAAAACACAGAAAAACTTTTGGAAGTTCTTTTCTTAAACTATATTTTGACAAACACACGCTCTTCCTTGTTTTCATCCCAAGCTGTGGGAGTTTGAGAAACCACAGGTTGCAGACGTCTGGCTCAGATGAGTCAGAGTCTTGCACACATTCACTGGGACTCAAAGGTGGTCTCTGATCCCCTGCATCATGACTTTGTCTAATTTGGAGGAGTTAAAACCAGACAGCCTCTGGTCAAAGCACAAACAGTCTTCAGACATTTCCAGTTCACCATCCTCATATGAATCACACCAAGGCCAATGGGAAACCAGAGCAGAGCATATTTCCAATTTGACGAGTCGACCGAGTGTCGCGTTGACGTCACCGACTATCGAAATCGTGTTTCTGAATTCTCTGCTTGTGCAAGAGAGGATTTAATAGGTTCTCTGATTCCGTTTGGTGTCCAGTGTGGTCACCGTCGTGTGGACTGGCCTTCTCAAAATGACCAATTTCAACTGTGAACGCATGCTGTGCAGAGAAACAGTGAGGCTTTGATTCTTTGATTTAGAGAGAACTGCAGGAGCCCAGCGCGTTGTTTCAATGTTTACTTTTCTTGTTTCTCATCACCTTTTCCCCTGATTTTTAGGCTTACCTCAAAGCGCACAGAGGAGGAAACGTGGAACCAAAAGACCTGTGGGATTTCATTGAAAACGTAAAACAAAACAAAAAAAACAAAACAGCGATTGCATCAAGTATGAACATCTGAACTCAAACTGATGGCTGCGTACGACTGGCTTGTGATTGTCTTTCCAGGCCCGTTATGGAAAATCCAATAAAAAAGTTTCTGAGATCATGGAAAGTTGGACCAATCAAATGGGCTATCCTGTCATTACCATCGACACCACCACCGGAGCGATCTCCCAGAAGCACTTCCTCTACAACAGCTCTGCTGTGTCCAGGTATGAGCTTTTTTTTTGTTTCTTTTTTACTGTTTCTTTACCATTTAATGGTAAAGCTAAAGTCCACTCTAAATGAACAACAATAATCAATTAAATGATTTAACCGTAAAAAAAAAGTAGTAAAGCTCTAAAGATCTCTGCATATTTTACAAATATTTGTTGGTTTGGTCATAATTTCGAAAGTTATTTGTGACCAATAATGTAATGTAACTTGTAGTGTTAATGTTAAAGCTATGAAATCTCAGCAATGGTCTTGAAACTATGGAGCTACATCAGGAAATTAGTAAGAGTTTTTTTTTTATTTCATTTTTTTCTGCGCTAATGTAGGTCAATGCTGCTTAATGGGGCCTTTGAATGTCGCTGGATTGTGACAATATATATATATATATATATATATATATATATATATATATATATATATATATATATATATATATAAGAGGCAGTCACGTATTACATGTGAGCCTGTTTGTCTCACTAGCCGTGATCATAGCTTTGCCTTCTGTTAAAAAAAAAAAAAAAAAAGAAAGTTTTGGCAAAGTTACAATCTGCTGAATCTCTTACTGTCAGATTCAGTTTTTAAAACACAGACAGTAATTCCCTGCAGGCCAATTTGCTTTTTATCTTCCTGTCAGGCCTTCACGAAATCACTGCTGCTGATTACAGCGGAGCATAACTTCAGACCTGCAGAACGCTCATTCATTCATTCATTCATTTATTTATTTATATTAACTGTGCTCGTCATGAAACGGCGGTGGAATGATTTGGCCGACTGTGATCTGGTCTTCGTTTTTCATTCGACCCCTCCTGCAGCTGCAGCATGAAGTGTCGTCACCGTGCAGCTGACCTGATGTCCTTTATTTCTGTCTGTCCTGTTGTCCTTAAAAAGACTTACAAGACCGCACGCTTCGATTCAGACTCACTTTCTGCATTACGAGCCCTTTGGTCACATTTTAACGTATAATTTTATTATATTATCTTTTCTTTGTTTAGTCTATCGTGGGACATTCCCGTCTCATACATGTCAAATATCTCTGAAGTGAACGAGTTCTTGCTGACAAAGGAAATATCAGGTAATGTGCATGAACACACAGCTCAAACCCGACACTCACAGCAATAACAAAATTGTCTTTCCTGTTTTTTAACCAATCAGATTAATCCAGCCTGAAGAGACATGCAAAAAGCTTTACAGCATTTTTTGATGATACGCCAAACATTCAGTTGTAATAAAACAAACAAACAAACAAAAATGGACACTTTACTTCCATTCTTGGGCATCATCAGGGATTGATATGACAAACTGACTTTATGGGTTCGAATAGTACACAATTCTTGCATTTAAAGGCTTTATTAGAGAGTTTCTTATTAAAGGAGTCTTTATTAATTCATCACCATGTTGCTGGATTGCCTCAAAAAGTGTCTGAATTTCGTCCGTTGTGCTGCTCCAGAGAATTAAAGCATGTTTTACCACAGTGCCAGTGACCCGAGCGAAGCAATTGTTGCTCCCCATCAATCTGAGAAGAGTCGTTAGATCTTCACCAAATAGTCTAAATTCCAGAAAGATCATTCAGGAGTGGAAACGACATCAAGCGGTTTGCCAATGACATCAGGACCGGACGTCCCAGAAACAGCACCAAAGTCACACCAGGCGATATCTCAATTCATTAGACACAAAAACAGAAGTGCAAAGGTTCTCCAGGTTGATATGCAAAAAAGTAGATGATCAAAGAATAAAAGGACAAAGAGTTCATCAAACCTCCATGACATTTATATCTCTTGGAAGCTAAAGATAATGAGAACAAAGAACAAAGAAAAAAATGCTTATTTTACTCTAGATATTATAGAAATCTTAGATATAATCTTAGCTTTATATCTTAGATACGAACCAAAAATCCTCTTTGAAAAACACATCTGCTTTGGGTTTGGTGTTTTGTTTGCATGCAGGGCTGTTTGGGGGGGTTTATCTTTGCGCCCAGAAGCCTGGATTGTTGAAATTTGCCCTGGGAAACAGAACCGTTCTGGCCTTGTTTGGCGTTCTTTTCCAAAATCCTCCGTTTTGTGCCGAGTTTAAAATCGTGGTCTCCAATCATTTTTCCCCGGAACAGACCGGATGGAGGAATTCATTTCAAAGAAAGGAGAGTGGTTCCTGGTTAACATCAACGCCACTGGATACTACAGAGTCAACTACAACCTGGAGAACTGGGAGCGCCTGCTGTGGCAGCTGGAAACAAATCCATCGGTGAGTTCGCAGCTGAACCCAGTGATTTTCACATTATTCTCAGTAAGATGTTTTACCAGACGAGGAAAACGCTTGTCCTGTAAGAGGACGAGGATCGAACCCTTCAAGTGAACAGACAAAAAAAATCAGGCAGAGTCTGAATTCAGTTTATCAGCAACTATAAAAGCATCTGAATATGAAAGAAAAAACTTATTTTTCATATTTTTTTTTTTGAAGGTGGGACACAAGACCGATTTCGGTCTGGGGAGCTACATGCTCCCCAAAAAACATCCAGGCCTCATTCACAACTTTTTCAACAACTGTTGTTAATCCCGACCAGATGATGTCCAGCGCAGCCAACACACACACACACACACACACACACACACACACACCCCCCACACACACACACACACACACACACACAAAGCAAACCGTCAGCCAAACGCTTTCAGAGTTACGAAACCACAGGCTCTCAATCTCGCCCTTGTATCAACAGTCTTATCAGCACTTTGTTTAATTGGAGTTTTTTTTTTTTTATGCTTCCAGGATAAAGTAATTATTTGGAAAGCCAAAGTAAGAAAAATAAACAATGTTTTCTCAAGTTCCCCAATAAAAAAAAAAAAAAACGTCTTTTTTTTTATTTTAATTGCGGCCCACACTTTCAGAGAAGATACTCCTCAGAAGTTTGTAAAACTTATATGATGGGCAAGAAATGGCCCATCATTTCTGTAAAGAAAACACTGAGAAAAACTTTGACGAGGATAAACAACATCCTGTTTCGACGCGGCTGCATGTTGGTGGACAAGGCAAGATCCATAAATACATGAATGAGTGGAAGAACTTAACCAGGGGGGAAATTACTGCTCGGTTTCCTGGAATGCGCCTGAGGGACGCAGAGTCAGAATGAAACACTCACGCAGTGAAAACAAGTTTTTAACGTGTTTTCCTAAAAGTTCAGATCTTTTCCGCTTAAATCACAAACCGTGCCGGGGATTATTTCTTGATTGGGATTTTTTTCACAGTTGATTTTTGGGACGCAGTCGGTCCCAATAAACACATCCAACCAGAGCAAACTTCAGTTTTCACCTTGAATGTATATTATATAAGTTGACCTTTGTATTTGTCTTCAGTTCAGAGTAAAACCCTGGGAAGTCTTAACATTTGGATGCTTCATTAAAACACTGAGTTCTCTCGTTTGCAGCGAATCCCTCTGATAAACCGAGCGCAGCTCATTGACGATGCCTTCAACATGGCCAGGTACTGATATTTGTTACACTATTTTTCACAAATATTGAGAGGAAAAAGGATTAAATTTCTGAAGTGGGTCAAATTGAATATTGAATTTGGTCTGACCCTAGTTTGTTTAATTCGTTTAAAGCAACACCGAATGAAAGATTTTGTAACCTGCTTTGATCTGATGATGTATTTTTGTAAAAAAAAAAAAAAAAAGAAAAAAAAAGTGTCTTGAGTTATTTATTTGCAGACATATCTGACTTGAAGGAGGATTTGTAGGTTGAGGAACAATGCGGCCGTGTAAAAAACAAACCTCCAGCTTAATGAAACGAGGATCACTTCTCAGCTGTCTCTGCAAACCGTCTCTGCCATCCTCTGTTTTTCTCAGAGCAAAGCAGGTCGACGTGACTCTGGCTCTGAATTCGACCCGTTTCCTCCGTAAAGAGACGGCTTACCTCCCCTGGGAATCAGCCGTCAGGAATCTGGAGTACTTCATCCTGATGTTTGATCGTTCCGAGGTGTACGGCCCCATGCAGGCAAGCGCCGATAAAATGCTCAATATAATAAAACACGCAGAACATTGTCTCGTTTTACTTTATGGGGTTGTCTTACGGCCGTGTTCGGTGGCCATAACATCATTTTTACTAGTTTACTCCTCTTAAAATTGACCTGGTGTTTTATATGCAGATGTTAGAATAGCACGCTCTGGAAAGTCTCCTCTGACTCTTTGTTCCTCTCTCTGCAGCTTTATCTTCGACATCAAGTGGAGGAGCTTTACAACTTCTTCAAAAACGAAACGGACACCTTGACTGTCCCCGAGGATCACTCGCTACAGTAAGCAGAAATCTTCTGCTCTCGAACCTGGAGCTGTTAAACCCGCAGGTTGAAGTGGGAGAATTGTCTGCAGGTTAATCACGACCAGACTTGCCTGTTTGAGGTCTATAAAGTTCACAGCCAGAGACTTTTTATGCTGAGTACTTTGGCACACGGGGCCACCGGCATCCGTCTGACAGCAGAAGTATGCAAATTATATATTGGTCAGGGATTTCATTTCCTGCTTTTGGAAAGTCAAGTATACGTGATTCTTGCTTTTTTTTTTCTTCCCCTCACTTCTGACACAATTTTTGTTTGAACGTCACCAATTTTACCTAAACTGGTTCTGAGGACAAAAGGTTTGGCGTCACACGTTGCAAACGTAAACTTGAATTAGTCATTCAGAAATAATAAAAATAATAATAATAATTTTAAAAAAAAACAACAACAAAAAAACATGTCATTGAAATTTGCAGTTTACTTCAAGTTGACGATGAAAAGTATTTAAATGTGTTGGTTTTTTGTGACTTTCAAAGGCACAACCAGATCACCGCCATAGAGGTGTCCTGCTCCAACGGGCTCCCGGATTGCGTGGAGATGGCGACTGAGAAGTTTGCTGAATGGATGGAGGCCAACGACACCAACAACAAGTATGGCTTGAGATAAATATAACTCCTGCCCCTCTGATTTCTGAAGAGTCACAGTTTGACAGTAACTGTAATAGCATCCCTTGCGTTCTGTAGCTTCGCTCTCTCCAGCAGTGATTTAGGAAAGGTAGGTGCCGTCTGCTCACCGTTTTGTGTCTTTTGGTGTCGCGGCGTCGTGGTTCATCCTAAAGCTGCACCCCTCCGGATTTTAGAAATTACTTTATCGTAAAAATAAAGTAATTTTTACCGAAATTGAACTGGCAAGGAACTCAGGGCGTTTTGCCATTTTTGCTGTTGTGGTTTCCTCCAGTCAGTTTTCTGAAACGTCTGCAGGTGCAGCTTTAACTGTCGCTGCATGTGTTGCATATGCCAGAGTAAATCGTGGTTGTGTATCAGTCCACAATTGCATGTAATTATAGGCCATTTCAAGCAGTTGTGGGGAGAAGCTGATGCACAGTTGCGTGTAATGTTGACGTGTCAGCAGCAGCCCACAACTGCTTGTTAGTGCATGTGATGTTTGTGTTGTTATGTATAAAGAGGGGGGGGGGGGGACAAAATCAATCTCTTCTACATTTTCAATCTAGGGATATTTGCTGTTCTCAGCTGATTTCCAGACATCTGTGATGTAGAAGCAGTTTTATCTGAAGGCTTAACTCCCTTTTAAGTCCAAGTAAATTATAAAATATATTTGTTTATCGGACAATAACGATGAAATTATGATCTTAAAACTTAAAACAACCCAACAACGTGAATCGGGACAGTCGGCGTATTGAGCTTCCTCTTCCATAGAAGTTCAATGGTCGTTGTTCCGTGAACAGCCAAGAAATCTGACTTATCTTTGCAAGTGCTTATGGACGACAGATATGAGGCATAAACATGGAAACTTTAGAGGAAATAAAATCATAAAGAAAAAATACGCGCATGCATTTTCAGCCATCTTTTTTATCATAAAAAAAGAAGAAGTGTTGCGATGAGAAGTTTGTTGACGTCTTATGGAATCGTAGCATACGAAGACAACCTTTATTTTTTTTCCGCTGCGAACTGAAGATGTTTCTGACGGTCAGAAAATCTGAGATCTGCTGAAAGCTCAGTGACGATGCAAATCCCTAATCAGTGAGACAAGCCCATTAGCATGATCAGATTTGTGTTGGTCAGTAATTAATGTGCGTGACTAATTTAACGACACGCCAAGTTTCAGGTGAGAAACTCAGCAGTTCATCGCTGCAGTTTCTGTACGCGCAGCGGCCATGTTGGATTTTAGGGCAGATCATTGCGGGACGTCCCAACATTTGAGGCCAGAATGTGTAACTCGGGAGGAACATCAGCTGTTTCTGGAGTAGGACTTAAACGTTAGCCGCTATAGAAAATGGCGGCACGTCAAAAACAGCACAAATCCTCCACAGAGCCCAATGACTTCTTTTCATTCGGACCCATATAAAAATAAGTTTTGATACACGGACATGCAAGGCAAAAGTGGGCCACATAAGGCAACCAAATGTGATCTGAAAATATGTGTTTACATCCAATCCATGTTTAAATCATGTCTGAGTGATTTAAACAACATCTACTAGTAGTGTAGTAGATGTTAGTTAGAAGTTTCTATGTGTGGATATTTCTAAAATTACAACAAGGAGAGAAATCCTTGAAAAACCCCGATTGAGATCAGGTTGAATAAATTTAAAGCTACTTCATTTCAGGCCTTTTAGCTGGCTTGGTCCAGCGTTTGAATAGATGGCGGCGACGTTGTGACAGGAAACGGACTGAGCCAGCAGTTCTGCGTAAGTGGTACGTTTTCAATCAGTTTACTGAGGCATTTCTCTGTTTGTCATTCAGGATTCATACCAATTTGCGGTCTGTGATCTACTGCCAAGCCGTGGCCGCTGGTGGGAAGAAGGAGTGGGAGTTTGCCTGGGAGAAATTTCTGAGCTCCACCGACACCTCAGAGAAAGACCAGCTCAGAAAAGCTCTGTCCTGCACCAAGAAGACTTGGCTCCTCAACAGGTGAGGAGAATAATAATAATAATAATTAATTAAAACAACAACAACAACAACAACAACAACAAAAAACGCCTTCATAAAGTGAATTACATTCATGCCAGATGTTGGGAAGCAGACGGTGAATCAGAACCTTTCTTATCTTACAGATACCTGTCGTACACTTTGGACCCTGATAAGATACGGCTGATGGACGTCACTTCCACTATTAACCTCATCGCACAAAACGCCGCGGGTCAAGCGCTGGCCTGGAACTTCATGAGAGCCCACTGGGATTACGTCAGTCAGGGGTAGGTCGATGTTTGGGTCGGAAGCGCCTCTGAAACTTTCTCAGAGGACGGGGAGGAAGGAGTTTTTTTACTCAAACCACATTTAAAGGGGACTAATTTAATTACCGGATTGAATCAAAATATGTTATTCCTAACATCAGACAGCAAAAGATTCCAGCTGGCCTTCATGTCACAAACACTGATTATTGTCGAATTGTTCTGGGCAACACTGTTGCCCTCTGTCACTTTGTTTTTCTTTTAAATATTTCCTTTAGAGGACTTTAAACAGTGTGATGTAACTCATTGGTGATTTTCAGCTGTAACTATGGGGAGGACAAAACAGGTAAAGTTCAGATTTTGGACGAAACTGGAACTTTTCTTTCTGAAACAGCAAACGGTTCCTCTGCGCTCAGAGGATCGAAGGATCCTGTGTGTTGCCTGTGGGAAAATGAATATTCGCCACGACTGAGAGTTACAAATTTGTGGACACATGTTTAGCATTATGACTGTTGTGTTTTAAAAAAATCTAATAATACAGTAGGGTCAGGGGGGCGTATTGACCGCCCTGATGATGAGAACGCCCTTAAATAACATATCTGGTCAGCGCTGCTGTTTTTTTAAGCTACAAATAAACATAAAGTTTTAAAGGACCAGCAACTGGCTCCACTTTAGGACAAGAGCTGAGCCAAGAAGACGGTTCTTGGGAGGCGTTGTTTACAGAGGCTTCGTGACAATTTAATCGCGTTACAGCGAAGTCGTAAAAATTAGCGTTTCATAGAGAGGCTTATAATCCTGCCCAAGGACAAAGGTCCTGAAATTTAATCAGAGCTTATCGCTCCTCACCATAAAGTCTCCACTGTTTACGCTGTAACCGGGAAGCGTATCTAAGTATATATATTTATGCACAAGATACAGGACTTTATTGAATCACCAGTAGTTATTGTTTATCTAAAGCAGTGAGTGTCGAACTCATTTTGATCGTGAAGGTTCTTAAAGGGCCGGTTGTGCCAAAAAGTACTGGCAAACCCCACTTGTTAAACTTGTTGAAATGTCAATGAATTCTCAAGATTGAATGATATTGAACATCTTTTCAGTCCCTGCAGGATTCCAAGATTGCTCTGTGGCTTCATCAAAGTGTTTTTGTGGCACCGGTTTGGAAATGTTTGCGATATTTACGCTTATTTATGAGAGTAAAAGCGATTTGTTGCTACTCGCTGTGCAGATCGTGGACTGCGATCTGACATCAGTTAAGGCTGAGGCAGCAAAAAAGTAATTCACGACTTTTGAGAAAAATCTGCGGTAAACTCCCAATTATATATTAGTGCAAATAAATGTGGGGATTTGTTGATTTTGCCAATTCTCACGAAACTGGAGGGACTGATTGACATAATTTGGCATTAAACAGATACAAACTGCATTGATTGGATTGATAACGTAATATTTAAGCACACTTAGTGTTCAATCTGGAATTGGGCCACGTAAAAGGCTATGGCGGCCCAGATTTGGCCCACCAGCTTTGAGTTTGACACGTGTGACCTAAAGTAAATTAAAAAGCGAACGTGCTCCACCCTCTGCTCTGCTTGATTTACTGGTTTCTTCAGCTTCTTCGCTTGTTTTCTTAAATGCCGTTGCTGCTGTTTTTTACAGGGATGCTGCGTCGCTGGTTATGGGCGTCACCAGAAGGTTCTCCACACCGTTTGAGCTGCAGGAGGTAATTTGCTCCCATTTCATCTGCAAACGTTGAATAAACGCCACACTTCCAAGCGAGTTTAATTCTGATTATCAGCTTTTGCGCTTGCATGAGGAACCCGAAGCCTAATACCTAATCGATCGCAGATCCGCCCCGTCACGTCCAGTCCGGTTCAAACCAAAGTTTGGCCGTTATTCATTTATTTTGTCGACTCTTGAGGTTTTTAATGAGTTATCAAGTTTATTTGTGTTTCTCCAGATGTTTCCTCATATTACTTAATCAGCTGAATGGGTCAAAGGTCACTTGCCAAGCACCATGTTGCGTTAACTGTGACGGTAATGCGAGTCCTCTGGTCAAAGTTTGGCTTTGTTTGTTTGTTCTTGTAAAAAAATAAAAAACTTTCAGTTTCTTTTAAAATAAGTGGGTCATATAAATAAATATATTATAACTCTCAACTCTCCATTTCCCTTCTGAATTATATTTCAATCTTCTAAAAATGTGAATTTATTTAAAACACACACACATCACTTCCTTGTTTTTTTTTTTTCATTTGTGTCCTATCTTGATAAGACTTATAAAAATAAATTATTGGACATCACCCAGCTTTTTATCTTATTAGTAACTTTTATCTTTAAGACTTGTGTATTATGCTTAGCTAACAAGAGTCTGGCAAAGGAATTTGGTCACTGCAGTAAACTTATATCATATACACACATCTTTTATGCTTTCTACAAATCTCTGCGGTCTTTTGGAAACTACGTTTGCAAACGATTGCAAAACGTCCCAACGATTATGAGTGGTTTCACTGGCGGCGGCGAGGGCTCTTTCTGTCGGCTTTGACCTCCACATTTTCGTTGTTTTCAATCACATCGATTTTGTGCCTCCAGCTGATTCACTTCAGGGACAACGCCGAGATGAACGGCGCCTACAGAGCCACGCTTCAGGCCATCGAGCAGACCCAGGTCAACATCCAGTGGGTCAAGGAGAACCACGACGGGGTCCTGGAGTGGTTCGAGAGAGAGACCACCGATCTGGAATGATCAAAGCGCCAGACGTTTTGTGGCCCGTCGGATCGCCGGTCAAGCCGGTTTTCAGGCGACTCCAGCAAATCTAAGTTTAGATGAAAGTTGAAAGTTTCACACCGTTGATCAGACAAGAAGCGGCACGACGCGTAGCACAGACAACAAGAGAGGCGTGCTCTTGTTTGTGTAAATAACGACGGACCTTATTTATAGTGTATTCAATGCAAATAGTCAAAACAAAGATTTTATTCCCCTTTATGAATTGTTTTGTTTCCTGCTGGAACATCAATCCATTGGTAAAGATGTTCCTATATGAGATTACTTCTGTGTTGCTGCTGATTTATATAAATATAATGAATATACCTTTTTTTTTTTCCTTTTCTTTTACGGACTGAGTTTGATTGTTATTTTACTGTCCCAAAACACAACTTGAGTTAAAAAAATAATTATTATTTTTAAAAAATTCCTCAAATGAACCGGTCTCTGCTGCTGGTTCCCAAACACACACAGAACATCCAGACTGACACACGAAAGTCTGCCTGAGCGTGAACGTTGAAATCAAAGAATCCAATTACTGTCATTGCATTCATTTTTGCTGAAATTGTTATTTTTAATAATAAAACATCAACCGCAAGCCCTTTCATTTGGCCTGTGTTATTTTAGCTTCAGCCGCAGGAAATGCCACGCTGTCCGAGCCTCGGCTGAGATTAGATGTAATCAGACGCAACTTGTTTTAATTACCGGTTTGTTTGTCGAAGGATTCCTTGCTTGTAGCCATGCAGAGGGATTTATTTGGGCTCGCAAAAGCAAAGTGAACTCTCCGTCGCTTTTAGCATTGATTTATGTCGGAAGGTTTTGGTTTACTGAATCATTTAGGGATGAAAAGATTCCTAAACTCCAGAAATGACCCTGTGTCGTGTCCACAAGTGAAAAACAACTTAGTATAGCACTTTAAATTGGTTATTTTGGTACTTTGTTAGCATTCATTTTTGACATATTTCTGTGGTTGACCAACTTTAAAAGACTAAAAACAGGATTTATGCTCCAACAGGCTGACTCACAATCGGACTTTATTGGTATTTATGCTCAAGAGATGAAAACAAAGTACGAGGAAACGTGACGCATGCTGCACTTGTGCACGTGTAGAAATCTTAAGAAGCGTTTTGAATGTTTGTGTTTTACTCCAACGCCTCCAAATAAACACAGTAGAACAAAATGGCTTCCTGCTGGCTTTGTCAGAAAACAACAGTGAACAAGTAAAGAAAGTCATGGAGAGATTTAAAGCAGAGTTAAATCGGCAAAATCCCAAGCTGTCAACATGTCAGGACTTTTTCAATCCAGCATCTGCTACTGGAGCGATAAACTGTCCAAAAGATTGAGAGAGAAACTCTGATCATGAAAGAGAAATCCTGTGCCAGTTGGAAAAGTGCAACTTTCTTTATTGTTTTTTGGTTTTTTTGTAGATTCTTAGTTTAGGATTTGTTGTTTCTCAACTTCTCAACCAACCAATTTTTTATTTTTTATTTTGTTATCGTGATATGCAGTCGCAGTTCAAATACTTTGGGGAAAATTAAGAACGAAGCAGTCAAACGTTCCCGAAAATGTTCCATCCATATTCAGAAACAATCAACTTAAAGAGAAACCATAAAGAATTTAAACGGGGCTGTTTGTGATGAAGGGCTTTGAATGGCCTTCAAGATTTTGAGAAAATCTGGCTGCTTGGAAAGAGACTTTGAACTTTTCCCTAATATGGAATAAATTTGGGAAAGAAATCTCGCCTTATGCGCCTGAGCTTTATTTTCAGACAAGCGGGGTGAAAACAACGAGAACTCGGAGAGCTCTGTTCTGTAAAAGAAACAAAAAAAAAAAAGAAAAAAGTGATCAAGAAAATAACTGCAAGTGACTAATGACGCTATTCAGGTTGTGTGTGGTCGTCAATTTTTTTTTTTTTTTTTTATAAATGAGGCCATTTAATTCAAAAGATAAAACAAAAAAATATTTTAAAATTTTTTTTTTTAAAAAGAGCACTGCAGTTGCAATCTTCAGAGTCGATGCAGGATGAAAACCGTCTGAACCCTGAAGACTGGATCAGAACCCAGGATGGAGCAGGACCTGGTCTTCAATCGTCCTGAAGAGAAATGCAGGTCGGCTTATGAGCACGAACTCCTAATTAGACAAATATCTAACGGGCAAACATGACTGTCTGTTTGCATGTAGAAATATACACTATAGATTACTCCTGTGGCAGGCAGAAGTCATTAAGTGAGGCTCAAGTCATGAGTGAAGTGCGTTAAAATTCATATTCCATTTTCCGGCCAATTAATCACAGAAATATGTCATGCTGGCATTTTTATTTATATATTTAATAAATAGTTCATTATTTATTACGCCAAAATGTGATTAAAAGTTAAAAATAATGAGTCATATTTAAAAAAAAAAACCTAAACAAAACTGCAACAACAAACAAAAATTGACTTCAGCAGATAATAACTGGATGTGGTTCTGACCCATTCGTCCTCCTCGGCTCCCTCCCCTGCTGCTCCGGGCCTCTGAGAGCTGCCGCCGTCTGTTTTGTTGGCCATTATCTTGTCGGTCCACGAGGCGCCGGCCTTTTCATCTCCAGCAAAGTTGCATTTGGTCACCGTCCCGCTGTCCACTTTGGCTAAAGAGACTGCGAGATAAGAAAGTCGGGAACGTGATCCAGGCCGCGCGGGACGCACAGCAGGGGCTTCAAAAAGCAACCCGAGCAATTATTTGAAATCTTGATTATTACGTTTTGTGATCTGGTAGAAAACCAGCACAGCTAAATAAGCTTTTTTCAAAGAAATATTATTTATTGTTATGCAAACCAATTAAATAATTAAAGCACACTGACAGATAAAAGGACTGTTTCCTCTGGTCTTCAGTCGGACTTCCTGTCCCGTTTCCAGCTCGGTTTTGTCCATCTCGGACTCTGGGTACCAGAAGGCCCAGCTCCCGGCAGGCCGGAGCCGGTCTGTGATTTCGACCAGCTCAGTTTTGTTGATCATCTGCGACAGCTGATCCTCCGTCAGACGGTCGGACTCTCCTTTGGCTTCCACCTCTGCACCGACGGAAAGAAAAGACAAAAAAAAGTCAGTTTCATTTAAAAATGAAAGTAAAATAATAAAATGATTTTCCCCACAGTACGAAAGTGTGTTATTTCTAATATGAAACTGCGGTCGTCACTCACTGTAGGAGGACATAAGGAAGCCTGTGTTGACCTTTCTGGTGTCGCTGAAGTTCGGCTCCACCTCCTTCCCACTGGCTTCGAATTTCCTCTGATGGATGCGTCCGGGTTTGACGTACAGCACGTAGAAACGTACCTGACATTTTTGGTTTTTAGAAGATATAAGGAGAGAAAACAGAGTGGTTTAATTTTCAGAAGTCTTTGCCTTTAACTTTGGTTTTGTTTGGCTCTTCTTTATATCTTTATATCAATCAAATACGCTCTTATAGCAGAGCTAAAGCAGCTTAGCAAAGCTTGTCTAAACTCCCTTATAAAGCTGTTGTTACATATATCTACTGTTGTAGTTCACAGTGTTGCTCCTTTTTTGTTTGCTTTTATTGCCACAGTCCTTTTATCAAAGCTTTTTATTTATCTCATCGTGTTTTAGTAATTAGCTTCAGTTTCATATTTACTGGTTTTATTCAGATGTATGTCTTCTTTAACAAAACAAACGCTGCATTTCATGAACACCTACCGTGTCAATTAAATCAAACCAAAATAATCTTACAAAACAGGAAACAAAATAAAGAAAAACAGAAAATCACTTCAAAAATACTTAAAAACTTTAAAAAAAGTCAAATGTAATGTAATGTACAAAAGAAAAAAAAAGATAAAAGCATCAAATAACAAAAAAACATAAATAAACATAAGGCCATCAAATAACAAAAAAATGAATAGCCGACATAAAAGAAAATATAGTAAAAATAATGTAAACAAGTAAATAAGTCCGGCGCACCTTTTGTCCGCTGACGTCACAGACTGAATGCCTGGAAACGTCCATCAGCGTCCCCTCCAGAAGAACCCCAGGACCACTGTGACGAAACAACACGTCACACATGAATTCAATGAGCGCAATTATCGTCACACTTATCAGCTGCTACATTTCCGTCTTCAAACATGTGTAGTTTGTAAAGTGTCGTGTTAAAGGTTCTCGCACATTAATGAGGATCTATTTGCATTGGCGCGCAGGTATCTCAACATTATTTGCTTCAGCACTTTGCAGATTACAGCCGAAGTGTTTATTTTTGTGGACTTAACGGCTTTCGGGATGTACATGAAAGCGTCCTGGTCTTTATGTGAGCAGCAAGAGAAAAACTGCGATTTTATTATCGGGGTTTGGCGCAGCTGGTCTGGAGCTCCTACCTTTCATAGGAAGAGGGTCTCCACACGCGGCCGAAGCTCTCATTGTGCACCGGCTTGTTCTGTAAAGACGTGTTGTAATAGATTCTGCTCATTTTTAAAAAAATTTTAATTTTTAAAGTAATCTCAAGTTTTTCTTCCTTCTCGGGAACTTTTTTTTTTTTTTTTTCCTGTTTCCAAAGCTTCCTGTTCCTACATGTAGCCGTGTTAGAGCGAGGTGCGCTGGGTTTTCACGCCTGCACCGCCGCCAGCCATTCATACTGAACAGTTATTAGAGAAACGGACACAGATTTGATGTTATATAAGGAAATATTTTTATTTTGATCTGTATTGCTCAATAGATTTATTTTACATAAATTACATAGAACAAAAATAACAGACAGATCTATCTATCTATCTATCTATCTATCTATCTATCTATCTATCTATCTATCTATCTATCTATCTATCTATCTATCTATCTATCTATCTATCTATCTATCTATCTATCTATCTATCTATCGTGTTGTATCTGATGATAGTTGGGTTGCCTTCACCAAAACAAGACTTTTAAAGTAAAACAATTAAATATTCACAACTACAAGCAGCATAAAGTAAGAGGTAGGGGGTGAAATGACCACAGAGCGAACAGATAAGTGGAACAGGTGAACTCCAAAAAGCTAAAAATGTCTTGCCTGTCTTGAGCAAGAAGAAAATTCACAAACACAAAATCTGCACAGCACAGCTTTTCCCATTTTCTCACACAAGGGAAAGAACAGTTCCCACCAGCGCGTGATGTTGTGCAGTCAGTTGAGTTTGTGTTTTTACTCGTTGATGGATGTTCTTCTGGCTCTTTTGGGCCTTCTTTGCATCTCCTCTGGGCTTTCTCTGCGAGGCTTCCTCGATGAAGCCTCCTTCCATTTCAAACTTTTTTTAAAACGCCGGGGCCTGCTGGGAGCTTTAATACCCAGAATATCAGTGCGCTCCGAAGAGCAACATCCTATCCCAGAGCGCTCGCTGCTCGGGGATCCGTCTTCCTGGTTCACATCACACAGCTGAGCAGAGGCCGGTATCAGGGGAGCGCTCCAGTTACAGGGGCTGGGTGGGGTCAGGACAGCTGGACCAGTCTGTGGGTGGACAGAAACAGATTTTGAAAACATAAAATATGTTTTAATTCGATTTCTTGTTATTACAAACCACTCCCGTCATTGTTCACAATCAGCTCATGCTATGGATAGACACAGAGGGGTTCTCTATACTCATCAGTGGATTCCGTGATGATAAACTCCATCTGACCGTTACTCATAACACGGTCAGATGGAGGTCTTTTTCATTTGATTACTGGAAGAACCTTTAAGAAACCAAGATAACCTATATGTGCCTAAACTAGAACAGTGTAATCCCAATGTAGAGTTTAGAAAAACCTAACATCAGTACATTTGCTAAGGCTTTAATGTGTTGCACGCAATCCCTGGTGTCAAAGGCCATGGCTTCGTTATGGGTTATAACGAAAAGTCCCCTTTTCCCAACAGGATGCCACGAGGTCAGAGAGAAACTGATCCTTCTGCACAATCCCTCTAAGTCGTCCTTAGATCTGGGTCTCCTTTCTGCAAATCACCCCACCACAGGTTCCTGCAAGGTTTATGTCTGGGGACTGAGATGTTCATGGAAGAAGGTTTCTATCAACTAAACAATGCCAATGTTGATGTCGATGTCTGCTTTGGTTCACTGTTCTGCTGAAGAACCCTGAGAGGGTCAAACGTTGCCGTTTGACTCCTTAAAAATGTTCAGTGTAGTTTTGGTTCTGAAATAAAACTTATTTATTTCAGTTCTTATTGCACAGGTTTACCAGGGGTGTCAATCAGCTTGGGGCTAGCTGCACTTGTTGAACACTGATTTTCCTACTTTAGTAATTGTGCAGACTAATGTGTGTACTTATTTCTTACAGTTTCTTTTTTTCTTTCTTGTAAGTCCATGATAAGAAACAATGCGCTTTCTTTCCCAATGAGAGCAAAGGGGCCATTCACCGGCTCAGAGGCGTAGCGACCAAGTCGGATGTTGAGCCAGATGTTTCTTCTCTGAGTCCACTCTCCTGGAGCCTCCACCTCGTACAGACGCGCCCGATCTTCCTCATGCTGCAGCAGGAACTTCCTGATCACTAAATAAAGTGTTAAAAAGAAGAAATAAACTTTAACGTTCTGCGTGAGGCCCTAAGAACGTTTAGTTTCATAATTTATTGTTTTACTTTGTCCTTAAAGTCTCTTTAAGGACAAAAGAGACTTTAAGGGGGTCGGCATGTTCCCCGCAGGTTTTCCGGTTAGATAACCGGACCATCTATTCCAGGGGTTTGTTGCCTTCTGACCTCATCACTCTGCAGAATTGCCCACACATGCAAGGTGATTACATTAATAAGGCAGAAGTTTCTGGAAACTGCTACAAAAGCGTGCTGGATTACCCCAGGAGCCATTAAACAGACAGATGTGGGCAATTTTAAAAGCATGCGTGACTGAATCTGTTTGATCTGCAGATAAAAAGACGAACCGAGCAGAAGGTGGGATTCCAAGTCATTACATCTACCACGTTTTGCTCGATAGAGGCGTTGAACGGGGGGCATATTGAATCTCCCCCCTGTGGTAAGAGTCGAAAGGAATAACAGTCAGAACTAATGGGTCTTCAACAAACCACTGTCCCCTAAAGACGTTTCACCTGCCAGAAAACAACTGGAGGTGGAAAACAATGAACTGACTCAGCTCTCCACCTGGTCAGCGAGAGGCCGAAAGGTTCCTGCCGCTGTGCTACGAGCTGTCAGCCGTTAAAACAAAGGCAACCGCAGCCTGACAGCGAGTGACCGCCATATGGGAAACTTTATGCTGCATCCAAGACCCAAATGTCACAGCATACAGTAAATGACAGACATCAAAAAGTGAGACATGCAAATGAATCACTTCATTAACAACTGTCCTTTTTGCCAGCACCCTGACGCCCAAGTGGTAACTCAGGTTACCAGCTGTTCCTCATTCATGGATAATCGATAATGGTGAAGTAAAAAAAAAAAAAAAGTTTGAAATGAAAGGCATGCAAATAGGGCCAGATATGAAGTATAGAGTTTCCCCCAGTGACAACAGCATGTCAGGACTTTTCCAGGTCTTCTGAAATGTCCATATTGTCTGCCTGATACGCCAACGCAACACAAAACATCGTTCCCGCAGCACAAAAAGAACGCAAGGAAAAGGGTTTGGATTCGAAGTACGCGTGCTGACCTGCCACCATGCCGGACGACAAGGGAGAGCTGACTCCGAGGAACTCCTCCGAGGAGAAGGAGGAGCAGAAGTCATGCAGGATCTGAAGGCCGAAGCCTCTCCTCCTGCACCTTCTCCTCACCAGCACCGTGTCCAGGACAGGCAGCTGGTAGCAGCGGCTGCTCCAGCTGTCACAGAGTCGGCCTGAAACAGCACAGGAAAGACTTTTGCTTGTCTCTTGCTGGACCCCAGGGTGTTTCACTTCAGAGGAGCATTTAGAGATTTTAGGCGTTTTCCAGCTGGACAAGGAGTAGATCAAGCGTATTCAGCAGGAGCGGTTCAGAATGAAATTTGACAACATTTGAAAATTGATTTCCGTGGTCACTCTGCATCCGATCTGGCTAAGCTTGAGCTATTCTGCAGAGAAGAAAGCTTACATGTCTTCTATTTGAACATTTTAAACTTCAGCAATAAATTGACAATCTGAATCCTCCTCTCAGGTTTGCAGAAACCGCGTGACTGACGGACACTGACTGATCTTCCCCAACTGGCCCCACCTTTGTGTTTGATGGTGTAGAAGCCGACCGCCTGTCCGTCCTCCCACAGCACTTTGCAGGTTTCTGTGGGCGGATGCAGGGAGAACGACACCTCTCCGTGTGACCGAGGCCTCTCCACCACCCGACTGAGCAGGAACACGATCAACCTCTCCATGACGGACTGCACCTGCGGACGACGTGCCGACTCGGTTTCCCATGTAAATCCAGGAAAAATGTAACAATTTAAAACGAGTTTTTTTTTTTTGTTCCTCTATTAGCAAATATTTTTTATTTAATACGAATAAACACACTGTATAGTTTTTAGACTATTTTAACTTCTGTAAAACCTGACTGACCTTTCACTCACATTGTTATCATTTTAGCCTTAGGATACAATGTTCCAGGATCATGAAAGAAAAATCAATTCACATTTTGATTGGAGTGTTGAAAGAACTTGACTTTTCAACTCTCACAGCATCATGGCATGCTCTTGGAGAAGCAACTCCGATGCAGATCACACAGAGATGCTTCACCCACTGGAATGTGGAGCGACCTCAAGCTATATCGCAAGGGACAAAAGCGTAGGAAGTCCTACGTGCGTCTTCTGGTTCTCTCAGATCCAGAAGACATAACGTCTCACCAGATTCTAAGATTGTTTCTCTTACTGGCTGCAGGCCCCGTCTGGATTCACTGGAGGTCTGCAGCACGTCGTCCAAAGGCCACCACTTCTTGTGCAAGTATAAAGCTAAGACTACAAGGTAAAAACAGAGAGGCAGGGGTCGGTCTGCGTCTGAAATGCCATTTTTGGTGAAAGACCGTGGTTGGTTTAGTTCCAAACCCTGAGTTTGATCATGTGGAGGGTGAAGGGCCAGCACAGTGCAGGCAGGATGTTCGTCCTCAAACAGCTGGAGCTGTCTGATGTTGGCTGGTGTTACAGCAATCTACACGAGAAAAAGACAACAGTTTCAACACAATGTGTAAGTGGCGTTGCGTTTTGTAACAGGAGCAGGAGAGATGAAGCCCTGTCTGTTATTTCTCTTTGCATGATTATATTCTGCTGCAGCTCCTCTGGCTTTTCTGACTCTTTGGATTCCTTGAGGCATGGATCCAGCATTCCTGTGTAGCAGCTGACAGATCAGCTTTGCAGGATGGGGCCCGGTCATCCAACGCTTGAAACTTTCCCTGCGTTTGGGATCCAGACTGTTTTCAAGTTATTTCATGGAACTGGTTTAGATTTCCTGCAGAGAAGTTGAAGCCTCTCTGCATGACTTCATCGTAAATGACCCCCTTTTGCACTGTTGGAAACAAGATCCACCTGTGCATCAGGGATAAAGGCTCCCATCTGGAGCTCCTTTCGTTTCTGTTACTTTGGTTTTTCAACGTGTAAATCGCATTTCCTTCAGCTGGAATTGTAGCGTTCACAATAGTAGTTTGCTGTAACTTTCCAGCTGGCCCGGGATTTTACCATGTTTCACTTATGTAATCCTGGACATTTTGTTTGTCCTTCATATACATTTCAGACTCGTTAACCTTTTGACCCCTTTGAGCGGACTTCTCAAAGGGGTTTTTTGTAACAGTTTCAATCATTTGAACCGACTGTTTTCTTGTTGCTGCCATAATTCCTGTCAATCAGTCAGAAGTTGCAGTCTGCAAGTATTTTAGTCTAACAATGGTAAAAAAACAAAATAAAGACATAGTTTAACATAATTAATAATATATTATTATTATTATTATTATTATTATTATTATTATTATTATTATTGTGCACAGATTTGAAAGGGAAAAATAAACAAAATAAATTTAATTGTCAGTCTTGTTCCTTTAAAATGTAAAAATAAATAATACTTATTATTCAAAATGGCACATACCTTTTTTTTTATTGCTGATCATTTTTCATTATTATTTCCTTGGTGTTTTTTTTTTTTTTTTTTTTTCACTCACTTACCTTCAAATATATGATGGCAACAAGTTATAAAAGTAGGTAATTAATAAATAATAAATGTGCACCTGGAATCCAAAAAGTTACATTTACATAAATGTAAAAAACCCAACAACAACAAAAACATGCAGTTAATGACAAGAATAAGGAAGCGTTATCCAACCTCTGTTGACGTCAGTAACGACCGAAACCACTCGTTGCAGGAACGTGCTGCGTTCAGTGACGCGAGGTAATTTTCAGACGCATATGTCAGCTCGGCGTTGTCCACAGCTGGCAGGTCGACAGGATACATGGCCCTTCCACAGGAGAAACACGAAAACTGATATTCAACCTGTCATAATACTTTGGCTTCTTACGAGTTTCAAACACTGCGAGTCAATAATTATGATAAGACTTTTTTTTGCGCGTCATAATGTCTCTCACATTTTCTACAGGAAACAGCTGAAAACAACACGTCACGACGTCATAACAGTTATCTTGAGCCAAAGACAGCGAATATTTATCTAAATATTCCGTAATTATCAAATATCCTGTTCAAGCTTTACTGTGTCACGATAATGTGGAAGCTCTACCTGTACAGTCCTGGGGGAAAACTAAACTTTGATCCCACCTTTGAGTCAATCAACAGCGCCATCTACCGACAAAAAATAAATTAAAATAAAATAAATCGAGTTTCTCATTTGGTGACCGGAAGAACATACAGGAAAATAAAAGCAAATAAATACAATAAATAAAATTAAACAAAATAAATAAATTTATTAAACAAAATGTGCAACTGAGTTTTATTTTAAAGAAAAACAACGTTTTCTGCTTACACTTTTTCCACGATGGTTTTCTCGAGATCAACGCTTAACCTCAGGAAAACAAGACCTCGAAAGAGTACGCGCGTAAAACGTCCGCTCTAGGCTTCCGTAACAATCACTGCACATATGATTGCGCATGGAAAACACACCATAAAACGTGGATTATGAATCTAAACGTGTTTTGCTCGAATTAATTGCGCAGTAGGATTTTTAAAAGGTCAAGTATAAAAAGTAATCGAGGCGACAGTCGAGGACTGATTTGTGTCGATTTTATTTTGAAAGAAACAAAAATAGCGGAAGCTCTTCTCTGTGTCGTTTATTATGATGAACTTAAGAGGAACCGAGTTCACAGGAAAACAATGTGGCTAAATGTGACGCAGAGCCGCAGGCTGCTTTCTCTCCGGCGGAGTCTCGTTCAGTGTCGCAGCCTAACATTAGAAAACACCGCCAGGGTGAGTTGTGTCTGTTTTATCTATTTATTTTAAAGCCTCATGTCAGAAGGTCGTTCACAAAGTGAAACCAGGGAGAATTAAAGGTTATTTCCCAAAGGCGGGGGAATGTCACATATTTAAATGCGAAATAAATGCATCATTATTTAACTTAGTATGCATTTGGTTTTAGATATTCAGATATTCTTTCAATTTGCGCGCTGTCTATTAATTATTTTCTGCTTTTATTTTGTAGAATCTGTTATTCTGGAATAGTATGGGCAGCTTTGTTTATCTTTGTCACAACCTAACACTTTTTTTTCCTGTAAATAATCGCACCTGGTCCGCCATTGTGATTGGGTTTAATATTAACCACGTGACGTTGGCACTGCGTCATTGAAATGCATAGGTGACTGTCAGGGACAGCACTGACCAGTTAAAGAAAATATATATATTAATGAACAGATATGGACCTGTTGAATGAAAACCATTAATTGTGTGTTATTTGTTCAGAAAGCTGCTGTGGACAAGGCTCTCTCTGCATTTGTAAGTGTGTGTGGAAAGGACAACGTCTCTCTGGGCGAAGCCATCAGAGAACAACATGGCAAAGATGAGTCTGTGCACAGGTCAGAAGTTCTCTGTTCACTGCATCTTAAGAGCACTGCTGTAAAAAAATAAAAAACAATAAAAACAGTTGCGTGTTCTTTTCTGTGAACGGTGGACCACGCTTCTGTGCAGATGTCGACCCCCAGATGTGGTCGTGTTCCCGCGCTGTGTGGAGGAGGTCAGTGCTCTGGCAAAAGTCTGTCATGACCACAACCTTCCCATCATCCCCTTTGGCACTGGGACGGGCTTGGAGGGAGGGGTTGGTGCGGTGAAGGTGAGAGCATGTGTTCAGTCTTTGTCCTACGAATGGATCTCTTGACAAAAAGGTTTCTGTTTCCAGGGGCTCATCCGATCTGGCTTTGGTTTTAATCTTCAAATATGTAACTGTTTATTTGGAAACAAAAAAATCCAACATATGCATTCTTAGGTGAAAAAAAGATCTTAAAAATATTTCTGTTATGTGTCTCTGTGATTCTTTTTTTTTTTTTTTTTTAGGGTGGCGTTTGCTTCAGTTTGAGGAACATGGATCAGATCTTAAGCCTTCACCCAGAGGACTTCGATGTGACCGTTGAGCCGGGTGTGACCCGGAAAGCCCTTAATGCCTACCTACGGGACACAGGCCTGTGGTTCCCAGTGGGTCAGTCACACAGTCTCCCAGTTTACACTCCATGACTCGCAGTTTGCTGATCAAATGCTAACTTCTGTGCAGGTCTGACTGTGCAATTAATGGACTATTGTAAAGCTCTTATACTAAAGCATAACTGTGATGAGAAACAGCAGCTTCAGGTTTTCGCTGGCTTTTCTTGGCTTGATATTTGTTTGACTTATTAATGACATGGCGGAGTCGAATGTTTGATATGTTTGCTGTTGGATTTCAATCTCTTCAGAACCCTGTAAAGGTCAGGCGCTTGTGTAATAAATAAGCTTGTCGCTGGCAATCTGGCCATCTAGCTGTATTCTTGGACGCTGGTTTTAGATCCGGGAGCCGATGCCTCCCTCTGCGGCATGGCTGCCACCAGCGCTTCGGGAACAAACGCCGTGCGTTATGGCACCATGAGAGAAAACGTCATGAACCTAGAGGTGGTTTTGTCTGACGGAACGGTCATACACACAGCCGGGAAAGGCAGGCGTCCCAGGTACAGCGTCAACCATCACCTGCACTCTGTAGCCTTGCTTATTGTCGTTTCGTCATCTTATTATTCTGTTCTCAGGAAAACGTCCGCAGGATACAACTTGACAAACCTGTTTGTGGGGTCAGAGGGCACGTTGGGGATCATTACCAAGACTACGTTAAGGCTGTACGGCATCCCGGAGGCCATGGTGTCGGCTGTCTGCTCTTTTCCTTCCGTCCAGGCCGCTGTAAACAGCACCGTGCAGATCCTGCAAACTGGAGTCCCCATCGCTCGCATCGGTACGGACAAGTCAAATGTCTTCTACTTGTTAAGAGTTGACATCAACAAAATAATAAAGCGACTTCAGTAAATTGGCAAAATGTAGAATATCACATTTGTAGTCCTTTTCTCTTTCTGTTGTGCGTTTGTGCTGTCAGAGTTTCTGGATGATGTCATGATCGACGCGTGCAACAAGTTCAGCTCTCTGTCCTACGCCGTCGCCCCGACTCTGTTCCTGGAGTTCCACGGGTCAGAACGCAGCCTGGAAGAACAAGTCAGCACAGCTGGTGTGTGAGAGAGTGGCGAACGGGAACAATTTCTCTGACATTTGCCGTGAGCTTCAAACGTGCTCCACGGATCGGCTGTTGCGCTTATAAAGCTAGGACTGCTTACTTTTTGATATTTGGGGCAACAAACGAATAGAACCCAGCTAATGAAAATGACTTGTTCAAAAATCAAGAGTCATACTGAAAATCTCCTCTGTGTTTCTGCAGAGGAGATTATACAGAGTAATGAAGGGTCAGACTTCCAGTGGGCTCGAGACGCTGAAACCAGGAACCGTCTGTGGAAAGCCCGCCATGACGCCTGGTACGCCGCACAGGCGCTCAGACCGGGCTGCAAGGTAAACGTGCAACATTACGCCTGCAGAAGTCAACCGTATCAAGACGTGATGCATTTCCAACTGTACCAAATCTTAGATCAATTTACGACCGATGGTCTCAAATATTGTTAATTTGTAACAATATATTCATATTGTTACAAATCATTGTCATTGTATGGCCCTTGCTTTTTCAGTGAGGTTTTTTTTTCCATCGAAAAAAAAAGATGGAGGCCAGTTACATATTATAGTTATATATTTCTATCTAGCTTTGTATAGAAGAGCAGTCAAAGGATAAACAATTAACCTATATTAAAGGTTTTTTTTTTACTTAATATATTAGTATTATCATTATACATTTTTTCTACTCTTAAGGTAAACACTAGTGATTTTAAAGAAGACATTTTCTCAAAATGTTTGCTATGCGAATGACTGAATGATTTCCTGAAAAGGTAAAAATAACTTCAAATTGATACCAACTGTTGCCAGTAATATTGCAATATATGTCAGACAGTTTTGAGTGACAAATGCATCATCGAAATATTTCAGCACGTCAAAGGGAAGTGAGAAAGAGGTTTTCTTGAAACCCTTTACGCTTACTCAGAATTATAGGAGAATTTTGATTAATTTATTTTGACTGAAAAACAAAACTGTTGCTATGACATAATGGTTTTGTTTCTTAAGGTTAAAAGCAGTACATGCCAATTAAATATATACAATATTTGAGCTAAGTCAAACTTAAAGATGTGAAGTGGAGACCAGGGTTTCCTCTTGTTTTTTTGTTTTTCTTGTAGAATAACCCTGGTGTCTTATCGACTGCTGCTGTTCTTGCACATTATTTAACCAAATCCGAAGCAAACTGCTCCCCTCTGGGGCATTTATGTCTCCCTCTATTAATGGTTTAAATTTTAAAGATTGCAACAGACAGCTGCTTAGAGCCATTCAGATACAGTGACCTTATCTTTCTTGTGTGTGTGTTGTATGTGTGTTTTTTGAAGGCTTACTCCACAGATGTGTGTGTCCCTCTGTCGCAACTTCCTCAGATCATCGTGGAGACAAAGAAGGACCTGCTTGAGAGCCGGCTGACAGGTGAGAGAAGGACATCGGAAAGAACTTCTGGTGTTTTAGAGGTTTTTAGCAAAGCAAACATCGAAGTGCATTCGACCTACTTCAGTTTTATCACTTAGCAAACCAGCAGTGAACATACAAGACAACTGATGACTGTGTGTTTTTTGATTTTGTCTTTTTTTTGTACGTCTTTATGACTTAAAGCACCTTGAACTGCCTTGTTGCTGAAATGACTTATACAAATAAACTTGATTGATTAACAAATCCAACTAAAATAAAAATGAACACACATAAATTATCCACTAGGCCTTTTCTGCGTAATGGACATAAAGGCATTTCGTTTCAGGTCCTATTGCAGGTCATGTCGGCGACGGCAACTTCCACTGTCTGATGGTTGTGGATCCAAACGATCCAGACGAGCTGCACCAGGTCCATCTGTTCACAGAGAGGCTGGCCAGGTAACATTTCTCTGAGGGTTGAACCAAACCTGAGCCAATGTCTGCTATCTGTGATTGTCTGACTGCTGTCTGCGTTTCCTCTCTGGGTCGTTGATATGCGAAAATCTAATTGTCTCTTTGTCCTTCTGCAGGCGAGCGTTGGCCATGGATGGTACATGTACAGGAGAGCATGGTGTGGGTCTAGGAAAGAGAGCGCTGCTGTGTGAGGAGGTGGGGCCTCTGGCCATTCAGGTCATGAAGGGACTCAAGGACAGTCTGGACCCAAGGAACCTGATGAATCCTGGGAAAATCCTCCAAAGAGGAGAGTTATAAAACTGAACTTCCCTCTAGAGGGTCAGAGTATGGCAAAAGATTGGAGTAAAAAAATCTGTGTAGTTGTACATCAGAATTCAGTGAAGAAAATTTTCAGATTTATTGCCACTGTAGTTTCTGTTGGATGCCTGGAAAACAGAAGAATACAAAAAAATATAGCTGCTGTTTTTGTTTTTGATTACTTGAAATGATGAAAATGTGACATCAAATAACGAGATTGTATTACTGTTGCTGAGGACGTCCAGTTAAAGCCTTATTAATGTTTGTAATATACTATTACGTTTTATTTCATTTGTGAAAGTGTTTTTAAAATGCAACAACAGAATCAGTTTTGGTCTCATTAAAGCTTGACGTTTCCGCAAACGTTTTTATTTTTGCTGACATTAAATTTTATGTTGTAATTTTATCCTTTGAATTATGTTTGTAAATGAGGAAACAAAAGTAAACCCAAATATTACATCTGTTATTTTTAAAACAGCAAGATGTTGATGCTTGTTTATAAATGACAGTGAAGGGATTATTTTTTTCACTTATTAACTGGAAGGTAATAAATACTTATGATTAGAATTTTCTCAAGAATGGCATTAAAAAGTGACTATTTGATTGGTTAATTCCCAGACGTACGCCTGTGGCGTGAGTTATTTCTGTTCATTTTGATGATTATGCGTTAAGCTGCACCCAGAATGCATCGCACAGAAAATGTGAGCATTAGTCCACCTCCTGAAATGTACAGTGTGTCTGTGATTTATACACTTTGTGCTGAAGATTGTTTTTTGCAAGAGTTACTGCATCACACGATCCTGGAAACTTTAAAAAAATGTCCCAAGTTCCCGTCACAAGATACTAAAGACGAGGTGACAGATGGAAAAAAACAAACTCATCTCTTGTTATAGACTTTGACAAAACTAATCTCTCCATTATTGAGGCAGAATTTCATAGTGGAGATGTGAATATTTTCATTCGTTAATCACTAACAACAGAGATGCTGGAGTGAACACCAGTTAGCTGCAGTCTGTGTTAATGCAGAAATCCAGGAAGAGCTGCAGCTCAGGATGATCCACTTTTAGGATGTCTGGATCCAAACCCGAGTGAAGCGTTGGTTGATACTGCAGTGCTCGGTTCCACCACCTGGTGTCAGCATTTCTTCCATTTGTGACCAATCCCATCAGTCCACCTGAAGACAGACATAATAAAAGCTCATTCTTGCAGACTGGTTGGCTCAGCTGCTAAGTGGAGATTTGGAATGAGTCGTTTTCCTAAAGCCAACAGTTTGAGCTTCTGGGCTGCTTTAAAAAAAATCTTTGAAGAATATTGAATTTGTCTCTCAGTTTATAGACCGTTTGTTTTTGTTACTGATATTGATTTGTAAAAGCTCCCAGCCTCTGTGCGTACAGACACAGATCACTGGATGACTTGTCTTGAAGAAACTCTGGGGTATAAATGTCTGTTTTATAGATGCAAAATGCCTCTAAATGACCATAAAGTGGCACAAATTTATCCAAAATGGACCCATGGGAAATAAATCGCACAGAATCAGCCACAGACAGATCAACTGTAGACACTCGATGTCTCAAGCGGTTTAGAAACTCAGCTAGAAAATGCATTCGATCTCTGATAGGATGTGGCACGGCTGCACAGTGGCTTACTCCAAAGCCTGGGTTTAAATCCTGGGTTTAAATCCCAGGCTCAGGAGTTTGCATGTTCTCCCTGCGCTTGCCTGGGTTCTCTCCAGGTACTCCGGCTTCCCCCCACCGTCCAGAAACATGACTGAAAGGTGAATCTGTCTCTCTAGATTGCTCTTAGGTAGGAGTGTTTGCACGCATGCTTGTTTGTCCTCTTTCCTCTGTTTTGTCCCGTGACGGACTGGCGAGCTTCATCAACTGTTGGAAGGCTGGTGTGACTGGCCGATATGAATTAAGGAAGTCTGAAAGTATATAGTGGAGTAGCAGACAGATATAGTTGGGTTTTACTGGATAGTCAAAGGTAGAGTGATGTTCTCTCTTTTCCACACTGCACCTCTCACTGTAACAGTTTCAAGGTACGCATTTTTAACCCACCCATGCCTCATTGGTTTGAATGCCCACCTCTTAATTTTATGTATTGCTTCCAAGTGGCCAACGGACTTTTATGTTTTGTCTCAAACGAGCATCGATCGCAAGTTTTCCGGGCTAAATATAGGACTTTCAAAGTATTACTTTGGACTTGGACCACCCGTCCTCGTGCCAGAGCTTTGCAGCATGCTTGCTGTGCAGCATGGGATTTAAAAATGAGGAAAGGGGGGAGGCAAAGGAAGAAGTGCGGCGAAAAACAACCACGCCAAGCAGTCGAACAGGATCTGATTTGCTTAAGTAACAGGGGAAAATGCAGCGAGGCTGCTTTCCAGTATGCAAAGGTTTAATCAAGCAGCTGCAGAAGAACAGCTTTTTCAGGGCTACAATTCTGTTTTCTGTCTAACTATGTTATATTTGATGTTTTTTGTACGAGAAGCAAAATTGATTTGAGGCCTTGGTAGATTCTGGTAACAAAGTGCCTGAAGACACAACACTGGCTCAATATTTAAGGTTAGGAGCCTTTTTATATCTGAATAATTCATGTGTGGCAATAAGGTGGATTAAATACAAAAGGGAAACCTTCCTCTGTAAATGTTTTGAGGGCTTGAAAGAAAACCTGAGATTGACCTCCTGAAAGCCCTGAGAAAGCAGGTAAATACTTTCAAAAGATTACAAGAATACAACAGAGGGAGGATGTCGACGCGACAAAGTTGCTCTATCTTTCCCTGGATGAATTTATTTATTTCCTGTCAGGCTCTTAAACTTACAAGAGACCCGCTCGAGCGGATTGTGTTTGGTTTATTCGAGTCTGCGAGTGTGATTACATGCCCGAGCAGCAGAGAGTGGACCATTTATAGGCCTGCTGTCATTATAGCAGGACAGATTAACACCTTCTGCATGACGGTAAGGACTTTACAATAGCTTACCTTATTGGGGAGAAAGACCAGGATAACTGCAAGAGACCTGCAAGTGGTAAAAAAACACTCACCCAAACACAAACCAGACGACAGGATCAAACTCCTGATTTCAAACAACCAAAACCTCCCAGCTGGATAATCAAGTAGGGCTAGAAAAAAAAAGAAAGCACAAGCAGCCACAAATGTGTGTGTATTTTATTTGCATTGAATAGATCAGCTTTACAGAAGCAGCTTCCAGCAGAAACACAAACCCAAACATACAACCAGAGTATACACCCGAACGTTTCAGACCAGTGCAGTTTCAGCATCTGGATCGGCCCAGTCCAAGTCCCGGTCTCATTTCATTCAAGAGTCTTTGGTGAGGCTTGACAATGCGTGTCCACAGACATTGTCCATTTTTAAAAGTCTTGAGCTTGTGAAGGGTCAGCAAATTGTTCACTTTGGCTGGATGCGAACAAACGCCGACCGTTTCAGATTTGATTTTCAAAACCATCATTTTCTTTCCATTTAAAAAAAACAACTATCTTTTATATCGCAAGATTCGGATAGAATTCACTCAAATGTGTAAACATAATGTTAAAGAGTGTGGAAAAGGTAAAGGGGTGTGAATATAATAAATAACTTTATGGCTTGAGTTGATCATTTGTTGTTCATCCGGTTTTGTCCAAACGGTGAGTTTATTCTGATGGAGATTTTCCTTTAACTTACTGATAAAATATTGAATTAAGTTAGTTTATACTGTCCTTATTGGGTATATGCTATGATATAAATAAGTCAACCGGTTTGTTGTTGCACCGACATCGACATGGCACAACCTGTTAACAGACAGAGCAGATTGCTTCATGAGATGAACATTTAAGTCTGGCAGTAAGCGAAAAAGGAGATAGATATCACAAAAGAAAAGGAAAAAGTTCTTATTGGGATTTAAAATATATATATATATATATATATATATATATTGTGCGACAGACTGGCGACCTGTCCAGGGTGAACCCCGCCTCTCGCCCGGAACGCAGCTGGAGATAGGCACCAGCAACTCCCGACCCCGTTAGGGAGAAGGGTGATGGAAAATGGATGGATGGATGGATATATATATTGATAAAAGACCAATAACAAAATAGATTTTTTCATTTTTCATCTGTCCATTCTGAACTGGCCCTTAGAACTGGTTGACTTAACAGGAAGCTGTTTCAATTGGGGGAAGCAGGTAAGACAAAAGCAAATGGCACATTTGATCACACTTTCTTCTAACAAATCACTGCACAGGAACGAAGCCCAGTTCACCTTCACCACACCTGTCGCAGGTCATCCTGAAACGCCCCCTGTCTGATCCAGCAGATCAGACCCCCACCCCCACACACACACACACACACACACACACACACACACACACACACACACACACACACACACACACACACACACACGCACACGCACCCACACGCACACGCAGAAAAATCCAGGCCAATCCCATGTCGAGGAATTAAAACAAAGTGTCGCTGCACCGTCTCCCGGTCTGTCTGTGTTTATGATCCGAGCTTGCGCACTGAGCGCGTCCATTGTCTGGTCAGCAGCAGCAGCAGCAGCAGCAGCAGCAGCAGCAGCAGCAGCAGCAGCAGCAGCAGCAGCAGCAGCAGCAGCAGCAGCAGCAGCAGCAGCAGCAGCAGCAGCAGCAGCAGCATCGGCGGCGGCGGCGGCGAGGAGCTGAGAGGAGCGCCTGATCTGAGCGCAGGGGAGCGGCTTCACTGTGACCCCGATCTCCGGGGAGGGGGGGCAGGAGGAGGAGGAGGAGGGAGGAGGAAGAGGAGAAGAAGAAGAAGAAGAAGAAGTGTCCTCTGGTTGGAGCTCACCGGACCGGACCAGCGCTCGGTGACGACGTCATTTATTTCCAAGACAGACCGTCTTTTATTTTTATTTATTTATTTATTTATTTTTATTTTTTATTTATTTTTTTATTTTTTGTCCTGGCGGTCAGACAGACAGCAACAGTTGTCACGATGTCTGACATCAGATGAGTGGAAGAGCTGCGGAGTGAAGACTGCGGCGCTCCTGCGATCCGGACCGGCCGGGGTGATTCAGCCGTCTGAAGCAGCTGGGACGGCGCGCGGGGGGGCGGGGGAGGGAGGGGGGGTGGAGAGCGGAGCGGCGTGCGTCTGCTTAACCTTGCGGGGATTTTGGTTCGGCTCGGCGGCCACCCCCTCCGGTCGCGTCGAGGCTGTCTATTTTTAATTGTGATATATTCATTTGTCTGGTGGCCGGGGTGAATCCAGACGTCAGGGCCGGCTCATGTTCCGCTCGGCAGGGGAACGGGCTGTTGCGTCTGCGGAGAGTCAGAGCTGACGATCCTGCTGAGGCGCACGGACCGACCGACGGACGGACGGACGGACAGACAGGCAGGCCGAGAGACAGACAGGAACGAGGGGAGGGGAAGGAAAGGGGGGTGGGGGCGCAGCCTGTTTGGGCTTTCTCGACCCCTTTACGGATCGAGCCACCCAGAACCCCCGCCCGTTTCTCTCCCGCTTTGGATGGGGGGGAAGCAGAGCACGGCAGGGCGGCCCCGGGGTGCTTTCCCCGGCGTCTCTTCGGATGACAGCGCGGTGCCACCCTCGGCCCACTTCGGTCACTACCGGCCGAGCGGCACCATGGGCCTGCGGAGCCGCTCGGTGAGCTCCGTGGCCGGGATGGGCATCGAACACAGTCCCGCCGTGCCCTTCGGCTTCTACACCCCGAGAGGGACGGACTCGGACCGAGCCGGAGGAGGGTCTGGGGGCACGACGGCGGCCCCCCACGGGACCGGCTACCAGGACTCTGGGGGCGGCGGGCATCACACGGACGGGGTGCTCTATTTGGGGTCCCGGGGGTCGCTGGCTGACACCTTACCCCTGCACATTGCGCCCCGCTGGTTCAGCGCGCACAGCGGTAAGGATCTGCCGCACAAACACACACACACCCCCACACACACACACACACACACACACACACACACACACACACACACACACACACACACATCTATCTAATCCATGTCCACGCAGACACACAAACCCAGCTGGATCGATCACCAGGGTGGCTCCAAAAAGTTTTTAAAGGGGTGTCTAGATGGGGGTTCGCACATAACCTTTGAATGGCACGCAAACAATGATAGCTGTGATGTAATTATTAGAGTTGCCACAATGCTATGTTGGGAAATAGTGAAATAATTTAAAATGAGAACGTAAAATTTGCTGTCTTCAGGTTTCGGGGACAGAAATCAGTATTTTAGAAATATAAAGGAGGAAAAAGTGACATAGGCAGTAATAGATACAAATAGATAAATAAGAAAAAAAAAGACCCGTCTTCAGCTTTATTTGGCCTAAATTTGTAAATAAAATAAAAAAATATATATAAAAAAACCTGTCTATGATATTGCTGGGCATGTGGCCATTCCCCCTACAACCTATTACCAGTAGAGGTCATGTACTTTATGACGTGTTAAAATGGATGGCTTGGATGGGGGTCATTTAAGAATATTGGAGTTGCTCATCAAAAAGGAAAGTGATTTCACAAACCAGAAAAAGAACTGAACATACAAATACTTTTATCATATGAAGGCTTGGCACAGAGAGCAGCGACAAAACTGCAGGCCAAATAAAAAAAAAAAACAGTAACTCAACCTCCCTCCATCGAAGTCATAGACACAAACAAATCTGCATTTAAAATGCAAATCACTTGATCACACCATGGACTCTCTTGGCCCCCCTTGGCCCCCAGCTCCCCTCCTTGGAGGCGCCAGATGCTTCCGAGCACACAGGCTTTATTTACCTGCTGCAGAATAACGCTAATGCTAACGTGGTGCCATTAATATTCACTGCATTAAAGGGAAGTTGAGGCACTGGAACATCTGCTTCTTCATCCGTGTACTGGACACACACTGGGATGAAGTATAATTATTATATATTTTTTTTCCTTCTGCAGATTTTGGCTGAAAATGAGACCAGTGTAGGGCCGTTCGTAGGTCATATTGGATTCGAATCGTGAAGACTGTCACCGCTGCACCATATGCATAGGTCATTCCTTGTTGTGTGAAATGACACTAATAAGCCTCTTGCCAAATCTGGCTGAGTCAATTAGCTGTGCGATTAAAGTGGAAGGAGGGCGGAGAGGGATGGAGGAGGGCGAGGCTGGAGAACCTGAGAGCGTTGTTCCCGCACGCTAATCTTCAGCTCGCTTATCTCTCCAATATGTCTCTGTTTTTGAGCGAACACACCTGTGCAGACACGAATATAGGCCTGCACATGCACAGGGTAACCCGCAGCCGACCTTTCTGGGAAATGGACCGCAGCTAAGCCAAAACTGTAGGTATTTATACTCCTTGGACAGTTTGTCAAATTGTTCTGCTGCAACCACAATCTGTATCTTATATGATGAATCAACAGAAAGTAGTGCTCAGGGGAAGTGGATGGAAAATTATAGATTTTTCTCTATGCTAAAAAGGTTTTAAAAAACATAAAAATTGCATATACCTGATGCACCTTTAATCTGACACCCCCAAATAAAAATGAAACTTTATGTAGAAGTCACGTAATTATTAAAAACAACGAACCTTTACGTAATTTCTGTCTCATTAAGAGTCCAGCTGTTCTGTGAAGGCCTCTGGGTTTGTCTGACAGCATTAATGAACAAACAGCTTCATGAAAACCGAGGAACACAGCGGCCAACTTAGTGACACACATATATAGAGACGTCTGTAGCGGAGTAAGGTTATGAAACCATATCCCTGGCTTTGAACGTCTCACAGAGCTCTGTTCGATCCATCCTATGATGCAAGGCATCGATCAGAGAGCAGAGGTCCATAGTAACTCTGGAGAAGCTGCAGAGGAGTGGCAAAAAAGAAATTCACTGTTGAAAGAAACCCATAAGAAGCTACATACTGTAAGCACGTGGCTGAGGATAGTCTGTTAAGATGAGATTTTTTTCTTTTTCTACACCTGTGCATTACCCTACGGTACACGCTCAACCCGGTGGATCCACATGACGGTAGCAGTAGCTGCCTCCTATTGCTATAAATTCATCCATCCATCCATTTTCCAGTCACCCTTCTCCCTAACGGGGTCGGGAGGTGCTGGTGCCTATCTCCAGCTGCGTTCCGGGGGAGAGGCGGGATTCACCCTGGACAGGTCGCCAGTCTGTCGCAGGCTATAAATTTGCTTAATGAAAAAAACAAGACATTTTTCTATTTACGTTTTCACGATGAGGTGGTTTTTTGACAGCACCAAAATTACCGTATTTTTACAAAACTGCAACGGAAACACTTTTCCGCCTCAACCGAGCCGCGTGACCAACTACCTGACGTTACTTCTGACAGAAAAGACAAAAAAAGATGGCAGGAAGTAGCAGGGGAAAGTGGCGCCGGATGTTTTTTTAGTGAAGTATCTATTTCGCTTCTTATTCCATGGAAACGACGCCATTTTGACACTTATTGTCCCCAATGTAAGTGGAAAATAGACAATGTTTTCACACATTTGTAGTGGAACTGCAATCAAGTTGCATGGTTGCTTTTTTCCAGAGACACAAGATGGTTGGAACTGATGGGAAAATGGATGGAGCTAAATACAGTTCAGTTCTGAAGGAGAGAGCTATTTGAGGCTGGATAACACTTGAAACTGAAGGAGAGCTTCAGTTTACAGCAAAACAACCAGCATCCCGATTTGGCCCTAAGGTTCAGGTCAGAGCATGTTCATGTGTTTGAAGGGTCTAGTCAAAGTCTGGGCCTAAATCCAGTTGAGAATCTGTTGCAAAACTCAAAAACTGACATTTACAGACACTCTTCATCTAATCTGACTGAGCCTGAGATATTTTGTAAAGGAAAGTGGGCAAAAATTGACATAGTTGACAGAGAAATACTCCAAAATTACTGCAGTTGTATGTGAAACAAAAGGTAGAGTCACAAAATCTAAATAAAAATTGTTTAGATTTTTATTTTCAGACCATTTTGAAGAGCATGTGTGACTTTTCTTACAATCATTTCCCACTATTTATTGATAAAATCCACTGAAGTTTGGAGTTTCATAGCCAGTGAGTGTGAAAAAAGTTGAAAAGGGAATAGATCTCGAATCAATACGTTGTCTACAGTTCTTTTTTGTAGTTAGAAAAGATGAGAAAGAAAACGAAATAAAATCTCATCCAAATTAGTATCTGTCGCCAACAAGTCAAAGAAACCCAGAAACCGGTAGAAGTCTGATCAGTGCAACTCTATTTATTAGTATCTGGGACAAAGATGGTCATTAACTAGATATAAACAGTTTAATTTGGGGCCAACTAAACAACCAAAACCGGCTATTAAAAACCAAATGAGCTCAATACGAACCAAAATAATGGTCACAGATGTACAAGCTACGGTCATATGATGCAGAGTCCGGCTTCCGTTGGTGGTGCAAATTTTCCACGAAATTTGCATGTAATCATGTCAGTTAGATCCACATGACTCTGACTAAACGCTTGACTTTTATTATCCCTGCAAATGTGGCCGTGCTGCAGCTGGCTCCACTGCAATCAAACATCCTGAAATGCCCAGAGTAAAGTAACCAAGCAACATGATGAACACCGTCTCCCTGCTCTCTCACATTGCGTGCGGCAGGTCGGGCCAGGTCCCCAGGCTCTCATTACCAAAGCCCTGACCGGCTCGCAGCAGGATGACAGCAAGTCAGACGTCAACATCTCAGCTGTTTTTGCCCTTCTTACATTGCCTAGCAACTCTGATGTGCTTTCATATCTATGGAGGCAGATAACAACTCCAAAGCAGGGGAGGGAGTCAGTGGAAAACGGATGAAATTAAGAAAGGTGCGCATGTTCGATTGCAAAGCCGAACGAAGGGGCCTCTAGCAAACAAATAAACTGCAGTGAGCAGCAGCGTGTTAATAGCTAAGTCGCTCCTTTGATTTACAGTTGGACGGCCGCCGAGGGCATTTGTGGATGAGCCCAGTTCCTGCAGAGTTCACCGGGTTAAACCTAAGACGTCTTAAGATCTTTTAATCCCACATAAAATGCAAAATAATACCCTTTTCTCCATCACACAGCACAAAGGATGCAAGGATTACCGGCGGTCCTGATGGGCCTAGGAGCTCGAGGTTCTTTAGAGCCTTGAAAACAAGACAAAGATGCAAAACAGAAACACGGAGGAAAACAGGAGTAATACAAAGGCACTGAAAACAGACACATATAGCAACAAGGGGATCCAAAGGAAATATAAAAAGAGATGGAAGGCTTGCACATTTACAACCATGAAGCAAACAAGATAAATGTCCAGAAGTAAACATAATTTAGGGAATCGAGATGAGAAAAAAAAAAAAAAAAACGTCTTTAGGAAAGAAGAAATAACCAGACCTTTGTAGAATAGAGCCAGAACAACTATGGCCTTAGACTATCTGCAAACAACAACTAGTAATAAGAGTATTGATTATAAACCACTGGAGGATCCCCTCGGTTACAGACACAATTAACAGGGAAGATTTACAGTAGTTTCAGAGAGATGCATCTCATTGTATTAGCTTCCATACCTACTTTGGTTATTTTGTATCTTATTTTACCTGGTTTTGTTTTTATTGTATTTTAACTCTGAGAGCTACTGGCGATGTTATGTATTTGTTGCACTTGAGTCCGCTGTTGTTGTTTTAAATATAGAAAAGAAATACATTTTGACTTGACTTGATATGATTTGAAAGAAAAAGTCAGAGCTGTCGAAGAAATGAAAACAGCTGCGACGCAGTGGGATTGCCACAAAACGACGAGCGCTAACAGCAGTTGGTGTCAGTACAGTTTAAAGTGAAGCATGTGATTGATTTAAAATGGCCTAGTGAAAGTACATATCTAATTAGCTGCAGTTTTCTGGCTTTTGAAAAGCTTAGCCTCCCAATTCCAATTTTAGCCGATACCAATTTCTTTGGTCTGAAATGTTGCTCAATGTAGCAAGAAAGTTGTTGAGTTGACAACGGTGGGCTGACTATTGTTAATTGTAAACGTGCAGGCATAACTTGGTGTCAATCAAACCTTTCTCCCCGGAGAGCAAAAGAGGACAGCGGTTGATTCTCAGACCTTTGCCAAGCTAGATGAGATCGGTGGATTAGATTGGCTTCACATGTAAAAATCAGCTGATCTCCAAAAATTAAGAAAATCGGCACAGATAAGTCAGTGCCCCCCTTATATCTAATCCTTTTGTGGACGTGCGTTCAGACTCGACGACAAGGTGTGCAGGACTCGCATTGTTCATCATAAAAAGTTCTGTTTGTAGCTGCCAGATACGATCTAAACAATCTCCAAAATGTCACGGCGTTAAATCTGTAACAAATGATTTGCTGCTTCTCTGACGAGTTTTACCGCTTTTAATCCGTCAAAACTTGATGGATTAAATCAAGCGTGACCTTTTATTTTAGTTATATCTTGTCCAGACAGTTTTTTTTTTGGGGGGGGGACCTGGCTACTGTTTTTTGCTGCAGTCGCAGGGCCCTCGTTTATTTCACTGAAACCACTGATGCGGCTCAGCAGCCTGCAGATGCAAAAACGCAAAAAAGCAGAAACAAAAACTTCTGTGGCTTGTCAACATGTCTTCGTGGGTTTAAACAAATAACGAGGCTTGCATTTCGAAATCCACTGTTTCAAAATGAAACAGGCTAAAAACCCGCTTTACTTACTAAATTAAACGAAGATTCCTTGTTCCGTGGTAAAAGCTGTCACAAAATCAGCCGACACATCAGGAGGAGAATTGTGCAGCTCCTCCGGTTTGGGTCAAGTTCAGAAACTACATGTCTGAATACGTAGCACAGATGAAGGTGCTGCATTCATCTGTTCAAAGAATTATTGAAATGAATTAAAAAAGAAAAAAAAAAAACTATGAGAAAGTCCATACATCAAACTTTTGTGGGTTTGTGTTGTTCTGAAGTTAGAAGAATTAATTAAACAATTTAAAGTACACGCAGGATAAAAAGCAAGATTACAGTTTACAAATCTGCTAATGGAGAAAAGCCCTGGATTTTAGCCACCATGTCCTGCGATCTAGTTCAACCAAAAATGAAATATTTGGTTATCATGGCTGTTATTACACTTGGAGGAAATACCTGAGATCATCATGTTGATAGATGAGATCGAATGTATGAATAAAAACACGGAAATGTAACATCTAACAAAAACTTATATTGTGATAGAGAATGTAAAGTGAAGAGCAGCAAACTAAATTTGAAACGCTCTTAAGTTTGAATTTTTCAGTAATTAGGATTTTGCGTTTTCTGACAGGGATAGAATAAAGTAATTAACTCTGGACTGCCAAACTGAAGTATGTTGTTTTTGAAGTAATCTTCATCCTAGCATTAGTCTCTGTTCAGAGAGGTTCAGATACCATTCGGGTTTCCTCCAGAGCCCCGGTGACCCGGGTCAGGACTAACCTGGACGGGTCAGGACTAACCTGGACGGGTCAGGACTAACCTGGACGGGTCAGGACTAACCTGGACGGCGCTTTGCATCCGTTCTGCTTCATTTTGGTTTGAATTCCTAAAGCAATCCCGTTTGTATCGATCCTCGTGTTCCCGTTTAGAAATGTTCTTCTGCGCAAAGGTCTAAAGAAAACACATTTCAACACGTTTTCAAAGGAACACAGTCTTTGACCTTCACATGTATTCACTTAGTGGTTGTAGGCGATTGTAGAGAAATCCTGCGGTTGACATAGTTAGAGTTATAGTTATTTGCTCAACCGAACAAAAAGCACAGTTCAGCCCACATCCTGTTTCTCACACTTGCTGTCTGCTTGGATGACTGCTTTATAAAATTACAACCATCCTTAGGCTAAAATTACAAGTATTGCTGCGGTGCTAAATTTGATTGTGGCAGCAAGTACAAATAAGCATATTTAAGACACATGTGTAACTGTGGCTGCCATAAATACACACATAATCTTTTAGACCTGATTTTTTTTTTTTCTGCTTTTTCCTCTCATCTTTATCCATGATTCAGTTGCATATTTACACACAAAATGTTTGATTTTGAGGCATTTCAGAAATCTGCAGCTTATTGCTTCCTGGGGAGCAGCTCGAAAAAGACCAAAACAAGATATGTTTCCATTTAAAGACAATGAGAATCATGTGCTTTTTCACATGTGGCATCGCTCTTTTGTTAACTTTTAACTGATATTCGAAAATTCAACCCGCAGTGGGAAATCACCAAGCAATGTCTCTGCCTTGATGTGTGGATGGTCTATGAAGAGTCGTCAGAATACAAAATTGTGAGAGGGATCTCGTTTATTTGAATCAAAGTTTGTTGGCGGTGCACGAGCCAAACCGGTTTAAAAGTATAGATCGCTGTGCTCTGCTGTGACTTTTATCCGTTTTTCCTTATTTTTCTTTCACCCCAATGACATGTTTCTGATCAGAAACACTTTTCGATATAAGCCAAAGATAAACAGAGATAAAGAGCAAATCATGATTCGTTTTATGAAGAGAACATAGATATTCAGACAAACCTTACCCTGTGTGAAAATATAATGGTCCTCTACACCTGAGTTCTCTGGAGTTAAATAATTAAAAGGTCCATTTGTTGTCACATTAGATGAATAATAATTAGGATTATTCAGTTTTTAAGATCTATGTTTCACATCTTTGCTGGCTCGGTCTCCCCCTAATAAATGAAATAATTATTTGATAAATGCAGTTTGTATGCACTGCAAATAGTATTCACAAGCCGATCCATTTATACAACGTTCTTTTTAAAAGAAGAAGTCATCCTTTTGCCGAAAGAGATTGTCAGTGGAACACAACATTTTGCACATTTCTGATGGGCAGACATGTTGACGAGACGATTATTAGTTGCGCTGTGGACAAATCTGGCCTTTAAGGAAGAGCGCTGATGGTTGAATTATTGAAATCCTGTTTACGGCTTGCCATGCAGAGTGACAGCAGACGTGGAAGAAGGTGCTCTGAAATAGATGGGGCTGAAATAGGACTTTTTAATCTCTATGCAAACGTCCAACTGGAGCCACAAGAGAGTAATTGAATTCCGAGCCTATCCATGCGTCATAATGGCCCAGTCAAAGTCCAGAATGAGATACAAATGGGAATTCCACACACCCATCAACAACTTTTTGTTGCTCTGAATCCCAGTGAAATAGTTTGAAACTGTAGCTTTTCAATAAATACCTTTGTAAGGCACAGAGAGACGCACTTTCAGCTCCACATTTCCCTGAAGCATCAGTTCATGTGAAATTCAGCTTTCGTACCGGAGCCGCAGTGGAACAAATTCTCTCCCAGGCGCCATAAACCAACCAGCTCACGCGCAAAAATACCTGTTTTGTTCTCCGATGTGATCTCGGGAGAGAGCCGTATCTTTTCTCCGTGAGTATTTTTTAAAAATAAAATGGCTCTTAATCAGACGGGCCACAGGTGTCTTCTCTCTGCCTGCTCTGAGACCGTGGTCGTGTTTGCGAGCACAAAAAAGGGAGCCTGGGCGTGAGCGAGCGCACTGAATGATCTTCGGGAGAGAGAACAGATTCTCTTTTTAAGATTCCCGACAAAGAGCCAGAGGTGCTGCGGAGGCCTCCGTTTGTCTGCGTGCGTGTCTGACGGACCTCTCTTCAGATGTTAAAAGACGCGGGCCGATGTTAATCACGACTCAAACCGCCGACAGCGCCGCCGCTGCATCCGTAATGCGGCTACCTGCCTTGTCTGGAGGATCGCATCGTCTGCTGAACACGCATGCAGAAAGCAGCAGCGGCAGCAGTAAAGACGCCTCCCATTTATCTTTGGACCGGCGCCGGTCAGAGGTCAAATGCGCCGCAACAGGCCGCATTAAATGACTGGAACCTTTGCAGATTTGAGGGGGGTTTTACAAAACTCACTCATGTTTCTACTTATGAATCTGAACATGTCTGTGCCTCTGAGGACACAACATATGGCTGCTTTGGACTGCACATCGAGGAGCTGCAGTCTGCAGATGAGATCAGTGAAACAATCTTAATATAGACGCGTTAACAAAATGGAGCCATCAAGTAATTTTCTATTACGCCTGGAGGCTGCGGTGCTTATTTTCTCTGTCATTCACCGGCAAAGAGTTTTGCTCGCAGTTGATCAACATGATAGATTGAAACTTTAATTTAGCCGTTTTGGGAGTCATGCTTTGTTCATGTGTGAACAGAGCATTATGTCAGAAGCCAGCGTTAACATCAAGTGCTTTGTGATCGATCAATGAAAAGCATACAATAAGAGAAGTGTTTGTATTCGCCGTTATGAGTCAGTGCTTTGTTGAATAATCCTTTACTGCACTTATATTTGTCAGAAGTACGAAGTTTTTCTCCGCCAGTTTTATGCACCAACAGGCTGAAGCTTCGACTCGCTGTTCTTTGTCTGTCTGAAAGAAGAGTGTCGGTCAACATCGCTTTGCAAAACGCGGCACAAATTCTTGTCTGGATTTTTCCCGGACCCGGTCTAGACCTTTCCTGCCGCAGCTCTCTGCCCTGCGTTTTGCCCCTTTCTGGGCAGCTGCTGTTTCACAACTTTTCTGGTGAAATTCTCCTCCTGACTCGCTGGGAAACGTCTTATTGGCATGTAACAGATTTGTGCTTACAGACGTCCATTTTGTGTTTTCCAAAGCCAGGGCGCAGCTCTGGGTGCTACGTAAATGTTATTCTTACGTAATTTTATTCGCTGTAAACCCCTAAAATGAAGCAAAGTATCCATCTGTCTCTGGCTGTGGGGACCGGCCGCGTTGTCTAACATCTGACTTTTCCTGCTTTGATTTAGTTCTGCTCGCAGAAGGCCGGGCTCTGATGAATCATAATTGCTTTGATTAGATTTGATGTTCCACATCTGGTGTCAGTGAGAGGCATGAAGGCATGAAATAATAAGTGAGCTAAAGTTGGAGGACTCTGAGTGATTAATACGTCCAAAAAAAAACAAAAAAAAAACCCCGCAGGAATGAGACCAAGTGGGCCGAGAGCAAAAGGAAACCGATTATTGGTTGAAATAATCCCAAGCAGGATGAGTTTAGCTCACTGTGTCGGGGCGTTAGCGTGGTGCAGCTCTCGTAGCGAAGATTTTTATCCAGAACATCCCAACACAAACAGATAATTGACTTTACCGTCTTACCGAGTACTTTAACAATCTTTACCGTATATCTATCAGTCAGCCGCACTCATTCCTCAGAGCAGGGGGGCCTCCCTCAACCCTCCCGACTCCTATATTGACACGTTTCGTCAATACGGCATCAGTGCTTAATCAATACAGCATTTGCACTCTTTTTTCTGACCAACACGTTTAATCCCCGCCGACCTTGGCTGCTGATTCCCCCAGCGGCGTCCTCGAAAGTGCAGAAGCATTCTTAACGCCTAATTACATTGATGGTTTGAGCAGAACAGGGACTGAAACAATAGCAGGACTCACTCGACGCTTCTGGAGGCCTTTTGTTCTCGCACATATCTGGGCAGCCATAGCCGGTCCTGTCATCGATTTCGTTTGTCACGGCGATCGGGTCAATTTAAGAGTATTCTACCGTTGAAAACGAGTCAGATTTTTATGGGTTTTTTTTTCAGATGAATCGTGATTCTTTTGTTTAATTTCAGTGGGAAATAACTGAAATAACCATTTCAGGACAAACTTTGATTCTGTTCTGTTTCCTCTTGGCTTCCCAAGTTACATTGTGGATTCAAAGAGTTTTCACACTCGGGTCGATGCCAGATGTTCGTGACATAAAACATTTAGCCGATAAGTAATCGTGGAACTTTTTCCTCCTCCGTTTCCATTCATCCTGTGCCATTGGACTCCTTTGATTTTCCATCAGATTTAGTTCTGGAGAAGTGATCACTCAGTCGCGTTGATCTTCTTCTCGTTCCACTCAGTTCAAAAAAACGATTTTTGACCACACCGCAACAAAATAACGTTTTCTCTACGACCACAGAAAAAGATCCGTTTTGTTAATGTAAACTAAATGAAATGCTCTCTTGAACGCTGAGGAAGTTCAAATTAGATTTATTGCTATTTTCAGCACCAAACCAAAGAACTAAATCCCTCTTGTAAAATGAGCGAGCCCTCTCCATAAAAATGAAAAATAAGCATAAAAGTAAAAAGCACATTGAGGCCACAAACCATTAAGTGACTTTAAAAGCCTCGCAGTGGAGGAAATATGTTTTTCACATTCGTCCGTCGAGCTTCCAACAACAACTTTCAAAACGTTTAAACTCGTGACCATGACACGAAATTCATTTTTTACGAACTCGCCGCTTATGGGCTTTGAAAAATAAACTCTTAAATATCTGACGTTAGCGCTTAATGTCCGATATTTAGCGCTGAAACACAAACTCCGCTGAAAACGCCGCCCTCTCAGCGTCACTCGCCTTTCCGGGACGCAAAGCAATCACTCAGGGGCGCCATCACTTCCTCTGTCGCCACCCAGCCCCTCCGCCCTGCGTCACGAGTGGATGTCTGCCGCTCGCCATTGTTCTCAGATTACAGACAAAAGCAAATCCCTCACCTCCGCACGCAGGTGCTTTTTAATTTAAATGTAAATAGTGAAGTGGCGTTGCACTCATTCAGAAGAATCCCTCCCCGCCTGGAAGATTAGTCCGGCACATTATTCATCATTAAGCGAGAACAAGAACAACATCGAGTTTGTTTTCGGCTCTGAAGCAAACGTTCACAGAGACAGGCCTGGGGATTTTTTTTTTTTTTTTTATCTGTGGTGTTTTGGGGTTTTTTTTCTTTTTCTTTTTTGAACATGCTGCTGTTTGTTGATGTGACTAGAAACTGAAGTAAATGCCGCTGGAGCCCTAAACTCTGTCTCCTGTGTACGGGGCAACAAAAACATCAACAGCATAAGTTAGATCAGATTGAGACAGAAATCACTTTAGTTATTCATCCACAGCAGCGACCTTTTTCGTAAAATCTTAATAAAAAGGTCACAAAGAGCATGCAGCACCCCAAATTACTCCAACCCCCGATGATAATGCATGGAAACTATGCGAGAGGAGTTTTAAGAGAGTTATTATTATTATTTATTTAATATTTAATTTCTCAAATATGTGATATGCATGCATCAAGTGCTTTATATTCACTCTAATAGCCCTAAAGAAAATATAACTGTTTTCAAATGTCACCTACTTAATATTTGTGTGACATAAATTCAGATGTTTTGTGGAGGTTTGTTAAGAAGATTACAGAGCAAACGCCATCAGGAAGACGAAGGAACGCAGCAGAGCGGTCAGGGATGAAGATTTGCAGAATTTGAAAGAAATATTAGATTTTAAAGCAACATCCCAGGCGTGGAAGATCTCGCAAAACACTTTTTTATGTCATCATTCGCCAGCAGAGAGGACGCCACGACTGCAAAGCTCACAAGGCACGATCTGACCTTTAAAATGATGCGGCTCGCTGTGAGGCACGCAGAAAACGTAGAGCATGTGGAAGGAGGCGCGCTGGTCAGATGGCGCCAAAATTGTGCATTTGATCTGCATCAGATCGACCTACACAAAAAAAACGACATCGACCGTGCGCGTCATTCCCACGGTGAAACACGGTGGAGGCAGCATGACGTCGTGGGGATCATCTGGTCACAGCTGGCAGGAAGATGGATGTGACTAAAGAAAGTGGTGGAGGCTCAGGACAACAAGCGTAACCATAACTAGAGCTACAATGCAGCGGTTTGTATTAAAGCTCATGCTCATGTGTTAGGATGACCCAGACAAATCCAAGCCAATTGAGAATCTGTGGCAAAGATTTGAAAACTGATGTTCACAGATCCTCTAACTACAATTTCCCTCTTCCTGATTGAACTTTAGCTGTTCTGCAAGGCCGAATGGGCAAAGATATCATCAGTCTGTACATGAGCAAAGCTGTAATTATAGGTGGCTCTACAAAATATTGAATGCACTGCAGTTTGGTATTACGAAGCTTTTTTTTTTTTTTTTTTTTAAGGCCACGTGTCAATTTCCTTCCACATCCAAGGAAGTTCCATCAAATCCAATGTAATATGTTGAAGTTCGAGGTTGCTAGTTGATGAACTGTGGAAGTTAATATATTTTTAAATCTTGACCAACGCCTAATAATGAAGCCTGAAACATTCTCTATAACAGTATGTCAAGGAATTTTCTATGCTGCACTCCTGGAAGACAAAGCAACGAGACCAACAATAAATATTAAACATGCGGAGCCTGAAATCAGTCTTCATCCCTGAAGCTTGCATCATCAGGTTTAGGATTTGGAGGGCTGAATAGAGCCTGCCGGATGCAGATTATTAACAGGAGTGCAGCGGCGTCCACACTCCTCACAGAAACGTGGAGACTAAATAAGTCAGGTGCCGCTTTAAGCACCGAAATCGCTGCAAATCCTCCTACACTCCCCATCGCTGGTGCACACAAGCAAACACAAACAAGACCTTGTGACGGGCAGCGTTCGTTGGATGTGCACAGAAGCTCAAAATGAGGCCGGCATCGGTGCAGGCAGATGCCGTGGTCGCATGTTGCAGCTAAGGAATGACGGGATGGAGCAACATCTGCGCCGCTGAAGTGTCTGGTAGCGAGAATGTAGGTCAGCATCGCAATGTATTTCTGGTTCCTCTCCGTCGCGCACGCTCCCCACATCTTTCCTCGTCTTTTCTCTCCCCGTTAACTCGGCGTGCTGCGCGCTCGGGAGGCCTGCGAGCACACAGGCAGACAAACACACACCGCGGAGGAGCAGCGCGAGATGACGGGGAGGGAAGGAGAGACTGCGAGAAGGCGTTTGGAGATGGGTTCTTCGTTGCTCTGACAACCATTTAGCTCCTTATTGCTGGTGGATTTCCAGAGAGGAACACACAAACATACGCGCGCTGACCTTTGCAAATGTCACCTAATCGTTACTATTACATCCATGAAGGATTTCTGCTTCACGCACACACAAACAGGTGGATGCTGTTTAGCAGGGAATGAATAATGTGCACCAACAGACAGCGAGTGCCACACATCCATCACAAGGAGACCATTAAAAACAAGAAAAAAATGATTCTGCAGTTTGACAAGAATAATATAAGGCAATTCTAAAGGATAGCAGACTTAAAAAGTATCATGGAATAATCTAAAGGACAGACAATAACCATAAAATGTCAACAATACGCAAGAAAACCACTGAGAAGATACGGAAAACTGTGAAACAAACTAACAAATTGTCATGATTCTTGAGTATTTGCGTTTTGTTGTGCATTGATTAGCATTGTGGATCATATTTTTACCTCTGTCATGTTTGTGCTCCATACTCAATGTCTTTTCCTTCCCCAGAAATTAGTTCCAGCTGTTCCTCATCCTCTTAATTACCCTTGTGTGTGTTTATATACATTTTCCCACTGGAGCCATTTTTCTAGCTTCCTACGTCCAGACATGCGCTACCCTTCCCCGGCGTTGTCCTGTAAAAGCTTTTGGTTTCCATTATTAAATCATCATATGATTTAATATGGCACTTCAATCTGCCCTTTGCCTCATAAATTATGACAAAAATATTCACTCAAGAAATGAGAGACAAGTTTTAAAAAAAAATGAACCGAAAATGAAAAGTAGCAGAAAAAAACACAGTTTACAGTGAAGCAGAAATGCCACTTTGCAGCACTTTAAAATGATCTGCATGTCGTCAATATTTACTTTTGGTGACATGTACCGTCTGATAACGAGCTGTAGCAGCCTCAGCGGCTGTTTCCACGGGCAACGCCTTGATGTCATAACCGCCGAGCACAGCAAAGACGCTCTCTAAAGATACACCTGGGACTTGGTCAGTAACTGGAGCCAAAGCGGCAGCTTTTCACAGCTGCACTGTTTGATCCCTTTTTACACTTCTTCTACTTTGAGAGAGAGTTTTTAAAGACTCCGGGTCCCGTGTTCGTTCTGCAAAGAAGGGGAGAGACGGATGTTGCTCTTGTTGCATAACTGGTCTTATTGAGGTAAAAATGGAGAGGAGCAATTAAATTAAAAAAAAAATTACAAATTAAAAACTGAGATAAACAAACTCTTATAGCCCTCTCAGAAATTTAGGACTGAACTGCTCTATGTCCCAACCCTGAGACTGATTTACATTTGGACACCCGACCAGGACTCAAGACCGCAAGCAGCGAATAGTGGGTAAAAATAATTACTGAATATGTCCAATTTTTTTCTCAGTTTTAATCTTTTGTATACTAGAAGGAATGAGAGAAACACCAGGACCTCCTGGATAATCTGGAGATGATGGATTTTCTAAGCAAGACAATAGTTTCAAGCACAGAGTCATAGAAATTATTTTCAGCGAAAGAAATCAAAACTGCTCGGATGCCCCATTCAGATCGTCTGGAAACCTGGAGGTCAGAGTGCAGCAGGCAGGACCCGTTCAAAATTGAAAGAAAAATGGGTCAAGGTCACACTTGAGCAATGTAATTTCTAAAATATTCCTCTTTAGCGCAAGCTAAGTGCTAAACAATCGCGGGTCTGTTGAATAACAGACCCTGAAGGGTAAAGAATGGTGTCATGAGGTTATTTTTGCTTCTTGTTTGAACGCCGTTTGCTTCTCAATCTCGTTGTTAAGTAATGCTTCCAAGCTCTCGGTCATTTCTTGTGAAGGGAGTAATTGTCAAGAAGCCGTGCGGTTATCAGGGTTGCTTTCTTTCAGCTCCAGCTTGAAAAACAGACGCAGAACTTTGGATAGACGAGTCAACACCGGGTACCTTGAAGCAACCCTGAGGAATGTGCTCATGGTATCCTTCAAAAAGATTGTTAATATTTAAAGAGCAGAAAAGCCGCGTTCACTGAACTGTCAAACACTTTCTTTCTCATCTGAAGGTTATTTGGGCGTTTGTTTGTGTGGCTTGGAGAAATGAATTCGGTGACTCCTCCAGATACATTGCGAGACATTTCACTGACGTCGCGCTCATATAACAGCTGGTGTTGAGGGACGAGTGAAGCTGAACACAGTGACCGCTGTTAGGAGTGGCTTCTGTTCGCAGGGTTGTTTACCGATCCCTGTCTGGCCCCCGCATGGTCTCGGAGGACACGGACTCCTAGGGGTTGACGGAGCATTCAGGGACTCTCTTCAGAGTAAACATCCTTATTTAACCTCTGCTGACGGCCTGGATTGTCCACGTCCAAAACGCGGGCCGTATGGACGCTTGTCTCTTTCCTATCCCTGCGTATAAGGTTGAATTATTTTCTCTTGTGGCAAACACACAAAAAAGAAGAAAAAAAAAAAAACAGATCTCCTTCTTTCTGCTTGTCTTTGTTTCTCGACACCCCCAGCATCCATCCTCTCCCGTGTCTCTCCATCCCTCTCTTTTTCTTGTTCTGTCTTGTTCCCATGGAAACTGCCGGTCTTTCCGGTAGGTACAGAGAGTTTGCTGGTGCGAGTGGCATTAGTTGTAAGTTGTGATGTAATGAAGCCTCCAGTTTCCAGGGTTGCTGTTTATGGTCGTGACAGCGGCGGCCTGCTGACGATCGGTTTTCTTTCTGTCTGACTCCAAGGCGTGAAAAAAAAAGACAAAAAAGGTGCTGCAGTTAATGCAGGCTGCCTTGTTATTATGTGTGGCTTTAAACGCATCACCTGCAGTTAAGGACAAAATAAATTAAGAGTCGAGGGAGGGCGTTAAAATTAATTACTTATAAAATTGACTTCAGTTTTATTACATCACAAGTCAAAGGCACCTTGCAAGTAAAACAGGTCCAATGCATATTTGGCCACATGTATAATTTACTTTGGTCCAAATCAAATTGAAATCCAGTTTATTGCAAAACAACACAATCCAAAGACATTACGAAGGTAATAGCAGCAACAGCTCCGTCAATAGCTCTGTTAAGTACAATATCGCTGCTCAAGACGTAATTTCTACATGAATAAACAAGGAGCTTTCACGTCATTAATGTCAATATTAGCTACACCAACTGCTTCAAAGGGAAATACTTAAACACATGGAACCGGGCCTTGAATACGACCCGCTGGAAAGAAACAGGGATATCGACAGCGCTGCTCCATCAATGGCTCCGTCTGAGGAACAGACACGGCTCAACACCGCAGCGCTCCCCGAGGTGTCCTTTCTACCAAAAGAACAAGAAAAAAAAAGAGAATCTAAAATGCAGGCGAACGGTTTCGTACTTGTATTGAGTCGATGTTTCTCTTTACAGAAGCAACGGCTAGCTATAGTTTGCAGCTTGAGCTGGCAATCATTTTACAATTCAAGTGTTCACAAACAGGCACCCGGGTTAAATTTGACCTAATTCTCACTGATTGAGGTGCGGAAGCGTCATGCTAACTGGGCGTCAGGTCTGGAAAGGCAAGCATTCGAGCAGCAGTTGGGTAGATTTGTCTTTTCTGAATGAAGCATCGCTACCAGACCAGTGCCCTCTCCTCTCCACATCCATCCTCTCAGCTGGTCGGCTCCGCCAGCGTGACAAGCAGCGCGACTAGAGTTGCTCTCACACTTTCCATCTGTAGTATTAATGGTGTCTTCTCTCCCCTCCACTGTGATCTGTCTGGCTGACATTGCCTGCCTGACGTGCCTCTGTGTGTTAAATCTCTGCCTTCAGTCTGCAGTGCCACAGAGCTAAACCCCTAGAGAGGCTTTGTTGTGCTTCTGCAGGAGAATCTCAGCCTTCAGCCTGTCTGCCAGAGCGAAATCTCAGCATGACTCTGCGTGTGTGTGTGTGTGTGTGTGCGTGTGTGTGTGTGCGTGTGTGTGTGTGTGTGTGTGTACGTGTGTTGGCGAATTTCCTGGGCGCTCGTGTCCTTACTTCCTGAATTGGAGCACGAATTGATGAAAGCGTCGTGAGTTTGTGGAGCCAGCCATGTTCTCAGCTTGCAAAGCACCTTGACCTGCCTGACTTTGAGAGATTCTCTTCCTCTGTTTCGAGATGTGTTGAAAAGTCAGGCCTCAAATTACAGTGAGATTGGTGATTTTTAGAGTAGCAGCAATTGGTTGAACTCATTTCCAACTAATGACAGCTCCATCCATCCATCCATTCATCCTGACTTGGTTGATTTCCCCATCCGAATGGCTCAGAGGAAAGATCATGCGGCGTTAAAAACAAAAACAAAAAAATGCACAAATGTCCCAGTTGTCGTTTAGAAAACAAAGAACTCAAAGAGAGTTTCAGAATTTTAACAATCGTTTCCCTTCTGCGTTTAGTCGGTGTAATTCTCTGCTTTATTTCCTCACATCGATCTGCCCTTTTCGTCTCCTCCACATTTCCCCTTTTCCTTTTATCTTTCCGCTCAGTTTCTTCTCAGCCGCTGCCTCTCCTCTCAGTCGTACGCCAGCCTCACTTCCTGGATTTCCTTTCAGTATTTATTCTTTTCTGCTTGGTTTTATTTATTTATTTTCTTGCTTCTCCCCTTACCGTTTGCCCCTCGGGGCAATCTTTTTTTTTTTTTTCATCTATCCCCTTTGACTTTTCTGTCTCGCCTCTCGCTTGCTCTGCTCCACTGTCCCCTCGTTTTCTTCGCACTCTCTCTTTCCTCCTCCTCCTCACTTCTGCACCATGAAGTAGATGCCTGGATGATTCATCTCTGCCCCCGGACTGTTGTGATCCTCATTTTATTGCACAGTTAAGCAGGACTTCCCATTCTGCCACACTGTCTGTCTGTGATATTGACAGTTATCAAGCTGAGTGCACAGCGTCAAAGAACAGGAAACGATGACAATAAGCAATAAGTAATCATTGCTTCAGAGATACACAGCAATAGGGCTAAATACGGTCAGAATTGAATCGCGGTATTGATTGGATCTGAGAAGCTGTTTGTGCAGCCGTTATGGTCCGAGGCGCCAGTTTGATTTAGTCTGGCTCCTATTTACGACTCTGGCCGTATGCGGTCCAGAACGGTCATCGCTCATCAGCGTGAGACAGTTATGCATGTTTTAATCACGCTGTCTGCTGCAGCTAAGCTGTGCATCACTATAATTCATTGCTCATTAGTCTCTTATCATTGGTGAGTTGATACATGCGATTATTATACACGTTATTATGTAGCTGGTCATGGAGTAGCACTGGAATCGTGAAAGAATAGTATTTAGTTTTGGTGTCACACTCAAAATGAAACCAAATGAAGTCCCAAGCTGGTTCAGGCTTAACATCACACATGCTAATACAATAAAAAAAAATGTATTAGCCTTATTGCACACAAACTGACTCCCCACCGCCCCCCCATACTATAGCCTTTTTTAATTCTAAGGTTCCACATTTGAAAATACTAAAATGGGCCTGGCTTTTACCAGGCTCTAAAGTTATTGCAAAAAACACTCAACCAGTTACACCACATATGACCCGTTCACAAAACATGAATCAAACTTGTGATAAAAAAAAAAGTGGCAAAGAGGTGCTGCTGGTCAAATGCACCTGAAGTTACGACTGCATTTCAGTTTGTGTTTAAACAATGCAGAGTAAAGAAATCAGCAATGACCTTAGAGAAGCAGTTGTTGCCTGTTAATCCAGGAAAGGTTGCCAAGACCATTTATGAACAATTAAAAGTCCACTAACCCACAGAGATAAAGGTCAATCACCTCTGGAAAGCTTTTAAACAGCTGCCAATCTTCCCAGGATTTCCAGCTAGTTCCAGCTTTTTCAAATGAAAAAAGCCTTAATAACCCCCATCTCTGACTCTTTAGGCCTAAGTTGAATATTATATTTCATGATAGGACGATGAGGAACGGCGTAAAATGCTGTGGCTGTTTTGGAAGCATTGCATGAACCAAAAGGCTTCTCAGCAATCCCAGCGCAAACTCCTCATACCGTACGGGAGATGTGCAGAGATGAACTGAAGCGCTGTTGTTTAGAAGAGAGGAACACAACTCCTCAAGTTCTCTCAGGGCGTTGCTGATGAGGGTGGTTCCAGTGTCTACCGAAATGTGGGCTGCACTGAATTATTCCCATGACTGTAAAGGATTTGATTCACAAGAAACTGGCATGTCTGGAACAGCATGTAAGGGGATTAGTTGTGGCTCTGCGGCAGAGAAACATGCTTCTGAGTTTTGTTTTGGTGCAATTTCATATTATTATGACTCTAAATTGTATTTCTTTTTGATAGCAAAGAAATGTCAGTAGTGATACGCTTAAAAGAATAATTTCATAGAGATCAGTGAGTGCAGAAACAGGCCATGTTTAAGTCTCATATGTGCAGGGGTTCGACAAGAGTAAACCTCCTTTTCAGCTTAACTTGGGAGGATGGGTGTGTGTTTGTTGTTTGGGTGTTTTCATGTTTGGCCGACAGAGACGGGAAACGATTGCCCGTATACGGTCTTTAATTAGAGCTTCATAAGCGTCTCCATTTCTGCTGCCAATATGTGAAATATTGGTAATAATTGAACTTCCAGTGTGAGGAAAAATCACCTGAGGTAGTTTTGTCACGCCAGCGTAAAACACTTAATTTGATGAATCCTGCCGTAAATGAAACACATGCACTGATCTCCAAAGGCCAAGAGTGGCTTCGTGCTGCAACTTTTAAATGCAGGCCTAACCCTAACTCTAACCTTATTGGCAGTGGCTACCCCAGGAAATGTTGATACTTGCAAATTAACACTTAAAAAGTACTAATTTGTGTGGGTTTATCTAATCGTTTGGTTTTACATGTATTTCCTGATTGGAGAAGGCGACCCTTTACACCCTGAGAGGAACTGAACATGTTTCTCTGGGTCGTGGAGACGACAGACTGTCCATTGCCTTCCTGTGCAGCTCTACTTGGGGGAAAAAAAAAATTTCTCACTTACATCACAGTCTGGGGTTTCTCCCTTAGACTTGGACTGTCTGGTAGATGTTTTCTACTTGGCCAATCAGTGAACAGAAGGAGAGCTGTGAACGACGACGTTGTTGGTTTTCCTCATTGTTTTAGATTAGCGGCCTGCCTGTTTTTAGCAATGGCAGCGGAGGAAGTAGAACAGAGTCGTTCAGTCCACGTTGGCCACGCTCCCAAATCTTTAATTGACATAACAGTTGCCGCTTTGGGATCAGCGCTTCTCTGTTTGCAGAGGAGGATGGTTGTTTACAGGGCAAGCAATTTTTGGTAAGCTTCTTAGCATTGATCTGACGCATTAGTTAGTCACGGGCAAACTTTAGCAACTGGGTAAAAATTAAAACCTGAACGCAGTTCACGCCTCCAAGAAGCAATCGTTTCTCAATAGCTGAGAGATCTTCTGCATGAAGCAAATAGCACAGGACAACAGAGTGTTTCTTCCAGGCAGGCAACTTTTTAACAGGGGTGGCCATGAAGGTTGTACAGTCTGTGTGAAAGGTTGACAAAGACACATGCTGCCAGATAAACAGCTGTAAGTCAGTTTATAAGTCTCTGATTTCTTCATTCTTTGTGTTAGTTCCCTACTTTAACATGGGACGTGTTCATTTCTAAGTACTGATAACACGTTGTGTCCTTTCCTTCAGCTGACCGTTCCATGACAATGCTTGTTTTGAACTTTCTCTTACCAATATATTGCGATTCTGTTGATCAAAACTGTTTTCAGATGTGTGCTCAGATTGTGCTTCCTGGACACCTTGGCGTTGACTGAAGTGACACCATCTTTAAGAACAACCGTCTACCTTGAAAACGTCCCCGCTAAATAGTTCTGTCTCTCTCACTTTAAAGTTGCGTCGCCTCGAAATTCGTTCAAGATCGCTTGTCGGCTTGCTTTCGTTTCTTCATGTCACATTGATCATCACAGCATCAGTTGTATTGTTGGGTCTGGCACTGGTTTAGCAGTTTTATGTATGACTGCTTAGAATCAATACGCTTCAGTCTTTTATCTGTTTTTCCACTTTTCCTCATGGAGGCGGCATGTTTTCCACCTCTGGTTATAGACTCAAGCAACAGCGGCTTCACCGATTTAATGAGGAAACTGTCAAAGGCTTTTCTGGTGTTGAAATAAATGCAGAAAAATAGTAAAAATACTGGTTTTACAGCCACAGCTGCTGTTGCACTAAAGCTATATGCACTAAAGTGTTTTCATTCATCATCATATCTCCACAGTAACTACAGTCAGACCCATAGTGATTTTCTAATTTGGTCTTCACACTTGATGCAAATTAAAGCACTTCTGTGTCGGTGTATAAGGAGTCACCTTGAATTTAATTTGACCAATCAGGCGTGGCCGCCGCAATCATGATTCAGTAAGATGCTCCCATGCCTGCAAAGAGCCAGCTGTTGGGAAATCCAATCTGGGAAGTCCAACAGCAGATTTTACACATGAGTCATTATTAAGCTTTGATCCTGGCTCCTCGCTGAATGTTAATTAATATCGCAGCAAAAGCGCCGCTTTTTTCCCCCCTGCAACTTTGATTCGGCGTTTTTCATCGCTAAAACACGGCACACCTGAGCGAAAACACGATAACGCAACAATCAGCTTAGTTGCAGGGCTCGCTCGCAATTCATGAATGGAGATTTATACAGCAGCTGCACTACAGCAGTGCAAAGGAACGAGCTGGCGGTCTTTCTTTCAATATAATTTTACCTTTTTGTGTCTAAAAGCAAGTTGCAACAGGCAGTTTTATTTTCCCAAGCAGAGAGATTTTACAAATCCAGTGTTTACAATTTCAACCTATTGTGCTCCGGATTTTAAAGACTTTCTAATTGTGACTTTTTGCAGCTGAATCAGGAAATGTGTTTCCTCTTACTATCGTCTTCCAGACTCATCAGCTAAGCGGTTCTACAAACCAAACAAACGGAAAATGTCATCACAGTCTGGAACCAAATGTCGCAACGACAGCTGCACTGATGCTGGTTTAGCCGTATGCGACTAGCTGGCGCTAATGCTGCTGCATGTAAAGCCTGTCAAATCTTTCCTAAATACTTTAAAACACCAAACTAGTTCCTTACTTGATCTCTGAATCAGGCACCAACTTCAGCTGTTTCATTTCCTCAGTTGCTGTGAACACCAGGTGTTTTGTGGAGAAATTATTGATTATTTTTCGACTGGCGCCACCCCCTGAGCTGCGCCGCTCTTGGCCAGAAACTATCATAGTTGTACAGAAATCCTGTCTGGAAATCAGTGTTAAATTCTACAAATTTCTCTCCTCGACTGCAGTGGCTCTATGGACCTTCTCTGGTTTAGAAAAAGCTGTGCAGGAGTTTTTTTAAACGGTGCAAACCTACTTAAATGTGTTGCACTTTTCAACTCAAGTAGTGCATCTCTGCCAAGGTGCAGATTGCAGACGTACCTAAGACGGCTTTCGAGTGGGTCAGCACTTTCTGTACCGTGCTGCTCATGCCTTTGAATTTCAAATTTCATCCAAATACACTGGGCTCTTTTAAATGTTTATTTCGGCTCAGGATGATTTCCGTTTCCATGTTGTTGTTGTTGTTGTTCTTGTTGCCATTAGTGAGAAGTTCGTCTTAAAAGTGCTGCGTAGCATTAAGAGTGAACAGCTGCAGACCACGGCAGAGAGCTAGGTTTGAGAAATACGTCTCTTTTTGACCCAAACCAAATCCTCAGAGTGCATAATACAGTTACTGGCCAAACACAGCCCTGTGCACACATCCACAGGCACATTCTCACATAAGCACCAGTATAATTAATTTATGATCCGGTCCTGTGATTTATTTTTGTCCCTATTTGACCTTCTGTGCTGCCTGAATGTGAAACGTCCTGCCTGGAGGATCTGCGGCGCTCTGCTCGGCTGAAACCTCAGCTCCATTCCTCCTGGACGGTGCATCACAACCCCTTGTTTCTCTTCCAAACAGCTCGGCTCCTTCGCCTTCCTTTTCTACGTCTTTCTCTCTCATTTCCTTCATTTCCTTCTTCCCGGCTCGTCCCCTCGGATCACCTGAAAATAGCAGCCGAGGGAAAAGTGGGTCAGCTGCCGTAGAGTATGCCGCATACGCTGAATTCATTTCTGGGTAACACTGCGATTTGTCAAACTACTGTACCTCGGAACAGTTTTATGTGCCGAAGCAGTTTTCTTAGCAAACAATGCTAGGGTTTACAAAACATAGGGCCTCGTGCAAAACCGCTGACACAAACCAGTTTTTACTATAAAACAAGTTTTTGAGGATTTTAAGTGAGGGCGGCATGCAGAGGATAAAATGTTGACGGCACACGATTCCTCAAACGCAACAAAATCTCATGTAGAGCCGTGAAAAAAAAAAAAATTATATATTAACGTTCAACTCACGGACTTGGTTAAAATGATTTTATTCACTAAAAGATACACTTATCTATACCAGCCATGTGCAAGATTATTTCATTTCCTGGTAAATGGTGAATTAAATGGGACTCACCACACATATGGAATGTAATTCAGTTTCGTGAGCTAGACCTAGGCCTGATTACTGCCAAGAAGAGCTACAAAGCCATTTCTAAAGATTTTGGGCTCCAGTGAATCGCACTGAGAGCCTTCATCCACACACAGAGAAAAAATATGTCAGAGGGTTGAACCTTCCCAGGAGTGGCCAGCCTTCTGAAATTACTCCAGGATAAAATCACCTGCTCATCTAAGAGCTCATGAAAGACCCCAGAACAACTTCAGGAGTTTTCAAATTCAGGGGCTGCCTTGCTCGAAGGACGTGGTCGATGTATTGGATGCGTGCTTCGCAAAAAAAAAAAAAACCTATGTGAGCGAAATCAGATGATCTTGCCTTCAAATTTATTCCCACCATTACCTCTGTGTATTTCCCATCACTTAGATCACCTCATGTTGGTGTTAAACACAAAAAGGTATATTGAGCTTTTAGGATCTTTCTAATATCATACCGACAGTCAAACATGGTGGTGGTCGAGTAGTGGCCTGGGCTGCTTCTCTGTTTGGAACCCGGTTGCTTCGGTGGAGCTGCGGTTTCTGCTCTCTGTGAGAAAATCCTTGGTAGGAGAAAGTGCATTCATCAGGTGGCGACGCACATTTAGCAGAGGGATCCAACGCAAACAAGCACATCGACCCGCAGATGGTTTTGAGAAAAAAACGATTCAATTAAATTAAGGCTTTTAGGCCTTGTCAGAGTCCATAGTTGTAATTCAAATCAGACGCTGTGGTGTGGCACGTACAGATTTTATCCATGCTGAAGATGAGATGAAATTCAGGTGATTTTAACGAGTCAAGGCTGTTTTTTATGAGCATAAAGCTATACCTAAAGTTGTGCTGGGACGCTTGATCAAAATCTGACAGAAAGGAAACAGATCACAGGACTGGACTAAAAAGAAAGAAGGTGAAAACAAAAAGAATCCGGCAAAGAACAATAAGATCTGGGAACGTAACATAAACATGATTAAGACCAAGAAAAATAAATTAAAACAGATAAAGGAACCTTAATCGTGAAATAAGTAAAACAAATTAGGTAATGTTCAATGCTGAACACTGAAGAACAACGTTCAACATGCAGAGCTTGTGAAAATAAATAAGATCCGACCGGTGGCGACGCGAGAGAAAGCGTTTCCATTTGGGCTCCTCTTTTTTCAGAGAACTTGTTTGTTTTCAGCTGTAAGCAAACTCGACTCATGTGGCCCAGTGGATGATCTAATTATCTGTTATGTGTTTAACTAATATCATTAGGCCAAATGGGCCCCATCTAAACAGCACAGGAGGAGTCTGCTGAGGCGGCTCCGGCACCACGAAACAATCAAGAGAGGGGAGAGCATGTGAACGCGTGGGAGAGGATGAAAGCGGGGAAACATACACAGATCAGTGCTTTATGCTTTCAGAATCGCCTATTGTGAAAGTGAGAGCAGAGAGTGAAGGACTGTGGATATGTGTGATTTAACTATGGAATCAAAGGCTTCAGTAAAAACAAGAACAAAAACTTTAAGCTTTTACTTAAAAACAAACATGTAACCGCAAACACCACTGATGCAGAAATAATCTATTGCAACAACAAAAAAAATGAGCTATGCAATAAATGTAATGTTTTAAACCACAACTGGTTTTTATAATTGTTGTCGCAACATCAAAGTCTTTATACAGCTAATATGAGCTGTTATAAGCATTGAGCTGGTCTGTGTTGCAGCATTTACGACAAGAACATCGCTGGGATTTCCGTCAGAGAGCTGCCTCCACACCTAATTTGTCAAAGTTTGGCATTTGAGGGGATTCAGGAGCCCTGAGCAGCCGAGTTAAATGGTCTTCTGATGGGTCATCCATCATTGGGGCTCCTGGACTTCAGATTATCTCACACGAAGATAAATGTGCATCGTTTTCAGATCTTAAACATGCCTTTTGGTGAACATGAAGACATCTTAAAATCTAAACCTTCGGGTTGTGCATTGGTGACGCGTCATCAGACGTGATGAGACTGGTGCTTGCTTTTGATCGTCACTGTTTGTCTTCCCAGGATTCAAGTGTCCTGTCTGCTCCAAGTCTGTGGCGTCCAATGAGATGGAGGTCCACTTCATCATGTGTCTCAGCAAACCTCGCCTCTCCTACAACGGTGAGAAACGCCTCACTCGTCTTCACGTGTTCTAAGTTTGGAGGGGAAAGTTGAGCTTGGGATAAACGGGGAAAGCGGTGTTGTTTGCATTTCCTTTTGTTTTCATTGCTTGATTTCGTGCGTGCGTCCCGCCGCTGTACGGCTAAACGCTCACAGCGATGCGGGAGGTGTCTTCACGAAGGCTTATGACATCGTGCTAGTCCTTCCAAAACACCTTGAATATGAATGAGATGAAAACAAATGACAATTCATAATATATTCATGGTTTGATTCTACGCAGATAATATATTCAATAAAAAAAAAAAAAAACGTGCAAACACACAAACCCACCTGAGGCAGCAGAGCGACTTGGTGACTCAAAACTTCTTGTGCTTCGCAGCTTGTTTTCACGCCATGTGACCCACACTGTGTCTGATCATTCTCTGCCCCTCGGTGTTTTCCTGCTGGAGCCGCTGAACTGCTGCAGCAAGCGTACCTTTCTTTTTTTTTTTTTTTTTTTTTGCTTCAATAAAACAGGAGCGCATAAATAATGCTGAATTAGCTCTCCATTATGCTACTGAGTCATCAAGTCTGGGAAAGAAGATAAAACTGTAATCCAAACAACGGCGTCACACCTCTTAAGTTTGTCCTCATTTCGTCAACCACAAACTTCCCGGTTTTTATTTATTCCCCGTTTTATCACGGTGCCATGATCAGATGCCCTCATGTATTGTTAAAAAAAAACAATGCAGGGAAGAGATTAGGAATGTTGGAATCCCAGCCATTAGAGAGCCGTACATGTAAAGATTGTCAACTTTTCTGCAGTCAAGGAATGGGATCTAGAATTGCACCACTCATGGTGGCAGCATGTTGCTCTGTAGGTTTTAGTTCTGATTTGAAATGTTTGTGGACACAATGTTCATCATGTCTTTGATTGAGACATTGCTCATTTGGACAGTTTGGACAACTGGCAGTTGGATCGTTTTGTTTCTACAGTTGGGAGCAGATCATTAATAACGCAAAAACTCAAATAACACCTGAACTATCACATCCTCAGTGATGACCCCAAATCCCTGAGAGGTTACAGGGAAGACTTCCCAAGAGCAGAGAGAGAAAGAGAAAGTTCAAACCATTTCTTCCATCTGTCATAGTGGGTGAGGGTCACATCCATGACTCCAACATGGCTGACCTTCTAACCGTGTGACAAGATGGAGTTCTTGCCAACAACTGATTAATTGGCATGTTGCTGTGGAGTGTTGCCTCTGCTGCCCAGAAAGTGAGCTGATAGCGTGGCATGATCTTTAGGAGACTGTCATACAGCAGCAGTCTTCAGTCAGAAGTGTCTTCAGAGCTGCTGCAGCACTGGCTGCTACCAGAAATCCTTTCTGGTTACAGCGTCACCATCCACAGCAACACTTGGGGATCATGACAGGGACATTTCCCTTTGATATAACCAAACCATGTTTGAATTTGAATTGAATTTGAATTTATGCATCCAAGCCTTACGTCCCTTAATTGCAATGCGACACGTCAGACGCAGTGCATCTGATCCACAGCCAGCACAGCAGTCGACCAGGCATGCTGCCTCTGGATACCAGAGCAGAGGATATGCATTCTCTGGAGTAACAAATCACGACACTTGGTCTGGTAACCTGATGGACAAGTCTGGGTTTAAGAGCTGAATGACTTCTGCCTGTCTGCATAGTGTGGAGTACATGGTTTATAGTCATGCGGCTGTTTTTCAGGAGACGAGCTTGGCCCCTCTGTTCCCATAAAATGAATCCTTAATGCTTCAGACGTTTTGGACTATTTCATGTTTAATTAATTTAATTAACTATTCCTGTTTTTCATGGTTCGTTGCCGGACTCCTCTGTTATGTTGGCTGTTATTGCGTCCGTGCTGCATGTCCTGTTAATCTTGTTCCGATGCTTCATTTCCTTGGGGCTCTGTTTCGGTCCGAGTTGTTAAAAAAATCTGCGAGTTGCGGCTTTACATTAAACTGCAGATGCCGTACCGTCAATAACTGTGAAGGCTGATGCTTAGCCGAGTCTCACCGGCATTTAACACCGGAAGAGTGAGGGAGCTGACCATGTCAGAGCATTTTTCATTTCTGTATCGATCTGCTGTGTGTGTAGTGCTGCTGTGTGTTGCACCGCTAACTGTCTCTGCACCGCCACGCTCGGATCTCCCTGTTATCTAACAAGTTGACTGATTCAGTTTCATAACCAGAAAGCTGTTGCATCTCATTCTGTTTTCTTTTTTGTTATTATTATTATTAAATTGATACCTGGATTTTTTGATTTTTCAGACCGGTAAGCAATGCTATGAGATTCAACAACGTTGTTGACCCACTGTTGAGTTTATTTCACCAGTCTCCTGCACCAGTCTGACGATATATCTCCGTATTATTTGGAGGGAAGCATGAAGTGCTGCTAAATGTCCCCCTATGCTGATTTTGGACTTCGGTGGACCAACGCCAGCAAATGACAGAGCTCAAGAAAATCACTATTGACTTTGGAAGGAGATGTGTTGAATAGGCACAACAGGTTGGAGTGAGCAAGTTACCAGACTGGGATTACACAGCATCATCCCCCACCAGGCTGATGGAGCTGCTCTCTTCTCAGTTCAAGATCTGTGAATCCTGTCAAGGTGGAAGTTATTACTGTTGTCTGCCTTTTGTCTTTTCAGCCACAATTTTTCCTTCCACTAAACCTTTCGCAGAAAGCTTTTATGCAATACTTTTTTTCTGAGAAGCTAACTTTTATTAGCCGTAAGGGATTATCATCAAAACATAAACATGTGAAGTATCTCATTCTGAATCAATACAAGTTTCTATTCTGAAACTTTTGAGTTATATTCTACTTTATCGACATGAAAAAAAGCAATTAGCCACAAATAAAGGAATCTACACCCACCGTTGAGATGACTGAAAATAAAGAAGTGCACAAAGCTGCTGCAGACTGACTGTCTACCATCCAGCCACCTGTTTATACCAGTAAACACACTGCTGTTGGTTATGATCTGCCTCTGCTGGTTGCTTGGAGACGCAGGTCCCAAATGTTTACCGCCCCACAGCAGCTCACTGACGGACACTTCTCTGACTTGCCGGCTGTGGGAGCGGGCGTCTGCCGGGGTCACCTTGCTGAGGTCTCTGCCTCATCTTGTGTTTCTGATCCTAATGACAACGAACTCATGTGATGTCGTTTGAGGCGAGGAGTGCAGGGAGGCGATTTTACAGTTCCACAAATAGCTGCCAGTGTGGCCCGCAAGGCCAGTGCAGTAAAGCATAATGTAGGTTTGAAGCCTCCAGCCAAATCTGAGCTGAAGATTGAGTGACACAGGCAGAGAGGGGAGAGTGAAACTGTCTTAAGCTTGATGGGATCCGGAGTGATGGAGTACTCTGATGCCTGATAACGGACGAGAGGAGAGAGGGCAAAAGGGAGAAGCTCTCCCATGATTCCTCTCATTCCCCCCCCTGCATCTCCTTTCCATCCTGCCGCTCTTTATTTCCAGCCAATTACACTCTGCAATTTCTCCCTCTGCTCCATGCGTCCGTCCGTCTGTCTACTCCTGCCATCCAATTTTCCTCCTAATTTCTTTGTTCCTCTTTATCTACCTTCTCCTCTGTTCTGTGTGGTTTTTGAGACCCACCCAATGAAACGTGCTTATCTTGTTTCCCAGGATGCTCTGGGGTTTTATTGCCAATCACCTGGGCTGCGGCGTGTCACACGTCCACATTTTTCAAACAAACAAGCAAGCCTGCGGTGGTACTTGATAGACAAATTCAGACTTCTTGCAACCTTTTAGAAAAAATATTCTTAGAGCTTTGGTTCTTCTTCACTTATTTCAGCAGCACACAGTTTAAATTTGAACATTTTCCTCCAAGAACTAAGACTTAAACACATTAACTATGCTGCTTTTATTTACTCCAACTGGCCAAGGCGATGCCTTAGCGATGACGAGTGAACCAATTTGGTCTCTTTTTACGTTTGACTAAACCTTTTTAACGTTCGAGAGATTATTACTCCAATGACAAGTCAGGTTGCATCGAGGTATCGCAGCCTTTCAAGCTGCGGCTTCTTTTGGATATTTTAGATGAGCACAACAAAAACAAAACTTTGGAGTCAAACTCCACAGAAGGATCTGGGAATATGTACTCCTGCAACACTAAACGAGGGCATCATGTATACATACTTAAGTCCGAAAAATACGGTACTTGCTATTTGAAGTTCAGAGAGTGAGCAAAATGGTTTAGGCTCTTATTTTGAAGGAAGCTGTCTGAGTTCATTTGCTGTTTTAACACAAAAAGTAAAATATATGCTGCTCTTGTTTAGACTCCTCCTGTTATCTGGACCTGTAAGCTAACATGCTGATAGTGCACACAGGCAACAGGTTGAGCAAACAAGGCTAACCAACAAGACAAACTGTTTCGTCCCTGTCATTGGTCGTCGAGGAGGAAAACGAAACTGGGCCAGAACAAATAACCGCCATGCATGCAGCATATCCTGAAAACAGTCTTACGATCTCTCTGCTTTGGCAGATCAGTAACACGTTCTAACACTTTGTGATATAATATGCCAACGTCCCGACCCCACACCGTGACAAGTTTGTGTTTGTCTCAGGCGGTGAACACTCCTCAGCAGAAAGTGAGGTGCATTTCTTCTTTTTCCTATTTACCTGCCATGACACAATATGAGCACACAAAAATAGTCCACACCAAAAGCAGTGCAAGAATTGCAGGTAATAATAAAATGCCCACTTGTGTTAGGTCAGCAGTGGAAAAAAAAACATAAAAAAATACATTGAGGTTACTGTGATAAACTCAAGATATTTCAGTTGTCAGTTTTTGACTTTACTGCTGGGCTGGACTCCCTTTTGCAGGCAGAACGGCTGTGATTCTGTAGTTCATAGATTTATGGCTGATGCGTTCGTTCTACATTTTGGTTTATATTCACCCGATAGGATCGTTCAGCATCTGCAGACATCAATGACCTCAATCACCAGATCCACCAAGTCCTGAAGGGTTGCTGGGGGGTGTTATTTTTATTTTATTTTCGGAATAAAATAAAGTCTTAGCTGTCAAAAATTAAGTGTTTATGTATAAAATTGGACTTTTGGGAATGGCTCTCACTGAATACACGAGCCCAGCGAAGCCCACCCTGATAGTTACGCTTCATGCAAATCGATTACTTTCAGTTACATCTTATTTATATCACTATAAAGTGGATGAAAGCAGCAGCTGTTGAACTGTCCTGTGCCAGGATGCAGGGAAAAATTGAAGGTATGATCAAAGTCTTTGCTAGTTTCACCTGAGGCAATTCAGACAAGCCTAAACTTTGAACTGGTGAGTGTCGGCAGAAACTGTTTTTGGCAGCTGCCTCATTAAAAGCGGCATTAGCCCTGCAACAACCTGGAAGTACAGCTGCATTGCCTCGCAAACCTCGTCACATTTTGCCATTTCGCAACCAGAACTTGACGCATTTATTGTGTCTACTCATGATAGACCGACACACAGTAGTGGGTAATAATTGTATATTTAAAGGAGAGTCATAGTTGACTTTATCGAACAAGTTCAATATAGTATACTTTTCACAGGAACGATGGAGCTGTTAGTGTGTTTTGCTGCCCCACCAAGTTTAGTCACAGTCTGATTAGAGACCTTGGGAGTATAAATTTTCAAATCTTCCTACAAAATCTGAATTGGACTTAGGTCGGGTCTTTGACTAGGTCATTCTAAGGCATGAACATGCTTTCATCTAAACATATCCTTTGTATCGCAGTGGGTCAATGTCCTGCTGAAATGTCCAATCAGGTTCGAAGTCTTCTGCTGCCTGCAAAAGGTTTTCTTTTGTATTTAGCTTCGTCTGTGTGTCTTTGGCTTCTTGTTTGAAGAACACAACTGTGATTGTTCAACTTCTGGGAGTTTTTTTCTTCTTTTTTTACATTGTTAGCTTTCCTCTGACCTGATTTGTATGCAGGCTACAAAATATTACATTTTTGTATCGTCCGGCCAGCCTTCCTCCTTCCTGTGACCGCCACATGGCTTATCTCGAACTACAAACGGCTCCTCTTATGGCTTTATTTCAAGAATGGTTTTCTTCTTAACTAATAGTTTTCTGTTGGCAGATTCTCCCTCCTGAGGTGTGAGTCTCTGCAACTCCTCCAGCTTTACCATTGTCCTCTTGGCTGCTTCTCTGATTTACGCTCTCTCTGCTCGGGCAGCCGTGTCTTGCCAGGTTCGCTCTTGTGCTACACTCTTTTCGTTTCCAGATGGTTGAACTGAGCTCTGTAAGATGTCCGAAGCTTGAGATATTTATAATCTAATTGTGCTTTAAACTTCTCCATGACGTTCTTCCCGACTTGCCCGTTTTGCTCCTTGGTCCTCATGATCAAGGAACATAGAGACGGGTTCTTTCCCAGCGAAATTAAAACTGCCCCTTTTTGCAATTCCTGCTGTTATGAGGTGTTTTATTATATTAGATTAAGGTTAAAATGTGACAAAATATTTTTAAAAAGAGCTTGGGAGTGATGTTTACTTTTGCAACACACTGTATGTGCAAGACGTAACTGCAATGGATTTCTGAAATATAAACCAAAAAACATATCTAACTAATTTTTAATGTTTGTCTACAAACGTTTATCTTAAAACAAATGTCACTTCTCTGTATTTTTCTTTTCGTATTTTTTGGCTACATGCCTGCAGAGTGCAGGTGAGGTTCAAGGGTTGCACAAAATCCACGTGATGTGACCTCTGGATCTTATCTGGGCTTCGGCTTTCAGTAATGATATTTTTAATGTGTCCTGCTAAATATAGCGCCTTGAGCGCTTGCGTGAGTGGCGTGAGAGAGGGGGGCAAAGACATGTAAGTCAGGAGGACCAGTGCGGAGCGAGACCAGAGGGAGAATCAGGTGAAGCACACGCAGTTTGCCTCCTGCAGCTCGAGCCACTGGAGGACAAAGACAGACGGTGAAAGAAGGAATTTCGTGCTGTGATTCAGGAAAGCAAAGAGCAACCCCTCTAAGTCATTACTGATGTAAGTTGCTTGATGCCAAACGTCTGCTGGCAGGCAGGAGAGACAGCTGAAAGTCAAGAGGGAGGCAGGTGGGTGAGGAGAGAACTAATGAGTTGGAGACCCAGAAAAAGAGCCCTCAGATCCCGTTTCATCCCATTCTGATCAAACGAAACAGAAGACGGACCCGGTTTAATGTGATGTCAAACACATCTTTCTTCATTTGCTTTGCCTACGATCTCATCAGTAGCGAACGGGTACGGTTTAAGGGTTTGCTGGAAATGATGGGACTGTTTTAACGTCTCGATCATGATCTCTGTCAACATACGGTTCTTCACAGATGACACAGCATCACCGCTGTCGCACAGAATCGCTTGGCTTAGGGAACCTCAGGCTCCTCTTTGCTTTATGCAAATGAATCAAATAATTTGGTTCTGTTTCTTTAATCAGAACATGATCTTTTTCTATGTGTACTGAAGCAGAGCAGATGGACCCGCGGTTCTCTAAATTTAAACAGTGGAATGTCCCCTTTCCTGCTCAGTGTTAACATTTTGACAATTTATGTTTTACTTTTTTTCTCTGCTCCTTTGCTCTTTTTACAGTTAACATTGTTGCCTTAGTCAAGTTATCTTTTATGTAATCATCAATTTGAGATTCTTTAGGACTTTTACACCATTTTTAACAAATGTGGAGGAATATGGATGATACACGTATCCATAATCATATCTGTTTTCTTGCTTTGTATAATTGCGCACGATCCGTCATTTTGCACCTTCATTGATTGGCGCGTTGATCCTCTGAAGAGCCGTGGAGATTTTCCCGGCCTCGGCCAGGTCGGGATCGAGGACGACTCATTTGATGTGGCGTTTCGTTTTAGAGCAAGCAGAGAATTGAATCTATGAGCAACTTATTCTCTAGAATTTCACACTGTGTGAGCACTTTATTAGTCTCGGCATACCTTTACTGGGTCAGGCCACACACTGTGCTCAGGCAGCCTCACCTTTTAATGAGATGCTGGAAAACATCTTATGGGGCTCTGCACAACACGACCGGATTGTGTTGTTTTTGCGGCTTTGCCATCGGCAGGTTAATATTATGAATCCTCCCTTCGACCTCAAGATAAGCTTTTCTTCTGGATGCAGGGTAAGTGCATAAGCAGCTGAAGCCCACAGAAAGTTTTGGGAAGACATTCAGACGGATGTAAGGACTATAGAATCTGGAAATTCTGGCTGCGTCATGAATTTTGCACACTAATACTGGCGAGCCGGATGTCCTGATTTTAGACTTTATTGTCCCAAAGGGGAAATTCATTTCCACCAAGCAGCCGCTGCACTCCCATCATCAAATAGACAATAGCAACCAGATGAACAATAACAAACAGGCCCTGGCTGAAATTCAGTGTCGAGAGCAACGCAAACCCATTTCATCTGTACGGACACTTGAGCTGGATTGTCTTAAATTACCGATTAAAGTCAGCGAACCGGCTGAATCTGTTTTAATTCAAAGCCGCGGAGCAATGAAAAAGTGATTTCTGGTGATTTATTTCACTGTTATTAAAACATCGATCTAATTCCTTGTCCTTTTAACTTAAAGAGAGACTCAGTCGTCATCGCGCACCGGCTGTCCTTATCCGAGTTTATCTAAATGTGGGCGCCTCGACTGGCTCTGCACAGCTGAGCGGTTGTTAGTTTTAAATCTGGGCTTTAAAACCCTCTGCTTGGAGTTTGCATGTGCTCTATCTGTCTCCCAGCAGCTTTCCACATTACCAAAGTACCAAAGGATGTGTGTTAGGATCATTTGTCACCAAATTCTGAATGCATGTGGATGCTTGTTTGTCCTGGTCGTATTGGAAATGGATGCTTGTCCAGATTCATTAAAAATTTGGTCGGATTTGCTACTCTTCATCACTAGAGGTCATTTTAAAAAAAATCAAGTATTTAGTATGGGTGTGAAGGCTGATTATATTGCAGCCAATTTATTAACTAGAAATCTTTTCTTTCTGCATACATGATGTTTAGGTTGCAGCAAAAGCTGGTTTGAAAACATTTTCCACTTGCTTCCTCCACGCTTCAGCCTGAACAGAGATTATAGACGCGTTTATTCCCATCTTGGTGAAGCCTGAGAAAAGAACAGGTTTGGATTACAGACTTAAGATTTTGACCCCAAAATATCGTATTGTTGCCAGATAATTCTATAAGAGTTAATTTATTAATCCTCACTACACTTAAAAAAACAAACATTATGGCAAACATTATTAGAAAACATTGCTCTACTTTTCCTGGAAATGAACAAAAACTACGTCTTTGCAAGACAGACACAAGCCACAAAATACTTTCAGCGCTATTAGTTGTGATTCTACAACATACATGCCACACTTTTTAGATTTACCGTTTTGTTTTTGATTGTTTTGTTTTGTTTTGTTTTCCTTTCCTTCACTTCAGTTGTGTTTTGTTTCGTACACTGTAGTTTCTGATTGCGATGTGACAAAGATGTGAAAACGCTCCAGGATGATGAATGCTGGTTAACTTCTTCTGCACAGATCATTCAAGTCTCTGCAGCTGCTGACCTTCATTTGGCAGCGAAGCGGAGGGGACAAAATATTCTGAAATACATTTTCTAGTAATAGCTACAGAAACAGGCTCAAAGCTCATCACAAATTGCTTCTTTTTTTTTTTTTTATGGTTGGAAGCAGAAAATGCCAACGGTATCATCTTTGTGATGCACCGAGCTGCTTTCCCGGCTGCTCTCTGCTGTGTTTGATATGATGGCTGACATTATCAGTGTTTGTGGTGAAATGCTAATTCTTCTTCCGCTGTGTCTCTGCGTGTGTGTGTCTGCGTGTGTGTGTGTGTCTACCACCTTAGATGATGTGTTGGCGAGGGATGCCGGCGAGTGTGTGATCTGTCTAGAGGAGCTGCAGCAAGGGGACACCATAGCCAGACTGCCGTGCCTCTGCATCTACCACAAAAGGTGACTGACACACACACACACGCACACACACACACACACCTACACACAGATTTGAATCACTGGCTCTTATATAAATTTTGCACTTCTTCTAATTAAATCCCCTCCCCTCACAGCGATGTGTAAAGGTTTAAAGATTGATTGCTCTGCTTTACTTTGATGCAAACATTATTCAATCATTTGTTGAAAGACAAAGCAGCATTTCTGCTCTCTATCATAAGAAGCGTTTCGCATTATTAAAAAGTTAAATAAAGAGATGGGCTGGTGTCAAGAGTCAAAGTAGCACAATGCAAAGGAATTAATAAGTTCGATAAATGTTCACTTTATGTGATTGTTCAAACAAAATTGGAAATTCACTTATTGCATAAATCAGTATATTTTCTTGAAATTATTTAAATACTTTTTAAAAATTAGAAAAACGTTTTTAAACAATCAAATGTGGAAATCATTCATTCTAATTTATGAAATGTAATAGCGTATATAATTTCGAAGTAATTCACCACCATCAAAGTCTGTGGAAGTGGCAAACTCTGCTGAAGGACAGGCGATTGGTCTGCCATTAAACTACCAGTAAATTACCAGTTTGACCAGTGAAATATTAGAGTCACAGATTAAATTATTTTATGATGAATTGTGGCACAGAAAATATTGAATAACTATTGAGATTGCGTTGTTTTAACAATTCAGTTAAATTCAAAGATACTTTATTAATCCGACAGAGAAACGAAGTATTAAATATTAACATGCAGTGAATTCAAGTTTGCTTGAACTATAAATAAAAACGATCTATGGTCGTAATACTCTGTGGCTGAGTTGCTGTGACTCCCAAAAGGCTCCGCTTTGCTGCACAATCATTAACATCTGCCTGTGTAAAGATTCTGTAATCAGGACATTTCAGCACAGCTCTTACGCCACAAAACCCATCCCAACATGGAGAATTTTTCTTTTTAGTCTCCGGTCTTTGAAGGCTCCGATTTTAGTTCTCATGCTCTTTATGAAATAAACTTGACGTGACAGCCCCTAAAAATGTGGTTGCTGTCAAACGTTTTCCAAGAACGCAGGGAGAAAGATTTGATAAATTCAAAACAGGTCAGAAGAGGTCTCTTCTCGTGTCGTCCCTTGAATTTCATTTCTAAGTTTCATGTTTCTATGAGCTTCCTGGGTGGGAGTATTTGGAGATTTTCCAGCAAGCTTTCCATAACATTGACTTAAATGAGTATTGCATAACACAGCTCAGCGTGTTTCTTATTCAGATGTGTAAATTCATCGTTATCTGGATGAAGAAGCCAACGTAGACGTGTTTTCTGACTTCCATCTCCGATTCAACTATTTCACATCTATGTGTCTTTGTGCTTCTGCAGCTGTATAGACTCCTGGTTTGAGATCAATCGGTCCTGCCCTGAACACCCCTCCGACTGACCCACCGCCTGGCCCACTCTCTGTACTCTTCAAGGTGAGAATCACAGCGTCATCACCCGCTGAGCAAAGTGCATAAACTCTAACGTGTAGCACGAGATTCCTTTCGCTATGGTTCTTTACCTCTGAACCTAAAGTCGGAAGTTCATTTGGTTATTTATGCTAAACCTGTTCTTTTCGAAACAGGTCAGTTTACATGCACAAATGTGTAAGTGGGTCAATCCAAAACAATCAAAAAACAGCAGGGTAGGTAAATCCTGAGAGTTTACTGTCCATGTTTCACTTCTGACAGTTTTACCTCCGTCTCTCCACTGGTAGCCAGGACATGGCTGACTATTTTGTAAATCAAGAGAAAATCCACTGGCAGCTTGCAGCAGCATGCATGGGAGGGCACCACAACTCTAATTTTAAAACCCCGGTGTTTCTGGCATCTCATTACAGTAATTGAAATGGCAGGAATAGCATGATGGAAACGCTTAATAGCTTTAAAAATGATATTGAAAAACTGTGGATTTTCCCTTGAAACACAGTCTGGTAAAAAGCATCCCCGTGTTCTGCGCTTCGCTTGAAAAGAAGGTCTGCTACTGAGAAACAATGACTCTCTCTCTCTCTCTCTCTCTCTGTGGACTCTGTTGAAATTTAAAATGTTACCCAATTGCCAACGTTTGCCCCTGATGTATGTTTCTAATTTCTCATTTCTGAGAACGTCAGTCTTTCCTGTCTGTCTCCTCTTTGTCTTCAGGACATATTAGGCTCCTGCCATGGACATCTGGACACAGACGCTACCAAATCTGATGAAACAATCAAAGCGACCATCGCATACTCGCCGTGACGGAATCCATAGTCCTATCAGACAACTGTTCCTTGTAAACTGAACCAAAAAGAAAATGTGACTTTCCAACCATCACGCATCAAAGGGCCTCTGTTAAGCTTTTCATTTCGAAACCTGCTGATGATACTGCATACAACGTGGACCCTCTCCCGCCTCCCTTCAGACACCCCTCCAAGTCAAAGCGTGGTCTTAACGGGCCTCCCATCTCGTCTCTGGATCCAGGCCTGTCTGTAACTCGCGTCCAGTCCTCCCATGGCCTTAACGGGGTGGGGGTGGGGGAGGAGGAGGCAGGGCAGGCTGGGTGGAAGAGGAAAAGGAACCACATGAGGATGAAGGAGAGGGAGAGGCAGAAAACTGCAAACAGACTTGTACATTATTCAGTGGGCCTCTCATCTCACACAAACAGGACTCCAGCTCAGTGGTGATCTCTCATAAAAGACTGCCTCACAGTGCGCTCCTCTTTCATAGCCCCCCGCCTCAGTTCTGCTTACCTTCCGCACCAGATTAATAACACCAGAAAGTACATAAAATGCTTTTCAGATCAGGTCAGTGCACATCAGGAAGAGAGAGGAACTGGCACGTCAGCCTGTCCGGTGCGTTCGCTTGGTCTGAAGATGGGTGTGATGGCGTGGAGAAGAGGGGAAGGGTCTGCACATGCTCAGTTTCTGCTCAGTCCAGACTGGGAGGAAGCAATGTAGTTTACGCCCTTAAAGCGTGTGGCTGTGTGTGTTTATGGTTGGGATGCTTCAGTGTCAGGCTTCACCGGAATGGGTGTGTGTGCGTCTGCGTGTCCTTGGATTGTGACAGGTTACTGAAGCCGTGTGTGTGTGGTGTGTGTGGTGCGTGCGTGCATGCGTGTGTGTGTGTGTGTGTGTGAAAGGTCGTTGTAGAGGGCTGACTGGGACAGCGCTGTGTGTGTCTCTGTATTGAAATGTTTACAGTCTAGATGTTCCCTGTGTGTGCAACTGGCAGTCCTCCCTTTACGTTGCTAATGTTTACAGCTGCAGAAAAGCAACATGACATATTGTAAATTTCACTTGTAACCTCTCTCAGTTTTCTCTATCAGATCTGCCAGATTTTTCATGTGAAAATTAGTCATTTCATAAAGAGAGAGTCTGGCGTGAGCGCGAGCGCGAGACTGTGTCCATTCATACGACTGTTTGCATGGAAGGATTACTGAGTGGAACCAGCCAGGTACAGAACCAGAAGAGCCAAATAGTCACAGATATTTTTTTTACTTACAATTCAAAAAGAGAAACTGATTTATTATTTGTCTCCACGTGGAGAGTGAAGCATAGACAGTAATTGTGAAAGAAGCATGCTGGTCACAGAGTGCCGTATCCAAGCATATCACTACAAGCGTTGCAAAATCTGTCCAAGCAACAGAAAACTTATTGGCGTTAGGTCATGTTCTTGCTTAGGAAAGGTCAAAACCATCAAAAGAACCGACAAACAAATGCTTGAAATGTCTGTCAACACTTAACCTGTTTAACACAGATGCAATAAATGAGTTTTACATTTTTCTTTTATGACTTTTAGTTGTTTTTTTTTACTTTTCATTTCAAATAAATATTTTAATTTGCACCCATAAAAATGAACAACCAATGCATTTGTTAACATGTCCTTTAGGAATTTCATAAAATTTCTCCGAACTCATAAAACTTGCTCAGGTTTTCCACCTGACCTAGAAATTTAGAATTAAAACTGATAAAAACAGCAAAAGTAGATAAGAGCCAAATAAAAATGTACAACAGTCCAACTATAGTAATTATAGTTGGATGCTATTTCATTGCGTCCAATTACAACTATTATCATTATTATGATTAAAATATCAGAGTATTTCTTGTTGAACTGCAGACTATTTCTTTGTTTGGGACTGATTTTGATTTAATTATGACCTATCTTTTAAAAAGGCTTTTGTGAAATTCTAACATTACCAAAGTCACAGAAATTGAGACACCATAAAACTAGAGGGACAAGGAAACACTGATAACAAAATGAAAAAGACATATCATGAAAAGGTCAAATCTGACTGCTTGTGGTCACGATGTCCAGCTTGTGACATTGTCTGCTTCAAACTTGACCCTCTGTCGTTTCTATATTTGAGGACTTTTATTTTCAAATAAGAAAGTCCGAGTTTTACCCAAGTGGCCCTGAAAGCAGATATGTATTTATAGATCCCTGATTGGTACAAAAAGTTCCTGGGCAGTGGCATCTTTTTATATCTGAAACGGCTGAGTATAAGATAACGCAATCTGCAAACACAGGAAATTGAAAATGACCTGTTCCCTCCTCCAACAAGGGAGAGCGAAAAATAAAAGATAAAGGCTCTTAAGAAAACTTGAGCGTCACTCAAAGCAAAACAGACTGCAAAAAGACCCTGCAAAGACCTTTACACGTTTTTAAAAATAAAGAAACAAAAATTAGGACGCATAAGGCAACTGCATTTGGATTCTTCAAAATGACTTTCTCAGTCCTGCTTTCCTTCTTCTGTTCCCTGGTTGCTCCGTTGGCTCGTAATCCCTCCATGACTGTTTGCGCATGTGTGTTTGCAAATCAAAAGGGGGCCTCTTGGCCTCTGCTACAGTCGGCTCCCCCACATTGTGTTCCTGCTGGAAACAGATGCATCTGTCTGCGACTGGAGATGCGAGGCACTCGGACCCTCAAAAGGACTCTTGTTGTTCCACTGTGCAGCCGCTGAACGGGGCTTATTTATTCATTTGTTCATATTTAACAACATTTGTTTAATATTCCAATCATGTGAGGTGTTACTCACTCTTCAGAATGCCAAGAGCTGATGTGTGAAGACTACTACGAATCAACGTACAAACTGCATTTACAAAGCTACTGTAAACAAATGGTGGAATAAATTGTGCTAGATGAAAAAAGTATCTTCCGCTTTTTTTTTCCCCCTCCCCCCTTGCTTTTTCAAATGCGTCTTTTACAGGAAGAGGAGTGCGAGTTTTAGTGGGGAATAAAGTCATTTTAAGTCACCGAAGGGAACTTGCAGAGTGGAGGCATCGCAGATGAGGAGTTATTTCTAAGATCTGAATGTGAGGTAATAGATTTTTATTTTTGTCTTCAACTACATTTCCTAAAAACCCCACTTCTCCTAAGAAATGTATTAATATCTTTTTTTTTTTTTTTGCTCAGAGCAAAGTTGCACGACTTTAAAAAGCCTCCAACGTGCTCAGATGTAAGAGTTACTGAGCTAAAAAATCAGCAAGAGAAAAATAAAATCCCATTTTAGTCCAACAGAAAGAGGTGTTTAGAAAAGACACGGATATGTGGGGCTTGTCTGAGATATCAGGCTCACTGTTTAGCACAATAAAAATCTGTCCTTAATCTGATTTTAAGAAAAATTAAAAAAAAAAAGAGAAAAATATACCACAAAAAGGCTGTTCCAATTTTTAAGTGGTTCAAATCTATCGTGATGCTTCAAATTAATGTCTGTTGAGAAAACTTACACAGTGAGACCACTTCCTTGCTGTCCATCACAAGGCTTCCTGCTGCTGGGAGAGTGTCACATAAAAAAAACAAAACAAAAAAGCAACTACAGTGTGAATTCAGTTTCATGTCCTGTTAAACAGCCACTTCTCACAGGCGGTGTGTGACAGCATCTGATGCAGCTTTAATGGAGTTTGAAAGCGTTATCAACTCGCTTCTGGCACAAAGCGCTCAGTCCCACCGGAGCTTTCGTTCCGTATTATTCCTCATTTAATATTAAAGCAGTTGTAGTCATGATGCTGTTACAGCTCATTCCTTGCTTACGAGGACCTTGGTAGAGATGAGCGGAAAGCCCTTATGGTAAACGGTGACAATGCAGCGTAGTGCTTTATGTAGTCCAGAGGACTCCACACGACATCCAGTCAGTCATCCGGTCCATGCACACATTCACACACCGACAGTGGTGAGCTGCAGCTGCCCTGGGGCGGACTGACAGAAGCGAGGTTGTCATTCACTGTCACTAGTGGGCCCTCTGACCACTAACAGCAGGCAAGGCGGGTGAAGCGTATTGCCCAAGGACAGGACTGAGACAGACAGCTCTGAGCCGGGAACCCAGTTATTAATTCTAGCCTCATGTCATTTGAATACTCATAATTTATGAGCTGTTTAATTTTTTGAGTCATGAAGAAACACTCTGTGGAGGTGGAAGTTGGCCCACGTGTCTGATGACCTTAATGTGGGGTCTGACGGACGAGTCTGAGAATCAACAAAGTCAAAAGAAGAAAAATGACTGAACTGTTTTCGCCGTCGTCAAGATTTGTGAACCGATTTTACCCCGACAAAGGAGAAAATACAATATTACAGTCTGGACTTGCTGTCGTTCCTCGTTTGTCGGCTGATGAATGTTATCAGAAGTGACAGAGAGAAGGTGAGGGCGATGAGACAAGGGCTGCATTTTAATTGGATGGAAATTTAAGGTTGAATTTGCTGTCTAACTTTTAGCTACATGTTGTTGTAACTTCTTTTTATGCTTCTAATATAATTACAGTTCACATACTGGTTACAGTTTAAAAGTTTCAACTGGTTATGAGGTGACCCTATTTTTATTCATGGTGATATTCTGGCCTCCAATGGTCAAAAATATTATTACACGTGATTTTATTTTGGTATATTGATTCTGTTGATTAAATAACCGATGAAAATTGCCCTTATATAATATGTTATTTGTATTCAATAACATGATATTTTATTCAAATACTTTGCAATATAGAAAACGCTAATTACGTATCACAGAAGTCAATTTGACATTGTACTGTATAAGTTCAGAGCTCAGTTCAGTCAATAGGTGTTTTCCTGATCTAAGAATGACTTTACATCCAACTTATTTCCTTGATTCAAAGTTGGAAAAATCCAAGGCAGCATCAAATTTTTGACTTGGAAAGTGAGAAATCCCAGAGTAACCGCAAAATCAAAGTCCAAGTCCAACCGCATGTTCTGAAAAACTTAAATATACAGATTTAATGTATATCTCATCAGATCTCTCTTTGTTTTGTTCAGTTTATTTTGGTATAGTTGTTTGTCTGATGTGGGAATTACATCGCCCCAATTTAACAGCTTTCTAGTTGGAAAATCAGTTGCATCTGCAATATGATGTGTTGCACATGCTGTTATCAGTGAATTGATCTTTACTTTATGAATTTGAATGCTACAATAAAAATGTCCACAAATTATACTTAAAATGTGTATCACAGTCTTTTATACAAGCTGTCATAATACCCATTATTTTGTTGACCTTTAGGAGTCATATTTGGATTAACTTCCAACTATGAATCCAACTCACTCAAGGTACTGCGTAAGACATTTGTAAACATTACAATACGTAAATATGCACAGAATAACACTTTCAATATTCTATTCAATACCTCTATTAGTACCTTCTAATGGATTTCCAACTTCCAAGAAGATGCGTGTGACACAATTTTCAGAAACGGTAATCAAACTTCCGAGGTAACTGGAACGCACCGTCTGTTTGTTGCTCTTGTTTGCAGCGTTGTGATTGGCTCCTTTGTTCCGGCGCCAAAAAAACCAGGAAGTGTGGTGGAAGACGAGAGAATTAAACAGCTTTCATTCCGTTCCGCGTCTAACTTTGGTTTTACATTCACTCGCATGGACACGCCGTCTTATTTCCCCGTACCTCCCGGTGTGGGGATGGAGGACAACTTTTTGTCTCTCGACGACATTTTGCTGTCGCAGGAGAGGCTGCCCGTGAGGACGGAGTGCGTTTTCCCCCGGCTGGGGTTTCTGGATAAGTCTGCGGACTCGCAGGACATCGCAGAGGTCGGCTGAGTTATCTCTACATCACTGTCTTTCCCTTTGTTATGTGCTTTAATGACGTCTCGTCGATATCAATTCAGTGTTTTTAATGGTTTTCCTGGTTTTAACTAATCATTTGCTGGTCTAAATAAATAAACACTCCTCCCTAAATAAGTTTAATCTTCTTTGGTTTAACTTTGAATCAAAACGCAACTTATTTGGGAAGTTAGTCACTTGTTAAAGAAGGAACCGATTTATTCACATCACACAGTTCTGTGTGTTTCATTAAGCCACAAGGAACTGTGGTTTAATGAATTGATTGAATTCATGTGTTGGATTCAAACATGACACTGTTGCCTTGTAGTTAGAAGGTCGCAGGTTCAGATAATGGTCATGCTTTTTTAAATCATTTATTTATTTATCCTCTGGATTCTCCCACAATCCAAAAACATGAATATTAGGAGCATTAGTGACTGAGCTGCTCTTAGTTATTTTTAGCTCTTTGTATCTTTGTGTTGTCCCTTGCATGTTAAGCGCAGAGAAAGACTTAGATCTACATGTCACAAAGCACAGAATCAACCACGTATTTAAAAATGAATGACTGAGTATCATGAAGAGTTGAACGTAAGTTTCAAGGTATTTGCATGCGGCTCATTTGCCTTCAGCCTGTTTCCTGAGCGCTCTCTCTTTCCTTCCAGGGCACAAAAATGGAGCTTCCTCTATGGCTCTGTAAGGGTCTATATGAGAAGAAGAGGAAGGTGTTGTCTGTGGAGCTTCCTAAAATCTACAAGGAGGGCTGGAGGACCGTGTTCACAGCGGACCCCAACGTGGTGGACTTGCATAAGATGGGCCCCTACTACTACGGCTTGGGCTCCCAGATGCTGCATTTCGACAGTCCAGAAAACCCAGACATCGCAAAGACGTTGCTACAGGTACGAGACACTGGGAGGAAGTGCAGTAGTTGCCAGCGCGGCAACGTTTCCGAAAATAATCCCCAGTGTCTGACGCTGCCAGTCAGACACTGATTGGATGCCATTTGCTGTGATTTGTGTTCGTCTTAGATGACGAGATAAACCTGCTCACTCCTGATGAGGAGAGAAACCAAAGAGTTTTTCCATTATTTTACAATTTACCAAGCCTACACACCAGCATATTTTATTCACTGCCACCAACAGCTGGCATTGTCTTACCTTTTCAGTACATGGTGTCGTTAATTTAACCTGTAAATTAGAAATTTAGATCAGAATTTAAAAGGCGTGATAGTAAACAACCTGGAGGTTTCCTCTTGTCTGCGTCTGAAATAAAAATGTCATTTAAAGGTCCAGACGATAAGAGGACCATTTCTTTCTGCTCCATTTCCTTTTTAACTAAACGTCAGAAGGCAAGGCAGCGTCATTGACCTCAATCACCACTAGAGGGCGCAGCAAGCCAATACATTTTATTGCGAGCGGCACCATCGCCCTCTTCCACTTTGCTTCTAACATTTTTAAACAAACATGTGGAATTTAAAAAAATTCCACCGACTTAAAAAAAAAGGGGAAAAGAAGGAAAAGAAAGCATCACTCATATTAGCTGAGAACTGTGATCATGACCTTCTTACTCTGTCGTCCCGCCAGACGTTCATCGGCCGCTTCAGGCGAACGATGGACTCCTCCCAGAACGCCTACAATGAAGACACGTCTGTGCTGGTGGGGCGACTGGACTGCTTGGAGAAGGTTCTGTTCAGGTCCGGTCAGAACGGCCTGAACGGCTTCCAGGGCTGGGAGAAGGGCCAGGCCGCACAGCTCACCGCCTCCAGCCTGGTTCTGAACTACCGCAAGAGGAAGCTCGTCGATGTCCAGTCCTGACCTCGGCCCGCTCGTATCGGGTCAACAGACTCTCGGGAGCAGATTTAGTCAGGACCACGTCCTCCTCCACTCCTGACCCAAAGAGACTAGAGGGACAAGGACCCTGGCTGAAATGTAGACATGTTTAATTGATTGAGCAGCAAGATTTTTAGTGTATAAATATTGTTTTTATCTATAAGAAGTAAAAGTTTTATAGTTTTTTTGTTTTCTTTACATTGAAGCCCTTCTTAATTTGCCCTAAAATCAATCAAAATTTAGTGATGAAACCAATATGGAATCAATTGTGATTAAATTCAGGCAAGGTAAGCTGTAGGAGAGTGCGCCGACTGTTTTGCCATGAATGCTTGTTCAACATTAGCAGCAAATGGATTTGAGAATGCAAGACTTTTGGTCAATATCCTTATTAAATAATGCGTGTAATCTCCAGTGTTGATATTGTGGCTGATGACCTCGGATCGCTCTGACAGGTCGGATCTGGCTTCAATTCACAGGCTTTGTCCTCCATTTAAGAGGTAATTTCCTCCCAGGCCGACTCGCCTTCAGTTCCCAGATGATCAGCTATCCGACTTTAAAGATTGCACCAGAGACGCACCCTGATTCATCCATTTGTGGGGTTGCTTCTCATCAAAGGAACTTACTTATTTGTTTCCGTTTCTGTGCAAGGAGAATTCAAATGTGGGGCAAAATGTCTTTCAGGAGACACTTTTTCCAATATTCCAGACACGATTTGGCAATCTGTAAATTCCCGGCTTTTAAGAAGTACTGTGATAACAAAGCAGATTTTGGACCTGTAGGAGAAGCTGTGCAGATTTAATCCCTTCTGGATTACCCAAGTCCCATCCGGGGGCATAAATCCCAGCATTCTACAGTGGAAATTATATGAAGAAACAACTTACTTGGAAAAAGAGCTGAAATCATGAAATGTGCATGTTTCAAACATGAAAATAAGAATTTCTTCCACATTTAAGGTTTAAAAATGCCTGTCAGTTTATGTATCACTTACTTAAATGTTCGGTGTAATACATTGTGAAAATCCTTAGAATCAGATAATCTGCACAGAAACAAAGACTAGAGATAGTAGCTGATGTTTGTTTTTTTTTTTTTTAACTCTTATGAATGATTTCAGCATTCATAAGAGCTCTAAACTGCATGAAAGAAGTAATTAATGTGCATGTTCTTGTACTTTGTGATTTTTACCCAGGAAGCGGCTCCATGTAATGAATACAGTGGAGCCTGTTCACAGTGTGCAGATTGAGGTCCTTTCTAAATCACCAACTGTTGTGGGGAGTCAGAAATGACCACCTGCCAGGCACCAAATGCTGCTAAAATGTGTCACTGGGTTACAAACACAACACAATGTCCGAGTTATTGAGAAAATATTTCATTCTGAATGCGTTTTCAGAGCACGTTCCACAAAACCGCAAAGTACATTAGTTTATGGTGTCAATCCTCATTGTGCTTCTTTTTTGTTTCGCCCCTAAAACATGCAGCTCTCCAGAGAGTAGATGACAAATTAATAAGTTATTTCATGAGGTATTAGAAAATGGCATTTTTGTTTATTCTGAGCACAAAATTCCCCCCTTTTTTTAAAAAAAACTGTCCTTTAATATTTTAAGCTTCTTTAAAAAAGAAACAAACAAAAATCAGATTTACTGGTTTGAGAAATATAACAGTTTTCACTGAGGGAGAATGAAACTAAAATGAAACTAGAATCTTTAAATTTGTCTTGTCTGCCAAATTGTGCCTAATTCTTACCATCACACATTTCTAATCCAATTTATTCAATGTTTTAAAAGCCATAATAGTTAGAATAGTTCAGTTTTAGCAGGATTGCAAATATCATTCATATGGCGGTTTCTATGACAACCACAGGCCAGCTACTGTAATAATATTCAGCCAACTAAAGGACTAAATATAGGCATAATTTGACAGCAATTCTCAACAATCAATGCCATTCGTTACTGAAAGATGACGGTTCTGAGCTTTAATACGGAAACTTTTACAGCCACTTTCATGATAAAATGATCTCAAGAGTCTTTTGACATAAACCAAGAAACTTTGTGAAATTACGTAAAAGCTAGTTTTTTTAAAAAAAAAAAAAACATTACAAAATGTTCTACATTTTTTCTTTCGCGTTGAAAGATATTCTCTTAACAAGTTTACAGCCAATATATATTCAAGTTAGGAGATTGCTACTATTGAACGTGCCATTCGTTACAGTAACACACACCGTCTTGTTTGCTCTTGCTCTTTGTGTTGGCTTTTGAAATTTTGGACTCGTAACATCAGGAGGCACATAAGTGGAACTAATCACATAAAATAAATAAATAAAAAAATAAATCTTCCGGTTGAACCAGCAGGCCAGCGATGCACAATAACGCAATCTGCAACATGTTCACACATCTGGAAGACAAAATCAGGTCTCGCCGTGCAGGAGCAATGCCTTCAGTAAATAAAACGCACAAGTTGTTTAGATATGGTGTCACAGGAATCGTCTTGAACGAATGACCTGCATGCGGTGAATCAAATCTTCATAGTAGGTTGATCAGAGGAAAAATGACACAAATCACTTAAATAACCAACATTTTCAGGAACATTTTCACCTCTGTGTTGTAAATATTCTACTTTTGGGAAAAATGTCCTTTTGTTTAAGGGTTGTGTAAAGTCATCCAGAATGCGAGGCTGGCTGGATCCTGGCAGCATGGCGTCGTGTTAAACAAGGGTCAGATGATGGATTTGGATGGCAGGTCACTGGTTATGTAAATATTGACATTCCCTCTGGGCTGTCACCATTGACCCTGACAGAGGACCAAACAGGAAGCAGTCATCACATCACTGCTGGCAGAGTGATGCTATTTTTGCAACGTGTCGGGCAGGAGGATTAAATATCTATCTATCTATCTATCTATCTATCTATCTATCTATCTATCTATCTATCTATCTATCTATCTATCTATCTATCTATCTATCTATCTATCTATCTATCTATCTATCTATCTATCTATCTCGATAGATAAATGCCACAGATATGTGTTTATTTAATTAAGTTACTGCATTCTTAGCTCATTCTCAAGTAAGAAGCAAGAAAACTCACGGAAGAATTCATTTTTCTATGAAATGTTTGTGCCCTCCCATAATTATTGTGATTTGTTGTACTCCAGAACAAGTTGCACGCTATTTCGTCCGTCTAGATTAGAGGTTTTATTTCAGCACCTGTATCATAACGGTACTGAACAAATCACAGTCCTTGTAACTTTAATGAGTTTGATTTATTTCCGCAGATCGACGCCTTCCTGCCTGACAGCAGATCCATCATGCCCATCCTCTCAGCCAAAGGTTTCGCTGAAGCAAAGGGCAGACTGAGGGCGAGCGTCCAGAAAGCTAACATACCAGACACCAATCCAGCTTCTGGCTTCTGTCTTCCTTAAGGGCCTCTGACATTTGGTATTTGTTGGAAAAGCTTTCGCATGGAGACCCCAACGCTCACTTTTTGTCTCTCTACTTTACCTGCAAGCTCCTGAACCGTAATTTAATTTACATTTCTGCCAACATTACACTGAAAGATCACTCACAGTGTCTCCCAGCGTGCCGTACGGGTTGACATGAATCGCAACTTTGTGTTTACGTCACAAAGTCTCCTCGCAGCTCTTAAGCCAGGAATAAAAGCACTGGAGATTTAAAACCTTAGAACAATGGGTTTTTACAAAGACAGCAGGAATAAAGTAAAACTGAACATGTTATTTAACATACTTTCAAACATGAAAGCAAAAGTACCAAGGCCTCTGAATGTTTAATTACCAGCGTCTCAGCAGTTCAAACAGGGGCAGGAAGGTCAGACTTCAAATTTAAACGTTAGATATTTTTGCCGCTCGTGCGTTTGAAATTGTTTCGGGCCGAATGAGACCGGCTCGTTATGAAAAGATGAAGCTTAAAATTTAAATCTCACCACCGTATTAATAACAAGTATCAGGACACCAGTGACCAATTAAAAAAAAAAAAGATAACGATATGAAGCTGATTAAGAGTATTCCTAAAACATCTTAGTCTAAGAAAATAGAGTTCATGACTTCCAGCTTGTATCTCTGACGGGGAGAAAGTCTGGAGCCAAACGGGGAAAAAATGGGAACAGACGGATTACGAACGCTTTAAAAAGATCTTTTCGATTTAGTAGAAATGCTGCCATAAAAACTAAACAGGCACAGGAAGAATACGCACTGTAGAGCGAATTAGAGAAACTTCTAGCTTATTGATACGAAACACGCCGACATTTAACCTGGTTTCACTCAGTAAATGACTTGAGCAAAATGTGTTTTCTAGTTGATGAAAAGGTTATGACTCAGCTGAATTTCAGCTGAAATCGCTTCAGTGAGACGCTGCCAGCCGGATACCAGCGTCTCACGGTCCTGAGGAACGTTTGTCCCACCCCTCACTTGCCCTGTAAGACGTTTCAGGGCTTTTGTGGATCTTCATCCCTCTTTAAAATCACTCCAAAGCATCTTAATGTCAGTGACTTTGACTAGGCCAAGGACTATCCGTTTCATAATTTGTTAACACTTTATTTGAAGTAGTGTGCATAAGAGTGACAGCTACTGTTATCACCATGAAGTAGTCTTCAGATATTAATACTATATATTAATATTTATGACTGATGCCACGAAGTGTCACTGGTAAGTAACAGATTTTCAGTGCAAAGTTAAGACATTTAATGAACTTTTGATGCAAGTTTTAAGGTAACTTTTCTGAAAGTGTCATTATTGACCAAATAATGCAAAGTTGACACTTTTAATACAGTTCTAATGCAACTTTTAATGTAACTTTGTAATAAAGATGTCATTATTTATTTGTTTTATTTTGTTTTTTTAACATAAAGTCTAATTTTTCTCAAATCCTCATAGGATTTGAGGTGGATTGCACGGAGGCAACATGTCCAGGTTCTTAATTTATCTTCAAACCATGGCATTTCTACCTGAGTTGGTGTGATGTTCTCTTCCTTGGATGCTGTACTTGATTTATACCAAACACCTTCCCTGTTCTGTGTCCGTAGAAATTGATAAAGTATGACAAACTACTGGTACCTCATGCGAAAACACCATCCTTAACCTTTGAAGTCGAGTGAGGCGAGGAGCTTTCAGTGGGCAGATCTTGTGGACAGGATTTGTGTTTCTTTATCAGAAGTAGTGCAGATCCTTTTCCCCAGCGGGGTCAGGGTACATCTGGGCGGGCCGCCAGTCCATCACACAGCAACACCGAGGCACACAGGACAAACAATAGGGCGCGCGCACTTACACCTAAAAACAAATGTGGAGAGCCCGGTTAATCGACCCACTCTTGGTTTTTGTACTGTGGTGGTCAGAGTACCCAGTGATCCCGTATGACGAGGGAGAACATAAAAAAAAAAGGAAACGTACATATATTTTTGTCAAAAGTCATCTCACTTGTCCGAGGATCAGTGGATGTTGTGAGTTCTGGGTCGAGCTTGAGAGAAAGTTTTCTCAAAGGACTTTATGATCGACATGGCTCCTGAACACGTAAAACATTTAAATCCAGGGAAAAGGCTCAAGGCACAAACTCCTCTCATTATCAGTTCACTATCATATTATAATTCCATGATAATAAGATGGACTTATCATAATATCTCCATGATTTTTTTTCTACTGCACCAACCTTTTGCCCCTTAAGCTGATGTCCCTGAGGTGGAGAGAGAGAGAGAGAGAGAGAGAGAGAGAAAAGAGACAGCCAGGAAGTCTGAAGAGATGAGTCGGAAGACAGCAGGAGGGGAACAGGAGTAGAAAAGAAAAAAAAAAAGGCAGCAGCCAGACACATCTCAGCAACGAGGTGTGAAGATTAGCTGTATCTGAGGCAACGCCCCCGCTATGCTCTCCAAATAAATATTATCTCCCTCTCAAGCCCTCCTGCCCTGGTTTTCGGCTCGAGCAACAGCTCGTACAAAGGCATGTTGTGGGGACTGGGGGGTGGGGGGGGTGGGGTGTGGGGCGTGCTCTGTTGGCCTCGCCTTATTATCTGTAGCAGGTGGCTGGCAGCAGGGAGGAAAAAATAGGCAGCTCCTTGGAAGCCTCTGATAAAAACCACCATTATAAAAACTTGTATCTGAAGCAGGCCTGAAATTTGATGCATGAGAACGTCATGAATCATCTCGTCCTCAACTGGTCCTGAATTCACGCCAACCCGACGGACGCCACGCTGGATCAGAGAGTGGACGCAAGCGAGTCTGTTGTGGCTGGTTAATTATGAACAAAATATTCATAAATGCATAAATAATGATGCAGGGTTATAGGAATGTGCACAAGCTTTGATGTCATGGTGGTTTCTGACTGTAGTGGATTATGTTGCTATAAAATGTAGCCTGTGCGCACGTAGCTTTGATATGTAATCCCTGAGGCTGAGGTGCCGTGCTGGCATTGGTCGATATTCAGGTAGTGAATGCCTACACTCCCTCAATGTACATTATAGAAACATCTGAGGAATTCAAAGTAATATACAGAGTTCACTATGAGCAGCTCACTTTAAAAGCCCTAATTTTCCATGCATCTTTCATGCAGACTCTCACAGCCGGTTAAACCTACAGAGGCCACTTTGCAGTATGACCGAGTGATGAGTCATTCTAATAATAACAGTGGCTCGGTCCTCCCAGGGGTCAGTCTGTCTGTCGGCAGCCAACACACTGCACTCTCCTGTGGTGTCACTGCATTGAGCAAAAGCTTTTTAGGCTTCGATCAATAAGAGCGAACATTTGGGACATTTGGGACCCCTCCGTGTCCCAAATGTCCCATGGAGATTTAAGTCAGATCCACTGTGTTTGAACATTTATGGTTTCTTTGTGCAGGTGAGTGAGTGCACAAATTTTTTTGGGTTGCATTTGTTTACGCAATAGAGCATTATTGTCTCCAAATCTTTATGAATCACTCTTTGGATACATTGCCTCCTGCGTAAAGATTGGTTTGCAGCAGCAACAGATCCAGGAGGAACACCAAGACGTTTTCACCCTCCAAACACTCCAGGGCCTCTCAAGTCACATCCGACTGGGCTCAGCTGGCTCCACTCTGCCCGTCCGGATCACAAAGCACAAAGCTGTGTGAGGTGATGTTCTGGTCGCCTGCTGACCATCTGGGAGTGTGAGAATAGTCTAATATGGCGGTGAAGGTTTGCTTCAAAGTCTGTTTGCTCGTATGGTGTTTTCGGTCTTCTTGGTGGTTAGGAGGAAGGTGTTGTATGGAAATTGCTTTTGAGTAAAACGAGCAAACGCTTGATTTGGTCTGGCAGTTTTACTGAGTCTGGTCCTTGAAAGGGAAATATCATGCAAATGTTTAGCTCCCCAAAACACATCATTTTGTTTGAGTGTCCAGGAGTGCAAAAATATGTAATTCACTCTCTCCTGGTGCCCAACAATCAATCATTCATAACGTTTGCTCAAATATCTGGCTGTCTTACCCCTATGTAAGACAGCTAATATAAATAGCAGCGTCAATTTATATTTACCTGTTCAATTATAACAAGACGAAAGTATTAATTAAGTGGCGTTTAAGTGATGTTTCAATTCTCGGTGAGAAATAGCAGCATTAAATTATTATAGATGACTGACTGCAGGGAGAAAGCTGCTCTCATGCGAGAGATTGAAGCTTCCTGTGAGAAACGGCGGGTTCGATCTAAAACCTTTGTGACATGTGTCCTCGCATATCTAACGATCCTTCATGACAACATGTAAAAAAAAAAAAAGAAAAAAGAAGAAAAAAAGCTGCTGTCAGCAGGTTCAAGAACATCTCACCTCTCGACCTTCGACCAGAGCGACCTCAACCTGCACCGTCCTTCATTACTGACTGACTCCTCACCTCTTTTCCTGCGGTTTTGGCATTCAGCTGACACAGTCTGCGGTGCTTTTCAGTGAGATGGTAAAGTCCTGTTAGCTGCAGGGCGTTCTGCGCGGATACATGGCCGCTGACGGACACGCTGTGGAATTGCAGAGATTGAGCCTGTGGCGGTCCAGTTTCTGTAATGGGACACTTTCACGCTGTGAGGGGACCGACCAGCGTGAGCGGTTTTAATGGGCTCTGCTTCCCGGTTTTTTGTCAATGGAATGCAACGATGGGTGAAAGATAATTGAGATAAGATACATGAGAAGTAAGAAGGCGATACACGCAACTCTTGTTTCTAAAACCAAACCAATGTCAAATTTCAGTCTCACTAGAAGAAAATCAAAGATTTGAAGTCATTATGACATAAGAGAATCCTTTTTTATTAACACAGCAAGTGGAAAACTGAAGAGTCGTGGCAAAACAAGAGTAACAAAGTTAAAAACAGAATAAAAAGAACAGCAGAGTGAGGGAGAAATACAGCATACAAGCTAAACTATAAATGTGCAAATATAAAAATGTGCACAAATTATATGTAACACATGCATACCCACACATACGAACATATATTTATAAAACAGTACATCCAGGTGGGCACATACACTCATAAATACATACAACCACAGACATGCATATGTAAATATAATTACACATGGAGAAATGAACGTTAACAGGATGTTAATGCTCAAAAGTGATTCAAACCCTTTGCCTGTGAAAGTGTAATTTCTTTTTTTTTGCTATGTATTCTTTAGATTTGAACAAATATGCTTGAAATAGTCTTTGGTGGCCCCTAATTGGACCCCAGCAAAACGCCAGTCTGCCATATTAGCTCAGATGCAGCTTTTATCTTTGTTTTTGATTGTTGTTTGAGGCTTTCGTGTCTTCGTCTTTGCCTCCTTTTTGTCCTCTCGTCCCATTTTCTGTCCTGTCAGAAGAGGACTTTTTTCTTTCTTTCTTTTTTTTTTTACTTGTTGAAGGTTAGTTGTTTCTCTCTACAGTCACCAAATGATTTCTCAGGAGTAAGGAATACTGAGACGCGTCACTTACTTTACAAAAGTGACCGGGTCACCACAGCTTGGCTTTTACCAGTTGACATTTTTCACAATCAACTACGTTTTAAAAAGATTGCGTTGCAATTTGAACTGGATTAAACTGGGGCGGCAGAAGACCAGAAGAATCCTTGCTAATGCTAAACATGACACTTTTGAGAACATGCGGGGACCGACTGCTGAGCCGTGCCAGTAATAGCCTCCTGTTCAAGGTTGACGAGGTTAATGTTATTATCTGTTTCGTAAGAGGCAACACTCAGGTCTAATAAAAATCAGTGCTGCATTGTCACCGGAGTCTGGGGCGTCCACCAAATCTGCAGCTCCAGTGCCGTGGCAGGCATCAAAACGCTGTTGAAAAGGTCTGCCCTCACTTTGCTGTTAGAGGATAATTTATCGATGAAAAGAAACTTTCACATCACCCGTGATTTCTTTCTACTTCACTCTCCATGCTGTCAAATCTGCCTGTGGTCTTTTGACATTTTGTTTGATGTCTCAATAGGTTTCCTGAAAGTCTTTATAAATTTGGTTGCTTGTCATTTATTCTCAGTGCAGTTCTTCTGTCTGAACTTGAGACCATTGGTTTTTTTGGCTGTGTGGACCACTGACCTGGTGACATCTTCAGGAAACTAAAGAGGGGGAGTCCAGAACAAACTTGACTTCAGACAGAGATCATGTTTTCAGTTTGTCAAAGACAAAAGTTTTTTTACCCATTTAATAGTTTTAAATTAAGCTTTAATCAGTTTCATACTGTTTAGCAATATGATAGCAAGAAAAAAAAGAATATTTCATGTACAGTCAAATTAAAGCATTTAAACATTCAATGTATTTCTTTTGTTAATTTTGTCTTTTCTACTAGAATTGAAAACGGTTTATGATTTTAGCTCTGTTTGTACATGAAGCCTACATCTGTCGCCACAGACATCTCTAACACTCTGTAGAGTAAAACTGTCCTTGTTTGCCTTCGTTTCTAATTGTGTGGAGATAATCGCCCAGGAGAAGAAGAGCATCTGTTGCCCACGGTGCCAATGGGGCTCAGCACTGCCCCCTATCAGTGCAGCATGGTACTTCCTGTCTCACCATTCGCGACAAATCAGAAAGACTAAATATGACCACGCACGTTCAGTAAGTATTATTGCATGTCACTGGTAACAAAGCTCCTGAAAGTCCATTTTTAGTATTTGTTCTTTACTAATTAGTTTTTTTTTATTTTGAGAAACTGTCCCCCATCCACTTCGCTAAACCCCATCCTGGGAATTAAAAAATGCTGGTGAGTGCTACAGGCACCGGGACATCAAACATGCCGGCAGAGGATTTATTCATTCACGCATAAAGGTGACACTTCAGGACTTGCGACAAAAATGTTGTGGTGTTTAAAGCAGAGACCATCTTTTATTCCTTGTTTAGGAGTCTGCAGCCAGGAATGGGAAAGGTTTAGGTTTTTCTGTAAAACAGTAAACTATTACAACACCTATTCAAGCCATCGTAAATAAAACAATCTGATCCCTCTATATCATATATCACCCCCCTATTTGCATGATATGTTGAAAACTTAGCAGCCTTTTATGAATAGTATTTTTGTTTATTTACCTATAGCCATAGTTATGTAGTGGGTTATTGTGTGAACAGCTTTGATGTTTTTTTTTTTCTGGTCAAACAGATTTGATGTGATTGGATGTAAATTGTATTTGCTTGTCTTGTGATGTGACTTAATGAAATGGATGCTTATTATGAAATGGTACAGTGCAGAATGAATATCCTAAAAAAAAAATTTGCTTTTAAAGATTTATTTGGACTGTTGCACAACATATAACTCCAACTTTTTAAAATACAGAATTTATTACACCAGTCTACTGGCAATTTTATCAAAATAATATGTACAGGCTAGACTATGTACAACAACAACCCTGAATAAGATTTGGGTATAAACCCTTAACAAGTTAGAGAAGCAACAAGCTTCTAGTATCCATCAGCAGCCTCAATATTTGACTGCTCTCCTTAATTTGTGGAGCATATTTGAATTAACTGTTTTCTGACACAGGCAACAATTTACAGTATTGCCCATACATTTTTGACATGAGGTTTGGAGCGATTTAGAAGTTCAGTGATAGTTTCCTTTCATCCAATCTATTCATCCAAATGATTTTAGGGTTAATATCCAGTTGCGACATTTAACAGGATGAGCTTCAGTCATCTAGCTGTTGATTAGGTTCAGAAATCTGGAGCCAGTCGTCCTAATCGTTCTTCCACCATCAGACATCAAACATCTGAAACAAGCCAGTGCTGAAGAAATCAATCTAACAGATTGAGCCATGTGGATGTTTCCACCCTGTTGGAAAGTTGTGGTTCTTGAAATTAAAAAAAGTCTTTGTTATCTTTTAAAGACAGATAAGGAAAAGCTGCGAGTGTGTCTGTTTCTTCTTCCATCTAAAAGAGGACAAATGGATCTCTGATGCTCCTCCAGAGTTAGATCAAGGGAAAGTTTATTTATATACCACGTTTCCATCAACTCCAGCTACACGAAGGCTTTCACAAGGAAAGATGACCAAAAAGTTGAAAGCCATAACATTTCAAAAGGCATTTATTTCTGTTAAGATGAAAAAAATCGAATAGGAAACAAAAATCTAGGTCAGCAAGTAAAAAAGGAGTGAATTTCCACCATAAAAGTTTTTATTTTATTGAATTAAAAAAAAAGGCAATTTCTGAGCTCCAAAAGCTGAAAACTTGCGAGAAATAAAAACTGTTGGAATTTTTAGATCAATCTGAGTTTGAAAAGTAAAAGTAAATTTCCTTGCTGGCAGGTCCAACAACAAGGAAGCAGGAAAAGTACCAGAATCCAGAGTTAGAAAAATGTCAGGGTGCAAGCTTTGGTAGGTGTGCAGTTGTGCCACATGCTTTCTATTTTAAGCGAACAGAATTGCACACCGCTTGAAACACTTTGTGTGCAATGTGACAAAACATGAAGATGTTCAAGGGGTAGGAATACTTCTAGCGCTAGGCCCAATCCTACGACATGTTAAATAGTTCATTATTTATCAGGATCCTGTTTCCTGCGTAATACACCCCACTTCTGAAAAACCAATAACCACAAACCATTTACCTCCCCTGATGTACCTAAAGCCATGAAAGGTGCAGCTGATACCAATCCTTTACTGGATTGTATCAGTCCCCCCCAAAAATTGTAGATAATAGCTGTGAATCAGACGTTTTACTATGCGATGGCAGACAGTCACCCCAGACTGTCCTCTGAGTCCCTAAAGGGCCCGGCAGTCTGGAACAGTCAGACGAGCAGTGAATGAACGTCTGGAAGAGCTGCTCCACTGCTCCACTTCTCCTGTCCATCCCTGATGCTCACATCGGCAATCACCCGTTCATCTCTGGAAAATTACAGCGAGAAAAGAACCCAGCGGTATTTAGGATGGCTATTTCAGTGGATTTCTTCCGCTGTGCTGAAGAAATCAGTCCAACAGAGACATGTAAATGCTGCTATCAGTGTTTCTGTCACTTCACGGCCCACATGCCCAAACATGGTCAGATCCTTTGACGGCAGCGCCGACCAGACAAAATGTTCCCCCGTTTGCCTACAGGCTGTTGAGCTGGTCTGCTTGTGCTGAGTGTGTGCTTGCGTGTGGGTGTGAGGATGAGTTGAGCTGATATGGAGTCATTTTGTGTCACAATTCAGAGAAGCCCCTCTACGCCCCCCCGAAAAGTACCACCCCCCTCCCAACCCACCCTCCTACCCCCTTCTGATGAGATTGAACATTTCCCTGCTTTCCAGCACATTCTGTGATCTCGGCTTTTGCCAATTCAGAGCAGCCGACCACACCCATTAGATGGAGGTCCGTGTAATTTCTGTTCTTTTTTTTTAAATTTTCGTTTTGTGCTCGTCTGTTTACGTCAAGTCCTTCCCTTTTATCCTTCATTTTCTCTACGTGCTGCATCGCTGGTGAAGCCACGTGCTCTGTGTTTATCATGAGGAAGGGGTGGGAGGCAGAGTGACGAAGAAACCATTCTCTCTCTTTTTGTCCACTGCAACCCCAAGCACACACACACACACACACACACACACACACACACACACACACGCACACACACACGCACACGCCCCCTCTCTGTCTCCCTCTCTCCCTCTCTCTCTCTCATCCACATTGTGGCAGACGGAGAGACAAGGACAAAAACCCAACGACGATCACTGAGAGCTACGCCACAGGTACAGTAAATTTTGATCCATCTGTAGCTTTGCGTTCAATTAAACATTTCAAACGGGTGGTACTGAGGTTGGATCTCTTTGTAGCACTTCAAATGGCTTAAAATGTGCATTTATCCTTTACATTGTCCATGATTGAGACTTGACGCCTCCCTTGAGAGGTGGCTTCTCTGTGTCAGAGGACAACAGCAGCAGGAGGAAGAGGAGGATGTTAAAATAAGGACGGCAGTTTTTCCCTTCTTTGTTTGTTGTTTTTTTTTCTTCTTCTTCTTCTCTTGGCACAGAATCTGTGAATGCCGAGGCTGAGGCTTTGTACTTCTGTTTACACCCCCCCGCTGGCGGCGTGAACGCATTTGCGTGAACGGAATGTCGACAGGTTGAATTTGTTGACCCCGCAGGGAAACAAAAGGGCACCGTTTGCTGAAGACTGAGAGCAAAATGCACACATAAATATTGCGCTCTTGAGGGGCTTACGTCACTGAGAAGGGAGCAGAAAATAATGTCTGGCTGTCGCAGGGTGAGGCAGCTGAATGATGCCTCTACAGTAGGTGGAAGTCATAAAAGTTGATTGAATTTGGCGCAGGCTTGGATGGCGGTGCCTCCTATCCGAATGCGCGGACGCTCCCGGCGACACCTGTCTGATTCTGAAACGCAAATCATTCTGGTGTTCTTAGGAGGAATAAAAAAATGCATCTTAATTTTGCCGCCTGAGCCCATTGAAGAGACGACATCAATGAGCCAAAATACCGGCTTTGTCCTTTATAGTGTCACCAAATCATTAATGGTTGAAAGGAAGGATAATTGAAATATATCCTTCTGCTTTTTTTTTTTTTTGCGTCCAGTGAGTGTTTTGTCTCTAAACTGCTTTTCCTCCCATTGAAGTTGAGGCTGTCTTCCCTTTGGGAGCGGTCTGTTTCCTTGATCTGGATTTTATTAATAGACCTACAAAGGCAAAACAAACTCCTGGTTTTTGTTCTTTTAACAGCCTCACATCAGGATCAATTCGGACCGTGTCACGGCTCTGTTTAAGCCCCTTTTGGCATCTGATTATTGAGATTTACCACAGCGTTAGGAAACCAGATCAACCCAGAGCCCTGTGTGAATATTAATGTGTCAAATTGCGCTCCGGCTGAAAAATTCATTCTGGGTGTATCTGTTTGACGCTCCTTTGCTTGCACAGTTGCAAACGACCGACTCACACCCCATATTTATGAGGTTGTACACTGGAATGGCTTCTCACCATTATTTAGTCTGCAGAGGGCAATTGAAAAGGCATGTGCTGGAAAATACATGCTCCAATATTTTTGTTGGCTTTGTTTTTTAGTAAATGAGATATTTTCATTTAGCGATATTAACATCACTTTTACATGTGAAATGGCCTGTTTTCTTTTTTTTTCTTAAATGGATACAAAGCAATGCTAAATGTGTTATTTTCACATTGCAATCAAGTGCCAAAATAATAATAATGATAAAAAAAAATAATAATAATAATAATTAGACGTTTTTATCCTCAAATCTAAAATGAACCATTAGTTTTCTTAACAGGATAACAAAAAAATATATATATGTTTTAGCAAAGCCATCAAGCTAACTCAGGTAGCTTTGTTTGCTTGTGTTGCTAATTTTGGTAATTTTAGTAAATAAAGTTGTTACTGTTGTGTTTTGAAGAACTACTTTGTACCTAAAAAGTCACAATTTACCAAAATAACAAAAACCTACATTTTGAGGAATTTTGATTCCTGTTAGCAATGTTAGCCTCACACGCAAACATTGTTTTTTTTCATCATGTTCAGTCCAAGAAAACTATTTACTCATCAGTTTAGATAAACGGCACATTTGTAAATTGATCAACAAAGAGCAACATCGTTTTCTAATGTTGCTGTAGCCGCATTGTTAATATTTTGTTTTGTGCAATAGTGCTATTTTGCGCATAAATTTGTGAATAAATGCAATGAGTAATGGGGTTGAAAACTGTGACTGGCATCGAAGGATTTACTCGTTTGTAAGTCTTGCTGTTTTTCTGCTTCTTTGTATGTCGAAGCAACTCTTCTCTCTCCTTGGCGTCTCCAAATCTCTCTCTAAACATCCATCTCCCTCCCACCCAGTGGCATTCTCAACAGCCAAACAATGAGGTTGGCACTGTGACTGAGCCACTGGAAGAGCAGCACTGTTATTAGCGTGTTCTGCATGCTAATGCTTTCCACTTTGCAAGATGTTTTCCCCCAGATTTCTTCGCTTCCTTTGGGAGCTCTCCTGTAATCTGCCTTGAATGCTGTTGAAATTGTTTTCCTTGGTGAATACTCACCTCAAATTGGGTTTCGGTGGTTCTTCAGTTGTGGGGCGATGCGACCCCACCGGATCGGAAGCATCAATATTTCAGTGAGAGGGATTGTATTGCAAAGATTTTTGACCTTCACTTCGCCAGAAATTTTTTTTTACAGGATTCTTTTCAGGCTGTCGGGTGATCTTTTGTGTGTGTTTAGTAGCTTTGTTGCACAAAGTCTTCCAATAAAATCCTGTGACTCTTTTCACAACCTTAGCACCTTGAATGCCCCAACGGCAGTGCAGTAGATCTCGTCTCTTGTATTTTTTTACACCTGCTGACCGATGGGGCGAGGAGCTTCCCTTCCGAGTCCGGCTGCTCGGTTCCGGTGAGCCTTCTGCAGACCATTATAAAGCCACTGTAGCCAAAATAACGTACCATTCACATGCCTCACAGGCCCCATCCCCCGCTCACTCAGCTTATTCAGCTCGGCTGAAATTGTTTATGGCATTTTCCGTTCATCTGTTTCACTCTGCCAAGCAGTCCAGTGTCGTACATATTTATTATGCAGCCGTCAGCCATTAGAAAACCATTATCTAGTAATTAAACAAATATGCTTAGTACAGAAGTAGCTCATTTGTCACGGCGTAGTTATCTATTTAGAGATAATTTCATAGGCGCAAGAGGCATTAGGGGTTATGCTCAGAGGAAAGGTGATGTTATCCTAAAATTTTCTGTCTGTCATTTCTAGGGTGAGGTTCACGTTGTTTTCTGGCTCCGCTTCAGCTTCGTGAAGTCCAATCATTCCACGGATTGTTTAATCATTGAACGTTTATTGTGTTGCCAACTTAGTACTGCTTCTAAATGTTTAGTCATACATTTTGAGGACTCAAAAGCGTCTTGTTTGTGCTTTTGAATTTTATTATTAATCAGGTTTGACTGCGGGATGATTCAAGTGGAATAAAAATGTGTCCAGGTTGTTTGTTTATTTGATTCTTAAAATCTTCCAAATTCCTTTTGAAAAAGTTGACATTTGCTATAATGTGCAACCGTGGCAACAAGGGTATCGTTTTTACAACTGGGAGCAGCTGTTTAGCATCTCGAAAGCTCAAATAATACCTGAACTGCAGCTGCAAATCCCAGAGGAGTTGGGAACGAGACTTTGGGGCTGCAGAGCAAGACTGAAGAGCAGAGAGAGAGAAGGCAGAACTTCAAACATTTTTTTTGTGTCAGAGGGACGAAGCTGGAGCAGAAACCAAAGGGACTCTGAAAAGCCATAATTAAATGAATCGTCTTGTAGTTTCATTAAGACACACTTTGGGTTGATGTTGAACTTTTTATGCCAAGAGGTTAAGAAATCTGGAAAACAGCAATCTAATCTAATCTAATCTAATCTAATCTAATCTAAACCAATCTAATCTGTGTGTTTGACATGATCTGCCACAGGCTTTCACAACACAGTAATGCAATAAAGTTAATTAGGACATATAGCTAGAGATTACATTTGTATGTTAACCAGAGCAAATTTTCAAAGAGATTTATTTCATAGTTAGTTTTTTAGTTAGTACTCCAGTATGGCAAAAAGACTGAATAACACCTAAATAAAAAGGCTTTCCAAATGTCAATATTGCCTTAGTAAATGTTGCCTTCATTCTGTTTCCAGTCCAATGCTTATAGCGCTGCAGTCAAAGTGCTAAAGAAATCCAATTTAACACAGAGCAGTTTTCAGTTCAATTTAAGAATATGCAGCTCAACTGGGCAAAAGATTTTCAGATGAATCTCTCTTTTATTTCCTGTTATTGCTGTACTCAGATGAAATGGAGCGTGTCAGCAATTCCTGCCATTACACATTTTTACAAGCGTTGTTTTCCCCCTCAGTGTGCATGTGTGTGTGTGTGTGTGTGTGTGTGTGTTATCCATTACTGTTGGCCATCAGCGTTCGAATGCCAGCCTGTGTGCTTGTCTGTCCATGGTTTCTGTCTCAGTCTGCAGAGAACTACTGATTCTGCACTGGTTCCACACTTTCTTGAATTATTAATATGAGGAAATCTTTGTTGAGGAAATACAACCAGCCATTTTCAACTCTGAAAGAAAACATAATACCTTACGTGTTTCAAAAATATTGGATGTTTACAAATGAGTATATAGATTAGATGAAGGATGCGCCAAACCAGCCTGATATTAACTTTGTGCACTTTGACACTCAGTGGTCACTAATGGAAACCTTGTTCTGAAATGAAGACAGGCACAGCAGGGTCAACCATTTGTGTAATCTATGACAACATTCTTTGTCCTCGTGACGGTTTTGTTTTTTTAAAGATTATTTCTGGAGCACTCTTATGACTCCTGAAATGCTGTATGGACTAAATTAATATCAGCCACTCATGCTGTGGAGTTCAAAGAACTAAACTGAAAACAGTATTTACACAAACTAAAACAAACTGTTTGTTAATGTTCAATATTTGACCAAAAACTGTATAAGTATGTTTATATAATAAGCTATCAAATGAGTTGGCTTTTATTTATTTATTTTATTTATTTTTTTTAATAAAACCAAATCTGACCTAACACTAACTAAACCTAAGTTTTGTCAACGTCAAAGAGCTTACAAATGCTGACTGTGTTGTTTTGCTCAAAAACGTAACTGTAGTTTAATGTGGAAAGTTAAAGGGTTGTCAAAAGCAACCAGTTATATTTACTCTCATCACTGTAACTCAGGACAATTTGTCTGTACTTTGTACTTTAAGTTGGAAAGTATTTTATGCAGTAACATGTTAAATCATATCCATCAGTGAATTAAAATAATAATAATAATAATAATAATAATAATAATAAAGCTGAGCACCAAAAAAAAAATGTTTTGCATTTTTATCTGTACTTATTTAATTATTAACCACTTTGTAACATAGTCATGTTGTTGACCAGTTAAACTTTGCCATATTTATTCCTTATTTGTTTCTATCTACATTTTAACAAGCTCATGTGCTAAGCTAGGATTACTTGCAGCAAACCTTAGCAACAGGCTAACACATCGGATTAATACCATCTAATAAATCAAAGCTTTTTTATAAATCTTTTAATAAAAGTTAGATTTATTAACCTGACAAATTTAGGCATAGATTCAGGTAGATAAGCAAGTCAATTTCTTAAACATCTTGTTTTTTTTTTTTTCTGGTGTAATCATCAAACACATCAAAACTGAAAGACATCGACCCTGTAATTCCTTAATTTTCTGGTCTGTGATTTGCTTTTTACAACCACGTCTGTTTTTAGATTATAGGGGAGAATTAACGTTTCATGAAAAGTGAAAAGCCAGAGATTCAGAAAACAAAAGCAAAGTATAAAGCAGCAAGACATTTCTTTTTAAATGAAACAGACCAGAACGCTGGTCGTAACACGCTTTAATAAAAGAACAGAAAAACTCATTCATTCTCTTTTACGGTCAATTCTTATTACAGCGAATGTTTGTACTGGAAAATGTTCACACAGATCCAGTCGTATGTGAAGAAAATCAGAATTGGCGAGTCAAACCTAAAACGAAAGCAGCAAATAACATTGTAGGTCAGAAGCTATTTTTATGCCAATTGACTTGATTCGTCGTTAGCGATGAAAGCGACGTTTGCTCAACTCACATATAATGACACACCAGGATATTGCGTTTCGATTATTAGCTTTGGTAGAAAATTAGCGACGATGCTTCTCGGTGTTTTGTCATTTTACTGCTAATTCGGTCAGTAATGAAATACAGGACAATTAGTGCTGTGGAGACGTCGGTTTAATGGTGCAACGATGACAAGCAGATCTGAGGAAGAAAACAGTAGTTAATCAGGAGAGCCATCTATTATCACGGATCGCTCCATTGGGCTTTGAGCCTTGACATCCAGTCCAGGAAAGAGTCTGGTGAAGCCATCCATCTCCCTCCAAGGACGACTAGTGGCCACATACCGTCCGTCCATCTGGCCTGCGGCTTAGTGGGGAGGCTATCCAAACAAGTCCAATAGAAGGGGAATGCAAGTTGCAAATTATTTTTATCAACTGCTTAAAAAATATCCAGTCGAAGAAAGTAATTTGTGCAAACTTGGAAAACAATATCAAATTTACTTACACGTACGTTCAGTGACCTATCATTGCAGCGAGAGAGAAAAAACACCTTTCCTCCTGCCTTCCCTCAACGTTTCCTTGCAAATGTCATATTGGCAATAAAATTTTACAGTTTTTTTTTTTTTTTCTTTTTTTTTCTTTTTGAAGGCCGTACATGGGCTTCTCACCAGAGCAATTCCTCGTCTATCTGATAAGTGGTAAGAACACTTATCGGTTGCAGATAATGTTATTTACTGTTCCTAATTTTCGTTCTGTGACAAAAGGTTATATATCAAGCTTGCGGCTCTCGCTTTAAAGTGTTTGAAAATTTATCTCCGGGGCACAAGCTCAGTAAACATCTTTCAAATGTATCCTGTGAGTTGGAGCCAAATAAATACGTGCTTTACTAAAGTCTCTGAATGCAATTATCAGCCTTAGAAAAAGTATGAAAAGTGGGAATTAAATTCTTCTGGAAATGTACTAAAAAAAAAAATCTGATATGTCTATAAATGAAGGACGACAAATGTGAGGTAGGTAAGATCTACTCAGGGTGATGCTTTTTGTTTTTATTATTTTTTTTTATTTTACTTCATTATGCGAGTTATACAGTGTACCCTGAACTTCCAGTGACACAGTCGCTGAATGAATCTATGCAGTATCAATTTTTCTTGCAGGACTTGACAGTTTATCCCTCACTAAATTGGAAAGAAAACATTTTTTTTTGTCTCCTTCTGGCAGTTTGCATTGTAGAATAATCACACTGAACGAGCTTTGATGAGATTCTTTGAATAAATCAAAAACAGTCCTGGGACTGCACTGCCTCTCCGCCACCAGCACCTGGCCACCATGCTGTCAGACCAGCAGCTTTCTGGTGGGAATCCCCAGAGTAACATGAGTGATTCAAAATCTGCCTGAAGAGAACGACCTGGCAACATATTTCTGCGGTTAACCTTGCGTGTGTGCAGTGTGTGTGTGAATGCACGTGTATCAGATACAAAAATAAATACAATAATTGCAGATACTGTTTGGATCTTTAAACGACATCAAATCAAACAGAGGTGTCATATTATTGACCTCAGCAGCCCTATTAGTGTGACCGATCAGTCCACTGCTAAACCCTGATACCTTCAACTCATATTCAGAACTCTGAAAGGATGAATTATTAATTTTATTATTATTTCGCAGACCCGTGAATGTTCAACGCTAGAACCACGGAGACATTTGAATGGAGCCTTTTGTCCGTCTTCATTTTGTGCAGAATTTCATCTGTCAACACGGATTTATTACAAACTGCCTGCACTGACTGCAGAGCCTGTTTTAATGTCCATAATGAGAAGGCACTTTATGAAGGTTCCCGCCACCCTTTGCATGTCTGAACTCATCGCCTAACAAGCACTATTTCGTCATTATGCCACAATTTTTTGGTACACATACATTTTCTTCTGGGACACAGAAAAGACGTCTTGGGTTTTCTGTTTTTAGTAAATTTCCAAAGCACCCAAATCCTTTCCTTTTCCCGCTTTGTCTTAATGGTTTATCTGTGTGTTGAATTTTGAGGAAAAAGATGAATTTTGCACAATTTAAAAAAAAATTGTAAGATAAAATATGCGGAGCGCTGTGGACACTTTACCGTTTTTTGACGGGAGTTCATGTGTTGGAGCTACTTGAATCCATTTACAAGACAACAATGGTCCTTATCTGCCGTCACGTCCGTTTTCAGACAGATGGACGGCAGCGATCACTTCTGTTGGAGCATCGCTGACATCACTGATCAGCACCTAGTTGAAATTCTAGGCAGCATCACAGAGTTTTTTTTTTTTTCTAACACCACCAACACCAGCGACTCCATGAATGAATGAATATTGATGGAAAGCACAGACTTAGCACTTTATATCTTCTGCACAAATCACATTGACATCACCTTCATTATCGCTCGCCGGTTTCTAGCTCTTTCAATACTCCGAAACAATTCGGTGGGGGCGGGGTCGTCCTGTCACACCTAACCCCCGCCGAGAGGTAAGGCAAAAATAGATGTTTGAACAAGACTCTTGTCAAAAGAGTGAGTTCCCCACTGTGTGACTGGACGCTGCCGAGATCTGCTTTCTTTGTTCCTTTGTTTATTTTCTGCTTGAATCAGCCAGGAATAATGTACAAACAAATCCACGTTTCTGCATGAGTGAAAAGTCACTTTTTCTTGCCCACCACCTTTGAGGCAAGGGATCTTCGGATGGCGGAAAAAATGGCCGCTGAGTTTCTCTGTCTAGAGGTGAGAGCTAATTTTTAATATTTAATCCTCCTCTCAGAAATGATATCTGCGCTCCGTGGGGCTGCTCAGCCTAGGAAGATTCCTCCAGACGCCCAGTAGCTATTAATAATTAAAAGTCTCAATTTCAAAAGAGCAAAAGAAAAAAAAACGCCTCTATGTTTTGGTGTGTAGCTTATAATACCGTCGGTGTCCGCTGGTGAAGTGTTTCTGCAACCCCACAGAAATGTCAGCAAGAGCTAATATCCACATGAGAAAGATGCTTAAATAATAAAATCCTGCATTTAGCTCAACAACTCCAACATTTAAAAGACAAGATGTTGGCAACGAACCAGGACATTGCTTCATACTGTTGTTTCATCGGCTTTGACTATCTTTGATTTAAGTATCTCAGGTAGAGAGGGATCGAACTTGCAAGATTTAAAGCTTCATGCGTGACAGAGGTAAAATCTGGTAATGACGTCACATCCAACTGATCTTCTTCTCAGTCGCAAATTGAAGAATCACAAGGATTTTGACGCTGCGGTGCTCATTGTTGAGCACACAAATACCTCTGATTTAACCTTTCACCTGCAAGGATTTCTGTTCTCAAGGCTCCTTCAAATGTCCTCCCCGGATTCTAGGTCTAGTCAAAGCAAAAGTTCTCACTCATGTAGGTGGTTTACTTAGATGCGGTTCTCTGAAAACGTTTGTCCGTCAACATGTGGCGGTGGAGACTGAGTGTTTTCCGCTCTACCTACTGAACCGCAGACACACGAATTAAATCAGTCATCTGAATAAACAGGAGGTATTAATCTGTCCACCGAGATTCGTTGCCAGATTTAAGTTTGCCAGTTTTTTCTCAAATAAAAATAACAGTATAAGTAACTTAGAATTCATGATTTTTTCTGAGCCAAGATTAATCATGACTTCCCTTATTTTATGCATTTCATGTAAAAATGGAAAACAAACAAACAAAAAAAAACCCCCGCTTTTTGTTACTGCAGTGTTCATCTTGCTGATAATTAACAGAGGTGAGAAGTCCAAGCGAGTGCAATAGTTCATTCTGACACAGCTGAAGGTTCAAACGAAATGCAGCATCGTTGCAATCCCTCTCTCAGGAGGAGAGGAACGACTCAATTTAGTTTGGGAAGGAGGCACAATAATTGGACCGTCTGAACCTACAAAAATTAGGTCCGAATTAGAAATGCACTACTGAGGGTGACGAGGATTTTCCTAGAGTGTACCCAATTAATCCTCGGAGAGAAGCAATTAGACGAGCGCTAATTACAGCAACATTTGTTATACTTCCCACAAACAGATCTGCTCTTACTCCCTGGAGATGATGTGGTTTGGTTTTTGTTTTTTTACGTTTTTGTTTTGACAAGCGAAGATGCTTATATTGCTCCCCAATAGAGATCACAATAACAAAGAGCTACAGTAGGTTTTGTGGCCTAAAAAGGGCATCTCACTGGACTTTCACAGTCCTGATGTTTGGAAGTTCTTCGTCTGACAGGTGGAGTCGTTACGGCTCGACAAAAACCGCAGCACAGAACATCAGTTCAGTTCGATTCAATTCGCTTCTAAAGTTTACAACACGTGACGTATTAAGGCTCTGTGAAATTAACAGGTTTGTTCATCTGAGTCAGATAGACAGATTCCATTCACCCCTATAGATCCTAGATACAATTAAAGCAACAAAGTTTAGTTTGTTTTTCAAACTACATTCATAAAAAAAAGGTTTTCTGTCTCAGGAATCCCAGCAGGTCATGTCCAGTCACTGATTTGCAGCAGTCATTCCTCCTAGATGAGCACGTGGTGACAGTGGGTTGGTTGCTTGAATTTTGTCGCTGGCTTTGCAGCAATTCCCTCATGCTGAGCGTTTATACAGAAAGAAAAAAAATATACTTTAAAAGGAAGAAACCTCCAGCTGAACCAGGCTCAGTGTGAGCGGCCGTCTGCAATGACCTGTGCGTTTTTTTTTTCTTTTTTCTTTTTCTCATAAGAGAAGATTCTGTTTTTTTAGACTTATGGAGAAATACAAGTCATCCTCCTGTTCACAATGAAAGCAGGGAAAGAAAAGCATCAGTTGAGCATCATTTGTGCCACAAAAAAGGCAAAGCCGTTCTTTTTAGCAGTGGCAAACATTCAGATGGTTATTGCACTTTATTTATTTATTGTTAATGCATTAATTGATTCAGATTGGCTTTCATCGCTGCCATGACTAATGTTCCTTCTGTGGTGAGTCATAAGCTGCCAGTGAGCAAGCCTGGGTACGGCAGAGCACTTCTATGGATGATGCAGGATGCTTTCAACTCCTCCCGACAAATCAGCTTGTTTTGCAGCAGACATTTTAGGTGGGTTTTTATAGACCTGCTGTCAGATGCAATGTGTGCAAACCCAGAGCTTCGTAGAATAAAAGTTTTATTTTGAAATCCAGGTCCCAGAGTCTGGAGGAAGTGTTGAGAATCCAAGCGGCTCCATGTTTCCTCAGCGATTGTTTGAGGTGCCGTGTTATCTGCTGGTGTTGGTCCACTCCATCAAGTCAGAGATAGAACTTAAGAGAGGAAGATATTCCTCTCTCTGCTCAGTAAATCTTTGATTTATTTCACATTTTGAACTTGAGGTAAAACGCTGCTTCAACAAGAGTCCAGAGGCATTTTAGCACATGAATTACAATCTCAGATTTACACCACATAATTCTCTTTGATTGTAAAAATCTTTCTTGTGTGCGGAAGCAAAAAAAATTTTTGCTTTTGCAACCTATACTCATCAATTAAATGATCTTTGAGCGTTTTGTTTGGTGCAAAACGTCAGTCCTAATTCTAATTTACTGAGCTCAAGTTCACTGGAGGTAATTTTATTGGTAAAATAACTGGGGTCAAACCTGTTTTCATGTCCTTGTTTCTTGCACTTGAGTGCAGCGACTCCATCTTCCTCTTTATCTGTCTGTAGCACGCCGGCAGAGCGGGCTCATCACTTTGAGGGTACGTAGGAGGGGAAAAAAAGTCATGTCCTTTGGAAGTTTTTTTTTTCTTCCGTCTTTGAAGTGCAGCAGCCATATGTCTAATTAACACAGCTGAGTGGATTCAGTAACCTTGCGGTGTGACGAGGCTGCGGGAGCAAACCTGAGCTTTGTCACTTTCAGTGTGGGAGTTAGGGACACAGCAGCCTTGTGGGTAACGCAGAGCAATGAAGATAAATTGAAATCAGCTATTTCATTTGTGTGACCGTTTAACTAAAGAGGTTTCTACTGCTTCTCGTGGAGCCCTAGCCTCAATCCACTGTCGGTGCATGTGCTGGTGCCATCCCAGTTTCGGAGTATTGATTCCATCTTCATATAGATCAGATGCGATGCTTCCCTTTGACGTGAATCTGCAATTGATTTTCTGTCTGACAGAGAGCTTCTCTCTGTGCTCACAGTGCTCTGCAGAAGTATTGAGAGCTTCTGAACTTGTTTTGTTGCGTCACAGCCACAAACCTTGGAATATTTGATTGGGATTTTACACCACGGATAAACTTGTGCATAATTGTGCAGAGAAAAATAGCAGGATTTCATCTCATTTGACTTCAGCTCCTCCAGTGTCGATGCATTCCAGAGCCATCTTTCACTGCGCTTTCAGTTCGTTAAGTGTAAATCTTTAATAGCGTTGCTCATCTTCAATCTACTGTATTGTTTACACCCACTTATCCTTGACAAGCGAGGTCTGAAATAATTAGTTTGTCGAAGATGTCTGGCTGGAGGTTTAATTGTGATGCCAAAATATGTGTTTAAATAATCACCTGACTATTTTTCATGGGTGCTTCACAGTTGAAAGAGTTGCAGCTTTTCCCTTGATGCTCTGAGCTTCTGGAGTCTGTCTCTCCAGGGTTCTGTCTGCAGAGACAGAGACCAGCCCTCAGACTTCTGTCATCAATCAAAACTATTGCTTTGCAGGACCTTAGAGGATGGAAAAGCTTCAAATGAGCGTCGCAATACATACAGAGGTAAAACAAACAAGAAAATCTGCCAGTCGGGAGTTAATCTGGGTTGGAAGGACGATCGATGTGAAGATTAACCGATTTCCACTGATTGACGCAAATATGCATGCAAAGATGCATGTTTATTTATGTCTTTTTTTAAAATCTTGGTAAAATCCAACCTGTCGAAAGATAAAAGCTGCATTTGAAAATGAACTCCAGTGGGATTCTGCTTCTGCTGCCGTTCCTATTGATTTTCCGATTTTAATTAATCAGCTAATATTCGTAATGAAACACTTCATTGTCTTCGCAGCTGAATGCAGAAGACAATACACTATTGAGTTTTGTCAACATTTTTTAAAATGTTCACGTCACAACACATTTAAGCAATTTTCACTGTTATTTCAGCTGTCATGACAATCGGTGTGAGACTTTTGCCCCAGTTTGTCAAGACATTCAAGCAAAAGCTGCAAACAGATTTAAGCCAGGATTCTCTACTTCCAGCCCTCTAACGCCTCAATCCTGCAACTTTTTGATTCATAGCTAATGTAGCACACCTCACTCAAACGACTGAATCACCTCCTCTACATGTTTCAGGTACTCAGTTAAAAGTTGCACAATAGTTGATCTCAAATTAGGATTCAGTTGCCCTAACAAAGAGCCAAGAATGCTGCGTTTCGCACACGGTCATGTTCACAGTCTAAAGAAATCTGTCATTTATTAAACGGGATCCTCTAAGAAAGAATCAGTCTTAAGGATTTTTCTTTCTGTGGAGGAACCTGGGTGAGCTTCGACATGCTTTGAAAAGTCCAATAACGTCCAGTCCTGTGTGTCTATGTGGAAACTGCGCAAGCGAAACGCTTAAAACAGCAAAACACTAAAGGAGCTGAAGAGGGAAGACGGTTCGAAAGAAGGTTACAATGGTGTGACTGTGAAATGTGTAATTTGGCAAGACAAGCCTGTGAATGGAGAAAAAGAAAGAGAAGCATTGTGTGCAACATAAAGCAGGGAAGCAGAGATTAGAGAAGAGTAATGAAGCTTCATTGAGTTCCAATAGTTACATTGACAAAAAATTGGACTTTACAACTTTACGCCAAGTGTGAAGTGCACAAAATTCAGAGACTGAGGTCCAGACAAAAGTCAGGGAGCAAAACAATCTTTAATACATCTGCAGACGGAGAGCAAAAAACACACTGCATTAGGCACAAATTAGATTCGCTCTGACGAACTCAGAGGTGCATAGGTCCTCAAAAGGGGCCAAACATTGTACGTATGTTGTTTATTATAGTTGTTTCCAAAGGTTGAATCTGGGCCCCAGTGAAAACAAAGTAGGGGGAAAAGAAAGTATTTAGATTCAGTCTGCGAATCAAAATTAATTGTGCTCTGTATCCTCCACTTTATTTCAAATGTTTGAACTATTTGCCAACCTTTTTAGGGATAATGAATGTCACAATGGAAAAAAGCACAAAAGTTCCCAACATAAATAGAGTTTTAACCTAAAGTTAGGTGGCATTTAGTTATAATTTCAAGTGCGATAAACAAACTCTAATGAGGGAATCATTATTGCTAAATGTTTGATAGATTTTTAAAAACTGTGAAAAAAAAAAAAAGACACGAATTAGGAATGCACTTCCTCTTAGACTCCCTTTCTGGATACAGAAAGGTTTTTATCTACAGCGCCATCCACTGTTTACCATAAGAACTACAGCAGTTTAGCTGCTTTTCAGGCAAAAGCACAACAAAACCTAGTGAATATAAAAGAACCCTTGAAAGAAACCAATTGAAGTTAATTTGTTGCTTCCTCACTGCAAGTAAAGGAAAACCAAAGCTATGTAAAAAAAAAATAAATAAAATAGGAACAGCTCATGAAATCACAGAGGCCTCATTAAGAAATAAAGAGGAAACAATCAGTATGACAATTGTGAAAAAAAATTTAAAAATTGACCACTGGATCAAATCCAAGCCAGTGTGTCTTTCTCTGTTTATTTGCATAACAGTGCATGATTCCCGGTTCTCCAGCTTACATTTGTTGAACTGACCTCTCTGAATTGCCCTTAAGTGTTTGTGTGTGTATGCATGACTTGTAACCCACCTCACGTTCAACCCTGATAGGCAGGTATGGGCTATTGATGGATGGAAATTGCTCTACTCGTTCCCTATTTATGGCTTAGTTGTTGCTTTATCACATGCAGCAGGGAATCCAATGAAAACAACGTAATAACTCTAAAACCACTGTTTGCCTTTTTTATATATTTGTGCGTTTTTTTTTATTAAACAGGAAAGATTAATTAAGGTGAGAGGCGTTTATCTTCGAGATTAGCTTTTATTTTTTTTCAGGCGGCGGCGCATTGTTGCTCGGTTTCCGTGATTAATTTACGCATCTTGCTTATGATTTGTCACATTTAGAAAAAAACAGGTGAGATGCAAACTATCATGTCCGACAATATGGCCAAGCTGTGTTCGTATGTGGACTAGAACATGTATTCAAGATGGTGGTGGGAAACGTAAATGTGTAATTTGAAAGGAAGAGAGAGGGTGAGCCAGATGCCATTGGACCCAGCTGGGTTGTCACGGCAACCCTGTCTGGAGAACCGTGAAGGAGGAAGAAAAAAAAAAAAAAAAAAACTGGATGAATTCATCTTGTTCTCTGTCTTCTTTTCTTTTTGAAATGCTGAATAGGTTTTCTGCTCAAGACCCAATTCAGTAGGAGAAAAAACAATTCTCAGCACCGTCGACTCTCCACAAACGAGTCAACAGAAAAGCAGGTTTGCCCCCACTGACACAATCGCTGTCGGAGGCCGGTCGGTGAAGTCGGGCTCTGCTCTGTGGAAAGTGGACTGCTTGCCTCAGGGTGTCCTGAGGGGCAGAGCGGTCAGGAAACAAACACTGCTGAAAAGTGCAGTAATTGTTTCCAAGGAATTCATTTTATCCTAGAAATGTGTGTGAAATAAATCACCAATTCAAGCACAATTACCTCACATATAAAGGTGATATAGATTTCTAATTAGGTCCGTTTAGTGAGCGAAGGCAGCAACCGACTGCTGCCGGTCAAATGTATTTAATTAGCCGGTAAGCGTGAGCGCCTCTGTTAACGCAGGTATTCCTGCAGTTTGCTGCTCTGGGGCAGAGAGCTGAGTTTGATTAAAAGAAAAGGAGCGAGGAAGGCTCAATGAACATAAACAATGTTGTGAAAAAGGCAGGGCCAAAATTTATTGAATGTAAGTATCTCAAGTCAAGACGTAACTCTTTAGGGGACAAGCTCAAGTTTTGTCCCACACATGTAAATTCAAATACAGTCTTAAGCCTGTAAGGAAGAAGTCCAAGAAAAGTCCCAAGTCTTTGTGGGGCAACTCCAAGTCTCCAGTCATCCAGGGGCAAATCCAAGTCGTGCCTGAAGCTTTTGAGGAGCAAGTTAAAGTCGAGTCCCAGGCTCCAGCCGTGCCGTTAAGGGGGAGTGACAAGCTAAGTCTCGAGACTTTGTGGAGTAAGTCGTGTCTCGAATGACTCAAATCAGCAATTTCTCATGTCATGTTATCTATTCAGCCTAAAACACAGCATTGTTATAGATTATGAATTCAAATAATTGGCCTTAAGCCAATCTGAACACTTTTAAAATCTTCATTTCAATTTAACATTAAGAAAATGAACTGCTGTTAACTGTTTGGAAAATGAATAAAGTCGGGTGATCATTACATTTCAAAGGAAAATAGTAGAAAACGGTTGAAATCAGTGAATGTCTAGTACTTTTTTTTTTTAATTCCTCAAGGAACAAATGATGTCCTTTCCAAATATTATTTCAATGCAAACCATCCTGCGGTCCTGAGTGTTAAAGAAAGGTATTTGCTGCAAAACAAAATTATAATTCGCTGATGACATGAGTCCGTTTGTCACTGGACAAGCCACACGAGAAGCCAGCATTTTTCCAGCGCCATCAACACTGGCGTCATGCTGCCAAATATAGCTGATAAAATGCAACACTAATTGATTTTAAAATCTGACGTCTTACATAACCACATAACGGTAAGGCCTGAAAAAAAAAAAAAAAAAAGTGCAGATATGGTGGGATGAGATGAGGTGTGAAAGAAGAAAAACTGAAAGCAAAGCACTGAAAGTGAGAGAGGGCAGCTGCAAGACAGAGATGTTGGAGTGACAAAAGGAGAGGTAAAATGTCAAAGCCTGTGAAGATAAAAGGAGGAGATGCTCGGAGACAAGAGAAGCAGGGATTTGGAGAAAAAAGCACAAAGTCAAACCAAAGACATAAAGCTTTTGGAAGAGTATGGAAGTAAATATGTGCCATCAGGATTTGAATAAAAAATGCCTCTGAAATTTGAATGTTGTATATTAGCATTTACTTTTTCAGAGTTAAAATAAATTCTGAATATATTTTTCACCTAAAAAAAATTCAGTGTCATTATTTGTACATGGTTGCAATTTTCATTTGTTAAAAAAATTCACATTCCTATTTAAAAGTGATAAAAATTTTCTGTTTTATACATATTTTTACATAAATTTCTTTTCAAACAGATGAAAAAATATATATATTTTAAAATATATTATTTAAACACGTTTCATATCAAATGTAAGTTATAGTACAGATGTAGACTTTTATTCTGATATTTTACACTTAAGTTCTTTATTTTTCAAGAACTTGCAAACAGAAATGAAACTACACAAACTACACTTTTTGTTATTTGTCAGCTAAAAGCAAAAACCGTTTAGCTCCACCTCCCGTAATTAAAACTCAAATCCTCTGTTTCCTATTTGCGTAAGGGAAAGACTTTTACAGCAGTAGCATTTGCACGGTTCTATCCCAGGTCATCATAAAATATCTAACAAATTACTTTTTGCAGACCTCACTCTGGACAGCATGTGTTGCCTGGACATTTGTGCCCATTTATCCACCTGGCATCAAGTAAGAGGTGTAGTTGTCCTGAGAGTGTTACTTAATATAACACAAAAATCGTTTCACGGTAACATTTTGCAGTTTGGACATTCAGGCTGCTTGCCCTCTGAAGCAGTGGTAGTCCTAATGTAGTCACGCTACTCTGTGTTTCTGTGTTGGTGGACTGATGTCATGGGCTGGCACTGTTGTTGTATTATTGCTGTCTGACCTCGTTTTTGCCGTTGCGTTGATGTGCCTGGTGTGCCCTGCGTGGAGCGCTGCATCAGCTTCGTGTTTAACCGCAACGCTCCGTTCTGATTAGGGCTTTTATCGAGGCTTAGCCCTTGCATTATCTTTGGAAAAATAGCCCGTGTGCGTCCAAGGCCCGCTCTAAACCGAGTAATCTCGGTCAGTAAGCATCTATGTCAGCTCCCACTGCAAATCTGTCTCTGTTATCAGACGCGTCCCACGTAGTCTTGCTTTTGAAAGGGGTTCAGAAGCCCTTTCAAAAGCTTCCGAACATCATTTCTGAACTTCTGTAACATCATTTTTATGCAATATAAAAATTTTGTGTTACATTTTTCAGTCTTAAATATAGAGGTGGGATAACAGGCTTTCTGATGAAGATTTAGAATATTGGGATGAAACACAGATTCTGGAAAAACAAAGAAAAACAGCAATCTGTCTGGGAAGAAACAGAAGACAATCAACGGATGATGGATGGATGGATGGATGGATGGATGGATGGATGGATGGATGGATGGATGGATGGATGGATGGATGGATGGATGGATGGATGGATGGATGGATGGATGGATGGATGGATGGATGGATGGATGGATGGATGGATGGATGGATGGATGGATGGATGGATGGATGGATTTATTTTTTCAAGAATGGAGGTGAAACAGATTTTCACCCTTATTCCATTTTGTTTGTGATTACCAAAGATTTATCAAACCAAATATTTGGTAATCACATCTGTAAGCTATGAATAAATTAAGTGTATTTTGAGAAAAATCAAGACATTTTAACTGTTTTGTTTAATGTTTTTAAGGCTCATAAGTGTAAGATTAACAGTCTGTTACTGTGTCAGGAGAGAGAAAGCTACTTTGCCAAGATGTCACTATGATATTTTTCCTCTTCTGTTTGTAATTCTTCAATCTTGGGATGAAGGTTTAATGATTTGTTCATTGTCTATAAGTGCCCCCAAGTGGCTAAATATGTATTTATCAAATTAATGAGAAAATGGGTTGAAATTTTCCTGTTGGAGCTCCTTTAAAAATATATGCTGCAGAGAGTGAACCTTCAGTGGTGCAGATTGAACATCTGCATAACGCAGCACGAAACCAAATCATGTTATTTCGGGGTAAATTATGCAACATTTGAGCTGTGTGTGCATAGCTTGTCTGCTGCTTCTAAGGTGTGCTGTTCATGCTACAGAATTTTTCGACCCGTCTCACTCTCGCTTAGCTGTGAACGGAGAAACTGGGTCGATTGAAAACTCATTGTTGGAAATGCAACTGCGTGTCATGGACATAAAAGAGAGAATAACTTGTTTTATCGCAGACTTTGACACAAAAAGTAATCTTAGATGCTTTTTTTCCTTCCATCCAACTCCATGTTGGATTTTCGATTGCAGGTTGTTGTCCAGGATGGCAGGGATGAAGGAACAGCAGATCACGGAAGAGAAGCCCCTGCTGCTGGAGCAAAGAGGAGCAGATGCAGACATGGTTAGTCCACCATGTTTATCATTTGCATGTGTTTTTGTTGCCCTTTGCCCTCCTGTCTGGGCATTCAAATGCCATTACTGAGGGCTTTCAAAAACTCTTGGCATATTAAGACTGAGCTGTTTGTGCTCATTATTTGTGATGGCTTATAATTAGACAATGGGCCTGTTTACCAGCGGAGGAGGAAATTAATGAACTCTATCCAACCATGACAACACTGTGAGAAGATGAGAGCTCATTTAAGCTTTGAGAGAAAGAGAAAGAGGCTGAGGGACTGAAAGACAAAAAAAAAAAAAAAGAGAGCGAGAGAATAGGCAGAGGCGATTACGTAAACACCACTTATTCCAGTCCACTTACCCGTTGAGTAAGCAACAGGTAGAGGCTGAGGCTAAATCAGGGGTTCTTGAATACCTCTTGATGCAGGAACGATGAAAACGCTGGAGACTTCTCATATGCAAAAATGACTCAAAGAGGCGAGACGCCTGAAAAGCACACCGTCAATTGCATCTTGAAGTTTTCCAGACAACAATGTCTCAGTAAAGTGACTTGGTTATTATTCTCTTCAACAGTGGAGAGAAAAGTTGCTCGATTTGAAATAAGGACGCGGATAAGCTTGAGGACAAATGACTAAACGGTCATTTGTCCTTCACATCCCACGATGGGAAGGAATAAAAGAAAGAAAATTACGTTCCAGTAACGCCACTGTGCCTCCTTTTTGCCAACCTTAGTCATGGCTTAGCTGCGACTCTCTTTGTCAGGAATATGACTCATCCAGGTGAAATATGAGCTCCGTCTTTGAAAGGGAAGAAACAGAATATGTTCTGCATTAGTACAAAACTCATAAACCGCCATTGATCAGCCGGAAAGGTCATTAGGCCTGCTCATTATAACTCTCTGTTGGTAAATATCGAATGCCATTGATTGCTGCCTCATTGATCCGGTTACATGTTGCATGACTTGACTAGAAGCTGTTTGATTCTGTGAATGACCTCTTTTGCTCAAGCACACGCTCCTGATGCCTCTCGCTGCTTATTCAAAGTCCGCAGCCCCGCAGCACAGGCGACCTTTAAAAGCAGTGAGTGATTGCTGGTTGCGCAAGACGGTGGTAAAACCCACAACCATTAATGTCTGACGGTGTGGGAAAAGAAAACACAGCGTTTGGACTGAGAATGATGAAAGAACATTTGATTAGATGTTGTGCTCCTGTTCACATTGCAGAACAAATGAAACTGTCAAAAAAAAAAAAAGTTAACAAGAGTAAAAATTATGATGAAATATTATGTTTTGGTTTTTTTTAAGTTGTCATTGATTCAAAGTGCATTTTCGCAAGGCATGAACAGAGCAGATTCCTGATGCATTATTGCTTTTTGATTCAGAATTTGCTCACCACTTGTTCCTCTACTCTAATCAGAAGAAGCCTGCAAATCTTTAGCCTGACCTTTCAGGTGACACAGGAACAGAAGAGCTATAATGAAACGGGACATTGTGTTTATTCCTTGGACATTCGAAGGACAAGAAGCCCCCCAAGAGCATCTTGGGAGATCTGCGCCGGCACTAGATAAAGAAAATGTGAAATACAGACATGGTGTTTTATGCTCACTGTATGTTGCCAATCTGCCTGACTTAGTTGTTGCCCAGTAACCACTTTGTTGTGCTTGTTGTTTTGCAACACAGCAGGATAAAGGAGAGGAGGCATCGGCGGGACTCCCGTGCCCCGAAAGCCCTGCACCCCCTAATGAACCCCCCTCCCCCCCGCCGCCCCACTCACCGCTGGCATGCCTTCGCACGGCACTGGCTCCGCCAGACCCGCCGTCGGACCAGCGGGGTCCTCCCGGTAACTACCAGAACAACCAGGAACATCTGACAGGCAGAACACAAAAATCAACGCACAACAGTTTCTCACACGGTTTTAAAGATTAACGTCACAAAAAGAAACATTAAGACACTTTTTTCAAAACTTTGAGAGTAACAGCTAAATGGTGAGGCAGTTGGAGTTGAGTCCTTTAAAATGAACAGCAATAAATGACAGACGCGTGAATACCCAAATTGAAATATTTGGTGACGTTGATTTCCACATTTTTCACTCTTAAAGTCCCAGACGGCGTCTGCCTTCGAGCGACTGAAAGGTTTCCAACATGAGAAAAAAATGAGAACATTTAGATTAGCAACATGCATCGAAATCACATATTCTCATTTATAAAAAAAACGAGCTGGAAATGAAAACATTAAGGCATTTTGTTAAAAACCAATTTCTACTAAGCAAACTAGCTAAATGCTAACAAGCTAAAATGCTCAGAAACACTTGAAACAAGCTGGTAAACGTGTGCAATTGAATAAATTAGATTGATTTATGAAGCAATTGGCTTGATTGTTGGCGTATCTAGTTCTTACAAGCCAACAAGCTAAATGCTAACATTTTAAACTAAATTTTATCCGATTAGTCTAAATCACATTGTGAAAGAAGCTGCTGGTTCAATTCATTAAAGTAATAGCTTTGTAAGAGTTTAGTGGAAAATGAAACATTTTGTCCAGATCCAGTTGGAACAATCTTAATAGGAACATGCATTACAAAACTGATGCCGCGTTAATAATGCCCTATAGTTATTTCTCTGTGAGATCTTGTTGTTCTGTGCAACTGCTTCGGTCTCGTAGTTAAAGAATGTCCTCAGCAGCGCAATAGGTTTTAATCCGCTGTGGATTTAATCAAGTCAGATCCTTGATCCTCCGCGACCGGATGTCTTAAACTTAGTATTGCTGAGAGAAATCCTTAGAAAAAAAAAAAAAAAAAAAAAATCCTGAAATCTAGGCCAAAATCTGCATTCCCAGAAAAAATAAATAAATAAATAAAATAACCTGGAAAGACAGACACAGATCAAAATTGTAGCCTTAGTTATTTGACGTTCTGTTCAGGTCTGCAAGGCTGAAGGAGCAGCAACCTGTAAGAATTCATTTCCTTGAACTGAGCCATGACACATCGTCCACATGGGTGTTGTTGAGTGTTAAAAGGAAGAGAAGAGTGCCACCTGCTGGTCCGACCACCTTACTACCATCACTAACGTCTTCCCTGTTTGAACAAAAAATATATATATAACCACCTGCATGAAATAAGTCTTATGGGGATCTAAGTCGCCTCAAAACCAAACCTGATGAGTTAAATTCATTCAATAACCAATGCTCCGAACTCATCCTGTTAATGTGGCACAAACAAAGCAACACATTGGAAAATGTCAAATTCACTCCAAAATTTCTCATGGTGCAGTTTCTGGGTTTTTTGGGGCAGCTTGAGATCCTGTGGTTTTGTAACTTGTTTCTCTTTCTTTAGGTGTTTCCCTCCTCTAACTCTCTGTGGCTCTCCTGTCATTTTCTTTCAAGTCGTCACAGCTACTAGGCTAAAATTTCACATCTTGTTTCCATTGTTCACCTGTTTTGCTTCAGTCGTGGTTTTATATTTGTGTGTGTGTGTGTGTGTGTGTGTGTGTGTGTGTGGGGGTGTGGGGTGTGTGTGTGTGTGTGTTTTCTTTCTGAAGCATCCCCAACTAACCCCACAAATCCAGAGGTGTGCATGTCCAACAAGGAGGCGGGCCATCTGTTCGGACAAACTGTCTAACCACACATCCTCGCCCTTTATTTGGTTTTTTTTTTTTTTTTTTGTCTTATTAAGATTTACAGATGTTCCTGCTCTGCTCTCGGCTTTTTAACTCTGCGTCTGATGAGTGAACCTGTTTTGGTGTGAAGAAAGCTGATAAAAAAAAAGAAAAAAAAAGATATATGCTAACAGCTGTTGTTCTTAAGCATGTAGTATATGTGTTTTATGTCAATACATCAAAGACCAGATTCCATCTTGAGGTTCAAAATAAACCCGAAAGGCAACACATGATTTACATAAAGCAACCTACAACTTCAAAACCAACAAATTGATGACTGTTGGATTGAACTTGCCAAAGTACTCTTACCCCTTCAGGTTTTCCCCATGTCACATTGCTAAATTCAAGGTGTTTTATTTGGGATTTTATATGACAGGTCAACACAAACCATAGCACGTAACTGAAAGGTGGACAGACGCATGGTTTTTGATTTATAAACCATTTTCCTCGTCTTTATGATGCTTTTTCATTCACTCGCTGTCCTATAAACAAATCACTGAGTGTATATTTGAAAAATTGCAGCTTTTGCAAGTATCGTCTTCCTTCACTGCCTTGTGGTACCTTGTGTTGGCATGTCACAAAAGTCCAGATAAAGCGCACGAGTGATTTGTGGTTGTGAAACAGTTTCGTCGGGTATGAGTGCTTTTGCAAGGTACTGACTGCTTGTTGATTCGGATCGATTTCGAGGTGGTTTGCCGTGAGAAGGGATCTGGCCGCTGCACAGCGTCATGTGTTCAAACATCATCTTTCACCATTATTTAATTTGACGCTCTTCTCAATTTCCCACACATCCTTCACGTTAAACATTTATGTGAGGTTTCTATTCGGAAAACAGTCTCACAAAATCCACAGATCAAAATCAATACATAAATAAACAAGGAGGGAATAAAAATAAAAAAAAGCAGACGTCAACTTGAACATTCGGAAATATGTGACATAAATTTGACAATTACCATAGTATTATATTAAATATTCAGAATTCATATGTATGCCTGAATAGTTGTCAATGTGCTTAAAAGGTGAAGAGAAAACATTTTTTGAGTAACTTTCATACTCTTGAATTCATTGTGATGTTTACTTTTCAATCCTGTTTATCAGTTTGCTGTGGTAACAGTGAAATATCTCTAAGTATTTACCCTACTTGTTTGCTTCAGCATCTAATTGCTTTGAAAAAATGAAACTATGATCAATAGAATTTGGGTTTTGGAACAAGAATTTGCAAAAAAAAACAAAAAAAAACCCCCACAAATAGAGCACATAAATATTCACATCTGCTGTCATTAATTTCCCGGATATATATTTAATGAATTGATGCTACATTGCAAAAATCAATTTCGCCTTTGACATACAAGTATGCTCTGTAGATTCTTCACAAAACGTAAAACTGCATTGATTCTGGTTTCATTTTTAACAAGAAAAAGAAAAAGAAAAGTAAAGAAAAACCTGAAACACCCAAACAGGGTGATTGCATTTAGAGGCGTTGCAAGTTCAAAGACATGAAATACCTTTTATTTTAAAGTTTGCGACTTTTTTTATGTTTCTAACGCTGCAGCTGATGGTAAATGCGCAGCCTTAGCATGCCCTGTTTGGACCGACAGAGCGCTTCTGTCGTCTCTCCGACAATGGATGTTCTGTTCCTTGTCAGTAAAGTTCACACACGTTTTTCTTGTTCTTATCTTGACATAATAGTTTTTATGTGTTTTATGTGCTTTGCCTCTCTGACCAGGAATGCCCTGAACAACTGATGCCGCCGGGTGACTGGAAGGTATGAACCCTCTCACTCCTCCACTCTTTCACTGTTGCTGTCGTCTCTGTTTCCTCACGCTGTGGCGGTTCATGGTGATTTCTTGCTCATCTCTTTGACATGCTTTGGTTGGGTCAATGGTCTCAATGTAGGAATTTATATTTTATTCCTATGCCTGAGATAACAGCTGCTGTCCTGAAAGTGATAGACACTAATTTTATGCAGAGTTATGGGGAGTGTGTGGTTCATCTGGGTGGGGAAGTCAAGACTTTGTTGCCTTCATGCACAAAATCAATGCTCGCATTTAAGAAGTTTTTGTATAATTTTTTTTTTTTTTATCTATTTCTGTGGCGCTAATGGCATTTATTCATCATGATGAGACAGGAAATGGGAAGAGATAAGAGAGGAGGAATATTTGAAACAAAGTTTGAAGGTTGCAAATCAAGCCCAGGGCGGCTTGCGTCCATGTCATGTTCAGCCTCGGAAGTGGAGTTTTGTGGAGCTGTAATCAGCAGTCAGTAGCTTACCGCCTCAGTAGTAGAACAGCTTAGTGCAGCACAAAGCTTTTCAGACGACTTCAAGTTTTGAACTAACAACTCGTTAGTCAGGAGGAAACAACGGAGGGGAAAAAAAACAAAAAAAACGATAACCCAAAGCAGACTGTGAAGCACATCCAGTTCAACGCCTCGACTCCAGGTCGCTTGAGGCCGGGTGTGGATGTTTCGCAGTTTCCGAACTTCAATAAACCATTTCGGAATCGCGTGGATCGCTCCCGATTGGTTTTGCTGATCAGAGCTTAAGTTCCTTAAGCGATAAGTGGCAGTCAAGTGTTCAAGTGTGACAGGAAGTTTCTCTACGGCTAAAGTTGCTAAAGTTTCTCTCTCTCCTCTGTTATCACACCTCACCTCGTCTGAGAGCTCCGGTGCTGCAGTAACGAAGCAGGAAGGTTCAGAGTGATGTGTGATTATTTTTAAACTGTGACCTGCTAAATCGTTCACTCTGAAGTCAGCGCAGGGAAGAGTCTTCAGCCAAGGACGACTTTCCAGACTTTTGTTCCTTTCTGCTCTAACCTTTTAAACCTGCACAGTGACAATATGATGTCATTTGTTTTTACATTTTCAGTTTTTAAAACCCGGTTAATGAGGTCCTGACAACAAAAAGGAGAGACTGCAGAGGATTGCGGCACCAAATGAAATTTTTAGATAATAATAATAATAATAATCAAGCAATATGATGTGAACATCAGTGAATCAGTCATGCAGGAGGATGCAGAGTCAGCAGGGAGAGAGTTAATCTCCTGTGTGTGGGTGACAAAAGGGGGACAACGTCAATGACAGCAGGGGGAAAGATCCTGAGCGATCTGTCTGCCGGAAAAAAGAGGGATGATGGAGTGAAAAATGTGAAAGATCGAAAGGCCGAGTGGAAGTCGCAGAAACAGGACAAAGGGCCTGTTGATGAACGTCGGCACAGAGCAGACAGAGAGAGAGAGGGGCGGGGGGGAGGCTCTGCACTCGGCACACCATTGCTGCCACCTTGATGTGCACGTAGGCTGCTGGTTCTCCACCGTGGTGCGTGTTGCTGTAACTGGAGAGAAATGTGGGTTCGGTGTCTGTGAGCGTGAGCCTGACTCCGCTTCATCGCCGGGCCCAGCTGGTTGCAGCTCCCATACGACGAGGTGGGAGAGTCAAGGTCACATCGTCGTCCCTGCAGATGTGTCAGAAATGTACGGGGTTGAGTGCTGGATAAAAAACATTGCAGATTTCAGTCTTGACCCAGAGTTTTGCAAGGTTGAAGACGCCCATTTGTTTATTCTAAATCCTATTTATTCCATGGTGTCTTTTCTGTTGATTAGCGCCGCTGTGCCCATCGACTTCCTACACAAATGGCTGTTGATTATGTTCTGAAAGTATTTTCACTAGTTTCTGGCTCAATTATTGGCGGTGATGCTGATGCCATGTCGTTGGGGTTTAGCTTCTGGTTTTGTTGCTAATTAGATGGGGAAGAAAGAAGCCGCCATGCCGTTCCTAAAGCATTGACTCATCTCTTTGAATGGCAGGCAAAGTTGCATTTTGAAGTCCACTAGAGCGGCCATGTTTTACGTTTGTTAGCATCCCTTTTCGCATTGCATCCACCGAATCCTGGCATCAAAATACACAAAAGTTTGCGTGCTTCTGCAACTTGGTCATTCAATTAAAATTTTACATCTTGTTCTCCCAAATATATTTGTTGTTCAGAGAAAATGTTTAGAAATGATTTATCAGAATCCTGGTCTCATTTGTTTAATAAAAAAAAGATTTGAGTGTGTGTAAACCTGTTGGATCCCATGTGAGCCAAACAATGTGCAGCAAAATGACCAATTTCACTCTGAAATAAACAATAGTTTGTCATGCAGCTCTGAACAAAGGGGTTCACAAATAAAAAATAAAAAAAAAAACACGCATCGCACGTCTGCATTTGCGTTGCTGACATGAACCACATCTGTAATTAACTGTAACTGTTGGCCTAATTTGTTTGTCAGAAGCCATGAGCAAAACAATGTCGTAGAGGAAAACAGGTAAACATCGCATCGAATCAGGCGCAGCGATGCTGATGAGAGAGCATCTGATGACTGACATGATGGTCAAGCCAATAAGAGAGAGTGTGTGTGTGAGTGTGTGTGTGTGTGTGGGGGGGGGGGGGGCAGCTCTCTGAGCCTATCACCAACATGCTACACACACTCTCCTGCCTCCGCCGCGTGGAGTACGTGAGGCAGGGTGAGGGATGTGTGAGGGAGGAAAGAGAGAGGAGGGGCGGCTGCTCCCAGAATAAGAGCGCGTTGTTGCCTGCAGAGCAGACAAAGACTCTGCGGCACTCACCATCCAGCCCTCCATCCTCCAGCGAGTGCATCACCAGGACCTAGTCCCGTAAAACAGGAGAGGTCCGGCCGCTCGTCCGCCTTCCCGCAGCCGCCAGTTAACACCCTGCAGCCATGCCTGAGTGCTGGGACGGGGTGAGTGACGAGTGCGAACAAAACAACACCAATGGGAGGTTGTTGTTTTTTTTTTTCTGTTTTTGAGCTGTTGTTGCTTCTGCCTGATGTTAAAACGTGCATCGCGCGTGCTGGTGTGGGGTCTGCCTCGTCCTGCAGCATCAGTACCAAATGATGCTCCCTCCTCAGAGTTTGTCCCACTGACACATATTGGCGCAGTGGGACAAATGCAGTTGGATGTTGACATCCTGAAGCTCCGTCTCAGAGGCCAATCTGAGGAGGAATATTTATTTATTTATTTATTTTCAAAAATCTAGTTATAGGTGAGAAAATGTTTACCGCTTGCCTCCTTTTTCCTTCGGCTCTTTCTGCAGAGGAATCATGCCGACATGTTGTTATTGCAAAAAAAACAAATGTTTGGAGGTCATTTTTCGTCTTTCCTGTGTTCATCTGAGCTGATGCACAACAACTGATGCAGAATGGGAAAACACACCTCCTCATGCAGTAGCTGCCTTAAATTAGAACGCTGACTGTGGATAACAGTGATTTTAAAGCTGAACTAACAGCGAGATAAGCGGTCTGGATTAATTCATAACTATCCTGCATGACTCTCTGCCTATATGGAGGATTACTGAAAAATTCTGGCACTTAGCTGCTGTCTGTGTGTTTGTTATTATTTTATGTTACGGAGGGATAGATGTAGATAGCTGTTTGTGTTTCTCCACACTGGGAGATTGACAGCAGCAGACTTTTATACTCAGGTCTGGGTAAAAAGGGATGAGGACAACAGTGATGTGATGTCAGGGTATAATTCAGGGTCTGTTTGCTCCAGAGAGGAGAGGCTGCAGCAGCATCATCAGAGAGGTTTCAGTGCAGCTTAAAGCATGGATCCAGTTACAGTGATCACTGCTCTGTGGGTGTGTGATCGTGTGTGTGTGTGTGTGTGTGTGTGTGTGTGTGTGTGTGTGTGTGTGTGTGTGTGTGTGTGTGTGTGTGTGTGTGTGTGTGTGTGTGTGTGTGTGTGTGTGCAGTTGCATTTGCTTCATACCTCCATTTTGAGTTTGCCTGGCTGTGACCAGAAGACAAAATGTGGGTCATAACATGAGACGTTTTGATTCACGGCTCAGCTGATGATGCGACGTCTTCCTCTGTTTTGGTTTCACAGATCTCTGTCTGAACACGGAGGCTTGGCGAAAGGCTCTGACTCACGCTCTAACTAGCTTTTTATGTCCAGCGACAGAATCTGCTTATGATGTTTCATTTGAGTGATGTCATATTTTTAACATAATGAAATACTTGCAAGGAGTCAATGACCAAGGGGCAGACGCCAAAAAGAAAAAAAAAATTATTATTTTTTCGTTAAATATATCCAAACTACAAGAAAGCATGATGTCGCAACACCTGATGAGATTAGACAAACGTCAAATAAAGATAATATTTTAAATCTTTTCTTTTTTAATCTTGAATTAAAAACCTCTGCGGGCTGCACAGTGGCACAGCATTTGTTCTCTTATGTTCCCAGAATAAAAAGACTCACGTTTCATAATTGCATATCATTTTCTAAAACCGTTGTCTGATGTCTCATTTCTACTTATCTTGGTTTCGATCCCAATTTTGGCCGATCAATTCTCATGGCTCAAATTCTTGTTACAGATTCTGATCGATCCATAGCAACGCCAGGTAACTAAGCGTTACTATGCTAAATAACTTCTCGTTGGTAGAAATGATTTATCAGAGTAATATAAAAACATGAACTTAGGGCATACCCAGAATAGATTATTGGAAATCACTTTAAGCCACTCGGTGTCAAGGTGAGTCCAAAGCCTTCATGAATATTAAATCATGCATTGTCTGTATAAAATGTTGCGTATGGCAGAAAACGATGAAACTATCAAAACTAGAAAACATCTGATATGGAAGAAAACTATGGCTAAAGGAGAGACTTCAGGAGTGTAACTTCCAGTCCATTGAAGATAAAACTGAAATATGTGCGTTTATCTTTCGATCCCTTTTTTTTCTTAATTATTTGGACCAATTTTGTTCCAATAATAAACAGTTTAATGGTTTTTAGTGGCACAGAAGTAAGTTTAGTCAAAGGCAGGTGACTGCAGCCCAGTCCAGATGGGTTCATGTGTTTGTTGAGCCACCAGGTGAGTTTGAGTCTCTGCATGTGTCACAGGAGCATGATGTCGAGACTCCTTACGGGATGCTGCATGTGGTGATCCGAGGCGCTCCCAAGGGGAACAAGCCTGCGATCCTCACCTACCATGATGTGGGATTGAACCGTGAGTATTCAAAAGGAAAAAAAAAAACATGCTGCTCTTTGTCATTCTGAGCTTCTGTTTAATGTGCAACACACCATAAGGCTAAAGCCATATCTACAAAAATAAAGGAAGACATTTTTGAATTAGTACAAAAACAAAAAAAAGCTATTTATATATAAATCAGAATCTCAACTTTGAGCAAGATGAAAGGAGAAGGAACTTTAAAGCAAGAAAAAAGGAGCTGACCACAATGAGCGAGAGTTTTGTATGGTGACTATTGTGCACAAATTCATTTATGGTTATGTTGTAAACTAACTACAGAAAACTCAGGCCCAGCATTCAGACTGCTATCAGAATACTTTTTCCACTAAAGAAGATGCTGTAAACTCCTTCTGTCAGCTTCAAAGTGTGTTTTTCAAAGCTTAGACTGAGGTATAAAAGCTTGAGGCGATGGAGAATGTTTACAGGAAGTTCAGTCTCTTGTTCGATAGCCAATAAATGACTAGACTTTTTAACTGCAGTGATGCTGGTAATTTTATTGAAACCAGTTTAAAACCCTGATGCTAAGTAGAAAACGAAACTAATGAAGTCGGTACTTTCGACATTTTGGATTGGGTTTTATTACTGGTTCTCATTTGGTGAAGCCAAACCCAAAATACGAATAGCAACAATATTATATCTGTTTAACTTTTTCATTGCATCTCAAGATGACAAGTTTCAAGACAGTTGTGTCCAAAACGTATCATTCAAATGTGCAACCAGGTAGATTCATGACAAAAGCACACACTTTTTTTTAAATATTAATACAAAAAAATAAAGAGAAGATCATAAACAATGCTTTATTTGAGATTGATAAGGATGCAAAAATACACAAGGAAAATACATTTCAGACTTGACTTAGGTGTCAATTAGTTCTAGACATCATCAGTTCTGCCTTTTTAAAAGATAAAATATAATCATTAAAGACAGCCAAACGTGTTAATTTGTTACTGTACTTATTTCAAGCCAGCGTGACGGAGATGATTTAGAATAAGTAGCTAATTGCTTAACATCTAGAAAACTTTCAAATCCAACTTTAAACCCAATGAGGACAGCCTGGTGTAACTCATGCAGCTTAGAATGGCTTTGGAAGGGCAGATAATCAGGATAATCACACAGATGTAAGTCTGACAAATGGCTAAAGCCAATTATGCAAATGAAGAAAAAAACCCAGTTATTGAGTTCATCAAGTGAAAGAAATGCTAATTTATCCCGCATGAGGACAAAAGAACAGTCTCAAAAAAGCTAAAGCGGCATCATAAAGCGGCTCGCTGCACAAAGATCGCCTCAATCTCTGTGTGCTGATCTGTGTCAAAGTTGAAGGTCGCTAAACGAACGCCTCACATGCCAGAATGCAACACTACCCGATTGGCATTTCATTAAATCAGACGCTGGATAAACGATACAGAGACAGAAACTGTCTCAGAGGGGCTGTGATGTAAAAAAAATGCAAAGACGAAAATAGTAAAGAGGTGATGAAAGAGGCGTGGATGAAATGTAGGTCAGAAAAACATCCCTATCCTGCAGAGAGAAGTGGGTGGGGCCAACCAGCAGCAATGCGGCGCTGCCTCGACGAGCGAAGGTGGGATAAGGATGGTGGTGGGGGGCTGGGTGCACCACCCAATGCTGGGATGACTGCAGATATCAGGTTGTTTTTGTTAAGTGACCTGCTGCTTTGTTCACTGGTTCTGCCTAAATTCATAGGTTGGGAGGGGCGGGGGAGGATTCTTATGATCGACCCCATAAACTAAAAATTAAGAACTGAAACAAAGAAATAATAATTATGTATTTTCCTGCAGCAGAGCCACGTGACTCTTAGCATCTGCAGCTTGTCGTTTCACTACAGGACAGAGGAAAATGCTCAAAAAAGCAGAGAAATATATCTGAAATTGGGTGAAAATTCAGTCTTCTGTTAAAATAAGGCTTAATAAGCAGATGGGGGGAAAATCTGCCTGAGGACTGATGAGGAACACTGGAGAGGGAAAAACATGGAAAAAGGAGTGTGTGTGCGTGTGGGGGTGTGCGTGTGTGTGTGTGTGTGTGTGTGTGGCATCCGGGGGGCTACATGGAAAATGAAATGAAGAGAAACGGATTAGAAGTGAGCATACAGAGGGTCAGCTTGAGAAGTAGAAAAGAGGTCATGCGGCAGGAATTGTTGCAGATGATGGAGCTGAAGTTTTCAATCCGACTGCAGAGGAAACGCAGGATGAAGACGGGAGGAGAATTCGAGCTTCTGCACAGGGTGAGGAAAAGAAAGTCCAAAAAGAGAAAGTAGGTCAAGGAGTCGGTGGGAGGGCAAGACACCAAGCGTGCGTCGATGATTCCAGCGTGTTCCTGATGGGGAAGTTCTCACCTCAGTGATGCTCACTTAACGTAATGACCACATTCTCATAAGCCTGCAAAGCAAAGCGGCTGCTGTTGGAAAGGCCTGGACATCTACCTCTTTTCCTGCCTTCCCCTACTTTTCTTTTCTAACCCAGTTGCCATGTTAATTGGTTCATTTAATTAAAGCCGCTCTGTCAGAGCCCCGAGGAGGAAACATTGTTGCTGCGCGGCTTCACCGATTCACCACACACGGGCTTAAACTAGGACGACCGCAGAACCGGTGGGAGGAGGACAGAGGAAGCGCTGACACTATAGATTAAGCCGTTCCAGAGTTTAATGCTCCGAGTTTTTTCCACCGCGCCTCAGGAAATAGGGCTCCGAGTCTAAAACTAATCCTTTGTGAGTCATTGCCACAACAAGCTGGATTCTCTGGATTTCAGAAACTAAAAATATTTTTGCATTTTAAGATAGATGCAGCCTGGCAGGCACAGAAATTAGTGTCAACAACCAGGAAACACCAAGTGAGGCAGTCAGAAATTTCAGAAAGTTTAAAAGTTCTTGCAAATATCTGTTTTTTTTTTTGTTTGTTTTGTTTTGTTTTGGTTTTTTTGTATTTATTACCGGAGATGAAAACAAGAATCACTTCTGGCAGTTTCTTGTTTTGCATATTTCTCATGTTCAGTTTAAATCAAAGCTTTAATTCAGTGACAAAACCAACAGTTTCAATCAATATCAGACATTGTTTTGACACTGGGATGAGAAAAATGTGACAGTATTTAGCTTTAGTTCAGGGTAGTTTCACTGGTTTGCATTTTCAAAGCCGGAACTAAAACAGAACTAAATGCTCTCATATTTAGTTTGGGCTTGAAATATTTTAAACACAAGTTTTTAATTGTTTGACCAGGTACCGTTTAGTTTTGGCTCAGGCTAACTGTAACTGCATTTTTATTGCTTTCACAAATGTTATTTGAAAGTTATGCTAAAATAAAAACCAACCTCACAAATATTGAGTTAAAGCTGAATATTTCGACACATTTCAATCCCCCCAAAACTGCTTGGTTAGGGAAAATACGACAAATTAAAGTTTAGCTTTGGTTAGATATGACTACATTGTGATGGTTTTACTACTAAGGTATATTTCAGTTAAATATTTCAGTCGCACTAAAATATAGAAAATTACTAGAGAAATTTGAAAGCATCATAAGTAGCTCTAGTTAAAGTTACCATTACAGCTCAACATGGAGAAAGTTTTGAAACTTGCAAGATATATTTTGAAATTAAAGAAAAGGTTTCCATTTTTCATTTTGGACTAACACTTTGTACTTCTTATAAACCCGAATAATAATTTCACAACTGTTAATAATGAACCACGCCAGCAACAGTCAGGACTAGTCAAAGTGTGATGCATATTCAATTATTCAGTAAGATTACATTTCTCTGCTCCTATCCCTCCATCATTGTGCCTTTTTTTTCCCTCCTCCAGACAAAATGTGCTTCAATCCCTTCTTCAACAACGAGGACATGCAGGAGATCACCAAGCACTTTGTGATCTGTCACGTCGACGCCCCGGGGCAACACGTTGGAGCGTCGCAGTTCCCACAAGGGTGTGAAGCTCTTCGTCTTTTAAAAAAAAGACAAATGTCACTGTTGAATGGAGACATGTTCATCATTGGACACTTTAGTTATCAAGTGTTTATGCCTGTGATTAAGCTGGGCGTGATTAAGTTTCCAAAGACACCAAATCTTTATTTGTTTTTGACGAAAATGTTATCACTGAACTATCATTTTAAGCATATTTTCTTTTTTAATGATTAATATTTTTATTTTATTTTATTTTTTTTCAACATTACTCTGTCAGTGTAACTAAGACTGGAGTAAGGGTTTATAGATATAATCAAGAAAAAAATAAAGATTACAGAGTCCGAAATTTTTATGCCGGCAAACACATAACATGTAACATTGTTAAATAAATAGTTATAGATAATACAAACTATATATAATTAGAAAACCGATGTAAAAAATGCAAAAACTCTTCGATGAAAAGAGTACTGAAATTATGAACGTTTTAGCATTTGTAAAGGTTTGATTATCTGTTTTAGGACATAATTTGTTTCTATATGTAACTATGCTGATATTTATTAGCATATTCAGTTTAAAATGACCCCAAGTGAACGATGGGAGCGACAGACGGACATAAAGACGAGTTTGTTATACGGTTTCAGTGAGCGACTGATTTCCTGTCTGCTCAGTAATTTGAATCAAAAAGACAAACTCTGTCCTTTTCTTCCACAGGTACCAGTATCCCACCATGGACCAGCTGGCTGGGATGCTGCCCACTGTTGTGCAGCATTTTGGGTCGGTGTCATTTGCACTAAAACTGAATTGCCTGCAAATTTATCCATGTGTTTATGTCGCATTCAGTGTCTGAGAAACCAAACATTGGTGGAAATAACAGCGGATGACAGTAAAAAAAAAAACAGCTGGAGCTTAAGTTGACAGCTTCATGCTTCATTTTACAACATTTATAAAGTATTAAACAAATGTAGGTTTTATTTAAGGTTTTGTTTTCAAACTTGATTCAGCTGAGATTTATATTTGCTTCCTTCGTGTACAGCTGTTTTATTTGAACAAATACTCTGGGTAGATTACATGACTTTTTGCCGATCTTATTAGTATTGTTATTAATATCGTTATTATCAGATTCAAGAGCATCGTTGGGATCGGAGTCGGAGCTGGAGCTTATATTCTGGCCAAATTCGCTGTGAGTTCAACTCTTTTCCTACATCCTGCACCTCTTTGTGAATTATCAACTTCTTTATCAATCTTTCAGTGTTTTTAGCGCTTTGCACTGCAACAACATCCAGTTAATGTTTAATAATGTCTCAACTCATTTCTACCAATTTGCTGCATGTAAAAATTTACCCAAAAATGTAGATTTTTTTTTCCTATTTGGTTGACTTGCCCCTAGTGTTTGTAGCTACAACGACCACTGCAGGTATTTTGGAACAATTTGTCAAAATCAATGGAAAATCACACACAGTTACAGCACATCACTGTGGTATACATTTAGCCACGGATTTTCCTGAAATTGTTATTTCACATTTATACCTAAAGTGACGTAAATGTAAGGAGCGGCACTTAAATGAGTTTCCATTAAAGTAGTTGTTGTGCTTTATTCTTCTTCACTCAGCTGTTGTTCCCTGACATGGTGGAGGGTTTGGTTCTGCTCAACATCGACCCGAACGGCAAAGGATGGATTGACTGGGCCGCGTCAAAGGTGCCTCTTTTCGATCACACTTCTAATTCAGGTCTTCCTAAAAAGTCGGGTGGGATGTTTTTTGTGTCGAGCAGCGATCAGTAATGGAAACGTGTGTCGCCGTTGCATCTTTAGCTGTCAGGTCTGACCAGCACCATCCCGGACACTGTGCTGCCGCATCTCTTCAGCCAGGTAAGATCAGACTTCTTTGTTTTTTTTTCACCACGTTATTTCTTTTAGAATCGGGAAATATAAGTACGGAGTTACAAAACCCAAGCAGAATGCAGTAAATGAATCTTTTTTTGATCCACATTTGAATTTCCCTAAGTGGTTGGTGCTTTGTGTGCCCGCAGGACGAAATGGTGAACAACACAGAACTGGTCCAGAGCTACCGACAACAGATAACCAACTCCGTCAACCACCAAAACCTCCAGCTTTTCTGGAACATGTACAACAGGTGAGGGAGCAAACCCACCGTCTCGCTCCAGTCTGAAAAGCAAAACCTTTACTTGGCAGAGAGGCTCAAACTTGCACGGTTTTCCCCTTTTGCTCGTTTGTTTCAGTCGGAGGGACCTGGAGATGAACCGTGGCGGAACAACGATTAATGCCAAGACCCTGAAGTGAGTTTTTAGGAACTTATTTTCACCGTACAGCTTCATGCATGCTTCATGATTTGGACCAAATCTGTTCACGTAAAAATCTATGAATTTTTACGTGGTAAAAATTCATAGTTGTTGTTTTTAATGATTGATGGTGATCACAACATGACTTCCCATGAGTATAGAAAAAGTTTTGTTTCTTTGTTCAAAGACGTCGCAAAGCCTTTGAGAGTAAAGTGTTCAGTAAAACCATGAGAATTTGAAAGAATATCCTAAATGCTGACGGGTTTTCTGCAGGTGTCCAGTGATGCTGGTTGTAGGAGACAACGCTCCTGCTGAAGAGGGAGTGGTGAGTCCTGCATCATAATTCATGTCTAGGCATAACGACACAGCCGGTTCGTAACAACAAGACGAGACTTTAGACGATCTGGGGCAAAAGAAAATGTGACCTTACAAAAATGTACTAAAATACTGGACGAAAATGAAGATCTGTTCTTTTCTTTTCACAAAGAAATAAACAAACTGTTTTCTAAACAATTTAGTCCGTGTAAGATTTGACTTGTCCACTGTGTTCAGGGTTGCACTTTAGACTAAATTGGAAAGTAAATCTGCCTATTTTAGTGTTTGAACTGAAGGCAATTGAATGCATCCCAGACTCTTCAAAAACCGTGAAACAGCCCTTTAGTTCAGTGTGGATGTGGATGTTGGCTAAACTGCTGTTAGTGACAATTTAGCTGTTTTTTTCTGCATGGTTGCCCTGAAGTTTGTAAATGTTACAACACATATAATCAGATATCAAAAACTTGATTTGTACTCATATTTCATTTTGATTCTTTATAAAAATGAAATAAATTTTATAAAATTCCCTGAAGATTTGCATAAAGTGTCCAATTGAATTCATCTCCTCACTCACGGTTGAAACAATGCCGAACTAAACGTTTCAAAAGTCTCACACAGGAGATCAGTGTTTTGCAAAAACGCAGTTCTTCTGTCAGCAGCCTTCCTTATTTGGCAGGAGCCTGTCGACGTGAGTCAGAGTAAATAAACAATAGTCTAATTGGAGCTCCAGGCAGCAGACCGCCCTCCCCTCCCTGCTCCGTTCACTGTTTTGTTCTTGGCTCGTTAATTCGGTCAGCAACTGTTTGCTCTCATCCAGGTAAACAGAAACAGGTCAGCCAGCAGAAACCTGGTCCTCTTACTCCACAGCCCGGCTGCCCCTGCAGGAATGCTCTCCATCTGTGCGTCTTTATGAGGATGCTGCATATCTGCGATCCCTATAGGTGTGCAGATATGTGTGTGTATTCTCAAAGGGACAGATGGCCTGGCTGTGTCTCTGGGGTTCCCTAGTTCGAAGTGACCCAGATGTGCATGCCCTTCTGCACCAGTTAATCTGCAGCGTGCCCAGATTCTCGTCTCTCCGATGGAGGCAGCAGGGAGGGACGTTGTTATGAAACATCCTACAGAAAGGAAAGTGGGCCGACGATGAAGATCCGGACAGTGAGGAGGAAGAGGAGGGATGTAAACAGAAGTTGCTTTGTTGGCTCTCACAGTTTAATATTCAGTGTCTTCTCATTTACGAGGCAGGAGCCGCTGAAGTGATCTCCTTACGTTGAGATATGAATGGATTTTTCTGTTTGACATTTCCTATTCCTGTCCTGTGGCCCGACCTACATTTTGTTGTTTTTGGCATCATTTTGTCAATTAGCATCCAATTAGCAGCAGAGTGAAAAGAGCTGCCAATGTGCGCGATGTTCACTTTGTGCGTTTGTGTCTGGGCAGCGTTGCCTCACGTGAATTAGTGCACATCTGTCTGATTTATGAGCGTGAACACTTCAGCCGAGCCTCGGCCAGCCGGACTGACTCATCTCTGCAGCACACTGCACCATCTGGGTCCATGCAGTCCGCTTGGAAGTGTGCTTCACCGCTAATTCTGAGCGAGGTTTATGGATTTTAGAGTATAAGGAAAATGAAAAATAAAATGCAAGAGCATGAAACTCAGTCGATCTAAAATGTCCACAAAAATATCTGCTGTGCTGGAACTGCGTTAATAACCACTACTCTGCTATGAAATGCTAACACTAAGAACAACTGATGTATGATCAAACAATGCAATGTTTCATTTTGTCTTCAAGGTTGAGTGCAACTCCAAGCTGGATCCAACCAACACCACCTTCCTAAAGGTAACTTTTCGTCTTTATTTTACTTAATTTGGTTTTATTGACATAAAGAATCAATCTTGAGGCAGAAGGAAGCTTATCAACCATTCGGCTTTAATAATATACAGTAATGAATAAAGTACTCTGTCATCTGCATAAAGGCACATTTTGTCTGCACAAAGGATAAACAAACAAAAACAAGATGGGGTCTAAACTACTGCCCTGGGGCGCTCCTTTTAAAACTCACAAATGGGGTAAACTGCTGCACGCTGCCGTTGCTAATCGGATGCAAACAGCGAGTGGGGCTGAAATGTTTGAATCTCAGCGCTAATGTTTGGTTTCTTCCCGTGGCAGATGGCTGACTCTGGTGGACTGCCACAGCTCACACAGGTAACATCACAAACACGAGACTTCCTCCCGATCAAAAAAACAAACATCCCGACAAACGACGACGGCGGCGGCATTTTGCAGTGTGACTGAATTAAAAACCGATGAACTTTCTTCCAGCCAGGGAAGCTGACTGAAGCCTTCAAGTATTTCCTGCAGGGAATGGGCTACAGTGAGTATCCTCCACTTGTCCTAAGATTAGCCAAAGTAACATGAAGAAGTCTTTGTAGCATACATGTGAAGAAAATGTTTTAATGCGGAGGGAGATGAATTGTTAATCTGACCCCTCTGTCTTCCTTGCCCCGTTCTTTCAGTTGCTAATGTGAAGGATCGGAGGTTAAGTGGAGGGCCAGGTACTTCCTCCTTCCCATTCAGCTCTGACCTCTTACTGCTGCCCTCTTCAATGGCATTTTCAAATTTATTTCCATTTGTTTTTTTTTTTTTGGTTCATCCCTTGGGTTATGAATATTATAATATTTTTTGGGCTGTGATTATCTGTTTCACTTTTTTTTATTTATTTCTTCTTAATCAGACCAAATTTTTCCTTCAGTGGAAAAATACACTGTCCTCACTCCCCCGTCCCCCCATTCCTACTCCATCGCATCCCCCGATTATGCTCTTTGCATGGCGTTACGCTAGCTTTGAGCGAAAGCATTCAAATTAAAGTCACGACAAACAGAATGTCCTCGAATGGAAATGAAAGCATGTGCAAAAAAACGAGTCCCACTGGGAGTCGAGACATCCAGGCGGATGTTTTTGCATATATGCTGAAAACCAGACGTTTTCATACAATATATGAAAAGATGCACAGATCATACATCAATCATTTCTCAAGAAATCTGACTACTACTTTTCTCTATCTGACAAAATACCAAAAATATGTCCTGTGTGTAAATGCCGGGAGAACGAGAGAGAACAAATCTTTCACAAGCTGCTTTTTACCCTTTCCTCTTGAGAAAACAGGTGTAACTGAGTCGGCATTGTAGTCTGTCTTGCTTTCTTACGCCGTTTCAGCTTCGCTGAAACACGTTTTTTTGGGAACTCGGGGCTTCAGAACGGCCTGATTTCACACAGACTGGATTTTTATCATTTGCAGGCGACTGTGGTCCCAAACGCCGTCGAGTACCGGGGCTTCTCTTTGTTTTCTGTGCACTTTATCTAAACATAAATTATGTTTAGAGTGTCCACGCGTAGCTGCTGAAGACTTTCAAATTGAACAAAGACAATGTGTTGGACGTTGAGATGTGCGGTGAAACGCTTGAACTATTAACAGATCATAAATTGATAAATCAATCAATCAGTTATTAACTGACATCCACTGACCTTTAGTGGTGACTTCGGCATTTCAGACCTTTCCGTACAGATGAAACAAATAATTTCCGGAAGTGATGTAGCCATGGGATTTACTTCGTAAAATTGATTAACTGAATACATTTATTTAAAACGTAGCTCTTCTGATTATTCCCAATGATGTTTGTGTATCGTAACCTGAGAATAACATGCATGGTGCCGACAATGTGTCTCTCTGCCGACACATTAGCAGCTTTTTTACCAGCCCAATTTTATTTTAATGGCTGCTTTACAAGCCAGTGAGCTAAAAAAGAGGTATAATCTTCAGTTATTCGCATTAGCATGTCCTCCCTACATCCCCCTGACATTACCTCATTACGTTGTTTTCTTATTTTCGTATTTCGTGTTTTGGAGGTCAGGGGGGGCTCTAACTGCCTCTGCTTCTCCTCTTCCTCCCCTCAGTGCCCTCTGCCAGCATGACCCGCCTGGCCCGCTCCAGGACCGCCTCCCTGACCAGCGCCGGCTCCGTGGAGGGGTCCCGCTCCCGCGCCTGCACCAACTCCGACAGCGGCGAGGGTGTCGGCGCGGTCTCCCAGACCATGGAGGTGTCCTGCTGAGGAGCCACCGAGGAAAGGGAGGAAGAGGGGTAGCGGCGGGTGGAGAGGGAAGAAGAGGATCAAAAATGAGGCTTGATGAGTGTCAGCTGGCGGCTTTCTCTCTCTCGCTGTCTTCATCTTTGTCTGCCACCTTCTTCCCCTTGTCACTGTAAAATACCATCTGTACTGCTTCTAACACGTCCAGCAGACCTTTGACTATCCACCCCCACAAAAAACCCCTTCGCCCCACACTTAAAGATTTAAACTGCTGGTTTTGCTCTTGAAGTGTCATTCTTGTGTTTGCTAAGTGTTCCTCATTTAATTTGCCTGCACCCCTCTAACTCCCTCCCCGCCCCCCAAGAAAAGACACGCACACACACACACACACACACACACACACGCACTTACACAAACTACTGGTCACCCACACACCCATATGTAATTTAAAAGCTCCCATTTGTTTCGAAGGCAAAAATGAGAAGGAAAGTGGAACTTTTTGGGGGTGCCACAAAGGTAAATAAATGAAAATAGATAAATGCATGTGGATTTTGGAAAGTAGTTCATGTTATTTGTGTGAAATTGGCAGCATCTCTCTCTGAAATGCTTACGAGGAAGCTGATCTCCTGCCACAAGAGGGCCGGCGAGAACAAAAAGAGGTGCGTCCAGAGTCGGGCAGGTTTCATCACGTGCTCTTATCGTGGCATGATGTGTTAGACATGACGTGTTAGCTTATTTTAGAGCCTAGTTAAAGCAGAGCACACTGAAGCTAAGCTGCACTTGGCCTGAGTTTATTTTTTAAGATAGGACAATTAGAAGTTGCCATCTTCCTCAGCCTGGCTCTGTAGATTTACGTTTCCATTGAAAATAAAGTGGAGGCAACTTTTCTCACCTCTGATCCTGGAAATTAGATCCCCATCAGTTTAAACGGATGCAGAGAGCTGAAGAGTTTGGAGTAAGGGTGATTTTTATGCAAGACGACAATCTGGAGCTGCGTGGTTTCAAATGAGGCTCGCGGTTTCTGAAGGATGTGCATTTTTCAAGTTACAGGAAAAGTAAAAACGCTACAATCATTTCTAGGATGGTTGCAGTTCTGTGTTGCCTGTTCATCTCTGCACTATGGTGACGGTTGAAACTACATTTTCTGATATGAATTTTTTATGCATGAAAAATATTTGTATTGTTTAAGCTGTGTGTTTAGAGTTGAACTCACCTGTAAAAGTTTATAGATTTTATGTTAGATTAGTGGTCTTACTGAACCAAAACAGGATGAAAAGATGTTTCATCATCATGTCTGTATTATTTGTTCATCCGAGGATGAAATACCTCAAATTTGAGAAAATTTAGTTGTCTAAAAGAATATTGTTAGTTCTTTAAAATGAGTGTGATATTTTTATATTCCCTATTTGACTGTAGGGAATCGTTTTCATATCTTTCAAAATACTTCTCTGCCTTTTTGAAAGGAAAATCAGCCAGTCAACCAGAGATTAGATTGATCTTCTAAGACGATGATTTGTTGAAAAAAAAGAAAAAGTTTTATTTCCACCTGTTTGATAAAAAAAAAAAAAAATCAAAATTACAATTTCACATTATTTTTGTTCTATAAATGCATCAGCCAAAGCACACTGACCTACTTTGACGCACTTTTTCTTTACGTAACCAGTTTTATAAAGATGATAGAATGACTATGAGCAAGTGGTTAATGCATAGATTTAGGATAATCTTGTTTTTGTTTGTTTGTTTGTTAGATTTAAAACTACTACCTCTATCAAAAAGCTGGACCACACTTCTTCTCTTTTGTGTTTCATAGTTGTTAGAATGAAAGAAAATAAAGAAGCGCCTGCTTCTCTACTCTCTCAGTGAAATCATTTAGGGAAATCTCCTTCCTTCTTGCATTTGTCAGGCCGGGCTGGTGAACATGGCTGCTTTAGCTGAAATGGTCCGTATTAGTGAGATTTACTGAGTGCAGCTTTAAGGTGTGTGTGTGTAGGTCACTTGACGTTAAAGACAATCCACCACAAAATCATAGCTTAGAAATGTCAAACACACATCTGCATGTGTATGTGAATCTTGGTGCATTCCTTTTTGAGTAGTAGGTGAAAATAGCAACGTTTTTCGTTAGGCTGATTTAGATGGATGTTTAGAGTCATAAATGCGACACCCATCGTGGATCTGAGGCTCTTCTGCACCGACGCAGTTCTGGCGGTGGTGGGCTGTTTTGCGGTCTCCGACGTGACAATCGCCACCGACCAGAAGCCAAACCAGAACAGGTTTGGGGAGTCGAGGCACCCGAGAATGTCCCTTACGGCGCCCAGCCCTGCCGCGTGGATATACCAAAGCTACACCCTCACACTTTCCACTTTCAACACACAAGCGCACATTTTTCGCCCGTTCACCGTAAGGAGAGCTGTGTGGGCTGGGTTTTGTGATGAGACCGTGCCAAAGAAAAACACAAAATGTACACAAACTCATCGATCCACGCCAGTGAGTGATTTGATGTTTACTCATACTCTCACTAGCTTAGCGCTTTTAGTCGTACAGCAAGAGTAGTTTGTGACCAAGGCACGTGCTGTCCTCTGTGAACTCTGGCCACCTTTACTGAGACCAAACATGGTGCTCCCCGGGTTTTCATTTAGCTGCATTAATGTCCAGTATTCATGTACTCTCACTCCACTCGTGACTGATTTCCGTCTTTCTTTCTCTTTTTTAAATGAAACAAAGCATTTCCGTCCCCCTTTAGGAAGGGGCGTAGCTTCCAAATACTGAGGTGTGCGTTCCCTGGAGGCGGCCTGCCAGAGGCGGGGCTTTTTTGGCGCCATTTGGGCTCCAAGCTCAGAATGTAGGGCAACCCCCAGCCATCTTACAAAAAAAAAAAAAAAATTCCCCCTTCCCTAAAAAAAAAAAAAAATTCACAAGGTGCCCCGGCTCTCACAGGCAAGCCCAGCCGCACCCTAAAGGGCTATCAGCTGAAGTCACTTTTCAAGAGTGTTGTAGTAACTGTTCTGGAGCACCAGGGGGCGATAGGGAGCGCGCAGAGAGCGGTGGCTAAAGCACAGCAGAGAGAGATGCTGCCCTGAAAAATAGTTGGATGAATGTTCATGGAAAAGAATGTGACTCTGTCCACGCATGAGAGATTAACTGTTGTCGATGTATTTAAAAAAAAAAAAAAAAAATGTAACATAAGCCGGGAGCGGATTACGAGATCTCATCACCTTGCGAGTGGCTTTCCAAACAATCGAGACTGCGTGTAGTGGAGTTCGTGTTCAGCCATCTTTCAGTGTTTCTTCTCTTCACAAAAAGCTATTTTCTGCCTTCTTACACTCTGGTTTCCTCCCACACAACTTCGACCCACACTGCCTGGGGGGCTCCTGAATGTATCCTGTCCCTCTTTTGAAGTGCTGTAAGGTATTGTCATCCTACACATCCTCGATCTCACCACGGTTTGCACTTCTTCTCTGTGCCCCCACATCTCTTAACCTTTAGCCCTGGACATGAAAACCGCAGATCCTTCCTCCGCCTTCTTGGTTCCCGGTCAGCTACTCACCGGATCGGTTTGTTTAGACCTCCTCGCTCGTGTAGATACTTTTTATTTCTAGAGCAGGTTACCATTACCAAACATTAACACCACCGTAATGTGAGAAAACACATTTCTGTTTCTCTCCCCTGCATTTTTTTTCTTTTTTATAGTTAACTGTAGGGTGTAACCTCATCTTGGTATAATGATCTTGATAAACGTGTTACTACTACTCTTATGCTTCTACTTACTGCCATTAATATTGATTTGTATGAAGCAATAAGGTCTCTTTTTTTCTTGTTTGTTTCATATTGTGGGAGTCTTCCCTGTTAGCTTGTTTCTATTCACAACAGTAGAAAGACTCTTACCTGCTTCGTTGTCATTCAGATGTGTAATGTAAAATTTAAATATAATATATATACTATATAAATACAAACTTAGCTGTCTCTGTCCATGTACTGGTCAAGTAACATGAAATAAAGACTAACTGTCAGAGTTTCAGAAGTTGTCACATTTCTTTTCTTCATTTGTTTTTAGATAAAGCTTGAAGAACTAGAAAATTACAAACTACAAACGTCTGACTCGGGGCCATTTAAAGTATTGACGCATTTTCTCTTGATTCTACCAAATATTTCGTTAGATTTCATTGGGATTTTATGTGATAGGTACGTACAAAGTTGGGCAAAACTCAAGATTACAGAAGATGGGAGATGGTTTTCAAAAAAATAAAAAAAAAATGCAAAAAGTTTGCTGTAGATTTTTATTCAGACCCTTTTAATCTGATATTTCTTTTCTAGAGAAGGATTTCAGGAGTGAAAATTATTTGCACACTTTGTCAACCTGCGTCAATTGACTGTACAAATCGTCTTGAGGACAGAAAACGGTCCTGGCATCCAAGATCTGGTCTAATAATATGAAGCGTGATCATTTTGACTGAGCCCTCTCGGATTATTTATGGCTGAGATTACAGGCTGTGTCAAGAAATGTTCTGTTTTCATTTCAAATCAGTCAGACATTAAGGAGGTGGCATTAGTTGCAGAAAGAAGGTTCACCAGGTACAAAAAAAAACATTTTTTTAAGACACAAGGAAGATGAATTTTCAGATTAGCGCAGCAATTTCTGGCACTTATTCAGCATTACTGCTGCTTCTACCTCATTTCAAACAAAGCCTTGTAAGAGAGCATTTGGGCGTCACTGTACACATGCAACATCTGGTCCACTGGACTGTAGTTTAAGGACAGAATGTCAGAAGACACCTTTTTGATGAAGATGCCCACTTTGAAATTCTCCTTCCCTGTCGCCGTGTCAAGAGAATAAAAGATCTCCTCCGTGTTTTTGGTGACAAAACGTGTTGCATAGAGGACGCCACAGGCCATGAAGGTGTTGGTCACGCTTCGCTTGTAGACTGAAGTCCGCCAGGTTCTGCCGAGCTTCGGCGGCTCACTCTCCTCCACCTTGGACAGAACCAGGTTCCCGTGGTCCTGGGTGGTGGTGTAGACCACCCAGACGCCCGACTCGTCTGTGGCCAGGTCCAGGTCCGTGAACGGATAGCATTCTTCCAGGTGGCAGAAATCACCCTTTGAGTTGTACCTGGTAAACGAGCAGAGAAGATCACAGAGCAGAGTTTAACTTTTGGACAGTTGTTTGTCCTTTACGATACTGAATACAACAAGTTGAAAGCATTTATGAATCAGGATGAACAATATTTGAGATTATGCCTGTCATGGCTTCAAATCAGAGTTTGATCAGGTGCAGCAAGTTTTTCTGAAGGTCATTCAGTTACATCTAGCAATAATTGTATCCGATTGGCCCAGCATACCTGCTACATCGTTTCCTGTGGTGCTACATCCGGCCGGATGGATGCACGATTTCTCTTCAATTTTTCTCTATCATCATTGATATTGATAGATTTTCACAGTCGCCATCAGTTTCATTAGCTGCTAATAGAAGCTCTTACAATTGATCGGAGTATGTTGCGATTTTCCGAATTTTATTCTTACATTCACAACTTCAATAAGAGTAAAGCACCGACCTGGTTCCTTTGGGTAAATCCAAGGTGGTCACACCTTTGGAGGTGAGGTTGAATCGACAAACTGCATCTTTGTTGTAGCAGTTGTAGTACAAGGCCCCTGCATATAGCACCACATTCGGCCCCTGGATGGTGTTAGTGGTCGGGTTGGACGGATGGATCTGAACATTTCCTAAGGACAAAGAAGACGTAAAGCACTCAGTTTGAAAATATTACCCTCCAAGTGACATTTTCTATAATCGGTCAACCTACACATGAAATATTGAAGCAATCAGTTCTCTTCTGAAGATAATCCCAAACAAATTGATCGTTTTCACTTGACAGTTTGAGTTATTTTTAGTCAGAGAAATACTCAGACTCTTACCTGGAACACTGATCCCAACAATGAGAGAGCTCAGGCTGGAGTAGAGACGGACGTAATGGGCGTATCTGTTGCTGGACGTCAACATCACCCTCCAATACCAGCTCTCCTTCCCGGGCTCTGGTTTGGGATCCTGACCCCAGGCTCCATACTTGAATGAACCGGGATACTCTCCAGCTGTATGGACCCTTGGTCCCGTGATGTTGATGAGACGACAGGAACCTAGGAGAGTTCGAAATCAAAACATCCAGGAAGACATCAAACAATACTGTGTGTTTTCAGTTTCAACAATTCCCAATTTTCATCAGCAGGAAACTTCATTTACATGACCTGTTTATGATCCAAACAACCATTTTCTGTGGTTCTGTTGAGCTTGTGTGATAGGCTGTTGCATTCAGAGTTTTAGGACTTACCACCGATTGGCTGAGTGGGTTGGACAGTGGGGACGACTCCATGGTTTCTGCACTGGTCCAGGTCTCTCCTCAGTCGCTGGTTGGCTTGTTGTCTCTTCACCACCTGCATAGTGTCAAATTTTTCCAGCTCCTCCATCTCTTCCTTTACATTCTCCAACTTAGAGAAAAAAAAAAAAAACAACCCAATGAATGTCAATTAATGATCTAGAATTGTTGATGCTCTGTTAATATATTTAAATGTCCCCAAATGTGGCGACGTTGATGAGAGATATGTGTGGGGGGCAGTGATTCATTTAAAGACAACGCACTAAAACTACTGAAGGGTTATGAATCTACCTGCTGAGCCACGTTTTCACTGAGCCGGTCGCTTTCTGCGGTGGTTCTGTTGAGCCTTTCAATCATCTGCTGGATCTCTGCGAGCTCGTTCTCGATGACGTGCAGACTCAGAACTCCAAACAGCTGCCCATCGTCCTCCTTTTCCAGCATCTCCACGTCCTGCTCCAGCTGGGGCAGGCGTCGACTCAGGCCCAGCAGCAGGCTGTCTAAGGCAGCGCTCTGTCGGAGCAGAAAGTAATCAAGCGGTGCACGGATGTAAACACACGGCAAGTCAGCGTCCATCTGAAAATGAGGAGCCCGGCCTACCTTCTGTGGAGTGACGGTGTTTGTGCAGCCTACAGCGGCGTCCTGTGCTGCTTTCAGCTTGTCGTAGGGAAATTGTTTGTCTGAGCTTATCAGCTCACACAGACAGTCATCTGACGGTGCTTTCTGGAACGACGGCACATTACAAGCAGAGAGAAATGAGCAAATAATTGATGTCTAGAAATGAATACCATTAATGACCTTCTGACCTGCTGGGTGACAGTGAACAGGGCCCACAACGGAAGGACAGCAAGCAGCTTCATGATGCATCAGAGAGCAAATCAAACTGCCTGTGGAAACAGCCTCGCTGCAGCACCAGCTACTCTTTCACGGACACTCCCACACGTTTCTTTGAGTCGGTGGATTTGCACACTTGCAGGGTTTCACTTCCTCTCTTGCGGAAAAGTGGGATTTCTTTGTTCGACCTGTTGATGACCCACAAAGAGATGGATACACCTCTGTGTGTACACATGGCACATTTGGACGTGCCATTTGGCAAATGGACGCATTTCACAAAAAGAAGAGTGCAAGCCTGATAATGCATTGCCTAAACAGTTAGTGTGGAAAAACTTTAATGCCTGGGAAAAACTCTGGTTGCTCAAAATCCACTAAGAAAATGCATAATGACGCAAACTTTTTCTCAAGCTACATTTTATTTTACTTTGCCTGAGATCAGGAGATTTCTCTTCCATTTTTAAAATATATTATCATCTCTCTACTTTTTGTTTTGCACAACACCTTTCAAGTTTCTACAATAAACGATAAAGTTGCTAATCGCCTTCAGTATGTTGACCAATATACAGAATGAATCATTGAATCTGTTTTCAATAAATAAATACCATTAAAAAAATGACCATGCTGTAACCAAACAGTCATTATTACTTTTTTCTTCGGTTTTATTATTTTTGTGTTTAATGCGACACAAAAAGTGGAAATTTAGTGGAAAACACTGCAAAGCATTTGTAGATGGATGTTTAAAATTTTAGTTACTAATGTATCAGTAGAAAATTATGTATTAATATCTATAAAACCTCAGGGATTTTGTTTTGAAATGGAAAAGAAAGGATTCAGAATGATATTCTTGACACGTTCTCTTACAGGGCAACTATAGAGCAGAAATGTCAGATAAGGTCAAACTAAGAATCATGGAAAAAAAAAAAGGGAAATGGGAGCGTCCCTAAGCGACAGTATTTGTTGTGAAACTCCATTGTTTTAGCTGTTTTGCAGTTTCATGTGCATGTGAAATCTGTCACGGTTTCGCAGAATCATTTCCATCCCGGTTTTTCACATCCTGTCAATTTATGAAAGCTACATCCGTGAAACTGAAACTTCAGAACAAAATGAAGATGTAACGCAAAAATATTGGATCTTAAATTGAAACAGCAGAAAGAATCAAAATTAAAAATCTCATCTGACTGAACAACATTTACATCAAAAAACATTTAACAGAAAAGACATTTGTTGTTGGAGCCAGTTGTCCTTCATTAATGAATAGAAGAAGTAATTATTTTGTATTTTTGTGAAGTAAAACTACTTAGCGTGATGGAAATAACATCTTTTGCATGAAAGAAACAGGAAATGAGTGACTCCTGTTCCATATTATAAATAAAGAGAAAAATCATAGGTTGACATGCAGAAGCTTAACAATGAACATTTTTCCTCAGACATGGGTTTATGCAGTATGTCCTTTGATGGCATATACAGTTTTTAAACATTTTAAAATTGAAAGTGAAGTGATTTGAAGAATTTCACAGTTTACAGAGAAGAGCTGGTTCTGTTTTCTCTCTCTGCTCTGAAATAATACCAGTTCACACATTGTTTTCACTTGCTATTGTTGTAAACACATGAGCTCACACTCTTACTTTCAGAGGTTCAGAAAGGATGCTGAAATAATAATGAATAAGTTTTACATAAAAAAAAAAAAAAGAAAGCCTATTGACATTATCTTCACTCTATTGATTATAAAACTGCTGGAAAAGATGATTTTGTCATCTGCAGAGAAGAAAAATATCACCTTTGAACAAGCAATTTATAAGTACTTGTAACTGGACATTTTAAATCTAACGTGACGATATCTTCTGTTACTGGTGGATGTTATTACAATAATATGAGGGTAATGAATATCACCTTACTTATAACATTACTTCCAGTGAAAGGGTCAATAGGTGATGTTAAATACTCTTTTAAATGTCATGGGACTTTTTTTTAATGAGGGGGGCACAAGCCATTTTCATGGAATAGTTGTAGTAAATTAATACTGTTTTGTGTTTATTAATACTGTTTTGGGGGGGGGGGTTGTGTGTGTCATTTACTAGTTGTGTCGCAGTTGCGGAGAGGGTTTAATATCCCCTCATAATAACACCATTATGCATATGATGTATGCATAATCCTGCATACACCATATTGAACAGGAGAGGGCCCATCTTCTACACCTCTCATCAGCTTGGATCCCCGATCATATTCTGCTCCCACCCTTGAGTTTGAAACCGCTGGCATAAGAGATTTGTTTAAACTGTGTTTGTTTGAAATGATATAAAAATGTAGTAAACTCATCATTCTATTCAGCTCAGTGACGCTGCTTCCATGACACGTTGCTAAGTTGAGATGGAGGAAGTGATTTTGTTTTTCAAGGCAAAACAACGTGTGCTCTAAAAACATGAAACAATAGCTCTTGGATTAAAAAAGGGGAAAGGGCGAGTCCTGAGTCAACCATATTTGTTGTGAAATTTTATAGTTTCCCATTCTTTATGGGGTTTCATGTGGATGTGAAAGCTTTCTGTGGTGACAGATTTGTGAATCATCAGCGGGTTTGGTCGTAGTATTTCAGTGAAGGGAGAGAAAGGGAAGATATTTGACATTAAGGTCTCCTGCTGTGAAGATGCTGCCATTTCTCCTTCTTCTGTTAACCATAGTGAGTTTCAGATATATTCTTAATGTGTCTTTTTGCTAAAGCAGCTTTTTACCAGTGTTCTGCATCCTGCATTGTTTTTGTGTGTAACTGCAGAAAGGTGGAGATGCCCAGCGTGTGCTCGGCCGGAGTAAAGATGGCTCCTGCCACTGTGAGGTGAACTCCACCATGTGGTCCTTCCCGGTGCTAAAGTACGAAGGTGTGCTGCTGCAGGTTAAAACCTGCGAGGGATCTCTGAGCAGTCTGCAGGAACAGGTACAAAGGAAAACTCCTGTCACTGAAATTTTCCATTCATTTATTTGGATTTCATGAAAAGGCATCATGTTTGTTGCTTAAACACATGTCGATTAATAATGATACTTGCATTCCCAGATTATGGTTTATAGATTACGCTGTAAAGGAATATTAAAAACTGTCCATAGAAAGTTATATGACTTGAGGTTTATAGACTGAAAACATTTAACTGTACTTATTTTGTTGTAGTTTTACTTCTTCAATAAGCAGTAAAAAGTGCAAAAATTAGAAAAATGTTCATGATGACAGACTGACATAGATTAAACTGAATAAGCATAAAATATCTTAAATGTAAAAATTTTTTTCTGTGCCCAATAAGCCCACAATCCAACAATAATGCCAAACCTTTGCATTATATATATATATATATATATATATATATATATATATATATATATATATATATATATATATATATATATATATATATATATATATATATATATATATATATATATACACCATTGAGTCTCTATTTCTGTTTCTCCTCAGGTGTTGCTCTCCACCACTCGTCTTCCCCAGATTCAGGCTCAAGTTGAAAATGTGACAGCCCGACTTCAGCCCTTTCAGTACCTTCGCTACCAGGGCCTGTACACCGCACTGTCTCTGCGGCTGCTGGGTCAAGAACTCAGCCAGCTGGAGATCGGCCTCAGTGCAGTCCACACCCAGCTGAACAACACGCAGACAAAGAAACTTTCCACGGAGGTACAGCAAAGTGCAGAAAAATATGGATTCTCATAAAGGTTTACCTTTCTGAGGGGATGTGTGTTCACGTTTGTGTGCTAGGTGGGTAAACTGCGTAAAGATGTAGAAAAGATGCAAGTCTCAGACACTATTAATTTAAAGACCGTGAAAGAAAATCTCCGCTACCTGAAGAACAGCGTGGAGTCCTGCAAGACAATTCCCAAAGACTTTAGAGGTAAGTTATTGTTCAGTGTAAACAACAGGTACACCATCCACCATTTTTAATTCTGGCCTGCCTGACTTCATTTTTTGAATGAAGTCATTAAGTCATGCACTGCATTGCAAAATATAATAATCATACCAGTCCTGTTTGAAACACCTAATGAAATATTGAAAGTGCAATCTGTACTCAAGGCACTTTTCCCCCATTACAGGCCAGCACAGGTACTGCATGAAGGGCCTAATCACCAACATCAGTGAACCTGTCACAACCAAAATCAGTCCCTATGGTAAGTCCTACATCTCTGGATCATGGGGCAGACAGGCAAAGATGGACGCAGAAGGAGAGAAGGAGACCTACTGGGTTCAAACTCTGCTCAGCAACCACATTTACGGTAACACCCTCCGCGTTTACCAAACCTATGAAGACTTCATGGCATCTGCCAACCATAAGGACTACACCCTTGCCCCATCCTACACTCACGCTGATGCAGTCGAGGGTCCAAGCGGTGTCCTGTACGGTGAAGCTCTGTACTATCACTGCTTTGGCTCTGCCGACGTCTGCCGCTATGACCTGAAGACCAAGTCTGTCAAGCGGGTGACCCTTCCCAGGTACAGGTGTTGGGATCAAAAACAAGTTTCCATATTGTTACTATGACTGCCGCGCGCATAGCGATGTGGATGTGGAGGTCGATGAAACCGGGCTGTGGGTGATCTACACCACTCTCAGCAACCACGGTAACATGGTAGTGAGCAGGTTAGTTTGGGATGACGAAGCACAGATTCTCAACGTGACACAAACCTGGGAGACGAGGCTTTTCAAGAAGGCGGTAAGCAACGCTTTCATGGTGTGTGGTGTGATGTACGCCACTCGTTATGTGAGCGATTACAGAGAGGAAGTATTCTACGCCTTTGACACAGCCACTGGTAAAGAGGACAACTCTCTTGCTCTGCCACTGGAGAAGGTAGCCAAAGGAGTGGCTAGTCTTGGCTACAACCCCATCCAACGGCAGATCTACATGTACAATGATGGATATCTTCTGGCCTATCAAGCCTTCTTTTGAGTTCATGGGATCATTTTATTTTTGAGCTAAATTGATTCAACACTGCACAAATATTACTCAAAAACGATGCTTAATGAGCAAAAGTGTTGGCTAAACAACAACAATGGCCAATCAGAGAAGTCAGCCAAAATGTTGACTAATCATCAATGTAATAATGTGATGGTCGATGTGTAATGTGTAATGTTTGTTAATCTAGCAATACTATCTGAATAAAGGTGCTGGCTATCTAGCAAATTTTACCAAACAATATTGTCAGAGTTTTTATAAATAAAGGATAAACCTTGTGTTTCAGTGTTTTTTGTTTTGTTTTTCATAAAACAACACTTAAATATGAAAACTGTAAAACATCTTGTAATCTTTAAGTAGTACCTGCAATCACACTGGGATTTCTTTTCTTTTCATTTGGATGTTTGCTGCACACGTTTGAATAAGTGTGCAGGAAATTTATCTCTTTTGTGTCGCCTATTCAAAAAAAAAAAGTTAAATATTCAATGAAGTGTCCCTTTGCAAGAATTATTTTTTAGAAGAATGTTAACATTAGCTCTGATGATCTTAATCCTGGATGGTTCGGTCCAAAGTCGCTAAAACGTTGCCATGGTTACCTTGAGAGTCAGTGGTAGCTGCTCTTATCCCTCCCTTCTTCATCCTCAAATATTATGTGTAAAAATAATATGTTTTAAATTGCAATTTAAATTACAATTATAACCTTGGGAGATTTTTTTTAACTTGTGTTGGGTTTATTTTGTTCCCCAACCTGCAAGAATCAACCAAAGACACAAATTACTTTTCTGCAGAATAGGGGAGAAGAGCCTGACGCGGAGAACCGCTGCCAAACGCTGTCTGGTCTCATCTCCGCCGGCTCTCAGTCCCCAACTGCCTTTTATTGTGGTAACAAACAAAGAGGTGGCAATTCACTTAATTTACACATTCTTCCTTGGACGTGCTATTACTCTGACCTAAGGATGACCCCTATAAATTCACCCCTCTGGTCACTGATAATGAGTAACACAGCTTTAAGCAGAGGAATGTGTAAACATTTCTAACCCTTAAGGAAAAGCACCCGGATAAACAATTAAGTCAATAAAACAACACACAAGCTAATAATATGAAAACATAACCATTCAAATAAAAGTAAGTGAACTTAGATAATTTTCCTAACACTTGTATATGCCTTTAGTGTATCACATCCCAAAATGTCTGAAGACTATTATTTGCATGTTTCCTGGTAGTTTTTTTTTTTGCTAGGCAGCCTCTAGATGGCGCAATTGTCCAAGTATTTTACATTTTCCATTCACTCAAAATGAAGCACTGTCACTTGCCATATTGTGAGATTTTATTGATTAATTTTTTGTTCTGTTTTTATGACAAACTGTTAATATAGTTTTTTGGTTTTTATTCACATTTCAGCCAAAATTGTATATTTAAAATTATTTAAGCAAATCTCAGTAATTAATGGAAAAATTATTTTTTTATATAACTTTATAGCTTTTTGTGTGTTTTTCTGATCATGTTTGACCATGTAGCTTTTTAAATAAGTTCTGAAGACAGCATATTACTCTTACTCTTTTTTGCACAAATACAACAAAAATGCAAAGGCAGTGCAACTAATTGTACACCGGTGTATTCTATCTATAGGTACATAGATAGATATAGATATAGATATAGATATAGATGTAGATATAGATATAGATATAGATATAGATGTAGATATAGATATAGATGTAGATATACAACTCCTTTGTTGTAGTGCAAGAAGTTGGCAGTAGGGGGAGACACACACAGAGACTTCGTCAGTGGACCGCCGATGTTTCACAGGCCTTGTTTTCACTGTCTGACACACCCAGAGCTCTGCTCCTGTAATGACAGCCTTGCTGGCCAACAGCTTTAAAGAAGCCAAGCAGCAGCGGCTTGTTGGTCTGAGTTTATGGCTTTTGATTCCATGTTTCTGCACAGAGAAAAAAAGGATGGGAGGATCTTCATGCACTCTAATGACACACTGAGATGTAGGAACATTTTGGAAACCCTCAGACCTTTGTAGCTTTTTAGGTTTTAAGTCACTCTCTGATCCCGGCTAAAATAATCTCAAGCTTCTGTATTATATGTTCAAGTTATGTTTTTTTTTCTGCAGTGTCAAATTAACTTAGACCCCAAAAAAAGAGCATGCCCCATTCGTGTTTTCTTGTGTTACTTTGACTTTGGTCATGTCAGTTGTCGGATGTCGAAGGTTGTAATGGGAGTTTTAACTACACAGCTGAAATCACAATAACAAATTTATAAGTAATTCTGTTTTTCTTCTACATTTTAAAGTATTTCATTTGTTTGTACATCTGATGTTTGTAATAGAGTTCTATGAGAGTAAATATTTTATATAGACAAAAAAATTGTTAACGTGCATGCATGTCTGAAGTAAAACCCAATAGTTCACACAACACTTCTAAAAAACCAAAACTCACAAAATAACAAAAAATGTTGCATAAACTCGAATGCCACTTTCTATTCCTGGCAGTGCAATAAGAGAAAGCTGCAACTGTTTTCTCTTTAGATGACACACTGGATACATGGGAGCAGGTCACCAAAGTAGCTGTCAGAGAAAAATACTGTAAGAAGAGTTTTAAAAATCTAACTTGTCATCCTACCAGCTTGCCACTGCTGGTTTATGGATAAGGCCGGGTTGACCACTTCATGCAGCTCATTCTCTAATGTCTAATAGTCCATCCTGTTTATTTTCCTGGGCAGGATAATTGCCTGACAGTTTCACCTTAACACATTATCGTGCAATCAGTTCTCATAAATATGTAATACTCTGATAATACTCCATTATCACAATCAAAGACTTCCAGTAATATCTGGCATCAGCCGAACCTTCAATGATCTGTCAGTTTAAATTTTTGATGTCTCCACATGAGGAGGATAAATGTCCGAACAGAAGCAGAATTTATTTGGTAAAAAGCCAATACAAGTGTGTAGAGTTAGACAGGGTTATAACCAAAATACATTAGAGATCTATTATCATTGGATCAACCTTCCAGATGTCCCAGGTCTTCTGGTTTCGGTCTGCTCTGCATTACCAGAAATGGAGAAGCAGCATTCAGCTTCTATCCACCACAAATCTGGAACAAACTTTCAAAAAACTGAGTCGAAACACTTCGTTCCTTTAAGACCCAGCTGTGTTTCATAAGAACTGTAACAATGATCCATATAAGTTAAATGTATTTAATGATGGTGTTGTGCACCTAGAATATGTCAGCACATTAATTTGATTGCTTTTTAATTTTGACATATTTTCAGATACAATTTATTATTTATTTATTTTTAATTTTTTTTTTTTTTTTTAATAAAAAAATTAACAAATCCAATTTTATTTGCATGTTATTCTGACTGCACATAGTGTTTTTTCTGAGGTTGAGATGAGAGTTATCGCAAAGTGGATGCAGTTAATGCATATCAACTGCATTTAGCTGTTTAATATGCATTCAGACAACTAAATAAAACAGTTCATTGATCCTGTTTAGGACAATATACTCAGGTTGTCTTCATCTAAGTGAAGGATGGTAAGGTGCAAAAGTTCATTATTACTTGTGAGAAAAGGAAACAATATTGTCCTAGTAACCGTTAAACTATCATAAGATTTTAGGGGGTCTTAGATGTCAAACAAACATGTTCAGTTTCAAAGCAGCAAATCTAAACAGAATCATTACTCTGTGCCGTTTGTGCACAGATCACAAATAGTGTAAGCATCGTGTTTCACAAGTTGCTTTGGCTTGCAAATTTCTGCTGGACTTTGCATATACTTAAGGGATCTTTTGTCATCATGCACGTGTTGCAAACCAGCAAAGAGTTGGTTTTAATTTGGGAAGAATAAAAAATGTCCTCCATGTTGCTTAATGATGCTAGAGTGGAGAGGGTTCTCTTCTGTGACCTATATTTCTGCCTCAGCTAGACAAAAAGAGATGACTCTTTATGCTCACAAGCAGATACTATAATCAGATCAGTGTTATGAGATTAAACTACGTTTTTATATCTGTTTGTGCTCATACAAGCACACACTTCCAGTTTACATACATAATTGTGTTTCATGGGAAATAAAATAATTATGGGTTTTGTTCGGGTTGGAATGATTACATAATCAATGTCTTTGATTGATAAAAAAAATTATAGTTTCAAGTGTGAATTTACAGGCTACAGTATGTGCATAACATTCGCCTAATATTTGCTTAAATATCGTTTAGCAAACAGCATCTTTACATCGACAGCAAGAAGCTTCTTGGTTGAATATTTGACCACTTTTCTTAACATTGGCAGATCATTTAAATGTCTTATTTACTTGGCACATATTTCCAACAGGGTTGAGTGGTAACCTTTACAGAAGTTAAACATTAGTTTGTAGTGTTGAGTAAATGAGGCATTAGAAGCATTTCGACCCATAGCAAAACTGTATTGATACTGTGTCAATACTGTGTCACTGAATACTGACACCTGCTGGACACTAAAAATCTCTACAGGCAATGTGGTTGACAGACTGATTTCATGTCCTAGACTATACAATAACATTTAAGTCATTGTATTTTATTGTATATTATATCATGTATATAATACAATACCTAGACTGAAGGCAAAGATTTGGGTGGACAGATTAAATTATGTGCACAGTTCAACCAGAGGTCAGTAGGGCAACAGTTTAAATTTTATTTTGAAAAAAAAAAAAAAAGACAAAAAACAAGCATCTGTGGAGATTTGATCCTTTTCTATCATTCTTCCGTCTCCACCATCACAGAGATCGTTTTGCCTTAATTATATAATCTGCACACACTGCCAGTGTTGTCCTTAATTATAGGAAACATTAAGTAGTAATTAGCCAAAATACGTTTCCTAGAATTAACGCGGAAGAGTTGAATTGAACATCCTTTTTGTAATGTGTTCTGTTGCTGAGCAGTGGGTCGGAGGACAGAAAAACTATAACGGGAGAATAAAGATTGAGTATTAAGATTATCTTGTGTGAATGAAGGGTTAGGATTGGTTTTTGTTCGGATATCTTTCTGGCACTAGATGAGTTTTGACAGGATATTAGGATGTTTTGACATCTGTGTATTTCACATATGGCTGTTGTTTTTTTGGAAAAAACAAATTTGATCTTTGCCTTGTTTGCTAGCTTAAGGAATTCTCATCTGAAAGTCTTGATTGTCGCCACTTATGTTTGAGTGATGTTTTTTTTTCCTTCACTATACTTTACACTTGAGTTAGATTATTTTGAACTGCTGCTGCTCTTTCCCGAGAAAGATTTCTGCAAGTTCCAACCAAAATTACTCCAGACGCAGAAACAACGTCAGGTATCTTCATCGTTCCAACATTATTTTCTATCTGCTGGGCTTGTTGTTTCATTTGGGGGTCAGACTAATATAGAGTAAGCAGAATATATTGTTACCAAAAGTACTTTACTGATATGCGACATTTTTCCAGACAATTTTAGTTTAGATAAATTCCATTTTAAAAGTCTTTAAAATACTTTCTGAAACATTGCAGCTTGTGACACAAATCAACATGAAGAAATGCTAAACTTTTATTTCTAAATAAGAAGGAACAAAGGATTTCTGTGTTTATTTCTCAGACTGCAACAAGAACCAACTCTAAGGAGAAGTGTCTCTTTTTCCCCCACAGTTTCTGTCCTGACATTGTTTTTTTTTTTTCACCAAATACAAGCAAAGTTGTTTTGGCTCCATTTTTTATAAACTTTGATTAGCTTTCAAGATATTTTCTTTGCCTCAGAGGGAGTTTTTTTGTGTGTGTTGTTATTTTTTATATATATAACAGAACAAATATTTGTAAAGCTGAAACGTTGAGCTTGGCAGAAGCAAAGCGGCACGTTTGTCCCACAGAGAATAATGAACATGGAGCTTCTCCTTTCATCTGAAATCTTTTTTTTTCTCCCCCCAGTGTTTTATCACTGCTAGAAATCATAGAATAAATCAAACGTTTTCTGAAAATGTCTGGAGATAAATCAAAATATGCTGCAATGTTGGATGCTTGATTGTTCTCTTAGAAACCGGGACTGAATCTACAAAATTTAGCCTGAGAGTAAACATTTAACTCTTAATGGTCACATTTCATTTCATTTCATAGAAATAAGCACATTGTCTCTCGCACAGCCAACTGTGTGAAATATATCTTGGATATTAAATGTTTAGAGATTTTCATAAGCAATATGAAATTCCTTGTAGTTGTTACAGGTGATGATGAGGATAAAGTTTATTCTTATTTTTATTGATTAACTTTTGACTATGAGGTGATTGACCATTGTTTTTATGATATTTTTCTTACAAATCTAAATTTAATTTGCTCAGCACAATACCCACAGCTGAGTTCATATAAAAAGCTGTAGAAATTGTGGCAAAAAGAGTTTAGTTTTAGAGTTTAGTTTAGTTTTGCAAACGTTTTTCCCTTTAGCAACTGAAAACATCGTTTTGAATTTAATGTTTTTGACTGATGTTAACATTTGTTTGAAATCTCTTAGCGAGGTGAGCCCCAGTCCAAGCCTCAAGATCTACTGTCCTGCAACATGTAGATGTATTTCTTCTCCAGGATACCCGCATCAAGTGAATGGCTCGTTAATAGGACTGAAAATATTGATGAGGCAATTCAACCACTTGATTCACATGTGTCAGAGAAGGGAGACATCAAAAAGCTGCAGGATTTCTCTCAAGGACTGGACTTGATCTAAGGGGTTGATGAAACTACAGTCTGAGTTGCTGCTGTGTTTCTTGTCTCTTTGGCAGACTTGAGCATCTCAGAGCGTGTGAAATATTTCATAGTAGCACAAATTCAAATGTCAAATTGCTTCTGCAGAAGGAATATATGTCAAACAAGTCCTGGATTTTCATGGCAACTAAATGAGTCAGCACTAACGGGTCGATGAGACGACCAGATGTCTCGTGGGACTTCACACTTGGCATCTTAATGTTGTGTTTACACAAAGCCACAAAGGTGGCCGAGTTGAGAAAAGGAGAGAGCGCGCTGTGGGAGAGATGGGTGGGACCGCTCTCATTGCTAAATTAGACATTCTAATGACAAGGCGTCTCAGAGCGTTAGGATATAAATACTTTCTTAAAAAGCTGCTCCGAGGAAAGTCCTCTGGAAGGAATCTGCAAATGACAGGGTGGACGGAAAGCGACCGTGGGTGGGGGTGTGTATTTATGTCAGTTAATTCTAACACTGGGTGGAAATTTAAATTTCCTTCCTCTCTTGTACGCTCAGCGACTGTGCCACACATGTTAAAAGCAACATTCGGTGTGTTACGAATTACTGAAAAAGCTTCTGATTCATGGTTCATTTTCTGCTGGCCAGCTGCTTGCTGCATGTTGACTTAAGGCAGGGGAGAGCCTGCGGACAGGAAATAACTCTTCCAGACAGAGCAGCCCTTTCAGGCAGACATAAGTCTTCCATTTTATTGCAACGAGCAAATAAATTCCCCTATCAAGCAATATGTTTCCTGTTTATGCCAAAGGACTATTTGGGTTATTGGGTTTTTCTGTGCTTCCTTGTTTTTTTTTTTTTTTTTTTTATTATATTGTGTCTCATTTTTCCTGAAACAAAAAGCGTCTTTTTTTTTTTCAGCAGAGAAATTTAGCATATCGAGTCATTTTCTGAACATTTTTACTGCAATAACCAACCTCTAGTAGTTCCCCAATAGCCTTTGCCGCTGCACTCTAAAAACGTCTCCGCTTACAGTAAAAGCATTTTTCACTCATGACTTTTGTCAACTCATCACTCTAATGGATGTGAGAAACAGGTGCCGGTATTTTTAGCTGCTGAAGGTTAAGAAACCATTCCTTTCAATTGTTAAATGCATGTTCTTTTGCTTTTATGTTCTTTTGCTTTGTTTTCCTCACCCACTCATTTTAAGATTAAAGCTGGATCGATCATAACGACCACCGGCCTAATGTTCTACTAGAACCATGTGCTGTGGCATCTCGTGCCAAGAAGATCCTTTAAGTCTTATAAGTTGTGAAGCGGATTAATCGTTTCACATTAGATTCTTATGTTGCAACTGTAATGATTTTGCGTCCTGATTGGGAACACTTGACTTTTCAAGTCATAAATGAGTCAGAATGTCGAAATTCAGTTTTTTTTAAAGTACAAATTGAATGCACAACAATTATTACAGTCTGTGCTTTTTTGAAATGGCCAAACACATTAATTTCCCTCACATGTCTTTATCCTTAAGCCAGTGAATCTGGGGCTTGATAGGATGATACATGCTATACGTGAACCAGTGATGACATGGTTACTTTGAAAAAGTAACTTTAATCGGTTTACTGATAACTTGATTTGGAAAAGTAACTTTTTTTAGTTACTTTCGGCAGTTGCTGACAACCCTCTGCCACCTTACATTGATCTTTGCCAGTACTTAATTGCAAGATATTTTATAATGGTAACATCAACAATGTATCTCCACTTATAATGTTTTTGTGAACATGCAAACATGCAAACACTACTAGTAGTTGCCTTTTGCAGGATGTTAAATCTTTTCTAAGGCTTCTCTATTTACCTGTGGAATAATTTCCATTATAGTAAACGTGTGGTTCCTCAGCGTGTGTATTTATTTGTGTGCGTCCGAACCTGATGCTAAGCTGCCACAGTGTGCAGCCGCGCAGCTGGATCAGCCCCAGTGTTTTAAATAGAGCAGGATGAGGCAGAACAAACCGGCTTTTCTCCTCCACAAAATATAATCCGTTCGCTCCTGTTAATGACAAGACAGATGGCTTTGTCCCTCTGCGGCCACACATGCAAAAGACAAAGTGTTTGGGTGCGTGTGCTGCGCGCTTATTTAATGATCCGCAAACAGAGCTGACTGTCAGTTACACTGTGGCCAGATGAAGAGCAAGCTTTTCTGGACTAATTTGCACATATTTCGTCAAAAGGTCCACTTTGGATTTTAATGTAAAAACTCTTATTAAATCCAAAACCAGGTTTAATCTTATTTATTCTGTTCCCATCATAACAAACTAGACGCACTGCTGATCAGACGTTCACATGCACTCGCCATGAACACGAGCCATCTTGCTCGCAGGCTCTCAATAATTTTCTTTCTCCAGGAAGGAATGAGCGTAAAGTTAAACAACTTCAATAATTTTATAGATTTTATTTTTTTTACTTGGATTCTCGAATTAGGTCAGAATTTTGCATACAGGCTCATGCACACACCCTCAGTTACATTTGAGTAACGTCGTATTTGCAACTTGCACCTCAACCACATGGTTCCCAAACCCGTCAACAGGCTCCTGGTGCAGTTCCAGTTAGATATGTTTACTTATTATTATTGCTCTTACTTTCTCACCTTATATCTTTTTCTTGTATTCTTTCTGTTTTTCTTCTCATTTTTATTTTAAAATTAAATCAAATCAGCTGACGGATGTGATGAGCTTTATGAATGATTTAGAATGACATCATAATGTCAGCAGACAAGTTTGTGTCATTTTCATTGTGCTGTGCATCTTGGGACATGCTGCTCAATCAGGATTTAGATGTTTAATCTCAAACGGACTTCTAGGGTGTTGCCTTGTAGTTTCTCTATCCTCCTTTTCTCCTTGTCTCCTTCTTTCCCTGTCAACATTCCCCCCGATCGTTCTCCCTTTTCATGGTGCATCACTCTTTCCCACATCGACTATTGGATCTCTAAGCACGGAGCAGGCAGTGTGACACAGATGAGACGGCAGCAGCTAATAAAATCTGTTTTTATTAGATTTCAAGCATAAGAAACATTCAGCCTGTTCAAGAAAATCCAATTTGTCAGATCATAGAAAGTAATGTTAAAACACCTTAATACAGCGTTTCAAAAATGTATCCAAGAAATTAACCAGCTGTTTCTGTAAAATAATAACAATAGTCCAAATACTCTGAGATAATTCCTCAAATTCCTTGTCTTCTTTTTGTTTAGTTTTTTTTAAATAACTAAATTGATCGCATTTCTTTTCATGAGGAATTGTGAGATTGTTGAAAAGCTCTGCATAACGACGGCCAGAGCCACCGGCTTATTACCTGTTATTATCTGTGGAGCTATTATTACAGGTTCTCACATCACACCTATACTTTGCAATTTGTGCAACTGCTCCAGTCGCCGCATTGACCCGACGCCTGACCTCTGAGAATCTCCCTCATCGTCCTTTACCCTTCTCTATCAGACTCAAATACAAACACAAGATGCATCGGGGGACATTAATAACCGTCTCCCACGAAATAACTGATGAACATTCTTAGATATTTCAACACTAAAATGGGAAACAAAACAATCAGTCGCCCCTAGATTGATACCACAATACAACGCTTGGGCTCTTAAAGTATTACTTTGTGTGATACATAACAAGGTCCATGTATTGCCTCTGTAGTATTAAATAACTTGAAGTGCATGCAAATTGCAGCGTTTATGCTGTAGTAAACTTGCACCAATGCTGGCATCCAGATTACCATGAACCGTGCAGCCCTCCTTTGCCAAAAAGCTTTTTAAACCAATGAGGGTCACTTATGTGTAATAAGCTGAAGCAGGCAGAGGAGTGAAAACACTTGGGGAGCGGCTCAGCTCAAAGCCTCTTTAATCTCATAATCTTTAATAGAGTAGCTCCTGTTAGCTGGTTTTGGCTCCGGAGCAGACGTCCACGCTGCCGCTGCTCCTCTGTTCTTGTCCATTATCGCCGCGTCCGCACGCACAGAGACAATCAGTGCGGCGTTTGTTTGCATGCGAAGGCCCTGCAGGCCAAACATTTCCAGCCAAAAAGCAGATAATTGACTCCTGTTGCATCCCAGATCTAAAATAAAGGACATGTTTGACTGAATCGTTCAGACAGATAGAGGGCATGTTTCTGTCTTGTCTCGTCAACGCTCACCACATGCTGTGCCTGCTAATAAGGAAAGTTTTCTAATAAAAGACGACTCCGTCATCTCACACTTACCTGTCACATCAACAAATCAAGTCTCTTCTCATTTCTGCAGATCCACAGGGTCTAACTTTCTTCTGAGGATTCCCATCAGCCAACAGCTGCAGATTTCCATCCTTTGATTCAAAGACTGAAACAAGCTGAGATCTTGTCCTGCTGTGCTATCCGCTGCTTTGTCTCTTTTGTGCACCACATCCTCATAGAAATGAATTTCCAGAAGAAAAAAAATACAACCTACAAAATTTTTATCTTTGCAATGTCACTTCCTATCAAGCAATAGCAGATGTAAAATCTGAGAAAGATCAGAGCTTTTTGGGTTTTTTTTGTCCGTTGCCAGATTTGCACACTGCAATGTTCACAGCAACAACAGAGAGGAGAAGAAATCTGATAAGTGCCGAGTCAGCACATTTCAAGTCCAAGTCGATAAATTTGAGCTGTAACTTACAGCAGGAGGTGCCTGAGCATCAACAGGTCTCGTGCGCCTCTCCGTATTGTAGCTCGTGTCTGTTTAGACATTTCCGAATGCTTTGCAGCAAAGGTCGACGAGTTCACTTGTATTTCAGTTCAGTTCTGCAGGGTTCCAGGAGTTCATGTTGAAACCTGTGAAAGTGGTTCTGAAAGTATTGATGCAAGAAGACTGAACATAAATGACAACCACTTTGCTTTCCAGATTGGTAAAAAAAAACAAAAAAAAACATTAAATCCATTTCACATTAAATCCAGACACATTTAATTTCATGTTTAAATGAGCGCACACAATGTAAAACACTAATTCTTTAAGTAAAAGAAATATTAAAGAGATACATATCAGAACAGATTCAAAGACAATCATTCAAAGTTGCAGATTTTTCTTTACTACAGGCTTCTTACCCCATGCTGGCGCTTGCAAAAGACACACATACCTGCACCTCGCCTGGCGGATGTGACATCACTTCTCTTTTAAGAGAGGGCAGCTTTAATGTTATTATGAAGTGATCTGTGTTTCCAGCTGAATGTGTCAGGAGTTTCAGTCTGACTGAAACTCATCGGCGTGTGTATTTGGCCCAGGCTCTGCGTAAGAGGATAATCATCCGCATTAAGGAGAGCTGCCAGGGAACGAACGAACACGGGGCAGCTTCCTGGACCCAACGCATATCAGGTCGATCGCAAACGGATGAATAAACATCTTTAGATTATAACTCAAACCCCAAAAAGTGTTACGCTGACTACCTTTCACTTACTTTCAGAACTCCTTCTTTAACAAATGAAGAACATTTGCTTGAATGGTGCAGTAGGGCCTCTACCTTCATCAAGGAAACGTGCAGACCTGTCTATTGCTTACAGAACACGTCTGGTCATCTTTAAGAGTCAACAGGTCGCCCAGAGCCACTTCCTTTGTGACGCTGAAATGATCCAGAAAATATGTAGAAAGTAGTTCTGCTTTGACACAAATCTTGTTTACAGCAGCAGAGAAATCCGTTTTCTCCTGCCAAAGGTCTTTTTTTTTGACAAACTGGCTCGTTTATCTCGTGTGTTAGTGCGAAAAACAAGCTAACAGTGGTCAGTTCACAGGGCTAAACGGGGGACCGCGTTGGACGGTGCAGTCAATACCAGCCACCTGTCCGCCCCCACTCTCAAACCCTGGCCGGTTATTACATAACGAGAAGCTCTTCGCTTTCTGATGGATCGATCTGGCCGACCGTCGAGCCTCGGTTTCCTGTGAGGTGTTCAGAGCTGCCACTCAGGAGCTGAGAACGGCTTTTTCAATCTGCGTTCAAAAGGCATACGGTCTCGCTGAAGTGCTTTTAGATGACTTGTTGAGAACAAACATCATTTGAGGAGGCCGAGACGCACACACAGGCTCAGGAGCCGAAACACCACGAAGACTTGTTATAGTCCTTCAGATGAATAACTAACCAGCCCCAAAGCAGCAGGCGGTCCCAAAGGCTTGTTCTACTCAAAAAGTCCAGCTTTTGTCCTCTTTGGGTAATTGAGTGATGATGTGAGTTGACATAAGAAAGGCACAAATTTGCTTGCTCGCTAAATCACAGACGATGTGGGTCTCTAAATGCTCATCAGAAAAAAACTGAACATATTCACAAAGAAGCAATCCTGCTGCAACTTCTGCAGGTGAGTAAAGTCCACCTGGTTCAAGACCGACGGCCACAACACAACACCAAAGATGGTTTTTTAAGGGTCCTGCAACAGAATACAGCGGGGGTGTCAAACTCCAGTCTTAAAGGGCCACTGCTGTCCTGCAACTTATTCAGTGGTAAAAATGTTTTTTTTAATTTTAACTCATTCACCTCTGAAATTACAATTTCTACCTCAACTCTTCCTTTACAACAAATGTAACTCAAGCATTTATAAATTTATACTTTAAGTTTAAAGTTGTCCAGATTTTGTGTCTCTTGCTTTCTATTTGTTGTGAAAGATAAACAAACAAACAAAAAAAAAAGAAGACAAAACAGCAGTGGTCAGCAGAGCCATGTTTGCCTTTTGGGCATTTGCAGACTTTTGGTATGGAACCTACGCGATTCTTTACAAATGAGAGCCAGAACTTTTCCTCAGCTGTCTCTGTAGCCTGCAGGCGTCTGTTGTCAGGAGGAAATCTTGCTGGCTTTGGTTTGGCTCCTGACGCTTCGTTCTTGTAAAGATTTAGGCCGCAGACCAACTTGATTGACATTCATAGCAAACCTGTCATTTCTATGTTTGTCGGACCGACTGGTAACACTATTTACACTTCACCGTCATTCCTTATCTTTCTGTCACAGTGAACTTCAGTGAACAGAATAAGAAAGATCTCCTGGGTTTTTATTAATGCTCTGAGAGGTTTCAAATGGTAAACCATGTAAGTGTGGACTTTCATTACTGTGGTTTGATTGCTTCTTGTTTTTCATTCATGATTTTTATACTAAATATGCTTTTGAGAAGGTGTATTAAATGTTTTTATGTTCTATTTTTTTTCTCTTCCATTCAGCAAGATGTTGTTTCGTCATAATAATGATTTGTAAATATTCAACACAAATACAAAAACTACTGTATGAAGGTCTTTATACATTTAGAGTTATAGGTTTTGTGAGTTGTGTTTTGTTTTTCCCCTCAGATCGCATTTTGTCTCGTCTTAATCCCTGTGTTCATCTTGAATTTTCAGGAAATCAGAGGATTTTGTCTGATGACACAGATTCACTTGAAAAGGATTACTGTCCTCTCTTTGACTAACGGAGGCCAGGTGCTGCTCACGTACTGCATGGTAAATCACCTTAGACACTATCTGACTCACAGATCACAGAGCCACGCTGATGTAAGCCCCCACAATCCCTCGTGTCCCAAATTTATTATTACAGCTCTCTTCGTCTGTCTTCGCTAATCTCCTGCAGCTTCTGTCTGCAGGCCTGTCGAGGACTCCGGAGGTTGCCCTGCAGGCTCCCAGCTCTTGAATCACTGAACTAAAAGCTCTGATTGCCCGTGTCCTGTCCTGACTATCTGCTTAATACATCCTCCGTTTATTTCAGATGTCAAGGCAAAACCTCTCAGGAAAAGATGCTCCTGTTTAGTTTGAGATCATTAATGTTGGAAATATATCTGAGGGCAGAATCATCTCCTCAGAACATCGTGATTAATTTGTGCTCATTTCCTCGCCGGTCCACGGAGAAGTCGTTATGGCACGTCCTTGTCACATTGGATTTACTGCAAACATGAACTATCAACTGCAAAAGCAATTTACTGAAGTCTGCCGGCTTCATTTATTATTATTATTATTTTTTTAATGCACGTTGGAGTCACAGGATCATTAAACAAAGAGCGGCTCGAAAATCCATGCAGAATTGAACATGTGTGAGATTTGAAACTGTTCAATAAATATTTTATAGAGAGTCAAGTAAACATGTTTTCTATCAGTGAGAAACACACAAATGTTATTTGATAAAAAAAAAAAAAAATGAGTAAAGTGTTTCATGTTTACTGCAAAATCTGCGTTTTTCCTTTAGATCAATATGAGATTAAAATCAAGCACAATAGCATAGGCAGGCATTGGTCTGTCTTGAATAATTAAGACTGTAAATTAAATTTACAGTTAATCTACAATTAATTGTAAATTTGATGACACGTCTATAATTTAAGTTTGATTTTCCCACGCGCATGCAACAGAGGCCGTCATGTTGGCTTTGAATCTACGGATTATTCCTCGTATCGAGGAGCTTCCAAACAAATAAGGACGGGAGACAGCATCATGTTGTCGCATATTTTACTCAACCTACCAAAGAAATACAATGACTTGCCACTCTGCAAAAGAAACAAGTGAAAAAAAAAACACCAAGGAGTTAAGTGGGTGACAGCAGGAGCCTGACAGTGACTCAAAACAAACCTGAAGTGGAAATACTGGGAGGAGCGACGTGTGAATGGGAAATAGCTGTGAGGGGAACATGCTGGTAAGACGTGTCTGCACATCACAGCACCGAAAAGACAAACGCAAAACAAGATATGGAAAAAAAAAATACACAATCTAGTCTCCAATCTGTTTTTAAAAGCACTAACTTTAAAACAGGAAAGGGAGTCGCATCGAGTGTCCGAGCGGCCATGGGAGGACAACCTGGTTAAACGGATCCATGAAGAGCAGCCTGACAGGAAGCGAAAAGACAGCAGCCTCCTCGCAGAGCGCCAGAGTCTCACACCTCTGCACTTACAGTGGCTGGACTGAACACAAGCAGCACAGAGAGCAGCTTCAGGCGGCTCGCTTGTCTCTGGTCACAGTTTCAAGCAGTGAGAGAGTTGGCACACAGAGAAATGATTCAGGTCAATAAAACAAGAGTAAGATTTTGATCTAAAACAATGAAAAGAGCTGCTCAGGGCTTTTCTGTTGGATCGGTCAATACTCATTGATACTGTAGCTTTTATTGTTTCGGTTCTCTATGATTAATTTTTCCCCAAATTCTTCTCCAGCATTCAGCAATTTTTTTTTTTTTTTTTTGCTTTTGTTCAGAAAACGCTCCTGCTCAGAGCGTCCAGGGACGGGAGGCGCTCACAGGCAGGAAGGTGTGTGATCATGTGATCGCAGTGTGGGAATTGCAGGTCAACAGGTCGAGTTGAAGTGTCTTTGATTCTGGGTGCGGTGGCAGGACAGAACGGCCGTCTGCAGTAGTGAGAGAGTTTCTGCCGCCTGTCGTGCGAAAGAAAGAGACGCAAAAGAGTCATTTTCATGGTTCATCTGTGCTCCACCCCTGACCTGATCGTGAGATATGGTCTGGATGACCGCATTTTAAATTCCTAGTGATCCTGAGAAAAACATTTTTAAAAAATGAACATTTTAAAGGGCAGCATGTTTTGGATGATGCTGCTTCTAAAACTTATACTGATATACAAGTACATTTTGGACAGGCTAGGTTTTGCTTGTCTATTTGTAAAGCATCTAAATAAAGCAAAAGAAAGGATAAATGTGCCTGTTCGTGATCAGATTATGAAAACGAAGTCAGGGTGGGGTTCTCAGCACGAAACGCAACAAGCTATGGAAACTGCTGAATTAAGAGAGAGGAAATCAAGATGAGCCAGTTAATCATCTGGCTAGAAACCACATGGAAATTCATGACAGTATCTGAATGTCAACGTTTATGCAGTTTATGTTTTTGAGTCAAATCAGCCCTGTGCAAAAAACAAAATTAAATTATAATAACGCAACTCGTTTATTCTTACAGGATCTGTCTTGGCGGTTCAACAACCAAAAATGATTTTCTACTTAATAACTGTCACTAAATATGTTCATGATTATTTCACTTCATTGCGCATAATAAGTCGTTTTCTTCCTGTGGACACCGACAAATATCATCACCTCCTTGTTTGATACCATCGCTCTCACGCGATTCACAATCTTTTTGATTAGCATCGACATTGATGCACAAAACCATTCATCGACGTTTTAGTGCATTGATGAATCCATATTGATGGAAAAACCTCATGAAGACGATTGAGAGTAGAATCCGCAGTAGAGTTAGGGTGGATGTCTGGCAAAGAAGCTTTGTTTCATGAACAAGCTCTCTGTGAATCTCTGCAGCCAAGACACATGTTTTGCTGCACTCAGCATTCTGATTGTAGGAGTTATTCTGTAGACCAAAACCTCTTGACGCTTCCTGTTCGCCTCTCCGAGTTCTGTGACTAAGGCAACATGTTCTGCTGTATCATCTCTTCAAGCTTGGTTTACGGCCAGCAAGTAAAAGGTTCATATATCGCTTCCGTAACAGAAAAGTGACCACGGCGTGACTTCTCTCAGCTCAGCAGGAATCTGCAGCAGATTCCCAATAACGCCGCAAAACCCCACACGCTGCAAGGACCATTTATACACACACACACACACACACACACACACACACACACACACACCCACACACACACACACATACACACAAACACACACACACCCACACACACACGCGCACACACACACACACACACACGCACACGCACGCGTGCGTGCCACAGAAAACATTTGAACATTTTACTTCAACAACAGCTTTTTCTGCATCAATAAAACGCTGAATTGCTAGAAAACTGAGGCTATGCCTACATGAGACCTCTGCATGGGAACTGCCTGCATTTCCAGGTATTGATCTGGGGAAAAGTCTCGCCTTTTGACAGGACCACCATGACACCTCGGCTCCTCTGTGGGCACAAAATCCGACTGTGATTTTAGGACGTTGTGGAAATGCATCTTCTATTGACCCTGAACTTCCATCGAAAAGCAGTGACCTGTCTCCAATCAGCTGGGCGTTGATGTCACTCATAACATGAACGTTTCTCTCTGCCTTTCTTCCCACAGACAGCATCAGCCATTCGCTGCTAATATATTTAGCAGGTTTTTTATAGTGGCTTTCCACTTGTTGGGGATTTGTTTTGATGATATTTACTGGGTGGTGTTATAAACCACATTTGGCTGCCTTGTATTATAATTAGGATCCAACTGTGCGTCTATTAGAAGTACATGAGATTGATTAGAAATATATTTTAGCGCAACAGGAAGTTAATTGAATCTGTTCCTCTTGCTGTTTGCTGCCACGTCAAGACATTTGATTGAGTTTGTCTTATATCTATTAAAGCAAAATGTAGGTTAGATAACTTTTCGCTTTATTTGTTTGCACATTTTTAATCGCCTCGATCTGGATTCTCTTACTCATGAATTCACTGCATTTACTGCTGATCTTCATTAAAGTCGCTGTCATGTTCTCCTGCAGCCAGACATAAAAACTTGAATCTTAGAAGAGAAAAAAAAAATGTGGCCAATTTAAAAACGCCCCAACAAACTTGAAATGATAAAATAATAATAAAAATAATAATAATAATAAATTAAAAAAGGGATGTTTCAAGGAGTCATAATCCAGGCATGAGTTTATTGATAACTTTGGCCCCTCCTCTCCGTGAGTAGGGGGGACGGATGGAGGGAGGAGGATGGAGAGGGAGGGAGGGGAAAAAGGGGGCGTGGCGGCCGTGGTCGCTAGGAGAAGTGGGCGTGGTGTCGTAGCCGTGCGGTGACGTCAGCGGGAGCTGTTCAAAGCAGTGTGGTGCTGAAGACGGAGCGCTCCGCCCGCCGCTCACACAGCCAGCGGGCTCCGTGGCTCTAACACCGCGGGGAAACCAGCAGCTCCGTGGACGCGGACGTGGAATTTCCCCGCGACGAGGAAACCGTTCTGAAACCGAAGCTCCTGTGGGGGAATTTTGTTTTGTTTGTTTTTTATTCCCAACAAGTAAGCGATGCGTTTCCTCTCCTCCTCTGTGTCGGTGTGTGTCAGAGACCATTTGCGTGGGGTGTGTGTGTGTGTGTGTGTGTGTGTGTGTGTGTGTGTGTGTGTGTGTGTGTGTGTGTGTGTGTGTGTGTGTGTGTGTGGGTGTGGGTGTGTGGAGATACTCTCCAGCGTTATAAACGCTAATGAACCAGAAGCGCAGTTTCTGCTTTCTGTCTGATTTAGACCGGGTGTTTTGGCGGAACAGCTGGGTTTCATGAAGCTGCTCTCGGTTTCGGTCTGTGTGTGTCTTGCAGCCGCGCCTCGATCGCACCTTGTCTCTGCCCGGGCGAAACATTTGACTCGTATTTGCATAATCCAGTCAGTCAGTCAGTCAGTCATTCAGTCATTCAGTCATTCAGTCAGTCCCTCCACCCTCTGCCGGTCTGATCATTCCCACTCTGTCGTTGCTCTGTCCATCTTCTGGCTTTATTTTGTGGATTTGCTGCCAGTAGGATGGTACTGGGAGTAGTGGTCTGCTACCGGTTGGGTGTCTGGATGGCTGATGCAGCAGCCTGGAGTGGAAAGTGGAGAGAATCTGCTCAGCTCAGTGCTTCCTCTTTCTCCACCAGAGGAGATTTAGGTGCGGCTTCTTCTCCTCACTTTTTCCTCTTTCTCCTTCTGTTTTTTTTTTTCTTTTTTTTTTGTACCCCTCCTCTCCACTGACCATTTCCTCATCTGATGTCCATCTTCCTCTTAGTTTGCTTCACCTCCCCCATTTTTATTTCCTTCTCTTTCACCATTTACTGCCTTTTTTCTCATGTTTTTTCCACTTTCTTCTGGATTTAGCTTCTTTCTGTTTGTTTTCCAAATGTATTTTTCCAGTCTTTTTCCTCCCATCGTCACCTATTTTCGTCTCATCCTGCTGCTCCCCCTCTCCCTTCCTTGTCTGAGGTTTTATTGCCTTAACTAATGTTGTAAAACACACACACACACACACACACACACACACACACACCCCCCCACACACACACACACACACACACACACAGTACAGCTCGTAAAACTGCTCCCCGTTTTGCCCTAAAATAAAGTGAATTCTGATCGGTGTTGATCTGAAGAGTGCTCGGTTCTCTTCTCTTGGTTTATTTAGTCACAATGTTCCAACGCTGCTGTGCTCATTTGAGTAACAGGAAACTGTGTTTTCTGGAGCGTTTAAAGAAACGCTAGGAGTGAATATTCTGTATTTTCAAAGCGCCCTCCTTCGTTTCTCTGCCTCATTGGGGTCTCACAACTGTTTGGGAGCATTTGCACAGGTCACAGCTGACCAATCGAAATATTCCCCCAACTGAGTTCTAGATCCCTGCAGCTCCTCCAGAGGTACAATATACATTTTGTCTTCTCTGGTGAGTGTTTTCCATGCCTGCGCTTATACGTGTCGTCACGTCTTGGTTGATTTCATTTCCAGGTGACTTAGCAGCGCTTCGTTAGACGTTCAAAGCTCGAAATATTGCTTTAAAATCTAACTGTATTAATCCTCTCTGCAACTTGACCTCTGACCTGTTTGTTGTGCTTCTACCGTCTTTGTTCACTATTTTTATTTTTATTACCAGTGGCTTTCAGAACAGCTGGATTTATAATGAGATTAAAAGACACACTGGTGTATTTTACCAATTTGATATTTTTCTGACGGTAATTGGTTGCACTAGATTTTATCAATGGGAACCGGAGTGAAAAAGTGAAAATCTTTACTTGGATTCTTTGCTTGCTTGGCTGTTGCAGTGAAGACGTAGTTTGCGCCATTTGTTGATTTGTTCAACATATTTCTGCCATTGTGTTTAAAACCAAGCGGCCGGTTTTGCATATTCAAGACGAAACGGAACATTTTTTTTTCGAGCGTGAGACGGGTCAGCCGGAGGAACATTGGAAACTCAATTCCTCGAAGTCATGATGACATTATTGAGCTCTTTGCTTTTCCAACAAAGATGCTTTGTCTTTGGCTGCAGAACCGAGGCATTTTTATTTTTACTCAAAGCTCAGAAACCCAATGGAGCAGTCGCTGAAATGCAGAAAAAACTTAAAACAGAATTTTTCACCGATTACGTTTGGAGAGTACCACCTACTGAAATACTTACTGTCTATGGGCAACTCTTGTTGAACCTGCTTCAGCCTGGCTAGTATATTTTTGTCTGCTCAGCTTTTTATAGGCCACGTCCTGGTGCTGAACCTGTATAAAGAAAAAAAAAGGAGCCAAAGTCAGAAGAAAAAGTTAGAGAAACCATCAGAGAGCCTGAAAAGCTGTTGATCAGTACCGCTTTGGCATATAGCAAAGAAACAATGTTTGCCTTATTTGAAGCAAAGCCCAAAGAGATGAGGAATGACTCAGTGCTTTATGTGGATGAAGAGGAGTTCCATGCATGTGGACTGAGATCTGGGCCTGCAGCCCAACTCTTCCTACATTCCCCTAATCATCTCTGTATTAAAGTAATCCTCTGCATTTAGCCAAAACAACACTTGCCTTAGCCGCTGCGGCTTATTTATTACGCTTTTTGGCTTCAGACCAACATGTCGGAGCAGCAGAAGTCTTTGCAATATGCACACGTCTTTAAACAGGATCTTCACACTAACCTCCTCAGTCTGCCCTGCATGACGCGTCTTCATTTGCCAGTTTGATTGCTTAACTCACCTTCTGTTTGATATGTTTTTAATTAGCGCTGTGTGTTAGTCACAAGTCTCCCTGATGAGCGTGTGTTAATGTTTGAGCGTGTGGTTGTTGTTTTTTTGGGTTGTTTTTTTTTTTTCTAAGTGTCACTCTTGAATGTGTAATTTTTCAAATAAGTGGCTCCATTAAACTCAGTGGAAGCAGAGAGCTCTGGTGATTGATATCCCAGAATGAGCCAGGAGGCGTAATGAGCGACTCTGATTGGCCGCTGTGGCTGCATGTCGTGCTGCCTGTTCAGAATCGTGCAAGGAAACTGCTTCATTTTTCAATAATGCAAATCAACCCCCCCCCCTCATTTAACAAGCCTTTATGTAAGAGGGAGGCTTGAAAGTTTGTGTTCCTCCTCTTGCTCTTCATCCATGCAGTGGAGCGGATCTTTCTCAAATCATCCAGGTGGTTTTTGCAGGTCGATTTGATCAGCAGGTGGGGGGCTGACCGGGGGCTCGTCTGGGACACCTGATAGGCCAGGATCAGGTTTCTCAGCCTCTGAGCAGAAACATCAGGGTCTGCCTGACCGTGCATAACGTGGAGTAACGTTTGTCGTGTTTAGAGACAAAGGGTTGAAGCTGCACACCTGACAATGAGTGGAACAGCGTTTCCAGTGATCGTTCTCCTCTGGTGGATGCAGATACTGACATTATCAAAACGTATGTCATGTCTTCTGTTAGTTTGATTGTTTTGTGTGTATTTTATTAATTTTTTTATTATACCTTTTTTTGTTTAATTTAATTAGTTTTTAGTGTTTTTTCCATTACATATTTTCTTTATGTATTTTTTGTTGTTTCTAATGAAATATTTTAATTGTATTTTCATATATTTATTTAAACTGAACTAAATTATACATTTTTTATGCTTTTAAAACATTTTTACTACTATATATATATGTGTGTGTGTGTGTGTGTGTGTTAAATATGTATGAAGAAAGTGATATTCCACCTTTCTTGGATAAAACTTCAATACGGACATTTCCATAAATTTGAATTTGCTTTCTGATGAGGCTCGTTTTGTCAAATTAAAAGTGGGGAAAAAACAAAACAAAACAATCTTTTAATGCATCCTCTGCTTCTGTTTTTAAAAGGAATCGCCGCATTTAACAAAACACAAAAAGCCCAGTCCACAGTCGAGGTGCAGCAGGTCGATCCTCCTGGGTTTAAAATCAGCTGTGAGGACCTGCTGATAATTTCTGGTTTGATGACCCAGAGGTCTGCGCTGAAGTGTAAAGTTATAACAAGACGGGCTTTTCCCGGGGCGTTCGGCCGTGAAAGCTACCAGTTTCAAGACGAGATCCGAAAGCAAATGGTGACGAGTCAAAATGTGTTAAAACGGGAATCCTGTGCGTTCTTTAATTAGTTCCAGCTGGAAGCTTTTTCTGTAGCTTTTTGTGCCATCTGGAGATAATCAAAGTCATTCATTCCCTGCGTTACAGCAGTCAATTTTAAGCTTTTAAACCCATTTACCACCCAAGGAAATGTTTCCTGTCGTCATGCAAGGCACAGTGGAGAACATTAAGAGGGAGCTCCATCTTCTAACTGGTAATTTTAAACAATAAAGCCGAATCTTGTGTGACGTAAATGTGATCCGCTCTGCAGCCGTCACATAACATCACGGATAATTATTTGAAGAATTGCAAAAAAAAAATAAATAAATAAAATAAAGTGTCTTACACTTGGTGTGTTTTGTGAACAATTTAATTGTTTGAATGAAAATCATTCAATCTCTGCTTGGCAAGTAAGAGTGACAGCTTGGGGGAAACTCCTTCTTCTTCATTGATAATTGTTTCCATTATCAAGAAGCATCAGCCGCTCACACGAAGCTCTCTGCAGCTGAAGTCCGCATGACTTCGGCATGCATGTGATGAAGGCACCAAACGACGGCCCGTTTCCTGACTCCGGTGTGTTGCTGATGCGTCTCTCGACATCTTCTGTACAACAGGATGCAGCAACGTCCTGAGAAGAAAACCTCAGTCGTGTGTCCATTTCAGTCTAACTATCAGTGAAGAATGAGACTTGATGGCAATATTATGTGATTAGTTCACATTTTTATCAGCCGATTATTATGGTCTCTGGTTTAAAAGCTGTTGATTCTCATGATACGGCGTCCAGGTTCTGCAATGTGATTACGACGTTGCACTTTGCACTGATATTGAGAGTTAAGACTCAATGCTGCTTTAATTAGGACGTTTAAAATAATAGCAGCATCAGTCTTTGGTTGGACTTCAGGTCTTGTGCATTTCTTGGTTTTATTTCAAAACACAACGTGCTTAAATGATTTTGGTTCTCTACCTTTTGCTCTCTGTGGTCTGGGACCAAGAAGACTCTTGACAGCTGGTGTGTTGAAGCCATTGTCCAGTTGAAACATTTCGAGGACATTTCTTATCCAGCATAAGGCAACGTGACTTCTTTCGAGGTTTTCTGGCTGTTCCATGAATCCCAGCCTCCTAGCACTGCTCTTTAATCTTGAGATAAATATATATGGAAATATTTTGACTCCAATTTCTGGAGGAATCCAGTGTAACCAGCATGCCTGGCATTTATTAACTCAGACCTAAAATAGAGGCTAAGTGTTTGAAATAGTGATTGTCTCTTAAATTCACGAGCTTGGATTTGAAATCCTTTGGGTTCACGTTTCATATCTGAGTTTCTTTGTTGTTGTGAATAAATGGCTGAGCAGGTAATTGCAGCAACTAGTTGCTGTTCCTCTTTTCGCCCGCCTCCCTCAGGATTACTTCCTATTTCGGATTTCTACTCAACGACTGGATGAAGGGCCATGCTGACAGTGAACCTCCCACGTCTCCTTCACCTCTTCTTATTCACCATCATTTTTTGCTCCTGCATTTAAGCCAAGACTTCACACTCAAGTGCATCCCTCTCATCTCCCTCTGCTCTCTCCGATAGGCGCTCTCACCGAAGCCTGAACAGTTTACTGTCGCCGCTGCTGGCAGCAGATTCACAATCGGATAAGAAGCTTGTCTCAAAACAGTCACACAGAGGCAATTAAGAGTTTTTTTTTTCTTTCTTTTTCTAATGAAAAATGGAAGCTAAAACAGTGAGCGCATCAGTCCTGCGCAGCGCTGAGAGCTGTGCAGCAGAGATGAGAGGCTTGTTGTGGACAGCTGTGTGGAGGCCTGCTGGTATCTGAATCAGAAAACTGCAAACCTTAAAGGACGTGTGATGTCTGCGGGCTTTTGTTGTTAATTTGAAACCAGGGATTCAAAAATGGTGTGAACCTGGAATCCCATGGCGCACTCTCTTTAGAAAGCCTCGACTGGCGCCAGCACAGAGACAGTCCCAGCTGGAGGTTATATTTTACCCTGTGGGACTCTGTAGGGGGGGGGGTTTCATCTTTTCTGGCCCTCAACTTCAGATTCGTCACAATTGAAGGTCTTTTCTCCAGGCTTTCTGGGTTCATTTATCATGTTTATCTTTTGCACTGAGCATTTTCCTCTTATTGTTTCGAAGGATAACTGGTCACTCTAAATTACCTCTTTCATGGCTGTAATGGACCAGTTGAGAGTATAATGCACCTCTCGCCTAATGTCCACTGGGAAAAGACTCTGAGGACCAAGTAACGAGATGGTGGACATGATTTATTTTGGCACTTTTAGAACAGTAGACTGGGAAAATAGATCGGAAAGCTTTAGATTAATCTGTGGCAACATTATAGATCTCCTTCGTTTGGGCATTTGAAAACAGCAAAACGATACTAGAAGCTACTAGAAACACTGAGACGCTGCCAAAGAGCTTAATAGTTTAAACCTGTCTGCAGATCATATTTTAACTTTAACGATGAGACACTTTTCTGCTTTCAGTCTTTAGCAACACGTCGACCATTCAGACGCTGCATACAGTATTTGACGGTTACCCCAAAAACACGAGCAACGCGTCTTGAGTCAGGAGAATAATGGCTCTCTGAATTTCAAGATTTGGGAAGCACTGTGTCAGATCAGGTTCGTTTCAGGACAGAAAGGCACTTTAAATATTCAAGGTAAAAAGCTTAAAGACTAAACATTACAAAAAAAATAAATAAACAGGAGAAAGTGTTGGGCGTCTGTAAGGTAATTTTCCAGTCTAGGTTAAGAAAGTTAATTAAGGTCATTAAGCAACAAACAGTGTTGTGTGACGTCAGGATGAAGTTATTTACGCAACTTTATTCTTTCTAATCTTAGTCTTGTTTTACGAAGGAATGAAATCTTGGTCTTTCAAATGTGGACATTTTTCTAACACGGCTAATCTTTTTTTGACTGGACGTTACAGATGAGCGGCTGTTTCTGTCTGGCTTTTCTTTTTCAGGCAGAAATGTTAAAAATACATCTCGCTCAAGGCTCTCGGGGTCTCACAGGCTGAAGCTGAAGGTTGCTGAAGTAAAAAAAAAACCCAGAGCTGAAACATGTAGGTGGTGTTTAACCAGTAGCACACTGCCTACTTATGGTAAATGAGGTTGAGCTACATGACTGTAGCCCCGTTTAGACCATGTACAGCTGATTAAAGACCATTTACAGTCTTCACCCTCCGCCTCTGTGATTTCTTCTCAGACTGCAAGGGCTCCATGTTTGCCTCTTGCCTTCATGTGGGCTCGTCCTGAGTGTCTCCGTGTCTGTACCCTCTCATCACTCTCGCGTGTCAGCCTTCCTTCTGTCCCCCATCTGTCTATCCGTTCCCTCCATCCATGCAGGCGGTTTAAGGTGCCAGCATGGCAGCGCGAGTGGGAGGCCTGCTGAACTCCACCGCTTCCACCGATGCTCCGTCCAGAAAGGAAAGAAAAACGGGATCAAAACCTGAACCTGAAATCTGATTTGTTTTCTTGCCAATGCTTTTATCTTTAAAGACAAAATGATAAATGTCCAAATGGACAGCTAGTTACTGTAATCGACTGTGATCCGTAGATTTGTTGTTGTAGGTTCATGTGGAACATTTGAAGTCAGGGAAATAAATACGCGAGTAAAATTAAATAAACTAGTTTTGAAAAAGAAGCGTATGTGAAGGTGTGAACCTGGAGTTGCCTTCATAATTCATTCTGGACTTTTAAGGACTGATTTGAGGCAGTTTTTATCCAAAGTGCAACGACTGGATGAAGTGAAACAGCCAGGAATAAGAACTAAGCTACATATATTTTGTTTCATCCACACATGATAAAACTTTAAGATCTGGGATCCTGGAAGTTTGATTGGTCGCTCTGCTGCGATGGAGACAGAGCTGAAAACTAGAATAATGCATGAAGGTGAAATATCCAGACCGAAGATCAATTCATATAGGAGGATTCAAATTATTTCACCACTTTTTTTAACTTTGAATTATGGCATCTGCTCATTGCAATTTAAAGACTGCAAAGCTTTTAGAGAAAACTGCAATTTTAGCTTCCCACCCTTCTACTATCTGTGCACATGTGGTCCACCAAGAAAACATGCCAGGCACACCCTGGGCAAAGTAGAAACATATCTACTTATGTGTACTTATATATATTTATGTACATTGCTTTTAAATGATGATCCTGGTTGCTGAGTGTTCAGAAAAGGAAACTTCTTCACAGCGTTTCTTGGTCTTTTCCAAATATGTGTGAATCCAATAAAACCTTTAAATCCTGACAAAGACTAAATGAACAAGGGGGGGAAAAAAAGGATCTTTTAAAAGTTTTCCCTGAAAAAAAAAAACAACACCCAGCGTTGCAAAAACCGCAACCCAAGCACTGTTTCCAGAATAAAACAATCAGCCGACACAGAAGCATTTCCAAATTGAAACATTTCTACCGCCCTCCTTTCTCAGAAAATAAAACATGACAGAGGTCAGCGGACGTCCAGAGTGAGAGTGGGCGGCAGCTGCAGCACAGCTCTAAAAATGTAACTAAAAAAAAAACCCAAAAACAAGATGGAGTGCAGGACATAATCTGAGCAGCCAGAGAAGCATTTCTTTTTATTCAGGAATCCTGGTCGGCGCAGCGTTTTATGTTTTTTTATGTCGTCACATCATTTACAGCTTCAGTGAACGTCTGAGAGCCTCTAAACAGGGAAAGGCAGACAACCGACCCAAGGTCATCCGTCTGCTGCGGGCAAGACGGCTGAGCACAGACACATCACAAATACGCATTAACCTCACTTGTGCTCTATGACACATAGAGATTATATAAATGGACTCCCGCGTCACACACACGTATGGACTCTTCTCTTCTCGGTGTTCTGCTATAAATCTCTTGGTTGCTGTCATCTGATCAAACCCAGTTGTTGAACAAAGTGGAGCACAATCACTACTTGAAGTCTTTTCCGTTTCGCTCTTGTTTGTATTGCCCGTTTACCCATGATGCCACATTATCGGGGAAAATACAGTATTTGTTCTTGTAGGTTTTTCCAGATGTGGGCCAAATCACTCTTCTGCCCGGTACCATTGATTTATATCTTTATGCAGGGCAGTAGTTCTCAACTTTATCTCTATAGTGCAACATTTATAGCTTTGACAGCATTTCAATCTGTAGTGAATCACAGAAACCCACAAAGCAGATTCCATAAAGTCAATATTTAAACGAAGAACCGAAAACAAGACAAATAGAACAAGTTGTGAAACTCATCACAAAACTGTTTCCATTGCTTCCATCGGTCATGTGATCAGCCACTGACCACCATAACCATTGTGGCAATGCATTGTTAAATGAGCAGGCGACATTATACTCTGAGAAATTACAAAACGCTCCACACCCGGGACATTTTCAGGGACCAGGCTGGTTTTCTGGGGTGATTTTTCTCTCCCAATCCACCGTGAACGTGTTGCTGCCAGGGAGGAAGGGCTTCTTGGACAGACCGTTTGCCAAAGAGGGAGCTTTGAAGTAAAACGGTGCTGAACATTTCCACCGACTGATCGTTCCCAGCATTTTGTTTCAGTCATCAGTTTATTTTTCTTCGCTCAGCATATTTTCTGCCAACTTGAAATGACAAAATAGTGTTGTTGTTTTTGTTTTTTTGCGTCCAAAAAGCGTTTATGCCACCTTTCTTCTGGATGCTTCAGAGGGAAATGTGTGCATATCTGACACAGTGATGATCTGCAGCTTACTTATTTTGTTGCTTTCATTCCTGGTCAGATGAGTTAACGTTCATGAGGTCTGACTTCCAGACCTCTGGCCTTTAAAGCAGTAACCTTAATAAAAATATATATATATACACATATATAATTTTACACATCTGTTGAAACTGTCTCTATGTAAATAATCAAACCTATTTGATTAGCAGAACCTATACCTTCTACTTTTTCCTTTCAAATAATGTGGAAGCAGGAAGTTTTTCATCTGACAATTAAATCAGTCGAGTAAACTTTAATTTTTCTTAAACTGCATTTGTGTGAACAAAAATTGAGGTTCCAAAGATAGAATATGGATGCATAATTATTTGAATGTGTGCACATCAGAAGCTGGTTCTTTAGAAACTTGCAGCTGTGAGTCTTGTGCGCGTCGTTTCACTCTGTATTGCAAAGTGAGTGGCTCAGCTGGATCAGGACGTTGGACCGGGCCGTTTAGAGAAGGATTTGGGCAACGGAGCAGTTCCTCTTTTAAATCCATCCCAATGAGATCGGCTGAATGATATTTACTCTGGATTACGGCCTATTTGCTGAAATATGCTCGTCGCACTGGAGCAAATTTAGAGCAGACAGCTGCGTGTTCGATAGCGAGTTTATGTTTGATGTGACTGGGAGCTTTGGTTGGCTGCCCGCTGCTGTTGGCAGGTCAGTGTGTGAATATAAAGACAGATTATGTTGCCACTGCTGAGAAGTTGCAGGGAGCAGGATTTGGGCTGGGTCGGTTTAATCTTTTAGGCGGTGGGGTGGGTTTATATTTGGAAACAGGGAGAGCGTGTGGGCACTGTCAGTCATCAGCGCTGTTAACTGATGAAATTACAGACTCTCATTTAGAGCAGAACCGGTCCGCACCTTCTGCATGCTGCCGCTCTTTATGTGGGCGGAGTCTGAAAACCATTTAGCACATCGAACGCGCTCTGGCCAGACCCAGCACTGTCAGCAGTGGACGCCCATCTCAACCTTGTGGCTGCTAAGAACATAATGGCTGCTGTGGTGCCAAGAACCATTGTAACCCCAACCTTTCAAAATCAAGAAAAATGTGAATTTTGTGAATTAACTTGCAGATGGATGCTGGCGTCTTTATTTATCTCTTGAAATATTGTCTCGTCAGGCGATCACTGTGATTGATTACTCCTACTTTAAAGATTTTCTTCTCAAGTCCCCAAATGTCTAAATGCTTATCCTGACTTCTCAAAAGTATTCATATCTCTTGAACGTTTTCCCCCTGGGCTTCCACCTGACAGAGCAGCCCCCCCCCCCCCCCCCACAACTTACCTACTCAGCTCCTTCAGACTAGCCAGCAACAATTGGCAAACAGCTGGTGGAGCTGCGCATCTGCTGAGCTCGTTGTACGAGCTGCTTCTCTGCACAACGCTGGTTAAAACGCTGTGAAAGGGTTAATAGAAGGGCAATGTGATGACATGCTGATGGCAGAGTGTCAGAAAGTTAAAGGGTTTCTTTAATGCTGAGGCATTAAAATGCAAAATCAAATTTCTTGTAAGTCATGTTTATAACAACTCAGAGTAGCACAATTACTCGATTGTGCTATGAAATGGCACTATGTGGTTGGAAAACACATAAACTATTTACTTGTAAAAAATAAATGTGATGTCATTACCGTTTTTGGTTTGTGTAAAAAAAGAAAATGTAAAAAGATTTCAGGGGCAACTTCTACTTTTACTTTTGCAGTTTGTTTTTTTTCTTTTTGTTTTTCTTTGTTTTGTTTTATCTTGTTTTGTTTTGCTTTTTTCAGTCATTTGAAAAAGCAGCTGATTCATTTTTAGCAATGTTGACAAAAGTCATTTTTGGCAACATGAATCAAGTCAGTTTCAGTCATTGTGCTCTCCGCCCGTCAAAGGTTTTCCTCTAACGTCCTCTGACCCTGACGCTTTGGGTGGAGCAGTTTGTGTAAGATGCGGTCGACTTGAACTGCACTGTTTATGCGGAGAAGCAGATGTACGCCGAAAACTACAGGGGCAAACTAAAATAAGTGCGTATGTGAAAGACTCACGGTCTCTTATTACCTCCGTGAGCTGCAGGCCTTGTTCTGACCTCACAAAAGGAGCCTGTGCTGGTTGAGCGAGAACGAGGAGGGCGGGGCGGACCCCCTGTTTGGTAATTAGTGAGGTGATGAGGTTAAAGATGACATGTGAGCCGGGTGGGCTGTGGGTCTGCTCTGCCTGTTAAGCTGATTTTCAACTTCCTCCGCATTTTCTTTCTATTCTCGGCCAGCCACATGGCAGATTCAGACCTGCTGCTTGGCTGATTAGATCCAACACAGATGCAACAAGTACATCTGGTAACGTCGGCAAATACGACACTAAAGAATTGCTGCTGTTGCTGGAAGAAATCGAGACAGACTGGAAATAAACCTGCTTGATTCGGCGACCGACAGGTTAGTATTTCAGGCTACAGACCCAGTCGTTAGGTCAGAGGAAGCAAAATGTGAACTTATTCCTCATTTGCTCGTTCCTAGTTTAGGTTTGCCACCAGCAATTTGTTCATCTTTATGTATTTGTCCGATTTTGTAAACAATGCAGTATTTTTCTTTTCTTTTCTTTTGCCGCTGACTCAATTTACACAAACGTACAAGCAAATTGTGTGCAATTATGCAAATGTAGTAAAATGTGAGTTTATTATGATTATTTTCACACATCTTTATCAGGGCTAACAGTCAGCTTGGAGAGTGATCATTGTTGTGACAGAACCAGAATCAGTGGTAAATATGTAATATTGTGTTTGAATACGCTGTGATGTAAAAACAATTAAAAAATTTTCACACATCTCTTGCATGTCAGTGTCAAAGAGAGACAGAGTCTCAACTGAGTGGAAAAATTATTTAAAGATAGATATTTCCTTCGTTTTCAGTCAGAATTTTCACATCTTACTATGAGTAAAGTAACATTTTGATCAAAGTTACCATTCTTAGATTTGACCTCTGCTTTTGACACGGCTGCATCTTAATAGTCTGCAAAGTTTGGTTCTGCTTCGGCGTTCTTATTGCCTTACTTTTCAAGCGAGCCTCTGGCACTGACACCAGAACGACGCAGAAATGACGATGAGCCTCGAACTGAACAACGGAAACGTTTCAGGAAAAGAAGCAAACTTGACAGAGAGAGAGAAGCAGAGAGAGAGAGAAGGAGACTTAACATAAAAAGGCCTACCTAACGCTACAACTATTTGCAATAAATGCGAGCCGCACCGGCTCCTGCACTGGTCCCATTCGCCGAGTAATGTCACACATATGAAAACAATCACATGAGAGCGGGATGAATGCAGGACACACGAGGGGTCAATCGCAGGCACTGGCAACAGGATTAAACATTGCATAAACCCAGACGATTTCAGTCTTATCTAAGCTATTGAAGTGAGGTTAGCATGAACTTAAATTCAACCACAATGATCTTTTGGTTCTCCACTGCTTAGATGCAAAATCAAGAACTTGTGAAAGTGGAGTACGAGCAATTCGTTTTTGCAAAGGTTTAGAGAAAGAGTGTGATCATTAGTAACCTGTAGCAACTACTAATTATTATTATTATTATTATTATCATTATCATTTGTAGTGTTTAGATTATCACTGACGAGCACTGAATAGGAGAGTATTGAGCAAATGAGAAGGAGCAGCATTCTTGCAGCTACATGTGCATCAAAGCTGGTTTAATATTAGCCGGTGACCTAGAAAAATGTTTCTCATCACCAACATATTGCATTATGTTGGTAATAGGGGGTCAGAATGGGTAAGTTCAGATTTTCTGAACTTCCAAATGTTCCGGCAAAAACCATTGACCTCACAGACCAAAAGTGGAAAAAAACACTTTTACTGTAAATAAAAAAATCTACAATCACTTTTCCCCTGAAGATTTCTGAAAGAAGAGGCAAAAGAATAATCAAAATATTAGTGTTTTTTTTTATGTACTGTATGTGTGGAGATGGAGCAAGACGCACAAAAAAAAAAACGTTTGTGAATATTTGTGGAAAAGAAGAAAGTCAGACAATCTCACTGTTCAAGCAGAATATCCTGTTAGAAACTCTTGAACAAATCCTACATCCTAACGTGTCATTGTCTGAATGCAATGAAAGACATGCGGATGTCAGCAGTCAGATCGATTGCGTTCAGCTGACACGGCTTTAATATGTGAATTATGTTTCTAAGCAGTGAAGCGTTGAGGGCTTTTTCTCTGACTCTGCCACAAAATCTCCAATCTCTGGTGCCTCACATCTTCATTTCTTTCCTTAGCATGGGCTTGTCCAACATTGGATAAGTAGGTAATTGAAAAACCGCAGGAATAATAAAACATGCTGATTAATATTTAGCTAATCTAACAGCTGTAAGTAGTTTCACAAATATTCACTCTTAGTAACCAGACAGTATGCTGTTATTTTCATCATTCTCTTATTGAACAGTTTGACAAATTTACAGCGTTTCCGGTTTTTGACGAGATATGAGTCAGTCGTCCAACGACGCACGATTCCCACGGCGTACATGTAACGGCACCAATATAAGCTTCCTTGAAAACGTGCCTGTAAAAAGCCTGGCTGGTGACTCTATTGCTTTCTTTCTGGCAGACTACAATCAGGACCATCATGCTCACATTAATTCATCATCATAATCATCCCAAGTAATATTGGTGTTGTGGGTACGGTGGTTAGAGGCCAGTGATGGAAAAGGTTTTGTTTTCACTTCGTTTGACGAGGTGTAGGTCATTTCGGGGTCTGGGTTTGTATTTAACGCTTCACAAAATGCAAAATAAACTATTTTCAAAATGAAGATTCAATCGTGAACTCATTTGGACAGAATTAAAAATGTGGAGGAAGATTGGAAGCAATATTTCTCTTGTGGCACACGAAAGCAGAAAAAAGAAATGTTTGAATGTTATGATATTAGGTTCAGTGTTGAGAGTTTTGGATAAAAAAAACAAAAACATAATTATGCACACTTAACATTTACATCATAGAGAAGTAGTCCATTGATTTTTTTCTAATTGTATTTATCCTTACTTTTAAAATAATTGTAAGCGTTGTTCACATAGACATTTCAGTGTTGTAGCTCAATGCACAACCAACATTCATTTAGTTTTTCAAAACATGGAATATTATGTAAGAAAGGATAGAAATGAATAAAGCTATTGATTTCTCAAATCTATCAATTTGTTGATTCTTACAACCACAGATTTCCCCCCCACCTCCTCACTTTCTGTTCATTTCCTGTGAGGATTACGAAGCACTCCTAGATACATAATTTATGATGACTTTATGGATCCCCAGATGGAGCTTCGAACTGGAAATAAAGCAACACATCAAATTTAAACAGCTTTCATGCTGGAAGCTCAGAGCCGAGACATGGAGCAGCCATGAAGGAGGGAAAACGTCCAGATGATTGTCGCTTTTACTCTTTGTGTTCATGGATAAGATCTCATCCAACATCGATTTTGGAAATCTTCTTCAGCTGCCACAGATGAAATCCCCTTCCAGTTCTACTTCCCATCATCTGGATGTGTTCTTGTGGGAAACATCGACTTTTTAAAGGTTTCAGTAAACACGGACGTGTCGTACTTCTATGTTTATTAATGTGACGCTCCTAAGCCGCCTCAGGAGGTAGATGTGTGGTTTGTGACTAGGAGCTTGTCAAAAACCAGTGACCACTCTGAAGTGGGACTGGCTATACATACTGGTGTAACTCTGCACAGAAAAATGTAGTTCGATGCATTTTACATTTCAGAGATTTAGTGGATTTATTTATTTTTTTAATAATGAAGGATGATGTATAAAGTAGCTTAGATAGTTAGCGTTGATGTTTAATGAACTTTAAACCAGATTGTGCCCTCATTCAGTGAAAACTTGTTTAAATCCCTTTAGTTTTTGTGATGTTTGGCATTCCTAGTGTCCCAGCTGCACCTGAAAAAGTCTGGCTACCTGATGCATGATGCAGGTAGCCAGATTTGAACATCAGCTGATCGTTCTCCAGTATGTCTGTTCGCGTGTAGCCGGACCTTGTTTCCGATCGGTAATTTGGTTCGGTGCAAAGCGAGCCCCGTGTCTTACTGCTGCTGAATCATGCCACATAAAGTCCGCCGTTCTTTCCTCCGCCTTGTGACCTTTAATGTTTCCAAAGAGAAGAGTTTAGTGGTAGGTGGGAGTCGTCTCTGTTTTGCTCTGGTGTCACGTTTTGAAGTTTTAAAGGAGAAAGGCATTTTTCTGGTGCGAGTGTGTCATGAACCCCAGTAGTAGCGGATTATAGAATCGGAGTGACACGGTGATATAATACAAAATGGAGACAGCTGCAGAAGCACTAGGGGTCTGTGGACTATGCACTGATGCAGATAATATCATGTTATGGATAATTAAAAAACTGTGCTTGTATTTGAAAGTGAAGTTAGTTTACTGAGGACAGCAACTCAGAGCCAAGTCATTTTATGCCTGACCCGGGGGAACGCTGCAGGTTGCTGTGGTTCTGTAACACCATCCATCCCAAGCACACACTTTACAATAACGTGGTTATATTGACGTCTTTCAGTCATAATGATAAACACTAGAGAGCTCAGGATGAAAGACTGAGACCTTGGTTTTTGAATGGGAAATATGCGCCGATGTTTATTCTGCAACGTTTATTTATTTATTTTATTACATCCGTCGTGTTACATGATACATGTCTCCTCAATTTGAACAATTTACCAAACGCTCATTAAGGTGTGGAACTTTGACAACGTTTTCATCTCTGCCATCCAGTGCGTACCTGTGTTTGCCATAGCCTGGACTTCGGGCCGTTTCCATGACAGCATTAATCATACTCAGCAACAGTGACAGCCAGGAAGCTGTCCTTTGCGGCTGCTTTCTCTCTTCACATTCACAGACGACGCAATCTCTTTCTCATCTTCTTTTCATTTGTTCTGCTGCACTTAATCAGAGGATTTGACTTTCTAAAAAAACACATTTTCAGCTGTTTTTCCTCCACGCTGTGACTCGTGAACGTGAAAACCCATCACAGAAGCCATTCTGAGCTTATAGCGACAGTTTAGTTTCCAGGACTCCCACAACAGAGGCAGACATGACAGAGATGCAGGAGATGTGTTCTACACAAAGCGAGGGACCGCTGTCACAAGTTTGATAAATAATTGATAGGACAGGATGAGGTTCTGGTTGTCAGGGGAGAGTTCTGCTCAGACTGCAAGCAGGGCAGCAACGATGAGGCGCTCAGCAGCCGAGGCTGGGTTTCCGACCTGCAAGACTGTGCAGAAGTTTCAAACAAAGGCAAATTTCCTTATGCTGGTTAAAAACTCAAAAAAAAAAAAATTGTTTGAGACTCCTTTAAAAGCTTACTTGAAATTGTGTCTCCTGGGATGTAAATTAGAAAGAAAAGAGGGATGAGTTTTACACAGTCGTGCTGTGCTGCAGGAGGAAACTTGCAGAAACCTGCCACTGATGATAGAGTCAAAATAAGGGAAGGCCTTTCAACAGGAATACAACATCTCCATATTCAGTGTTTTACTCTTTCGTCTTGGCAGTAATTGTTCAAACCTAAATAAATGATCATTTTGTGCTGCAGACAGAGATTCCCTCAGACGTAAATTAACTGATTTATTTCTATAGCCTGGCACACCGCCTCTGGCTAAGTATTGATGATTTAGCTGAACTGAGAGTGAAATCTCATGTGTGTGCCTCTGTCTCATCATGTGTTGCATTTCTGGGGGGAGGGGGGTTTATGCGCGAGCTAGCGTGTTTGCAGGGGTCAGAGGTCAGGGTTTAGTAGCACAGAAAAGCAGGCGAGGCTGGGGATGAAATGGATAAAACTCTCCAGAGGCTCATGTGTTTTCTCCCTCCAAACAAAACAATAACTGTCATAGAGCAACACTGGCAGCACAAATGTACTTTGCTCTTCATTTTTGTTTTTTCTATCTAACTTCAAAGAGGATCAGATAAATGAAAGGAGCCTCTTTTTTTTTTTTTTGATGCATTAGATTTTTTGCTAAAAACTTGCTGTTGTTTCTTTACAATATTAAAATGGACAAATGGAAAGCAGGGTTTTTTTTTTGCTTGTTTGCGAAAAAATAAGCCAAGCAGCTTTGGGATTTCTGTTAGAAACAATGTGATATGTGTCATATGTGCGCAGCACCAGCAGGTGGCGGTAACGTTGACATTGTCGACATCAAACAACACCTACCCACAACATTTAAACATGGTATTTTCATCAGTTTCCTCTTTGTAATCAAATTCTAGCTTGGAGCTAAAGGTTTATGGGAACAGTCGGGACAGAGTGAGACGGGTGCAGAAAGAAACGTCTCTTCCAGCACAGAAAGCGATGATGGACTGGCACAAGAAAGGCTTTTGTGCCACAACTATTTACACATTTTAGGTCAGAGGTCAAAAGGTTTCTGGGTCAACTTTGCCTGCATCCAAAGTGTGTGCAGAGGGATAAATCTGAGGTGAAGGGTCGAGTCCAGAAACGCTCAAAAACCAAAATCCAGTTCTCTCATCAGAATAATAGTCATTGAGACTCTTCAAATTTATCAATTTATCTATCAATTTTCATATGTTAGAGAAAGTCCTTTGCTTTATTTTAGCAGACAGGAAATGATCAAATATTTGTTGATTTTTCTGTGGCTTTTGGAGCAGCAGTGATTAACTTCACGCTTATGCCTCCATCTCTGCTTGGTACATAAAGGGTCGACATCCGATTTATGCTTTTTGGAGTCATTTTAAAAGCTTGCAACAACCAGATACTTTTATCAAGTCCGAATGTCTTTATAATCATAATCACTTAACAAATAATCATTTGTTAAGTGATTATGAATTCTGTCATGAAAATTGGTTCCCAGTTGTGGTACACAGACAGCAATCAGTTTCCAGTATTGATCAACAACAAACTAGCCGACCCGGATAAAGCTGAACAAACAACAGAGCCGCAGCTTTTCTGAGTACAATCACACGCTCGTGCAAATGTAAGCACAGCAAGTGGACAAAACACACACATTGTTTGTCTGAGTCTGAATACTGGCTGATGTCAGCCAATATGGATGGATGCAGAAAGGTCAAGAGTTGAACCTGTTGAGCATCAGCAGGTAGGAAGTCTGCCTTAGTTTTCAGAATTACACTCTAAAACAGACTTGCAAGGAGTAGATAATGGCAAAGCATCAATGGGATGAACAAGGACAGGAAACATCGGAAAATTGTTTTCAGTCAAAATATAATTTGAAAGTGAATAATTTCGGTTATTAGCGTCAACTGTGACGCTAATCGGAGCTCAGCAGTCTCATTTGCTTTTTACCCATGTAGCTGGAATATTTGCAAATTATTCATGGAGAAATTTATTTCTGTTGTCAATTCTCTCGGCTTAAATTTCTAAATTTGTCATTTTTTCTTTTTATGGCAGATAAAATGCAGATTGGCAGCTTTTGTTGTAGAGCATTTCTGTAATGTTCAAAGAACGTTATTGGCTGATGTTTTAATCCATGATCAGCTTTCATTGACTGGCTGTGCCCAAAAGTATGGCGATAAGAAAGACTGGAGCATATGTGGTTGTGCCAAGACAGTTTCCAGTTAATGCAGGTGAAGTTTTATTTGCTGTTTTAACTATTGGAAAGGACAGTTTTAAGTGGCAGATGTCAGTTTTGGGTTTTGGGCCTCGGGAGACATTAGAATATTTAAACGTATTCACTATAACTCTCTCATCACAAAAATGTTACATGTAACATGTCAGCAGGTTTTCCATCCTCTAACCAATGAACGTAGCCACTGCAGAATATTTAATATTCCGATACGTTTTATTTTTACAGTTGTTAATAAGAGGAAGGCAGCACAGGCCACCTGTTTGCTCTCTAACCATTTTACTTCAAACCTGTCTGCTATTTATCTCCATGACGCAACACCTGCGTCTTGCCCTCCTGAATGCAGCGACGGCCCCGGCCTGCCTAAAAATATCCCTGCATAACCCAAAGGTTGCTGCTGCGCTAACAAGTCACTGCGGTTGTCATACCTGGCCGATGACATGCTGATGTGGGCCCTGAATCAAAAGCGGGTTAATGGCTCTAATAGCAAACCTTCGCGTTACATAAAAGGGCAGAGGTCGAGGCTGTGCTGCCCTGCAGCGCAATTTATCAGATCAGCGACGGGAAAGAGGGGCGGCGACTGTGGGAGGGAGCCGGACGGAGAGATGAAGGAGAGGAAGACATGAAACAAAAGGTCACGGTTGGGATAATACCTTTAATGTCATTCAGTTAAAGGGGCATTTCAACCTCTTTCTTCAGATCGCATGCTCCTCTTTTATGTGAGCAGCTCCATTATCCGCCACAGTGAGCACCCGCCATATAATAAGGCCGGAGGACAAATGGTGCTTCCTTGCATCAGTGCTCGAATCTGTAAAACTAATTTCCTCAGCATACGTTTAGATCATCTTTGCTGGCAGGTGTTCAGAGAGGCGTCCAGCTCTCCGTCCTGCAGTGACTCAGCCTCGTCTGGTTTGTTTGTTGTTCTACATGCAGCAGTGTTGCTCCAGAAGCAGGTGGCAGCAGGTCCTGATAGAATTACAGCACCTCATAGTGATGGCATTGTGTGCCTTCCCTAACCGTGTTACATAACCACAATTATTCAGACACAGAGAAACGCAGAGGGGGAGGAGGGCGTTACAAGATGCCTGCAGACGTTTAAATTGGGGGGGGGGAAATACTTTCGCCTTATTTAATGACCACGAAGCTTTAAGTGCTGGGATATTCCCTTAATATCATGCCAAGACAAGAACACCTCATTTGCAAAAACCGAATTGAACTTGGGATCTTTCCCTTTTTTAACCCAGCAGCTTTTGGGTTAATTATTGGATACAATTCAAGAAAAAAAACAACTCAGAAAGCCTAGATTATATTATTATGTAATTAATTTTCTTTCGTAGAGCTTAAAGTTATTCAATTCAATAAATGTTCATTATTTTTGTGGAGAAATATTACTGAAGCAGCTCCCTAAGCCATCGTTCATTGTTTTAGAGCAATGTGCAAAGCCGCCGTAAGACGTTTATGGGCTCTTATTAGAGGAATATTTCCCATTGTTGCTATGGAATATAAGGATGCATTTGAATCGGAAATCCTTCAGGATTGATCGATTGTACAACACAATCACTGATTCGCTGAAAGTTCAAATAGTTTGAATTTATTGTGGATCATTATTCAAAATAACACATAGAGACTCAAATGGAGGCGTTTGATAAAGTAGAATAATACTGGAACGTTCTTCAACTGAAGTCACTCAGTTCACGAAGCGAAACACGTCGTGTCGATCAATATTAATGCAGCGCAATTTGATATTTCCAAGCCTTGACTTCTGGTCATTTTGATGACAGTCGGTGGTGATTTTACGTATATTTCAGAGTGGCTCTTAGCAGGAACAACTTTTTAAACTTGTTCATATGTATATCAGTGATGATATAAAATGAATCTGTCACAAGCCACAGATCATTAAGGGTAAGAAGCATCCAGCTTTTCTCTGATTAATGATGAGTAATGCGACAGTTCATCCCACCCCGGCGGAGACGTCTTGATGATGCCTGTGGGAGTTTCCTGTTCTGCTCAGCGGTTCCCATGAGTTTGACTCCAAGTTTGTTTGTGTTGCCGTTGTGGATGGAAACGTGAAGCCATACGTTTTAATTGATATGAAAATAACCATCTGGGAGACATCGGTGATGAATCTCCCAACAGCCTCCAGAGAACCAAAACCTACAGTGTATACAATGATCTGCACCTCTAATTTACTTATATTACTTTCTGCGTTTTTCTTCCCAATTAGATTGTCTTGATCAGTACGTCTCCAGATTTCAACGTTCTGTGGACGTTGGCTACTTTTTTACTGATCTGCATCAGTTCCCTGCTCAGCGCCACAACAACGACGACTAATTGTGGAGTAAAATCAGAGATGAAAATGAAAAGCAATGTTTCACTCCAAATGATAATCTACATCAAATGAACACTGTACTTTTAAGAAACGGGGGAAAAACGGCCAGGATCAGGTTAAAAAATTAGCTGTTCCAATGCAGCTAAAGTTTCTACAGCGCAATATGCTGAAAGACGTTGTCAAAAATGTCATCATGGGACCTCCTGCAGGCTTTTGCTACTGTTGTTGTAAGAGTTCCTGCTTGCCTCAGACAGAGAGAGGAAAAGTTTGTCTCTCGTGGGAAATAAGGAATTTTTGCTCTCTGTGGAAAACTCAAAGTCCAACCTGGAGTCTGGCTGAGAGGCTCCAGACGGAGAACTTTTGCAAAGCTGTTTTGTGGTCGAGTGAGTCAGAAATTAAAGTAGCTGGACTCAAGAAATAGACGATATATTTGGCATACGAAATCCTTGGCAAAGAACCTCAACGAGCTGTGAAGCATGGAGGAGGGAGTGTCATGGTTTGGGGCTGAATTAAGCAAGCCCCGCATGCACAAAAAGCATTAGTTTGGAACACACTGAACACAGCAAGGCGTCACACTGTTCTCACATGACTGATGAGAATAAGCATTTTTATGCTAAAACAGTTTGGTTTGTGTATTTGAACGCATTGCTTCTCCGGGAATGACTTGTTTTGCTTTTCCGGTTTTTCCCCAATGAGCAAAGAAAAATGTGTAAAACAATCTGAACTGTATCCCCCCTAAGTTGATCGAAGTTTATTTTAAACAGAGATGTGGAAAATCAAACTTTTACAAACACTTTACTCTCCGTTTATTGCAGGAAGGCTTTGGCCCGACTGAGCCCCTGCCTGTGCGTGTGCGTGTGCGTGTGTGTGTGTGTGTGTGTGTGTGTGTGTGTGTGTGTGTGTGTGTGTGTGGGTGTGTGTGTGTCTCTGCGTGTGTGTGGGGGTGTGTGTGTGTGTGCGTGTCTGTATTTTCTGTACAGTAGTAGAGAAGTGAGTAGGTCACCATGACAACAGCAGTCCCTGGAGCATGCTGTCAGCAGAGTGACGTCACTGGCCTTTGCAGGTTTGTGCGTGTCTTAATGTTGGGTGGCACTGCTTTGTCCTGCAGAAGCTGCTGGAGCACGATGCAAGCAAAATAAGCTAAAACCAATATACAAAACAGGTAGACAAATGAGGAAGAAGGTGGATAGAGAAAGTGAACTCTGGTTCACACTACTCTGTTTTATTTTCTCACTCATATCAGCTTCTAGGGCTGTTTCTGGGCTACATCAGCGCTGCTGCTCCATCCTCTGAAATAACCAAGAGGTATCCGATAACTGCGCTGTTCCACAGTCGTTAAATGATTGTGAAACAAATCATTTGATTCTTCTGAGTACAGAAGAATCAATTCTAGCCCACTTGTCTTGTTGAAGAGCTTCATAAATAAATGTGGATGTTGTTTGGTTGATGCATTTTCTCAGAGCTTTTTTCGTTTCACACAACTGGTTCAGCGCTCCGTGTTGTGCAGGTCCTTCACTCTCTACAAAACTATAATCCGTATTAGTAGGGGATATTTTTAGCAGTTAACATTTCCTTGTGTCATTTCGTATTGTAATATGGTCTCTAGTAACTCATAAATGTTAATGATGTCAATAAAAATCATATTTTTCTAAAGATCTAGCATTTAATGACAACTTATGGTGGTTGCAGCCTGTGCAGCTTCTCCTGACACCCAACATTATCCATTGGAAGAGGCCTAGAAAATCAGTGTGACCCCTGGGTCAGCAATCTGTCTTCTCTGGCCTGTGCCCAGTCTCCATGGTAACCAGCTGTTGGACCGACAAATGGGTGGTGTTAATCTTTGGCGTTTTCATTATTCCTATGTATTTTAATTCACAACATCGGGTTTAAGATGTGACAGCTGACCCAAAGTTGTTGGGGTTTTTTTTATATTTTTTTTATTTTGTCGTCTGGATGGAAGCTGGTTTCCTGCCACAGCTCTGTCAGTACAACCAGCTGGATTCAGAGATGTCGCTATGCAAAAGGTCTCTTGATGCAAGGGAGTGCGCTCCATCTACTATACAAGGGACAAACACTGATTAGCTGACGGGTCTGTTGTCTTGAGACGCAGCACACTCCGGTAACAAGCCTCATATAACCTCATCTGATCACGTTATCTTTATCTCATGAAAGAAACTTGCATTCTGAAGTGAAGAACCACAACTGGAGCAAGAAATCACATCTGCAAACATCTGTCCAACAATTCAAACCTTGCAAATTTTGCTTCTTATCCATGCTGTCTGTTTTGTAATATTTTTTATTGTAATGTATGGTGTGGACCCCAAGAGTCTCTACTACAGTAGAGGCTAATAGGAATAAATTTAGATTTTTTTTTTCCCATTGGATTTTGTTGTTTCTTCTCCTCTCTTTCTCTCTCTCTATAATATATATTTATATAAATAATTTTTTGAGGATAATTTTTGTTTCTTTTTTTTAGCATATGTGTGACACATGGTTGTCGCTCTTTGGTTGTATTTAAGGTTGTAGTAATCGTCATCAATCCAAATCCAGTCATTTTGCATGTTTGAAAAATAAGTTTGTATTTTCTTTTGCAGTATGTTGCGTTTTATCTCGACACCACCGACAAACGGCAAACAGTTTTACAGCAGCGTTGGCTAAACAAAGCAGACCCCTGCAGTTCACGTGCAGTTTTCCTGCCGTTTATCCAGGCAGACAGTATTGATTCTGGCCGGAAGGGAAACTGTCTGAGGCCGACAGTGTAGATGAATTTCCCAACAATTCTCGGGGTCACAAGACTGTCGTTTATCACTGACATCAGATTTGCCAATTACTGCCCTGTAAAGAGCTCCCTGCTGCTCTCTTTACTTAAATGAAGATTGATAGAAGCTCAGAAGTCGGGGTACGGCATGAAATATTAGATTTGAAAATTTGACCGTAATTTATCATTTCACAACAGGGAAGATTCCCAAAATGTGCCACAGCGATCTGTCAGTTTTTTGCTCATGTGAATTAGAAAAATTCATTTTAAGTGTGATTTTTGTGTGTGTGTGTGTGTGTGTGTGTGTGTGTGTGTGTGTGTGTGTGTGTGTGTGTGTGTGTGTGTGTGTGTGTGTGTGTGTGCTTCCTTTTGTTTAAAAAATTAGGCAAAACTCCCACACTCTGTCCTGATTAAATTACCATTTATCATATTCACTTTGGACATCACCTGCAAATAGTTTTTCCACGGTACCAAAAAATAAATAAATAATCAAACAAAATATCAACTGCTCTTAAAAGCCACTTCACAGAAGTGAAGAACTGAATAACGTCTGAGCTAAAGGCCTGATATGATAACGGAAACCAAACGTGTGCAACACACCATATTAAAAATGTGACGTTTGTCAGAATGTGTTTCTTCAATCTTTCAATTCATCTTGTCTGGTCAACTATTTGTTATTACAGTTATTAGTGTATCACGTTCTGTTAACGCTGCTCTTTACAGTTGCTTGTTACTGTAGAATACGATAATTTAGGTGTTTCAGCAATAGTAGTTGTACGAGTAGGAGTGTCTATTTGTTAATTCCGCAAAATTGGTAATTGTAAACCTTAAACTCAACTACCGTCACAATCGTTTCTATTTTTTGAAATCATATCCATATTTTCTGTGGCATTCAGGAACGTATTGTCAGAGAACTGTAGTCACCCTTCATGTCATGTATTGATCGTATAAATGGTAGTTACATTTTTTTTGTACTTAGAGATCTCTGTGTAGCTTCCTAGTTTAGTTTTTAATTTATTACTTTTGAAAATAATTTTATTGATTTTGCCATGAAGTGTTTGTTGGTAGACCCAAAAATGCAGATAGGAGCTGTTAGCATGGATCATGTTGAATGTTTATTGAAGGCAAAACTAAAAACAGACAAAAATAAAATCATGGAGGATGCAGGGAGCCAGAGCAGAACAAAAACAAGAACCAGGAACAAAAAGCAAGCAGAGTCCCATCGGGGAAGAAACCACGGATCTGAGGGAATTTAACAGGAGGAAGCAGGGAGGAGTGAGAACAAGGGAGCAGAGTTTAATACTGTGAGGGTGAATCACTAAGAAAAGGCTGAACTAAAGTAAGTAAAACAGACTCAAAAGCAACTCAAACAACCCAAGATCCTCACAGTTTTGTTGAACCTCTGCCTCCTTTTTGTGACACTCAGTGTATTTCCTTTCTTGGGAAAGGAAATAATAGAGCAACTGTGGTTGTTTTGCAGATATATTTTTGTTATATTTATTTTTCTACAGATCATTTTACAGGTTTTTCGTCTTAAGCAGCATTTTGTGATACTTTGTGGCTTGAGCTTATTTTCTCTCCTTGTAGAAATCATTTTTATTCCCTTATACCGTTGTGCTATTTTTTTCATAAATCAAAAGGAGAATATGGACCGACGCCTCACATCACACATCTGTCAAGCAGTGAACTTTCAGGTTTACCTTCTGCAAAGGTTGCAAAGGCTGTTTTAGCCATATGAGATTTTCATGGCACACTTCATCATGACTTTTTTTTTTTTTCTGTTTCTTCATATTAGTGCTCAGTATAAACTATGCACAGCTGCAGTTAGCCTGATAAGGCCAAGACTGACAGGCTGCACCTGCTGATATATATCTGTTCTGATTGACGGGTATTTTTCCGGGATTGGTTGTTGATGCTGTTGCCAAAGAGAAAATCCGTCGGACGATTAAAGAAAAGACAGGCGTGTTGAAGAGTGGAAGTCTTTAATGCTGCGGGTCGCAGTGTTTAATTCTGCCGCGAGTACAGAAGGAAGCAACGGACAAAACCCCCCAGTGCAGCGAAGTAGCTGACCTGCTTTAACCTCCATCTCACTTTGAGTTTTGTACCTTGAAATGCCACCCAGTGATGTTGGTAATTCAGCAACTCAACACCAGTGAACCCAGTTATGGAGCCGTTTCAGCTTATTCTAGAAACTCGTATTACAATCTCGCCACTCTTGAAATTCTCCTCATTTTTGAAATACTTGTATTTGTACCTGTTTAGCAACAAATTACATGACTGTATGTACTCTGAAAATGCTACATTATAAAATGATTAAGTGTATCAGCATGATGACATTTTTCTTTAGATGAAATTAGATGAAACATTTATTCATACAATCTTCTTAAGTTGAAGTAAAAGGAGTCTAACTCAGGAAATACACTTTATAACCGGAAAGCCAAATTAATAAGGTTACAGTCACTTTATTTGTGGGACACTGCCAAGTTTTAAATGCCTTGCTTTTCACAAATCCACTCCTTTTTATATAAAATTTTTCCTTGCGTAGGCGGTATGTTTCAGTGCTGAACAGACTAAACAAAACTCCACTTGGTAAAATTAAATGTTGAGTAATAAAATCATGCATAAGAATAGAATCAAACGCAATCTGGCTGCAGATAATTGGACAGAAATGATTCCCTGAAGATATTATTATGTCTACTGTAGGTCTTCTCAAATACGTGCAGAGAAAGAAGAACGGTTGTGGAAACTGGATAAGACAGAAAAAAAATCACAGTTTACCTTGAATCAAACTGAAAGCAAAAATGTTCAATCTTAAATCATAACGTGGATAATATGGGGAATTTAATTGTTTTTCAGTTGAATACATTTTCATAAAGTTATCACTTTAGAACAGATGGTACACATTTGTAAATTTGGCATATACAAGAAATTAAACAAAAAGTGCAGCACAGGCTGCAAGATCAAGTGCAGCCAGATGATCTTCAGACAATTCAGACAATCCGAACAAGCAAAACCTATAGAAGCGCCACAATATGTCGGCCTGCTGTGGTGATGAGTCGGCAGACCTCACTGCGTCTTCTGCTCAGCCGAAAGCAGCAGGATGCAAGTCAGTCGTATAACGTTGCAGGCGGATCAGCCGTCGTAGGAAGAACCGTTGTTGTGCACAGCAGGGCTGGAGTGTGGAGAAGGTTACCGGGATGCAGCAGTCAGAGCTCATTGTTCATGTGAGAGAGATGTGCTATTCATAGGAAGTCACTTTATCCAACAAACAAGCCTCATTTTGGAAGAAAACAACAACAGTCTGCGAGGACATGAGGCTCACACAGAGTAACTTCCTTCCAAAGCTTTTATGTGATTTTCCTTTCCTTTCTCTTGCTTTATTTTACTTTATTTATTTTTATAGAAAAATGCATAGTTGCTTTTCTAAGGAGACAGGTGTGGACAGAAATATATATTTAAAAAAATACAATTTTACTGATTTACTTTTGAGCTGTTTGCCTTGATGTGCGATGTACGTTTAATATAAAATGTGCAGACCGCGAACGATGATTTGTGCGGTTTGGAGGAAAATTTGAGTCACTCAGTGAGCTGATGACGGCTTGCTTGAAACAACAAAGGTTAACTAAATCGCTGAACTAAAATAGTCTGGCTGCAGATGAGGCGGCGTTTGCAGAGAAGGTGCTGCCGCTCCTTTGATCTTTGTGGGTTATGTTAGCTTGGCCAAAAATCCAGTGCAACCTTTGTTCAAGGACTAACGACTAGAAATACTAGAATTAATTCATTTGCATTAGTGAAATTTGTTGATGACTGTAAGCCAAAGAATTGCCAGTCTTTTTCACTTTCCTTGGTGATGCCCTCTCACGGTGTTGGTATCAGCTTTTGCTGGAATGGCACTGGGAGACAGCATATGGTGGGAAAATACGGCCTTGCAAGCTGCGACCAGAAAATACTGCGGCAACGCGCCGCGAAGTTGCCGCAGTATTTTCTGGAAATATCTAAATATTTCACTGCAAGAGTATCGCTGTCTGCGCCCGCTGCAGAACGAACACAACCGCAGCTCAGATTTTGCAGCAGCTATCTGACGATCTCAGTCTCACACGTGATTATGCAGAGGCTTTAATTACCTCAACATAAAAGCCGAAAAGTAAAAGAGAAGATGACGGCATCGTCTAAGGTACTCGGGTAACAATGCTAATTCTTTCATATGAAAAAGGAGGGATGGTGAAATAAATGTGCTACTCATATGAACTAACAATATCAGCTAATCAATGTAAAATCCTCACCCTTGCTTCCAATACATATGCTGTATTCAGAGTCAAAATGCCAAGATGCCACAGGACTGGAGAAATGCAACTTTAGTGCTTTAAGGCCCTGCATACACAAACACAGAGATGCAAAATGCAGAAAACTGTGACCTGCATTTGACCTTTATATGACTCAAATGCTCATTTTTACTCACTTTGGCGATGCGCTGATGATTGTGACGTGAGATGTGGAGCAGCTTTGACATCTGGGTTTGGGACGATCTCTGCTCTTTCTTATTTTGAAGAGGCAAATTAATCTCTGACTCACGTCACAGTTGTAGCTCAGTGAGGTGGGAAGTCAGGGTTGCTTAAATACCAGTTAAACCTGAATAGTAAAGAAGAATTTTAAGAGCTGCTTCATTTGAAATTTATGTCACAGGAATTGTTGGCGGTGGATTTCCTTGATGAAAAGGCAGAAAAGACGTAGAGTGCAGTATATTTGTGTTCAGCTCATGCTGGTGGGACTGAAATGTGAAATCTGTCACTACGGCTGCATCCAATGCGAGACCCTAGAGGGACTCGTACACTGAGTTCAGATATTTTTGAATGAATGTGATACAGACATGAGAGCGAGTCAATTACTGACACCCTCCTTGTTTTTCCTCCGTTCTTCCTCCCCTCCTTATTGATTCCCTCACTTTCTCCAGGGCCACAGGAAATCGTGATGTTTAACGGATGCCCCCTTCGGAGGAGGTTGTTGGAGTCCTCGCAATCATAGACCTGACATCAAGCGAACGGTGTTCATCATGGCAACAAGCTACCTTCGGCCTGTCCTTCTTGGGCCCTCCTGTGGAGGGTGCAGTAACTGAGGGAGGGGCAGTGAGTCTGAGAAAAGCCTCCACCTGCAGATGGAAATCATTCAAACCATGTAGTGTTCCTTTCTCCAAAGAGGGGGGAGGGCGTAAGCTGGATTGTAATTGCTTTGCTTTTTTTTATTATTTTATTTTTTTTTACTCGTTTTTGTTCATGTAATCGCTGGGACAGATTTGTTGCTCGATTGCTGAGTGTATGTGGGTGTGGGCAGAGAGCGTGAAGTGAGGAGAAAGTGAAAGAGAGGAAAAAAAAAAAAAAGAGTGAACGAACAGAGATAGAAGGGAAGAGATGGTCCTCCACACCACCCCTTACTCCAGTGCCTGTTTGCACTTCCTGGATGGGCTGTCGTGGAGCCTGGTGTTCCCCTGCTACTGGCTCCTGGACCGGCTCCTGGCCTCCTGCGTGGCCACCTCCCTGGAGAAGCGCCAGCGGTCCCAAGACCCCTGCTCCTTCCTCACCCTTTGTGTCCTGATCGCTGCGCCCCTTTATCTGCTGCTCCTGCTCGCGTCCCTGCCCTTTGCTCTGCTGGGCTTCGTCATTTGGGCCCCCCTGCAGGCTGTCCGCCAGCCATACCTGTACACATATCGAAGGTGAGCGTTGATTCAGCCAATTTTTCGCACTGTTAAGGAGAAATGTTGTCTCAGAGAAAATATGATTGCTTTGTGGAAAAAGTCTTTTCTGGTTTGTTTTGTCTGGCAGCATTTGAGTAGCAAACTGCGGCAACACAATAATCCACAACGCAGCTGATTTCCAAAATGTTTTTTTCACGCTTTTGAATTTTGGGGGGCATCTTTTCTTTGTATCCAGACCAGACAAGAGCCAGGCAGAGCAAGGTCAAGCAGGCGGCGCTGGGACAGGAGAATGGAGGCCACAGGGCAGGAGCTTCTGTTTCTGCAGCGCCAACGTTTGTCTCCTCCCAGACTCCCTGGCCCGGTTCAATAACTTATCAGACACCCAGAGAAGAGCGCGCGAGCTGGGCAAGAGAATCCGCAACGGCGCGAGTCGGCCCCAGATTAAAATATACATCGACTCGCCAACCAACACATCCATCAGGTGAGTGGACTCTACTTCTGCAAAGGTTTGGTGCATTGCAGAGATTATTGTTATACATTGAAAGAGTTTTTGATTTTATTTTATTTCGAAAAACATTTAAAGTGTAACTAAACCTTTCCTCTGGCAAAGACATCTTTATAGTCAGACACAGCTGAGTGTGGAGATGAAGTGGCCGGAGGCTCAAGGCGAAAGAAGCACTGTTGTCAATGTGTACAGATTTTTTAGACGCAGTGACTTTATGTTCAAAACAACTACTACTGATAAATCCAGCAGCTTTCTTTCTGCTTTCATGGCGACAACCCTCTGCAGCGCGGCTGCAGCCTGAATGTCTTGAGCAAGTAGCGAGCGCGGCCATTAGCCTCTCCAGCAGTGCTTTGATTCCCAATTGTAGCAAAGTCGCACCAAAGCCGTATGGCTGCAGCCAAAAGGAAAATTCAACTGTCTAAGAACCGTTCGACCGAAGGAGGTGAAACGGTTTTAGGCAAAATAATCCCCAAACTAAACCAGTTGTACAAAAATATAATAATTCGCACAGAAACATAAAGATAGAACCTTAAATTCCCTTTAGACGGTTTATCAGGAAAGGAAGTTGAGTTGGGGGTTAGTTTTGCGAGCTGGGTGTCGGGACCAGGCCTTTAAATTGTCTCTCTTCTCATTCTGTTATTCAGTGCGGCGTCCTTCAGCAGTCTTGCCACTGGTTTCCGCCGCACGTCCTCTCTGGACCAGCGTCCAGAACCAGTCCACACCACCAATGGCCCAGCTGAAACTGAAATAGAGCCAGTCACCGAGTGCCCTGTTCACCCCACGGATACCACCGACTGCCCTGTTCACCCACCTTCGGAAGACCAGAGTTTTGCCAATTGCCCCGTTCACCATGATGGATCAGACAACGCGGCAGATTGCCCCCTCCACATGGCTGGAACTACCAACAGCTCAGACTGTCCCGTCCACCCCTCGAGCGATGCCACTGACTGCCCAATGCATTCAGCAGAAGGTCAGAATGACTCTGGCCATCATGACTGCCCCATGCATGGGGAGGTAACACAGAAAAATCCCTCCGCAGAGTGTCCGCTTCACACCTCAGGGGTTCAGATCAGCATCAGTGCCCCAGAACCGGACCCCCAGGAGGAGGAGGCCGAGACCGGAAACCATCGAGATCTGGCAGGAGTCGACACGGGCAGCATGACTGCCTCTCGCGAATCCCTCACGCGTTACCATGGCGGCGACACAGCAGTAGGGATATCCTCCAACAACACCCTCTCTCACGTACCGCGCACGTCCATCTTCAAGAGACCTGGAAGGAAGCGTCGCCATGGAGACGAAACGTTCGACCATGAGATCTCTGCCTTTTTCCCTGCCAACTTGGATTTTCTAGCTCTACAGGAAGTTTTTGACCACGGAGCAACAACGAGACTTCGACGTCAGCTCCATCGCTACTTCCCCTACGTGCTGAGCGACGTCGGTCGCTACGGCTGGAAAGGCTGCTGTTCCAGGTTTAAGTTTTTGAACAGTGGCCTGCTGCTGGCCAGTCGCTACCCCATCCTGGATGCTCGGTATGAGTGCTACCCCAACGGGAGAGGAGAGGACGCGCTGGCAGCCAAAGGGGCGCTGTTTGCTAAGGTCAGTGGTTTCCCCATTTCCTCTTTTGACTCTGCCTTAAGTTAACTTTTAATTTATTGTTTTCTTTTTTTGTTTCTTTTAAATTTCTTTTTTACGTTTGTAAAAGAAATTTAACTAAAATAATTTGTTTGGTTCTCTTTTGTTGGTGTTTTTGTTTTTTGTTTTTTTCTTTTTCCACCAAGCGCTCATTGTGGGTTTCATCAGATTATAGAAAAAGTTTCCAAATATCAAGAGCCCTCTTTCCAAGAAGTAGCTCGCTGGTATAAATGTTGCTAAATGCTTAATAGAGATGACTTCCTGAAATCAAGAGCAGGAGCTTCTTAAAGAGACAGAAGCTCAATTTCAAACAGAAAAAAGGTGAAATATAATTGGCTGCCTTACAGTACCATACTGCGCATGTAAACATATGATTTCATATGTAGCAACTCTGTTTTCAATCTCTTCGGATTAAAAAAAGTCAACTTGATTGTTCCTGTCTATTAAGATTTTTCTTAAAATCAGTATTCGCTATTTTACTCACCGTTAAATGAGTAAAATAGCGACACTTGTTTGGTGGAGTGACATAAATTATACCACAGAAATAAAACCTGAAAAGTAATGTCTAATATGAAAAAACCAAATTCGGGTTCATCAAAAGCTCGTGGAAAACCAAATAAAAATAAGTAAAAGCCAAAACAAAGCTAACAAACCATCAGGCTCACGCCAAACCAAATGGGGATCTTGGGAGGGAGGAGAGGAATCATGTGTGGCAGCAAACGAGCCAAAAACCACCAGCTCAGGCAGAAGGTCTCTCTCCAAACCCGGCGAGGAAGAAAGACTCAAACTGGGGGCCGTGGGCATTACTTATTCCAAAAGAAGTTTATTTTTGTTCCGCATGAGAGCACAAAAGTTCCCTGAAGATTTGGAAGAATTTTAGATTACATAAGGCAAAATAGTTTTCCTCTGAATGTTGGCACAGTTCTTGAGTAGAATAGAAAAGCATAGAGACGCCATTATTGTCCTCAAAAGGAAAAAGCTCTGGTGCAACAACAGCAAAGTGTCGCTCAGTCTCATCATGTCACTCGCTCGCCTTCCTCAGCCGTTCTTTTCATCGTGTTTCCCTGATTTTTCTAATTAATTTCAGAATCGGTTTTTACTTGCAGCAGAGACAGAAGATGAGGTTAAGCCAGAACAACAACAACACGTCTACATTTAGAGTGTGTTCCTTTTAAAGACACTTTGACACAGCTGCGAGTCTCTCAGTACCTTTTCTTGGAGTCGTTTCAAGTCGCAGTTGGTCTTTTAACTCCCCGTGTGGATTTAGCTGCAAACATTTCCTCTCTCTTTTTTTTTTTTTGGGAGGGAAAACTGAGCTAAATTTGAATATGAATGTCACAGTGACATGTCCCTAATTTTCTGGTTCCGCTGCTGCGGAAATCTGTTCCCCCGATCCCTCGATGTTGCTGTTTTAACTATACTTTTCATTTCCGTGAATTTGTTAATCTGGTAATTAAATCTGCGATATTTATGAAAGCGTGCATAAGAGATAAAGTGAAGAGGCTGGAATGACCTTCTGGCTGACTGTATTGTCCCTTTTGTTGCAAAGGACTCTTCTGCAGTGGCACATTTCAAACCCACGCTCTCTTTCTTTCCGTCTTATCTTCGAGGTTTAAAACCCCTTTTACAATAACGTTATTAGTTTCATCCCATGCACAATTTGAAAGCATGTTTGCAGAGATGGCAGGACAACATTTCGGTGCTCGAAAGCCGTCACTCTTTTGAAGCGTTTGGCAGACGTGTAAAAATACACTTTGTACGCCCACATCCATTCACACGCAGAGCACATCTGTCATTGTACTGAGTGCATGAATCTACTAATGCATGAGTATCTACGGCGTGAAAGCAGAAAATAAACACGTCGTTATTCTCACAAGGTCTTAGGGTCTCACGTTTTGCCATTAAATTCGTGCATTGCACGTTTGGGGTTTTTCTCTGCCACATTTAGCACTTTAATACGAAAATGTCAAGCATTTGCAACTTTTCCCTGGCACATTCATTTGAGGGGTGGCTAACAGAAATGGGCCGATCGTCGACGTTCTGCTTCAACGGTCCAATCTGATTTTACTGAAAGACACTGATCGATCCCCGTGAAACAACACAAACTTGTCTTCGCGCTCTCGAATGAAATCGAAAAGCGAAGGGCGTTGCTGTTCAGACGGACAAATTAACAAGTTAATTTACCAGAAGCTTTGTACCAATATTGTTACTTTTTCCACTCAGAGGTTTCTGCTCATGCTGGATGTTTGGCTTTTTAGATTTTTTTTGGTCTGAGATAATGATGTTCCTGAAAAAGATAATAATTGACTATAATACTTTTAATGCACCTTTATCAGCCGTGCAAACAATGAGGACCGTATGCTACGTAATGAGTTATAGCGTCATTTAGCTCATTTCTATGTTGAACATGTGTATATTTTACTATGTGTTTAGCAGTTTCAATGCATAAATTCCAGCCCATCAGCCACAATGGGTTTATGTCGTGCCTGCTAATGCACTGCAGGCTCCCTGCACAACAATAGGATTTCTAAACTGGACATATTTGTTGTTTTCTGTTTCCATTTACCAGCTGTCGATGTTACTTTGTACAATAACCAAACTCGTGGCAGTTGGATAAAAGCAGCGGCGCAGAGTTAAAAGCTTTTCCCTGCGCTGGATCCCTGCAGACGCTAAGGCTAGGTGCCGCATGTATGCCATTTATTGAGTGCAACTGCCACGTTTTGACAGCGTGCGGCTTCATTAATCAGTCACATGCTGCGACTCTGACAGAACGTGAAGCCGGATCAGTTCCAGTCCCCGCTGGGGCCGGGTTGGCATTATGTGACCAGATGTGGGTGGTGAATACCTGCACGAGTGCGCCTTACATGCCCCGGATCTTACGGAGCCGCGCTCCATCACAGCTTGCACGCTGACATCCCCATCCCGTTCCCCCGCCGCCCCGCTGACTGCGGCGGCAGCTCGCAAGCTGCCTTCGCTTTCTTGTTCCACCACCTCCGTGCATGTAAGGTCACTTCAGGTCACGTCGACAAGTCGGCCGGGCGCCAGCTGGCAGGTGGTTGGTCTCGGAGCAAGCTGCCGGGGAAGGAAAAGCTCTGTTTGACAAAATGGTTCTCGCTAATTTAGCTGCGTTTCTGGCTGCAGCGTGGGCACGGCTCTCCAAAACTGTAAACACGCGTCGGTGCTTCACCTCAAATGAAAGGATTGTTGGTGGGAAGTGATGGTAGTTTCCTCCATGTGTTTCCAACTCTGACGGTATTTAGGAACGAGGGCAACTTGAAGCAAATGAACGGCAATCGCTCAAAGTATTCTTTCTCTTCTAAGCTGGGGATCTTATCAGTATTAAACAAACATGCCGTTTTTATTACAGTCAAATCTAACTGAAGTTCTTCAAACGTTAAACAGTAAAAGGATATTATTTTTAAAAAGGCTCAATGTTGCTGGTGAAGAGAAAGCGTCTCTATTCTTGCCGAGCAAATAGAGGCATCGACTTTTAACATCAGCTTTTTAACTCAATGTGCGGAAAGTTCAAAAGAACATGAGTAAATTGTGTTCTGCATGTGCAAGCAGAAAAGCAAGGTAACAGTGAGTGTCGGCAAAACAAAGGAAGACGCGTGGCTCCCACAGGGGAGAGCCGAGGAGCAGCAGCTCAGTTAATAAGTGTCAAAGCGAGTTTCCTGCTGCACTTCCAGAGTCGAATGCAGGAGGTTGGGACAAAGCTCGAAAGGTGGGCTTCGCTGATTCTTTCCATCGTTCAAGTAAATATTGTTGCTGTGAACATAAACAGCACAACGGACGCGACGATAGCTTGAAATCAAAACTGGCCTCACGAGGACTGAGATGTTAAACCTCCAACTTCGTCTTTAATCCGCAACCAGATCCACAACTTTGTTCCAGACGAGGCTTTCAGGTTTTCTCCTGTGCAAATCTGTCTCTTTGCGGGGAAAATTGTAGTATTTCACGATTTATGCTCGTGCATAAATCAGGTCCAGAGTAACAAGTTAATTTTTTTGTTTATATGCGGCTACTTTGCGTTTACTTGAAGGGTTTTGTGTGAGCCGGCTCGCGTTCAAAACCTTTAACCTAAAAAAACAAAATCACCAAACTTCCAGTCCAGTCTAAGTATTAAAGTTTGTTTTAAATATTTCTGGCCATATTCTGCTTCAGTCTACCAAAAGCAACGCTGTCTTAGCTGACACTAATTTGAAATTGATAACATTATTTGAAAGCAAAACATAATTTCCTTGCACTGTTTCTTTTCTTTGTGTTCACACTTCACTGCTTGACAGCTCCTGAAATTGAATTCTTGAAAAAAAACAAAAGTCCTCTGTATCTTTTTTTTATTATTATTTTTTCAGACTGCGTTGAAAGTCCGTTTAGATGCAGCCGTCTTTGGTCAGCGTCGGTGCAAGAACTTCCCAGTGTTCTGATCGTTTCCTCTGCTGCATCGATCAGCTCCGGTTTTATGTTTCTCGGGCCGGCTGCGGGGCTTTCGTGTGTCTGCTCTTTATTCCTCATCCTTCAGACGTCTTGGCGACTTTCCAAGGTGAAGCCCTCGGTCCCGTGCAGATCCACCCCACCCCCCCCCACTCCGCCCCCTCCAGCTCACTTCAACGCCAGCTGGGACGCATCTCATTAGATCCGATTCATTTGAGGCACCTGATGTTCACACTGTGTTTCTCTTTGTACTCGCCAGATGACTTGATGGTTCTCTCATATGAAACGCGTTAGTGTCGTTCCTCTGTTTGTGTCGTTTCGTGATGCTCTGCCGTGTTTGCTGTGGCGCATCGGTGTCATTTGTACGTGCGATTTACAATTCATTTCTCTCTTTTTTCTGATTATGTAGAAAATTAATTGAGCATAGCCTGTTTGAGTGATATTGTAAAAATGATTGATCGTTTATATACACCCATTAGTTAAGTGGATACTATGCTTATAATATTAGAATAATCTTCACCAGATTTAAACCTGGGAAGTCACACACTGCATGCATCCTGGATATCCTTTGACTTGCTTCCTTCCTGCTGCGTTCTCATTACATAAATGACAAAACCGCCTTTAAACTGGACTAAGGCAAAACCACAGCATTAAAAAGTCATCCAGGACGTGGATGGCCCCTTAAGATGAGCCAAGAACATAGTGCACAACCTATTATGAGTATTAGATTGTAAGTTTCTTTTTTTTTTTTTTGAGTATCTTCTGAACTTGTATGGTGAGGTCATATGGGTCCAGTATCATAAAGACATCATATTTGGGTCCTGGGTGTGACGTGGAGGAGTCTGGTAGCTTCACTGGCAGCTCATCTGTGGGGAACGAAAAAACAAAACAAAAAACAAAACATACTTATCACTTATCGATAACTCATTCAGGAGGGCCTGTTGGGGCTTAAAAGGCTTTCAAAAGCTTTCACTCAACTTCACAACCGGGAGACTTGTTCTCCTTCATGAGCTGAGCCGTTCGCATCGATCGCCTCAATATTTAATGTCTAATACGGTCAGGTCTCTTTCACGCAGCTGAGTCTCGGCCGAGCGCGTCGGGGGAGCGGCGGTGACCAGGCGGGCCTGACGTCGAGGCCCGAACGGGGGGAAATTACTTTGATTTCTCAGGAAGCGGCGCAGGCGTCAGACCAGGTCGCCTCGCGCTCCGCATCCAGTGGAGTTTGGAAGGTTGCAGTTAAAGGAACAAACGGCCACTGGAGATGAGTCGGGAAGCCATAACGAGGAAAACGAGTGAGACGCACGCCACCTCAGAGAAACGCATGACGTGGGCCAGCATGGAACAGAGACAACAGCAAACTGCACCAGGAAGTGAAAGGAAATGAGGAGAGATTGATTACAGGTGGCTGATTGGGAAAAGGGTGCAGCTGTGAGGAGAAAAAAGAGAGAGAGAGAGAGAATCAGAGAGCAGAAAATACTTAGAGAATATGCAACCAGACTCTTGACCCGACGGTCTCCTACTCCTCTAAAGCTAATGTGCAGCGACATTTAGACGCATTCCCATCAGCAGCCATTCAACTGGCAACAAGGCCTTTATATGACTCGGCTGTGTTGCAGAAAACTTCAGCTTTGGGGGCCTGAAGTTGGAGAACTCTGTCTCAACCTTCCCACGGACAAGGTCTGGGCAGGTTGAATTTTTAAAAATGACCTCTGAGCAATAGTCGTGGCTCCGCGCTTCAGCCTGGTGAAATTTATCTGGGAAATGAGTCGATGAAGTCAAAGCTCAACCCAGATCATCGCTGGCAATTTCTGCCTGATGAGTTCGCTCCAAATTAAGGAACAGTTTACGGCTGGGAGTTTGACGCCGGCGGGTCGGCGGCGACGCGTTCCGATGATTTCCCCGCGGATGTGTTTACCTGGAGAGCCTGGCAGCAGGTCGGCGACGTAAAGCTGAATTGTGACACACAAGTGAGACGGAGAGAGAGAACGACGGGAAGAGAGAGAATATTAATTAAAAAAATGCTTCCCCAAAGAGAAACACGGCATGGAGAGAAAGAGAGCTGGACCCCATAATTACAGCTTTTTTCAGTCTCAACATTTATCCCCTCTTATAATTATTTGAAGCTATTAAGTGCATGGTTGAGGAGTCGCACGCGATTGTGAGTAAATACACCGTTTAAATGCGTTAGTGCTGATTAGACCTGAAAATAGACGACGGATGGGGCAAAAAACATAGAAAGAGAACTTACCCCAGAGATTCAATGACCTGGAAGATTTCAGTTTGTAAGCAAAGTTGGTCAGAAAAAGAGTTTTCTGCAGGAGAGATTTTGAATCCTTTCTGTCTGAAACCTTGATAATACCGACATGTGACTGAGTTTGATATCTACGCAGTCCTTTTTCCGGTAGAAGAGGTTTTACATTTTTTTTGGGGTTTTTGTCATGTATTCGTCCAGAACTAAAGCTGTAGACCTTGAAGGCAAGACAAAAATGAAACCCGTGAAAATTAGTTTGGACGAAGTTCACCGACCGAAAGCAACACGAACATTTAATCCATTTTCCTGCAAAAGTTTGTTTTGCCTTTTTTAACTTGAGTCATTCTGATCTGCATCATTTGAGCAACACTCTTGATGAAATCAACTAGAGCAGCACCTTTTGCAGCAGGGGTTTTTGTGGCGGCATCACTGCTTTCAGACTTGAAAGTGCTTTTTTTGTTTCTCTCATTTGCATGTTGTGTTGTGGGGGAAAAAAATCTGCCACATTTCAACATTTAAGCGGAGAGGGTTCGTGTTTTAATGTAACGCTTCTTTTTCAAACCAAAGAGTCAGAAGCTGTAGTTTTAGATGTTTCTATTGTCTCTCTTCATTAAATGAAGGTTTGAGCGGAACACGCGTCCACCGACACGGCGCTTTTGTTTCTGTCTCGTCTTATTCAGTTTGTTTTCTATGGGTTTCCCGATTTGGAGCAACTTCTCTTCAGGCACGAAAAGTTTTGACTTTCACTTTCACAAGATGTAGCTCAGGGTTAAATGTACGTGAAAGGTTTGCAGTTAACTATTTACCATATTTAATGCAGGCATCTTTTTAACAATGTAGATAAAAACCAGAGTTCAAAATCAGCCCCCTCCCCCCCCATACCCCCCCCCCCCCCTATTCCTCCCAGCTTTGCTCTGCTTCCTGTTGCCCCTGGCAACAAATCGGCTGTTCGATTTTCAAGCGAAGCAATCAAACCCATGAAAGTACCGTGAGGTGAAATCTCTGTTCATCGCCAACGTGACGATAAAAGTTATAAAGCAATTATTTCCGTCCGGCTCAGAGCTCTTGCAGTCGGACTTGCCCGGTTCGGTTGGCGTCGTGTGTGAAATCTCCCCTCGCGGCCCGACTCTTCACCGCTCGATTCTGCCTCAGTGCTCCGTAATGAGAGGAAGTCTTGGAAAGTCTCCGTTTCCCCCATCCTTGAGTCATTTTCCTTTTATCGTTATTATCATTATTTTATGAGAATCCCAGTTAATTATACTTCTTGTTCTTTTGGCTCATACTGAGCAGAAGAGGAGAACAAAGGAACCGAAGGGTTGTTGTTTTTTTTTTCCTTTCTGTTTTGCATAAACGGTTTCTCTGAGCTTTAAAACGCCTTGGCACCATGTCAACATAACCTTATGTCTTGGATTGTGCACATATTTACAGTCCCAACGTTCCTCATAAGCATGAATGTGCGCATGCACACACTGAAACGTCCCCGCAGGCCTCTTGTCAGTTTCAGGGTGCGCACTCACCTATCGAGGCATGAATAAGCCCCTGAAATATTAATACATGGTGTGGCGTGTGGATGGAGAAAAAGAGCAACTGAACAGGTTGGAATGGAGACGTGGTTGGAGAGATGCGCCAAAGGAATCGCTTATTTTATTCAATTTTGATTAAAATTTCATTTGGAGCGAATTATATGAATTTGAACCAGATGAGATTGAACCTGTCTTAATGCAAATTTAAACGAGAGGAAAGATAGAAGCATTTCCCTTGTCAAGTTCTAAAAAAAGGAAATAAATCAACATTTCAGTCTTAAAAATGTAAAAGCAAAGCTTTAAAAAAAATAAAATGTTACTCAGAGGGAAACAGTAGAAATGAAATCTAGCCGTGGCAACTCATTTGTGCTGCCAGCTAAATTTAAAACCCAGTTCAGTTTTTATTCATGACACACAAACCCAGTTTTTAAACGATGCCGAAAAGCACCAAGACACCAACCTCGCTTCCCCGGATCAGCCGATAAATCTTTTAGCCGCATCCGGTTTTGAGCGCAAACAAAAGGACGTGAGAACATGAACTTTTTTAAGTGGCGCTTTTCTGTTGCAGATTGAAAATGGATGGAGAGAGAAAGGAAGGGATCTCTTTCACTTTTCTCATTATGTCTGAAACCTGAAACAATACCTGATCTGCTCCCAGGAGTTGGGTTCATCTTTCTCAGAGGCCGACGTTTCCTCTTTGTTGTATCCGCAGCGCAACATCTTCACTCTTTGCGGGTGAAAGGCCAGCTCATGCAGGGTTTTCCGTCGTTGCTTTGAATTTGCAGGGCTTGGCCCCGTTCTCCTTCGTGCGTCATCCGTTGCATCAAAATAACAAAATAATTGTGTGGATAATCCCTCTTGAGCATGCACCCGCTAAAGCCACAGATTGATCTTGGCCGGATTAACACTGAAACTTCAAACAGTGGAAGAAGCAAGCATGTTCAGACGTGTTGGATGGCTGGACTTGATGCACGGGTGGCGTCAAGTCATGCTGGAATTCATCAGATTTCATGAAGCTGCTGGATTTTGTGGAAATGGAAACGAGAGAAGTGAATGTCTGAATCCAACGCCACGGATGGATGAGTGAACACTGTTTGCAACGTGCAGCATGCTGCATTATCCCACCCGCCTTCCCTAAACACTCATTACATGAAGAGTAATTGAATTAGAGACGTAAATCTGGGGCCGTGAGGTTTACTTAGTGTCTTCAACCTGAAAAAGTTGGCTTGTGTTTGGTGTTAGAGTAAGATTAATTAAGCTAATGCTTCGCTGTGGCTCTGAGGGGTTTTCTCTGAAAGCCTCTTCGCTGACATCAAGCCGAATCACATCGCCTGTTGTTGGCGGTCGTCTTCGTAAATGTCTGAATAAACGTCCACTCTTCTGCAGACTGCAGGCTCAACGCCGCGGCTAATTCAGGGGACAGGAAACCCTGCCGCCTTGACTCGTTATGCAAGACGCATTGTGAACGCCTTTAGTTTTGTCGACGAGACGTTAGAACAGAAACGTTTTTAAGTTTGAGAGACGGTCGATCAGAGAATAGTTGTGTCGTCATAGCATGGGGAAAATGCTCTGTTTTGTTTGGTCTAAACCAAGATGCTTCATTCTCGTGTTGCAGTTTATGAATGTTTTTTTTTTCTTTTGTTCTTGTTTGTTTCAAGTTCTGTGAAAAAGAGCTTAGAGATTGCTTGTGTTTTTGCTTCCCCCTGTAATCAGGCTTTATTATTTCAGATCATCAGGCTGCTTTCATCATTAGACAAATATGTGAGTAAATCTAAAAATAAAAAACCTGTTAATTATTCGCCCTCTATTTTTGCTTAATTTTGCAACTGCAATAATGCTTTATTTGTATGTAGGCTTTCCTAACAATGATACCAACCGTCATGCCGGGTCCCTGCAGACCGTCGCTGCTAGAAGATACCGTCAGTTCAAACAAAATTCCTGAAACACAGCAAAAATGTCAAACCTGAACAATTTGTAATGACATTTTATCTATTTACTGTATGCACAACAGTCACGTGAATGAATAAAATGACGGACTATGAGGTTAAAAGCACTAAATACATTCACCTGTGGCTGGAATAAAACAAATCTGGATAAACATTAGCTTAGGAGCCGTTCTCAAACTTGGTACCTGTTGATTTGTCACACAAATGACTAAATGTTTCCAGGAAAAATGCTCTGACAAGTTCTTGGCTGTCGAAAATCTCTGCTAAAGCTGTCAAACGTAGAGCTGTCAAACCTTTCCTTTTCAATTGATCCTTTTCTTTGTTTGTTGTTGGGTTTTTTTGTCACTGCACTGAAGGCTTCAATTAGCAGAGGACTTTTAAAGAGCCGGTTGGTTAGCGTGACGACGGGCAGCAGTGGTCACTGCTGACATAAATCTCACTTTCAGTGAAGCTGTGAAAAAAAACTATCTAAAATGTTGATTTTTGTTGTTTATTCAAATCCTTTCCCAGGTAATCAAATTTTCCTTTTTTGGAGCAGGGGGGGAAAAAATACATTATGATCGTGCTGCAATCTAAAACGTATAATAAAATTCCTTTCATTTGTGCAGTATTTTCAAAACGTTTTATATAACACAATATTTACATTGGCTGCAACTCTGATCCCAATTCATGAAAGCTGAGAGCTTTCATTGTCCCACACTGGAAAAGGGGATTGCAATTTACAGAGTATATAAATATCTTCTCCTCATTTTTAATTGTCTCGTTTGGCTTTTTTCATTGTTGTTAAAATCAATCTGATTTTTTTTCTTATATATATATATATATATATATATACATAGAACAGACCAAAACTTTGGACACGCCTTTTCATTCAATGACATTGTAGATTCACACTGAAGGCATCAAACTATGAATTAACACATGTGGAAACATGTACTAAACAAAAAAGTGTAAAACAACTGAAAATACACGTTATATTGTAGTTTCTTCAAAGTAGCAACCTTTTGCTGTGATCACTGCTTTGCACACACTCTGCATTCTCTTGATGAACTTCAAGAGGTCGTCACCTGAGATGGTTTTCACTTCACGGGTGTGTCAGGTTAATAAGTGGCTTTCTTGCCTTAGAAATAGTCATGAAAATAAAGGAAACCCATTGAAGGTTGTGTCCAGACTTTTGGTCTGTACTGCAAATGTGTCAGAAAATGTCTGAAAACCAACCAGGCTGCTTTAGGGTTTTCTGTTTATTTCACGCTGTCGTAGGTCAGCTGGTATCCCACTGAATAAACAAAAAAATAAACAAAAGCTACACGCAGCATCTGTGGATTTAAAATGGCACTTTCTGATTTAGTCGAATCCAACTGTTGCAGATTTTTCACAAGCTCTCGTTGAACTTAGAGTCGGTCGTCCAGCTCTTCAGGAAGTCCTCTGTGGTCTGGCGCTGTGCTCTGCCGTCGTCCTGCGCTCGGCTCACCTGGCCGGATGCTGCCCCGTCTTGAGCTCTGCGTCTGATCTGCGAGCCCCAGCAGCGATCTGTTTTGATCTCGCTTGAAACGGACCCGCTTCACGCAGACGCCTTTGCACTTCAAACCCCACGATCGGCAGCTTTCCCCTCTTCTCCTCCGCGGCCCTTATGCCTCCTCGTCACCGTGAGTCTGCCTCCACCCACCGACACTTCAGAGCTGCGAGTACGTCGCCTTCGCTTCTCCTTCAGGACTCTCGGCGCTGCTTGTTGGAGGTGTCTGATTAAATCCGGAGTGATGCCTCGTTGCCGTGGCGTCGCTCTCCATGTCTGCATGTCTGCTGTGGAGAAATTGAGGTCGAGAAGAGGCAGTGAAAAATGCATGGAGAACGAAGTCATGATCTCCTCAGTAGTCTCGTTTTGTTTGTTTGTTTGTTTGTTTGTCTTCAGTCAAGCTGCCGATTGTTGCAAATGACTCTCGAACAGCTCTGGATTTTATTTTTTCGCCCCCGAGTCGTCGTGTTTTGCTTATCCTCCTGAAATCCTCTCAGAAGAAAACGCACTTTTACCTTTACAGTAGCAACCTTTCGGCTTGCATTGTTTACTGCTGATAAAAAAATAAAAAATGTTTCGTGCCTCAGCAGCACCTCGGGTAATATATAATCCTGCACAAAATGTCAGAAGTGCCATGATTTCTGGGGGAGGAGCAGATCAGACGGTGATCAGCAGTATTTGTTTTTGCACACAAATAACTTCAGCTGATATTTGCAGATTTTTCAGAACATGCTTGGAAAAGGTTTCTATTTTTTTTTAAATTTACCTTTTAACCATTTTTATAGCTTTGCATTATTGCATATCTACCACAAGCAGAAAGACGCATTCAGATAATCGGACGTGAAAACAAGGTTTAGTCTGCTTCCTTGCAAAAATCTAAAGGAAGTAATAATAACAATCAAACAGGATATTTAGCTTTGTGTTTAAACCAAATATGCTGTCATGTGACTGTGATGAACCGGATCTGTATTCTGGAGCAGGAACATCAGGATTCAAAGAGAAGGCATCAGGTTTCTATCAGAGTTCACTGCAGCTTTGCCTTTCGTGCAACATCAATCGACTGCGCTGCAACATGCTAATGGCACAGCTGCAGCAGCCAGTGTTTAGATAAATTAGAGCGCAATCAGTGCAGAGAACCAGCGTCTCCCTACAAGCCGAAAATGCAAAGAGGCAGCAGCAGGATCAGGAGAAAAGCGGTTTTGATTTTGAACATTGAGCTCCATCAGAGAGCTGCCACACGTCTTTTTCACTGACACAACTCCCATGATGCTCTGCTGGTGTGCCATTCAGGATCCACAAGCCAACTTCCCATGTTGCCATTCATTGGCGTCTTAGTGCCACTTTCAACCTAAACTGAAACAGTTTGGACCTTTGCCTAAAAGCCTCGCCTGTGCCAGGAAATCGACCGGTGTCATTAACCTGGAATTTCTCCAGAGGGCAAAGGTCAAATATCCAGACGGAAACTTGCTGATTTGTGGTCGAGGTGCAACTCGATCAGGGACATTTAATAAGAGAGAGAGAGCAGCAGCACCACCAACCATTCAGGCATAACATTATGACCAAGTAGCTCAGACTATCTATTCATTGTGACCATCTTGTCGGCTAATGTGTCAGAAAAGGGAGCAACTAAATGTGGCTTAATTCAACAGACAACAATGCTGGTCCTGCCAGAACGGTTTCACTGACAATGTGTGGCGTCTCGTCCCTGCAGGTTCACGTGGGCACCTCCCACCAGGAGCAGAGGGTGGTGGGATACCTCACCTGCACGCACCTCCACGCCATAGAAGGTACAGTAGCTGCTGCTCCGTTGCTCTGCCGCACGTCTGTTTGCATGTAGGTCCAAGCTGCTCCTTCGCTCCCAGTGCCTGCTAACAGAGCCTGCCTTCACGTTCGGAAATTTAGCTAAACGAGTGCGTCAAAACCCTCCGTCTGCTGTTCCCATGGCGACTGCCTCACGCTGCTGAAGGCGTCACAGACCTATTTAAAGCCTCCCGGTCAATGCCACGCTCATTTTTTACCAAAGACAAACCCCCCCATCCCCCTCCACCCGCTTCCTCTCCTGCTATTCTGGGCTTCTTTCTCCTACGCTTGTTGCAGGCCTAAATATAGCAGAATCAGGGCTGGTTCTAAAGATACACCACAGGTAAACCCCCCTCACCCTCTTTTGAGGTGAAGGGGGCTGCGACGTGAGTCGGGGAGAAAGAAGAAAGAAGTGAGACCACAGGTCTGAATATTTTTCTGAGTCGAGCAAAAGGTGCAGGCTGACTGAATCTGTAACCGAGCATGAACTGAAGTTAATAATTCAGCGCCTGAGTGGAGGTTTGGGGGGAAGTTCAGGTGAGCATCAGCTGGTGTGTTTTCTTCTGCACACCTGTGAGCTGCTCAGATACGTACAAACTGTGGCACACATGTGGATGCGTCTAAAAACCAGCCCAGATTTCTGTTTCCCACCTCTTATTGTCAACAATACCATGGCATTTTCTTTCTTTCATTTATTTACCATGTCACCATCCTCACAGTGCCTCTATTTTCATTTCTATTATAATCTGTGCATCCACACACCGTCCCTTTTTATACTTTATATTATTTCCTCCAAAGTTTATGTGTGCTTTATGTCTGTGAGAGAAATGATAATCTGGATTATAACCTGCTAAAAATACAGTTTAAGATTTATCTCTCGTGCCAAATTATCATCGTTTCTCAACAAAAGTTTGCATTGATAAATGATTGAACTTTATTACCTTTAGAAGATTTTGGTGAGGTTGCTACGCTCTTTCTTTCTGACGCTACATCCAGTTGGACATTTCCACAGACGTCGTTAGATTCTGTCAACACATTTGAATATGAACCTCGTAAAGCAGTCTGATATATTTTTAAAAATGTTGTGATTTTTCCCATAAACACAGAACTTGTGTAACTTAAACATAACAAAATTTGATCTACAGAATAAAGGGGGTAAAAAATCTGGAAATGTTCATCCAGGGGGGGGAAATATTTAACATCCTTCAACTGCACATCTGAATCCGCCTTTTTTGGGGGGGTTTCAGTCCGTCTCCCGTGAGCAGAGACGTTCTGAGGGTCAGTTTCCTCCTGCTCTTGTTTTGCTCCGGCTGCAAAAACACACCTAAACCGGCCTAGTCAAAGACCTGACCCGGATCCAATAGACAGTCACTGGTCTGTCTGAACAATTTGAATATTTCCCCCTCTAGATGGAAAAATGGTGGAGAATTAACCCGCAACAAGAAAAGGCAAAAAGAGCACAAACAAGAAAATCAGATGGTTTAAAAATAAATAAATTATTTTCCTTCCACCTCACAATCTGATATGTTATTTTGAGCTTTCAAATAAAATTCTAATGCAATAAGTTTCAGATTGCTGCGAGGAAACGAGGAAAAAATGTAAAGAACAGTCGTATTTATGGAAAGCCCAGGCTTTGCTTTGACTTGACGTTTCTTTAGCTTCTTTTGTTGTGTTTTGATTCTTCCATTTTCTCCGCTGTTAGATCTTCCACCAATCAGGGCAGAAATGAAAACACTTTTCATACTTTGTAGAAATACTGTTTTCAGCTACATTGTAATTTCCTTTATAATTATGTAACCTGTGCAGCAGATTCAGATGACCTTCAACCAATCCTGCTTCTCCTGTGAGGTGCTGATGTAACCATCTGGAGATTCGTATGAGAAAATCAATGCAGGAGTCAAACTTGGGTTATTAGGCTGTTTTTTTTTTATTTAGGATGCAGCAAATGGAAACAGTCTGATTTAATCAACAGAGTGGAGTCGCCATCATTTCAGAGACATGACTCTTCCATGAATTGTCTCAACTGGTTTGGCTGCGATAAAAGGAATTTGTTTTGTATTTTTATCTAAAACCACGATTGTGCAGTGTGTTGAATAAAAAGCAGCAAACAAATTGAGCACAAAAAAAAAGGCTGTGTCTGGATTTAAAACAAATAACTATAACAGTTTAGGGTTAAGGTAGGCATCACAAAAAGCTTAATTACTGCTTAGTAACTGTCCGCCGTCCGTCTGTGGCTCCAAAGGATTTTTCTCAGCCACGGCTGTAAAATTATCGACAATACAAACTCTGGTCCCAACACCAGAGGCAGATTTTCTTGCCCGCTTCTCGACAATTCAACACTGACCGAAAGCTTTTCAAAAACCTTATTAAGCATCAAGAGAACATGAATACATTTTCACTCACGAGTGCACAAGTCTCACCTGAATGTTTTCTTCCCTCAAATCTTCCCGTTCAAACACATTCGCAAACAAATTTACAACAAACACGCCTCCACGTTCCCCAGTTTCTTCCATTTCTATTTTTCTTTTCCTTTTCTCTTTTTGTAAATTTTTGATGAAACACAAACATTCCACATGGAGCTGAGCTGCGGCCCAGAGTAATCAAAGCCAAAGCCACCTACTCACCCTCCAATATCTTGACACGTCTTTGTTTCTCACACCTTCCACTGTTCATCTGTTCTCTCGGATGCTCTCACCCTTCGCCTCCCCCTCCGCCGCTCGCCTCCTCCCTCCTCGCATTCACCGGCAGCGGTGCTTAAATGCAGCAGACCTCGGCGTTAACAAACAGTCTCTCTATCTCCAGTGTTATGTAATAACATAAAAACTTTAAAAACAACCAAATGAAGCTGATACAGTAGCCTCTGGATGAGCCTGCTTTCAGCTCAGAGTTTGACGAACATGCTTTTTTTTGTTGTTGTTTTTTGCGTCCAGGCGACTCGTCGGTCCGCTGCGAACAGCTGGACCTCCTCCTCCAGTGGGGGGCCGAGTTTCGCCAGTCCTCGCCCCAGGCCCCTGAAGGAGAGAAGGTGCTGGAGGACCTGGTGGCCTTCGACGTCATCCTGGGAGACCTCAACTTTGACAACTGCTCTTCAGGTATACAGACTATCGGCTGTGCAGACGCTGATGTCGTCGACCCTCAAAGTAGAAGCCAGAGGAGACGGCAACGTGGAGCGGTCGAGCGTGATGAACTCAAGTAGTAAAACATGAATGATTAACACTTTTATTACTGAATAACATTTATTTAGTAGAGGTTCATCTGATGCATTTTGTGGTTGAAGCATGTTTATATTTCATTTAATGACACGGTGGGTAGAGTAGCTCAATTATGAAGAGTATTACTTCATAATAATAGAAACGTACTCAAGTAAAAATAGAAACATTGGTGCAATGAAATTACTGCTGATTGTACAAGTAGTGCAACACTAAACTGAACCAGTTCGGTCCATTCAGTGTTGGTGGCTCACCGCCAACCTGTTTGCAGTTTATCTGCTCTTTATTGCATTTCTAATTTATTTGGATCTCTTGTTCCCATTTCTTATTCATGCATTCTTCTTTAAATCCTGGTTACAATCCAACTGTGTGAAATTTGAATAATTACAGCCTCCTCCTCCTCCTCAGTCTGAGGATTTCTACCAGGAGTGTATCTGTTGAGTCGTCTTTATGTTTAGAAGCAAATAAGAGGCAAATATTGATGAAAACTCAAAAAGAAGTAGTTTTAAGCATACTTGGATTTCTCATTCATCTTGTTTTATCGCAAGCTCTTTGAAATTAGATCATATATCTGTAACATAGAGACTCAAGATGATTTCTTTTCTGTGCTAAATAAAATGTAGACTAAAAAAAAATCCCCTTCGCTGCCATCTAGTGTTGATTGATGGCGTAACTGTTTTTTAAAGCCTTATTTTAACAAAAAGATCCACAAAAATACATCACATTTAAATCAATACTTGTTAATACGTGTTATTTTAACGTCCACGGTCGGTTTGTGTGTCTGTACTTTTCCAGAAGACAAACTGGAGCAGCAGCACACACTTTTTTCTCAGTACAAGGACCCATGTCGCCTGGGGCCGGGGGAGGACAAACCGTGGGCTCTGGGTAAGAACACGTCCGCTCAAGTTCGCCTCATGCCGACAGGGATTTCAGTGTCGCTCGAAGCTCATGACACATCCACAGTACCAGGTGTTGCTGCAGCAAAAAACGGGGCCTGAGAGCAGAGCGGAGCAGATCACGAGCTGCATCCTCGGGGCTTAAATCAGGACGTGAATTAAAATACCACCAGCACAGCAGGGCTTGATGCATGGGCATTAGTGACGCAAAGACGGGGAGGCTTTTGGTCTGGATGTGAAGCACTATTTAGGCCAGCGGTATTTCGGGGACAGTGTGGGCAGGACAGAGTGGAAGAGCTTGTTTGGAGAAGAGCTTATTTATCTCTTTCGGAGCGAGCTGGGAAGAATGGCGGTTTCCTCTGCGGCAGCTCGGCGGGAGCAGAGAAAGGGGGGAATCAATGAAGGTGAAGATTACCGCGTTTCACAAAGGTAATCCAGAGAAGATTTGGCACACGTAAAAACATTTGTGTTGCAGCAAGGAGCAACAGAGGAGTGAAACCTGACAGCTGCTGCGAGAGCCTGTTATCATCGGAAAGCACGAGGCGGCTTTCGAGAACAATCAGAGGAACTCGACTGAAGCTGCGAGGATTAAAATGTTGTCTGTTTTTGGTAATTAAACAACAAATGAAGCACCGACTCGTTCATATTAAGCAAATAAATGAGCAAATATGAGTCAATGGGAGGCTTTTTTTTTCTTTTTCTCATTATCTTCATGAAATAATATTTAAAGACAAGATAAATACCAACTAATACATTTGCAGGACCTGAAGTTCCAAAACAACCATGAGTTGAACATGTCAACCGTTTTAAGGTGTGTCTCATCACGTGCTCATTTCTGATTTGACCATTTTTTTTTAACCTAAAAGTTTATCTGCAGTCTTGAATTGTCCTTTTCCCAGTGCAAAATCAATGTGCAACAGACATCATGTATAATATGTTCACACCACTAGCCTGTGCAGAAAAGTGCGCGCCTTTCTGCCACAGATTCAGCTTTTATTGTGGGCTGTTTTTCATCCGTTCATTCATGAGTCCCACTGAGATGTGAGGTTTCGTTTTTCAGGAGAGACGTCTCCAGTCCATACACTTCGGGTTAGGATGCTTTAGCCATTCTAACAACCCCTGTTTTGATTTGTCTTTGGGCTCTTTCTCCTCTCTTGCTCCTGATTTTAATTGTTCTTTAGTCTGAACTCTTGAAATCCAAACCCTAAATCCTCCCTAAGTTATATAATTGTGGACAAAATGTTCAATATTTGTCTTATCTAAGCTTTTCTCAGTCATCGTCTCTTAATCCCTGGTGATGTTCTTGAGGACAATCAGATTTGTGCTCCAGCAGTTTTCAGTTTATGGTCCTTTAACATCCCAGTGTCGCCCTTTTGATCACAGCTTCTATTAAACATTATAGCACATATTAATTGCGTGCTTATGTGACAGTATTTTGTCAAATTATTTTTTAGTTTTGCACTAGAAATGACTCCCAAAAGTTCACATTTTTAACCTTTATTGAATTTTCAGAGCTTTCTCATCGTCAGTCTTGTTGAGTCCTTGGACGTCCCTCATTTTAGGACGTCCTCAGCATATAGCCTATGAGTTTCAGAATACAGTCACTATGAGTCAATACTTTATTAAAAAAAAACATATCTCTACTTTTCACAATAATATCCGGTATTTGTTTGCAGTTCCCTGCTTTAGAGTTCCGTCCTTTTTTTGTGACCCATGATGCACTTTGGGAAGGAAAGCAATCCGACGAGAACAGAAACCGCGGCCTCTCCTGGAAATGAGGAAGTGTGGGTGGAAACTGTGTGAAATGTTTCCTCTGTTCCGGTGTGACGCGGAGTCTGAATGACATCAGGATTCATCAGCTCAGAGAAACTGAGGACACGTTGACCACGGAGAGGAGAGAAACTCTTCCGCGGTCATAAAAAAAACCGAAACAGATCCGTGTTTCAGAACCTCAGCGGTTTTCCGTACGGCCGAATCGGACTCTGGTCTCAACATCGTCATTCGTTGAGGGTTCCAGGGTTTTGTTTCTCTGAGTTTTTCTAAGCTAAACCAAAATTGTTTAAAGTGCTGGACTTTGAATTGGATGAATGGGACATTTGGATTCATGTGTTTGGATTCATTGGCCTGCTGTTGACCCAGTTTGGACTTAGCTAATGCTAACCTGTGACATTTGACTCTAGAATAAGGTGATCTACAGAGACATTGAACCCAGAGCCTCTTTTTGAGTCTTCATCTTCACATTGAACTGTTTGTGACAGTAGTAGATGGTAAATAGATGTAAATAAGTCGGCAAAAGCCTGGCTGCAAATTGTCAAAAAATTATACACTCAGTAAGCTGACACAATCTATAATAAAACGTATCCTTCATCGTTTTGAAGAACACGATGCTTCTTCAGAACCTCTGCTTTTAATAGAGGCGACTTCGCTGATGACTATCAAGTGCTTTTTATCTTCAGCATCTGGCTGCTTCTTTTCTTGAAAGCATATGAGATGTACACATAATTTCACCGCGGTGGCACAAAAAAGCCCCTCCATTTCCCAAGACTGAGTAGCAGCACTTTCCCAAATGAGGAGTAAATAACTTCCACTGTGTGAAGCACAAAGTTCCCGCATGAAATCTCATCCCTCTCTATTCCAGTAATCGTAAATAAAATCTCCTCTTAGAGTTGTGAAAACTGCCGTCCGCACATCAAACATCCACTTCTCTTAAGAGCTCTTGCAAATTGACTGGACCCTCTCTTCGTATGGAGCCGCTTCCATCACGCCATTCAGCCTCACTGCGAAAAATGTCTCTGAGTGCTCATCTCTCCTCTCGCCGTCACGTCTCTCTGCTCTGTGAGAGAACACTGGAGTCTGAGGATCGCGAAGGCAGATAGCGGCCCGCTGAACGGCGTCCTCTCTTGAAGAGCTGTTGCCTTTCGTGAAAGCTACTCTGGAGATAAAGTAGTGAACTTCACAGAGAGGGACGCGTTGCAAAGCAAGCCTCAGATCGATGGAAGAGGATGCAGAGGTGGTGTAGAGTTATGCAACTGGAGCGGACGAACGCCTGCTGGGCGGTTCACAACGTCTCTAAGTCTGACCCGGATTTGCTGCTCAACATACAACAATATAGGTAGATGAATGAAATCCATGGAAAATTCTTTATTGGCATTGTAGCCATTAAACCATTATTTTTAAATGGTATTTTGTACATTTCATGTTGTATTTTTTTGTTTATATTTGGTGATGAGCCATCGTGCCGATCTTTAGTTCCCTCTGCATACTAGTTCTCAAATTCTGGTTGCGTCTCAAGTTGGGTCCACAACAATAATGTTAGTCAAAAGAAAGATGACGGAAAAAGTGAAATATTACCTCAAACCGAATCCTGCCGGGCACATAAATCAACCAATCACTGCGCATGAACTCTGTGAGGAGAAAACTGCAAAAAAAAACAAAAAATTACATTTTAAATGTTTCTGCACATTGAAAAGATTGAACATGGTTCAGTAAGACTGCCACTCATATTATACACGTCTACACTTCAGCCTGTTTGATTTCATTGGTTTCTTCTGCAGGCACTCTGCTGGATCCCAGTGGCCTTTATGACGACGACGTCAGTTCACCCGAAAGTTTACAAAAGTAAGCCTCACCTGGGTTTACACTTATTGTTTCAAATTTCTTCTTTTTTTTTCCATTTATGTTACACATTTTGGCAGCCATTGGTGTCACTTGTGTTAAACCGCGCTATGTTTATTTCCCGCTCACACAAACTCTTAATCTGGCATACTTTTAAGTCCTGCAGTGAGCCCGCTTCTCCAACTGCGTGAATCTGGTTGTTCTTGCAGAGTGATGGAGAACGAAGAGGGGAGGAAGGAATACCTGGTGTTCCCTCCCAGTAAGAACCAGTGTCCTGCCAGCAGTCAGAAGGGCCGGAAAATCCCACTGAAGGGCAACGGACGGCGGATTGACTACATCCTCTACGGCGACGAAGGCATTCAGCAGGACTGGAAACTGGTAGATGATGAAATGCATTCCTGAACTGAACCTTTAGTCCCTGAGTGCAGATATGTGGTGAATGCAGGATTGTTGTCGCTTGTAGATCGTAATTAGTTATATCTGAAAATGCCTGCAGCTCCTTCTGTGCTGCTCCGGCAGCCTTCCTTTCAATCTTATTGTTTGGTTAATATTCTGAGAGACTGTGCTCAGAATATTAACCGATGCATTTGGTTAACAGGATTTTCTAAAATTGGCGGCAGATATAAAGTCAAGACTGAATGCTGAGAGTGCATGGAAAGCGTTTTTTACATTTGACTTTTGTTTCAGATAATATGTACAGAACATGTCAAACTGAAGGTCCTAACAGGACTGACATTATCTGCACAAGTCTCCTTTGCACCGTTTTAAAGCCACTATAATTTTATGTCATGTCAAATATTAAAATAACGGTATTTACATCAACGCATTAATCTAAAAGTAAAACACTGGCAATCTAAAACTGCATCCGAAGAAATAGGCGGGAATGAGACCAAAAAAGATGTGAACACCCAACTTGTTGCAAAGTCTAATTTGACTCTACAAGCTGAAAAAGTTGCAAAGTTTCACCTATTTGAACAATGAACAAAAACATGTTGATTAAAGCAAATTCTATACTCAAACAAATTTGAACAAAAGGGCCAAATCTGAATATTGAGCCTTTTTTCCGCTTCAATCATGCCTGATTCACGACAGCTACATCCTCAGGTCTGATATGTAAAGAGTAGAACCAGGCAGCAGGTTCTTCTATTTCAGTTTAAGCAACTTATGCAGAACATTTACACCACTTTTTATTAGAATTTGTTCAAAAGAGCAGTAAACTTGCTCTCAGGCTTCTGCTTGTGGTTCAGTCTGGACGACACGCTCATCAAGCCCACAGGAAGACTTTGACTAGACCCAGGGATCCGAACAACAAAACAAAGCAACACAAACCGGAACCATTTAGGTATAAACAACAGAGTCTTTGTTAGACATTAGAAAACTAAAACCCATCGCTTACATGAAGACGACTCACTCTCATCCTCCTGCTTTCAGCCTCTTTTCTTATTAACTGCAGCCAGGTGTCGCCACCTTGTGGCAGAGTACTGAAATTCATATCTCTTTAATAAAAGCTAATCGGATAACCATTTTCTCAATATTTCTGTTTGCTAGTACTTTACATCAGTTCTTGATCTGAAATGTATTTACAAGTATATGATGAAGGTCAATGGTTATTTTTAGTGTCACTCTTCTAAATTATTAGCTTTGTTGCTTTAACTTTTTAACTATTGAACTGCTGTTTCATTAGAAGATGAAATATCCCTCTAATTGACAATAGAGTCAGTGATTGTTGCTGGACCTCACGGGGCTGAAATGTTTCCCGTTATTTAGATCTGGCTCAGACGTTGCCTGTCTTGTGACCTGGTCGGCTGCTAAGGCCTTCTGCCGTTGTAGTAAATCAAGCATTTACGACAGAAGAAGTCACTAAACCAGGTTTAAGAAAACCTCCCAGAACCTGATGAGAAAAAGAAGCAATTGAGACACAACCAAGGCCTTTCCCATTCATCCGGAGCAATGAGTGATATGCATTCAGAGATCTGCAGCTGGCAAGAATTGGTGTCAGGAATCTCACACATCAAGACTTTTGAGTGTTGGCTTTATTTTTATGAGCGTGCCTGTCGAATCTCTGGCCTTACTGTGTGAACTGATAATCTAATTTTATCTGTTATCTTTAGCTGCTGCAGTGAGTGACAATAGGGGAAGTAATTGTAGTTGGAAAATACCGCACAAGGTCGTTGAGTCTGATTGACTCGACGGAGGTTGTTTACATGTGTTTCACCTCGTCGTCCCTGGACTTCCAGAGAAAGGAATATTAGGAACATGAGGACGTGTGAGGTCGTGATAACAGCCTGGGGACGGCCCTGTGGTCTTAACACAACAATGGCAGTACTGATCTTGTGTCTTTTTGTTTTGTCTACAGTCAGCACCTTATGACAATAGTCAGAATCTGAAATGTAAATGGGTCACAGATCTGAGGACTTTTTCGATCAGGCCTGTCTAGGCTCCCGTCAGGGACTTGGCCTCCTTTTATCAAGATAAGAACGACAGAAACCACTTCACTAAAAGCCGCACATGCTCTTGATTATGGTAATATCCTAAAAAATTTAAAGAAGCAGACGTCCTAATAGATTAGGTCCTGTAAAGGAAGATCCCCGAACACCACAAACAGAAACAGGGGGAAGTCCAGACGGAGTAAAAACCCGCAGCAGGATGCAAACACGGCTGAAATTCTGCTTTACGATTAAAAAAACATGGTAGAAATTGATTTAATATTGATTTAATTGAGATCTGTTTTTCCAATCAAAGCTAGAAGCTTCATTAAAAGCAAATTGTGCAAAATGTTTACAATCAGACACTGAAGGAAGGACGAAGGAAGAGCTCTTTGAAAATGTGGTTAATTTGCAGGTCTATTCGCAGCAGTCCTGGGCGCATATTTAAATGCCTTCTTCTTGGAAACTCTTCAGCACCTTAGCTTTTCTAGTAAAAGACGCCCTAAAGATGCGAGGGCCTGAAATAGTGTTGTGAATTCAAATGTAGCAGATTCAGTCTGTGGGTAAAGACCATTCAGTGAATCTCTGACCTGCAATAAACACCATCCAGAGAACTGATGCTTTGAAAAAGAAAGTTCATATAAATCGCATTACAGTGCAGGACAGAGCAACGTGCTGCATGCTGCAACACTGCTGTCAGAGAAACGTCTAATGGAAGAAAAGTTGAAACTGAATAAAACAAACTGAGTAAAAAAAGGATCTGATAAAATAGTCCCAGCTTTACAGCTGCTGATCTTACTTTACTGAAAGAAAATCCCCAACACTTCTGTCAAAGCAAGAGAAGAAAGGTCTAAAGCATGTAAAAAAAAAAATCCTGAGGGCAGATTTATTTCCCTATTTTGTAAGTATGTTTATATAAAATGATCACCAATAAGGAAGGCCAGTTGAGCTTGTCAAGTCTCGCCGCTGGTTTCACATTGACGTCATCCAGAAACTGTTTGCAGCGGCCATCTTCCTCACAGCCACATTTAGATGTCAGTGAAACCGACAATGTCAAAAGTCTGCTGTGCATTAAGCAACTCGGCCTCATTAAAAATAATATAGATTAAATGTGTAACTCAAACACTGAAAGATAAAGTTTCAGATACGTTGAACATTGTTACACACTTAAAATCTTTTCTTTTCTTTTTTTTTATTCAATCTTAGAGCCAGTGAAAATTTAAATGTGTGCTTTTTAGCCAGAAAATGTCCCATTTGTCCAATAAAAAAAACATTTTCAGTAGAGAAATGCTGGCTTACATAACTGTGGGAGCAAATGTTCAGCAGACAGTCACTGACTCCCTCCACAAAGAGTCAAAGCCACAAAAGGTCACAAAAGGTCACAGATAGAGAACCTGGACGTTCACAGAGTGATGTCTTTAATAGAAGGTAAACTCGTCTGACCCGAAGCCCACAGAGAATCTACAGAACATTGTCCAGGGGAAGATGAGAGACACCAGACCCACCAATGCAGATCTCCTAAAGGCCGCTACTTTTTGGTCTCTGAGAATTTTGGTTTTCATTTTCCATAATGAACAGAAATAAACAATACCAACAATTTTAGACTTTCGTCGTAAAGGCCTTACCTTTCAGTTTCTACTGCTTCCACCATGCATGCTCTTTCATCTGTGCATGCATTTACTTTTTGCATTTTTTTTTTTTTTTTGCCTCAGTTTGAACACATTGTCCTTGTTTTGCAGGACATCGAAGAGTTCAGCTTCATCACTCAGCTGGCCGGCCTCACCGACCACCTTTCCGTGGCCATGCGGCTGGCTGTTTCCACCGGGGAAGAGGAGCCTTAGATCCACCGCCTGATATTTACATTCTTTACTCTTTACTGCCATGGAGGAACAATCAGGAAGAAACTCGGGAAGTTCCGAGTTTGCATACGCGGAGTGGAGCGGCGTGAGGGAAGGCTGAAGGGGCGGCGAATGGATGAGTAAATCTGCGGAAGAGCGCTCAGGACATTTACGAAGAAGGACGAGAGAGAAAATTCAAAGGAGAGATGCAAGCTGGGGGGGGAATTCATATTGGGAAGTCAGAAAAAAATTTTTTATCTTCCTGGGTAAATTACCCACAGATTCACACTGAACACTGCGACTTTGAGACTGTTGGTTTTTTCCTCCGACCCTCCCCCGCTGAACTAAAGCCCGGAGGGTTTTTTTGTTTCGAGTGAAGTGTTTCATGTAGCCAATGCACACACTCATTTTATCGGATCTGTTTTAGGACGTAGTTTCCAGTATAGGGATTTTTTTTAGTTTTAAGCCTCTACCTTCAGGAACAACTTGGATGCTCATTGTTGAGCGTGCGAGAGAATATGAAGCTGAAGTGAAGCTGCTGACCGGCCTTTACGACGACCATCTGTGACCTTGTGTTTGTGCTCCTTCCCCAAAAGTGACCGGTCGGTTTCGCTGTCAGTCGTTCACCGCGCTGACCCCCCACCACCACCTCACGTCATTCCCAAAACCTCAACAAGTGTCTTTTTTTTCTTACAAACAAACCTTACTAAAATGAGAAAAAAAAAAAAAAAAAAAAACAAGAGTTTCTATTACAGACACTCCACTTTTTATAAAACTTATAATGCCTGTTTAATATGAAATGAAATGTTTCTAAGGGAAGGAAGAGGTTGGATGCAATGTGACGCATTTAGCATGTTTTTCCAGATATTATCGGTAGGAGCATTTTGTAGATAAAGCTCCAGTGATGCATGAAGGTAAAACGGTTTACCGCACTGTTACAGTGGCCCGATTCACGCTGACTTGAGATTGGATGCCTCGGTGAGCATTTACCCTGAAACACGCACTCGGATTTATTTTTTTGTGCATGTGCAAAACACAGAAAGGTGTTTCACGGGAGCGGGAGGATTTGAGCAGCAAAAGCACGCAGCTACACTTTGCGTAAAGGAGAACAGATTGTAGGAATAATAATCATTGTCATCGTCTTCATCATGTGGCTTTCCCAAATAGATAATGTCAGGGTGTGCAGTTTTAAACATTTACGCATTGAAAATGAATCGCCTTCCCCCAGACAGAATCTGTTTACTGTTTGTCTCTTACGTTTGTCAGTTCATTAACCAGACAACGTAGTAAACACACAAAGCAATCTTCAAATAATGATTTTATTCATAAGGAATAATAATGCTATTCCAAACACCCTGCATGTGAAGAAAGCAATATTATCTCCAAAAGCTAATAACTGGTTGTGACTCTCTGGCTGGCAATAATCGTTTTCAAGCTTTGGAGGGAAGTGGAAAAAATCCCTTCAATCAACGTGGAAGAGTTCGGGTCCGCTCTGCTTTACAGAATTAGTTTGATTCAGCAACTTTAGGGTCATCTCTCAGATTCTCAATCAGATTAAAGTCCAGACTTTGACTCTGCCAGGTTTTTTTTGTTTGTTTGTTTGTTTGTTTGTTTTTGGTTTTTTTGTTGTTTTTTTTTGTGTGCGAGACATCCTGGGGTTAAATTACTGGGCGGGCAGCAAAAAAAAAAAACACTGCACTGTGAGAGTGTAAGCAGTGCATACACAGGTATGATTGACAGCATTAAGATCCTCCTTCTTGCTCTGATTGGTTGGTTGTGACCGTTTCTGCAAATGGCGGTAGCATCATTGGGAGAAAGAAGTGGAGTTTGATTTTTAATTTTTTTCCCTGCAGATTATTGCTGTCAGATTCTCCTGTCAGGCCATAGTGACAGTTTTAACAAATATGTAAAAAGTATATATTTTTACTGAAGTTACCCACTCCAGCTGTGATTAAATCAGGTTGTCTTTGTCTGATTTAAACTTTTGCCTGATGACTTAGTGTGCCAAATAAAGCAAAACTAGAGGAAACCTGAGAGAGCAAACACTTTTTGCAGCGTTGTATGTTTTGATCATTTGTTATGAACCCACCTTGTTGGTACAATCAAATTGCCATTACGTCACATAAATTCAAAGCTTATCATGAAATACAATGGATGTTCAATGTTTGGTTTTGAACACTTAGAAAGCTCCAATAAATCCCAGTACGTAAATACAAACTCAAAAGTGTGTATTTTGAGCAGACTCGTATTTTCCTTCCTGTTTGTAATCGTTTTAACTTTGAGCAAATATTTCAAAGGAGGAAGTTTGTCCAGCATTTTGAATTGATTAAAAGGAAAAACACAATTCAGTCAGATTAGTTGGCCTCTTTTTCTTCTTTTGTTGTCAACCAAATTCTAAGTTACTGAGAAACTGTTAATTAGAGTTAAACTCACACAATAGATATAAATATTGGTATTTCGTACCAAATTCTGCAAACCAGGCGTAACTGGGTGAAACTGTGAGCACCGTATGGCCGCAAAGTGCTTTTGATATGATGTTTTCTAGATGTTGAATATTCATCAGCTGGTATTAGTGGTTAAGCTGGTTAACACCTCATATTTTGTGTTTACTATCAGCAGAAGTGTCCTCCCGCCCCGTTTTTCTTTTGCACCAGAAGATGCATCATCTGATTGTTTGACAAGTTCTCAGGTTTCTCACAGCAGCACCTCTCTATTAAAATGATAAAGCACAGTCGCTGTGACAGAGCCACTGGGTGTCGTAACCTAACCCTCCTCTCCCTCCTTCAGCTGCTCAACAAGACACTGATCAACACTTCTGCAGTAGGAGAAGACATTCACTCAGGTTCATCACAGTGAAAACACACAGAAGGTGCGTTAAATTAGAGCGCTGCAGGAAAATGCGTTCTGGGAGGAACGTTTTCCAAGTCTGACAGACAAAACTCGCCTTTTGGCGGCTTCGTTACGCGGAACAGTTTGACCAGAGGACAGTTTGAGTCTGAGCTGTGAGTCATTCAGGCATAAAGCGGTTCATCTCAAAGAATTAACCAGTGTTTTTTTTGTTTGTTTGTTTGTTTTTGACACACAGCAGAGAGCTATTAACTTAGAAAATACATTTTAATGACAGATTCATCATTCTGCAGAAGAGAGTTTTATCTGGTCGTTCAGGACAGATTCTGACGACACGCCGTCGTGGAAGTAAATATGGACTCACTTCCAGTGTTTTACATGGTGAATAATGTTTACAGACATTTTTAAACACCTGTTTCTAAGTCACGTCAGGGGAGTTGCCACACAGTAAATCATTAGAAACTATTAAACCGTAGACGAGCTGTAGAAACACGAGCTACTGACCGTAGCAGTGAGACGGTGTGTGACACTCTGAGTCAGAAAAATACCAGGTGTTGTGTGAATGTGTGTTCATTTCTGTTTTACGGTTTGAGACCAGAGATCACCGGGCCGCCCGGTCACGCTCCTTATGACTCACATATTGTAATTACTGTCACAATTACTCTTATTTTTATGCTAAATTTCTTGTTTTTTTAATTTTCTAATTCATCACTTGCGTGATTGATTTTAAAAGAAATTTTGCTCCCATCCCAGAATTATCTTCTCTTCTTTTCCTTAGACGCGCCGAAAGTACCCCTTCTTTCAGGTTGAGGGTTTTAAAACATCAAGATCCTGCTGCATACAGATCTGGAGTCAATTAGGAGCTTTTTGCTGCTGCAGCAAAAAGTGTGTGCTCTCATTTCATTGAACTTTGGATTAATTTGTGCTTATTAACCGACTGTGTGGAATTTGTCCGCTTTAAGTTAGAATTAAACAAATTAAGCTTTGCAAAGACCAGCTCAGATTCATTATTTTTGAACAAAGAAGAGTGTCTACTTTCATTTGTACGACGACTCTGTGAATCAAAAAGTCCCACATTGTGACTCTGCTGGTCAATAAGATGCTGTGTGGCTCCATGCAAGTCTTTAAATTTATATCCACTGCTTTTTGCTATTTCTGCTTTTTATGGTGACAAACCCAAATCACCACAATGTAAAACATCAGTTTCGGAACATAATCTATATTATTCACCTTTTGTTCTTCAATTTGTTTCCATGATTGTGTCCATGTTTTTAAATCAGTTTAGAAACTGATTTACTGCAACACAGACACACAGACAGTGTGGTGGGACCGTGATGTTCAGCAAGACAAGTGTTAAATTGTATGTGGAAGGAAGAAGATCAAAAATATAAACTTTGTTGGTGGAGAATGAGGAAAATGAAGTGATATTTCATGAGAAAAGTTTCATTTCCCGCCATTTGCAAATTAAATACTATGAGTATGGTTCTGTTTTTGTCTGTCTGAGCGGTTTTCTTCAATGCTGGAAGCAAAACAAATCCACATATCCTGCCTCAGTTCATGTCACGGAAACTCAAACGACATTAACGCGAGGGCATCCCCCTTCCACCTGCTAGGCCGCATTTTTTTTTTCAGTGGGAAAAAGTTGCTTGAAAATGTGCAGCAATGAAAGAAAGTGAACGATTAAACAAAAATAGAGAAAACAGAAAGATCTGGATAGCCTGGACGTCCACATTTGGATTTAATTTCACTTCGAGCAAGGAGTGGTCGATTTCATTTTTTTAATTCAGGCTTTTGTGATGTCAAAAGCCTGAATTTTGACATCACAAAATGTCAAAATAATATCTACAGAAATATTATTTCCCAGTTAAAGATACAAAAAAAAAATAATAATAATTCAAAATTACAGATTAAAAGCATTTATTCTAAGATGAATCCCTTATTTTTTGAGGTTGAACTTTCACAACATTGAGAATAACAAACAACCAGCCAAAACAATGTTGCAATAATTCACAATAACTGCTCTTTATGCTCAAATGTATATATGATTTTAAAGATATTTTAAAGAGTAATAATCTAAGGGTGGATTTAATTTTATGGAATTGAACATATAAAGAATTATGGCACCTTTAGCCATGGATATTAGAGCATATTTTTATGTTTTTTCTAAACCAGGTCTGTTATCAGAATCTCAGCTTTAAACATTTCATTTATAATTCGATTACGCCGCTAAAAGAAAGGAGTGAAACTCTTTGCACTTCAACCTCACTGACTCACATTACATCACAAATATCCCATTTCCCGTTGATAATGTTGCTCACGACAATCAAGCAACTGGAATTAGCCATCCACAATCCCTGAGTAATTCATCAAAAGCCGCGCCGGGGCAGGAATATCAAAATGTCCGATGTCTGCTGGTGAACGAAGGCTGCTTGAGTTAAAGATTTAGATGTATGGTCAACATTACAACAATGATTTATTGACGTTTCATGTCCACGAAGATGTGGATGTGGTCCTGACGGCATTCTGAGGAAACTGGGATTTTTATTCAAATGTTTCCTTTTTCAAGTCAAAGTAGGACAAAGTCGCTGGAGGAGTTCAGCTCCAGGCTTGCATAGCTGCATGTACTGTAATAATGCTTCAGGCTCGTCGTCTCAGTAGAATTGATGCCTCACTTTGCTATCCTTTTCTGGTTTGACTTTTCTATGATTTCCTGTTTTTTATGGATTCTTGTCTTTTGTTGGGGATTGTTTATCTTTGGGATTGTCTAACTTGGTCTCTGTAACACGACGGAGGGGTTCCGTTGGTTTTCTCTTTCTAATCTTCGTCAAACTGCTTATTTTCTGCTTTTCTAAGATAAAAAAGAAAAAAAAAACAACAACAAACTTTCCCTTTATTTTTTGTGTCTTGTGTCATTCTTTGAGCGTTTTGAACTCTGGTGTTTGAGTGGAAATAATGGTTGCCGGTGCCAGCCGCACACGACGTTGGCTGTGAAATGAAGAAGTTGTCTGAGGTTCGAGTGTGACCAAAGGGAACAAACGCTAATGGAAAAAAAAAAATAGAATCTCTTTATTTCTGCTTTTTATAATGTCATTAAATAGAAATGTCTAATGCCTTTTCTAAATGTGTACTCCATGAAAAAAATGTTTTCTAAAGGACACTTAGTGGAGAAGTGAGAGAAGCAAGCAGAGGTTCCTCTTTTTTGTGAGCGTGGGGGATGTCTGGCTATTTAAATTTACATACTGTGTCAAGTGTGAAAAACTCCCCCGTACAGTGAAACTTTAGTTGCATCCATGAACTTGAAGAAACATGAAAGTGTTAAACCGGACAAATGTCAAAGGGCTTTGTTCGTTTCTACACAACAATGACTCATTCTGAATTATTTGTTTGTCTCTGTGCTTTCAACTTAAGAAGCATTTTATTTATTAGCCTTTAAAAAGTTAACATCCTTGTATGAAGCATGGCTGACAAATTAATGCAAAATGCTAATTAGACGAAATTGTTATTTACAAAATGAGTGATTAATATTTTTCTCATGGGAATTTTAAGAGTAAGGGCCAGAAAACTCTGTTTGGTTTCTAAAAAAAACTGATTTAGATTTTGACATGTGACTCTCTGCAAGTTGATATTATGAAATTTAATGTATGACAGGGAAAAGACATGGCACTGGAAGCCGCATGGTGTCTTGTTCGGTGTTAAATGGTGGTCTCAGGTTTAAAATGACAGGAGAGCCAGAAGGCCCCATCAAGGATACAAAAAAGGAGAGGAGAGAATCAAGCTGCAATCCTAAACAATAAAAAAAAAAAAATGGAGACTTTGAAATTTAAGGGCAGAAACCTGAAACCATCATAAACACGGGACAAAACAAAAAGAACACTAATCTTAGGAACCTCAAAATGTGCAAGTGTCAATAAAAGTAGGAAATATCTAACATACGAGAAAATTGACACTAAACAGAAAGTACAAAACACAGAAACCTAAGGATCATAGCCAGAGGTGGACTGGCTGTTAGGTAATGCACCCACACACACATTTGAGTCAGTCCATAATTTCACCAAGAACACATATTGAAAATTATTTTACCCAGAGCCCATTGGTTAATTTTCTTGAAAGACATTTCAAGAACCAAGGTTCAACCAAGGTTCTGTGTTATTCCAACTGAGTTGACCGGAGTTGGAGAAGTGAGTAGAAATCAACAAACCACACAAGTCTGAGGGGAGGCTGCAAGAAAACAAGACTAAATAATATTTGAGTGGATGCAGCAAAAGAGGCCAAACATAATGAGACACACTTATCAATACTTAGTGAAGAAGAGGAGGAACAGAAAGACATAAACCAGAGATAGACAGAGGAAGAGACCGGAGTGGGTACTTCCACCTCCATAAGAAGTTACCAAAATACTCATGAAGATGGATGATTTGTTTACGGAAGCGGGCAAGTGTATGTGTGTGTGTGTTTGCGCGTGTGTGTTTGCGTGTGTGGGTGCGTGGGTGGCTATGCGTGTGGGGGGGGGGTGTTTGTGGGGACTTTCCATTGACTTTCAATAATTTCTGCAGCCTAAACCTGACCCTTACCCTAACCCTATCCATTACATACCTAACCCTAACCAAAACTCACACCTTAGTCCTAAATCTAACCCCTCACCGAAAGACAGAGTTTCGGTCCCCACAAAGAGCAGCGGGTCCCCACAATGTAGTACAGTATGTGTCAGCAAAATGGGCCTCACGAAGTATTACAAACAAACTTGCGTGTGTGTGTGTGTGTGTGTGTGACTTGTATTTGATACAGTATGAGGACCATTTTCCTTATGCATACAGCAAAGCATTTTGTCTACAGATGCCAAAAATCACCTTACTTTCAACAAACTAGTGATGTTCTGAAACTGCCTAATATATATATATATATATGAAGTATATATATATTTCATCTTTATGGAAGATTATGGGGCTTTTTATTTTGTTTTTATCTGTTATCACAGATAAAAACAAAATTGCATAAGCTATGAATTATTTTGGTGTAAATCTTGACTCTTACTAAACCACAAAAAGTTACTTTTTATTCATCAGTTGTTTTTATTTGGAATTTCTGCATTTTTTTTCTTATCAAAGCATGTGTTCAATTTACACATAAAACCCAGATGGAAACACATTTCTCCCATTACCTACTTAACTCTCTAACCACTGTCAAATAAAGTCTGCTTGAGCCAAAACAACCTTTAGAAAAAACCCCACATTGTTTTTCTGCTTTCAGGATTTAGAGCTTCTTTCTGTTCTTTGTGTAATTGTTTATTTACTCTCATAAGTTCACCGAGGCAGCCACCGTTTTCCAAAGAAGACTTAATAAATGGCAGTGGACACCCAAAAAGGAGAAGTTCGCTATAAAGTTCACTTTGCAAACACAAAAGTGCCTTTATATAACGTACTCAAAAGCACCCAATATAACCACATGCTATGGTTTACAACTTATTTATTTGTCTGTAGGTGATTTAAAAAGACATTAAGTTGCTTTAGGCATTACGGAGCATAGAAAAACAGTTCAAATCAAAAGAGCAAAACTGACAATAAAAAATAAATTTAAATTTATTTTGATATTTCTTTGCACAGCCTATAAGTTTAAAACAATATTTTAAATCCCTTGGCAGCAATAGGCAGACTGATCTGCCCTTCCAAACTTGGAAAATATTTTTTTTTTATTTCTTTTGATGCAGTAAGAAGGAAAACAGACAGAATTGACCTGAGATTTCTGCTTCTGCTTGTGATTTAGGTTATTAAACAGTTTGTAAAACAGACTTATAAGCAGGTGAGAAAATATTAAAATGCTGTACTTCGAGTATGACTGAACGTATTACCTTGGGATTTTTAGCTGCAACGGAAGAAAGATTTTCTTCATGTTTGACTGATTCAAACTCATCATTGGGACTCCTATGAGTAAATTATGCAAAAAAAAACACAATTATGAGTCATTTTACAGTGAACTCTGACATATACACAAGTAAAAAAAAAATACCCCAGTTATTTCTTTAACTTTATAAGTGTGATGTTTGCCGTCTGAGTTTAATTTTTCTTTTGACAGGTAAGATGAGATATACTTTACTGATTCCAGAATCAGAAAATTATTGAGCATGACATGACAAAAACATATGTAGAGGCATCGAGAATGGTAAAATATATATATATATATATATATATATATATATATATATATATATATATATATATATATATATATATATATATATATATATATATATATATATATATAAATCAGAATAAACAGCAACAGGAAAAACCAAACTGGTGTCTAAAAGATATGGACTATTTAGAAGAAGTCACTCTTGCAAACATGAGTAAAATACAGAAAACTGTGTAAACCTTGACACAGCAAAATCTCCAAAAACAAGAAACCCAGACAGGATTTTTTTTTCCCTGAAATTGAGTGAAAATCACAAGAAATTATTCACCACATGACCAGATGAATGTTCTTCTTATTGGTAAATCAAAAACTCCCGAAGCAGTTTTCATCTGAACTGCCTGACCTTAAACCTAAACGCCAATGCTTGACTATAGCACTTTAAACAACTTTCACTTTAAATTGTGTGAAAGATGGAACCTTTAGCTTATTTTTAAAGACTATTTCTAGATCTTCCATCAGCAAAACATCAGCACAAATGGCAAAAAGATCAGAACGTGTCATTCGATTTTAACAGCAATCAATCGTGAAGGAAGGAAAAAAGGAAAGCTGCGTTTTGGTCCTTCATATGTACATGCCCTGCACACATCTGCTCTCTGTCCTACTACCCTCTGCGCACCAGGGAGCATGTTTCAACAGGAAAACCAAGGTCATCACAGATGACCCCTTACACCCAGCCCGCCCTCTGTTTGACCTGTGACCCTGTCTGAGATGCTTCAGGTCGTTCATGTCACCTCTTACTCAAAAACAGCAAATCATATTAAGAAAATGGTCCTGACAATGTATCAAAGACAAGAACACAAACATACAACAAGCAGCCAATCTACCTCTTCCTACATCCTCTCAGATTTTGTAATGTATGCAAAGTCTACAGACACCTTAAGCTTTAAATTATTATTCCTGCTTATGTATCTTATACACTGTAAGTAAGAAAAATATCTCTGTTTTAAATCTATTATCTCTTTGTTACCTTCTTGTATTGTCTTTTTTGTGGGGTTTTTTGTGTGGTGCATGGTGGTTTGATGGGAGCACCCTTGATTTTATTGTGCCTCCCAGTATAACGACAATAAAGACCATTATGGTGTGTTCATTCTGAATTTCCTACCTTTATTGTTAAACCACTTCCTTCTTGTGGTTTCATGGTTGGGTACAGAGCCTTAGACTCTTCTGCTGCTTACTCTCTTCCACATCTGACTTAATGAAAAAAGGACAATATCTTCTTTTCTTTGGTCACCAGCAGATCTCTGTAATGTGGACCTATCAGCCCTTTAACCCTGCATCTTTTTCTCTGGTTAGAGCAAAGTCTTAATCCAGCCTCTCCTCCCCACTACATAGCCTCACGATCAATGCTTAATCTGTTGGGTTATTCTAATATAGATCTGTTATCTACAGCTAAAATAAATGAAAAAAAAAAACACCTGCCTTATGTACATATTCTCTAAGCTTACCTTAGACTGGAATGCCTTAATGCAATTGAAAAACCAAATAAGCATAAAACATTAAACATTAAAATGAAATCAAGACTGGCTTCCCCTGAACTGGTTCCAGAACGACTCATGAAGTAACACATTTAAACTTGATTTGGGTATTGATTGTTATTAGTTTCTGATTTTCCGAATCCAATATTATTTATGAATTTCATCAATGTATTAATCTTCTAAGGAGAAAATTGTTATTAAACCATTTTTTCTTGGCTCATCTCTGTTTTTCCTTATGAGTTAATTGCTACTCGGGGGAGAAGTATTGCATTTCCCGTGGCGTTGGAGTTCTTTATGTAACAATGTGGGTTTTCTGTGCATTCTGTGCATTCTGTGCACTGTTTTAATGTTTGTTTTTTTTTATTCCTTTTAAATAAGTTTCAGATTGGGACTTTATACGTCTAGAGGACACCAAAGTACGCCACACTTCACTCAATCATTCTCCCATTCACACACACTCTTACATGCTAATGGGCTACATTGTAGCTACGGCTGTCCTGGGGCAGTCAAACAGAAGCAAAGCCACCAGCAGGCAAGAGGTCATGGGGCCACTCACCTGTTAGTGGCCCTTGAATTGTCTTGCCAACAACATAAACATAAAACAGAGTTGGGGATTCAAACCTTCAGCCTGCCGGTTATAGACAAACTCCTAAACCCTAACCTAAAGTCGCCCCAGAAACTCACAATAACTTATGCTTCTATGAATCAGATTGTTATTGGGGTCAAAATATATCTGATGCGTGACCTCAGAAATACTATAATATCTTATCAGATGAAGGTAGGGGAGTAAAACGGATCATGTGACCACACAGCGGGGGAAAACCACACTACTCATTGTTCAACTTTAGTAGTTTAGAGAAGTGAAACAGGCACTAAGAAGGCCGGCCCTTTCATATACGTAGGTAATTCCCCAGTAAAAGATTGATGACATGGAAATTGGGGGATGGCTTTCTTTTCTAATGTATAAATATGAAGGCAGGTGGTGATCAAACAGCAGAGATAACAAGCCAACTTTAGCTGAGATTTTCAACCCTCAACACCAACAAACCCACCTCAGGATGGCTCGCCTTGCTCTGTCTGCAATTGTGATGATAATGGCCTTCATCGCTCTCACTGAAGGTAAGATGAGACTTTGAAATAAAATGGAAACCATTTAATACATTTAATGATTATCTATCAGCTTTTAATTTCTCATTTAAGTTTGTGTGATAAAGAAATACAGTGAGTTTAAAATATGCTGAACTAACATGGGTGATAGGTCAAAATATTTTGTTCAAACATTTGTGAAAAGCACATTAAAATCAGATCAATTTAAAGTTTATAGCTAAATTTTGTATACAAATCAAATACCGCATTTCTTAAAGATAAATATTTTATTCTTTGAAATATGTGTAAAATTACAGAATAATACATTAATATAATTAATATAAGTCAAAACATTAAAAAGCACTGCAGTTGCTCGATTAGCTGTCAGAAAGTGGAAAAAGCACAATCTTTTAAAAGGAAATTAAGAAAGGGAAAACACAGATCTGAGATATTCACTCTGTGTTTTCTGTTTGCAGGCCTGCGTGGAGTCGGCCCAAAGAAGTGCTGCTTCAAGTTCAATGACAAGCCGGTGTCACAGGATAAAGTTGTGAGCTACACCAGAACCAGTCAGCGCTGCACCAACCGTGCCATCTTGTGAGTATCCACAGTTACAGAAGTTGCACCAGTGACACTGAACCTGCTCCTGAATCTGCTGACACTCTCTCCTCTTCCTCTCTCCCATCCAGGCTGAACACAGTGGCCGGCCGTCAGATGTGTGTCAGACCTTCTGAGACCTGGGTGAAGAATCTCATCATCTACCTGGAGACCAAAGAAGCTTCTGGTGCAAATACCAACCTGTAAACTTGACAATAATATGCCAACACTCCAGCTTACATACATATGTAGGCTGTGATGCTACAGTTTCTCACTGAAAACAGCAGCTCTCTTTCCATGATATTTACCAAATATTCTAATATTTTATGGTAGACTACCAAGATGAGATGAAGGAGAATCAAATTTTTTTTTCTTACTAAAGGAAGTGTGTTTTTTATTATGGTTGTTATGGAACAACACGTGTATTTTTGTTAAATGCAACACTTTAAGTTCAACCATCAACTCTGTAATAGTGATTGTAGTTTGAACTGACCAGATAAAGTATCTATTGTAAAAGACAAAATGTCTTCCAAAGAAACAAAGTGTCATCTTTATTAAATAAGCTAGGATCTGTTGCACTCGCTAATGTTTAAGAAATACAGCAAAACTTTAATTGCTGTAATTGAATTATTTAAAGTCTGTCATAGTCATGTTTTTGAACTCTGGATTTTTGTAAACCTGTCAGCTTTTCTATATGCTTAAACGTACATTGATTCTTATTAAATAAACCTATGTTACTTTTCCAATTCAACAAAGTTTCTTTTTCATATTGTAAGTTGTAGCTGAGTCTGGGATTAATGTTCACGTCTTTAGCGCTGCCGCCTCCAACTCTGTTTCTTAACCCCTGCAGATGTCATGTCTGTCAACAGGTTACCTGTGCAAAGGTATAAATCTGGTTACTATATGAGGCCAAAGGTACTGATCAACTACTGATAAGCAAATCACTTCATTTACCCTTAATACTGACAACAGTTTATTTGTGTGCCTGAGCTGTAACATGTAATATCCATTTTCTAAGAATACTTCACTTAAACTAGATTACCTTAATCAGTTTTCACCCTAGAAAAAAAGAAGACAATAAAAGAAGAATAAAAAAAGGAGGACGTAAAGCTCAACTTGAAAATGTGATGATGCATGAACACCATTTACAGCAACACCTCATATTATGAAGTTTGTCTCTGAGTTTTTGGGCAAAATGCTTTTGTCTAAAACTCACATATAGCATATAAACCAAGAGACATAACACCTGCTAATATGATAGCTTGCTAGCATTTTGGCAATTAATCAGCACATAAAATAAGCAAAACAGATTGAATAACGTAGTTGGTAAAACAAAAAAGAAATTAAATTACATTTTTTTAAAAAATAGATTGGGAATAATTATTCCGTGACCTCGAGTGCCTGTGTACTGAGGGTTTTAGATGTGTCTGATACTTTGAGAAAGAATTTAGGGGGTAAAAATATACAAATGTATGTATGTATGTATGTATGTATGTATGTATGTATGTATGGATGGATGTATGTATGGATGGATGGATGGATGGATGGATGGATGGATGGATGGATGGATGGATGGATGGATGGATGGATGGATGGATGGATGGATGGATGGATGGTGTGAATTAGACCATCACGAACCACACTCCATACCAGTAGGTGGCGGTAATGCTGCTAAAAGTTTGTTGCCAACCGCCAATAAGACCAAGAAGAAAATGAAGAAGGCTATATGAGGAGAGAAATAATGATTTTTTTACCCGGGTTACACTTGCATGAGACAAAACATAAAAACGCAACCTGATTGATTTTATTGAAGTTTGATTTCACTCTGAGGAATAGATCTCATTTTGTGTGATTAATTTTAAAGATGACTTCATGTATTCTTACTGCGACACTAAAATCTCCAGCATGGGAATGATGGGATGATCTGGGATGACCTTGACACCCAGAGCCAAGACGACGATGAATTAGTATAGAGAGGTTCTACATATTAACTAATCTTACATATTATCTTACATGCTCATTTTGCTGGAATGATAGGTTTCCCCTGAACTGGTTCCAGAACGACTCATGAAACAACACATTTAAACTTGATTTGGGTATTGATTGTTATTAGTTTGTGATTTCCCGAATCTAATATTATTTATTAATTTCATTAATATATTAATCTTCTAAGGAGAAAACTGTTATTAAACCATTTTTTCTTGGTTCATCTCTGTTTTTCCTTATGAGTTAATTGCTACTGGAAGGAGAAGCATTGCATTTCCCTTTGGCGTTGGAGTTCTTTATGTAACAATGTGGTTTTTCTGTGCATTCTTAGTTTATTTAGTCCCTGTGTTGTCTTATCAAGTCCCTCATTGGACCCAGCTCTCTCTTGTCCCCCTGATTATTCCCCCGTGTATTTAGCCTCAAATTTGTCCTCCGTTCCAGGCTGAATCCTTGTCATTGTTGTCTTTGTCAGGTCACAGTTCGCCAACTTGAGATTGTGCCTGGGATTGTGAACAACTTGGACATTTACTAAAACTCATGTTCTCCACCTTACCCTGCGTCTCGCCACCATCAATCCTCATCATAGCACTTGATATGGGGATTATTCATTTGAACCCCTGCAGGCTCTTTTACTGTTTGGTTTTTTATTCCTTTTAATTAAGTTTCAGATTGGGACTTTATACGTCTAGAGGACACCAAAGTACGCCACACTTCACTCAATCATTCTCCCATTCACACACACTCTTACATGCTAATGGGCTACATTGTAGCTACGGCTGTCCTGGGGCAGTCAAACCGAAGCAAAGCCACCAGCAGGCAAGAAATCATGGGGCCACTCACCTGTTAGTGGCCCTTGAATTGTCTTGCCAACAACATAAACATAAAACAGAGTTGGGGATTCAAACCTTCAGCCTGCCGGTTATAGACAAACTCCTAACCCCTAACCTAAAGTCGCCCCAGAAACTCACAATAACTTATGCTTCTATGAATCAGATTGTTATTGGGGTCAAAATATATCTGATGCGTGACCTCAGAAATACTATAATATCTTATCAGTGAAGGTAGGGGAGTAAAACGGATCATGTGACCACACAGCGGGGGAAAACCACACTACTCATTGTTCAACTTTAGTAGTTTAGAGAAGTGAAACAGGCACTAAGAAGGCCGGCCCTTTCATATACGTAGGTAATTCCCCAGTAAAAGATTGATGACATGGAAATTGGGGGATGGCTTTCTTTTCTGATGTATAAATATGAAGGCAGGTGGTGATCAAACAGCAGAGATAACAAGCCAACTTTAGCTGAGATTTTCAACCCTCAACACCAACAAACCCACCTCAGGATGGCTCGCCTTGCTCTGTCTGCAATTGTGATGATAATGGCCTTCATCGCTCTCACTGAAGGTAAGATGAGACTTTGAAATAAAATGGAAACCATTTAACACACTTAATGATTATCAATCAACTTTTAATTTCTCATTTAAGTTTGTGTGATAAAGAAATACAGTGAGTTTAAAATATGCTGAACTAACATGGGTGATAGGTCAAAATATTTTGTTCAAACATTTGTGAAAAGCACATTAAAATCAGATCAATTTAAAGTTTATAGCTAAATTTTGTATAAAATCAAATACCGCATTTCTTAAAGATAAATATTTTATTCTTTGAAATATGTGTAAAATTACAGTATAGTTTAATTTAAGTCAATATATTAAAAAGCACTGCAGTTGCTTGATTAGCTGTCAGAAAGTGGAAAAAGCACAATCTTTTAAAAGGAAATTAAGAAAGGGAAAACACAGATCTGAGATATTCACTCTGTGTTTTCTGTTTGCAGGCCTGCGTGGAGTCGGCCCAAAGAAGTGCTGCTTCAAGTTCAATGACAAGCCGGTGTCACAGGATAAAGTTGTGAGCTACACCAGAACCAGTCAGCGCTGCACCAACCGTGCCATCTTGTGAGTATCCACAGTTACAGAAGTTGCACCAGTGACACTGAACCTGCTCCTGAATCTGCTGACACTCTCTCCTCTTCCTCTCTCCCATCCAGGCTGAACACAGTGGCCGGCCGTCAGATGTGTGTCAGACCTTCTGAGACCTGGGTGAAGAATCTCATCATCTACCTGGAGACCAAAGAAGCTTCTGGTGCAAATACCAACCTGTAAACTTGACAATAATATGCCAACACTCCAGCTTACATACATATGTAGGCTGTGATGCTACAGTTTCTCACTGAAAACAGCAGCTCTCTTTCCATGATATTTACCAAATATTCTAATATTTTATGGTAGACTACCAAGATGAGATGAAGGAGAATCAATTTTTTTTTTCTTACTAAAGGAAGTGTGTTTTTATTATGGTTGTTATGGAACAACACGTGTATTTTTGTTAAATGCAACACTTTAAGTTCAACCATCAACTCTGTAATAGTGATTGTAGTTTGAACTGACCAGATAAAGTATCTATTGTAAAAGACAAAATGTCTTCCAAAGAAACAAAGTGTCATCTTTATTAAATAAGCTAGGATCTGTTGCACTCGCTAATGTTTGAGAAATACAGCAAAACTTTAATTGCTGTAATTGAATTATTTAAAGTCTGTCATAGTCATGTTTTTGAACTCTGGATTTTTGTAAACCTGTCAGAAGTATCAGCTTTTCTATATGCTTAAACGTACATTGATTCTTATGAAATAAACCTGTTACTTTTTCAATTCAACAAAGTTTCTTTTTCATATTGTAAGTTGTAGCTGAGTCTGGGATTAATGTTCACGTCTTTAGCGCTGCCGCCTCCAACTCTGTTTCTTAACCCCTGCAGATGTCATGTCTGTCAACAGGTTACCTGTGCAAAGGTATAAATCTGGTTACTATATGAGGCCAAAGGTACTGATCAACTACTGATAAGCAAATCACTTCATTTAGACTTAATACTGACAACAGTTTATTTGTGTGCCTGAGCTGTAACATGTAATATCCATTTTCTAAGAATACTTCACTTAAACTAGATTACCTTAATCAGTTTTCACCCTAGAAAAAAAGAAGACAATAAAAGAAGAATAAAAAAAGGAGGACGTAAAGCTCAACTTGAAAATGTGATGATGCATGAACACCATTTACAGCAACACCTCATATTATAAAGTTTGTCTCTGAGTTTTTGGGCAAAATGCTTTCTCTAAAACTCACATATAGCATATAAACCAAGAGACATAACACCTGCTAATATGATAGCTTGCTAGCATTTTGGCAATTAATCAGCACATAAAATAAGCAAAACAGATTGAATAACGTAGTTGGTAAAACAAAAAAGAAATTAAATTACATTTTTTAAAAAATAGATTGAGAATAATTATTCCGTGACCTTGAGAGCCTTTGTACAGAGGGTTTTAGATGTGTCTGATACTTTGAGAAAGAATTTAGGGGGTAAAAATATACAAATGGATGGATGGATGGATGGATGGATGGATGGATGGATGGATGGATGGATGGATGGATGGATGGATGGATGGATGGATGGATGGATGGATGGTGTGAATTAGACCATCACGAACCACACTCCATACCAGTAGGTGGCAGTAATGCTGCTAAAAGTTTGTTTCCAACCGCCAATAAAACCAAGAAGAAAACGAAGAAGGTATATGAGGAGAGAAATAATGATTTTTTACCCGGGTTACACTTGTATGAGAGTTACACTTGCATGAGACAAAACATGATTTTATTGAAGTTTGATTTCACTCTGAGGAATAGATCTTATTTTGTGTGATTAATTTTAAAGATGACTTCATGTATTCTTACTGCGACACTAAACTCTCCAGCATGGGAATGATGGGATGATCTGGGATGACCTTGACACCCAGAGCCAAGATGACGATGAATTAGTATAGAGAGGTTCTACATATTAACTAATCTTACATATTATCTTACATGCTCATTTTGCTGGAATGATATGTTTCCCTCTTTACAACTTTTTCCTCCACTTTCCTCCATTTTACTTACCCATTTTCTCTTTTCCTTTACATTAGCAATATCTTTATCATGATTGTTTATTTGAGAATCATATTAAATTTGGTATGTTTTTACTCATTGGTTTCAGCCATATTTTTTATCATGTGTAATTACTTCAATCTTAGTGTCACATTAGCTTAGCTTTGTGAGACGTGTCCAGGGTTTCTCAACACTGAGGGCTGCGGGCCGTTAATGGAGACGTGTCGTTCTGTGTGGAGGGCCAAGGGTCAATGCGACGGCTTGACAGAACGGTCTGCCATATTTTAGCTGAGTGGAGCCACACTGGGGCAGGAATATAAAAAGGTCTAATGTGAAAGAAGGTAACATGAGTTCAAATTTAGAAAACATTCTTTGTATGTTCAACATTGGCAACTTACACAGTTATTAACTTTTCACATCAACAGACATGTAGATCCAGTCCCGACAGCATTTTGAGGAACCTGGGATTTTTATTAAAACGTTTCATTTTTCAAATCAAAGTAGGATAAAGTTACTAGAGGAGTTCAGCTGTAATCTTGTACAGCTGTATGTACAAGATACAACTGTACAATAATGTTTTAGGCTTATGATGATGCCTCACTTTGCTGTCGCATGGCTGAGAGATCTGTTAATTTTCTCTTTTTAATCTTCAACAAACTTATGTTCTTATGCTTTTCCAAGGTACACAACAAAAGAGCTTTTATTCTTAATTATTTGAGTGGAAATACTTGTTCATCTTTGCAGCCGCCCATGACGTTGGCTTTGAATTACAGAAGTGGTCATGGATCATAGTGTGAACAAATGGAAAGAGCGCCAATGAAGTCTTACATCGATTAATTCTGCTTTTTTTAATCTCATCAAATATTAATATGTGAGTCACACCTGATTAGCTCTATCTAAATGTGTATTCGAAGACAAAAACTGTTTCATTATTATTTCTTAAAGCAAGCCCAATGAAGAAGCGAAACCAGCAAGTAGAGGTTCTGCTTTTCATGAAGTGCGGAGATGTCTTGCTATTTAAATTTGCATATTTTGTCAAGTGTAAAAACTCCCCAATGACAGTCGTGTCAGTGAACCTGAACAAACATGAAGTGATGATCAGGAGAAATGTCAAATGGGTTTGTTCTTTTCTGCACAGTGATATATATCGGTGATGCCTCATTCTGAAGTGTGTTTTAACATTTAAAACTGTTAATTTCATAGAATTTCATTTATACACATTTTAAAAAGTCAACATCCATATTTTTATTAGGGATGCACAATATTGGATTTTTGGTCTTTATCCAATATGCCGACATACTAAAACTCCTTTGGCCAATGACCAAAATCAATACAGATGTTTTTTTTTTCCTTTTCCTACTTCCTGAAACTACGTGGCTTTCTCTTCTGTGGAATGAAAGTACTGCATTATCTTTGTCAATTTAGCCTGCTACTAAATGCAAATGCCAAATAGGAGGCTGAAAATAATGTAGAACTTGCATCTTATTCATGACTTTTGCTCTCTCTAAAACAAGGAAACACTCAAACAGTGCAAGACATGTCAAAAGACATTTTGTGATTGTTATTAATTTTGTATTTCCTGGAGTATTTATTAATTATTTTAAGAACCTATTAATAATCATTGGCAGTATTAAAAAAAAATTATATTTGTTCATTAGCAGACTATTTTTTTAGGGTTGGGTTCTTATTGGTGAAGTCTCTTTTACTGCCACAGGTTTGATTCTACAGTGTCGAGGGACGTTTTGGTCTAATGTGAAGTATTAGATCAGGGTCCGAGTAGTCCTTGTGTTGGTGTTGTGGTGGAAAATTACTACAAGTTGACATCTGCTGATCAGGTTATATGAAATGTTTGTGAACTCTCACCAAAAAAAAAACTCCTACATGTACAAGATTGAAAGTTGTTCTGCATCAGAACCAGACTTTCGCTTGAAATTCCAAGAATTTCTTATTCTTGGAATAAAACTCAAGTATTGTCTCTGCCTGGCAGAGCTTTTCATCCAGACTTGCTTCATTATAACGGTCCTACAAGCTCTCTGTATAGTGCACAATGTATGAATAAACCTGATTGAGCGATTTCATCTAACAGTGCTTGGTAATATAGTTTTCTTCCAAAACAGTGTTCTTTTGAGATGGGTTTTTTCAGTTTGTCTGAATCCCCTTCAAACTCTTTTAATAAAACTTCACATCCAGACTGAACAATGAACAATTACTTATACCTCTATGACTCACATTGTTATTGAGGTCCCAAAAAAAAAAAAAACAACAAAAAAAACCCTGGTTCATATTAGAAATTCTCTGCGGTGTCTACAGCAATGAGGTTTTGCATTGTATAAAGAGGCATCAGATAAAGGATCATGTGACCCGACTGTGGGAGAAACCACAGTTTTGGTCAGGAAGGGAAACCACTCTCTTCCTCATTAAACATTTTTACGGAAGTGAAAAAATATCACGCACAAGCAGACACAAAGAAGACCTTAAAAAAAATCTCCCATGTACGTAGGTAATTCCCCCCCAAAAATGGAATTTGGGGTGGCGGTTCCCTTTTCTGATTTATAAATATGAAGGCAGGTGGTGATCAAACAGCAGAGATAACAAGCCGACCTCAGCTGAGATTTTCAACCCACTGCTGCTCCTCAACACCAACAAACCCACCACAGGATGGCTCGCCTTGCTCTGTCTGCGATTGTGTTGATGATGGCCTTCATCGCTCTGACTGAAGGTAAGATGAAACTTTGAAATAAAATATAAACTATTTAATACATTTAAAGATTATCAATCAACTTTTAAATTCTAAGATAAGTTTATATGATAAAAAAAAATACAGTGAGTTTAAAATATGCTGAACTACCTCATATAATGACTTAAATAATAAAGCATTGCTTTGCCTGAGATAGTGTCAGGATTACTACAGAGGCGTATTTAATTATTTAAAAACGTGTCAAAATATTGGCATTTAGCTACTGACTTGTTGATAAATGAGCATCCATGCCTTTATAGTTAAGCGATTTTTAGAAAGGAAGATTTATTTTTTTCAAATTGCACATATTTAAATTTTAGAAAAGAAACATCAAAACGGCTAGAGGGACATTTAAGCTACACCTGAACACACTTTGGGGCATTTCCATAACTTTTTTTTCACTGAATCTGTGTTTTGATTTTAACATCAAAGAAGTTAAACAGGCACAATTTCTTCTGTGTTCTGACTTCTCAAACCCCACATATTTAATTTTTTTTTACCAAAATAATGGAAAGTAGACACAAACATGGGCAAAGTCAGAAAGTGGAAAAAGCGTAGTCTCTTCTATTTTAAGAAGAAACTATTTCAGATGTTGCCCTTTCACAGTTTAACAGGAAATTAAGAAAGGGAAAACACAGATCTGAGATATTCACTCTGCGTTTTCTGTTTGCAGGCCTGCGTGGAGTCGGCCCACAGAAGTGCTGCTTCAAGTTCAATGACAAGCCGGTGTCACAGGATAAAGTTGTGAGCTACACCAGAACCAGTCAGCGCTGCTCCAACCGTGCCATCTTGTGAGTATCCACAGTTACAGAAGTTGCACCAGTGACACTGAACCTGCTCCTGAATCTGCTGACACTCTCTCCTCTTCCTCTCTCCCATCCAGGCTGAACACAGTGGCCGGCCGTCAGATGTGTGTCAGACCTTCTGAGACCTGGGTGAAGAATCTCATCATCTACCTGGAGACCAAAGAAGCTTCTGGTGCAAATACCAACCTGTAAACTTGACAATAATATGCCAACACTCCAGCTTACATACATATGTAGGCTGTGATGCTACAGTTTCTCACTGAAAACAGCAGCTCTCTTTCCATGATATTTACCAAATATTCTAATATTTTATGGTAGACTACCAAGATGAGATGAAGGAGAATCAATTCTTTTTTCTTATAAAGGAAGGGTATTTTTATTATAGTTGTTATGGAACAACATGTGTATTTTTGTGAAATGCAACACTTTAAGTTCAACCATCAACTCTGTAATAGTGATTGTAGTTTGAACTGACCAGATAAAGTATCTATTGTAAAAGACAAAATGTCTTCCAAAGAAACAAAGTGTCATCTTTATTAAATAAGCTAGGATCTGTTGCATTCGCTAATGTTTAAGAAAGACAACAAAACTTTAATTGCTGTAATTGAATTATTTAAAGTCTTTTATAGTCATGATTTTGAACTCTGGATTTTTGTAAACCTGTCTGAAGTATCAGCTTTTCTATATGCTTAAACGTACATTGATTCTTATGAAATAAACCTATGTTACTTTTCCAATTCAACAAAGCCTCTTTTTCATATTGTAAGTTGTAGCTGAGTCTGGGATTAATGTTCACGTCTTTAGCGCTGCCGCCTCCATTGCGTGATTGTGGACACTAGATGGCGCAACTCGATCCTTTTGCATCAGAACAGTTGAACGCCTGTTCTCTGCCGTGCTGTTACTGTAATTGCCATAGTAAAAGGTCAACAAGGGGGCAAACTTTGGTTGATGTGGAGTCTATATTTGTTAATATTCTTAAAAAGGGCCTAAGGCAAAGTATTTTACAGTTCATTACCCAGTCATGTAAACACAGCGAGAGACAGCATTTTACATATAAAATGTCAAAAGTTTTAATTATTAAATGCTTCGTAGCATTGGAGGGCAATATGTGTAATTGTAATATGTTGCCTATTTTTCAAAGTTGCTCATTCCCTAGTACAATTTTTCCCGTTTCTTCTTAATTGCTTCTGTTTTGTTAATTTTGAGGACATCCGCGTACAGTTATTTTAATTTGTTACAGTTCAGCTTTTTTCTTTTTTTTTCTTTTTTGTTTTTAAAATCCACTGGATTTTATAATAAAAACACTAAACACAAAGCAAAATTTGGAAAAAAATAAAAAATAAATACATAAAAATAAAGTTTTAGAGTAACCAAGACATAAATAAACACTGGTCTATCCCAATTAATTACAATTCCATCTAGACTTTAGTATTTTTCTCTAATTCAGTTCAGGCTTTACTGTATTTCATTCATAAATTAAGGACCTAGTGTCTGGAGAAAGTGGGAAGGAACATAATTGTTAAGAACACATAATTAATTATTAAATCCAAGCTGCTTGGGTGCAATGTCAGTAATAATTTGGGGAGCATTGCCATCTGTTAGTTTTGGTCCATCGTGTTTTATCAAGTCCGAAGTATACTCTACCATGACATTTTGATGCACTTTCAGCTTCCTTCTGCTTAAAGTTTGTTCAAGTGATGACGGCATTTTCTAGCAGAATTTAGCATCAGCACTCTCTGCCAAAAAATATTAACGCCATGATACCACTTTGCTAAGCTTGTACTGAAAGATAATGAAGAACATAGCCAAGGAGATCCGTCTTGTTTCAGTTTTCAAGAAAGCAGTAGCTCAGCCAATCCCTCCATCCAGGAGTGTGTTACAGAAGGCAGCTTGATGTGCTATGACTTTATTAATCTGATGTTCATGTCATGCTATGATGTATCCTTTTCAGATACATCGTAAGTTTGAGCCAACAGACTGAAGGTTTTTTTGTCCCCTGAGAAATGGCTTTCAGCAGAGCAAAGATCCAGACACTCTCACATTGTTTTCCTTGTGATTCTTTTCCCCTCTCCCTGATTATTCCTGTGTCTATAAAACTGTTATGCTGTCTGTCTATTGACAGAGCTTTTACTCCTACCGGTGCATGAGTGATTGATTGTCTTGTCAGCACTCGTTTTTTGCGCGAGATATAAACAAATCTTACCGAGTGATTTTCACCAAACATTGAGTGCTTGGATTTATTTATTTTTTTTCCAAAACAACCCTCTACGAAAATGAAATTTTTAAGCCTAGTCTTAAAGGTGGACAGGGTGTCTACCTCATAGTATATAACTGGAGCCAACAGACTCCAGTGTTGATATGCATCTGCATGAATAACAATTCATTCTTTTCTTGTTGTACTGGTCTTCTTTGTAGTCTTTTAAAGCAGTAGATTTGGTGCCTAACCCTAACCCCACACCCACAACCAGAGGCCTATCCCATTTACATTTGACCAATAGGAGAACGAATGAAGGATCCCAACAGATGAATCAAGTTACCCAAACTCAAGACAAAAACAAGGAGACGATGGTTGTCTTTACTTTCAAAATAAAAGTATGGACTAGCTTTTTCTTTGCAGTCTCAAATCAAAGTAAATGGTCTGCTTGATGTGCAACTAGGCACAGTCAATACTATATTACTTATTCACTTGTCATGTTTCTAATAATTTTTGCAGTGTTCACGGATCATTAGCTTATTTTCAAAAAGCCCATTTCTTGATTAAAACAACTGTCAGTATATCAGCACACAGAAGAAAGTGCGCTAAATAATGAACACAAAAAAATAAATGTTGGAATGCAACATCTAGCCATTTACAAATGGTCTTGTTATAATTAAATCAAACAATATGATCAAGCAAAACAGCGTATCACAAAATAATCCAGATGACTATCGTAGTGCATACTGTAGGAAAAAGACTTCCTACAGTAGTATACAGATAAATAAACTAATGTAAATCTCACATTAATTGATGTTACAGTACGTTTTAATGGTGGGAATAACTCAAACATTACTCTATATAATAAACAAACTAATAGCATTTGAATGCTCTCTGTGATGACTTTAGAACATGGTCTTATCTGTTCTTAGCTTTTAAAACCTTGTAATAGCATATCCCATTCAAATAAGTGAAAAGAAGTATATCAAAACATTTTGTCCTCCACATGCATGTGGCAACAAAGCACAGGAACAGGTCGTAACCTCCTGCCAAATTATGTTAAGAATGAGCAAATGTGCTTGCAAAGGACTGAGAGTAGCAAACGGTCGGAGACCAACCCTGATTCTGTTTGCCACTAACATACCAGTGACAGTGTTCACTGACATAAAAAGATCTTGAAGTACAATGAAGAAAATGTGCTTATTGACTCTGCTTCAACAGCAAATCAGATCTACAGCATAATAAACCAGGACATTTCTGAAGAAATTTTGGTTGGAACCCAGCATTCTGATTCTAAAAGTCAGCATCGATGCGAAGCTTACCTAACAACTACTAAATAGCATGTGGAAAATCACAAGCTTCATGTTAGAATCACAAGCTAATATGGGCTTGCACCATTCAGGATGTTAAAATTAATGCATTAAACTAAAATTAGCCAAAATGCTGAGAGAAAAAGATAATAAAGGCTAATAATATTGCACTGCCTGTGGTGATGCACTTACCTGAGAGGAATATTGAGACTTTTATTTTGAAATTTTCAGTGAGCTTCATTTTAAATGGCCACACTAATCCAATGTTTAACAGTGATTGGGTTAAACCAGTTAGCCTATATAATGCCCAAAAGAGCAAGTAGTTGTAAATGGCAGCTCAGCCTTCTATTTTAACTGAACGTTCCGCAATAGTTAGAACTACAGTGATGCGTGTTTGTAGTCCTAAACAGTTGCTCTGCCCTGCTCTGTGTTCTGTTGCTATGGTAATTAACATAACCAAAGTGAACAAAACATTTCATCTACTACACACAGCAAACACCAACGTTTTTCAGTTACAACTATTTATTTAGTCATAAACATTTGTTAGTTAAAACCGTTTTTTAATCATAAACATTTGTTAGTTAAAACCGTTTTTTAATCATTAACATTTGTCAGTTATAACCGTTACAGCGGTTATAAAGGAGATCGAGCCTACCACAAATAAATACACTTTTATGAGAAAAAAAAATACTGTAATGCTACCCAAATACAAACACAATATTGAGTAATCAAGCGATTTAAATAAGTCCAAAATCCCAAGGCTCCAACAACGAAAAGCGAGCCATATGCCGACACAGATCAAGGCTAATATAAAACTGTGCAAATGTCTATTTTTATTGTATAACATCTAAGTTATTCAATAGACGACAAAACTAATCTTCATATATTTACAAAGTTGCCTTTTATCCTACCTGTGGATCACAGAGGAAGCGAGTTGAAACAATGTTACTCTGGCAAAAGCTCGTTTATTCTGAGCCGCGCATGCCCAGAGAAGGAAACTCTTTCTCCCTGTTCGACCCACAGCGGCACGAGAGCGCCCCCACTGGCAAGAAGATACATGCGCACAACAAAAACGTCTTCATACATCAGAAAAAAAGCGAAAAAAAACAAAGACAAAAGACAAGACCAATTCTGATTTAAAAATAAGGGGTGTATTTTATTATTATTATTATTATTATTTTTTTTTTTTTTACTGTTTCTCAAACCTCTACACATGCTTATCATCATGACCGACTTATTTGTGGCGATTTATGTCTCCATCATAAGGGTCTCCATCTCCCTTCTCGAGATCGTGCATGTGGTACCAGCCGCATTAACGGTGACGGAAGAAAAATAAATAAATGAAGATACATTTTATTGACAGAAGAGCAATGGATGCCTATTTAATGCTATGACAGGCCCCAATAAAAACATAGTATATTTAAAGCAATATTTATTTAAAAAATAAAACTCTAAAGAATAACAAGTTTTCATTCACTTTCTGTGGAATATAGGGAAATGTTATTGTTTGTTAATAATGATAGTAATTATTATTAGTCGCTATTCATATTTATTTAAAAAAAATTATGAAATATATTTTGAAATTTTCCACCGGAAGTAGCTTGGTGGAAGTACCGCTGGTTCCCCTCGAGAAGAAAAACAGCCGTTGGAGCGTTTTCCTCCTCACTGAGGTCTACCTCCGTGTACTATCAGTAAGCGGCCATATGTAATTTGACCCAATTCATTCATTCATTCACTTTTCCACGTTGTTTCCGTTATCTCACTTAGCTTTGGTGTTTTAGCAGAGAAAGCAGCATTTTGTGCTAAGCTCGCGTGACTCCCTCCGACGTTCCTCGGTGTATGCCTCGGCGAGTGTCCGTATCAGGCTGGGTGGTGACAGCAAAATGATCGAGCGACCAGAGGCTGCTGTTCCGAGCATCGCTGTAAGTCCATGTCTACCTCTTCCAAGAGTCTGCTTTTTGAGTGTTTGACTGAAAATATATCACGGTGTGTATCTCCGTTTCTTTGTATGCTTACACACTATAATGTAGCCTTGTTGGATTCTTGCCTTCCCATTTTCTCAGCCCCACTATTAGTTAAACGATGTTGAAATATAACAGTCGTCATTCAGTCAGGGGAAGATGGACGCCTTCTTTACAAGTTTATTCGTTGGACAACATCATTGTGTTAAATTCTTGAGGAAATTGGACTGGTTTGAGGTCTTCATATAGGACACATAGGGACGTGGTCTGGTTTCAATTAGAGCTGGCTGCGGTGGAAAAAAGCTATACTGCTGCTCAGATAATGCCAGCAGGGAAAGTATGCAATGGATGCCTCAGTTCTTAGAACGAGGTGCTTCTAATCGAAATTAGTAGACCTTATACTCTTACCACGAGGAAGGGGAATTTAACGAAGTCATGTATTTTATCTAAAACAACATTTGCCATTAAGTTTGCAAAAAAAAAAAAAGCATGGAAAAAACAAATACTGCAATCTGAAGGAGCAATAAAAGTATTCAAATGATACAAGGATCATGAATGTTTGTTAATAAGGACAGCAACAGATTAATCAACTATTGATTCGAGTCGTCAAGGCGGGGTATTGAGTAAAGTCGATGGATTTTTGTAGCACCGCATTCACAACAAATGTCATTTCAAAGCACTTCCCAGATGGCCAAGTTAGTTCAAGCCAATCATACTTATTCTAAGTTAATTACTTGGATCATAGTCATGAATCCATGCACTTAAGTTCAATTTATTATTCAAATTTCTTAAAAGGTTTTCTATCTGAGGAAACACAGCTGACTGCATCGAGTCACTGACTTGAGATTGTTTTTTTTGGTCAAGCGGGGCCTTCATGCTTAAACTAAGTATTCATTTCTAACTTTTCCTTGTTTTGTTGGATTGAAACAACAAAACAAACTAGCAGCAAATTAAACTATGTTTGGTTATTGTTTTCCGGAGCATAAACTAAAGAACTGCCAGGCGAGAGCTGAAAGAAAACCCAAAATTGGCCAGGAAAAGCTGGATTGTACGTCTCTGTTAACAGCATTTTATTAAACAACTTGAATTGCCTAAGCTGCCAAAGTTACACAAAACCAGTAAAAACCTTAGCTTAAAAATCAAACAGAACATAGTAACAATTTTCAATAAAGAAAAAAAGGACGTTACTATAAAACAGTCGACTGCTTTATAGTAACATGGAGGTTAGAATAAATGTCATGCAGTTGACTCGTGACAGGCTTTGTATTCAAGAAAAAAAAATGCAGTTTTTTTTTAACGCAAGACTCACCTTATATCTCAAAGATGATGTTTGAGTTAAATCCTGAAATTGAAAAGCTCATGATGGGATTTAATCCATCATGTTATCATACATCCGGTCAGTTGATTTTTTAGGAATGTATTTACTGTAAACATCTCTGAGTACTTATTAAAACAATTTTCAGTGGAATCAATCACTGCTTTGTTGGATCAAAACCTCATTGAACTCAAGCTGGGGAGAAGAACATACATGCACACGGAGAGCATTCATCCTAAACATAAGGTTCTCTTCCCAGATTCAAGTCAAATCTACTGGGTAACTACACGGCCTACTTTTTTGGTTTCTTCGTGTAACTGGAAATATGTTTTGTCTATGTTTTCAATCATATTCATCGCCCAGCTGTCTGAATGTTGTCGGCTTCTATCTTTGGTGTATTTGTGGTGTCAGTTCATTATAAAATTTTAAACACAAGCTCTGATTTAGAAGCCACTCATGCCTCCGTGTATGTCATTTCCTCTTGAGGAGGGCTTGTTTTTTGTTTTTTTTACACTGTCACTTACATTTAGCAATGAAGGATTACTCACCACAATGCATGCTACACCATGTTGTCATTCTGCATCTGTCTGCAATAAAGCCAAAGGTGACTGGCAGTGGCTTTCTTTGGCATAACAAGGTAGTGGTCATGCACAGACAAATAGAAACAGCTGGGAGATAAGTGCTAAAAAATACCAAAACGGCACCAACACGGTTATTCTTTTCAACGGCGTTCACTTCTCCCTTTGCTCTGCTTAAACAAAGCAATACTACTTGATGAATTATTCATTTGGAATATGTAAAACTAAAAACTGGAAACAGCTGATGGAGGCGGTGAGAAGGCCCAGGGATCAGCTGCTGCTGAATGCCTGTGGAGGGTGAGGGGCTTGGCAAGATGATGTCAGTGAGCCAGGCAGCTACTATCACCACTGGGTGGACTGGGGGGATGGGGCTGCATGAATGGTATGGGCTGACTAGTCTTTTTCTCTCTCATCCCCCATTACTTCCTTTTTTTTTTTTTTTTAAGTCCCGTGCCTGCCGCTCTAACTGTTTTCCTCGCTTTCTTTCAGCTGTGTAGATCTGAAGTGCACGCCTGTGTGCCTGCTTATTTCCGCAGAAACGTTAACCTATAAATTCACACGAACATGTTCCAACCGATCCACGCTACATCCATCTACCTCTTTATTACATTCACAGTCGGGCGGTTTTTGGAGCTAGACATCGACAATCTGAACCACCACTTTCTCCTGAAGTACTAAAATAAAACCTATGTGGGTACCCGTAATGTAGCAGCAGGGAAATGAACGGATCGTCAGAGGTGGTGGTTTATGTAACATACTCGGAGCATGTGAATGTGGGTGGATCAAACATAGAAATGTTGGAAAGTGCTCCAGGCTTGTTTGGAGTAGTTACTCCTGCTTTTCTGCTGCAAGCATCACAGTATTGATGAGGCGAATAGATTGTGCCTGTTTTTTGTTGTTGTTGTTGACGCTTCATACTTTCAGTCTTTTTTTTTCTTTTTTTTTCACACAACTTAACCCAAGTTGGGTTAAGTTAGTGCTAGTGAGTTTACTTATGTTGCCAAGTTTATGAAGGTATTAAAGTTGAAATGTTTAAATTAAACCTGCAGATACTCTTGTTTGATCGCTCTTATTGCTTTAGATTTGGTACCAGGTTGTATACAATGCAGTCATGTGGCTATCAAAACCATGTGGATTAGCGCTTGAGTGTGCATTTCACTTAATCCCACACTGCTTTCTGTATTTACCTTCTGAGATTTGCTGGACAACTCCTTTCATCCTCACTTTTCTTTATATTTATTCTATTTCCTAGACAACATTTAGGTATAGTTTTAAAATCTCTTCAAAAGATTACTACTGTATTTCTGTGGAAAATAAAGCTTGTTAAACTGTCCACATGTCGGTTTGGGTCACAAGATACATTGCTACGATTGCTGATTTATATTGGTATCTTTTCCAAATAACGTGACAGAAATGATGTCTAATTAATAAACAAAATATTTCAGCACTGTATTTCCAAGGGACAGAACATGGAGGTTTAGTAGTTGGGGATGTGGCAAAAGGACGTTTTTGACATTGTTGACCATTGGGTTTAAGATTAACATCTAATCTATGAGTAGCTCCGTCACTTCTGCACGTTTCCATCTGTGCCATGCATGACAGAGCTGCAGAGGCCAACAATCAATTGTGTTTGCCCCATGTAGCATGCAAAACGCTGTGTGGTGATTGGAGGGTTTTTATAATGATAACAAACCGACAGACAGAGAGACAGATGGTGGAGAAAGAGATCAGGGAGAGAGATGAAGAGATACCTTTGTGGCAACCAGCTTCCTTCCTCACACCCGGTCGTACACGATGGACACGATTGAACACGTAGGACGTCTACTGTTTTTAATATCTTCATTTGGCTAAATATGTCTGCTGTAAGAAAGTCGATGTTTAGCAGTCTAATATTTCGGTTTTTAGTTGGCGTAGCTAGAAAGTTGTTTGCATCATTTTCCAACTAAAGCCTGTTATTTCTCCTCTCAGCCCCCACCCATCCAAAGCAACTGTTTTTCCCCAACTTGTATTTATACCAGCTACACTTAAGTTGAAAGGGGTTCTGTCGATGTAGCAAAGGAAAAATGCTAATTGCAGGTTTTGAAAAGGAGCAAGCTTTTTGCCTTGTTTTTTCGCTGTATTTTCTTTGATATAAACGCGAAGAGAAAAGGACTGAATAAGCTTTTCATGTTTACATACATCCCTCTGGTGTTAATAGGTTACTTTCCCCTGATCATGACTACGTTTGAGCTAATACAAGTTTGATAGTCTGCTGTCATTGTCTGCTTATCAAACACTAAAACAGAAATCTTGTCTTTCTTTCAGCAGCGGAACTTGGAGGGGTATGTGGGCTTCGCCAATCTCCCCAACCAGGTGTATCGGAAGTCCGTCAAGAGAGGGTTCGAGTTTACATTAATGGTTGTTGGTAAGTTGGAAACACCTACGTCTTAACCGCCAGCATTCCATAAAAATGTTTGCGTCTGTGTTGTAGGCAGAGCGCTGCATGCACACCTGCACAGTTGACAGTTTCTTTAAGAGCGTTAGTCATTGGCACAGCGTGACGGGGATGACGGGGTTGGAAACGAGCGGCATCCGGTGCACTCAGATGCTCAGGATGACAAGCTGACAATTTAAAGAATAGTTTCTGCAGAGAGCTGATAGCCTTTTTGGCCTGGCTGGAATAGCCTCTAGAATGCTGATGAGTTATGGAGAATGTGGAGAGCTTTTCTTGTTTTCTTCGTTGGCCTCTGGACATTTTTTTTGACACATTTTTGTATTTTAGGCCATTTCATTTGGAATGCGTGCGGCAGGATTTAACCTCTAGCGTAAGTGGCGTTGGGTGCAAAGACGTAGCTAAGCACATCACGGCATAGAAGAACTGTGGGTTGGACTGTACATGTAGACATGAAGCTGATACAGCTGTGGTGTGTTTGACTTATTGAACAGAACTCCATGCGAGTTGGAGCGCTGGGTAATTAACACATCGATTTTTACACAATGAGTTCTACAGAGCAGCGTCTAATATGTGGTGTAAAATTGATTGGTATAGAACACAGTTTTATTTTCGATTTCAATTTATTTAAAATTAAATCTTTTTAGACTAATGCAGCTCGAAAAGTGAAAAAAAACGACTTCTGATTCCCTTCAAGTAAAAGTTAACACTTGCTCTTTTTCATCAGAAACTTATTTTTCTTTTTTGTGTGTGTCTGTCACATGAGCATGCAAGCTTTTTAAAGTGACAATCTATCACTTTAGTATTTTAAACTATTGTGTGTAGTACTGCCAGACTGCCATAAAAGGAGAACTTTGCTGCAACAAATAGATTTAGGTCATTAAGTGATTTAGACTGACCAAAGGCAAAACATTAAAAGTGTTTTTTGTTCTCAATACTATTTTTAGCAAATTAATACCAAAGAGGTTTCAGTAAGGGATGTCTGCAAGAATTAGAAGCAGAGCAAAAAAAAAAAAGTTACCTGGCCCTCCATCAGTAAATATGTTTTTAGTTACGCTTTCTTCTCAATATGGACATTCATAGTCTGTGTAATTTTCATACTTGCTACTAAGTGACTCTGCACACTAACCTGCTCTCACTCCAGAATTTATTCATTTGATCCATGCACAGGAAAACCAATCAGGTCCACAATGTCTACCTGCTCTTCTCGGGTTAGATTTGATCTAATAAATCTGCAGCTTGTGGCGACCCTGTTCTTTTCAGCGAAAGTCAAGATAGAAACACAATGAGGCCTCCAGATAGGAAGTTCAGCTTCCTGGTTAGTGTCCATTAGCTTTGGACGAGCAGCACAGTGACGACTTAGGCGAGGATCAGAGACATTCACATGTAACGTAAATAAATGTTTGAAGTCCCACGAAGTCTGTATCTGGGGTGGACACTTTTAGGAAGAAACTATTCTTCCAAAAACGTTTAGACATCCAAAAAAAACACATTGCTAGGTTTAATAAGCTTTTTGTCTTTTATGGTTATTTATTGCTATTGAAATTCCTTTAACAATTTAAAATCAAACCAGATTTGAGTAGTTTTTTGGTTTTCTTTGGAAAGCTTCAGGCAGTGGACTTGGAGGCTCAATTTTCCAAACACATTACTAACTTTACTTTTAATGTGATCTTTATTCCCTAAAGTTTCTTGAGATCCAAGCAAGAGAGTGTTAATTTATTTTTGTGATATTTAAGGGTTTCAAAGCTTTTGGGAAATCAATGAGCTTATTAGGAAAAAAAACATAACCGGTTCAAATTTCCACTTCGTCTTTTACTTGTATGGCAGTCTTTTTGTCGAAACACGAGCTGAACAAGAGTTTTGATATATGAATATATATGAGATTGCTTATAGTTAAAGAGTCAACAGACATGTAAAGTGTTAAAAAAGCAGAAAAAAAACCGACCAGCACTAAAAGAATAAACAGTTTGTCTAAGAGTATCGTTATTGCGTAAAAAGGGAAACTAACCAGAATTTCTTTAACTTTTTATGTCCAGAAAGTTTTCTTTTTTTCCCTCAGTGTGCCGGTAATTGTCCAAAATGTCCAATTTCCATGGGTTGTTTCCAGAATAGTCCACAGTCTCCTGGGGATCGTTCCAGTAAGAGGTCTTGAGACGGTCCAGGAATGTCTGGCAATCATTCAGCTCCTCCTTACAATCCAAAACTGTTTGACAGCCTTCATCAACAGTCTCTATAGTGGTGGAGGATTTATGGTCGAGATGTTGCAGAGTCCCATCAATGGCCCAAAATAATCTCCCCAAGTGTAACATGCAGTTTTGGCTGGAATCTGACAGTTCTGTCACAGCAGTGTAAGAATTGGTCTGCCGATTTTATCGAGTTGAATGGAGATTGCAAGTCTTTCCTATCCCATCCCATTTCCTATCTTAGTGTTTTTGACGTGTGCAGAGCATCTAGCAAATATTTAACTTCAAAGCTAAACCCTAAGCCACTGCTCCGGCTTCTAGACATCAAATGAAATTTGAGAATAATCCAAATTACCTCTGAAACCACAGCTGCTGTTTGTAAATCCTATGAGGGACTAAGGTCAAAAGGTTAAAAACTCAAATTAAAACCAGAGGCAGCTTTAAGAATAATACATCCAAAATACTTTGTCGGCTGACTGCTTTGTCCACCAATACAGTCAGAGAAGCTTACAATGGAGAGATGAGAAAGGAAATTCCAGTGTTGAGACAGGAGAGCTGATCATGTTTTGATTTGAGGAGCAACAGGACGATGCAGGTTGTGAAAGTTGGTGCTGCTCTTGGTTTCTTGGCGAAGTGTGAAAACTTGGCCGGCTTTAGAGGTCTATTATTATTAATAATTCTGTGGCAGAGCCTACACATGGTGGAATATGAGGGGACTCTTCTGATCCTTGGAGGTCACTCACTCAAACTCCTGCTGCACACGTAGAAAGCTTCTTATGGGCACTTCTGATCAGCTAAGAGGTTAAATTAGAGTGCCGTAAAGACTGAGCAAATATCAAAACTCTTAAAATGTGCAGTAAATCTGTAATATTTATTGTACAGCACAGATGGTAATCGGTGATCTGATGGTTGTCAAACCTGCTAAAACTAACTTCTATGTTCTAAAGGACTTACTTTCTGCTTTCACTGGTGTTTTAATAAATATGGCTGCATTCCTTGCATACAGGTTATAGATTATAATAAATCAAGTAAATACCGTTAAGTTGGATATAATCTATATTTTAATAGACATTTCCGTACTGACCTGTGATGGCAGTCGAGGAGCTGCACATAGTGTGAAGTAAAAAAAAAAGAGGGATAAATTAACATGAACTTCACCTTTTATTTTCACCTTTAAGTGCCATGCGATGGCATAAAAAATAATCATATACCACGCCCTGCTTTGCCTGGTGATATTCACTTATTGCAAGGGATTTAAACAACTCCATTAGCATGCATTAGTCAGCTGATGCTTGGTTCGGTAGCATCTCTTTAGCCACAGCTCATGTTTCCCACAACAGTTACGCAACAACAAGGTTGTGCACAGGTCTAACATCTTCAACGGAAAAGTATTGACAAGAAATGTACATTTACATCCGTTGTCTCTTGCCAGAAACTCGATCCCTTCCCAACGAGGAATGCCATCAGAAACTTCTTGTCTGGTGGATTTTTCTTTTTCTTTATATTTTTTCCTCCCCTCTCTCCTGCTCCCTTTTCCACTCTTTGGGGGAAAAAGCTGCTTCCTGCCCCCCCTTTGTCCAGCTGGTGGTTTGAATAGAAACTCTTGGAAAGATTAGTGAGATCCAGCGCCAGCGTGGAGATCTGAACAGAGCTGATAGTCAGATGAGAGCTTGGAGGAGAGGGGAAGTGATGGCGGTTTCACGCTGCTCCTGATGGGTAATGAGACCAGTACTTAATAGCTCTGTCATGCTTCTGCCTTGTTAAAGCAAACCATAATGAGAGCACCGAAGGTGCTGTGTGGGAGACTCACCACTGCAAGAAGAGTTGTGATGCAGATTGACATATTGCATTACAGGTTCTAAAACTTGATTTTGGAAAAGATTTTTTTTTTTATCCATTGATTGTCAAGCTGGCCTAAAGATATAACATTTTTATTATGATTAATATATTTTGAGTAAAATGCAAGTTGGAATGATTGGATCAATGACATTACTGTTCAAGTAAAAATAAAAGATCAAATTTCAGCTTCTCAAAATACACTGCCACATCCCTCAATAGTATATAGGATCAAAGTGACAAACTTTGCTACCATTAAAGAAGTGATTGAGCCTTGAATGCATTTCACAGATCAACAGCAGTTTCCCTTCTGGGTCAGGAACAGTTTACTTGTCAGACTGATCCTTGTTTGATTTGAAAACTGTTTGCCTCTTGTCTGTGCTGCCTGTCTGCTTGTTGTTGTCCTATAATCTTGGGAGCTTTGTGTGTGCATGTGTGTGTGTATGCTATCCACATCCAGATAAGACAGTCTGACAGGCTTAGGATTGACCGTCTTGCCTACTGACCTTGCAGAAAGAAGTGAATGAAGTGAGGCTGTGGTGCAGTTAATCTGCTAGCTTAAACACACACATACACATATATCACAACGTTTCTACAACTGTTCATCATGTGGCTACTTAGTCATCCTTATACCCATCTCCAAGGATTAGTTATGTATGCGCAGCAATTTCTTTCTTAATATTTTGTAAATATTACGTTAGTCAATCATATGGCAACCTTGCATTGCATACCATTTTCAAAACACAAATCAGAACACAAATCAGAATTCTCAGATAATTTTCTCACAGATACTGTAAGGAGGAAGATGGGGAAATATTTTGATCAGCAGGTATCATAATTTCTGAAATGAATAAAACAGATATTAAGAATTAATGCAATCAAGTTTTTAGTGTCACATGCTGGGTTCTATGTTATATTGGAAGCAAATCTGTGTCACAGCATTGTGCATATTTCTCTCCTGCTAAAACACTGCACCGTCATTACGTCCTCGCAAGGATGCTGTTTACAACAACTGTTCTGAAGAGCATCGAGCTAAGAAATCGTCCTGATGTTTGGAATAAGCAAACATCAGGTGTTGGCTTATTGCTACTGTCACTAGTTTGGGGGAAATTAAAGGATTTGTTAAACATGTAGGAATGATAAAAACAACACTCCAGTTTTTTATATATTTTTTTTTTTGAGGGAATATTATAACATGATATAAAGTTCAAAAAAAGTTTATTTTACTTAACACCCCAATAAGATTTGAAAGAGAAGAGTGAGGGGGGAAATGTGGATTATTCACAACTGATAGCATCAGAACACTATTTACTATTAATTTCACCATGACATGTTTTTCTAATCATGCAACCCTAGTCACATATTTTGAACTACATGGATTCCTCTCTTGTCGTCACAATTAGCTAAAAGACAGCTTTAACACTTCCTATGTAGTACGTGATACAACAAAATTTACTTCAATCAGTTTTCAGAAAAAGAAATTAATCTGAATTTTGTAGATTTAAAAAACACATCTATTGAATTTTATGGCTGTTTGGGAGGCGGAGATACATTTTTCGGTTATTGTTAGCATGTTAGAAACAGTGGTATTATGCTGCTACTTCCTGAAACTATTTCCTATTTTTAACAGAAGTCATTCTGAAAAAAAAAAAGAATCTCTGACATTTGGTGATCTGTGGTTAGCTGCATTTCCTGGTCTAAACTGTCAGCTTAGCCCCGACTGAAGCAAACAAACTGAAACATACAGTCTGGTCTACACTGACGTCTGCAGTCACAGTCACAGTGAGAATTAATTTTGTCTCGAGTTCTTAAGTACTGGGATGTAAAGATAAATGTGCACCATGCTGACTTCACAGAAGTTTTTTTTCTTCTTTTTATAATTATGACAGAAGTGTATGTACAAGAAATAGTGCATAGATTTTATACAGGATTCCCTTTGTTCTGTAGGTTTGTGACCAAAGGGAATGATGTGCTGCTGTAAACTTCTGCTCTGAGTAAAATAAATTGAGTCAAGAGAAATGAAGAGATTTCTCCTCGGAACATAGATTTTGTGGAGAACTATGTGAAGATATTGGGATCATGTCTTTGACATGTCGAAACACGAAAGTCGTAATATCACCTTAAAGGTTGTTGGAAAAAAGTACTTCCTCAATCAAAATGACAGTTATTGCATTATTATAACCCCAGTAATCAGTATGTTAACGCTTTGCAACGGCAGCAATAATTTATGTATATAGCACATTTTCAGCAACAAGGCAATTCAAAGAAGCAAATACAGCAAAACAACAAACCAAAGGAAAGAGCTAAAGAGGAAGCATAACCCCATGTTTAAGAATAAGTAGTCCATGATTTATAAGCTAGTAGAACCGGGGGTTTTTTTACTCAAGATTATCTCATACCGTGAGATTCTTGTGGGCCCCTGCTTATCACCCGAGATGGCCTAATGGAAAGAAGTAACTATTGGTGAAATCTGAACTTTTCCTGCTGTGACAAGTCAAAGTGTCAGGTGTCGAGTCGGCGAATGATAAACGGTTGTGCAAACAAAGAGAGATGAAATCCGAACACGTAACTATCGTGTTTCTTACCTAAAGTCTAAGAAACTTTAGCCTACTTTTGTTGTTACAATTTAACATGGTGTAGGTCCACTGTGCAAAGACGTCAGGGCTAGAAGTAAAGAATCATATTAAATAGCGGTTTCTGTTAAATCAACTACTTTTAAACAAGCTCAACATTAAGCTGGATTTTGCAAATCCAGACTCGGGTCATCTGTCCTATCGGACCAGTGAGAATCTCTCAAACAAAAAAGGTAGATTTGCTAACTAGGACCAAATAAATGAGGTATACATGGCAGAGTGCTTTGTTACATTACACAAGTGTTAGTTTGGTTGTACCCACACCCCCTACATAATGTGTTATGGGCTTGTTTGTGGTTACAAAAAGATCCTCAGTTTACCATTCAGGTTTCTCAGTAACACTCTGTGGTATCATCTACATTTTATTGTGTTTTTTTACAAGTTTTCCTACTCTAGTGTATTTCCTCCAGAATGAAGTTAATTTCAGTATTTTTCACCGTAGTATTCTTCCTAGATTGGTTTAGTTTGCTGTCAGCCGTTTGTAGAGCACTACATCAACCTGTTTACAAACCTTCCTCTCCAAGTGTCCCCTTTGCCTCTGGGTTCAACACACTTCCCAGACTAATATGCCAACGTGCACAACTGTGTGTGTGTGTGTGTGTGTTTGGTAAAATGAGGTTGTGCATTTCTGCATGTCCGTGCACGCTCTGTTAAATTACTCCGGGCAAATCTCTTTTTGTCTTCTTCCTTCTTCTTCACTGCTCTGCTCCCGTTCTCTCTCTGCCTCTATTTTGAGACGCACATGTATGCTCTGACCCAGCATGTGCCGATTCTGTCAGATTTAGTCCCAGGCTCAGTGGATCGCACCAGATCGCCCTCTAATTTTAAAAGGAATAAAAAAAGTCAAGAGAAAAGTGGTTGGTGTCCCTGCCAGCCTTTTTGATCACCAAGATCCAGAGAGAGAGGGTAGTTTAGGTTCTGGCTCGTTTGTAGGATCTGTCAGACACCGAGATCTTTATCTTTTCCCTAAACAATAACCTTTTCCCTCTGTTTCAGCTACTCTCTTTTACCGCTACCATGGACAGTTATCTTCTCCAGCAGCCTGCTGTTTATCAAATACAAATTTCCTCCTGTCGACTGTGACTGATGTTTTTTTTGTTAGTTTTTTTTTTCTTTATGCATTTATACTCCCAAGTTGCCCCATTTCACAGTTTGTGGTTTTGACTTCACACATGCCTGTTAGAGGTGTGTGTGTTTGTGTCAGGATGTGAGGGGGGCCAGCTGCTGTCTCCGGCCTGACCGATAGCGGCAAGGACAAAAAGAGGAGAAAAATGAGGAATGTCAGGAATCTCACGGGAATCCCGCTGTGACCGTTTTCTTGGATTGTTTTTTCTGTTGTGCTCAGTCCATCTGGCTCAAACGTTTATCAGGGATTATATGCCTGGTTTTCTTCACATACATATGGTAGGCCTAGGTAATCCATGCTGCTTGGTACTTGTGTCTTACACTTTTAAGTTTCTAATTATATCCATCATTTATTTCTCACATTTAACTCTAAGGATTCATTAGCTTAAAAATAAAAGCCAAAGTCTTATAAAAGAAATGTTGAGTAAGCCTGAAGATATGACGGTAATCTCACAGGAGCTTAAACTTCAGACAAAACACCTAGCATAGAAATACCGACTCATTGACTCAACAATGTATCGACAGGATTTTAGAAAAACATGTAGCCTGTGCTTACCTTGTTAAATATCGTCAGGACAGTTATTGAATAAACAAATGCATACAATTATTACAGTTGTTATGGTTTCATAACTGCAATAACCTTCCTGTCTTACAGTTTTTATATTAGTTTCAGTGAGATGCCCCGGAAACTGGCTGGAGAATTTTTTGTTTGAAGTGTAGAGTAGCGCAACACGCCCGCCCTCCCTTCCCACATGTTGCTGTGCACTACCAGTCAGCTGGCTGAAAGAACACTGCTTCGCTTTGTCCTCAATTATAAAAGAGACAAATTTATCAGAGTGGAAATAACTTCCGTGTGGGGAAAAAAACCTCATGGTTTGGAAACTAATGGAATTCCACCCATATCTCTCATTTTGACAGAGTATAACAATCTAACTATTATTAGATTGTTATATTCTGTGTCTTTGTATAAAGGGTAGAATAGTAAAAAGTACAAATAATTATTTTTTGACACAATATATGCTACATTTACTATCAGGTTAGAAGTAAACATAAAATAAATCTCAAAGAAACATCATTGCCATGTATTTTATTCTAGTTTTCTACATTATGGATAAATGTTTTTTTCAATTTTAAATAAAAGAAATTGAATTTGAGTTTTTTTATGTATAAATATTTCAAATCTATCATATTTGTTACTGAAGTTCACTGTACATGGAGAATCACATGCTGGCCAATGTCTTCCAATAAGCACCACAGTCTCCCTGAACAACACCAATCTAAGTGAACTGCACTACAGCCATACATTCACGACTCTCTTTCACAATTCAGAAGTAAAACTCATATTTTCAGCAGTAAAAAAGCTGAAGTGGACTTCAGGGAATGTAGATGGAAGATGGGAGAAGATGATGAAGTTACTCAGAGAGAAGGAATATGAACAGCATGGGTGAGCTGGAAGGGTCAGCCATCTATCACCGACGTTCAGGTCATTAGTCTGTTTGCAGCTGGCAGTGCACTTCCACTTGTCATGTGGAACCAATATCTAATTAAAGCTGAACAAGAGGGGGCTAATTGGGACACTACTCGCCCCGAGGGAGTTTAGACTCCCGCAGTGCTTCCATCACCCTGCGAGTCTCTCAACCAACGACATGAACTGATGAGCTACTTTCAGCAACAGCCACCAATACTTTAGTCTCGGCTGTCGGCTTCTTGAAGAAACTGCTTCAATTATTATGTCATCATTGTGCACTTTTTAGAGTTAAAGATTTAGTCGGAGACTAATTTGATTTCTCTCCAGTTGAAATTCAAATTAACTTTCTGAGGTAAGATTTCAGTCAGTAGCTGCTATACTGATCATTGGATCAATGCCAAAAGTATTATTTTTCTTTCTATTTTCCAGGAGTTTTGCTGCTTCAAAGTGGGAAAGTGTCATAAAACCTTGATGGGTGGCACTTTGTTATAAATTCAGTTAACAAGCATACTTTGCTTGTCATGAGTCTACCAGCACTGATGTGTGTCGCCCTTAAAACATAAATCTACCTGACAAACTGTGAATGCAACTTTATGGTTTCGCAGCTTTTTGCTACTTTCAATGAAAAGGTAGACTTTTCTTCAAAAGACTACCTTTTAAATGAATAGTTGCCTGGTGAACAGATTGGATCTTTGCAGCCCCTCCAGAGTTCCAGTTGACTTCTTGGCTGTTTTTCTAATTAATGGTCTCCTTGTTTCTACTGATATGTTTATAGTTGTTATACTCTTCTGTTTTTTGGATGATGGATTAAACATCGGTGGAATGTTTAAAGCTTGGGATATTATTTTATATCTCAACTTCTCACAACTTCCTGCTGTGTTCCTTGGTCTTCTGGATGAAACTCATTCATTGATGAAATCTCACAAAACATCTAAGTTGCACGAAGCTAAGTTGCACGCAAACCAACTGTTTCCAATTTATTGACTCCTGAAAGGAATTAGTTGCTCTGGATTTTATTTAGAGGTATCATAGCAATGTGGACTGATTACAAATATGTACCTAACTTATGAAATTATTCTTTGTAAAAATTATTTCTCATGCACTACTGTGGTTTGTCCATCGCAATTCTCTCGGAATAGTGACAGGGCCAGAACAGACGGAGATGCTTCACTTCGTGTTGTTTGTTTTAGTTGACATAGCATCAGAAGTGGCACCATCCTGCCAAAATGGTCTCTGTGGACATGTGCATGCTGGACCTCGAACTCCAAATAGTCTGTAATTGATGAGTTGGTCTTCTCCTCTTGGGAGAGACTGTGGGAGAAGCAGCGTGTTCATCACTCAGACGGTGACAGAATATCATCCATAGCTGTGCAAACACGCTCAGGGAACCAGCTGAGAGTTGAAGACGGCGGGGGAAAAACACAAATCCACCAAGTTTTCATAGTCTGATGAAACATCCAGATGTCCCACAGTCAATATAAAGGAAGCCCTGTTCAATTCAAGGGCGTGCCTAAGAGGAAAAGAAATGCATCCAAAAAAGAAGTATGCCCTGTAAGGAAATGGCGGAAAGGCAAATATTTGTACAGAACTGGCTGACTCTGTGCATTTCACTACTTACTGCAGATCTCAACAGCAAAAGCTCCCAGTATAGCTCATCACACAGACTTTGAAGTTTAAGAAAAGTGCTGATCAAACTGGAGTTATTCAAGCAACATCTGATTGTCATTTAGAAACAGGAAAACTTCTAGCTTGGTTCCTTCATCCTGCATGCAGCTTGCCAGGACTGTAAGCAGCTTTGTGCATTTGTTTGAGTCCAAGTATATCTGAAGAAAGTATGCTCTCCTTTGGCTTCCTGTCTTGAAGCTGGAGGTCAATGCAACGTTTCCCAGATGGGGATTCATAATGCGGTTTGTTCCAAGTGGATATTTTTCAATAAAAAAAAAAAAAAAAACACTTTTCATTGCGAGTTGTGCAAAGTTTCCAGGAGCAGTAAAGGACACAATGGGAAAGAGCCATGGGAACATTTTTGTTTATTTTTAACAGTGTGAACACTTTCGCTATAGAGTGGGGAAAATAAGATGTATTTACGAATTAAAAATGTTTTTTTGAGAAAGAACATTACATGATAGTACACTTTTGATTCCAGTTTATCAGAAATTTACTGAATTTTGTTTTTATTTTTTTGTAAGGATTGGAGAAGAAATTGGAGTCCTAGTGTTGTGGAACATTCCTAAGAAAAAATATACAACATAAAATCTGTACTGGGAGGAGACACTGGGGCAGATTCAGAATTTGCTGGCCTGGGAATGCCTTGAATTTTCTGCAATGAGCTTGAGCTGGAGAGTAACTGAGTTGTCCGGGTTTCCCTTCCCGACCTGTTGCTTCGGGATCCGATCTGATAGGTGGAAGACAATAACGAGATGAATCTAAAGCCAAACACAAAATTGGAAACAAGTACAAAACTGACGAGTACATATTTCATGGTTTTGTATTCTTATTCTCCTGCGATCCTTGTGGTAACAAAGCATTGGAAATCTTTTTGTTTTTCTTTCACAAATGGAGAACATGTTACTAAGCTCAAACTGTGTTTTTAATTTAAAAAAAAAAAAAAATCTCTTAGTTGTAGAATTATCAAGTTTAAGCCACATGTGGCTCTTGAGGCTCCTCACAAAAGCTCTTTATGACTTTTAAGCAAAAAAAAAAAAAACATTCTGGATAAAAAGGCAATAAGATAAGCTTGTGCACAGTTTGGTTGTTGAACACCTGCACAGAAATTCTACAGCAGAGTGAAGCTAATGATGCTAAGGGATGGCTTTGATAGGCATGTCGAGCAAAATCCTTTCAAAAATCTTTGGGAACTTCAAAAGGTTTTGACTTTGACAAAAGACAATTGTGTTTTGATATCATCAGATTGTGTTTCACCCCTTCTGCAGAGACTGTCCTGTCAAACAGACTTCCCTCCTCTGTAGTTTTACTCTTCATCTTCATGAGACATGAGCCAGATGCTCAGCCATCACAGACCGCTGTGTGTGTGAGAAAGCATATGTGATATGTATGCTTGGATTGAATGCGCTTTGTCAAATAAATTGTTTGTTGCAGTTCTGCATCTTCTGTGTGTTTGTCATCAGTGGGAGTGGAAAGTTTATACAGTGAGAAGAACAGAAATATTTTGATTTATTTATAAAGGAGGCATTCAGAGAGATGGACAGAGAGAGTGGATAAATGGTAATGTTGAAGAGGGGAATCTCCTCGAGGCAAGGTAGAGAGGAAATGTTTTATTTCCTCTATCTGGGAGCTTTTTGTTCTGGCAGATGATGCCCTGACCTTTTTTCCTCAGACACAATGGATCCAGTTTTATTTTCTCTGTTGCAACCCATTTCCCAAAGGCCACTGAGTGTGTGTGCGGTGCATGCACATTGTATCTAGTCACAGAATTGAACAGTCGGCTGTAGTTCTGTCATTACAACAGCAGAATCCTTGTTGATTGTTGACTTTTTTGTCCTCAGGTGAATCTGGTCTCGGTAAATCCACTCTCATCAACTCTCTGTTCCTGACTGACCTGTACTCCAAGGATTACCCTGGACCATCGCAGCGCATAAAGAAGACTGTGCAGGTGAGCTCAGTTTGCCGTTGGACTAGCTTGATTCGGAATCGCAGCTCACTTCAGCGTTTTGTTGTAGAGTTGGTTTTGCAGATGTCAGCAGTAGCTCATTAATCTTTTTTTGTTATGGTTAATTGCTTTTTTTTGTTTGTTTGTTTTTTATTGCTTGGGTTTGTTCGTTGATAGACGAGTTCTCTGAATGAATTCCTGATACAGAAACAAACACAGATGTGAGGACTGTGAATGTTTAAAGCAGATTTTCCTTCAGCATTTAGTTTTTCAAAGTTGGTCTTTTGGATTCTAGTCTGGCCATTACCTTACTGTGCAAAAAAAAAATATTGCTTCCAGCACGGTCTGGGCTTCCTCCCATAGGCTGGGATTCTCTCCGGTAGACTTTCTACCGGACCAATCAGGAAACAGAAGGAGAAGTTGTGAATCATGATGTTGATTTTCCGGGCTGAAATTTTAATCTGCCTGTAGTTTTAACAATGGCAGTGGAGGAAGTGAACAAAGTTGTTTAGTTCATGTTGGCCACCCTTCCAAATATTTAATTAACATTAACAGCCGCCTCGTTTTGAGCAGTACCTCTCTCTGCGAGGTGGAGGATGGTTGTTTACAGCGCAGGCAATTTTAGGTAAGCTACTTGGCATTGAACTGGTGCATTAGTTAATCACGGGCCAATGTTAGCGATTGGGTAAAATTTAAACCGCCAACACAGTCTATACCTCCAGGAATCACTTCTCAGTAGCTGGGAGTCCAGACTCTATATGAAGAAAATTGTACAAGGGGCTGGTTTTTACCAGGCCAGTTTGAAACTTTTAGGACAGTTTTTAGTTTCGTTCAAAATCAAATTTCTTTACATACAAATCTTTCTTTAGATTAGATATTTAAGTTATTTAAAATGCAAATCTTTAACACTATCTTTTTCTCTCTGTCAGTGATCGTTTTAACGTATTCCCAGTGTTGTTGTTTTTTTTCTCTTTTTGTTTTTAAGCTCTGCAAAGCACGTTGTGTTTCACTTGACCATTTAAAAAGTGCCCTAGAAAGTTTATTTAATTGAAGTGACTGGCACTTCTACCTATTTTCTGATTAATTCTGTTAAAGATTGCTCTTTACCCCATGGAGAATGGAAATATTTGCTTCGTTTCTTCATTTTTGAACCCTAATAAAACAGGCGTTACGGAAATGCCGGCACACATTTTGCCTCAAACTCTGTCTCCTGCCAAAACTAACAGATAAAGCTGTGAAGCTCAGATCAGTTAATCCAGCCAAGCTTTTTAACATTATTTTGGTCTAAATATTTATGAGGCACAGATTAAAACCGCATTTCTTGTGGTCTCTTAAAAGCTTTAAAAGTATCGTAAAAATGGACTTTGTAAACCAAAAAAAAAACAAAACAAAAAAAACCTCGACCCAGCTTGTGGTTGCGGTTGCAGTATTTTGATGGACAACAAACTGAGTCGTTGGTTGTTGAGTGTGAAGAAAAAAAAACCACCAAAGTTGAAGGAATGCGCCAGTACATCCAAGTCAGACATCACAGCTGCCAAGTTTTCCAGATGTTTATCAGCGCAACATTATGAAGGGCATTATTTATGACTTAATTTGAAAGCCCTACCACGAATTCAGACTGCTTTGATGCACATTGTCTGTGGTGTAAATGTGAAATGTTTCATTTAGTTATTCTTGAATTTGTCTTTATATCCAAGGAAATTCAACCCTCCTCCCTAAAAGTGACCAAAGATATAGGAATGATGAGTTAGATGTCTGCAAAAATGTCGGCACCATACATTCCTGAGTTGTGACAGAGTCTTTGCAGACGTTTTGTGTGGTTTCTGCCTGCAGCAACTGGATAACGTAATGTCGAGTCAGGGAGTATGAAAAGGTCAAAGATGACAGACATTTCTGACAGCTTTGTTTCCAGTAATTCTGTCTTTAAAAGACAGGAGAAACTTAATGTGGTGGGGGTTAAAAGATCAGCTCTGAAAGGAGACTCCTATAGTTACTAAACTAAAGATCCCGGCTGCTTTTCTGGCTCACCAGCTTAAAATGGTAAAAAGATATTTTTGATTTGATCAGTTGAGACACAATTGACTTTACGAACTATATATTTTTTAAATGGAACAGTGCAGATCATCAGTTCAAGCAAGCTTACATGGTCATACTGTTTCAGATCTTTTTCATGTAAACCAGTTAGTGTTGCGATTTGTCCAAAATCAGTCTAATAACAGCAAAATCAATGATTGGAGAAACCTAAAAGACAAAAGAACTAATGTTGAGAATTACTGTGGTCTGAATTCAGGCTGCTTTTTACTCAAAAGTGGTGAGACCTCTGTGTGTTGTTCCAGAGCCCATCTACAAGCTTGCATGACTGATGAATCTCTGCTCAACCAGCTGTTTCGGAAGGCAAAATCAGAGTTTTTGTGCACTACATTTCACTTTTCTCCTTTTCATTGTTTCCAAAGAATTGAAGCACAAGCAAAAAAAAGACAGCGATGCTGCAGAATAAGAAAAACAGTTGGGGTAAAGGAGGATGGAGGAACTAAGAGGAAAACTGCCACAAGGCTCAGTTGTGTCCTTTTATGGTTATGACAAACTAAAGAGGAGAAGGCAGGCTGCTGATGGAAGAAAGGATAGAGGAAGAAGGAAGAGAAGCAATTTGTTAAAAGGAACAAGTTAAGGAATTTTGGAGGAGACCACCAGGAAGTGGACGACGACAATAGAAGCAAAAGGAAAGTGAAGGAGTTTGAAGAAATGATGGGGAGGAAGGCATCAAACATGGTATAGTTGGTGTCTGTCAGAAGGTATTGGGAATGATGGGTTTATAATGTGGCATCTGGTCGGAGATCGATTATAGCTCCCTGAGGTTTGTGTGGGTCACTTTAAGGGCAGAAATTCTGTCAATCCTTCATCAGCCTTTGCCTTAAAGCTGGAAAACCGCCCTGTGTGGTTAATAAATCCTGTGGCCCAATCACAAACCCCGGCCCACACACTCGTAAATCCCGTTTATAAAAGAACTTCAACTCTAACTTACACTTTTTTACACCAGCACTGTGTTGTCTTTAGACCTAAACACAAACAAGTATCACCCACACAAACACACACAGGCCCCACAGCTTTTCCTTCTCTGAAAGGATGCTATTCAGTTTGCTGCTCAGCTGATTAGAAGTGCCTCTGTGTGGGTTGGCGAGTGAGAAAACTCAGCTGCACTGTGTAATTGTTCAGAAAGAATCAGTTTGTGGTGTCTAGAGCACCGTTTAATTCAAATTACAAGCCTGGCTGTAATTCTTCACATTTTCTGAGGTCCCTTCAGCTGCTTGGCTTTTTCTACTTAGCAAATGGTTTAAATGAAAATAAATAAGAAGGACATTCACTTTTAAAATGTCATGCTGCATCTTAGTTTAGAACCAATCAGAATAGCAAATAAAAATTCAAACTGGGAGGAAGAACCTATAGAACATCGTAAACACAGCAGGCTAGAGAAGGCTGTTAAAATATACACAATATTTGCAGAGTTGTCATTTGCTCATTTGTCTGTTGAGATGCTGCCAGTAAAAGTTTAAGAAAAATCTTTATTAACTTGATTTATTTGTGTCGCATTCTGTGTCCGTGGCCGTTAAATCTAATCATAAACCATGGCATGTAAATTTGCCACCAGATGTGTTGGATATTTGAGGGTGTGCTGGGATCAGCCAGTGTTCCCACAGATTCATCAGTCATTGGTCCTACAATCATTACCACACCCAATATCTACGCCTGTTGTACATAAATGAGACCCAGTGTGCTTTCCCAATCTCGTATTGTTTGACTAAGTGGAGATGGCTGCCTTTAATTTAATTCATTTTTAAGTTTTGCACTTCAGTGAATCATAATTTCTCATTTTACTGAAACAGAAAGTTGTGTTTAGTTTTCAAGCAGCTGCCAAATCTAAAATATGACCTGCTGCACAAAGTGATGGTAGATGACATTTGCCTTTGCATCTCTTCAGCATAGCAGCTTTATCACAATCAAGTCAGTGCATGAGAACAATGCTGCATTCATTGTCTTTGACTGAAGAACCTTAACCTCCCTCTTCCCATGCATGCTGTGACTGTGGCGTGGGTTTATGTTCTCCCCTCCAAGTAGGAGTTGGTGTCTGCAGGCGTGTTGGAAAAGGCCTCTGTGGTCTGAGGCTGACCGGCTCAGAGTATTTATATTACAGAAAAATCTACCATGTTTTGTCGCTCACAGATCAGATTTCTTTTTAAATGATGCTTTAGGGCCTGAGGGGAAATTTTTGAGGCTTTCTCTCAATCTGTTTTCCCTTACGGAAACGGTTGAAATAGCCGATTTGGTTTCGGGACGGCTGACATTTCACGCACAAACACGTTCATTTGAACACACATGACGTGTGATCAGTCAAACTCAGATATGTCAAATGACTGTGGTGCATGATATATATGCTCAGTTATAAAGTCCGACAGATTATCTCAGGGTTTGTGGAAACCCAAGAATGTTTGTGTTGGAGTTAAAAGGCCGTAGTTCAAGTTTAAAGGGTGATCTGAAAATAACCAGATGGGCCTGTGAAAGTATGCAAGGCAGCAAAAAGCAACAAAGAATCTGTGTGACTGAGGAGCAGCTTTTCTCTTTCAACCTGAGGCCACTTGCAAGAATCAATCCATTTTCTAACACCAGTTTACTTAATTAGTTTTTTACTTTTTCTGACTTGCGTGTTTGATGGCACAATAAAGCTAATAATGAAGCTAATCGTGCCAATTTTTACAATTTCACTTAAACAAAATAAGGTCACTATTGCATACTAGTCATAATGTACTGTGCATTTTTAGTAAATCTATCAGGAAAAAATGCCTTTGGATATCAATCATTGCCCACCTGTTTCAGGGCCTATCCCAAAAAAATAACACACCCTATTACTTAATTGGATCAACTTTTGCTTTGATTACACCGTTATTGAGGCAATAGATCTCTGAAATATAATTTATTTCCATCCATTTCATTTTATTTTTCAGTAGTATCTTGTTGAGAAGATATGAGAGGCAGATTGCAGCACAAATTCTTCTGCAGCACATTCCACCATCTATAAATAGGGTTAAAGTTTGGACACTTGAGTGACCAATCCATTGGTGAGCAGGAGCTGTGGTTAGAAACTCATTGCTGGGTGAAACATAATAATCCATGCTGTAACCGTCCAATGGGAGACTCTTACATATTTCCTTTATTAACTCCAGGTGGTTACTGTTTTATGTGGAAATGTATAATGTATAAATCCAGCATCCAGACTGCTCTCCTCTGGAGTCAGCTCTGTTTTTTTTTTTCCTCAGTGAATCTTCCACAGAAGTGTATGCAAGAATGCAAATAGTCTGCGAAAAATTTCAAGCTATTTCCCAAACTGGATGCTAGCTTAGAAAGGCGGCCTGGGAATTCATCAGTTAGTTTTCAGATAAAGGGAAAACTTAGTATGTTGAAGAGTTTCTTACACATCGTTTTTTATTGTCTTCAGTTTGGGTACAGTTGAGTTAACATGATTCAGATTTTAAGTAGAAATGAGTCAGCCAGACTTCTGCCTTTCTAAACTGGCTGTGAACAGGACGGCAAGTTTCCAAACTGTAGTCTTTGGATGGCGTTCCCCTCGGCTCTCTGGACAAACATTTCTCCGCTCTTCTCATTTCCAGCTGTGAGAGTGCATGTCCAGAATGTCTGCTATGAAACACATGTCTAAACAGAACAAAATCCAAACAAAGTTGCCTTCACATGCTGCTAACCGGTCTCAATTAGAGAAAATAACGTGAAAATGTGTCATCGTGAATAAACTTTGCATGGAAATTACCTTTAATTTTGTTTTACAGAACAGACAACAGTATTTCTCACCTTTCAAAAGGTCTTTGTTGATTGACTCCAAATTCTCAAAACATTGTTAACTCGTGAATACACATCCTTCAAATAAATATACATGCCTTCAATGTTCCTGTGCTGTCCGGAAGAGTAGAGAAATTTGATTTAAGAGTTTACGAAGTCTGGAATAGTATGGATAAATATTTGCATTTCCAGACTTTATGTCCATGTCTAAACGATGTTTCCTTTCCATCCATCGTTTAACTAATTTTTTGGGCCAACCTCCATCTGTGTTCTTCCTCATCCATCTTTTTGTCTCCCCTTCCACCTTTTCATTGAATTATGCACATTGGACCACTGCCTACAGTCGGTAGTCCAATGTCTGTAGATTATTGTCAGTGCAGTCACATTTATTAACAAATGTGTGTTTGTGTGTTTTAGGTAGAGCAGTCTAAAGTTTTGATCAAGGAAGGCGGCGTCCAGCTGACACTAACCATCGTGGACACGCCAGGTTTTGGAGATGCGGTGGACAACAGCAATTGGTACAAAACGCGGACAGTCGCATGTTTTCACCTTTTCCACTATTCCTCTCTGATCTGTTTCCTCCATCTCACCAGCTGGCAGCCCGTCATAAATTATATCGACAGCAAGTTTGAGGACTTCCTGAACGCCGAGTCGAGGGTGAACCGTAGATCCATGCCAGACAACAGAGTTCACTGCTGCCTGTATTTCATAGCGCCTTCTGGACATGGGTGAGTGCAGCATGAAATATGAGCTGATCTGAGACTTTTATTTGGAGGAAGTGATTTCAATATGGCCGCCATGTTTGTCTGGACTACATCGTACGGAAGGATGTAGGGAATGTTCGCACGTCCTTGTGTTACAGATGATGAGGCAGTCAGCCAAGGTTTGACCCACAAAGGTTATATAACCTAGTTCTGCACATGCTCAGAAAAGATCCGCTCACCATCACTGAATCAGCCAATTAGAATTAGAATGGAGATGCTCACAAAGGCAGACAAATGCCTTCTTCTGTCATCTTGAAACCTGTGTGTGTGTGTGTGTGTGTGTGTGTGTGTGTGTGTGTGTGTGTGTGTGTGTGTGTGTGTGTGTGTGTGTGTGTGTGTGTGTGCAGCTGTGGATTTGTACAACTTTAAATCCATCCATCCGCTTTTGCTTTAAGGAGGAATTTGAATGATCCCTGGAGTGTGAATAAATCTCTGGAGTTTAATCTCCTGCCAGGTGTGTAATTTGCATTAATATGTAAATATTTGAATGGCAGCAGCCACAGTGTGTCATACATGTTCCTGTCTGTTAAATTGGCAGACTTTTTCAGCATGTAGATTAACTCAGCTGCACAATAATGCAGAGCAAAGAGACCCTGCATTACTGCTTAAATTGCTCAGTTTGTGCAGAGCTGTTAACAATGGGATTATGAGAGTGCATGCAAAATAACTCCTGCACTTTAAAAACTGTTAAAATGCACACAAGTAGCTATATTTCTGTCCTAGATATATATTCATATGTTGTTCAGACTTTCAAAATTGTAAATAATGAGGTTCATTTTTTCAACAGACCCTCTAAATGTTTTTGACTTCAGAGACATGGACGAAAGTGCACTTTCAAAGCTCCTGCCTTTTCCCTTTTAAATCTTGTCTGCCAAACAGCTGAAACGCACTACTGAGCCGCTCCTTCCCTCAATTCACAGAAAGCTGTAAAATTTGAAAATGTATAAATCTTGTTTTAGAGGTAAGCTCCAGGCGTGTTTCCAGGCTCGACCGTCTTCCAGTGGGTGGATTTCCAAAAGAGTTCCATCAGCGGATGAAATTTTGTCTGGCTGAAATGGGTTTTATTGATGGTTTCTTAAATCACTGCCAGTGTTCTCAGCTAATTTATGAGTTCTAATTCACAGAAATTCTTGAACACTCAATATTTTGTCTCCCTTAAGTCTGAGCGCAGACAACCTGACTCCTGTTTTATCTGGAGCTGCTTACACTCAAATCGCTTTTGGAACAGCAGGACACAAACTTCATCAGCGTCTTCCTTTTGTCTGCTGCACACATCTTGTCAATTATAGCTGCTTTTGGATGAGCTTCCACAGTTGAATACACACACAAATCAGGCATTGTTTAATTGCGTAAATCGAAATAACTCCATCCATACAGACTCCACTGTTTACTGCCTATTTAATCATATACAATTGTTTTCACTGTAATGGAGCACATATTTGCCCTCCTACACCAGCTTTCTGAGTTCATCGTGTCAGGCGACACAACTAAGCAGAAGACTTATTTGACATTCAGTAGTGAAGACCCTGCAGGGACAGACGGCTTGTTTGTTCTCTTCTTTTGTTTTGGTCTAACTTTCTGTTCTCTGTGGCCCTCTGCTGGCGACCCACTGCACTGCAACTTCTTTGCAAAGTGGCGCAATGAGTGGGAAGGTTTAGATTCATTAATGTGGCTTTATTTTTACTGTGAGTAACACTGCCTGACAACACTGCTGACCCTAAGTGAAGCTCAGTGATGAATGCGGCAGGTCAGCATTTAATTGAGCCTGAATCTTCAGACTCGGACTACAGAGCTGATTCTCATTTGGAGCTCATGCGTTTGTACAAACACTTTAGTACTCTATTATTGTCACACTTGTCAATGACAAGTATTCCAGTCACATATTAGAAGTATGTTTCCATTGGTTTATCAACCTGCAGAGCAACAAATAAAATTAGACAAACTGGAGAAAGATGCAGCTTTATGTTGACATTTTATATATATTTAAAAAAAATTGTGAAGAATGATGTCACACACTTTCTTGGGCATGTGCAGAGCAGGAGGAGTGCTTAAGACCTGTTTCCTCTTAAGCACTCCTCCTCGAGCTTTTGCTGAAACATCCCAAAGTCACCAGAACCCTCATCTGCCCACCACCTGCGCTACTCAGCATCATCCTGCAATCCTTTTGTATTTAGCTCTAGATTTTGTGGACCAAAGACATGCCTTGACAGACTAAATTAACAGAATATTACCAGTTACTACACATTGGTAATAATATTACATATTAACAGGATAGTTCCAGAAAATCCTCACTGCTTTGGTTACATTCAAAGAACCTCCTTAAAGCTCATATGCTTGTCATCATCCTGTGGTATTTAATGTTCTGTGCAGAGGGTAATAATTAGTCACTCAGAGTTGAGTCATAGAATATTTAGTAGATTATCATAGGCAGTATTATTCTCATGTATTCTCACTGTCCAGGCCAGTCAGAGATTTGACCAGTTGAAATGCATTTTACTTCTCTGCCTATAAATCTTCAAAGCTAATTAATAAATAAAACTCAGTAAATATAACTTAATACAAGGAGATAAACTTGCGTACACATTGTGACACATTAGAATGAATGAAGGTCGGTATGTTAATTGCCTCCTTTTGACTTTAATACTTCCTGTTTTTTTTCTCCACTTCAGTTTAAAGCCTCTGGATATTGAATTCATGAAGAGGCTGCACGACAAAGTCAACGTCATTCCTCTTATTGCAAAAGCAGACACACTGACCCCCGAGGAGTGTCAGCTGTTTAAAAAGCAGGTTTGTGTTGGTGATATATTACTTGGTATGAAACATCATTTACCACAATTTAAGTCCAAAGAATATTTATGACGTTACAAAACGGTTCAAGCTTAATATTTTTGTCTTATTAGAAAACGGGGAATGTCTTGAACAGCTTCGTATTGATTACTTCTTTTTATTTTAAAAAATTACAGCTGGTATTGGACAGGTAGAGACTTACGCTTAATAGTCTGCTTGTTTATAAGACTGCTGTAAGGTGTGTGTGTTTGTTTGGCTTAAGATCCTGGTTTTAAAAATATGCCTAAAAAAAATCTTCAACAAAAAAAAAAAAAACGGCGAGATGCCTTTTATTGACCTCTATAACTCAGAGGAAAATGAAGGCAAATTATTTCTTGTATCTCAAGGAAATGTTTTCTAATAAATCACAAATTTTTTCTGAAAATTTCAAAACCGTCTTTATTCTGACTTTTAACCAATTTAAGCTTTGTACTGTATCTCATGTCTTTGGGTCTCATATCTTTGATTCTGAGTCGCTCACTCTACTGCAGATCATGAAAGAGATTCAGGAGCACAAAATAAAGATTTATGAGTTCCCCGACACTGAGGACGACGAGGACAACAAGCTCATCCGAAAGATCAAGGTAATTGTCATTAATGGGTCATTATTACATATCACTCCTGATACAACTTTTTATCATTTAGAAGCATCATGGTGACACAAATATGTAAAGAGTAACAAAATCGGTTTAAAATTTTTGTGAGATGAGTTGTCGATGCAAAACTTAGTCCAAAACTAATTAGACTATCACATAATTCTGAAATCCACCTTTTCTTGTTTGTTTGTTTGTTTGTATGTTGCTGTTGTCGTTCTCTCCTTTTAGGAAAAGATGCCTTTGGCTGTGGTTGGCAGCAATGTGGTTGTAGAGGTGAACGGCAAGAAGGTCAGAGGTCGCCAGTACCCATGGGGCGTGGCAGAAGGTAGGTTCGCTCAGGGCCGGGTTGGAAAGAGAGCAAAAAGGCTCTGAGTTTTTAAACGACACAGGGGACTAGAAGCAGTGTTTAGCTGAACCGAACGGATGAGAAACCCACGCAGTGTTTTAAGTTTCTCTAAGGTTTCTAATTTGGCTCTGTGTGAACTCTCACTGCACTCTGTCAGCCAGGGAGTCGTGCCAGAAAGAGGCTCAGACATGTCGCTGTTTAAAGATGGAAGTGTTTGGGAAGTGTCCCACAGGCCGTACTTCCTGTTTGGACGGATGAGGCATGATTTTTTTCCAGAAAGAACGGCACACAATGCATGTTCTCCACAGTGACCCTTTGTGTCCACTCTGTGCGTTTATCACCGGGTAATGCATGAACTTGTCAAAATGTTGATCAGCCAAACCTTATTTAGAGCTGCTATGATTGTTTACAAGTACATATAGAGTCCATATTCAGCATAGTGATATGGACTCTATATAGACTGATTCTTCAAAACTGATTTACCTACTTTACCTACAGTCCTAGTACTGTCACAGTGAGTTTAGTTGTATAACTTTGTGACGTAAATACCTGATTTGTTTTTGTTTAATTGGAATTGACAAAAAGCTAAATCTCCAGAGGGGAACCACAGGCATTGTTGCTCTTTTTGTCCCATCAAATTATATTATGGAGAAAAAGAAATTGATTTACCAAGTCAGCAAAATATGTGTTAATCTTAAATCAAACTAAATAAAACCAAAGCTCCCTGGACTGAACTCATCTCCATCACTCTTTGATTTCCTCTTTAACCATTGCTGTGTTTAAGAATTGTTTTTAGCCCGAGCTATCAGCTTTACCACAGATTTGATGTGTAGAGTGTTGCATTTTGACAAGTGAGAAGTTATCCGGTTAGTTATTTCCCACCTCCCTTCCCTTCTGCACCGATGTACGCACTTGTTTGGTAGAGTTGATCCTGGTAGGGATTCTGGAAAAGGAGAAAAGACCCGGAGTCCTCTGGTATATCACACATCCTCACAACCAGCCACTACGAACTGTTCCTCTTTTCCTTTTTGTCGATGATGTTTCAGAAAGTCGGTACTTTGTTCATTAAGAAAATAAAGTGAAATACCTTTTTTGTTGCTTTGTGGTTGACCATGTATCAGTCTTTCACTGTTTCATTCTTTCTTTTCTCTCTTTTTTTTTTTTTTCCTTTTTTATTTTTGTTCTTTGTCTACTCTATTCCATGACTGACAGAGGGCATTTTTGGTAAACAAAACCATCTTTCACTTTATTTCATCCTCACTTTTTACCCCCACACCTCTTGCCTCGATGTAAACTCCCACCTCCCTCCTGTCAGAATCTGCCCATCCCTCCTTTCCACTTTTCATTTGCTTCGCTGTCACATCATCAGGCTGATGGTCCAACCAATGCTCGAATCAGACTTGGGCTATAGACTAAAAGTCTCCTTAACACATCAGTAAATGAATTATGCGTAATCTCTGACATAAACTTGTCTAGATGAATCTAGATTACATTTGCCTTTCAGATCGAGCTTGTGCATTAGTCTTAGTTCTCCCAGCAATTTACTTCCATCTTTTTGACGTATTACCAGATCCTGCAAGGTGCTTTTCCTGATGCTGCTTGCTAACACAGTGTGCAAACTGTCTGCTTGAAAAAGAGCCGAAAGGTCATTTTTAAGCAGCAAAAGTCTTGGATCTGCCCGGAGATGAGGTTTATTCCCAGGTCTGATGCTGTAAATAGTCATGGAGAGAACCAGAGGCTGTTTGGCGCTGAATCCCCATCTGCAACAGAAACGTCACCCTAACGTTGCGGTTTCCTTCTTTGCTCCCAGGGCGTTTAAACACATCGCCATCGCTCTTAAACGTGAGCCCCAATTCACCCTGCAGCTCAGCTTGCGACGCCGCAGGCTGAGCTGAATGGTGCGGAGGGAGGATGGTGAGAAGGCCCTGCTGTATCTTTGGATCAAGGACTGGAATCCAACATGCGCTAACACATTGCTTATAATTTCATGAGTAACTGAGGGGATGTTGGTGTACTAGCAGGCCATATAGCAGCTCATTTAGAGAAGTAAGATAACGTGGCTTGTCATAAATGTTCACTCATTAGCATTCACAGAGTTTGAATGTTCAAGCTTTAACTTGATGGGAAGACGTCCTGCTCAAATTAGTTCTGCATGTATTAAGTAAAAGGCTCTCCTCTTTTTTCATTTAACTATGCAGTTCATCATCATAGCCTAAATGAACCCAGTCTAGTATATAGAAACACTGAAAATACCTGATTCATTTGGAACTGCATTCTGATTGATTCACTTTTCAAAAATTGTATCAGACAACCAAGCAGTCGCAGCAATCAGGTGTTTTCTGTCATTTATTAATAAATAAAATCTTTATTTTCATAGTTGAAACTTTTTTTTTCTTTGACCTTCTGCCCCCCACATAGCTCCTCTTCCTGGTCCCTTACTGAGGCTTGCACCCCCTGCTGGTCATGCACAGAACCTCCTAAAACACTCCCTATCCAACCACCACGCCCCCCCCCTACAGAGACCTGTGCTCCTTAGCCAGTCAGTTTGGTGCAGGTTTTGGTGTTTGAGCCGGGCTGAATCTGGGCCAAATGCTGGCCGGTTCTGGGCCACGTGTGAGCCGCACCAATCCCAGCAGCTCCAGACCCAGATTTAGCCCCTCGCTGGGCGCACACAGTAACTCAAAAACCGTACCCCTCCCCTTCGTCAGAGCTCCCTCCTCTAGAAGAGACAGGAGGTCAATGGCTGGTTTGGAAGGCCAAGGGCAACGTCAGCTTAAGTTTCATCAATGGTAAGGTGTCCTCTTCCCCCCTCCCCACTGGTGATGATGTGCTGCTGAGTTGGTTGGAGGCTAAACTAGAAGGCACAACGTTCTGAATGAAGAGGAGGCTTGGAGATCCACCGTGTTCAACCTGAGCAGTAGTCTATCTGCAGTCCTTTTCCAGAATCCCGTCTGACCTTATAACCCTGTCGTCTTTGTCTCAGTATCAACCATCTAACGTGTGAGCAGCTGTGTTTGCTGTTGTTTCACCCACAGCACCTCTGTTTGTGTTGCATCTGTGAGTCCAGTAGAGAACTGTGATTGGACGGGACACTTTTCTTTTCCTACATAAACAAAACTAAAAACATGCGAAAGTTGCATTTTTGTATCAAATGCCAGATTAGCTCAACACAATGTACTAGTATTTTATCTGATAAACCAATGTAATGTAATGTAGATGTGAAGTGGATCAGTTAAGATATGGATATATATACATATATATATATATACATATATATATGTATATATATAATTGCTGGTTCCTGCGGGTTTGGGTTTAGCATTGTTCGGTCTGTTTTGGCTGGAGTCCAGCAGATTTACCAATTTATCATGAATGATTAGGAGCAAAACTGGAATGATCTGAGTAAGCAGAGGTTTGTGCTCAGGCTGTCCTGTAGGTGGCAGCAGTGCACATACAGATGCACTCAGAGGCTCGTTGACTGTCTGAGTGTTTTGCTCTGGGCTTCTTGGTGACACTGTGAGAAGACTTCAGTCCTGAAACTAGGCTTATTTTAATGAAACCAGTCAAACAGTAAAATTTGACATTTTTTTTTCTTACTTTTTTTTTTTTCAGGAATCATTTCAGACATTATGATTGTGGGAGGAAACTGCAGCATATGCTTTACAATATGAATTAAAAACTCTAGATGAAGCCATCCTGTCTGATCACAGTCTGCGATCCTGCTGCCCTTTGTTTCCTGTAAACGTGTTTCTACAACTGATACGACTCACACTTGACTTACTGGCGCCACCTGAACAGACCTCGTTGAATGTAGACCCCTCCCTCTAGAACCGCTGAATGAATGAACACGTTGTCTTCTGTTAGTTTCACAACTATTTCTATTTTAATATCTCTTGTTTTATTGTAACATTACTCAATCCATGCTCTAGCTACTGTAAATAACATCCAGAACATCGTGTTGGTTTGGAGAGCAAACAAATCCCAGACGACTGGAAATCCACTGCAGAGGCTGTTAGATATTCACGTTTTATGCCTCAGTTTCCTCTGAGACGCACCGAAGGCGGATTTGATGGGAGGCATCAACGTTAAAATGTTTGTGTCTCTCACTGCTGCTGCGTTTTCCTCTTTGTTGCTTTGTTTCAGTGGAGAATGGAGAGCACTGCGACTTCACGGTGCTGCGCAACATGCTGATCCGGTGAGAAACACGGCTTTACTTCAGCACTTTGAAGTTTTCTGAGTGCGATCGCTTTGTTTTAGTCCAAGAGACGGATAAAAGAAAGTGCTGCAGGTTCATTAATAGAGTGCCGAGTCTGGTAGAAAAAGTGGGAATTAAGGTTATACACATTTTTCCAAAACATAAATCAGATCAAATGCCTATTTGCTGAGGCATTTACAGAAAAGAAAATGTGGGCGTTTTCAGTTTTCAAACATTTATTAAACTAAGTAGAACAATTAGATTTGTCAGAAATCTGTGTTTTATTTATTTTAAATTAGTTGTGTTTAGCCCTATAACAAGCTTGCTTCAGTTTTATAAAGGACCCAAAAAAAAAACAATTGCAATGAATTATCAATGTCATCACGTTTATGGATTGATGGAAAATGCTTTTATTTTCTCAGTCATTCTTAAAGGAAAGATTTTGCTTAGCAAATTTCAAACTGGACGATTCAGAATGATGGGAAAATATCTTCAAAGTGTTTTAATGCAATTTATATATCAAAAATGTCATAAAAACTAAACATTTCATTATTGCAAATTTTGCACTAATTTTTTTTAATTAATTTAAAAAAACCTGTAATCATGTCCACAATGGGTTTTTTATTTTATATTGTACTTTTTTTAAATATATATATATTTTATGTTTTATTTTTGATATCTACTATCTAAATCCTTGTAGAGGATTTTACATTTTATCATGAAAATGTACTTTTTTTTTTTCCTTTTCACCATATTGTAGCATTTTTCCCTCATGCTTTGATTCTTTCACGCATGTTTGAGTAATCCTTATGTATTTGGTGGATTTGGGAGACATTGGTGTCTGTTCATCGTCTTTCTGTCCTTCCAAAGGACCCACATGCAGGACCTGAAGGACGTCACCAACAACGTCCACTATGAGAACTATCGCAGTAAGAAACTGGCCGCCGTCACCTGCAACGGGGTGGACACCTCAAAGGCCAAGGGACAACTCACGAAGTAAGAGCTCCGTGCTCAACATTGACACTTGCAAGGAGAAATCGCTGAATATCCACGCAGACATGAAAACACTGACATTCTTTACTTTATTTCCGTGATCCACAGGAGTCCTCTGGCTCAGATGGAGGAGGAGCGCAGGGAGCACGTGATGAAGATGAAGAAGATGGAGGCAGAGATGGAGCAGGTCTTTGAAATGAAGGTCAAGGAGAAGAAGCAGAAGCTGAAGGATTCGGAGGCTGAGGTTGGTGTGCTGCTCACACTGACTGCTCACACTGAAGCAGGAAGCAGGAACTTTTTTGAATTAATAAGTTTTATGACTAAACAAATTAAAAAGAGGCGTGGAAATGAGGATGACAATGAAACTGTTGCACGGATCTGTAAATACTGAAAACTGCATCATTCTCGCTAATTCTCACCGGCTCCCATTTTCAACCTGAAGCATCTAGAATTAAGCTTAATTTAGAGCGTCAGAGTGACTCTCTGCTACTTTTAATCCGAAGCTGGAGAGGCGCCACGAGCAGATGAAGAGGAACCTGGAGGCGCAGTACAAAGAGCTGGAGGAGAAGAGGCGAGTGTTTGAGGACGAGAAGGCCAACTGGGAAGCTCAGCAAAGAATCCTGGAGCAGCAGAAACTGGACGCCTCCAAGTCAGTAACACCCAGATGTGACGTTGGTCACCTTCTGTTCTTCCAAAAAGAGCCAAAAACTGCAATGTTTGAAGCAACTTTATGATCCTCTGCTTACGACAAACCGGTGACCCCCTGGTGACCTTTTTAAGAATTTGACTCACATTTATCCAAAAGTTATTTAATCTTATTTTTCATTGGAAATGAAGTTCACTTGCAAAAGGTAGAGTTTATTTGAACATGGATTTTACTGTCCTGCTTATTTACAAATACCATTTATAGGCATTAAAAAAATATTCTACACAAATTAGTTATGTAATTCTTCCTATATTGTCTAAATGTCTTTCATTATTTAAAACATTCACATCTCTAGGTATAAATGTGTGTTTTTCTGTCTGTAACATAGTTGAATTATTTCTCTCTCAGGACAATGGAGAAGAACAAGAAGAAAGGAAAGATCTTTTAAAGCCCGAGTCGACCTCCCGGTTTGGTTTCAAACTCTTCTTCCTCCCCATCTCCTCTGAAGTCTTTGCGTCATGTGGGCCTGAGACCGCACACTCCGTCAGAAATCAGCTTCAACCTCCTCATATCACATGACACTCGGGCAGACTCGTCTCTGCAGCGCTTCTGATTCTCATGAGGAACGCATGTTTGTGCTTTTCTATTTTCCTGTATCTCTAGACAAAGAGGGGACTTCCTCGGAGTTGACACGTGGCAGGGACCATGCATAGCCATTTGTAAACCACGTAGTTGTTCATAGGTCTGCAGATAAGCGAATGGTTTCTAATAACTGTTAAGAATTTGACATCTTAAGCCCTCGCTGGGGGATTTGCAGCGAGGTCGGATAGATGCAGCTCAGAGAAATGCTCCATCAGGACCTGCTGCCTCCAGCTGCAGACAGACTAGATGTTTGGGTGTCACAGCATCTCCCTCTGACTCAGGATTTTTACTTCTTTCAAAGAAAAGAGTAACTAAAACTAGGAAAATCTGATTCTGTAACAGTATCTTGAGTTTTAAAGCGGATGTTGGCAAAAGATTCCCTCCCCGAAATAACCGTTTCTGTTTTTCCTTGTTGAAAATGTCTTCTGTTAACAGACGCAAAGATTACATTTAAATGAAATATAATGTTCTCGTATTTAGCATTTTTGTCCAGTTAACCAGTTTAAATTAAATCCGTTTATATGATGAATTTCACATTTTTACATCCATAAATTTAAGGATTGCATATTTGTAAAAAAAAAAAAAAACAAACAAAATGTTTCCTTAATAAAACAGAATGATTCATTTCTGCTACGTTTTTCTCAGCACATTTCAAATTAAACCCAGTTTCTATAAATAATCAGGTGTGAAGTTGTGGCTTCTGGCAGGTCGGGGTGTTTAGACATGATTCACTGTGCGGTGGCAGGTGTGTGTTATTTTATCAAATACTCAATAATGTCGAGATTTTTGTTCACCTGAAACAAAACAAAGACGGGCGCGTTCTTCTGCTCGCATTTATTCTTACTTCCATCCGTTTAAGACGTTATGCAAAAGCCAAATTGGTGTGAAATCTCTCCTTGTCGCAGTAAATAGAAATGTTTTTAATATCGTAGTGTGTGTGTGTGTGTGTGTGTGTGTGGGTGTGTGCGTGAGTGTGTGTGTGAGACAGTTGTCGTCATAGACCTTGAACCTTCATCTCCAGATTTTGGCCAAATTACAAAATTTATCTTTATGACCATTTAAAGAAACTTGCCCAATGAACCAAAGTGTTCCCTTTTTTTTTTTTTTTTTCCAAATAAAAAACACGCTTTTTGAGTTGATAAACAATAAAGTTCACATGATTAAAACTCCAGGTTTTTCCTCAGAGTTGTAATGTTTTTTTTGGAAAAAAAAAAACTCATTAAAATGAATATAAAGTCTTTGATTTTGTTTTTGAGTCGATCAATAAAGGGACAAACCTGCAGCACACGAAGCATCAACGATACGCGTCTGTCGGCATACATGAGGCTCCTCCGTTTGTTTTTTCCTCCATTCTTTTTTGTTTCGCATCGTAATAAACCATAATATGTAAACACATCCATCTGTGCATCTGTCCCCTTAAAGACCTTTTTCATGACTTTGCATCAAATCTGAGATCATCAGGAACTTCAACGACTGACCCAAATGCATCAGTTTAGCTGTATTTTTTATTTGTAATATTTTCTTTTTCTATATAAATACTGTTTCTTCTTCTCTTTGTTTATCATGTGTTCTGCCTCTTAACTGTACATGGTTAATATTAAAGTTATGCTTTAACAACATCTGCTGCTGGGTTTTTTTCCTCTGTTAGCACCTGAGAGAGGGTTTTTGTTTTTTTTTGTTCTGGAAAAGATGAACAAATTATTGCAAACATTTAGTTTTGAATTTTCCCAAACTACTTCTCCATGTGCGTTTCTGTTAAAAAAATAAATAAATAAAGAGTATCTAGTCATTGTATTTCAGTTATTTAAAAAGTGAACAGGACTGAGGAAAACATACGGTTAATCATTTTTGTTTGCGCAGAATATTTTTAAATCGGCTTAATAAACTCAACAAATCAAGATTATTGCAGCGGTTCATGCAATAATGCAAAACTGGAAATGTTGTAGTTTGCCATTTATTTCATGCTCCTACAAAACTGATATATATATTTTTTTTAATTATTCAATATATTTTGTAAAGCTCTCTGTGGTTTCTGACCCATAAAAAATGCTATATGAATAAAGTTTACTTGCTCACTCATATGGTTAAAAAAAATACTCTGTACAGTAAAAAGTTTTTGATTTATAGTCATTTGTGAAATGTAGTCATTTCAAGTCTTTGAAATGTAAATTCGTGACATTTCACTGTTGCAATTTATTAAAGAATCAAGTCTCAATTCTTGCAAAATAAAACTTTAATAGTAAAAGTATCAAAAGTAATATATATGTATGTGTAAGCTGAATACAAAGTAAAATAATACGTCTTTAGGATATATGTGAGATCGCAGTCAAAAATCTGTTTTGTTTCCTCGGTGATGAACAGGAAGTGTTGGACCTGGCTGTGACGCTGCACAGTGAGACGTTCTTCATGCCGTTGGGATCGTAAGCGAGGCGGACGTGGCGACTTGTTTCGGGGTGTTCAGGAAAGCTCTGATGGCCCATTTCTGGCTCATGTTCACGCAGAAGTCTCCTCGCGGGGTGTTGATCCTGCACAAGGATCGACACTCTGCTTTACTCAGAAGCTCTTGGCACGAACCTGGATTGTCAGCGAGACGAACACTTACACAAATCCTCGTTTGGAGCAGCTCTCGTGGGTTTTGGCGATGGAGCGGATCTCGCCGACGGGAATCCTGCCTGTGAAGAAGTGGAAGCAGCACTTCCCGGGCTTCAGGGCGTTGGGTCCCTGAGCTGCAAAAAGAATTTCAAAATGAGTTCATGCAAGGATAAATAAATCACTACTGCACTTGTGTCTTTTGTGGCAGGAGTGAAACGTGTCCTCAAGTCAGATGCAAACATTTAGTCACTGAAACTCTTAAAACGTTTTGACACAATGGACTGGAAACAGAGACCGTTCTCAGCTTGTAATTTTTAATTTAAAATATGTATATATATATTTTTAAACTGCATTAACTTCTACGTGCTATTTGTGACTTTTCAACTTCTGTTGCCCGACGATTGGCTTATTTGATGCTGGTTCACTTGGAGTGAATCAACCATTTTAAGGGCATCCCTTATTCAGCATATGAGGGAAAATTGACGTATGCAAAATAGGGTTGCACTGATTGCAGTTTCCAATTGCAGATCTGTGGCCTGGCCTGCCGATTCTGATTTCGACCGATACCAGAAAAGTCCCTAAATATAGCAAGAAAGCTGGCAACAGCAGGTTGAATATTGTTGACTACAAATAGATAAGACTGGCTTCACGTGTGAGTATCGACTGATCTCTGATCTCACAAAATGAAGGAGACTGACTGATTTATCGGCTGGCCGATTTAATGTGCTCCCCAGATTCAAACTGATCGTGTAGAAAGCATAAAAACCGAACGTGATAAGAGAGCCGTCCCCGGTACCGTGACTCAGCAGCCGCTACGCTTCGGTTAGTGTAATTCCACTGGAACGCGGTGTTGCATCGTTTGGCCCAAAACGAAGAATCTCGTTTTAAATCGCTTGAATAATGTTGTCATCTAGCCTGAGCTCATCGTGTTCTCCAGCTCCATATAATCTTTTGCAACAGTAAAACTTGCTTTTGATGTTTCTGAGTAATTTCTTGGCTTCATCTAGTTGCTTCAGCTCATCAAAAGGTCATCGTTCTCTTGTTTTTTGTTTTTTTTTGTTCCATTTTAAAGCATTTGAGATCATTTTCACCTGTGCAAATGGTTCATACAGTTTACTGTATATGCTTCCTCCTCTCCAAACCAACTTCTTAATCAAAGTATGCTGCTTCTCTGCTGTGACGCATTCTGCTTAGATTCTCAGAGAGCAATGCACTTTGACTTCTTTATTGTTGGACATGATACCACTTGATAAAGTGCACTGGGATTGCTCAGGACAATGATCCAAAGAGCCTGAGTAATTCCAGATATTAATGAAGATTTTGGAGTGGCCTAGTCAAAGTCTGGAATTATAATGCAGGTTGTTGGCGCTCATAAGTCATTCACTGTGGCTGATTTCTAAAACAAATCATCGACTTACCAATAAATTTACAAAGGACTTATAAGTTGTGAAACAGGTAATTGGCAATTACATTTTCACATATGACCAGATTGGTTTGTATTTCTCCTTAAATTAAACCGTCCTTTGAAATGTGCATTTTTTTCTACGCTCTGGTTATCTTTCACGCTCAGGTTATTTTTGAATAAAACAAAAGCTAAAACAGCAGAGACCCGCGGGTGTTTGCTGGCTGTTGTGTGCGTTGGGGTGCAGAGAGGAGCCAGACTTACGCATCGCGTTGCAGCAGCAGACGGCGAGCAGCAGCAGTCCCACGGTGAGAGTCTTCATGTTTACTTCTCTTCAAAGGCGGCGGCACGTTTGAAACGATCCATCCTCGAAACCTCGACCTATATTAGCCCGATTGCGCTCAGATCTGCATATTCATGAGCTGAAGGGAACTTTTTTGGGGGCATGTTTCCATCAGTGCTTCGAAATCAGGCCAAAGGAAGTTGGGGAGATTTGGTGGTTACCAAGGAAAAGGCCAGTACCACATCTCCATCAGCTGTGAGTTACATAATGATTTGTTTCCTGATTGTTTCCACCGCGTAAATCCTTCGGGCACACTAGAATAAAGAACAGTCCGTTTTCCACAACGCGAGCCCGGCCTTTTCCAGCGAACGGTCTTTAATGCCGTCGGTTCAAACAACTTGTTTTATCACACGGTCTTCAGGATTCCTCTCTCCCACAATGCTGCTGCAGTCGACTGAGATTTGCAAAACCTCTGGTTTTCGATCGGGTTGGGACTTTGACAGGGCCGCTCCAATTCAAGGAGCTCAGATTGAATAAAACCCCGCATCATCACCCCTCCAACACCTTGCTTGATCTTGAGCTTGTCTATTTAAACATTGCTCCAGTAGTTTTGTTCTTCATTCAGGTTCATATTTGCCAGTCACATTCATGCTGCCTTGCTCATTTCGGAAAGAAGAAATCTTCATCCTGGACGCCAACGGAAGCCAATTTGGACCTTAACTGTGCGTGGCAGCGTGAAAAGTGTCGCATGTTATTTTATTGTTTCATGTCTAGTTAATGCCAAGATGTTAGACATGTGCTGGGCTTCACTGAGCTGAATGTGACGCTTTATTGACACCAGGCATAAAGCAGTTTTCAGCAGAAACCATTTCAAATCGATTCTATGACCGGCGTCGTTTCTTTACAGTTTCGTATTTTCCTTTTTTATTTTTGTGTGTCGTATTTGTTGCTGCTTTTTCGTGAGGACTCCCTTGAAAAAGAGGGTTTTAATCATAAATCGGGGAGGGAGTTATCCTGGAAAAAAAAAACACTGATTGTGAATTTACTTTTGGTTGCTTGAGATTTAAAGGGAGGATTTGAGGCGCAGATTTCAGACTCTGACATTAGAAGGAATTTTAATTGAAAGAAATTAGACTCAACGAGTTTCCTGTTAGTTTTACCGGAGTTGAGCATGACTGAGATCGGCTGTCACTGAATTTAAAACCATACTTGTATTGTAAGGACTCTCAGTGGGGACCCGGAAATTCAGACACGCACAGACAAGAACACGCAAAGGATAAAAACACGTTTAATTAAGTTTTCAAACTCAGGTTGCTGCTCAGAATGAGGTCGTCAAAGAGAAGAGGGAAGCTTCGACTCTTTGACTTAGAGTTTAGAGATTTGAATCAGGTAATACAGGTAAAGCCCTCTTCCTCATGGAAAAGGCTCAATGGAGCTGGTTTGACACCTGACCAAAAGGGTTCCGGGTCACCTGGACCCAGGAGGGATTTGTGTTCTGATCCTGGTTGGAGGGACGACACGTCCGTGTGAACGCGGATCATCCACAAGAAGCTGGACATTCCTGCTGGCGACAGGAGTTTGATCTCAGAAAAGTGGAAAACACAGACAGATGGTGGAAATTATTCCTTCAAACATAAAAATGATTATTTGTAAAAAAGATTATAGTGGATATTGTGGATCCACCATATCCACAATATCCGGTCAGGTACCTGTATCGTACCTGACTGCGATACAGGTACAGTCAGTATCGCAGCGGCTCTGAAGGCGCCTCTGATTGAAGACTAACTATCGTGTTGTTACAGAGATGCTCGGTGTGGCCCGACATGTTATTCCTTTTATGATCCATTCGTTTCATTTCATTTTATCTTTCACGACATTCCTCGTGAGTGTGTTACACAGCGGGCCCAGCGTAGAGCCCTGCGGTGCCCCGTAAGTCACTCTGGTATTCGTCAGTCACACATGATTCGAAAATGAAATCCTCTCTAGACGATTTATCTTCATCAGATAATCTGACTGTAGAGACAATCAGATTCACCTGATTGCATCCTGACGACTGGCATTCATCAGAAACAGCAGTAAAGCTGGATTATAAATAACACACAGCTAAATCATGAACACAAGGTGAGAGTGGGTGCTGCCTTGGTGTTTTTCTGTCTTGTGTAACAAGCTGTAGTTTGCTTCACTCCGGCATTTCGGCTCTGATAACATCTAAACACCGTGACTCTGGGAAAGTACCGATGCTCTGAATGCAATCTTTGACCCCAGCTAGTCCTTCATTTACGCATCACACTTTCCATGTACCTTTCTGTTCATATTAACTATAAATGAATTTAAGATGTGGAATATGGATTATGTCCATGAAATCAGATTACGTTTTATTCAAGTTATATTCATTTGTTGAAGCTAAATGAAACGCAACTTTGGCTTCCCGGCCCGCTCTCTCGTCTTATCTCAACATTTGCAATATTACTCAACAAAAGAAGTCGAATATCATTTTTTCTTCGACCTAGATTCACCCACCTCGTGTTCTCAAAGTGGGCAGCCGGTGTGATCTCTGGTGAAGATAAGGCCTGCAGGCTGCACCGAAACGCAGCAGTTTCTTGCGATGCTATCGGAACAAGCCAAAACCTTTCTGATGTTGCTCTATTTAAGTGGGACAAGGTCAAATGTTAGGATCCATTTTGTGCAGAGAGCGCGATACAGGAAAACCTCACAGATTTTTATCTTGATATGGAAACAGATGCGGTGTGTTTGTGCAGAACACCGATGCAGATCTCTTGATCATCTCTGAGGGAACGAAAGGTTTTCAGGTGTATCGACGCTCTAACATCTCCAGCACCTCAACAAAGATCCTGGATCATAAAACGAGAGATAAAAAGTTTACCTGAGCATCGGTTGACCCTCAACTCTTTGCAGTTTATTCGTGGTTTCGAAATGACATCACAAAACTGTTAAAACACTTCAGAATATATTCAAAGTCAGCTTGGGGTTTATTTTTTAGTTTTTTCTTTTTTCATTTTTTCTTTTTTTACTAAGAAATGTTTTTAAGCTGCAGGTAATTTTTTGTAAAGATTTGTTGTTGTTTATTTACACATTTGTTAACATTTTCACTGCATCCTGATAGTGTATCATGAGACAAATGTGAAAATCCTCCACAGGGGTGGAGGCAGAACAACACGGCCCGGCTTTTTATCACCGGTCCGCGGTGATAAAAAAGTTGGGGCCAACTGCACTAAATCACTAAATCTGGATCCTCAACAAGACTGAGTCAGATCTTCCTATTGGATTTCTGTTGTGAATGCTCTCTACTCCATCTCAAGTCCAGAGCAGACCAGCTTTTTTTGTTGTTGTTGCTTTTGCCACCACTAGATGATCAATATATATAAAAAAAAAAACCCTGATTGTCTTTGCTGGTGCAAAAGAATATTAGAGATACTGTGGAGAAAAACAAAATATATTTTAGAATTTAATTTATAATTCTCAGAAAAGCGTCAGAATTTTTCAGCCTTTTTTCAACAGATGATGAAAAATCATTTGATGCAGTAATTTTATTTAGAAGCGCACTTCCAAGCGAGGCCAGCAGATGGCGGTGCTTTAGGTCCGGTTGCTTATCAACTCCCATAGAAATAGAATGTTTTTCCAAAGACATCAATGACATCAGCAGGGATGTCACAACGCTATGACATCACAAAGGAATCTCTCTCTTGAATGTAGCTCACTGACAGAGTTTTGTCAGACCTGTTCCACAGTTCTACTGCAGCAGATCACTCTACACAGCACGTTAGCAAGCCATTGAGACAAGCGACATATCAGTTCCAGATATCGTACGCATTTCAGAGCAAGAACATCAACATGAAACAACAACAGCTTTCATGTCAACATGAAGCTTTTCCATCTAAGCTCTCATGGGTCGACATAATGGACCTCGGCGTCCAGGTCGACTACGACGCTGTCGTTTTCCCGTTTGAGGACGACAGCGGCAGCCCCTTTGAGCCGGAAGATGTAACATCAGAGATCCAGGGGGAATCAAGTCCTTCCGGCCACTTTGAGAATCCAACATCTTCAGAAGTCCAGCAGAAAACAACTCGGTCTGCTGGCTATGAGATCACCCCCTCAGTGCAAGTCGAGGACGAGACAAACCAACGCGTCCTCGATCTCACAAAGCAGGTGGATGATCTTAAAAACGAGTTGCAGAGCAAGATCTTTGACCTCCAAGAGGAACGAGACCGGAGGATTGCCTATCAGGCTCAAGTCCAATCCCAACAGGAGGAAATTCAAAGACTGCAGAACTTGTTGCAGAAAGAACGTCAGCAGCACGTCAAACAAGATCATGACAGAAAGCTGGCAGAGACGACAAGTGGCTCAAGGGCTTCTTGCTCTAAAGCTACAGCTGACAAGGAACTTCTTCGACAGCTCGATTACTTCCAAAGGGAGGCTGTAAAACATGCCTCCCACAATAAGGGTCTCATTGAAGTAATGGTCGAAGAGTATAGAGTGAGGCTGAACTATGAGGAGCAGCTCAAACATCATGCTGAGCAAGCTTCTAAATTCGTAGAACAGGAGGCAACAGTGAGGTCGCTTCAGGGTCAGGTTGCAGACCTGAAGCTGAAGTTACAACTTGCTATGGAAACTAACCATCCTGAAGTTTCCACCCGACCAGAGGCTCCCCTGCAAACAGAGGAGTCCAGGGAAAGAACGACCTTGAATCAGCCGGAGGTCTCCATCCATAGCCCGGCTTGGCCTTTGCACCGACCAACACCCAGGTTGCAAAGAGAGGAGACCACGCAAACCCAGACCTCCACACAAACCTGGAGGTCTGAGGACGGACAGACGCCCATGCAACCAACCACCACCACTGGTTCCATGGAGGGCCTTCGAGTTGGCATCGGCAGGAAGGGCAAGCTATGCCCGGCTCGGCCTTTGCGCCGACCTACACCTGGCTGGAACTAAGCTAGGTCACGATACAAACCCAGGTTTGGCTAAAACTCTGCATTAATTAATTGATTAATTGGTCTCTCTAAATTGTCCTAAGGTGTCCTAAGACATTAGACTACTAGTCTATGCAATTGGCAGAAATACAACCTAATATTATATAAGCACTGTTCAGGTAAAATCACTCAATCGGGTTTATTCATGCATTGTGCACAATGCAGAGCTCATGAGACGATCAATAATCAATACAGTCTGGATGCAAAGCTCACAAAACTCTCCCAGGCAGAGACTAACACCTGAGTTTATCCTTGCATAAAACTTAGGTGTTTGTCTCTGCCTGGGAGAGTTTTGTGAGCTTTGCATCCAGACTGTATTGATTATTGATCGTTCTATGAGCTCTTTGCATTTTGCACAATGCATGAATTAACCTGATTGAGTGATTTTACTTGAACAGTGCTTGGAAATAGTTTTTTTTCCCCCCCAAAACAATTCCTAACCCTATTAACTAAAACTGAATTTGGATCTTACCTCTAAACGTTACCCAAATCAATGAGTCCATCATGTTAGGACCAGACTTTGGTCCTAATATGATGGAACTAATGCAGTGTTTCTCAATTCCCCTCCTCAGGCGGATCCCCATGCAGAGCAGGGGATCCGCCTGAGGACAGGGACTGAGAAACACTCACCTAATGTGACACTGCACATATAAAGGTGCGTTCACACCAAATGCGTTTTGAGCGTCTGGTTTGCGTTCAGTCTATGTGGCGGCGCTTCGAGCGTCTAGCGCGGCGCAATTTGAAGCGTTTGGAGCGTTTGACACGTCAAGCGCATCCAACACTCCACATAGACTTTGAATGTAAACTGGACTTTCCTGATGCTCAAAACGTGTTTGATGTGAATGGACCAGTAGAATGTTCGGTTCCACTGGTAACGATGACATCAGCAGTGATGACATCACTCTTTGATGCATAAATGAATCTCTCTCCTGAGTGAAACACACAGGCTGTTTTTACCATCACACTTTTAAGTTCTAAGTTATGAATCTTCTACACTGTTAAAATTATCTGAAGGCAGAATCAGTCCAGTACAGGTTCACATTCTGAGAGACTCACCTGGTACAAAGGTCATTATTTGGGACTGGAATTACACCAAAGATAAATTAGTTTAATCAAAGGACGTCATGAATATGTGAGCATATACTGAGTTCTACAAAATACTTTGTTCATTCAAGTTTCCCCTGCAATTATTCCTTTGGCTTGTTTGGGTTTCTTCCGTCATTCTTTGTCTTCAAGTTTTCAGACGTTTCCTCGTCTTTTACTCAGCATGTGACACAACCTACTCACAACAACGTTCTTGCTATAACTCATGTCCTGTCTGCAAACGCTCTTTCAGTTTGAGACGAACGTTCGTCTAACCACAGTTGTATCTTTTTTACTGTGCAAGAGTTTGAACTTTAGGAACGTCCTAAAAGGATTGTTTGGAAGTGCAATATTACCTCTGAAGTGGCTTCCCAATGATATTCCCGCAGATATTTTGAGGTTTTTCATTGACTTTATTATGATTCTGTTACTTTGTGACATGAACGAGACTTTTAAGACGCTCACCACAAACCCACAGTAAAGAAACAGCATGTCGGGGCATTTTTTTTAAAAAAAATGAGCGATAAAGTGGAGAAGAGGTATTGGAGGAAATTTATGTAAGAGGAAATGTATAGCTAGTTAGAAAAATTACAATACAGCTGCAAAAGAAAGAGATTTGTGTTTTTCTGCGCTACTTTAAAACAATAAAATCATCAAAGGACTCAGTTCAGACAAAACTATTTCTGAGAAATACAGAGTTTGACTGTAGCTTAACGTCAAAGTGGAGATGTAAATCCACCTGCAACGCTTCTCTCTACAGGTGAGAAGCATTGCACAATTTCTGAAAACGTTCTTCAGGTTTCCAACAAAAGATTGGACTGACATTGCTCATTGTTTTGGTTTTCCATCTCGGCCATCAAATCCTCTTCTGATGAGAAGTCCTATTGACACCTCACTGGTTGACAGATTTCTATGTTCCCAGTTTTAGTTTCAGACAGACTTGTCTTAATCGGTGAAATCATTTCCTCCCTGATAAACAGATATCTAGTTTAGGTCGACTCAGACCACAAACACCTGGATCTATGACTCCAGTCTGCTATAACTCCTGGTTATTCCACCAAAATATTGATTTCTGAACTCTTCCTGAGTTAAAACATTAGTGTTGTTGATGTTTCTAAATGAATATGAACTTGTATTTTTTTGGGGGGGTCTTTTTGTTTTGTTTTCGGGTTTTTTTTAGTTATTTGAGCTCTGAAATCACTGCCTCTTTTTTGGGATTTTGATCATTTCTCATTTTCTGCTACTAAATACTAAATTTTTGCTTGGGATTTTGAACACATGTTGTCAGTGCTTCATAGTATAAATGAACAATGTTCATTTTACTCAAACTTACACCTATAAAACCTCTTCATTTTTCCCAGCGCTGTATATATATGGCATCTGTTAGCTTTGAAAAGGAGCTTGTATGATCACCTAATGCATCACGGCTGCTTGTGATTTCAACAGTCAAACTCAGGCTGAAACACACATCGTAAGTTGACGAAATACATTTTGCAGTCCCTCGCTTTATGGATGTAAACAGGTTTTGGCCATTTGGACTTTGTTGACTTTGCTGACATCATTTTTTCCGTGTCGATTTGTCGTTTCCCCGCAGCTCTTCCAGTCCTGCTCTGCACACATTGAATTGTTCCCGATTTACCTCCCAACACGTGCTTTCGTTGTCAGAAAACTCGAACACTGACTGTGAAGTTTGACATCAGCAAAAGATGCAAAAGACGATGCCAGGCCAAAAATGTCTGAGTCAAAAATGTGGAAGTTTATTTACATACAAAACTAATTCAAGCTTATTCATTCCAAAACAACAACAACAGGCATTTCCATAATGTGTTGCACATAAATACAGTTCAGGACGTTCACTGTTGCAGGCCGCTGCCTTCAGTGTTGGTCATTTGGTTGTAAGCCTTCTCAACCCATGCAGTGGTCAGTCTGAAGCAGATTAATCGTCCCTTTACAGTCTCTACTCTGCAGATTGCAAAAACAAAGAAGAAATCAGTTTCATCCTCTTTGCACCCGAAGTCTACGTCTAGTTGAAAAAATATAAAGCGAACTCACATGAATCCTTTCTTCAAGCAGGAGCTGTGGGTCTTGATTATGTCCGCAATCTTTTTTGTGGCACTCTCACGTTGCTGAATTGGTCGCAACAGGTTATTGGGCCCGTGTTGTACTGAACTGCCTGAGCTGTGAGGAAATCAAAGCAAGTCAGCATGAAACTACAGTGTATATCGGATGAGACGAAACTGAAGAACAAGGCAGAGATCACTCACGCATGGCGTCGCAGCAGCAGGCCATGATCAGTATCATCCCTACGGACAGGCAGAGAGTCTTCATGATGCCGTTGGTGGAAGATGCCGGAGGCGATGATGTTCTGTTGCTTCTCGTTTTGCTGTGATTGTGACTGAGCTCTGCCACGCTTATAAATCCTGTTCAACGGGGGAACTGAAATTTTTTTTTTTGAGGTGGTGATTTTTCCAAGCTAAAATTGTCTACAGAAAATTTTTTATGGTTAAAAAAAAAAAAAGAAAAATCATTCAATTTCACTGGGGGAAAAAAAAAAATGAAACCGCTGCTGCTCAGTTTCACAACGTCACTAAGTCACTGACCACAGATGGGTTGCAGCGATAAAGACGTGACACTTTACTCAGCGTTTGTCTTTTTATTTTCCTGGAAGCTGAATCTGTAAACGTGAAGCATGTCACACCTTCAGTATTCGGAAACCGACATTTTAATACAGAGCAGAATCATGTCTAGATTGGATTAAGCTACTTTATTTGCACCCACTGGTGAATGTTTAATGGGATTCAGTTTTTACGTGGGTCAAATGCAGCAACACTTTGTACCACCGTCCCGTCCAAATCCAAGTTAACTGGGGTTGGATCCTCACTGTGGTGGCTGTGGCAGAGTAAAAGTCCCCTTAAATGAGCTGTGGTGGCGCAGGGGCGCAAAGCACGACCCACGTATTGAGGCCTTAGTCATCATTAGTGACATTTGCTGCATGTCATGAAGCAGAGATCTGAAGGTAATGAAAAGGTCTTCAATTACCCTCTTTCCAGTGGAACCACTTTCAAATAAAGGCCATTAGAGCCAATAAAAAATGTCTCTGATCTGAAACTGACCCTCGACGCTTCATTACCTACCTTGGTACAATAAAAGACAGAGATTAAGACGTAACTTATTTAAGGCATCAAGCGCTGTCCGTAGAGTCTCTTCGGTCAGATGGGCGATAGGATTGAGATGAAAAGTGTTGACCTTGATCCTGATCAATAACCTGCTGCCTGCGTGACTTATGTCACGGTGGAAAAGCTTTGTTGCTCTGTCCAAAATCAAAACACTAAGACCTTTAGTTCATTCCTGACCCAAATCCTCAACTCACTGATGGGCTTGCTACATTTTGAAGATTGACAAGATAAAAACATAAAACAAAAATTTAATTAAATTGAGTATAATAGAATAGAAGGAAATATACTTTATTGATCCCCAAGGGGAAATTGTTTATCATTTGACAAGCTACTCCATCCAAATTGTTAAATATTAATAGTACAAGCAAAAGAATAGAATGTATTATATAAATCTATACATTTTTATGTATAAGAACTTATATATATGAATAAAAATAAATATGTAAACAAATAAATAAAGCAACAAGCCTGCACATGCATCTATACACAATCTATAAATGAGTGCAGAGAACATCAGGTTTAAGTTACTCTGAGTTATTCATGTCACAAGGGTGGCAGAACTAATTAGGGAACCAATTTCATTTTAATATAAGTTTAATATAAGTTTGTTTAAATCACAATTGAAAAAATACATTTTATGTTCACCCAATCTATCTGATTGAAATCACTAGAAGGGAAGTATTTAAAATGCTTATATTTAATTTTGAGTACTAGCCCTTTAAAATGGAGAACTTAAGACAGTAAAGTCAGCTGTAAAGATTTCCATAGTATAGCATGTAATTCTAAGAACGCTATGGCCAGACACAACGTTATTTTTAAAATGAGAAAGTCAGAGTTCACCCTTTCAATGGTCGCCGGATTATAAATATAAACTGAACATTTCTGCGTGGAAACGCGCCATGATTCAGTTCCTCTGTTTATGCAAATCTGTTTGCAAGCCGAGATGAGGGAAACATTGATCTCATCTCTGCTGGGAGATGAGATCGGAGATAAGACCGCCGCCGCAACACATTTAGATTGCAGCTTTCACACCTTTGTCCACGCAAACGAAGTCGCAGCTTGTTGTTCAAAGGGACTTTCAGGCCTGTAGCCATGCTGCAGTTAAATGATTATCAATACCTTAATCAGATAGATAGATAGATAGATAGATAGATAGATAGATAGATAGATAGATAGATAGATAGATAGATAGATAGATAGATAGATAGATAGATAGATAGATAGATAGATAGATAGATAGATAGATAGATAGATAGATAGATAGATAGATAGATAGATAGATAGATAGATAGATAGATAGATAGATAGATAGATAGATAGATAGAACACTATTCAATTAAATTTAACGGATCTCGCATGGATAGATTTGATTACATATATGGAATCTGTTGGTTTTGTAAAGGAGCTTATCGGATAACCCAACACATTTTGGCTACTTGTGATTTTAACAGTGAAACTCAGGCTGACAAACACACATTGGAACATGACAAAATATATTTTTCAGTCCTTCACTGAATGAGGCCACAAATGTCTGAGGACTCACTTGTTGAAATTTATTTAGATACAAAACAAATTAAAGCTTATTCATTCCGAAAACAGCAGGCATTTCCAAAATGTACGCTGATCACGGCATCAGGCCTTGATCAGCGTCATTCCTACAGACATGCAGAGAGTTTTCATGATGCTGTTGGTGGAAGATGCTGGAGGCGGTGATGTTCTGCTGCTTCTCGTTTTGCTATGTGACTGAGCTCTGCGACGCTTATAAATCCTGTACAAAGAATTGTTAATGGTTAAAAATATTCATGAAACAGAAGAGAAAAAGCTAAACCGCTGCTGCTCAGTTTCACAACGTCACTAAGTCACTTCTGCAGTCACCGACTGCTGGGTTGCAGAGATTAAGATCTTCTGTGCAGAAGGTCTTTACTCAGCATTTGTCGTTGCGTTTTCCTGGAAATTGTATTTGTAAAGGTGAAGTATAAGGCATCGCTTCATTGGTTTGAAACTGACGTTTTTGTACAGAGGAGAATCATGTCTTGATTAGGTTAGGTGAAAAATGGGTAGAAATATGAGAGAAAAATAGTAATCAAATGAAGAGTGTCAATGTTTTCATCCCAGTCTTTATCCAAAATCCCACGCCCATTCCTCGAGAGTTACATGCCACAATTTTTAGATGCGTCCCTTTTCCAGCACACCTGAATCAAATGAGCTCCTCATCAGGCCTCTGCAGAGCTGAGCCGCTGCTGTTGAGGCCATTTTTAGTATTTACAGTGCAACAGCTTGGACCTTTGATTGCAATTTTATTGCAGTAACGCTTTTCCCTCTGCGTGTCCACAGCAGTAAAACGTTTATTTGAATTGCTTGTTTTATTGTTACCTAATGAAATACGGGTCTACGACCTTACGGCGAGCTGCGCAGAGTGTCGGTATATTACGGTAGCAGGAAAAGTCCATTTGTGCGCTCCGCTGACGTCAGAGGACCCGCTGAAATTCAAAGTTAGAGCAGCACACTGTAACACTTGAAGGCAAGGAGGCTTTTTTCTCGATTTAATGCAACTTAAGTCTGACCTGAATCAAATTTAAGGGTTTAAGACACATTCTCAGGTAAGACACCAATAATGAGTTTGGCTCTTATGTTGAGAAATTCAAGCTTTTTTCCGCTTATGGCGTCAACTCGAAGCTAAGCTAACGTTATGATGGCCGACTGTAGGCAAGATGGCTCGTTTTAAACACACAACATCTGTTAATGTTGAAAGACCAACTCTTGATATTCTATTCTGTCTCCCTAAAGTTAGTTAAAACAGTTGCCACTTAGTTTTGTTTAGGTTTCTTGTGTTAGCTTGAAGACTGTGGGGCAGCTAGCAGCAGCAGAACTAGCTACCTGTTTTACCTGCGTTTCATTTGAAACCTGCTTTGACCTGGGCGTTGTCACGTCTCCTTTCACAAACGTCTTCTGTGCTTACTGCATGTAGTTATGCATCATTAAAAATATATATATATATATTCTAATTCGAGCAATTGAGTGTTATTGAACATCAACATGTTGTATATGTGTGTAAACAGCTGAGTGCCACAGGGTCTTATTATTCAAGCTAAGCTAACCTCTGATTACCTCAGACAGCTGATACTGTGGTGAGATTGATGCAATAGTTATTTTGTGCTGTGTTCATGTATCTGATTATTTGTCATGATTTTTGCATTGTTTGTGCTGAATGCAACTTTTTGGGCAAAGTTGTTAATGGGTGTTTTAAGGGCTGTATTTGTTATAGTTGACTCTGCTTTTATGTTAGATTTGGAGAGAAGAAACACTTCAACATGCTTGTTTTGTGTCTGTTTTTAGTTCATCATGGAAGCTGGGCAGGAAAATGGCAGCAATATCGCCTTTAAGAGGCAGAGGGATCCTCTGTCTGACACTGAGGACAACATCGTCCCTGCAGCAGGTGTGCTTTTGATGTACTGCAACGTTAAGAACCAAATCTTTATATTTGTACTGTGCCGGTCTTCAGCAGGCATTCGTTTTGCTGTTTCAGATGTAAAAGATGGACTGAAGCGACGGCGCGTGGAAGCAGCTGGTCAGGAGAACCTGACTCCTGAGCCGTCCTCATCCGGACGTCTGGCGGAGTTCCAGGCAAAACCGGACACACCAGTGATCCCGTCGGTCCGTTCCCGAGTCCAGCTGCTCACCCAGAGAAAAGACGGTAACTTCATCTCACACTACTGACGTTGGCAAGCTTATGATGCGTCTACCCACATTTACACTAATCTGTAACAACTTAAACTCAAATCCCATCAGCCTTCAATTGTCACTGATGATTTCCTGTTAGAATCAAGTCTAGCTGTTATTATAGAAAAATATATGGATATTTGTCAAAACATTGCTGAATTGTTGTGGTAATGCAGGCATCACACTGCGGCTTATAATGGTAAATGTTTTTATTTTTAGGTTTTTTTGCACAGCGTTCTTTCTCTCATCCAGGAAATGAAGGCCCATCGGTTTCCAGCAAGGCCGTCAGTGAGCATCTTCTCGGTAAGGATGCAAATGAGATCACACCTTTACACTCGTCTGTAGAGGAAGTATTATCTCTTTGCTCTGGGGAAAACGATTTCCTTTGTTGTTGTTTTTATTTTTTTTATATAATAAGTAAAGAAAGCAGAACTAATTACATCACTGTTTTCTTGGAAATTTCTTGTGGGGGTTTATCTCCAGGTCAATAAGAATGTCAAACAAATTAATAAAAGTGCTTTATAAATGCTCTGAATATTATTTTGGAAATGGCTTAAACCAAAGAAAGTGTTTTTGAAGCAGTTTAGTAGACTAAGTAACTATTTATTAATCTACTATTTATTTATTTTATTGTTATTTTTCCAGGTGAGGAAAAATTTCATCAACGGCTGGAGCGTTTTAAGGCACCGGCCTCTCAGGCCGACACCACCCAAACGCCGAGCCCTGCCGGCTCCTGCACCCGGCCCCGCTCCGACTTTGTGTCCGGCATTCAGCAGAAACTGCAGTGCACAACAACACCCAGCTCCAAACAGGCTTCCATCATGCGCCAGGTCGGTTCTGTATGTACAGACATACCGGGTCCGTCTGTACATCTCTGCTGTTTGAGTTTGCCCAGTTTCATCATAAAAATCCTGGCAGCCTGAATAACAAAGTTACAAAGGCTTGTTGGCTGAATCAGAATATTTTTCTAGCTTTTTTTTATTGTTATTATTTTCTTTTGAATCAGGAACGGGAGCTCGAGTTAAACCAGTTGCCTTTCCGGCCGATCAGTAAGAACGCTTGGCTGAAGAGGTGCAGCTCGGATTCATCAATAACTCAGGTGGGTTTGAGGCGTCGGTCCCATTTATCGGGTGTATTTTTATGTAAGTTACAGTTTATGGGTTTGATTGAACATGTTTGGAAGCTTTACTCCTTTAATTGATTCATTTTAACAAACTTCCAGTTAAGCTTTTCACCAAAACCTGATTCTAACAAATGACCATTAACACACTTTATAGCACTTTCCTCTCTACCTTTTATACTGTTTATTTTTTAATTGTGTTTGTGGTTGACTCTTAACATTTATATTACTTTATAAAACCATTGAAAGGGAGGGCCTCCTGCTGGCTGCTCGTCTCCCGCCTCACGGGTTTCTGTGTCTAAAAGGACGTTTTGTTGGCCTCCCATTCAGCCCTGGGATGTGAGTCGGTGATTTAAATGTAACTTCACTGACTGGCCACCTTTTGCACTTTTAACACTTGGGTAAAATGTGGAGTGGTACACATTAAGTTGGATTTAAAAGGTCACCTCTGTGGGTGTTGTGGTGGCTCAGGGGTTAAGCACAACCCACATATGGAGGTCTTAGTCGCAGGTTCACTTCCCTGCCTGGTGACCTTTGTCGCATGTCTTCCCCCTTCTCTCTCGTTACCCACTTTCCTGTCAATTTACTATCAAATATAGGTCACTGGAGCCAATAAAACCTTTAAAAAACAAAATTCACCTCTTTATATTCTCCTCAGGATTTTACATTCTTTCAGCTTTGACACAATCCTTTAGGACAGTCGTGTGGTTTGGGGAACATTATTTCTTTTTTGCACAAATACATATTCAAACAGTTTCTGCTTAAATTCTTATTTGTCTACCTGAATATCACAACAACCCTTCCTCTTATCCTGATGTCATTACTCTTTTTGTTTCTTTTTCTTCTTCAGGAGGTTTCCCGGAGACGTTGAGATGAAAGATGGGAGTTTTACTGAAATGTTGGCATCAGTGGTTACGACACCTTCTGGAAATATGACGGGTGAGAGTATTGACTGAACTTTCTCCTCAGCTTGTTTGTCTTAAAGAAATCCTGGAATTGAATCCAAGGAACTGAACCAGGATCAATAAACTTTAGTTTGAGTCTCAGGTTAAATAAAAAAAATAAATAAAAAACTTGATAAATTTCTTTGCTCTAAGACTACAAAAGGGAAAAAGTAGACATTTAAGCATTGCGGTGACCGTACATACGGCGACTAACTCTATTTTCATTTGGAGTTCATCACGATGTCCAGAAACATGTTTTCTGATCATGTGGCTCACTAAAGACGATTTGTGGACAGAAAGAGTGAAAGTGTTTTAGTTGCCAAATATGTTTTTAAGGGAATGGCATCTGAAATTTTCTACCCTTCCAGTAAAAAATAACATCTGAAATCTGTTAAAGGTGTGTCGATGTATGAAAAATTGTTTTTGAAAGACAAGGTTTTGCCCCCTTATTTTAAAATATCGTGCCGATATCTGACATTTCTTTGCATTCGTTTTGTCAACTTCATTTTATTCCAATTTGACTTTTCGCGACTCCAAATATTGCAGATTGTTTGCCAGAATAAAAGATAAAATATCTGAAGTGACATTTCAGTGACTTAATTGGACTCAGAGCTTCTCCCTCAACAGGTGAAGCAGCGGTCGCTGATGCTCCTGCTGC